>CM046000.1:68874719-70229719 GCA_025175895.1 Wurfbainia villosa
GGGGCACCATACTTGGGTTAAAACCTCATGTTTGAGGTGTATCAGTCGACTGATGGAAGTTAATTAAGGGTTGACTGCAAGAATTAGCTTAGCAATCAACTGCTAGTATTGAACAGTCGACTGATGGTCTGAGCAGTCAACAGATCTGGAGATTAGTCGACTGGTGGTCAAGTTTTCGGGCACATAAAGCTCTCCAGTCAAGTGATCGGCCTAAACACTCAATTGATTGAGCTATCAGTCGACTGATGGGCATGATCAATCGATTGATGGTCTATCCGTTGGAACTTATCCAATGTGGCTCATGCCATTGTGAGACAATGACTACATGAGCTGTCGACTGATGGTCCCGATCAGTCATTGCTAGGTAAAAATCAGCTCGAGTTGCAGGTTTAAAAGGAGCATGAAGGGAGGATTTTTGGCATCGGTTCTTGGACGTCTTTGGGCCGATTGTTGCTGCAAATCAAGGTCTCCAAGTGTAATTCAAGCAACCAAACAAGCAAGCATCCAAAAGTTCTTTGTAAAGTTTTCTTTACTTGCATTTTAGTGTATTTGCTTGTATTTACTTCTTATTGTTGTAAGAACTATTGTACAAGGTTTCTCCACCTCCGGATTGTTGAGAGAAGGAGTTATTGTTATGGTGGTGTGTGATTGGCATTGCAAGGGCTTATTCGAGCCCAATCCGTGGAGTATGAACCATTTGGTTCTGAACCATGTTACATCATATTGTTGTGCTTGTGTTTGTATTGTATTTGTTTTATTATTTCTATTTCCGCTGCGTATAACACTTTTTGTAACATTCACGCGATCGCAAACGAAATCCATCTCTCAAGCGACGATGCTATTCACCCCCCTTTAGCACCCACCGAGGTCTTAGCAATTGGTATCAGAGTGAGTCCGCTCTTCTACAGATTAACAACCGAGAGCAAAGATGCTAGAGGGCAAGAAGATGGACTTTCAAGAAAAACTAGGATGGGACGTCAACACTCTGATCCCATATACCTTCTATGGATAAGAAGGGTTTAGGCAATGGAAGGCAGGGATTGAAGATTATATGATGATGATGGACTTAGATGATTGGGCAACATTGATGGAAGAGTTCAAATTTCCAAGAGGGCCTAAGGGAGGGTTCCTCAAAATAAAGAAGTGGACCGAAGAACAACTCCAAGGATTCGAGAGGAGTAATAAGGTAATCAAATTTTTTAGTGATTTAATTCCTAACAATGTTGTGTCCAAATTAGGAGAATACAATGATGCAAAGGAATTTTGGAGCGAATTGGCCAAGCTCCATGAGAACCCTCAATCGGTCCAAGACCCCGAAGAAGAAGAATCCTCATCCTCATAAGAGAGTGAGGATTCAAAAGTTGATAGAGAATCAACATCCGGATCTAGATCGGAAGAGGAAAAAAGGGTGGAAGAAGCCTCCACCTCTAGGGGTGAGGAGGAGGATATTAGATCACCTTCTACACCGGAGCAACCTCAAGAAGAACCATCCACCTCTAGTCGAGAGGAAGAGGAAGCTCGGGACTCCCCTACCATGGAAGCTAACTCAAGCATGTCAATAAATAATAAAATTTATATTATATGCTTTGAGTGTAGGGAGCAAGAACCCTACAAGAGTAAGTGTCCTATACGAGTTAAGAAGTCTCAATCGGTGCAAAGGTCAAGGATGCCGGTCCCCCAACAACTAAAAGCAAGGAGTATGTCATTTTCTTCAAATGCCGACAACCGGGACACTACCGGAGTCAATGTCCAAAGGGGGAGAAAAAGACTCAAAAGGGAGCATCACAAGTAGGGGGAGCCTTGAAAGCTAACCTTAAGGTAAAATTTATTAATGCACCTTATTTAATTTATAGGCAAAAGTATGCTTTTAATTCACTTGCAATTCATCATGAAAAGCATGCTAGTAGAAATAATAGATTTTATTGTCTAGGAGCTAAGAATGTCAACATTAGAACTAAGGAGAAATTTGGGACTAATGTCTCTAAAAATATTTTATTTAAGGCAAGTATTAGGAAAATTAAGGACCACCTAGGTTTTAACCCTAAATAAACTAGGCATATGCCTAGGAAGTCTCATATCGAAAGAATAGATGAAAAATAAAAAATTGGACAATTACAGTTAGAAAATCAAGCCTTGAGGTCAAGACTTGAAAAACTTGAAAAGACCCTTGCAAAGATGCAAAATTCAATTATAGGGTCAAATGAACAAAAATCTAGGTCAAGGAGTCAAAACCTAGGGTTTAGAAAGGGTTTAGAAAGCAAGGTCCAACCAAGGGCATGAAAGGTTTGGGTCACAAACCTAAGCCCAAGGAGACCTACCATAGTGTTCCATTCGATTATGAAACACAACCTAGGTTTAGGAAGACCAAGGTTACTAGGGAAGTCATCCCTAAGAGTAACCAAGGTGTGTGCCTAGTGGCTAGGGTTTCAAGGAAACCTAGGGAAGCCACTAAGAAGGTTACAAGGGGAGTTACCCCTAGAGTTAACCTAGGTAAGACCACAATGACCAAGGCTTCCAAGCCTAGAAGGGTCATTAGGAGGGTATCTAGGTAAGTTATCCATAGTGAATACCTAGTTAACCCAAGGAGCTCCAATAGGTATTGGGTTACTAGGAGCATGATCGATTCATGCTAGAAGGGTTTAGGTGTGCCATCCTTGAATGGATGGATAGTTAACCTAACCATAGTAAAGGTGACACTTTAGGTCATTTTCAAGGTTATGGATACCTTGGAAATGTGTTTTGATTACAATCCTAAAATATTTTAGGATGTGCCAATATAATTTATGGAAGTTGAAAAATCAATCAAATTGGCACAATTTAGGTTTAAAGATTGAGGTGTGTCATTTGGGTTTTTGACACACTTGGGGGCTTAGTAGTAATATGGAAAAATGGACTAAATAATGCCAAATAACAACAAATATTAAAATCTTAGGTATTGTATACCTTTATATTTTATTTTCCATGCTTGATTTGCCATATACCATGTAATGACATCATATCTACTTTTAATTATATAATATGTCATCATCATGCTTAGGATTAAAGTTAAATGTCATGTATGCTTAGATTCCATTTTATGCCATGACATCATGATTATGAGCACATGTTTACTTATATCTTCATTAATGCCATAATCATTCATACATTTATAAAAATTGAGTTAAGGACAATTGGCATGACTTGAAGTCCCATTTATAAGGGAATCAAGTAGTCTTGCCTTAGAAAAATACATGAAACCCTATATTAGGATGAAAAAAACCCACATCTCACATTACATTGACATGTATGTGTATTGATACACTCTAGATACATGTGAGATGCTAGGGTATGAGTTAAGTTCAAGGTGCATAGTTTTTGCATCTAGATGAACTCTAACTCATCTTATATTATTGATGGATCATTGGAAAAGCTTATGTTCAAGCTATGTACATTAATACCAAAGAATATGATCCAATATAAGGCCTTAAAAACATTTTAAAATCATTTTGAAAAACCTTGATGAAGTCTATCTTTTGATAGCAATCACCATTGATGATGTTGATACAAAGTGAGCTAAAACATTGAAATTTTTCTTCACTTTTGAACTTTGTGTCAATTTCATTATTTTATAGGTAAATTATTTTTCAAATATTTTTCACCCATTGTATTGATAATAAGTATTATACGTATGAAGTTTCATCATTTTTCGAGTTACGTATAATTATGCATTTCTGAAATTCATTTCTAATAATTGAAAATTGGAATTTTCAATTATCAATCGACTACCACCTGATGGCAGTCAACTGATGAGCAAGGCAGTTGACTGTTGTCTGATAGAGTCGACTGTCAGGCTGATTTCGAGTAAACAAGGTATGTTTAGGCTAATTTCAGCTATGATAAGGTTCCCTAACTGCTCCTAACCCTAGGATATGCTTTGGAAAACATTAGAAAGGGTGAAAAATCCATTGGATATGGATTAGGAGAGTTGTTAGGGTGATGTATCAATTTTAAGGTGTGGGAAAGTTCAATGTTGAACTTTTAACCATAATTTTGATGGTTTAGTGTTCCTATTGGCTTAGGGACTTATCAAGGACATTGTTGGTGCAATGGTCAAGGGGGAGCAAACCTTTAGGGAGAGGTATCCATCATGGGATGATGGATGCATTTTTCCTCATGAGAGGGAGAAATGGGAATTTGAGATGTCCAATTTAGAAATTGGGAGAGTTTGTAGGCTTGCCTCTCTTAAGTGATATAGGACTTATCACTAGGAAGATTGTAGGCATCCTAGGTGTCTTTGGACCAAGGGAGAGATTTTAAGATCTCATTGAATATGAGACATTGACCTCCTTGGGGAGAACCTTTTTGATGTATGTCAAAAAGAGGGAGAATTAATGGGAGAATGTTAGAATTACCAATTTGGGATAATTGGTAAGGGAATTTGAGTTCGGGACCTAACTCAAGGGTGTTTTTGTCAAACATCAAAAGGGGGGAGATTGCTGGTGGAATCGGCCCAGGTCACGATTGACCAGACTCAAGTTTGACTCGAGTAGTATTTTGATGTTTGACATTGATGTCTGACATGTGTTGGGAAGATTGCTGGTGCAATCGACCCAGGTTTGTATTTGATGTTTGATGATGGTTTGACCATTGTCATGGGAGAAGACCAAGTCTTCTGTACTTGGCACAAAAAGTCCAACATGGGTTGGCAAGGGAAAGTCCAAGCATGGGTCTTGGCATGGAAAGTCCCACATGGGTTGGAAAGTAAAGTCCAAGCATGGGTCTTGGTAATTGATAAGTCCAAGGGGAATATTGGCGGCTTAAAGTCCAAGGGTGGAGTCTTGGCAACATAAGTCCAATGGTTGGCACTATAAAGTCCAAGCGAGAGTCTTGGCAGCGTAAGTCCAATGTGCCTTGGCGATATAGATCAACTTAGCATGACATAGCAGATGGAAGCACCTGAAGGCTAGCCTATGGATGAACAAGTCATGGATGACTTGGAGGGATCCGATAGGCGCGAGGCTAACAAAGGTGGCTAGAAGCCTTAGGTCTAGGCTAAGGGTGATCTAGCAAGTATGGTGGCACCATACATGGGTTAAAACCTCATGTTTGAGGTGTATCAGTCAACTGATGGAAGTCAACTAGGGTTTGACTGCAAGAATTGGCTTAGCAGTCGACTGCCAGCATTGGACAGTCGACTGATCTGGAGATCAGTCGACTGATGGTCAGGTTTTCTGGCACATAAAGCTCTCCAGTCGAGTGATCGACTAGAACGCTCGACTGATTGAGATATCAGTCGACTGATGGGCATGATCAGTCGACTGATGGTCTATCCGTTGGAACTTATCCAACGTTGCTCATGCCGTTGTGAGACAACAGATACAGGGGCAGTCGACTGATGGTCCCAATCAGTCGACTGCTAGGTGAAAATCAGCTCGAGTTGCAGGTTTAAAAAAAGCACAAAGGGAGGATTTTTGGCATCGGTTCTTGGACGTCTTTGGGGCGATTTGTTGTTGCAAATCAGGGTCTCCAAGTGCAATTCAAGCAACAAAACAAGCAAGCATCCAAAAGTTCTTTGTAAAGTTTTCTTTACTTGCATTTTAGTGTATTTGCTTGTATTTCATTCTTTTTGTTGTAAGAACTATTGTACGAGGTTTCTCCACCTCCGGATTGTTTCGAGAAGGAGTTATTGTTATAGTGGTGTGTGATTGGCATCGCTAGGGCTCATTCGAGCCAAATCCATGGAGTATGAACCATTTGGTTCCGAACCACATTACATCGTATTATTGTGCTTGTGTTTGTGTTGTATATATTTTATTATTTCTATTTCCGCTACGTATAACACTTTTTGTATCAAGTACGCGATCGCAAATGAAATCCATCTCTCAAGTGACGACGCTATTCACCCCCCCCTCTAGCAGCCACCGAAGTCTTACCACTCATGGCTTGGGTCCTTGAGTCAGTGAAGGATGGCACGGGAAAAGTTGTGAGCTTGGTGCTTCCCAGGGACCACTAGACTAGGAGAAAATAGAGTGAATCCAAAGGAAGCAGACTTCAGGGCAAGACACGAAGGATGGCATGGGAGAAGCCACAAGCGTAGTGCATCCGAGGGACATAGGCCAGAGGAAGAGAGCTTCGATGAGGGACTCCATAGTAGATGAGAGTTGAGTGATTGTAACCCAGGTTAGGATAGCTTAATGTAGGTGGACTCGACCAAATGGCTAAGATCAAGTGTCGGATGCTCAAACATGGTATTTGAGGTCATACCCGATGGTCGGATGCTCAAAAAAATTGTTGTTTGAAGTTTTACCCGATAATAGTCTACTTATATAGATATCAGTCGACTGGTCTGAGTCGATTGCAAGTTGACCAGTACCAACTAGAATTTTATGGCCCAACAGTTTACTGCTAGGGTTTGGCAGTCGACTGGTCAACCATTAGTCAATTGCCAAGGATGGTAGTCGACTGTTATAAGTAGACGCGGGCATAAAAACATTTTGAGTCGATTGATTTCTTGGAGCAATCCACTGATGGCTCAATTAGTCACCGCTGTGTCGTTGGATCGCACGGATCAAAGCTTAGTCGGCTGTAGGAACCGCAGATGGTCATCGATGGCTGATAACTACCATTTTGTCGTGTTATTTTGGTCCTTAATATCACTGTTTTAATCCTCTCTAGTGATTAATTATCGATTATTTACATATTTTATGAGTTGGATATATTTTTGGACCTTATTGTAAATTTTCCTAAATTTTGGATTTATATGCAAATTTTATCTTTGTTTGTAGGAGATCGAGATGAGCCACTAGACTAGACTCAAGTTGGATCAAATATGACTTCATCTAAGGGTCGTAATGAGCATTTTAAGCTAGAAGAATCTGAACCCTTCATCAAGATCAGAGACAATTTAATCAAGGATTCAGATGTGTTAAATCTTGACCATCCAATCAGATCTGATTGATCTGTGCCATCTATTTAAATCTAGAGAGATCCAATCCATACACTCAGATCTACATGTCTCAACCGTCCATCCAGATCAAGTTGATCGCGATCGGCTTTTCGAATTGATCAGATCCGTTCATTAAAAGTCGGAGAATACTCAACCGTTGGATGCACAACCACTTAAGGGATTAATCAATTTAATCAAGCTTAGCTTTAACGGATGGCTGGGATTGAAGGAGCTTTGATCGGACAGTCGAAGTAATTGGCCTTTAAAAATCAAACATTTTCCCATTCTACGGGAGCCGGATTCACCATCTCTTCCGCGATAATCGCCCAACACCGCCGCTTCTTCACCACCGCCGCGCTCACCTCCTCCCTCGCTGGTCGCCAAAGAGGAAAGGGGATTCCTTCCTTCTCCGGTGACTGGTGCCATGCCTTCTCCATCATCTCCATTGTCGGCAGCACAATAGCTCCAATCCGAGCTCTGCCGTCGGTTCTTCCATCATCTCCATCGTCGGCAGCCATCTTGTTCCACCTCTGATCAGAGGTGCCATCAACCACCAGCAGCTCCCTCAGCCATCTCCATCTGACCAACAGCAGCTCCCTTAGCCACTCCGACAGCGCCAGCCCCATCCCATCACAGCTCTGACAACGGTTTTATCGCAGCTCCAATTTCAACCCTATTTCAGCTTCCAAATAGCATTTCCATCATTCTCATTCGGATTACAATCCTTCCGTTGATGTGTTTTGATTGTATCTTTACTTTTGTTTGTTGAATGTTTGTATTAGATTCGATTTTCCACACTTAGAATGGTACACGCTTGGTTTAATTTGTTTAACGCATATGTATTGTTCGACAAAATGCTTCTTAGAGTAATTAGGTTGTAGTTGGTTAGTTTAGATTTAGTTTCATGCTTTACTTTAATTGCTCTCTTTACATCATGTTCATGCATTAAATTTCGTTGATGAATTGTTTATTTCATTTAGTTGTTAGTTAAATCTGTTCTTCCCTTGAGCCTTAGCAGTCGTCTCCACCTTCCTTCTATCCATTTTCCTCCACGGATTCGAGGAGGAAGCGCTTCATCGAGATATTTCGACGACGTCCTCCATCTCCACAGCTCATCCACCTTCTCTTTCGGATTCGAGGAGGAGTTCTGCCCCCTGAGGACACTTCTTCGAGCTCAATCAGATCTGCGAGATTTTGAAGCACTCATCAAACTACTAGATTCAGGAGTTTGCACCATCTCACATCTACTGCCATTTGCGGAGTCTCGATCGAGCTTCGTCGGACTTAGCCGGAGGATCTTGTTCATTCACCGGTTCTATCTTGGGTTGATCAGATTAGTTTCTCTTTCAATTTTTGTTGATTTATTTCCTGCATTGTTTTATTTAGTTGTTGCATGTTAGTTTAGAGTTTTAATTATCTTGCAGTCGTAGGTTAGAGCTTAAAACCCAAACCCCCAATCTTCAATAGAAAACCCAAAGCAATAATTAGAAATCCTAAGTTTACTATTTTGTCGATTACACTCATTGGGAAATGATCCGAGCCATTCACTATGCTATATTAGTATAGTTAGGGGGTTCGGTAATTAATTTGAAATGGTACCATGACAAAAACCTGTGCTATCAAATTTTGGCGTCATTGCCGGGGAGTGTAATGATGCTTAGTAGATTTAGTATTGTTTGTTAATTTTTCTAAAAAAAAATCAAAATTTTAAAACTTGTGTTTAGGGCTTCATTCTTTTATTCTCTTATATATCCATGTATTTTATCATGTATGCTTCCTATGTCTTTTGATATTATTTGTTAGCATTTCAGGAAAGATAGGAAATTTCTTTGAACATGGATCCACATTATCATCAGTGTCGAGACTTCAGTGATGCTTACTATTCAGGCATTGGGCAACAAGAGTATTACCAACCGGAAGATGAGTATTATCAGTGCCAGCCACAATATCATCAGCCTGTTCCTCAGTATCATCAGTCTTATCAGCAGGACAGGTATAATTCATTTTTTGGTACATATAATTTTGATTCAGATTTTAGGTATGGGTACACACCACACTATGCCCTTGAGTAGTCTCAGTGTTATCTACCCCCACCGTCCATTGATTCTTACATGCTTAGTTGGGGAGATCAATCATGTTACTATGAAGAAACCTCTGCTCCCAGTCAAGAAAACACAGAGACACTAGAAAAACTAGCATCATTTCTACATCAATATCAGTAACAAATGAATGATAGTCATCATCGGATACAGAACATGCAAATCCTACTGGATCAAATTGCATCATCCATCAGCCAGACAAAAGCACAAGATTCCTCCTAGTTTTCCTCAGAGATAATTTTTGATGGTAGTGATGTGCTTGAGGAGATGGACTGCAGAGTTGGTGATATGTACGCTTCTACCTCTTCATCTCTATAGGACTCCTCTACTGATGTGTATGATGATGATGTACTATCTGATGCTTCAGATATTGATAAAGTTGCTTATATGGTCGATGACTTGCAGGATGATACTAACGGCTTAGATTTACTCTGTCATGCTATTTGTGCCCTAGATTATTCTGAAGATGAGCAGTTTCCAGATACCAATGCCCAAACTTGCCAGCCAGACCAGAAGACAAGTAAGATAGCAGTGGCAAGCAATTCTGATGAGCTGATTTCCATGGAAGTGGTGGATAGCTGGAGGCCCCCAGACTGGACACTTCCATCTCAGCCAGAGTCTCCAAGAATTTTGATGATGAAAGCCCTGACAACAAATGCAATAATCCAGCCCCATGGCTGGACACTTTTATTGAATCACCTCCGACCGCCAGAGACTACATATGATGAGTCGATCCTATTGGAGGGAGCAACACAGTACTATCATGATCACATCATGAAGGCACTCACCCCCATTCAGTCCATTCCACTCTCGGCATGGATGCTTACTCTGAATCTTCTTCAGCCACCAGGACGGGATTTCTTTAGGAGCACTCCACAACCTACATGGCTCCTCCTGCTAAATCTTCTGCAACCGCCAGGACCTCAGGGGAGTTTACTCTATCTCACCTCTTTTCTTTTTCTTTGTATATATATCTTTTTTACTTCATTTATTTTTGTTTTAGTTATTAGGTTTCGTTTGTTGAGTTTTTATTTTGTTGGGATTTTCAAATAAATTTCCTGTGCATTCCTTTATATCATCTTACAAGTCGTGAAAGCTAGTTAAATTTGATTGTCGAATTTTAGGGATTTATTGACTTGAATAGATTATTTGATTGCATGTGGTTACGACTTGGTGATGGATTCTGTGTTGATAGACTGAGTTGATTATTTTTGTTTACCTAGTGAGAATTGAGCATATTTTTATTGCTTGTGTGTGGTGCACTTATGGTTATTATAACTCTAGAACTTGCTTTGATTCTTTCGAGACCACACAACAGTAGGTTTGCATGATTATTATGAAGGCAATCACATTTGTTTTCCTTCACTTCTTTTATCATCACATGCTTATTTGAATAACATTCTAGTCATTCATCCTTTCATTTTTTCTTTCCTTCCATTACTTTCTTCTCTATTTCTATTTCTGGATGTGGAATACTTGGATGATCCATGATGAGTGTTTTGCCCAAGATGGATACAAATTTAAGTATGAGGGAGAGAGTAGCTCAGGAGAATTTAGTGTAAGCATAGACAAGTCATGCTTGATCACCATGAGCTAGCCATGTTCTTTATCTTTTTAGCTGAGCTTGTTGTTTTCTTTCTTGGAGCATAGGGAAGTGCACTACATCTAGAAGAAAAAAAAAACAAGAAAAAAAAACTGAAAAAAAAAGTTGAAAAAAAAAATAATAAATTGGGTGCCCATGAAATAAAAAAAAATATTGTGGAAAATTTTGACATGTTGTGCCATTCATTTTTTTTATTCATGTGTGATAGTATTTTTGTTAGTGACATCCCTTATTACAATTATTGATAAATTTATTGTATATCATTAGTAGATTTGTATTGAAGAATGTGATAAGGGTTGTTTACATGTTTATTGAGTTGGAAGAAAACTTTTAGGGCAATGATTTCTTGTACTCATCTATGCAGCATTCCAGTATTTTCATATCTTCTTCTTGCATTTCTTTAGCTATTTCATTTCTTATCTTTCTTTTCTTTCACAGATATTGTCATTTTTCTTGTATTCATGTTTCCCTTACATTCTTAATAAGCCTTCAGTGATTGTGCATTTTTATATGTATATAGTGGTGAAGGTAGAAGAAAAGCAAGCATATGATAGTTCATAAACCATGAGTAACTTAAGTGAACTCTACTATTACATGCTTGTGAGAGCGAGAGAAACCACCACTTACCTTGTGAGGCTTAATCATTCTTTGTCTATACAGGATGGATTGAAGTCACCATGTTTGTTAACCTATGTAAGATTTGAGTCCATGATTGTTTGAGTCTTTGAGAATTGACAATCCTAGGTGTTGGTGCAACAATGCCCCAAGCATTTATATGTTTTGGTGTTTGGATAATCATCTAAGTTAGGCAATACTTTGTGATCTAATTGTAACATGTTTAAGTGATAGGAAAATCCAAGTATGAAGACTTGGTAAAGGGAAAGTCCAAGTGTGATCTTAGCAAGAGAAGTCCAAGGAAAAGTCTTGGCGGCGTAAGACCAGCATGTAGTCTTGGCGGCATAAGTCCAAGCAGACCTTGGCAAAGGAAGTCCAAAGGCAAGTCTTGGCAGCGTAAGTCCAAGCATATAGTCTTGGCGGCGTAAAGTCCAAGTAGACTTTGGCAAAGGAAAACCCAAGACATGACAAAACCAAAGGAAGCTCTTGGAAGCAAAGCGCAAAGGATGAACAAGTCACGAACTCGGAGGGATCCTGGAGGTGCAAGGCTTATGGAAGAGCTAGAAGGTTGAGTCTAGGTCTAGGGAGTCAATTCAAGTATGAATTATTCATACTTGACGAGTATTAGTCGACTAATACGATGTATCAGTCGACTGTTAGGTTGTCGACTGAGTCAGGCTGAAAAGATGACAAACAATTGACTGTCTTGTCGCGGTAGTCGACTGATGTTGCCATCATTCGACTGCCAATCAGCGACAGTCGATTGATCAAGTCGAACACGGGCACAAAATAGAGTCTCACTCGACTGTCCACCGTGATCACTCGACTGATCACTCCATCAGTCGACTGATGGAGGGATCAGTCGAATGATGAGCGTGCCGTTGGATGATGACGATTATGAATCCCGTGAATCCGACCATTCAGAAGCTGTTAAACACGACAGCAGTCGACTGATGCTGTATATCAGTCGACTGATCGTGGCCCAATGGGAAAAACAACCCTCTCTCTATATAAAGAGGGCTTGTGGTGGTTGAGAGGGTTAATGATTACATTCTGATCATCCTCTCAAGCCTCCATGAATTTTCAAGCTTTCCTAGTGTTTTAATTCCCCTAATTCTCTCTAAACTTCATCTTCATCTTTTGTAAGAAGAGGAGGGTTGTTGTAAAATGAGAAAGCTTATTAGTGAGATTGATTAGGGTTGATCCACCTTAAGGATTGCCGTGGAGTAGGAGCATCATCTCCGAACCACGTAAAGGCTTTGTGTTTGCATTGTGTTTTCATTTCTTTTACTATTGTATTTGTTGTGCTTCCACTAATCATCTTTATAAAAATGAAAATAAGCTATTCACCCCCTCTAGCTTCCAAGGATCTCCAACAAGTGGTATCAGAGCCCAGATCGCATCGGAAGATCTAACAATCAACCGGAGCACGTTGGCTTTCCAAGAGGGGTATAACACGACGAGGCCTCCATTCTTCGATGACAACGATTTCGGCTACTAGAAAGGTAGGATGGAATACTACCTTATGAATGATATTGATAATTGGTTTAGTATTGTAAACGGATTTGGGAAGCTAGTCAACGAACATGGAGCGCCAATACTGACCAAAGATTGGACGAGAAATATGGCCAAGAAGGCGCAAGCAAATGCAAAGGCAACAACAAAACTCCAATGTGGTCTATCAAAGGAGCAATTGTCCAAGGTCAGACCTTTCAACTTCGCTAAAGAGCTTTGGGAGAAGCTCATCGAATTGAATGAAGGATCAAAGGAGACGAGGAGAGCCAAGAGGGACCTCTTGATAGGCCAACTCCAAAACTTTACCATAAAGACCAATGAGACCGTGAGCCAAATGCACGGTCGCTTCAAGGAAGTAGTCAATGGGCTACATGTGATAGGTGAGAAGGTCAACAATCGAGACCTTGTGAGGTATGTACTCCAAGCGTTCCCTAGAACAACCTTGTGGGCTTCAATGGTAGATGCCTTCAAGGTCTCTAGGGATCGTTCTTTGGTTAAATTAGATGAGCTATTTTGTGAATTTGAGTTGCACGAGCAATCTAACACTTCGTCCAAAGAGAAAGGTGTAGCCCTTTTTGTAGGAAAGAAGGACAAGAAGAAGAAGGAGAAGAAAGAAGTGTCTTCCTCATCCGAATCCGAGGAGGAATCATCAAGTAGCGACGATGAGCTATCGACTAGTGAGGTAGCTCACTATGTGAAGAAGTTTGGTGGAAGGTCATGGAAACTCACCAAGAAAGATGTGAGGAGGATGTTCCAATCCTCCAAAGGTAAAACCTCAACTAGTTCAATTGCTACATCTAACGTAACTTGTTATGGTTGGAACAAGAAAGGGAATATCAAGCCAAATTGCCCGGACTTAAAGAAGAAGGAGGAGAAAGAAAAGAAGCATAAGGAAAAGAAAGAAAAGAAGGAGAAGAAAAAGGAGGCAATGGTGGCACAAATGTGAGATATAAGCTTGGAGGACTCTTCCGATGATGAAGAAATATATCATGCCACCCGGAACCTAGCTCTCATGGCCTTGGAGGAGGAAGCAGGAAGCTCAAGTGAGGAGTCTTCATCCTCTTCCTCAAGTGACGATTCATCATCAAGTGATGATGAGGTAAACAACTCTCCTAGGGTAGATTTACTTTATAAAACCATTGCATGCCTTCAAAATGCCTTAAATAGATCAAAAACTAGGATTAAGGACTTAAAAGTAGAAATTAAATCACTTAAAAATGTAGAACCACTATGTGATGATACATGTACACATAGAAATGAAAATGATGAATTAAAAAAAGAAATAGGTGAACTAAGAGCATGCTTAGAAAAATTTACAAATGGTTATAAATACCTAGATATGATAATTAAGGATCAAAGGGCTATTTACAACAAGGCCAGAATAGGATATAGGTTTAAGGAAAAAGAGATAGCCTTTACATCCCTTGTTAGTAGAAAATCCACCGTTAGGAGCAAGGTTAGAAAGGCTTGGGTCCCTAAGAAGTTTTTAATTGATGCTAGCGGTCCTAAAATTTGGGTGCCTAAGGCTTGCATTTTTCATGTTGTATAGGTAGAAGAACCAAGCTTATGGATTGTTGATAGTGGGTGCTCAAAACACATGACCGGTGATGAGAGAAAATTTTCCACCATCAACCACACTAGCAAGGGGAAGGTGTCTTTTGGAAATAGTGGTAAACTTAAGATTCTAGGAAAAGGCACAATTGAGGTATTCCCCAACCTTGCCATTCATAAAGTGTTATTAGTTAAAAATATGAAATTTAATTTGCTTAGTGTAAGTCAACTATGTGATGCCAATTTTGATGTTCAATTTGATTCTTCAAAATGTTTCATAAGACACAAAACTTTAAATGATTGCATGTTAGTAGGCTTTAGGAAATCAAATATATACTATGTTGATTTATCCTATGCTACTAATGCTTCTACCAAGTGTCTTATTGCAAAAGAAGAAGAGTGTTGGCTTTGGCATAGGAGGCTAGGGCACATTAATATGAAGAACATTGACAAAATAGCCAAAATAAAGTTAGTCATGGGGTTGCCAAAAGTCAAGTATCTCAAGGACAAAATGTGTGCATGCCAAGAGGGGAAGCAATAAAAATCATCACACAAAGGTAAAACTTTACTTAGTACTGCTTTACCTTTAGAACTATTGCATATGGACTTATTTGATTGTCATAGTACTCCTTCCATGATTGGTAGTAAATATTGCTTAGTCATAGTAGATGATTTTTCTAGATTTACTTGGGTATTTTTCATGAAAAATAAGGATGAAACTCTAGGAATAATCATAGGATTTAGCAAGAGAGTAGAGAATGAAAGAAAACTCAAAATCAACCGAATCTGTAGTGATCATGGTGGAGAATTTGAGAATTCTAACTTCTCAAACTTTTGCTTAGAACAAGGCTACAAGCATGAATTTTCTTGTCCCAGAACACCCCAACAAAATGGGGTTGTGGAAAGGAAAAATCGTACCCTACAAGAAGCGGTTAGGACTATGCTTAATGCATACTTTTTACCTAGCTACTTGTTGGCAGAAGTGGTCAACACCGCTTGCTATATCAAAAATAGGGTTTTAATTCATAGGTTTTTAGGAAAAACCCATTTGAATTATGGAATGGTACAATTCCAATAATTCACTATTTTAAGGTCTTTGGATGCAAAGTCTATATTTTAAACACCAAAGATAACCTAGGTAAATTTGAGTCCAAAGCGGATGAGGGAATCCTAGTTGGATACTCATCCACTAGTGTAGGGTATAGAGTTTATAATAAAACTCAAAAGATTGAGAAATCTTCAAATGTCCAATTTGATGAAACCTCTAATACATACCCTAGGAAATCCCCCATTGATGATGATATCAATGACAAAAATCAAGAAATTACCCAAATATTTCAAGATTTAACTTTAGGGGGTAATGATCAAGGGGGAGAATTAAATCAAGGGGGAGTAAGAGGTGATTCCGATGATGAAAGAAGAATTGAGGATAATCATGATCAAAATCAAGTTAATACAGCTCCTAGAACAATAAGAGTTCATCAAAATCACCCTCTAGAACAAATTGTAGGTGAATTATCTCAAGGAATTAGGACTAGGTCATTTCATAGAGATCCCTCTAGTCATATAGCACTAATCTCCCAAATTGAGCCCAAATCAATAAATGATGCATTACTTGATCCAGATTGGATCTTAGCAATTCAAGATGAATTGGCTCAATTTGAAAGGAGTCAAGTATGAGAGTTAGTTCCTAGACCTAATGGCAATACCATCATTACTATAAGATGGGTCTTTAGGAACAAACTAGATGACCAAGGAAATATTACTAGGAATAAGGCAAGGTTAGTTGCAAGGGGCTTTAATCAAGTTGAAGGACTTGACTATGATGAAATATATGCCCTGGTTGCTAGGTTAGAGTCTATTAGGATCCTATTAGGGTATACATCTTATATGAGTTTCAAACTCCATCAAATAGATGTTAAATCGGCATTCCTAAATGGGTTCATTAAGGAAGAGGTATATGTAGAACAACCTCCCGGGTTTGAGAATATAGACTATCCAAACCATGTATACAAGCTTAGGAAAGCATTGTATGGTTTGAAACAAGCTCCTCGGGCTTGGTATGAAAGATTATCATCATTCTTAATCTCTAAGGACTTTAAGAGGGATAGTGTAGATCAAACTCTATTTATAAATTGAACATCAAAGGACATCTTTGTAGCCCAAGTATATATTGATGACATTATCTTTGGGTCAACAAATGATGAACTCCTTCAAGACTTTATTAAGAATATGGAAAATGAGTTTGAGATGAGTCTGGTTGGGGAACTAAATTTCTTCCTAGGATTACAAGTCAAACAAACAAGTGAAGAAATTTATATTTACCAAACCAAATATGCTAAAGAAATGATTAAGAAATTTGGTTTGGAAAAATGCTAAAATAGTGTCAACCCCAATGGCAAACAATACAAAAATAGATATTGATCATGAAGGAAAACAAATTGACCTTACACTCTATAGGAGTATGATTGGTAGTCTCTTGTACCTAACCGCTCGTAGACCCGATATATTATTTGTGGTTGGTATGTGTGCTAGCTACCAATCATGTGCCAAAGAATCTCATTTAGTTGCCGTTAAGAGAATCTTAAGATATATTAAAGGCGCACTAAATGTAAGACTATGGTACCCTAGGACTAGGTCTTTTGATTTGGTTGGGTACACCGATTCCGATTATGCCAGTTGTAAATTGGATCAGAAGAGTACTAGTGGTGGATTCCAATTCCTTGGGTCCTCCCTAGTTAGTTGGAGTAGTCGAAAGCAACCTTGTGTTGCCCTATCCACCACCGAGGCCGAGTATGTGGCTATGGGTGGTTGTATAGCTCAACTACTATAGATGAAACATACTTTAAAGGACTATGAGTTATCTTACTCCAACATAAAAGTATTTTGTGATAATGTGAGCACCATAAATTTGACCAAAAATCCGGTGTATCACTCTAGGACCAAGCACATTGAAGTGAAACATCACTTCATTAGAGATCATGTGGCTAAGGAGGGCATTGAGCTTAATTACATTGAATCTAAGTCCAACCTAGCCAACATCTTTACCAAGCCTCTCCCCGAAGTAGATTTTTTATCACTTAGGAGAGAACTTGGGATGTGCTTAGTTGAATAATGGTGTAGGTTTGCATGATCCTATAGAAATCCTAGGATTTATACCTTTAAGCATCTCACAAAATACCTAAGAAACTATGATTTTTATATTGAGCCACTTAGACAACATGTGAGATGTTAGGCAGATGCACTTGGTTCATCATGTTTGTTATGATGCATTACTATGAACCAAAGTGCCATCTAGATACATTAATCCTTCATTGGACCAATAATTGGGAAGGCTTATGCACAACTAATGTGCATATAGCTCCAAGAATATTATTGGAAATGTCAAATAAAACATAATTTAAACTATATTTATCAAACTTTGAAAAATAGTTTTCAAGTGGAATACAAAAGTGATACAAAGTTTGCAAAATACTTAGAGTTTTTGCTAGGTTTTAAAATTGTATCATTTTCGAAATCTGAAAAACATATATTTTTTAAATTATTTTTTCTTGATAGAAAATAACTTCAGAAATGTGTACACAAAATTTTGTGATTTTTCGATGTTTTTAGAATTTGTTGGTGCATTTCTGAAGTTGGGATGAAAAATCAGAAAAATGGAATTCGATCGTAGCAGTCGACTGCATCAGAAACCAGTCGACTAATACACTGTGTTTTCTGATAAAAATCACTATTTCCTGGATTTAAGTGTATCTTTGAATGTTCTAAAACTATGGTATGATAATCTTCAGTATAAAGAAGTTTTTAGGACAGTTTGATGCAACATTTTAGGGGGAGTTTCATAATATATATCTTTTCATCCCCAAACTTATATTGTTGGTGCAAAGTTAGGATTTAACCTCCAATTTTTTTTAGGCTTTGCTCCACATGTTATTCACATATCGTAAACCATATCTTGGATTAAGGGGGAGCTTAATTTCAATCTTATACCTTAGTTCAAGATTACAACAAATTTAATTCCTTCATAAATTTATAAATCCTACTCTTTTTGATGTATGTCAAAGGGGGAGAAGAAATGTTTAAGTTAGAATTCATATTGGAAATATGATTATGTGCATGTGTTAAAGACCTAACTTAAATGATTGTCAAATATCAAAAAGGGGGAGATTATTGGTGCAACAATGCCCCAAGCATTTATATGTTTTGATGTTTGGATAATCATCTAAGTTAGGTAATACTTTGTGATCTAATTGTGAACATGTTTAATTGATAGGAAAATCCAAGTATGAAGACTTGGTAAAGGCAAAGTCCAAGTGTGATCTTGGCAAGAGAAGTCCAAGGAAAAGGCTTGGCGGCATAAGATCAAGCATGTAGTCTTGGCAGCATAAGTCCAAGCGGACTTTGGCAAAGGAAGTCCAAAGGCAAGTCTTGGCAGCATAAGTCCAAGCATATAGTCTTGACGGCATAAAGTCCAAGCACACTTTGGCAAAGGAAAACCCAAGACATGACAAAACCGAAGGAAGCTCTTGGAAGCAAAGCACAAAGGATGAACAAGTCGCAGACTCGGAGGGATCCTGGAGGCACAAGGCTTAAGGAAGAGCTAGAAGGTTGAGTCTAGGTCTAGGGAGTCAATTCAAGTATGAATTATTCATACTTGACGAGTATCAGTCGACTAATACGATGTATTAGTCGATTGTTAGGGTGCTCGACTGAGTCAGGCTATAAAGCTGATGAACAATCGACTGCCTTGTCGTGGCAGTCGACTGATGTCACCATCAGTCGACTGCCAATCAGCGACAGTCGACTGATCAAGCCGAACACGAGCACAGAATGGAGTCTCACTCGATTGCGCACCATGATCACTCGATTGATCACTCCATCAGTCGACTGATGGAGGGATCAGTCGACTGATGAGCGTGTCGTTGGATGATGAAGATTATGAATCCCGTGAATCTGGTTGTTCAGAAGTCGTTAACTGCGGCGGTAGTCGATTGATGTTGTACATCAGTCGACTGATCGTGGCCCAACGGGAAAAACAACCCTCTCTCTATAAAAAGAGCTCTTGTGTTGGTTGAGAGGGTTAATGCTTACATTCTGATCATCCTCTCAAGCCTCCACGAATTTTCAAGCTTTCCTAGTGTTTTAATTCCCCACATCCTCTCTAAACATCATCTTCATCTTTTGTAAGAAGAGGAGGGTTGTTGTAAAAAGAGAAAGCTTATTAGTGAGATTGATTAGGGTTGATCCACCTTAAGGATTGCCGTGGAGTAGGAGTGTCATCTCCGAACCACGTAAAGGCTTTGTGTTAGCATTGTGTTTTCATTTCTTTTACTATTGTGTTTGTTGTGCTTCCACTAATCATCTTTGTAGAAATGAAAACAAGCTATTCATCCCCCCCTCTATCTTCCAAGGATCTCCAACACTAGGTAACTTTCTTTCATGATTTTCTATGTATGATTTGGAATTGCTAGGGAAATATATCTTTAGTTTGCTTTTAGTTTTCTTTACTTGCTCAGAACATGCAAGAATAAGTGTGGGGGAATTGATAACTACTATTTTGTCATGTTTTTTTGTCCTTAATATCACTGTTTTAATCCTTTCTAGTGATTAATTATCGATTATTTGCATATTTTAAGAGTTGGATATATTTTTGGACCTTATTATAAATTCTCCTAAATTTTGAACTTATATGCAAATTTTATCTTTGTTTGTAGGAGATCGAGATGAGCCACTAGACTAGACTCAAGTTGGATCAAATATGGCTTCATCTAAGGGTCGTAATGAGCATTTTAAGCTAGAAGAATCTGAGCCCTTCATCAAGATTAGAGACAATTTATCAAGGGTTCAGATTTGTTTAATCTTGACTGTCCGATCAGATCTGATTTATTGAGCCATCTATTTAAATCTAGAGAGATCCGATCCATACACTCATATCTACACGTCTCAACCTTCCATCCAGATCAAGTTGATTGTGATCGGCCATTCGGATTGATCCAGATCTGTTCATTCAAAGTCAGAGAATTCTCAGTCGTTAGATGCACAACCACTTAAGGGATTAATCAATTTAATCAAGCCCTAGATTTAACGGATGGCTGGCATTGAAGGAGCTTTGATCGGACGGTCGAAGTAATTGGCCATTAAAAATCAAACATTTCCCCATTCTACGGGAGCCGACTTCACCATCTCTTCCGTGACAATCGCCCGACACCGCCGCTTCTTAACCACCGTTGTCCTCACCTCCTCCCTCGCCGGTCGCTGGAGAGGAAAGGGGATTCCCTCCTTATCCGGTGACCGGTGCCACACCTTCTCCATCATTTCCACTGTCGGCAGCACAATAGCTCCAATCCGAGCTCTGCCGCTAGTTCTTCCATCATCTCCACCGTTGGCAGCCATCTTGTTCCACCTCTGATCGGAGGTGCCATCCACCACCGACAGCTCCCTTAGCAATGTCCATTCGACCAGCAGCAACTCCCTCAGCCGCTCCGGCAACGCTGACCCCAACCCATCACAGTTCCGGCAGCAATTTCATCATAGCTCCAATTTCAGCCCTATTTTAGCTTCCAAATAGCATTTCTAGCATTATCATTCGGATTGCAATCCTTCCGTTGATATGTTTTGATTGTATCTTTGCTTTTGTTTGTTGAATGTTTGTATTATATTCGATTTTCCACACTTAGAATGGCACACACTTGGTTTAATTTGTTTAACGCATATGTATTGTTCGACAAAATGCTTCTTAGAGTAATTAGGTTGTAGTTGGTTAGTTTAGATTTAGTTTCATGCTTTACTTTAATTGCTCTCTTTACATCATGTTCATGCATTAAATTTCGTTGATGAATTGTTTGTTTCATTTAGTTGTTAGTTAAATCTGTTCTTCCCTTGAACCTTAGCAGCCGTCTCCACCTTCCTTCCATCCATTTTCCTCCACGGATTCGAGGAGGAACCGCTTCATCGAGAGATTTCGGCAATGTCCTCCATCTTCACAACTCATCCACCTACTCTTTCGAATTCGAGGAGGAGTTATGCCCCCCGACGACACTTCTTCGAGCTTAATCAGATCTGTGAGAGTTCAGAGCATCCATCAAACTACTGGATTCAAGAGTTTGCACCATCTCACATCCACTGCCATTTGCGGAGTCTCGATCGAGCTTCGTCGGACTTAGCCGGAGGATCTTGTTCATTAACTAGGCCTATCTTGGGTTGATCAGATTAGTTCCTCTTTAAGTTTTTGTTCATTTACTTATTACATTGTTTGATTTAGTTGTTGCATGTTAGTTTAGAGTTTTAATTATCTTGCAGTCATAGGTTAGAGCTCAAAAACCCAAACCCCCAATCTTCGATAGAAAACCCAAAGCAATAATTAGAAATCTTAAGTTTACTATTTTGTCGATTACACTCATTGGGAAACAATCCGGACCATTCACTATGCTATATTAGTATAGTTAGGGGGTTCGGTAATTAATTTGAAATGGTACCACGACAAAAACATGTGCTATCAATGGCATGCACTAGTTGACTGCTGCATGCTCAACGAGAAAATTGCCCTCCTCTCTATAAAAGGAGGGCTTGGGTGCCTCGGAGAGGCTAATGCTTTAACTCCTAAGGATGCTCCAAGTGCTCTCAACATTTTTTACTTCCTCTTATTTGTTTCTATCTCCATCATATTGTAAGAGGGAGAGATTATGTAAGAATGTTTCTTCTCCACTTTGGTTGAGCTAAGGAGAAGGTTTAGTGGATTGATTGAGGGAGTGATCCACCTAACGGATTGTCCATGGATTAGCGGCAAGGGTCGTGAACCACGTTACATCTCTTTGTTAGCATTACTCTTCTTCTTTACTTTTGTCTAGCTTTAATTGTATTTTCTTTAGCATTATTGTCTTTCCGCTGCGCTAATGATATTGTAGACAATTAAGAACAAGCGAAGTCCATCAAGCTTCAAAGGCTATTCATCCCCCCTTCTAGTCGGGCCTCGATCCTCCAACAAGTGGTATCAGAGCCGAGGAGCTTGTTAACGGACTCACAGTCGCAATAAGAAAATCAACAAAATGGCCAACATGAACATCCATCCATCGAAATTCGAATGAGGCTTCTCATGGTTGAAGAAACGGATGGAGGTATTCTTCAAAATCGACTTCGATATTATGTTAATCATGGAAAGTGGTTTCGAGATATCTAGGGATGAAGAAGGAAAACCAATAGAAAAATCAAGATGGACTAAGAAGCAAAAGGAGGAGCACCTAGTAAATTCAAAGGTAAAACACCATCTCTTCAATGTGCTACCTCAATAAGAGATCAATCGGATTGACAAATGGTCAAGCACCAAGGAGATGTGGAAGAAGCTAATTGAGCTTCATGAAGGCACCTCCGAAGCCAAATTAACAAGAAGGGACCTTCTCCGATTGCAATTAAATAACATCAAATTGGATAAAGAAGAAAAAGTATTATCTTTGCACTCTAGATTTAAATAAATAATTAATGGGTTGTCAAGAGTAGGAGAAAAATTATCAAACTGGGATATGATCATGAAAGTCATTGATGCATTCCCCCGGCCTTTAAAATAGAGCTCCATGGTGGATTCCTTCTACATCTCAAGGAATTTAGAGGTAAGTACTCTAGAAGAATTCTTTTCTACCATGGAACTTCACAAACTCACCTTGAAGGAATAATAGAAGAACCAAGCACACAATCAAGGGGAGTAGCGCTTGTGGCAAACAAGGGGAAGAAAAAGAAGACCACACCCTCCTCATCTGATGATGATTCATCCTCTTCAATGGATAGCAATGAGGAGGCATATATGGTAAGAAAGGTAAGACGTGCCTTAAAAAGATTCAAATTTAACAAATCTAATGATAGGAGAAGGAGGACTAGAAAGATCATTTTCTACAATTGCTAAGGAGAAGGACACATGAGGGATGAGTGTCGTTTGTTGAACAAGAGCAAGGAAGAAAGGAAGAAGAATGACAAGAATAAAGAAGGGAAGAAGAAAGAAGAGAAGAATTCAAAATATAAGGAAGGAAAGTCAAAAACCCAGGACTTAAAAGCCACATGGGATGATCCATCTTCATTGGAGGAAGAAGAAATCATATCCCATTTTGTGCTCATGGGAATAGATGACATAGCCTCCACCTCATCTGAGCAAGAAGAAGGAAGCACAAGTGAGGAGGAGAGCTCAAGTGTAGGGGGAGCATCATCATCGAAATCGGAAGAAGAAGATTGGGTAAGTGAGGTAAAAAATCTCCCTTCTCAAGATGTAATTAGCATGATTTCTAGTTTAACTAAGGATTTGTTTAGGACCAAAAAGAAGAATAAATGTATGTAAAATGAAATTAGAAATCTAGAAGAAATACTTGAAAATGCATGTTCACATGTTAATAATATTTCTTCTAGTGTAAATGATGCATACTTAGAAGAAAATAGGATTTTAAGGTAAAAGGTAGATTATCTTAGAAAAACCCTTGAAAAATTCACCATAGGCTCAAATACCTTGAATATGATTATAGGGAGCGAAAGGGCAAGTTTCAATAAGAAGGGCCTAGGATATAAGGGATCTAAGAATGAAAAAACCTATCATTGTCTAATTGCTAGGGGCAATCAAAAACCACAATAGTATATACGAAATGGATCCCTAAGGAATACTTGGTGAACCCTATTGGAAAGAACTTATATTGGGTCCCCAAGTCAATCCTTAAAGGTTAGAAAAACCTAGGATAGTCAATCATAATTCGACTTATTTTATATCATGTTAAATGGTTGACTTATGATTATGTTGGGTGTTATTGGGTAATTATTGATGATACTTAACCTTGGGTAGTATTGCATGGAAGTTTTTGGTTAAGTATAAATACCTTAGTAACATCTCACAACCCACTATAGGCTAACTTGATTGAAAACAGAGCAATGGATGGGATGTTAGGTTGATACAAATGATTCACTAATGCTTATGACATTTTGATGAATCATTATGAGTTTCATAACATAGCAATCATTGATCAACTATGGTGTAAATAAATGTTTAATTCATGAACATCTTGCCCAAAGATCATACTTGGATATTTTTAATGATTTAAAAATATTTTATGTTTTGAAAAATGTGAGGTTATGTGTTGAAACATTTTAAGGTAAGACTAAGTTTCAAAGTTGATACATGTTTGAAAATTTTTAAACCTTTTGATCTTTTGCCAAATGTTTAAAAATTGAATGCATTTTCATGAAAAATCATTTTTCCTTAATAGAGGGACTTATAAGAAATGTGTTCCCCAAATTTCATTATTTTTTGAATTTTTGTGATTTTTTAATACATTTCTAAAGTTGGCTTCAGAAATCAGAAATGTTGGATTTCAGGGACTAGTCAACTAGTGACTGTCCCAGTCGACTGATGACATTGTGCACGGGCACAACAGCTTGGTTTGTGGGTTTCAAAGCTGTTTTGGTATTTTTCTTCCCTTAGATAGTGATACCTCATTTGTATAACATATATATGAAATTTTTGATGGTGTCAAAGGGGGAGAATATTGTTAAGATTTAAGTTAATCATGATTAGAGAATATGTTAAGGGGGAGTTTGATTTCCATGTTTGATTTACATGCTTTACTTTCCTTAAGTATTTTTTGAATGGATGAAGCTTCGCTTCTCCCTTCGCTTCGATCGCTTGTGCATGGCGATCCCATATTCGTCCCCAGATTAAAAAAAAATAATCCAAGATGATGATGGATTACCCAAGCAACCGATCCATCATCAAGGGATTGACGACGCTAGGCCTCAACCTAAGTTCAAGATAGCAATACGCAACTGGTTTTTGTGTTTATCTTAGGGGTCCAAGTAAATTAGCCACATGCAATTACATACATCATATAAAGAAACAAAAGGAAACCAAAACAAGAATTATACCTCTTATTTATCTCTTGGTCTTCTATCGTATGTCCTATCCTCCTCTTGGATGTTGTGTGGGCAATGATCCTCTAAGAGATGAAGCCTCCTAGATCACATATCTTACTTTCCTTGTTCGCTCCGAACAAAGGAAGATAATAATCTCCCTTATTCTCCTATCTAGTTTCGGACACAAACCCTTTGGAGGAAGATCAATCCTCTTCCTCCTCTTTGTTGTTGCCGCCGACCACCAAGGAGAGGGAGATGGAGATGATGATGGGTGCTGGCCAAGAGCTCCAAGGGAAGAAAGGCTAACTCTTGCCGCCAGCAAAGGGAGAGGATGAAGGTGGTGCACCGACAATGAGATGGGAGAAGGTGTGCCGCCCAAACCAAGGAAGCAAAACCCTAGGTAGGTTGCCGCCCAAACCAAGGAAGTAAAACCCTAGAACCACCTCTAGCCTCCCAAGCCTCTCACGCCATAAACCAAAACCCTTGAACCAAAAATCTGATTACACGCCCAATCCATAGGCCCTCCTTTTATAGAGTTAGGCTTAAGCCTCCTTTCAATCTCCACCATCGGATCTAGAGATTTAATCTCCACCGTCGGATCTAGGCTTCATGAGGATTTTAATAGGCTACAATAGGGACCATGAGGAGGAGTTGGATCTTGGCCACCTAATGGATCCGACCCACATAAAATCTAATCCATTAATGATAATCCATTCCACTAGAAGATTATCATTGATCTACTTCACCAACCCCCATAAATAAATATGAGCTTCATATATTACTTGTACAAATATCTCTCTGTGTTTAAGATCTCGAATGTCCGTCAATTAATTAATTTATTGACAATTAATTAATCAACATCTAACTCCATGAGTAGTACCACTCAACCTCATCATCATGCGGGACCAAGTCCACCTGCAGGGTTTACATAATGATCCTTATGAGCTCCTCAAGGGGACATCATCATCCTAATATATAGGACATGGTTTCCTCGTATAATCAATGGCACACCATGTAAATAATATCATTTCCCAACTTACCGAGCCTATCAATTTAATCTATAAATCTCTCCCATTGGTAAATCAAAGAAATAAATACTAAGTACATGTGCCCATTATTATATCGGGATTAAGAGCATGTACACCATAATATCCGAGGTCCAATTCAATTATATAGTCAGCAATAAATTAAATCACCTCTAAGTCGATCCTGCTCAATACAAACAAAGTGTACTAGTGTAATTCTATGGTCAAGACAAACCAATACCAAATCACACTACAATCATACGAATGGTTTATCCAAAACCATCTCGGTTGTGAGCCTCTTCTTATACTCTACAAGGAACTGATAACATGATCTTCCGTGTAACACCACACACCATGTTATCTACAATGTAATGTATCAGACAATATGCATAACCATAAATATGCAAACAATGATCATGTGATTCTTATTTCAAAAATAAAGATGTTCATATAAAAGATAGACTTTTCAGTATACATCCCAATATTTTTAAATGTTTTACCTAACTTAAACATATTTTCACACATCAAAAAGGGGGAGATTGTTAGGGCAATCAACCCAAGTATGATATTGGTTTTGATGTGTGTGGAAAAAGGTTTAAGTATAGATGTGTGGTTTGATGTGTGTGTTTAAGTTGTGCAGGGCTTAGTAAATCACACATGCGTTACTTGATGAAGCATTGGCAAGTTCATCATCTCATGGCTTGGGTCCTTGAGTCGGAGAAAGATGGCACGGGAAAAACCGTGAGCTTGGTGCTTCCGAGGGACTGCCAGACAAGGAGCAAATGGAGTGTAGCCAAAGAAAGCAGACTTCAGAGCAAGACGCGAAGGATGGTACGGGAGAATCCACGAGCTTAGTGCATCCGAGAGATGTAGGCCGAAGGAAGAGAGCTTCGGTGAGGGACTCCATGGGAGATGAGAGTTGAGTGATTGTAACTCGGGTCAGGATAGCTCAATGTAGGTAAACTTGGCCAAATGGATAAGATCAAATGTTGGATGTTCAAACATGGTGTTTGAGGTTTTACCCGATGGTTGGATGCTCAAACAACAGTCGACTGATATAGATATCAGTCGACTGGTCCGAGTCGACTGCTAGTTGATCAGTATCAACTAGGGTTTTGTATCCTAACAGTCGACTGCTAGGGTTTGGTAGTCGACTAGTCCACCATCAGTCGACTGCCAAGGATGGAAGTCGACTGTTATAAGTGGACGCAGGCACAAAAACATTTTGAGTCGACTGCTTGCTTGGAACAATCGACTGATGGATCGATCAATTACTGCTAGTATGATCAGTCGACTGCCCAGTGTTCCACTAGACTACAATGGTGGAGGATCAGGCTTCGTCAGATGCCGTTGGAATGACAGCAGTTGACTGATGGCATACACGAGTCGACTGCTACATGCCCAATGGGAAAATTACCCTCCTCTCTATAAAAGGAGGGCTTGGGTGCCTTGGAGAGGCTAATGCTTTAACTCCTAAGTATACTCCAAGTGCTCAACGTTTTTACTTCCTCTTACTTGTTCTTATCTCCATCATATTGTAAGAGGGAGAGATTGTGTAAGAAGGTTTCTTCTCCACCTTGGTTGAGCTAAGGAGAAGGTTTAGTGGATTGATTGAGGGAGTGATCCGCCTAACGGATTGTCCGTAGATTAGCGACAAGGGTTGTGAACCATGTTACATCTCTTTGTTAGCATTGCTTTTCTTCTTTACTTTTATTTAGCTTTAATTGTCTTTGCTTTAGCATTATTTTCTTTCCGCTACGCTAACGATATTGTAGACAATTAAGAACGAGCGAAGTCCATCGAACTTCAAAGGCTATTCATCCCCCCTTCTAGCCGAGCCTCGATTCTCCAATAGTGTCTACTTCATTTGGTTTTAAGGATAATTCAGTTGCTCAATATATATATGTCAAGTTCAGTGAGAGTAAATTTATAATTCTTGTCCTATATGTGGATGACATTTTATTGGAAAACAATTGTAAACAATTATTACATGATACCAAGTCATTTCTCTCAGGTAAATTTGAAATGAAAGATTTTGGTGAAGCATCCTTTATATTAGACATACAAATTTGTCATGATAGATCCAAGGGTACACTTGAATTATCACAAAAGGGTTACATTGAAAATGTGTTTGTTGGGGATCATTTGATTCGCTAGGAGGGGTGAATAGTATTTTTCTCTTTCGCTTTGATTTGATTATGTGCTTGTCTAAAAGATATTAGTGCGCAGTGGAATATACAAGAATAAATAGCACAAAAACAAAATACATGACAAGCACATGCACAAGACAATAATTTTACGTGGTTCGAAACTCAAGTTCCTACTCCACGACCAGACTTTAGTGCTACTTCACTAAACCTCATCTCCTTCTCGGCAACACACCGAAGGTGGAGAATGTTGGTGCAAGAATGCCCCAATCATTAATGTATTTTGATGTTTTGATAATCATTTAAAGTTAGGCAATAATTGTGATCTAACCATGAATGTTTAAGTGATATGAAAATCCAAGTGTTGAGACTTGGTAAAGAGAAAGTCCAAGTGTGAATCTTGGCAAGGGAAGTCTAGGGTAAGGTCTTGGAAGCATAAGTCCAGGCATGTAGTCTTGGCGGCATAAAGTTCAAGCATACATTGGAAAAGGAAGTCCAAAGGCAAGGTTTGTAGGATCCTTTGGAATGGCTAGTGGGGAGGGGGTGGGTAGCCCTTCGTCATTTTCTATAGGAGTCGTTAGCAGAAGCAATAGAAAAACACAAATTTAAATGTGAAAACAAAGAAAGCAAGCTAACATGAGTATGTAACGTGGTTTGGAGATGATACTCCTACTCCACGGCAATCCATAAGGTTGATCACTCCTCACAAGTTTTCACTAGAACCTCCTTTTGATGAGAGCACCAAGGTAGAGAGACCTTTTTTTACAAATAAACATTCTTCCTTTTACAAGATGATGAAGAAAAAGCTTGAAGGAAGAGTTGGAGAGCTTAAGAACTTGGAAGAGGGCTTGGGAGCTCTGAGACTGAGAATTTCATGTGTTAGCATTAGTCTCCTCAAGCTTCCAAGCCTTTTCTTATATCAACTTTCGGGCATCAGTCCGTTTTTGCCCATTGAGGGTTTCTACAGTTGACTGCTGCATATTAGTAGTTTATTGGTGCAATTGTTGAACGCAACCAATGACTGCTCTTATCATCAATCGAATGGTATCATCCTAGTGGGCTATCAACCATTCTATGCCCCCGACAGTCGACTGTGTTGGGTTTCCGGCACCGCGGTGAGTGTGTGTTCGAACATGTTTCGTAAACATGTGCACAGCGGAAGGAATAAAAATAATAAATCTAATTTATTACAACACACACATCACACGCATGTATAGTACAACATGTGTAGATATAACCGTAAATTTAAATTTTGCAATAAAAGGAAATTTAACTACGTATACCTTACGTATAACGTGTAGCGGGAACGATATCAACTGGAACGATCCTCGCTAGAATCGTCTCTATCCATGTCCACGCCGAGTATCTTCGGGATGACTTCACTAAGTCACGAGCCTCGTCTTCGTACGGGTTACTAGCCTCGTGTTGAAGACGATGTGATCGAGAGAAGATCACGATCCGAATCCAAAGACGAGTCCTCAAAACTCGCTTCTCCGGAGAGGTATTCGTCAACCGTTTGACGAATCCTTCGTCCTCCACCTATGAGGATTACCGGAGATCGAATCCCCGGTAAGTAAGGCGCTGTCGGAGCTCCAAACGTCATCCAAACGACGCTCCGATGAGAAGGAAACAAGCTGTCCAGAAAACTGGACAGCTTTTGGTGGAGGAGTAGGGGCCGGCAAAAGGAAAGGTGGAAGCTCACCTTATTACCGAACCCAAGGGAGATCACCGGAGCTCCTCCGGCAGCAGCTCGATGCCGGCAAGTGGAGAAGATGGCAGCAGCTGGTCGCCGGTTGGAGGAGAAGGGGCAGCAGCACTAGGGTTGGCGCCGACTTCTTCAAAGGGGAGAGGTGGGCGGCAACTCTAGGTTAGGGTTTTTGGATTAGGGCTTAACAAACCATTAAGCCCTCTTTTATAGAGAACTAATTCTCTTAATGGTTATCGGATCATAACAATAAGGCCCATTAACCCGCTCCATTAATTTAAGTTAAAATAAACCAAACCATGATGGTTTATTTTAAGTTAAAACGAACCGAACCAACTTTGGTTCATTCGTTTAAAATAAACCAAACCCTTTGGTTTATTCTCCACCATTGGATTAGAACCAAACCATTTTGGTTCATCCATTATGTCTTCATAAGACACGGCCCATCCACGCTTCCATTGCGACTGAAATGATTTCATGCTCGCTTCTTGTTTGGTCCAACCAAACCTAGTTTCTCTCGGTTTCAGAATCTCATTCTCAAGCTCGTTTTAAATCCTTCGGATTACGCTCGTTGTGCGTGTGACCAAATAGGTTCTCGGTTTATGTTGGCCGTCTATAATTAACCATTAATTATAGAACGATCATGAGTGGCACCTAGTAGTACATCATGATCCCCAATTAACCGAAAAGATCAACGATTGATCCAGAACTATTTCTGAAACCCTTTAGCAGCTCGAATGAATCGTGCCCCATTCCCTTCACTCATCTTATACCCACTTGGTTCAGGACATGGTCTATAGTGTTAGTCCCCACTAGGTTGACTACGTCACACCTAGCCCAAGTATCATTTCCTCGTCCTACGGATTCTAGTTACTGCACATGTATCGAAGAGTACCATACTCTATGTTGGGTTTCCGGCACCGCGGCGTGTGTGTGTTCGATCATGTTTCGTAAACATGAGCACAGCGGAAGCAATAAAAAATAATAAATACTCCTATTTATTACAACACACACAACACACGCATGCTATTACAACAAGTGTAGACATAACCGTAAATTAAAATTGCAATAAAAGGAAATTAAACTACGTTATACCTTCCGTATGACGTGTAGCGGGAACGGCATCAACCGGAACGATCCTCGTAAGAATCGTCTCTATCCGTATCCACGCCGAGCTCCTCGGGATGACTTCGCCAAGCCACGAGCTTCGTCTTCGTACGGGTTACTAGCCTCGTGTTGAAGACGACGTGATCGAGAGATGATCACGATCCGAATCCAAATTCGGACCTAAAAACAAGTCCTCAAGACTTGCTTCTCCGGAGAGGTATTCGTCCACCGATTGACGAATCCTTCGTCCTCCACCTCAGAGGATTACCGGAGATCAAATCCCCGGTATGTTAGCCGCTGTCGGAGCACTAACCGTCGTCCAAACGACGCTCCGACGAGAGGAGAAGAAGCTGTCCAGAAAACTGGACAGCTTGGTGGAGGAGATAGGCGCCGGCCAAAACAAGGAGACAAAAGCTCACCTTGATGCCGAACCTTTTAGGGGATCACCGGAGGGTCGCCGGAGGTTCACCGGCTGGAGCTTGGACGCCGGCAAGGAGCTGGACGGCGCCACCATAAGCTGGGCGGCAACAATGTGTTGGGCGGCAACAACATGTTGGGCGGCTAGGGTTTGGATGATTAGTTAGGGTTTAACAATCCCTTAAGCCCACTTTTATAGAGAACTAATTCTCTTAATGGTTAATGGATCATATCCATAAAGCCCGTTAACCAGCTCCATTAAGATAAGTTAAAATAAACCAAACCATGATGGTTTATTTTAAGTTAAAACGAACCGAACCAACCTTTGGTTCATTCGTTTAATATAAACCAAACCCTTTGGTTTATTCTCATCCATTGGATTAGAACCAAACCATTTTGGTCCATCCATTATGTCTTCATAAGACACGGCCCATCCACGCTTCCATTGCGACTGAAACAATTTCATGCTCGCTTTATGTTTGGTCCAACCAAACATAGTTTCTCTCGGTCTGAGAATCCCATTCTCAAGCTCGTTTTAAATCCTTTGGATTACACTCATTGTGCGTGTGACCAAATAGGTTCTCGGTTTATGTTGGCCATCTATAATTAACCATTAATTATAGAACGATCATGAGTGGCACCTAGTAGTACATCATGATCCCCAATTAACCGAAAAGATCAACGGTTGATCCAGAACTATTTCTGAAACCCTTCAGTAGCTCGAATGAATCGTGCCCCATTCCCTTCACTCATCTTATACCCACTTGGTTCAGGACATGGTCTATTGTGTCAGTCCCCACTAGGCTGACTACGTCACACCTAGCCCAAGTATCATTTCCTCGTCCTACGGATTCTAGTTACTCCACATGTATCGAAGAGTACCTTACTCTAAACATGTAATGCTTTGGCCAAAGACTTTAGTAACAATCCGACGAGAGGCCATGGGTATACATCTCCTCGCAAGGAGTGGTGAATCCTTTATAGGCTATTCAAACACCTTCGATCACTTGACTTATACCCAATCATCCGGGTCCACATCTCCTTAGAGATGTTTGCTTAAGATGTCAAAGCATAAGTCTCCATGATCAAGATGACTTGAATACCGCAAGTCAAAGGAACATCGCACTTAAGCCACAGAAGAACTTCATTGACATATCTATATATGCAGAGAACCATATATGAAGTCTTACTACCGTCACTCCAATGAACTAGTTACCATAACTAGCATCCACGATTAACTCCGGACATCACTATGTCTCCAGCCAGTGAGAATCAGCTGCTTGGATACACCAAGGAGTATACCTCGTGCTAGTCTCAACAGAATTGATGGCGTCCAGATCCATCAATTCATCGACTAGGGATAATTCCGATACATCACAATTACACATGTAGAGATACTCACTAGTTATGATCCAATCACAAATTCTCTCATGCTGTGAATCGTATCGTGGACATTCAGTAAATGAGTTTAAGATCCAATCAAATACATTAAACATGTATACTCAAATAGTGAATCTTCATTTATCATATAAATAGTTCATACATAAGGCGATTGCCTTAGGACATCTCTCATATATTACTTACACTCTAAACATGTAATGCTTTGGCCAAAGACTTTAGTAACAATCCGACGAGAGGCCATGGGTATACATCTCCTCGCAAGGAGTGGTGAATCCTTTATAGGCTATTCAGACACCTTCGATCACTTCGACTTATACCCAATCATCCCGGGTCCACATCTCCATAGAGATGCTTGCTTAAGATGTCAAAGCATAAGTCTTTATGATCAAGATGACTTGAATACCACAAGTCAAAGGAACATCGCACTTAAGCTACAGTAAGAACTTCATTGACATATCTATATATGCAGAGAACCATATGAAGTCTTACGACTGGTCACTCCAATGAACTAGTTACCATAACTAGCATCCACGATTAACTCCGGACATCACAATGTCTCCAGCCAGTGAGAATCAGCTGCTTGGATACACCAAGGAGTATACCTCGTGCTAGTCTCAATAGAATTGATGGTGTCCAAATCCATCAATTCATCGACTAGGGATAATTTCGATACATCACAATTACACATGTAGAGATACTCACTAGTTGTGATCCAATCACAAATTCTCTCATGTTGTGAGTCGTATCGCGGACATTTAGTAAATGAGTTTAAGATCCAATCATATACATGAAACCATGTATACTCAAATAGTGAATCTTCATTTATCATATAAATGGTTCATACATAAGGCGATTGCCTTAGGACATCTCTCATGTATTACTAACAGACTCCCACTTGGCCTAATTCCAATCGCTACGGTATCCAATACTATAAGCTGTAACATGACCCTCAAACTTACTTTGAGGTAATGCCTTAGTCAAAGGATCTGCTAAGTTCTTTTCAGTGGGGATTTTCTCGATTTGTAATTCTTTCCTACTGATGATCTCTCTGATAAGATGATAGCGACGAAGCACATGTTTGGATCGTTGATGAGACCTTGGCTCTTTCGCCTGTGCAATTGCTCTATTGTTGTCGCAGTAGACCGGTATTGCTTCAACAATGGCTGGAATCACACCAAGTTCATAAATGAACTTCTTGATCCAAATCGCTTCCTTTGCTGCTTCCGAAGCTGCAATATATTCTACCTCAGTGGTAGAATCCGCTATAGTGTCTTGTTTGGAACTTTTCCAACTCACTGCTCCCCCATTCAAGGTGAACACGTATCCAGACTGAGACCTGGAATCATCCTTGTCTATCTGGAAGCTGGCATCTGTATACCCGCGTATCACCATGTCCCCTTCTCCATATATTAGGAACACATCCTTAGTTCTTCTTAAGTACTTAAGTATCGTCTTAACAGACACCCAATGATCCATTCCTGGATCTGACTGGTATCTGCTCGTGACACTCAGAGCATACGATACATCGGGCCTCGTACATAACATAGCATACATGATAGATCCTATTGCGGATGCATAGGGAATCTTACTCATGCAAATCCTCTCGTCTCCTGTGTGCGGACATATAGACTTCGAAAGGTGTACCCCATGCCTGATGAGTAGGAAACCTTTCTTGGATTCCGATATGCTAAACCTCTTTAGCACTCGGTCTATATATGTAGACTGCGAAAGACCAAGCAACCGTTTCGATCTATCTCTATAGATCTTAATCCCGAGGATGTAGGTTGCTTCCCCCAGGTCTTTCATGGAGAATGTCTTGGATAACCAAACCTTAACTGACTGTAAGATTGAAACATCATTTCCTATAAGTAATATGTCATCGACATACAATACTAAGAACACGACTGCACTCCCACTAACCTTGTTGTACACACAAGGTTCATCTGGATTTTGTGAGAAATCAAACTTTTTGATTGTCTCATCAAAACAGATATTCCAGCTCCTGGATGCTTGCTTCAATCCATATATGGACCGTCACAATTTTCATACCTTGGTTTTATCAACCGATGTTAAACCCTCAGGCTGTATCATATACACATCCTCGAGCATGTTTCCATTAAGGAAAGTTGTTTTCACATCCATCTGCCATATCTCATAATCATAATGAGCCGCTATGGTGAGGAGCATCCGAATGGATTTAAACATAGCTACAGGCGAATAGGTTTCGTCATAATCAACACCTTGTTTTTGACGATATCCTTTCACCACTAATCTAGCTTTATAGGTAATCACATTACCATCCATGTCGGTTTTCTTCTTGAAAACCCACTTGCACCCTATAGGCTTGATGCCTTCAGGTGGGTCAACCAAGTTCCAAACTTGGTTTTCATACATGGAATCCATTTCTGACTTCATGGCATCAAGCCACTTATCCCTTTCTGAACTTGTCAGCACTTCTTCATAACTGATAGGCTCCTCATCATCAATGAGTAACACATCATTCGATTCACTTACGAGAAATCCATATCTCTCAGGAATATTGTGTGTTCTACTAGATCTACGAAGATGTGGTGTTACAATAGGTCCAGCAGATTGCTCATCACTATGAGTTGTCGGCTGTTGTGCTTCACCAGGTATCTCTTCAATGTCTATTTGAGTCTCTCGAGCCTCCTCAAACTCGACGACACTCCCACTGTTTTCTTGCAAGAGAAACTCTTTCTCTAGAAACACAGCATGCCTTGAAACAAACACCTTTTGTTCCATAGGATGATAGAACTGGTATCCCCTTGTTTCCTTAGGGTATCCAATAAATAGACATTTATTAGACTTAGCATCCAATTTGTCTGATACAGTCCGCTTCACATAAGCAGGACAACCCCATATCTTTAAGTAAGATACATGAGGTTTCTTACCATTCCATATCTCATATGGAGTAGTAGAGACTACCTTGGTTGGCATTCTGTTTAACAAGTAAATAGTTGTCTGAAGTGCATAGCCCCAAAAGAACTTGGGAAGATTCGTATGATTCATCATTGACCTGACCATGTCCAATAAGGTCCGGTTATGCCTCTCAGATACACCATTATGCTGTGGTGTATTTGGCGGAGTCCATTGAGACAATATACCATTGTCTCTTAGATAATCAAGAAACTCTTGACTTAAGTATTCACCACCTCGATCCGATCGAAGTGTTTTAATACTCTTGTCATGTTGTTTCTCTACTTCATTTCTGAATTCTTTGAACCTTTCAAAGGCTTCAAACTTGTGTTTCATCAAGAACACATACCCAAACCGTGAGTGATCATCGGTGAAGGTAATGAAGTAGCTATAGCCTCCTAAAGCTTGAGTTGACATATGTCCACATACATCAGTATGTATTAGACCTAGTAACTCTCCCACTCTTCACCTTTTTCGGTAAAAGGTAACTTAGTCATCTTGCCTTTTAAGCATGATTCACATGTATCGTATGAATCCAATTCAAACGATTCCAGAATTCCACATCGGTGTAATTCGGACATGCATTTATTGCTTACATGGCCAAGACGACAATGCCACATGTAGGAGTCTATTTGATTATCCTTTCGAGCATGCTTGTTGCTCGCTTCGATACTGAAAACATCACTGGATACGTCCAACATATAAACACCATTGCTTAAAGTTCTAGTCCCATAAAGAACTCCATTCAAAGTTATGTAACAACAATTGTTACTAAAAGTCAAATGGTACCCATTTCTATTTAAACAAGAAATAGAAACGAAGTTCTTTATCAATGAAGGAACATAAAAGCAATTGTCCAGTTCTAAGACAAGTCCTGCAGGGAGTTTCAACAAATACATTCCGATGGCGAGTGCAGCAACCTTTGCTCTATTCCCAACACGTAAATTTGACTCTCCCTTGACAAGTCTTCTTCTATTCTTTAGCCCATGTATGTCATTACATATATGTGAGCCACACCCAGTATCCAATACCCAAGTGTCTGAGGAAATAGAATGACAATCAATAACGAAGATATATGAAAAAGATGGAGCATCTTATGCCTTATTCTTCTTTACGGACTCAAGATAAATCTTGCAATTTCTTCGCCAATGGCCCTACTTGCCATAATGATGGCAAGTGCCCTTTTGAGCTGGTTCTGCCTTTTTAGCCTTTTTCTTCGTCCCCTTATGTTGTTCCTTTGAGTCCCTCTTAGAACATTTCTTCGAGGAATCAACTAACAACACCGTCCCCTGCTCATGCTTCTCAAAAGGCTCCACAGTCTTCAGCGTGTTGAGCAGTACCAAAGATGAACCTTCTTGTATCTCAGAGGTGAAGAGGAGCTTGGAGACTTTGAACCTTTCGAATCTCACTTGCTTATCAAACAACTCACAAAGAGGAAGGACTACGATATGAGCATCCATATGCTCATGCTGCTTTCGTAGCTTGAGTTCCATCGCGGCTAGCATGATGCAACTCTTTTGTTCAGAATCACTCATATGTTTCTGATAGGCCAATAATTGGTACAGAGTTGCATTGTCACTAGGATGAGCGGGAAGAGGCACTTCGAGGACATTTGCAAGCTTTTCAACCTTGAGAACAATTCTCAAGTTTCTAAGCTAGTCCAAGAAGTTCGGCCCAGTCAATTTATTCGAATCCAAAATGGAACGCAAATTCAAAGACATCATGATAAATCTTAGAAATACAAAACGAGCATATATGAGAAAGATGATTTAAAATGCATCAACATACATTTATAAATCCCATTCATTTTTTGAATTTCAAAAACCCCAAAATCACTTCGGGAGATCGTAGGTCCATCTCCGAATGGGTTGATATCCATCATAGATATGAACAACCTTGGAGAGAGTCCAACAAGTCATTCATAACTACGATGGTAGGTATCAAATATACCGATTGCATATCATGTATATGCAACTATCACAATGTGCTATCAACTAATTTAATGTTCACACATACATCGGGTTGTTAACACATTAACAAGTATGCATCATATGCATAGCACCCAACTTCACCTCCCTTTACATAGACCTTGGAGAGAGTCCAACAAGCTGATGCTCCAGGTTAAAGCCAACCCATTAATCGAGAAATAGTTTTAATATGGTTAGAGTGCATTCAACCAATTAGCCCAGCTTGGAGAGAGTCCAACAACCAAAGCTAACGATTGACCACTGACTCTTACCATATTAGTATTAAACTATTCCATGGTATGAACATGTTCGGGTTCGAGCCGGGCTTGGAGAGAGTCCAACAACCCGAACAAGAAACGGAACTCTGGTTCTAACCATATTAATGGACGGTGTAGGCTTCAATATTGAGTTAGGGTTTTTATGTCTCATCCTCTTTTCATGCAAATAACTATTATCTACATGGCATGACATACATGACATACATCTACATGTCACGACATGCATGGCATAATGATATGCATCTAATGCAATTACATGACATACAATTATGTCATGTACAATATTTCCTTATATGTCATAACTATTTATGGAAATAAAATATTTTTAAGATTTGATTCTCCTAATCAAATCATGATTAAATTAGGAAATAAATTTCCAAATCTAATCACATATTTTTATTTGTGGAAATAGTTGATTAAGAAAAGTCAATTTAGGAAACCAATTTCCTAAATCATCAAAACTACTTATGGAAATAAAATATTTTAAGATTTGATTTCCCAAATCAAATCATGATTAAATTAGGAAACAAATTTCCAAAATCTAATCAAATATTTTATTTATGGAAAATATCAATTTCCATAAATACTTCTAACTTTCCAAAAGTGGAAGATTTCCATAAATACTTCTAGACTTTCCAAAATTGAAAAATTTCCATAAATACTTCTAACTTTCCAAAAGTAGAAAATTTCAAGAAATATCATTATGACTATCGCAAAATAATTTTACGGTTATGTCGAAACACAACCTGGGCTCTGATACCACTGTTGGGTTTCCGGCACTGCGGCGAGTGTGTGTTCGAACATGTTTCGTAAACATGTACACAACGGAAGAAATAAAAATAATAAATCTAATTTATTACAACACACTCATCACACGCATGCATAGTACAACATGTGTATACATAACCGTAAATTTAAATTTTGCAATAAAAGGAAATTTAACTACGTATACCTTACGTATCATGTGTAGCGGGAACAGCATCAACTGGAACGATCCTCGCTATAATCGTCTTTATCCGTGTCCACGCCGAGTATCTTTGGGATGACTTCACTAAGTCACAAGCCTCATCTTCGTACGGGTTACTAGCCTCGTGTTGAAGATGATGTGATTGATCGAGAGAATATCACGATCTGAATCCAAATTCGGATCCAAAGATGAGTCCTCAAAACTCGCTTCTCCGGGGAGGTATTCGTCAACCGTTTGACGAATCCTTCGTCCTCCACCTATGAGGATTATTGGAGATCGAATCCCCGGTAAGTAAGGCACTGTCGGAGCTCCAAACGTCGTCCAAACGATGCTCCGATGAGAAGGAAACAAGCTGTCCAGAAAACTGGACAGCTTTTGGTGGAGGAGTAGGGGCCGGCCAAAGGAAAGGTGGAAGCTCACCTTATTACCGAACCCAAGAGAGATCACCGGAGCTCCTCCGGCAGCAGCTCGACGTCGGCAAGTGGAGAAGACGGCAGCAGTTGGTCACCGGTTGGAGGAGAAGGGGCGGCGAAACTAGGGTTGGCGCCGACTTCTTCAAAGGGGAGAGGTGGGCGACAACTCTAGGTTAGGGTTTTTGGATTAGGGCTTAACAAACCCTTAAGCCCTCTTTTATAGAGAACTAATTCTCTTAATGGTTATCAGATCATAACCATAAGGCCCGTTAACCCGCTCCATTAATTTAAGTTAAAATAAACCAAACCATGATGGTTTATTTTAAGTTAAAACGAACCGAACCAACTTTGGTTCATTCGTTTAAAATAAACCAAACCCTTTGGTTTATTCTCCTCCATTAGATTAGAACCAAACCATTTTGGTTCATCAATTATGTCTTCATAAGACATGGCCCATCCACGCTTCCATTGCGACTGAAATGATTTCATGCTCCCTTCTTGTTTGGTCCAACCAAACCTAGTTTCTCTCGGTCTGAGAATCTCATTCTCAAGCTCGTTTTAAATCCTTTGGATTACGCTCGTTGTGCGTGTGACCAAATAGGTTCTCGGTTTATGTTGGCCGTCTATAATTAACCATTAATTATAGAACGATCATGAGTGGCACCTAGTAGTACATCATGATCCCTAATTAACCGAAAAGATCAACGGTTGATCCAGAACTATTTCTGAAACCCTTCAGCAGCTCGAATGAATCGTGCCCCATTCCCTTCACTCAACTTATACCCACTTGGTTCAGGACATGGTCTATAGTGTCAGTCCCCACTAGGCTGACTACGTGACACCTAGCCCAAGTATCATTTCCTCGTCCTACGGATTCTAGTTACTGCACATGTATCGAAGAGTACCTTACTCAAAACATGTAATGCTTTGGCCAAAAACTTTAGTAACAATCCGACGAGAGGGCATGAGTATACATCTCCTCGCAAGGAGTGGTGAATCCTTTATAGGCTATTCAAACACCTTCCATCACCTCGACTTATACCTAATCATCCCGGGTCCACATCTCCACAGAGATGCTTGCAAAGATGTCAAAGCATAAGTCTTTATAATCAAGATGACTTGAATACCACAAGATAAAGGAACATCGCACTTAAGCTATAGTAAGAACTGTTGGGAGATTGATTGGCCGGCTAGAGGGGGGTGAATAGCCCTCGTTCGTTTGATGTCGTATTTTATTCGTCTACAAAACGTTAGCGCAAGCGGAATATACAAATACAAATAAAGACAACACAAAAGATAGACAAGCAATACAAACACGAGATGTAACGTGGTTCACGGCTACGCCGCTAATCCACGGTCCGATTCGTCCACGGTGAATCACTCCGCAATCTATCCACTAGATCTCTCCTTTGGACAAAGCTAGGTGGAGGTAACCTCTTTTACACAAAGATCACTCTTCTACAATGGAATGAAGATTAGAGCAAGTAGAAGAGTGGGAAATCGTTTAGGGCACTTTGGGAGTAGTTGGGCGTTCAAGCATTAACCTCCGAAAACCCCATCCCCTTCCTTTTTATAGAGGAAGAGGGTTTCTTCCCATTGACACAGGATCAGTCGACTGATTCCCTTGATCAGTCGACTGGTCCGGTAGTCGTTGCCCAATAACGGCTGCTTTCCACGTTGGATACCATCCAACGGTAGTGGCATCAGTCGACTGATCCTACCATCAGTCGACTGATGCTCGATCAGTCGAGTGCTCAACTGAGTCGACTTCATTCTGCGTGCAGCCATCGATCGTACCATTCCACAGCGATCGTTGTTATCATATCGATCGCCGATCCATGGTAGTCGATCGCCAAACATTAAAGCGGTATTATACGGTCGATCGACCATCGACTCGGATCGATCATTGTCATTCCCTGGCCGTCGACTAGTGTCGGGAAAACCCATCCGACACTTGGCCAAATGGCCAAGTTTCACCTAAGAGCTACCCCTTCTTGGGTTACATTCGCTCACTCTCATCTCTCAGAGTCCCTCGTCTTCGAAGTTCTCTTCGTTCTCGGCCACGTCCCTCGGCAGCATCAGGCGCACGGCTCTGCAATGCTCTTTCGCGTCTCTTGCCTCGAAGTCTACTTCCTCCGACTTCACTCCAAGCTTCTCGTCCGGCGGTCCCTCGGATGCTCCAAGCGCACGGCTTCCGCAAAGCTATCCTTCACCGACTCAAGGCACGAGTCATGAGATGTGAAACTCGCCACAGCTCCATGTGCGAATTACTAATTCCTGCACGACTTCAACGCACATATCAAATCAACATAACACACTAACTTAAACCCTTTGCCACACACATCAAAACCTTATTATGGCAAGAGATTGCCCTAACAATCTCCCCCTTTTTTATGTCTGGCAATCCGTTTAAGTTAGGTAAAAATATTTGATATAAATTTTAAAGGAAAGAAAGCATGTAAACATATACATGATATAGAAACATGCAACTCCCCCTTAACCCATGAAACTCCTCATACAAATTTTCTCCCCCTATCACAATTTACTTAAACATAATTATTTCTCCCCCTTTGACACCATCAAAAAGATTAACACTAAGTTAAAAACACATGGCATCAAGACTAATAGAAAGAAAATACCATAAGTTGATTTAAAATCGGAATTCAGCCTTTACTGGTCTGATATTCAGGCCATTAGTCGACTGGTTCAGATACCAGTCGACTGGCACATGATTTTCAAGATTTCCTGATTTTCGGACCGAATTTCAGAAATGCGTTAAAAATTCCAGAAAATTTGAAAAATCATGAAATTTGGGGAACAGATTTCTTTTAAGTATATATATCAGTGAAAAATAGGTTTTCATGAAAAATCATTATATTTCCATGTATTTGCCAAAAATCCAAAAGCTTTAAAAACTACTAGGTTTTTGATCATAAGAGTATCCATTTTAACACCTAGTCTTGCTTTGAATTGTTTCAAAACATGAATACATAGATTTTAGATTAAGAAATTGTTTTGAAAACATATGAAATATCCAACCATGTGTTGGCAATGTGCTATTCCTTGGAGGCTCATTGGCTCCCAAGTCCTCGGATTAAAATTTTCACTAATGAAAACTAATCCGGAGGGGATGAGTTTCCTAAGCACAATCAATTCGTCGTCATGCTAATGACTCGAGCGATCGCTTGAACAAACTGGTTGTTGAAGCAACACAACTCTTCTAGTCGGTTACCCGCGGAAGAGACGACGGACGGATCGCCGATTTTTGTGTTTCTTATCGGGGTCCATGATTATACAAATACATGCAAATGTAACCTAGTATAATCAACATATACTAACATAAAGAACATAAGCTAGCATATCAAATAAGAACATGCAAAGAACAATAATAAAAGTTGTAAAACTTTTATACCTCTTGATCTTCTATCGTATGTCCTAACCTCCTTGTAGACTTCGTGTGGGCGAAGATCCTCCACAAGTTGAAGCATCCTAGATCTTCTTCAATCCAAAGAAAGAAGAACTCTCTTTTCCTTCTTGCTTGAACCAACCACCAATCCACAAAGGATTGATGCCGCCGGCCCCAAGAATAGAGAGAACAAAATGGAAACAAAACTCATCTCTTATCTAGGACCAACCATCAAGCTCCAAGCATGATGTTTGCCGCCGGTCCAAAGAGAAGATGGAATGGAGTATGGAAGCCAACCGAAAGAGAAACACCAAGGGTATGGGCGCCGGCCAACACTTGGAGAAAGGAAAGGAAAACAATCCTCCTCCTTGTTGCTGCCCAAACCCTAGACAAAGCTCTCCTAATTTCCGGCCAAGGATGAAGGGAAGGAGAATAGGTTGAGCTCCGGCCAAGGTATAGGGAACATGGATAGTGGCCGGCCAACACTTAGAAGGAAGAAGAAGAATATCTTCATCTCCATGTTGCCGCCCAACCTAATCCCAAAACCCTAACCCTAGCCGCCCAACCCCAATCCTATCCCATCTAGGTTTTGGTTGCCGCCCAAGGGAAGCCATCCTAATTCCATCCAACCTAAGCCATAGAAGGAAAGGTAAAACTTGGGCGCCGGCCAAATCAAGGAGGAATAGGGAGGATGGGTTGCCGGCCAACTATTGGAAGAAGGAGAAGCCTTGCCTCCCAACACCATCAAGCAAACCCTAACTCTAATCTCCTTTACTTGCCGCCCAAGCCACCTTGTCTCAATTAGGTTTTTCATATATTTTTGCCGCCCAAGCCTATGCCCATATATATAGAGTTAGGTTTAGGCCTTGGTTTAATCTCCTCCATTGGTTCTAGAGATTTAATCTCAACCATCGGTTCTAGGGTTTTAATCCCAACCGTCGGATTTAGAGATTTAATCTCAACCGTCGGTTCTAGGGTTTTAATCCCAACCGTCGGATCTAGAGATTTAATCTCAACCGTCAGATCTAGAGATTTAATCTCAACCGTCGGATCTAGAAATTTGTTTTCCATCATTTGATCTAGACTTCATGAGGTTTATATTAGGCTACGATAGGGACCATGAGGAGGAGTTGGGTCTTGGCCACCCGATGGATCGAAACCACACAAACTTGATCCATCAATGATGTTCAATTCCACTAGAGGATCATCATCGAACTACCTCACCAACCCCCATAAATTAATATGGGCTCCATATATTATTTGTACATCCATCTCCCCGTGTTTAAGATATCGAATGTCCGTCAATTAATTGATTTACTGACCATCAATTAATTAACATCTAACTCCTCGAGTAGTACCACTCAACCTTATCATCATGTTGACTAAGTCAACCTGCAGGGTTTACATGATGAACCTTATGAGCTCCTCAAGGGGACATCATCAACCTAATACGTAGGACACGGATTCCTCCTATAATCAACGACACACCATGTAAATAATATCATTTCCCAACTTACCGGGCATATTGATTTAATCCATAGAAATCTCACCCTCTGCTAAATCAAAGAAATAAATACTAAGTACATGTGTACGTTATTATATTGGGATTAAGAGCATGTACAACATAATATCCGAGGTCCGATTCAATTATGTAGTCAGCAATAAATTGAATCACCTCTATGTCGATCCTGCTCAATACACCGAGGTGTACTAGTGTAACTCTATGTTCAAGACAAAACAATACCAAGCTACACTATAACCATGCCAATGGTTTGTCCAAAACCATCTTGGTTGTGAGCCTCTACTTATATTCTACAAGGGACTGATAACATGATCTTCTGTGCCACACCAAGCACCATGTTATCTACAATGTAAAATATTAGACAATTTTGCATAATTATAAAAATATGCAAACAATGATCATGTGATTCTTATTTCAAAATAAAGATGTTCATACAAAAGAGCTAGGCTTTCAGTATACATCCCAACAATCTCCCACTTATACTAAAAGACTATGCTGTCATCATACTGCCATACATCTAATTCCCCTTCCCTCCACATGCCTATCAAAGCTCTCGCTAGAAGGGCCTTAATGAAAGGGTCTACCAGGTCATCCTCTGATGCAATCTAGGCCACAACAACTTCTACCTCCTTTACGATTTCTCGTATCAGGTGGTACTTGCACTCTATGTGTTTACTAGCCTTATGGGCTCATGGTTCCTTCGAGTTTGCAACTGCACCATTATTATCACAATAAATTGTGATAGTTCTGGGCAAACCAGGAATCACATCCAAGTCCATCAGGAAGTTTCTGAGCCATACAGCTTCTTTGGCCGCCTCATAGGCTGCCACATACACAGCTTCCATGGTGGAGTCCGCCACGCATTTCTGCTTGACACTCCTCCATACTATGGCTCCACCTCCCAAAGTAAACACAAACTTTGAGGTAGACTTACTATTATCCCTATCAGATTAGAAATCAGAATCCGTGTAACCCACAGGGAGTAATTGGTCTGCCCGGTAAACTAGCATATAATCCCAAGTCCTTCTCAGGCACTACAATATATGCTTTACATGGCGATCGCAATGTCACATCTGGATTACTCGATATCTCATTAACCATGCCTCGGCCAAAAGAATATCTGGTCTCATACATTAGGCTTCCTACCGTCGAAGCATAAGGAACTGCCTATATCTCCTCTATCTCCTCAGATGATCTAGGACACATCTGCTTAGATAAAGGAACTCCATGCCTGAAGGGTAGAAAACCCTTCTTGGAGTTTTGTATGCTAAAACGATCCAAAACCATGTCTATGTATGAAGCTTGGGATAAGCACAACAACCTTGATCCCCAAGGTTGTGACCCACTTCTCCCAAGTCCTTCATATCATACTGTTTGGACGACCATACCCTTACGTCTGATAACACTTCGATGTTGTCGCCAACCACCAAAATGTCATCTACGTATAGTACAAAAATACCACTACATTTCCGTCACATCTCTGATATACACAAGACCCATCCGAACTTTGAATAAATCCATAAGACTGGATTTACTTCCTCAAAGCGGATGTCCCAAGACTTCAAAGCTTGCTTCAGTCCATTAACGGACCGATTAAGCTTATATACAATACGCTCTTTGCCCTTAGCAATGAATCCCTCTGGTCGCTTCATGTAGATGGATTCCTCAAGACTTCCACTAAGGAATGCTGTCTTGACATCCATCTGTCACACCTCATAATCCATATGAGTTGCTATGCATAAGAGCTCCTGCACTGCCTTGAATCCATAGATTCAATCTCAGTATTCATTGCACTTTGCAAAGATGCTGTATTTATATCTTGGATTGCCTCGTCGTATGTCTAGGGATCAGGTTCATGTTTGCTAGGGACCAAATTAGAAGACTTGTCCAAAAACATGAATCTGAGAGGCTGTCTCACAACCCTCCCACTATGACGAGGTATCATCTGTGTATCCTCTGTGACACGCGGTGCAGTGACATGTGGTATATCCTCTTGTACCGGTGGTACTAAAGAAGTGACTTCCCTTTTAACTCCTCCAGAATAATTTTACTCTTGGGCTTGTGGCTTATCACATAGTCTTCCTCTAGAAATCTGGCATTCATGTTAACGATCACCCTCTGATCTCTAGGACTACAAAACAAGTCAGAATAACTCATCATCGATCTAACCATCTCCATAAGAGTCCTATTCCTTCGTACTGCTACACTGTTCTGCTAGGGTGTGCCAGGTGCAGTCAATTGGGATTGAATCTCAACCTCTGATAAGTAGTTCCTAAACTCTCCCAAGAGGTTGTCACCACCACGATCATATCGTAGTGTCATCCATATCTTGAATAATCATCTATGAAAGAGACAAAATATTCAAGATTACCTCTTGCCTAGACAGTCATAGGACCTCACAAATCAGAATGAACCATTTCTAACAAATCTTTGGCTCTATACCCCTTGGCCTTAAAAAGGCCTCTTGGTCATCTTACCCTCCAAGCAAGATTCGTAGGTTGGGAGATCCTCCACAACTAATGAACCCAAAGGTCCATCAGCTATCAACCTTTGAATTCTGCTTAGGTTAATGTGATCAAGACTAAGAAGCCAAAGATATGTTTGGTTCATCTTCGAAGGTTCTTTTCTCTTATTGGAATTAGAAGATGAGTTATTAACTTCTATTTGCATCGTGGGAGCTTGTGGTTCAAGTTATAAATTTCCTATCTATGTACCTGAATAGATAATGTCCCTATTCCTTTTATAATAAATCTGTCATGAAAAGAAATAGATTATCCATCCAAAAACTATTTAGAAACCGAAATCAATTCTTTCTAAATAAGGGTACATAAAGGAAATTCTTAAGAACAAAAAACCTTTATTTTTCTCTAAAGATAAATAAAACATCTCCCACTGCAATAGCCGCCATCTTCATGGCATTGCCCAAGTAAATGGTAATATCCCCTTTAGCTAGTCATCGGGTTTCCTGGAACCCCTGCAAATTGTTGCATACATGATTAGTGGCTCCCGTATCTACTTACCAGGTGCCGGTAGATATCACCGCTAATCATGTTTCAATGACTAGTCCAAAAGATATACCTTTGTTCTGTTTTGAATTGGGATAGTCCTCCTTCCAATGTCCATCCTGCTTGTAAGTGAAGTACTTGCCTTTCGGCTTCTTCACTCTTCCCTGAGATCCTCCCACCATCTTTGCTTCACCTTGTTTCTTCTTCTTCTTGCCTTTCGGCTTAGAAGTAGAAACCCTTTTGAGCAATGATGGCTTGAGGACACTCTTTGAAGAGTTCATACTTGTACACCTTAGCAGATAAGACAATATCTAGAATCTTTTCCAATCAACATTATTTAGGCACAGTAAGCTTATTTCCTTTAGTATCGCAGTAAGTGGACTGAAAGTCAATTTTGAAAATCCTAAGAATCACAATGATCAAAACTTTAGATTTCAAATTTTATTGATTCCTCAAAACAATAAAATTCCAAAATCAACCAACACCTCAAAACACCGAGAATATCGTATGCCACTCTGTGTGGACGTATACGAATTCTACATTTGTAAGAGGAGGTTTTACCCATTAATTTTATTATCTTGTCAACCTTACTTTTTGACAAACAAAATTAATAGTCGGTTCCTCTTTGGCCCTACAAATAAAAGCAGTGACTCCTATGGGGAGGATACTTTTATTTGCATCTAAGTGTGCACCATTACACGATACTAAGGGAATTATTTTGGATTATGTGCCTTACCTCTGTGGAAGTACACATGCTCCTAGATAATTTCCTATAACCATTATTTGACCTAGTGATCCGCAAACAAACCCGTCCTCGGGGAGGAAGGCACTCAGAGCCGACACACAAGTTTGTTGCATCACACGTCAAATTGTAATGGAGGCCGCGGGAATTAATTAAAATGTCCCTCTCCCACTTAGTAAATTGCAAATGAGGAATTTTCAAGCACACACAACATGTATATAAAACAAATCAACAATAAATATGGAAAAATCAGAATTTTTCCAACTATTATGGCATTGTTCTCCAATATGCGTCCCGTCGTGTCGCCACCTCGTCCGCTCCTCCTACGCCATGTACGAGCCATCCGGAGATCCGAGCCGAGAATAAAACCTATTTTATTTTACATCCATTGATCCTATACTGTCACGCCCCGGGAGTATGCCGTGCCGAAAAGCAAACGGACGGCATCTCCCCTGTACGTGGCAACATATCGGGTTAATACAAGGCCCGTAGGCCCACAATAACAATATGATATACACAGATATCAACATATCAAAACATACTAAACACAGCGGAAACAATACAAACAGATCAACAAGATACAAAGACCAACTGTGCACTCCGGAGTGACTGGACACGACAAGAATCATAACAGAAATCGAATCAAAGACCAAATATATACAACACATCCGTATGTCGCAAATACGGAAACAATACAAACTAAAACCCCAAAACAACAATATGGAATACATCAATCCACAAGAATACAACAAAGCGTAAATACACCTTCATCCGTTCGTCCGGTGTGAGATGGGATCAGCTAGCAGAGCTCCGAACGTCCAAGGAATCTTCTACCTGTTATCTGGGCGACAGGAAGCCCAGGGTCCAGGGGTGGTGAGTATAAACTCAGGGGTAATATATAGAAAGTGCATGAACAACGTATAAGGATAGATCTACAAGTATACACGTGAAGATCTACAGGTTTAAAGCATGAATCCAATAGACATACAGTCATATCCATATCCAATAACAAGTAACTACAGCAAAGTCATACTCAATGTATATACTAAACTAATCAACTGAACATAAAGTAATGTACCAACGTACCTGACGGTCTGCAACACCATAAGCTATATCATCCTGACAGATATACAATAACATAACCCATATAACATACTAAGTCAATCTCATACCTGACCAATACTCCAACATATGAACAGTATATGATCACCTGTACTAACAACCAGGTCCGTACCCCACAATGATATGATGCTAATCAAATGCATATATAATCAAATCAATCAACGCATGTATCATGCTCAACACATAGCAGTAAATAAAATGCAAATGACATGTATCATGATGAACAAGCATGTGCAACAATCATAGCTCAATCAAATGCAGCATCTCACAGGCATATGTAAAACATATATCGAATACATGCATACATATATATATATATCTGCAATGCATATGCATGGTCATGCCTGCGCACCCCACTCGCTACCACGACCCCAGTGTGGCCTAGGTGGCAGGACATGACAACTATCGACTCGGCCGTCACCACTCTCGAGTGACCGAGTTGGGTAGTATGAAACAGTAGCTAGCCCGCCATAGAGTTATATGCTACCCACACGGGGGTCCCTGCTGCTAGCTGCTCCGTCCCTACCCATGAGTGAGCGAGCACCGCACCGGGACAAGCGCACATCACACGACCATCTCTATAGTGGGTGAGTGCCTAACTACCACTCCGCACGGTGGCCAAGGCGCATCTCCGGCTACCACCATCAATAGTGGGCGAGCGACGCACAACAATGCTCTGCCCTCAACCCTGCAACCACTACCCCGAGTGGCCGGGGAGGCAGGATGACTGACGACTCGTCTCAACCACAAGGCAGACCCAGTCGTCAGCATGCATGAAATGTAATGATGCATAGCTCACACACACATCCTCGCAACACTCCCTAACTCACGGGGAGACCTAGTCAACCAAAAGTCAACCATGCAAGGACGACAAATCCGTAATCACAACCTATTTACCTATGTACAGATAAATAGATCCGTCGAACTAACACACTGATGTGTATACGATACAACGACCGACCTCATAATTTGGACTCATCACCTAACCTAGTGATGCAACCCAGTAACCCAATCTGAGGTCATAAAAAAATAACCCTAACCACATATACTTACTAAACATCTATCAGCTAACACATAATAGGGTTTATAGTTCCTATCCGTGCTAGATAATCAATGAAGTAACAGAGTATATATCTCAAAGGTCAAGGCAGTACAAGCATACGATTAAATAAGAGTGGATTTAAGGTAAACAGGTATAAACATAAATCCAAGATCATGCTTTGGAATTGATCAAACTACGGACTGTAGATATTACCCACGATCTGGCTCGAATAATCCTCACGGCCACGGACCCGCTTCGTATCCCAAACCTGTACAATAATAGCAACAATGATTAAGTACAAGTATCCAACAAACATAGGAACTAACACTACATCGTTTCTATACTCACATCCTTTCCTCGTCTACGAGGTAGAAACTCCAATTAACCCAATTTGATACACCAAAACCAACTTGCTCCCACATCAACAAGATCAATATATAGATCTAAACGACACTCACAATAGATCCCTAAATTCACACACACACCATCGTTCACCGCCATGACAGCTCCATCATTTACAGTAACACTCAACCATGAGCATAACCAGATCATCCACACAATCAATTAAAAGAAAATCGAATTAAACAATTCTCCACTCAATCGGCACAAACAACTTCACTGATCTGAGCAAATCACCAACGTCAACGAAATAGCAACTCCAAGATTACTGAACAACAATTGAACCACTGAACAACACCTACATCAATTGGATCCCACTCCAAACCGCCCCACACGATGCTCCATTCACAGCACTCATCGGATCTCAATAACATTGGCACACCACAGAATTCACAGCACTCTACAAATGAAACAAAAAGGATAAACACACTTACCGGCCAAATCTTCACCGACAACCACCTCCCCTGTTCACCGTCGATTACCAACATCACAAACACATAGAACTCACTACAACTACCTAGCAATTTCAATATAGTACAGTGGACAGAAAAAATGGATCGACTTACCAACACGGTAGATCCTCCTCAAGAGCTCGCATTCACCGGCAAAATCCGAGCTCCAAAACACTGCCCAAAACCGATCCAAGCTACGGAGGTGCTGAGGCGGCTCGGAATGGTTCACCGATGGCAATCCCAGCTCCAATCACAAGCTCAGCACTCCACCGGAAATCCTCCTTCCTCGTCCCTATTTACCGGCGAAGATCGGAGCACTGATCACTGCCATACCATAGATTGGAGCTCAACCGATGAATACACAGCTACATCCTGAGGAAACAGCGATTGAAACCTAACCCTAGCTATAGTACCTGAATCGGCAGACTACTACCGCGGCGATAACATCGCCGGTCCGCCGACGGAAATCTCCGAGATCCCTTAAGCACGAACCCCTTGTTCCTCGACTGGAGATCAGCCCACTAGCGTAGCTGCTGCGGTGAGGGCGTCGTCAAGCTGCCTGCACCGGACGTCGACGAGCGGAGGTCGGCGAAGCGATCGCGCGGAGTAGAGGAAATGTCGCGGAGAAGAAATGGAAACGGGATCGCGATCTGACGAAATCAGTTCGTTCGGCAGCTTATAAACGTCGTTCGACTGATTCGATTAACCCAGCTCAACTGAAACCCAATCTGATTGGGTTTAGCCCAGGCCCATCTCAGCCCAGATCATTTCAAACCCAATTTCATCCCACTATTTAAGCCTAATTAATCCTAATTAATTAACGAGTTAATTTTTTTTTTTTTTCGTATTTTACATTCTCCCCCACTTAATAAAAATTTGGTCCCCAAATTTCTGACTTATATACTTGTATGATATGTCAAAATAACCATCTCAAGTATCCGGAGAAAATTCACACCTCAAGTGACTAAGTGGGGTACCGAGCTCGAATATTATATTCCAGCTCATATATACACTCTCAATCAACCTATTAAAAGGTAATAATTATACCAAAGTGGAGCTCTATACTCGTAACCGATGGGAAACTTTGCCAGAATCGTAAGATGAATCATGAATCACTATCAGAAATGATACCCAAGGATATTCCATGGATATAATTCCATCAAGCAATCCAACGGAGTCCATCTTACGGCTCGGAAGAAAATGAGCGAACCTAGCTAATCGATCATCGATTACCCAAATCCTATCAAGTCCTTTCCAAATTCTAGATAATCTCCCAACACAGTCTAACGTACTAGGCTCCCATTTCATTACGGTACGTAACCTTATCGATCACAATATTCCACCTTTGCTTGTTGGCGAAATCAACCGTGTCCCATTTATCGTTCCACCAACTGGAACGTCTCAATACTCACTATTTTCGGATACACTCCGAATAAATCATCACTCTCGAATGAAGAGTCTCCTGAACAACTCTTCCTTAATCGAAATACAACTTTGAATCCCACTATTCTCACCGAGGCGGAGAAATTACTTTCTCCTGAGAAAACCGATCTACTATTCAAAATTCACTTTCGATCGTATAGGCTTGAGTATGGCCGGAAGGCTATAATGACTAATCTCGCTAGTTTCTCAACTAGCATACACATAATATCGTCTCATTCAACTTTGCATCGGGATCGCTCCTAATCCTTGACATGATGCATCTACATACTGATATTCTTCCATCCATATCGAAGCGGATTAACTAACCGCGGCCAAAAGTCGGTCACCGTCTAGGCCTTGAAACCTAGCTTCATAAACTTCCGGCCGGTGATTCCACATCACCTTAGTTGGTCCAACAAATCAGTAAGTATCGCTAGAACATCCTATCCACATTTATGGTAAATACCAAATCAATCTAAAGAAACCACAACTTCCTTTAAGATTGGGAATATATCCATAAATATATCCTCCACAGATATGATGACAATCGATCTCAAATACTCCAAGAGTACTTGATTCCTCAAATCCATGAACAACTAAATCGTCGATAAGTCTAACAACATTATCAATCAGCTCTATACACCTGAATCCTTTTACCCTACGCTAATGATAGCTCAATCATCACACCGACAATGATAATTGTACGACACTAAGTCACTACAATATCAAACCTCCAGTCGTAGGCCAACCCTAGGATATACACAGGTGTCATTTAGCTGATCTAAACAGATCATCTATCCCCAACGAAGGATATTCATTCACAACAACTACTGCATTCCATCATCGATAATCGATGCATAACTCAAGGTCTGACTCTCTTCTAACAAAGAGTTACAAGTCTTTTCAAGAAGAAACACTTAGGCAGATAAATCTCCAATAGTGTTTAGCGACACTGATACCCATAAAATCATCTCCCGGTATGAGGTCCCTAATATCAGGACTATTCCCAAAATCACCTCAATTGCATATTCCACTTGCCCATGCAGTGACAAGCCCGGGAGTTCATCCGAATCTATATCCGAATACTCTCGAATTATACGTACATCCGAGATACAAGTTATACCAACGCTCCAACAATCCAACTATCCGTAAGGATATGTCTATGTGGAGGTATGTCTAACAAAGGCCAAGGGTATCCCTTGACTTCTTGGTTGTCGATCAACATCTCACCTAACGGTAGAGAAAAATCACCAACCTGTTAGGGCAATCTCTTGCCGTAATATGGTTTTGATGGTGTGGTAAAGGGTTTAAGTTAGTGTGTTATGTTGATTTGATATGTGCGTTGAAGTCATGCAGGACTTAGTAATTCGCACATAGAGCCGTGGCGAGTTTCACATCTCATGACTCGTGCCTTGAGTCGGTGAAGGATAGCTTTGCGGAAGCCGTGCACTTGGAGCATCCGAGGGACCGCCGGACGAGAAGCTTGGAGTGAAGCCGGAGGAAGTAGACTTCGAGGCAAGAGACGCGAAGGAGCATTGCGAGCCGCGGCGCTGATCTTTGTCGAGGACGTGGCCGAGACGAAGAGAACTTGGCGGCGAGGACTCGAGAGATGAGTGGCGATTGTAACCCGGGAAGGTAGCTCTTAGGTGAAACTTGGCCATTAGTTCATTGGAATGTGCGCGTGATCGCCCGCCATCATGGGGTCATTGCCCGATACCATCGATCAGGCTGGCCAATGATCGTAGTCAATAGGGTTTTGGCGAATCGTTCGTAGCCATGAAGGCGATCGACTACGGAGAGATCGTGATGAGTCCATCGAGGTCCATTGATCGCTAAGAGTTCCGTTGGACTACAACGGTCGGGATCCGACATGTTCGGAGGCCATTGTAGAGCGGTCAGATCGCCAAGGGCGGCGATCGTGATGGCGGCAACGGAAGAAAACAACCCTCTCTATAAAAAGGGAGGGTGTAAGCCTTTGAGAGGCTAATGCTTATGCTCCAAGTGATCTTCCTAGTGCCCCACAAGCTCTAAACTCTTCTTACTTGCTTTTACTCCATTCTATTTGTAAGAAGAGTGATCTTGATTGTAAAGGTTACCTCCACCTAGCTTGGTGCAAAGGAGAGACCATTTAGTGGATTGGTTTAGCGGAGTGATTCACCGAGGACGAATCGGGGACCGTGGATTAGCGGCGTAGCCGTGATCCACGTTACATTCTTTGTTAGTGTTTGTTTTCTCGTATTTCTATTTGCTTGTCTTTATTAGTCTTCCGCTTGCGCTAATTAGTTTTGTAGACAAGCAAATACCGGCATCCAAACAAAAGGGCTATTCACCCCCCTCTAGCCGGCCGTACCGATCCCCTACAAGTGGTATCAGAGCCGAGGAAAGCTTGTCAAGGACTAACCGCCACAACAAGCAACATTCAAAATGGCCGGCTCAAACATCCACCCACCGAAGTTCGATGGCGAATTCTCTTGGTGGAAAAAGAGAATGGAGGTATTTTTTGAAACGGATTTTGATATAATGATTACAATGGAATCCGGTTTCGTTTTGCCTAGGGATGAAGAAGGGAAGCCAATAGAGAAATCTAGGTGGACCAAAAGGCAAAGGGAAGAGCACCTTGCAAATTCAAAAGCCAAACATCATCTCTTCAATGTGCTCCCCCAACAAGAAATCAACCGAATAGGAGAATGCTTAAGCGCCAAGGAGATGTGGGAGAAGCTGATTGAGCTTCATGAAGGCACATCCGAGGTGAAGCTAGCAAGGAGAGACCTCCTCTGCTCCCAACTATCCAATATAAAACTAGAAAAGGGAGAAAAGGTAACCTCACTACACTCTAGGTTTAAAGAAATTTTAATTGGGCTAACAAGTGTAGGTGAGAAGCTATCAAACCGGGACATGCTCATGAAGGCTATAGATGCCTTTCCCCGGTCCTCAAAGTGGAGCTCCATGGTGGATTCGTTCTACATCTCCAAGAACTTGGAAGTAAGCACCTTGGAGGAATTTTTCTCAACAATGGAGCTCCACGAAACTAGGCTTAAAGGAATACAAGAGGAGCCTAGAATTCAACCTTCAAGGGGAGTAGCATTGTTGGCGAACAAGGGGAAGAAGAAGATGGAAATCCCCTCCTTCTCCGATGACGAAGCATCTTCCTCCTCCTCCATGGATAGCACCGAAGAAGCCTACATGGTAAGGAAGGTAAGACGTGCATTTAAGAATTTTAGATTTGATAAATCTCATGATAGGAATAGAAGACCAAGGGGGAAGGTCATATGCTATAATTGCCAAGGAGAGGGACACATAAGGGACAATTGTCCCCTCCTAAACAAAAGCAAAGAAGAGAAGAAAAAGAAAGAAGAGAAGAGGAAGAAGAAGAAGGGGAGCAAGAGAAAGGAAGAAGAAAAGAAGGCAAAAGAAAAGGGGAAGGCCAAAGCATTCAAGGCCAAGACATGGGATGATCCTTCCTCATCCTCCTCCTCATCATCGGAAGAGGAGAATGCCTTTGTCACCAATTTGGCCTTGATGGCCTTTGATGACTTGGATTGCTCTTCATCCGAAAATGAAGGATCAAGCTCAAGAGGAGAGAGCTCAAATGAAGGGGGAGCTTCTACATCCTCATCATCCGAAGAAGAAGAAGAGGACATGGAAACTATGGTAACGAAAGCTTCTCCTAAGAAAATAGTTTCCATAATTTCTAGTTTTACTAAGGACTTATTTGGCATGAAAAAGAAAAATAAGAGCATGCTAGATAAAATTAAGGATTTAGAACAAAAACTAGAAAAAGCATGCTTAAATGATAATATTTCTTCTAACTTAGATGATGCATGCTCACATGACCTTTATGTGCCATTAGATGTTAGTGATGCATGTATAAATGAAAATAGGGCCTTAAGGGAAAAGGTAGATTATTTAACAAAAGCCCTAGAAAAATTCACCATTGGCTCCAACACATTGAACATGATCTTAGGGAGCCAAAGAGCTAGCTTCAACAAAAAGGGCCTAGGCTACAAGGAAAAGAAAAATGAAAAGGCCTACAAATGCCTTATTGCTAGGGGACAAGACAAAAAGAAAGTAATTGCTAGGAAATGGATCCCCAAGGAGTATTTAGTGAACCCAATAGGAAAGAACTTATTTTGGGTTCCAAAATCCATCCTTAAGGGTTAGAAAACCCCTAGGGTAGTCAACCATATGAACTTGACCTATATCATATTTTGGTTGACTTAGGATGACGGGACAACATTTTTTAGATAGTGTTGGGTGATGATAACGTGCCCATAAATAGGTAATAATGCTTAAATCATGATGATTAATGTAATTTCTATGTATGTTTTAAATCATGATTTATGATTTTGATATTTGGCATGTTATCATGAGAAATAGGGTTGAATCATGTTTTAGGTGATACTTTGTTTGTTATCATCATATAATACCTAATGCATGACTATTATTTAATGAATACATGTATTTCATGATCATAATGTAGAATTCATTCATATATGTCATTATGATCATGTTAATTGTTAGGTTGATACTTAACCATGATAGAATTGCATGAATATATTGGTTAAGTATATACAAATACCCCCTAGGATGCATCTCACACTCACTATAGGCTAACTTGATTGCAAACTTAGCATGGGTGAGATGTTAGGATGATACAAATGTCCACTAATGCCTATGGCATTTAGATGGTCATTTAAAGTATCAAAATAGCAATAATAGACCAATCATGGGGAAGACTTATGTTTAATTCATAGACATATTGCCCAAAGATCATGGTTGGATATTTCATATGTTTTCAAAACAATTTCTTAATCTAAAATCTATGTATTCATGTTTTGGAACAACTCGAAGCAAGACTAGGTGCTAAAATGGATACTAACATGCTCAAAAACTAGTGGTTTTTCAAGTGTTTGGATTTTTGGTAAATCTCGGAAAATATAATGATTTTTCATGAAAAACTATTTTTCCTTGATAGATATACTTAAGAGAAATATGCTCCTAAAATTTCATGGTTTTTCGAATTTTTTGGAATTTTTAATGCATTTCTGAAATTCGCCCAGAAAATCAGAATTTTGGAATCAATTGTGCCGATCATTGCCATGCGTACGATCATTGCTCACTAAAATCAGCCTGCAATTCTCTGATTTCAGATTTTAATCATGTTTTTTTTGGTATTTTCCCTCTTTATACTTGATGCCATGAGCTTATAACTTAGTGTCAATCTTTTTGATGGTGTCAAAGGGGGAGAAATAAGTATGTTTAAGTTAATTACTTTAGGGGGAGAAATATATTTTAGGGGGAGAAATATATGATAGGGGGAGAAAATTTGCATAGAGAGTTTCATGGATTAAGGGGGAGTTGCATGTTGCTATATCATGTTTATCTTTACATGCTTTCTTACCTTAGAATTTATATCAAATGTTTTTACCTAACTTAAACGGATTGCCACACATCAAAAAGGGGGAGATTGTTAGGGCAATCTCTTGCCGTAATATGGTTTTGATGGTGTGGCAAAGGGTTTAAGTTAGTGTGTTATGTTGATTTGATATGTGCGTTGAAGTCATGCAGGACTTAGTAATTCGCACATAGAGCCGTGGCGAGTTTCACATCTCATGACTCGTGCCTTGAGTCGGTGAAGGATAGCTTTGCGGAAGTCGTGCACTTGGAGCATCCGAGGGACCGCCGGACGAGAAGCTTGGAGTGAAGCCGGAGGAAGTAGACTTCGAGGCAAGAGACGCGAAGGAGCATTGCAGAGCCGTGCGCCTGATGCTGCCGAGGGACGTGGCCGAGAACGAAGAGAACTTCGAGAGATGAGAGTGAGCGAGGGACTCCGAGAGATGAGAGTGAGCGATTGTAACCCGGGGAAGGTAGCTCTTAGGTGAAACTTGGCCATTTGTCCAAGTGTCGCGGAATGTGGCCAATGATCATTGCCATACATCGATCGGCCGGAATATCGATCATTCGGCGGCCGATCGGCGGCAAATCGTCAATAGGGTTTAGCCCGCAGACCGTTCGTGGCCGGGCGATCGACTACGGAGGCGTGATCGTGATGAGGTCCATCAGTCGACTGCCAAGAGTTCCGTTGGACTACAACGGTCGGGATCCGACGTGTTCGGAGGCCATTGTAGTGACGATCAATCGCCAAGAAGCGGCGATCGTGATGGCGCTAACGGAAGAAAACAGCCCTCTCTATAAAAAGGGAGGGTGTAAGCCTTTGAGAGGCTAATGCTTATGCTCCAAGTGATCTTCCTAGTGCCCCACAAGCTCTAAACTCTTCTTACTTGCTTTTACTCCATTCTATTTGTAAGAAGAGTGATCTTGATTGTAAAGGTTACCTCCACCTAGCTTGGTGCAAAGGAGAGACCATTTAGTGGATTGGTTTAGCGGAGTGATTCACCGAGGACGAATCGGGGACCGTGGATTAGCGGTGTAGCCGTGAACCACGTTACATTCTTTGTTAGCGTTTGTTTTCTCGTATTTCTATTTGCTTGTCTTTATTAGTCTTCTGCTTGCGCTAATTAGTTTTGTAGACAAGAAATACCGGCATCCAAACAAAAGGGCTATTCACCCCCCTCTAGCCGGCCGTACCGATCCCCTACACAACCCACAAGTAGATGATAGGAACCCTTCGAACCCTATCTAAGTAGGTTCTAGATAAAGATACCTGTAAACTACCAGTATCCCTCGATATATCTGCAAATAGTATAACCTAAAGTAATACCCCGAAGGACCTATCCTTCGGTCTTCTATACTTCTACTCGAGTAATCATGTAAACTTGTCCAATATCTGTTCTGGACGACTGAGCTCAAGTAGCTACAAAAATCTGCCATGGAGGAAATGAAATCAACTTCTGAAAACGGAGGTACAAACTGAAACAACTGCACGGAGATGATAAACACTGTTGTATTGGCAAAAGATACACATCCGGTTGTAAAATACTGAAGATTTGTCAACATCGTAGCACACTCCAACTCTGCGAAAGGTACAGCTGCAACTGAAGAATACCGCATAGATACGACCATCGTCGTATACTCTCTCTCCTCTGAACAAATCATAACTATGCCTGGGAAGGTAACAGTTGTTGTCATCTGGGAAGGTAACAGTTGTTGTCTGAATGTCTGAATCTTCTGAGATGTCTTCGGCTGATACTGCTGAGTAACTTACTTCTTCCGGATGAAAGTATCAAAGAACTCCAAATATATCTGGGGTAGTAGATCGCTGCTGATGTGATAACCTAATCTTCTGTAATAATCTCAGCTTTTGAGGTTGTGGATCATCCGCTCGAAAGCATCATCCATAGTCTTCAACTGAGTCTTCAAAATACATACTCTCAGATACCTACGCTTATAGTAGAAACAGATATAATGGTCATCGGATAATCTGACTCTGTGTCTCGTCGTAACCCGCACTGCACACACCTAATCTCCTTTCGGAGTCTTTCCTCTGAGTTCACTGATAAACTTGAGAAGCTGCTGACAATCTACAATCGCTCTTCTATGATCGGAAAACTCTACTATAGTCGCTCGTGACTTACGACTTTAATCTTGCTCCTTTTTATCCAACATTTGGAGACTTCTAATTCCAATAATTTGACTTGCAATATATGCTTATCAAATCTCCAACTCTTAAAACACTTACTACGAAGTCATTTCTATACACATGACTCGGTCTAAGGACTTCCGGTAGGATCTGGTAGGAGATCCAAACATCCTGATAAAGATGTCAACCGATAACCTGTGGGTGGCCAAAACCAACCCAATCACATTCTCGAGCTATTAGGGGGTCGTAACCCTCACAAGTCTAATGACTCTGCATGGTACTTTCGTCACTAGACGATCACCCAACCTGAAGCTCAAGAATTCCCTGACAATGAGTCAAAGAAGATGACATGGGAAAATACTATCTCCCAACATCACTGAACTGTGACTAAGTGATACGTTATTTCCCGTAGGTTATTTCCTATATCTTACACCAAGTACCGGCTAAATCCGGATAATGGTATGCAGCTAACTTAGCTTCCTCTGTATAACACGAGTTAAGTACTCAAAAGTACCCTCAACGTTATACAACCTAGAACGACCAATTCAGGGATCAAAATCCCTATGAATATCACCAAAATAATCCTCTACTATCTGCATCAGCGATAGTGTACTCGCGCAATTCATTACCCCATAGGTAATGATCTGACTAACATAATTAGTGAAAATCTTAGGACCGTAATCCTTGATCTCCACAAGCGATGTGACTACCTAACCCCTGCTTTCCGACTCGGTATCAGTCGGCTCTCAAAGGTAATTACCCTTTTCGATAGCAGGTACATATCTAATAACCTCAACATATTGTTCCCGTGGTCAAACTCAAACCACGGTTACGAATACTAACCAATATCCTACAAGTCATCCATGTTATAAGCAATTAAATGCATAACCAATAGAAGGATATGTAATAACAATTAACATACCTTAATCCTTGTAGCTCGGAGATGTCCGCAACAGCCAGATCCCAGAACTCACGAAACAAAACCGAGTAAAGCAAAACTCGATGTCCGAACGAAATCAAATCCGAAAATGGACTTCGCAACCTAGGGCTCTGATACCAATAAAATTGTCACGCCCCGGGAGTATGCCGTGCCGAAAAGCAAACGGACGGCATCTCCCCTGTACGTGGCAACATATCGGGTTAATACAAGGCCCGTAGGCCCACAATAACAATATGATATACACAGATATCAACATATCAAAACATACTAAACACAGCAGAAACAATACAAACAGATCAACAAGATACAAAGACCAACTGTGCACTCCGGAGTGACTGGACACGACAAGAATCATAACAGAAATCGAATCAAAGACCAAATATATACAACACATCCATATGTCGCAAATACGGAAACAATACAAACTAAAACCCCAAAACAACAATATGGAATACATCAATCCACAAGAATACAACAAAGCGTAAATACACCTTCATCCGTTCGTCCGGTGTGAGATGGGATCAGCTAGCAGAGCTCCGAACATCCAAGGAATCTTCTACCTGTTATCTGGGCGACAGGAAGCCCAGGGTCAAGGGGTGGTGAGTATAAACTCAGGGGTAATATATAGAAAGTGCATGAACAACGTATAAGGATAGATCTACAAGTATACACGTGAAGATCTACAGGTATACAACATGAATCCAATAGACATACAGTCATATCCATATCCAATAACAAGTAACTACAGCAAAGTCATACTCAATGTATATACTAAACTAATCAACTGAACATAAAGTAATGTACCAACGTACCTGACGATGCAACACACAATAAGCTATATCATCCTGACAGATATACAATAACATAACCCATATAACATACTAAGTCAATCTCATACCTGACCAATACTCCAACATATGAACAGTATATGATCACCTGTACTAACAACCAGGTCCGTACCCCACAATGATATGATGCTAATCAAATGCATATAACAGTCTGAATCAACGCATGTATCATGCTCAACACATAGCAGTAAATAAAATGCAAATGACATGTATCATGATGAACAAGCATGTGCAACAATCATAGCTCAATCAAATGCAGCATCTCACAGGCATATGTAAAACATATATCGAATACATGCATACATATATATATATCTGCAATGCATATGCATGGTCATGCCTGCGCACCCCACTCGCTACCACGACCCCAGTGTGGCCTAGGTGGAAGGACATGACAACTATCCCGACTCCAGCTGTCACCACTCTCGAGTGACCGAGTTGGGTAGTATGAAACAGTAGCTAGCCCGCCATAGAGCTATATGCTACCCACATGGGGGTCCCTGCTGCTAGCTGCTCCGTCCCTACCCATGAGTAGACGAGCACCGCACCCAGGACAACTGCACATCACACGACCACTGTCTATAGTGGGTGAGTGCGCTAACTACCACTCCGCACAGTGGCCAAGTGCGCATCTCCAGCTACCACCATCAATAGTGGACGAGAACGGCACGCACAACAATGCTCTGCCCTCAACCCTGCAACCACTACCCCGAGTGGCCGGGGAGGCAGGATGACTGACGACTCGTCTCAACCACAAGGCAGACTCGTCGATGCATGAAATGTAATGATGCATAGCTCACACACACATCCTCGCAACACTCCCTAACTCACGGGGAGACCTAGTCAACCAAAAGTCAACCATGCAAGGACGACAAATCCGTAATCACAACCTATTTACCTATGTACAGATAAATAGATCCGTCGAATTAACACACTGATGTGTATACGATACAATGACCGACCTCATAATTTGGACTCATCACCTAACCTAGTGATGCAACCCAGTAACCCAATCTGAGGTCATAAAAAAAATAACCCTAACCACATATACTTAGTAAACATCTATCAGCTAACACATAATAGGGTTTTATAGTTCCTATCCATGCTAGATAATCAATGAAGTAACAGAGTATATATCTCAAAGGTCAAGGCAGTACAAGCATACGATTAAATAAGAGTGGATTTAAGGTAAACAGGTATAAACATAAATCCAAGATCATGCACTGGAATTGATCAAACTACCGGACCAGGTAGATATTACCCACCTGATACGAAGCTCGAATAATCCTCACGGCCGCGGACCCGATTCGTATCCTAAACCTGTACAATAATAGCAACAATGATTAAGTACAAGTATCCAACAAACATAGGAACTAACACTACATCGTTCCTATACTCACATCCTTTCCTCATCTACGAGGTAGAAACTCCAATTAACCCAATTTGATACACTAAAACCAACTTGCTCCCACATCAACAAGATCAATATATAGATCTAAACGACACTCACAATAGATCACTAAATTCACACACACACCATCGTTCACCGCCATGACAGCTCCATCATTTACAGTAACACTCAACCATGAGCATAACCAGATCATCGACACAATCAATTAAAAGAAAATCGAATTAAACAATTCTCCACTCAATCGGCACAAACAACTTCACTGATCTGAGCAAATCACCAACTGCAATGAAATAGCAACTCCAAGATTACTGAACAACAATTGAACCACTGAACAACACCTACATCAATTGGATCCCACTCCAAACCGCCCCACACGATGCTCCATTCACAGCACTCATCGGATCTCAATAACATTGGCACACCACAGAATTCACAGCACTCTACAAATGAAACAAAAAGGATAAACACACTTACCAGCCAAATCTTCACCGACAACCACCTCCCCTGTTCACCGGCGATTACCAACATCACAAACACATAGAACTCACTACAACTACCTAGCAATTTCAATATAGTACAGTGGACAGAAAAAACGGATCGACTTACCAACATGGTAGATCCTCCCTCAGTAGCTCTGTTCACCGGCAAAATCCGAGCTCCAAAACACTGCCCAAAACTGATCCAAGCTATGGAGGTGCTGAGGCGGCTCGGAATGGTTCACCGATGGCAATCCCAGCTCCAATCACAAGCTCATCACTCCACCGGAAATCCTCCTTCCTCGTCCCTATTTACCGGCGAAGATCAGACTCGATCAACGCCATACCATAGATTGGAGCTCAACATGAATATACGGCTACATCAAGAGGAAGCGGCGATTGAAACCTAACCCTAGCTATAGTACGAATCGCTCTGGCGTGCGATAACATCGCCCGGTCCGACGGAAATCTCCGAGATCCCTTAAGCCACGAACCCCTTGTTCCTCGGCCGGAGATTAGCCCACTAAGCGCCTGCGGTGGCGTCGTCAGCACTGCCGAGACGCCGGCGGAGGTCGGCGACGCGATCGCGTGGAGTAGAGGAAATGTCGCGGAGAAGAAATGGAAATGAGATCGTGATCTGACGAAATCAGTTCGTTCGACAGCTTATAAACGTCGTTCAACTGATTCGATTAACCCAGCTCAACTGAAACCCAATCTGATTGGGTTCAGCCCAGGCCCATCTCAGCCCAGATCATTTCAAACCCAATTTTAGCCCACTATTTAAGCCTAATTAATCCCCTAATTAATCCTAATTAATTAACGAGTTAAATTTTTTTTTTTTCGTATTCTACATATACTCCACGAGGGAGTGTACATGACATCTAGATCGAAAGTAAAATAAAATAAAGAGTGGCTAAACAATGTCGTATTTAATTACAAAAATTAAATACTAATCTAGCCTCGTCAACCCTGAGGATTCAAATAATATACAATCACACACACATGCAATCACATACACACATATATAGCCATAATAGTTGGATCTTATGCCTGCAACCAAAAAGTTAGCCTACGCACATCCTACTATTATCCGGCATAGATAATATATGATAAGTGCGTGAAAAGAAACCGAATCCAAAACACACAAAACCGAAAACCGTGGCTCTGATACCAATTGTTGGCAATGTGCTATTCCTCAGAGGCTCATTGGCTCCCATGTCCCCGGATTAAAATTTTCACTAATGAAAACTAATCCGGAGGGGATGAGTTTCCTAACCACAACCAATTCGTCGTCATGCTAACGACTCGAGCGATCGCTTGAACAAACTAGTTGTTCAAGCAACACAACTCTTCTAGTCGGTTAGCCGCGGAAGAGACGACGGACGGATCGCCGATTTTTGTGTTTCTTATCGGGGTCCATGATTATACAAATACATGCAAATGTAACCTAGTATAATCAACATATACTAACATAAAGAACATAAGCTAGCATATCAAATAAGAACATGCAAAGAACAATAATAAAAGTTGTAAAACTTTTATACCTCTTGATCTTCTATCGTATGTCCTAACCTCCTTGTAGACTTCGTGTGGGCGAAGATCCTCAACAAGTTGAAGCATCCTAGATCTTCTTCAATCCAAAGAAAGAAGAACTCTCTTTCCCTTCTTGCTTGAGCCAACCACCAATCCACAAAGGATTGATGCCGCCGGCCCCAAGAATAGAGAGAACAAAATGGAAACAAAACTCATCTCTTATCTAGGACCAACCATCAAGCTCCAAGCATGATGTTTGCCGCCGGTCCAAAGAGAAGATGGAATGGAGTATGGAAGCCAACCGAAAGAGAAACACCAAGGGTATGGGCGCCAACCAACACTTGGAGAAAGGAAAGGAAAACAATCCTCCTCCTTGTTGCCGCCCAAACCCTAGACAAAGCTCTCCTAATTTCCGGCCAAGGATGAAGGGAAGGAGAATAGGTTGAGCTCCAGCCAAGGTATAGGGAACATGGATAGTGGCCGGCCAACACTTAGAAGGAAGAAGAAGAAGATCTTCATCTCCATGTTGCCACCCAACCTCATCCCAAAACCCTAACCCTAGCCGCCCAACCCCAATCCTATCCCATCTAGGTTTTGGTTGCCGCCCAAGGGAAGCCATCCTAATTCCATCCAACCTAAGCCATAGAAGGAAAGGTAAAACTTGGGTGCCGGCCAAATCAAGGAGGAATAGGGAGGATGGGTTGCCGGCCAACTATTGGAAGAAGGAGAAGCCTTGCCGCCCAACACCATCAAGCAAACCCTAACCCTAATCTCCTTTTCTTGCCGCCCAAGCCACCTTGTCTCAATTAGGTTTTTCATATATTTTTGCCGCCCAAGCCTAAGCCCATATATATAGAGTTAGGTTTAGGCCTTGGTTCAATCTCCTCCATTGGTTTTAGAGATTTAATCTCAACCGTCGGATCTAAAGATTTAATCTCAACCGTCGGTTCTAGGGTTTTAATCCCAACCGTCGGATTTAGAGATTTAATCTCAACCGTCGGTTCTAGGGTTTTAATCCCAACCGTCGGATCTAGAGATTTAATCTCAACCGTCAGATCTAGAGATTTAATCTCAACCGTCGGATCTAGAAATTTGTTTTCCATCATTTGATCTAGACTTCATGAGGTTTATATTAGGCTACGATAGGGACCATGAGGAGGAGTTGGGTCTTGGCCACCCGATGGATCGAAACCACACAAACTTGATCCATCAATGATGTTCCATTCCACTAGAGGATCATCATCGAACTACCTCACCAACCCCCATAAATTAATATGGGCTCCATATATTATTTGTACATCCATCTCCCCGTGTTTAAGATATCGAATGTCCGTCAATTAATTGATTTACTGACCATCAATTAATTAACATCTAACTCCTCGAGTAGTACCACTCAACCTTATCATCATGTTGACTAAGTCAACCTACAGGGTTTACATGATGAACCTTATGAGCTCCTCAAGGGGACATCATCAACCTAATACGTAGGACACGGATTCCTCCTATAATCAACAACACACCATGTAAATAATATCATTTCCCAACTTACCGGAAATATTGATTTAATCCATAGAAATCTCACCCTCTGGTAAATCAAAGAAATAAATACTAAGTACATGTGTACGTTATTATATCGGGATTAAGAGCATGTACAACATAATATCAGAGGTCTGATTCAATTATGTAGTCAGCAACAAATTGAATCACCTCTATGTCGGTCCTGCTCAATACACCGAGGTGTACTAGTGTAACTCTATGTTCAAGACAAAACAATACCAAGCTACACTACAACCATGTCAATGGTTTGTCCAAAACCATCTTGGTTGTGAGCCTCTTCTTATATTCTACAAGGGACTGATAACATGATCTTTTGTGCCACACCAAGCACCATTTTATCTACAATGTAAAATATTAGACAATTTTGCATAATTATAAAAATATGCAAACAATGATCATGTGATTCTTATTTCAAAATAAAGATGTTCATACAAAAGAGCTAGGCTTTCAGTATACATCCCAACACCATGATCTTTGGGCAATATGTCTATGAATTAAACATAAGCCTTCCCCATGATTAGTCTATTATTGCTATTTTGATACTTTAAATGACCATCTAAATACTATAGGCACTAGTGGACATTTGTATCATCCTAACATCTCACCCATGCTAAGTTTGCAATCAAGTTAGCCTATAGTGAGTGTGAGATGCATCCTAGGGTGTATTTGTATATACTTAACCCTTGTATTCATGCAATTCTATCATGGTTAACTATCAACCCAACAACCTACATGATCATAATGACATATATGAATTAATTTCACATTATGATCATGAAATACATGTATTCATTAAATAATAATCATGCATTAGGTATTATATTATGATAATAAACAAAGTATCACCTAAAGCATGATTCAACCCTATTTCTCATGATTACGTGCCAAATATTAAAATCATAAATCATGATTTCAAACATACATAGCAATTACATTAATCATCATGATTTAAGCATTATTATCTATTTATGGGCACGTTATCATCACCCAACGCTATTCTAAAAATGTTGTCCCGCCATCCTAAGTCAACCAAAATATGATATAGGTCAATTGCATATGGTTGACTACCCTAGGGTTTTCCTAACCCTTAAGGTTGGATTTTGGAACCCAAAATAAGTTCTTTCCTATTGGGTTCACTAAGTATTCCTTGGGGATCCATTTTCCTAGCTATTAATTTCTTCTTATCTTGTCCCCTAGCAATTAGGCATTTATAGGCCTTTTCATTTTTCTTTTCTTTGTATCCTAGGCCTTTTTTGTTGAAGCTTGCCCTTTGGCTCCCTATAATCATGTTTAATGTGTTGGAGCCAATAGTGAATTTCTCTAGGGCTTTTGTCAAATAGTCTACCTTTTCCCTTAAAGCCCTATTTTCCTCTATGCATGCATCATTAACATCCAAAGGCATATAGTCATGTGAACATGCATCATTTAAGCTAGAAGAAATATCATTATTATTTAAGCATGCTTTTTCTAGCTTATTTTCTAATGCCTTAATTTGATCAAGCATGCTTTTATTTTTCTTTTTCATTCCAAAAAAGTCCCTAGTTAAACTAGAAATTATGGAAACTATTTTCTTAGGAGAGGCATTCGTTACCATAGTTTTCATGTCTTCTTCTTCTTCTTCGGATGAGGAGGATATAGAAGCTCCCCATTCACTTGAGCTCTCTCCACTTGAGCTTGATTCTTCATTTGAGGAGGAGGAGGAGCAATCCGAGTCATGAAGAGCCATTAGTGCTAGGTTGGAATAGACATGCTCTTCTTCTTTGGATGAGGATGAGGAAGCAAGGTCATCCCATGTCTTTGCTTTGAGAGCCATGGCTTTTCCTCTTTCCTTGGCCTTCTTTTCTTCTTCCTTTTTCTTCTTGCTCCCCTTCTTCTTCTTCTTTTCTTCCTTCTTTTTCCTTTCCTCTTTGCTCTTGTTTAGGAGGGGACAATTGTCCCTTATGTGTCCCTCCCCTTGACAATTGTAACAAATGATCTTCCCCCTTGGTCTTCTATTCCTATCATGAGATTTATCAAATCTAAAATTCTTAAATGCACTCCTTACGTTCTTTACCATGTAGGCTTCTTCCGTGCTATCCATGGAAGAGGTAGAGACTTCATCATCGGAGGAGGAGGGGATCTCTATCTTCTTTTTCCCCTTATTTTCCATCAAGGCTACTCCTCTTGAGGGTTGAATTCTAGGCTCTTCTTGTATTCCTTCAAGCCTAGTTTCGTGGAGCTCCATTGTTAAGAAAAATTCCTCCAAGGTACTTACTTCCAAGTTCTTGGAGATGTAAAACGAATCCACCATGGAGCTCCATCTTGAGGACCGGGGAAAGGCATCTATGGCCTTCATTACCATATCCCAGTTGGAGAGCTTTTCTCCTACACTTGTTAGCCCAATTAATATTTCTTTAAATCTAGAATGTAGGGAAGTTACCTTTTCTCCCTTTTCAAGCTTAATATTTGATAGTTGGTAGCGGAGGAGATCCCTTCTTGCTAGCTTGGCTTCCGAAGTGCCTTCATGAAGTTCAACTAGCTTCTCCCACATCTCCTTAGCACTAGAACATTCCTCTATCCTATTGACTTCTTGTTGGGGGAGTACATTGTATAGGTGGTGCTTGGCCTTTGAATTTGCCAAATATTCTTCTCTTTGCCTCTTGCTCCACCTTGATTTCTCCAATGGCTCCCCATTTTCGTTCCTAGGCAACTCGAAACCGTTTTCCATTATTAATAGAATTTCAAAGTCGGTTTTGAAGAATACCTCCATTCTCTTTTTCCACCAAGAGAATTCGCCGTCGAACTTCGGTGGGTGGATGTTTGAGCCGGCCATTAGAGATGTAGAGCTTGTTGCGGCGGTTAGTCCGGTGACAAGCAACCTGGCTCTGATACCACTTGTTGGGAGATCGATTGGCCGGCTAGAGGGGGTGAATAGCCCTCGTTCGTTTGATGTCATATTTTATTCATCTATAATACGTTAGCGCAAGCGGAATATAGAAATACAAATAAAGACAACACAAAAGATAGACAAGCAATACAAACACGAGATGTAACGTGGTTCACGGCTACGCCGCTAATCCACGGTCCGATTCATCCATGGTGAATCACTCCGCAATCTATCCACTAGATCTCTCCTTTGCACAAAGCTAGGTGGAGGTAACCTCTTTTACACAAAGATCACTCTTCTACAATGGAATGAAGATTAGAGCAAGTAGAAGAGTGGGAAATCATTTAGGGCACTTTGGGAGTAGTTGGGCGTTCAAGCATTAACCTCCCAAAACCCCATCCCCTTCCTTTTTATAGAGGAAGAGGGTTTCTTCCCGTTGACACAGGATCAGTCGACTGATGCCCTCGATCGATCGGTGGTCCTGTAGTCGTTGCCCAATAACGGCCGCTTTCCACGTTGGATACCATCCAACCGTACTGGCATCAGTCGACTGATCCTACCATCAGTCGACTAATGCTCGATCAGTCGAGTGCTTAACTGAGTCGACTCCATTCTGTGCCCGTGCGGTGCCATCGATCATTGCCATTACAGCGCGATCATTGATCGACTATCGATCATTGCCGATCCATGCGATCGGCCGCCAAACATTAAGTCGGTATTATACCCGGTCGATCGACCATCGACTCGGATCGATCATTGTCATTCCCTGGCCGTCGACTGGTGTCGGGAAAACCCATCCGACACTTGGCCAAATGGCCAAGTTTCACCTAAGAGCTACCCCTTCCCGGGTTACATTCGCTCACTCTCATCTCTCGGAGTCCCTTGCCTTCGAAGTTCTCTTCGTTTTTGGCCAAGTCCCTGTTAGTAATATATGAGAGATGTCCTAAGGCAATCGCCTTATGTATGAACCATTTATATGATAAATGAAGATTCACTATTTGAGTATACATGTTTTATGTATTTGATTGGATCTTAAACTCATTTACTGAATGTCCACGATACGATTCACAGCATGAGAGAATTTGTGATTGGATCACAACTAGTGAGTATCTCTACATGTGTAATTGTGATACATCGGAATTATCCCTAGTCGATGAATTGATGGATTTGGACACCATCAATTCTGTCGATACTAGCATGAGGTATACTCCTTGGTGTATCCAGGCAACTGATTCTCACTGGCTGGAGACATAGTGATGTCCGGAGTTAATCGTGGATGCTAGTTATGGTAACTAGTTCATTGGAGTGACCAGCCGTAAGACTTCATATGGTTCTCTGCATATATAGATATGTCAATGAAGTTCTTACTGTGGCTTAAGTGCGATGTTCCTTTGACTTACAGTATTCAAGTCATCTTGATCATGGAGACTTATGCTTTGACATGTTAAGCAAACATCTCTAAGGAGATATGGACCCGGGATGATTGGGTATAAGTCGAAGTGATCGAAGGTGTTTGAATAGCCTATAAAGGATTCACCACTCCTTGCGAGGAGATGTATACCCATGGCCTCTCGTCGGATTGTTACTAAAGTCTTTGGCCAAAGCATTACATGTTTAGAGTAAAGTACTCTTCGATACATCTAGAATCCGTAGGACGAGGAAATGATACTTGGGCTAGGTGTGACGTAGTCAGCCTAGTGGGGACTGACACAATAGACCATGTCCTGAACCAAGTGGGTATAAGATGAGTGAAGGGAATGGGGCACGAATCATTCGAGCTACTGAAGGGTTTCAGAAATAGTTCTGGATCAACCGTTGATCTTTTCGGTTAATTGGGGATCATGATGTACTACTAGGTGCCACTCATGATCGTTCTATAATTAATGGTTAATTATAGATGGCCAACATAAACCGAGAACCTATTTGTTCACACGCACAACGAGCATAATCCAAAGGATTTAAAACGAGCTTGAGAATGGGATTCTCAGACCGAGAGAAACTAGGTTTGGTTGGACCAAACATAAAGCGAGCATGAAATCGTTTTAGTCGCAATGGAAGCGTGGATGGGCCGTGTCTTATGAAGACATAATGGATGAACCAAAATGGTTTGGTTCTAATCCAATGGAGGAGAATAAACCAAAGGGTTTGGTTTATTTTAATCGAATGAACCAAAAGTTGGTTCGGTTCGTTTTAACTTAAAATAAACCATCATGGTTTGGTTTATTTTAACTTATCTTAATGGAGCGGGTTAACGGGCTTTATGGATATGATCCATTAACCATTAAGAGAATTAGTTCTCTATAAAATAGGGCATAAACCCTAACCCTAAAACTTAATGAAGTTGTTGCCACCCAACATGTTGTTGCCGCCCAACATGGTGTTGCCGCCAACTTCATGGAGCTGCTTCCACCTCCTTGCCGCCGGCAACCAAGCTTCAGCCGGCGATGCTCCGGCGACCCTCCGGTGATCTCTTGTGGGTTCGGTGATAAGGTGAGCTCCACATCTCCTTTGGCCGGCCTCTATTCCTCCACCAAAAGCTGTCCAGTTTTTCTGGACAGCTTGTTTCTTTGTTGTCGGAGCATCGTTTGGACGACGGTTAGTGCTCCGACGGCGGCTAACATACCGAGGATTTGATCTCCGGTAATCCTCTGAGGTGGAGGACGAAGGATTCGTCAAACGGTTGACGAATACCTCTCCGGAGAAGCGAGTTTTGAGAACTCGTTTTAGGATCCGAATTTGGATTCGGATTATGATCATCTCTCGATCACGTCGTCTTCAACACGAGGCTAGTAACCCGTACAAAGATGAAGCTCGTGGCTTAGCGAAGTCATCCCGAGGAACTCGGCGTGGATACGGATAGAGACGATTCTAGCGAGGATCGTTCCGGTTGATGCCGTTCCCGCTACACGTCATACGAAAGGTATAACGTAGATAAATTTCCTTTTATTGCAAATTTAAATTTACGGTTATGTCTACACTTGTTGTAATATGCATGCGTGCGTTGTGTGTGTTGTAATAAATGTAGATTTATTATTTTTATTGCTTCCGCTGTGCTCATGTTTACGAAACATGATCGAACACACACACGCCGCAGTGCCGGAAACCCAACAGTCCCTCGGCAGCATCAGGCGCATGGCTCTGCAATGCTCCTTCGCGTCTCTTGCCTCGAAGTCTACTTCCTCCGGCTTCACTCAAAGCTTCTCGTCCGGCGGTCCCTCGGATGCTCCAAGCGCACGGCTTCCGCAAAGTTATCCTTCACCGACTCAAGGCACGAGTCATGAGATGTGAAACTCGCCACGGCTCCATGTGCGAATTACTAATTCCTGCACGACTTCAACGCACATATCAAATCAACATAACACACTAACTTAAACCCTTTGCCACACACATCAAAACCTTATTATGGCAAGAGATTTCCCTAACAAGAACGTCATTGACATATCTATATATGCAGAGAACCATATGAAGTCTTACGACTGGTCACTCCAATGAACTAGTTACCATAACTAGCATCCACGATTAACTCCGGACATCACAATGTCTCCAGCCAGTGAGAATCAGTTGCTTGGATACACCAAGGATTATACCTCGTGCTAGTCTCGACAGAATTGATGGTGTCAAAATCCATCAATTTATCGACTAGGGATAATTTCGATACATCACAATTACACATGTTGAGATACTCACTAGTTGTGATCCAATCACAAATTCTCTCATGCTGTGAGTCGTATCGCGGACATTCAGTAAATGAGTTTAAGATCCAATCAAATACATGAAACCATGTATACTCAAATAGTGAATCTTCATTTATCATATAAATGGTTCATACATAAGGAGATTGCCTTAGGACATCTCTCATATATTACTAACAGACTGCTCAAAATATTAGTTGACTGCAAAACCATGACTCAGTTTCTAGACCCCAGTTCAAGTCTGCCAAGAGCGAGCACCTATTGTGTTTGTCGAGCTATATAGATCAGTCAACTAGTGTTATACGCTAATCGACTGCCAAGCTTATGTTCGACAGTCGAATTCGTAATAGACTACTCAGCCAGTCGACTAGGGCATGTTAGGATGTATACTGAAAAATCTATCTTTTGTATGAATATCTTTAGATTGAAATAAGAATCACATGATCATTGTTTGCATATTTATAGTTATGCATATTGTCTAATACATTACATTGTAGATAACATGGTGTGTAGTGTCACACGGGAGATCATGTTATCAGTTCCTTATAAAGTATAAATAAAGGCTCACAACCGAGATGGTTATGGACAAACCTTTTGAATGGTTGTAGTGTGATTTGGTATTGGTTTGTCTTGACCATAGAATTACACTAGTACACTTTGTGTGTATTGAGCAGGAGAGACTTAGAGGTGATTCGATTTATTGCTGACTACATAATCGAATCGGACCTCAGATATTGTGTTGTACATGCTCATAATTCGGATATAATAACGGGCACATATACTTAGTATTCATTTATTTGATTTACCAATGGGCGAGATTTATAAAGTAAATCGATATGCTCGGTAAGTTGGGTAATGGTATTATTTATATGGTGTGTCATTGATTATAGGTGGAAACCGTGTCCTATATATTAGGATGATGATGTCCCCTTGAGGAGCTCATAAGGTTCATCATGTAAACCTTGCAAGTGGACTTGGTCCGGCATGATGATAAGGTTGAGTGGTACTACTCATGGAGTTAGATGTTGATTAATTAATTGTCAGTAAATTAATTAATTGACGGGCATTCGACATCTTAAACACGGGGAGATAAATGTACAAATAATATAAGGAGCCCATATTAACTTATGGGGGTTGGTGAGGTAGATCAACGATAATCCTCTAGTGGAATGGATTATCATTAATGGATCAGACTTTATGTGGGCTTGATCCATTGGGTGGCCAAGATCCAACTCCTCCTCATGGTCCCTATTGTAGCCTATTAAAACCTCATGGAGCCTAGATCCGATGTTGGAAAATAAAACTCTAGATTCAATGGTGGAGATTAAATCTCTAGATCCCACGGTTGAGATTAAATCTCTAGATCCGACGGTTGAGATTAAATCCCTAGAACCGACGGTGGAGATTAAAAGGAGGCTTAAGCCTAACTCTATAAATAAGGTCTTATGGCTTGGGCGGCATAAGAAGAGAAGGGAGATTAGGTTTTTTTCTTCCTTGGCTTGGGCGGCAAGAAACAAGTGGGCGGCTAGGGTTTTTGGAGGTGCCTTGGGCGGCAACAATAGGAGGGCTTCCTTTCTTCTTCCTTAGGTGTTGCCGACCCCCATCTTTTTTCTCTCTACCTTTGCCAGTGCTCAACCTATTTCTCTTCCTCTCCTTGGCCAGTGGAAACAAGGGTTAGGGTGGTTCCTTGGAGCTCTTGGCCGGCGCCCACTTCCTCCTCTATTCTCTCTTTGGCCGGCGGCAAGCATCAAGTTTGGATCTTGGTGGTCGGTTAAAGGAAAGAGAAGAGTTTTGTTTTATGATCTTCCTTTGTTCACAGTGAACAAGGAAGGGAAGATTGGTGATCTAGGAGGCTTCGACTTTTCGAAGATTGTCGCCCACACGATATCTAAAAGGAGGAAGGACATACAATAGAAGATCGAGAGGTATAATGCTTGTTTATATTCTTTTGTATTATGTCTATAATTAGTTTCAATTATATGCATGTTGTATGTTTTTATTATGTGTCTAATTTACTTGGACCCCGAAAACAAACACAAAACCCGACGATCCGTACATCGTCTATTCCGCGGCTATTTGAATAATAGAAGTTGGTTGCTTGAACAACAAGTTTGTTCAAGTGACTACTCTAATCGAATAGCACGATGATAGAATGGTTGCTTGGGTAATCCCTTTTGTCTAGGATTATTTTTTTTTTTAATCTGGGGACGTAGACAGGATCGCCATGAACAAGCGACCAAGTTGAAGTGGGAAGCGAAGTTTCCTACCTTCAAGTGGTATCAGAGCCACGGTTTCCGATTTTGTGTGTTTAGTATTCAGTTACTTTTATGCACTTTTTCATATATTATATGTGTCGGATAATAGTAGGATGTGCGTACGTTATCTTTTTGGTTGCAGGCATAGGATCCAACTATTATGGCCATATGTGTGTATGTGATTGTATGTGTGTAATTGTATATTATTTGAATCCTCGGGGTTGACGAGGCTAGTATTTAATTTTGTATTTAAATATGACATTGTTTAGCCACTCTTTTTATTTTAGTTTGCTTTCGATCTAAATTTTATGTACACTCCTTCGTGGAGTATAGGATAGATGGATGTAATTTAAAATAGTTTTTTTTCTCGGCTCGGATCTCCGGATGACTTGTACATGGCGTAGGGAGGAGCGGACAAGATGGCAATACGACGGGAGGCATATTGGAGACAAAAGCCATAATATTTGGAAAATATTTCTTTTTCATATTTATTGCTTATTGTTTGATATGTATGTCACAGGTTAGAAAATTCCTCAATTTTAAATTACTAAGTGAGAGAGGAATACTTTTATAAATTCCCACGGCCTCCATTATGTTGGGTTTCCCGAGCCGCAAAAACTGCTTTTTGTGTTGCGGAAACCTCGGAAGCCCAGCCATGGATCCGTGCGAAGATATATAAAATTAAAACATGTATGTGCTTAAGAAAACCTAGATCTACCTTAGATCTAGAAGGTGAGACCATTACCCTTGTAGCGATGCCCTTCGCTTATCCCGCTCGCCCAAACGCTTTGTCGAAACTCGAGAGTGTCAAGTGTACACTCCTCTACAAGTATCCACACGGACAAATGGCGGAGAAAAACACCTTAGAGTGTGCTAGCACCCTTTAGGTATTTCGGCCAAGGAAGTATTGGGAGAGCAAGAAGGAGAGCTAGGAAGAAGATGATGAAGTTACCTACAAAATCAATTCTCTTCATCAAATGAGAGTGGCCGGCCACTTATTGTTGGGGGGTTACATGCATGCATGTAACTCCAAGGGCCTATGGCTCTTTGTCTCCCTCATGAGGTGGAACCACATGATAAGTCCATGATGATGTGGAACACCATCATTGGCCGGCCCCCATGCCAAGTCACCATGACATGGCAAATGGTCAAGTCAAAATTGACCATTCCCTCTCAAGTCAAGTCAAACTTGACCTCTTATCTCCCATGGTTGATCAAATCTAACCATGTGATTCAAGTCAATTTGATTTAATGAATCCCTATTCATTAATTTAAATTGACCCAATGAATCAAATCTAAATTATACTGATTCAACACTTGAATCAAATTGAGTCTAACTCAATTAGTCTAATTTGGATTACTCTTAATCCAATTTGGTTCATCCCTTGAACCTAATCCTCATGGTTCATCATATGAACCTAATCTCCATCTAATTGCCCTTTGTGTGTGACCCTATAGGTTCTTGTAACGTTGGCAATGCTCCTAAACCGATTTAGGAACATAAGCAATGAGCGGTATCTAGCAAGACATCATTGCTACCCAAGTTACAAGAATGTTGAGCTCCAACATCACCTTTGTGACTACTAATTGTGACTCTCATAATATGTGACAATGTCCCTCTATCCTTGACATCTAGATTGACCGATTGAGGCATAGACCGTGTCATCCTCAGTACAATCTATATCTTCAACTCCAAGTAGACTCACTCTAATCAAATGAGCTTAATATCTCATATTGACTCATTTGGGCATGTCCATGCACTTCGTGGTGTAACTCTATCAAGAATAACGATGTCACTCTCATCATGTAGGAGGGATAGATCCCATCTACATCACTCACATCCCTCCGCATAATTTGTTACATACCCAGTAATCGCCTTTACAGTCCACCAATTTACGGGTGACATTTGACGAAGCCAAAGTATGCAACTCCTTATGTAGGGAACCATGGTAACTTCAGGTCCAAGAACTAATAGTCATACTAATAGTCACATGAGAAAGTATATGACACTCATATAATGATCCATGATACTTTCTCATGGCGGATCATTCAGTATACATTCTCCAATGCATACCCATGTGTCAACTTGATATCTCATATCCATGACTTGTGAGATCAAGTCATCGTGTTGACCTACATGCTAGTCTCTACGGATTAACATTGTCCCTGAATGTTAATACTTGACTAGGAATGATTAAGAATAGTATTTTTTATATAATCTCATTATCGATTCAAACAATTGATTGATATAGATAAGAACCTACTACTCAAGGACGTTATTATACTTAGTTATTTTGCACCAATACAAGTAAATATAATAACCATGCCTTTATAAATAGGAATATGATACAATAAAATCCATATAACAATCATCACATGATTGGCTCTAGGGCTTTCACTAACAAACCCCCACTAGCACTAGTGTCAATCACCATAGTATCTAATACCCAATTACCTAGTGTAACCATCATGCTTTTTCTGTGCCAAAGCCTTAGTCAAGGGATCTGCGATGTTAGCCTCTGTGGGTACTCTACAAATCTTCACATCTCCTCTATCGATAATCTCTCGAATGAGATGGAAGCGTCGTAGTATGTGTTTGGTCTGCTTGTGTGAGCGAGGTTCCTTAGCCTGCGCAATTGCTCCATTGTTGTCACAATAGAGCTCTATGGGATGTGCTATGCTAGAAACCACCCCAAGATCAGTAATGAACTTGCGGAAACTGCCTCCTTTGCTGCCTCTGATGTAGCGATATACTCAGCTTCTGTTGTAAAATCAACAACTGTGTCCTGCTTCGAACTCTTCCAGCTCACAGCGCCACCATTCAAAAAAAACACGAACCCTGAATGCGATCTATAATCATCCTGGTCAGTTTGGAAGCTGGCATCGTTGTAACCCTTTACAACTAGCTCCACATCGCCTCCAAATATCAAGAAATATTCTTTAGTCCTTCTCAAGTACTTAAGAATATTCTTGACTGCTATCCAGTGACACTCACTTGGATTTGACTGGTATCTACTCGTCATGTTCAAAGCATACGAGACATCATGATAAGTACATAGCATGGCGTACATGATAGATCCTATAGCAGATGCATAAGGGATCTTATCCATGCAGTCTCTCTCCTCTCTAGAAGAGGGACTTTGAGTCTTCGAAAGACTCACACCATGTGACATCGACAGAAGTCCCTTCTTGGAATTCTATATGGCAAACCGTAGTAATACAGTGTCAATATATGTACTCTGACTTAGGCCAAGCAATCTCTTAGATCTATCTCTATAGATCTTGATGCCTAAAATATAGGCTGCTTCACCTAAGTCCTTCATTGAGAAGCACGTCCCCAGCCAAGTCTTCACAGACTATAGCGAAGGGATGTCATTCCCAATGAGTAGTATGTCATCTACATACAATACAAGGAAGACAACTGTGTTCCCATTTACCCTCTTGTAGACACTGGGTTCATCTTCATTCTTGATGAAACCAAATTGTTTGATCGCATCATCGAATCAAAGATTCCAGCTTCGAGAAGCTTGCTTTAGCCCATAAATGGACCTTTGCAGCTTGCATACTTTTCCAATATGCTGTGGATCTACAAAACCCTCAGGTTGTGTCATGTACACATCCTCGAGTAAGTTTCCATTCAGAAATATAGTTTTGACATCCATCTGCCAGATCTCATAATCGTGGTATGCTGCAATAGCAAGCATGATCCGAATGGACTTAAACATCACCACTGGAGAAAAGGTTTCATCATAGTCAATACCAAGAATTTGCTTGAAACCTTTATCCACCAATCGACCCTTATAGGTATGCGTAAGTCCATCCATGTTAGTATTTCTCTTAAAGACCCACTTACACCCAATGGGTTTGACCCCTTCAGGTGGATCAACCAAAGTCCATACTTGGTTGGTGTACATGGATTCCATCTCGAATCTCATGGCCTCTAGCCATTTCTCAGAATCTGGGCTCATCACAGCTTCCTGATAGGAGGTAGGCTCATTCTCAATGAGCATAATGTCATCATGGTTAGATAAGAGAATTGAGTATCTCTCAGGCTGATGACGTACCCTATCAGACCTGTGAAGAGGTAGGTCTACCTGAACAAGTGGTTGTTCCACAACTCTTTGTGTAACAATCTCATCACCCATAACACTTTGTGGTTCCTGTTCAACCTCCATCAAGGCTTCAGTGCTATGATCCTTATGTTGAATTTTTTCAAGATCGAACATACTCCCACTAGTTTTTCTAGAAACAAAATCCCTTTCTAGAAAAACCCCAGTCTTTGCCACAAACACTTTGTGCTGACTGGGAATGTAGAAGTAATATCCCTTAGTCTCCTTGAGATATCCAACAAAATAGCACTTATCGGATTTGGGTCCCAGTTTGTCTGAGATTTGACGTCGAACGTAAGCCTCACAACCCCAAATACTCATGAAAGACATCTTGAGATTTCTCCCTGTCCATATCGTATATGGTGTCTTTATCACAACCTTTGATGGTACACGATTAAGGGTCAAGGCTGCTGTGTCTAGAGCATATCCCCAAAAGGATATAGGAAGATCTGTGTGACTCATCATAGATCGTACCATATCTAATAGGGTACGATTCCTCCTTTCGGATACACCATTCCACTGTAGTGTTCCAAGAGGAGTGAGTTGGGATAGAATCCCACACTCAGCTAGATAGTCACAAAACTCATGGCTAAGGTATTCACCACCTCGATCTGATCGAAGTATCTTAATACTCTTGCCAAGCTAGTTTTGTACTTCATTCTTGAATTCTTTGAACTTTTCAAAGGATTCTGATTTATGTGTCATTAGATACACATAACCATATCTACTGAAGTCATCAGTAAATGTAATGAAGTACCTGTAACCACCTCTAGCAACCACATTGAAAGGGCCACATACATCACTATGTATAAGTCTTAACAAGTCTGTTGCTCTTTCACTGTGTCCACTAAAGGGAGTCTTGGTCATCTTGCCTAGAAGGCAAGACTCGCATGTCTCATATGATTCAAAATCAAACGAGTCCAGCAGCCCATCCTTATGGAGCTGGGATAAGCGACTCTCATTTATGTGACCTAAGCGACAATGCCAGAGATAGGTTTGGTTCAACTCATTTGACTTGAACCTCTTGGTACTTATGTTATAGATGGGGCTCTCTAAGTCTATAAAGTAGAGTCTGTTCATTAGAGGTGCACTACAATAGAACATATCATTTAAATAAACTGAACAATATTTGTTCTTTATTATAAATGTAAATCCTTTCTTGTCCAAACAAGAAACCAAAATTATGTTCTTAGTTAAAGCAGACACATAACAACATTCATCAAGTTCTAGTACAAGCCCAGTGGGCAGAGATATATCATAAGTTCCTACAGCAACAACAACATCTCTTGCTCCATTGCCTACTCGTAGGTCCACCTCGCCCTTTGTCAATGCCTTGCTATTTCTCAATGCCTGCACATTGGTACAAATGTGAGATGCACATCCGGTATCTAATACCCATGATGAAGAAATAGATAGATTAACTTCTATAACATTTATACCTGAAGTAGAAGTCTCACTTCTCTTCTTCTTAAGATCTTCCAGGTAAGCTTTGCAGTTACGCTTCCAGTGTCCAGCTTCCGTGCAGTGGAAGCAAGCCCCTTCCTTGGCCACCCCTCCTTTGGGTTTCAGTTTTTTTCCTTTGCCCTTGGCCTGGGAATTTCCCTTACCTTTAGGCTTGCCCTTGCCTTTCTGCACCATCAAAATGGAGTCAGATTTTCCCTTCTTAAGGTTGAGCTCAGCAGTTCTCAACATGCTGAGCATCTCAAGCAGTGACTTATCAATTTCATTCATGTTGTAATTCATGACAAATTGATTGTAGGCTTGTGGCAAAGATTGCAAGATCAGGTCAGTGGCCAACTCTTGTCCAAGTGGGAATCCCAATCTTTGTAGGTTTTCTATGTACCCAATCATCTTGAGTACATATGGACCTACGGGAGTCCCATCTTGCATCTTGGACTGAAACAATGCCTTAGAGACTTCATATCTCTCGTGCCTTGCTTGTCCTTGATATAGTTGACGAAGATGCTCAATCATATCATAAGCATTCATGAACTCATGTTGCTTCTGAAGCTCAGAGTTCATGGTCGCGAGCATGAGACATGACACATCTAATGCATCATCTTGATGCTTCTTGTAAGCATCTTTATCAGTTCGCGAGGCATTGGCAGGAGGTGCCTCCGAAATGGGCTGCTCCAGGATGTAAAATTTCCTTTCTTGGGTGAGAATGATTCTCAGGTTCCTGTACCAGTCCAGAAAATTTGCTCCATTGAGCTTGTCCTTCTCAAGGACAGAACACAGGGAGAGAGTGTTCGTGTTTGTCGACATAGTAATCTACAACATACACAATGCAAAAAATTAATATCATATTCCTTTTATCATTTAATTAGGCCTTTAATTAAATGATGCTCCCACTGAATTATAGGAATTTTATAGAATCGAGTTATGGATGTGGTCAAACCACATAACTAGATTCATACAAACTAGCTATAATTCTTGCGGGACAAGATCCACATCATACTACGCCTTGAGTTAACTTTGGCTAAATCACCCAAGACTTAGTATGATCAGTAGGTAACACATTACCGATTACATCTCTATGCAACTCTTGTTTATCGGATCAAGACCCGCATTTACAAAAGACCTTGAGTTAGCTTTGGCTAAATCGCCCAAGATTTAGTGTAAATGCGATCTTATCCTATCTTTCCAACTGTTTAAATATGCCTATAGTTCTACTCGATCCAATTGAGTTCACTAGTTTTACTCAATCTAATTGAGCTTACTCTAACCTAAGCCGTGATAGGCGGGACCAAGATATTTGTTGCTCTGCTTTGGTAGATTCAACAACTACAAATGATCGAGGTAGTGATCGGTATCAAGGACTTGGTAGGCATTTTTAAGTTGATTCGATTAAGATCTAATCTAATCGTAATGTGTATCATATACGCATTAAGGCCTTTATTATCCTACACTAGCATGCATCACATACATACAAGCATCATTCTAGCATGCATCATATACATACAAGCATAACAAATATATATATATATATATATATATAAATTAATTGTGATTAGGTCATGGCCCTACAACGATCTTCTCAAGCCAATGAGAAGATCGGACGGTCAACCTAGGGTTAGCGGCTTCTCCAAGCACCTCCTTTGACCGCCATGTGTCGTCAGCACCCTTCTCGTAACTCCGTCTATTAGTGGACCTTCCACCGCTCCATTTTGTACATTACAAACATGAAACTCGAGTTACATTCGAGTCTAAAACTATTTACAACTAGAATTTTAAAAGAAGAGGCACGACGCGCAGGTCGCATACCCTATACAACAAGCACAACCACAAAAACGGCACGCGGGCCGTATTATGAATTACAACACATTATCATCCAATCATATTGGGGTTCTTGGGCCATGACCATTACAGAATTATACATAATTATAAATTATGTATTTTACAGAAAATTTCTATAATTTTTCCTTTTTTTTTTCAATTTTATGAGTCACCTCTCCGTAACAGTTCCGCTAAGCGGTTTCCGGGCGCGATCGCGGGACAAGGCCCATTTCGGGGATAGGGGAAGCGCCCCTACTCGCAAAAATAAACTTTGCGAGTGTCCCTGCTTGATCTTACAGCAACTTAAGTCGCTGTCCCAAAAACCTAAAGCAAGAACTCGCCGTTTCAGAGAGTTTTTCTCGGTGGTTGAAGCCTACAAGTGTCCCAACACTCGTTGCTTCGACTCTTCGAGAAAAATACCCAAAAAATCTATAAAATAGGAAATTTACAGAAACTTAAAAATCTATAATTTTTATATCTAATACAAAACCTACAAGTTTAAACCACATACATGCTTCGCACGTGGCTCTGATACCACTATTTGATTTTTCGAGTTGCAAAAATCACTTTTTGTGTTATGGAAACTTCGGAAGCCCGGCCACGGATCCGTGCGATGATATATAAAATTAAAACATGTATGGGCTTAAGAAAACCTAGATCTACCTTATATCTAGAAGGTGAGAGCATTACCCTTGTAGCGATGCCCTTCGCTTATCCCGCTCGTCCAAACGCTTTGCCAGAACTCAAGAGTGTCAAGTGTACACTCCTCTACAAGTATCCACACGGACAAATGGTGGAGAAAAACACCTTAGAGTGTGCTAGCACCCTTTAGGTATTTCGGCCAAGGAAGTATTGGGAGAGCAAGAAGGAGAGCTAGGAAGAAGATGATGAAGTTACCTACAAAATCAATTCTCTTCATCAAATGAGAGTGGCCGACCACTTATTGTTGGGGGGTTACATGCATGCATGTAACTCCAAGAGCCTATGGCTCTTTGTCTCCCTCATGAGGTGGCACCACATGATAAGTCCATGATGATGTGGAACACCATCATTGGCCGGCCCCCATGCCAAGTCACCATGACATGGCAAATGGTCAAGTCAAAATTGACCATTCATCTTCCCTCTCAAGTCAAGTCAAACTTGACCTCTTATCTCCCATGGTTGATCAAATCTAACCATGTGATTCAAGTCAATTTGATTTAATGAATCCCTATTCATTAATTTAAATTGACCCAATGAATCAAATCTAAATTATACTCATTCAACACTTGAATCAAATTGAGTCTAACTCAATTAGTCTAATTTGGATTACTCTTAATCAAATTTGGTTCATCCCATGAACCTAATCCTCATGGTTCATCATATGAACCTAATCTCCATCTAATTTCCCTGTGTGTGTGACACTATAGGTTCTTGTAACGTTGGCAATGCTCCTAAACCGATTTAGGAACATAAACAATGAGCGGTATCTAGCAACACATCATTGCTACCCAAGTTACAAGAATGTTGAGCTCCAACATCACCTTTGTGACTACTAATTGTGACTCTCACAATATGTGACAATGTCCCTCTATCCTATTGGTGCAGTTGGCACCTAAGTCGAATCTGAGTTTTGATTATAGCAAACGATACAAAGTTAAGCTCATGTCGTTATCTCACGAGCTAAATCGAGTGTGCAAAAAATTGCTATAGCTGGAGCTGAAGGCTAGCGACACTCGGAGGATGCCGCGGTGGTCGGGCGACACTCGAGTGACTTCGGAGGGAGCCAAAGGAATCGAGTGGAAGGCCGAAAGCAAAAGAAACACAATGAGTATCGAGGTAAGCTCGTGTGTGCGAGCATAAGTGAGGTTGTATCCTCTTTACGGGGATGATCTTAAGCGTAGATCCAACCAAAGACATCCTATAGGTGGTCTAGGTCGAGATCGGACGATCGGAGGCTGTCAAAATAATGTTTTTGTTATGCTAACTTTGCCTTGCAGCTAGCATCAGTCAACTGCCAACTTGGAGGACTCGACTGTCGTCCAACAGTCGACTGTCGAAGGTTAGCATTCGACTGATGCTACCATCAGTCGACTGATGATGGCCATCAGTCGACTGATGGTCAAGGATCATCCTCGAGAAGTCAAGCCTTATCGCCATTTTTCAAGGAGCCATGTGCCAAAACTCTATTGGGTGAAGTTCCTCTCGAAAAGAGGCTCAAAGGCTATAAAAGGAGGGCCAATCCTAGTGTTTCTTCATCAATTCTAAGCTTCCAAAAGCCTCCGCCAAGCTGCAACTTTCCGACAATGAAGTGCTTCCTCTCCGACATCTAGGTCTTGATTGCTTTCTTTTTGTAGCGTCGGTTTAATCTTTTATTTCAGTTCATTACTACAATTTCTCGGAGCTTTTATCTTAACGAGGAGAGGGGGAGTGTCCCTCTACTTCAAGTTTTGTTTTTATTTGTATCGATCAACTCCTACCTCTAATGAGGAGGAGTTCTTTAGTGTTTTTGCCCTCCGTACGTGGTCAAGGACCACTAGGGCCTTGGAGTAGTAGCTGAAGGCTACGAACCAAGTAAAAATATTTGTCTCCTTTATTTATTGCTTATCTTTCCGCTGCAATTACTTATCTACTCGGGTTTTAACGAACGAACAAAAAAAAAGGGTTTTATCGCTATTCACCCCCTCTCTAGCGATCTGCTTCGATCCAACAATTGGTATCAGAGCCGGGGGCACTTAGATTTGGTGAAACCACCAATCTAGCATTTTTTTACAGATTTGTTTTTCGTTCATTTAAATTTTTCTCCCGCACTACTAATCCAAGACGAAGTCTTGGTACTCTTCGTTTGGTTTTGTTTTGCAAGTATTCGCTTTTGGAGTAGCTGATGGTAAAACGGGCATAACTTTTCGTACAAGTTGACCCACGAAACGATATACCTACCAAAACGAAGCTCTCGGAGAGATCTACACTTCTTATGAGGGTAAACCCTCATAACAAGCTGTATTCATCCCGAAAAACCATCATTTAGTACCATTTCTGGGACATCGAAGGTTGTAAGTGCTCATCTATTATTTTAGTTGGTTATTTCTCGTTTATTCCTTTTGTTTCTTTTCATTTCCTACATTACTAATCCAAGGCGAAGTCTTGGAACCTTTTTTGTGTTTTTTTGGTATTTTTTGTGCAAGGTTTCCCTTCCAAATGACCCATCTCGAGGGTTTTAGCACCGTCCGACCTCCGTTTTACAACGGAGATGATTTCCATTACTGGAAAGGTTGGATGGAATGCTTTCTCAAAACCCAAATCGAGATGTGGATCATAATCCAAACGGGTTTCACACTTCCGACTAACGAAGTGGGTGAATCCTTGGGTTATGACCAATGGACCATTGCGACAAAATGACAAGTCGAAGCCGACGCCAAGGCAACTCAAATTCTCCAATGCGGCTTGTCCAAGGAGGAGCTAAATCGTGTCGGCCCCTTCATAAGCACAAAGGACCTTTGGACAAAGCTAGTAGAGCTACACGAAGGGACCGATGAAGCCAAGGTATGTAAGCGTGATCTTTTATTTAATAAACTATATAATCTAAAAATGCAGGAACACGAGTCTGCGATGCAACTTCATGCCCGCGTCCAAGACATAGTCAACAATCTACACGCGATCAGGCAAAAGGTTGAAAATTGCGACCTTATAAGATATGTCCTAAACTCCTTTCCGATGACTACCTTGTGGGCATCCATGGTCGATGCCTACAAGGCCTCCAAGGATCTTTCAAAATTTAGATTAGATGAACTATTTTGTGATTTTGAACTTCATGAGCAGTCTAACTCGAAACCCGAGAAGGGTATAGCACTTTTTGCAGGTTCAAGAAATAAAACCGTAAGCAAGCCACCCATGAAGGAAGAAGAGGATGAGTCCGATTCGGAGGTCGACTCGGAAATGGAGGCCGAACTAGTCAACCTAGTTCGGAGAATAGTCAAGGGCCGAAAACGAACCGTGACTTGACCCAACGAAGGTAAGCCTAAAAGTTCAAATATTAGATGTTATGAATGCAACAGGTTTGGACATATCAAGTCTGAATGCCCAAAACTCAAGAGCAAAGCACCAAAACACAAAAAGTCACTCAACGCTACTTGGGAAGAAGCATTCGAGGAAGAAGATAATGATCGTGTTCTCATGGCTAAACCGGTGGTATCGGAGATGGAGTCGGAACCGGAACCTAAATCGGAAACTGAAGATGAGTCAGACTGCAAAGCACTATTCAAGATAAGCCACGGATACACATCCGGTTCAAAAGATACACTCAAGGTAAGTCGGTCTCTCATTAGTACACTTTATAGTGCAATTAAGTTTTTAACTAGAAAGTTAGCCAAGTCCGAGTCCAAGGTCGAGACCCTGGTTGAGGAAGTTAAACTCCTCAAACACGATGTCTCCCTAACCTCTTCGACTAGTCGAGTTCAAGAGGAGAACTCAACTCGGGTTGAAAAACTCGAAGTTGAGAACTCACTCTTGAAGAGTCAAGTCGAAGATCTTAGGAATACGTTGGAAAGGTTTACTTTGGGATCCAAAGGACTTGACCTCCTACTTGGATCGCAAAGGGCCGTGTACAACAAGGTCGGGCTAGGGTTTAGCTCAAATACGACCAACAAGTCATATATGTCGATTGTAAGTCGACATAAAAAACGTGTCCAAGCATGGGTCCCTAAGACCACCTTAATTTCAAACTTAGGATCGAACCAGTAATGGGTTCCCAAGGACCAAATCCACTATGTGGAGAGACCGAATCGATTCAACGGTCCAGGGGGAGCTTGTACGAAACTTGTTTGTGTTTTAACCTAGAAATTGCATGCTTAGGTTCTTATTTAGTTTGATTTTCCTTTTTAGAATGGTTAGATAGGACTATAACTCGTCAATACTTGATAACATAGTACCAAGATGTGGCGAGATGATAGTACGCTAGGAAAGCGGAGTCTTGTGTATTCGGGCTAGATAAGGCGTATCTAATTCAGTGAACTTGACCGAGCAGAACTAGTTGAAGCTACCTCGCCGTATCCTAGACAAGTTACACCAGGAAGTGGTCTTAGGTAAGTCAAGTCTCTATTTTCTTGAAAATGGCTTTGTCTAAGGAAGTGGTCGTTGTTCCAATCAAAGAAGGCCTCTGTGCCTCGCCACGACCTGGAAGCCATGATCTTGAAAAGGTGACTTGATAAGCCTAAGGTCAAATCTGAATCTAACGCAAGGTTGACAAGTGTTTAAGTCATTAAATTTAAATCAAGTACAATTGGAAATCATCTCACAAGAACATATAGGGTTAACGTGTTAGATCATGTAGACATGGGTGAGATGATTTAGGTTAATAATTTTCAACCAATCTTTAATAAATCCAATATCAGATCCAACTACCTTGCGTGTAGGATCAATGGATGTTGGACAGTGGTTGCTCCCGACACATGACCGGGGATCAACTCAAGTTTTCGAAGCTTCGATTCAAACGACAAGGATCGGTAGCCTTCGGAAATAACGGCAAGCTCAAAATCATCGGATCAGGTGATATTGAGCTTAACTCAAATTTTGTTATTCAAAATGTTTTATTAGTAGAAAATTTTCAATATAATTTACTTAGTGTAAGCCAATTGTGTGATAATAACTATAAGGTCATATTTCTAGAAAATGAATGCGTAATTAATACAAATGAAACTTCTAAAACAATTCTTAAGGGAACTAGAAATAACAATATTTACACTATTAACTTAACTAACTCCTCAACTAAGTGTCTTATGACACGGCAAGAGGAATCATGGTTGTGGCACCAACGACTCGGTCACTCACACCCAAGACTCATCCACAAGATGAGTCAGAGTGACTTAGTCAAGGTCTGCCTAAGCTCAATAACTTGGATAATAAAATTTGTAATGCTTGTCAACAAGGTAAACAATCTAGGACACAACATCAACTAACTAATCAAGAATGAACCAAAAGTGTGCTTGAGCTCCTACACATGGATCTATTTGATTCACACGGAGCTAAGTCACTTAATGGAAATAAATTCTGCTTGGTCATAATTGATGACTATTCTAGATTTACTTGGGTTAGGTTCATCAAACACAAAAGTGATACCCTAGATCAATTAATCAACCTATTTAAATTAATAGAAAATCAATAAAGCATTAAAATCAAAAGACTTAGGACTGATCATGGTGGTGAATTCAAGAACCATAGGTTTACAGAATTCTATAACCTAAATGGATACCACCATGAGTTCTCTTGCCCTAGAACTCCACAACAAAATGGCCTAGTAGAATGCAAAAATAGAACCCTACAAGAAGCCGCTAGGACAATGTTAAACGAGTATAACCTACCCGATAGGTTTTGGGCGGAAGCCGTGAGTACGACATGCTATGTCCAAAATAGGATCCTTATGGTAAAGAGGCACCTTAAGACCTCATACGAGATTTATCACGATAAAATACCTAACATCAAGTACTTTAGGGTATTTGGGTGTAAGGTACATATCCTAGACACTAAGGATTACCTAGGGAAATTTACATCCAAAACCACGACCGGAATCTTTCTAGGATACTCGACTACAAGTAGAGCTTATTGAGTATATAACCATGACACCCTTAGAGTCGAAGAGACTATTAATGTAGTATTTGATGAAGGACACGAACCTACAAAACCCCCAGCAACCCCAATTAGCGAGCTGATTCATACTAGACCTAACTCTGATCCAGAGATCAGGTCTAGTGTTAATCCTAATCTAAGTCAACCAAGTCACTCTAATGACCAAGTGATAGTTGACTCTAACCAAACTAGAACTCAAACGAGTCATCCTATCGATCAAGTTGAAGACTCAAACCCTAATCCAACTAGGACTCAAACGAATCATCCTATCGACCAAGTGATAGGTGATCCAAGTATAGGAGTTCGAACTAGAGCCTCATACAGAAACCTTAGTCAAATCTCCTTAATTTCCAAAATTGAACCCAAGACTATTGACCAAGCTCTTCTTGATCCCGATTGGATTATTGCAATGCAAGAAGAGTTGGCTCAATTCACTAGGAACGAAGTATGGGAATTAGTACCACCACCTAAAGATAAAACAATCATTGGAACAAGGTGGGTGTTTAGAAATAAACTTGATGATAAAGGCGAAGTGGTTAGAAATAAAGCTAGACAAGTTGCTAAAGGATTTAGTCAAGTCGAAGGTTTAGATTACGACGAGACCTATGCCCCAGTAGCTAGATTAGAGTCCATTCGAATGCTATTAGCGTATGCAGCACATCGAGGATTTAAGTTGTTTCAAATGGATGTGAAATCTGCATTCTTAAATGGATACATTAAAGAAGAAGTTTATGTTAGTCAACTCCCCGGTTTCAAAAGTTTAGACAAACCCGACCATGTTCTTAGGTTAAAGAAAGCTCTCTATGGACTTAAACAAGCTCCTCGAGCTTGGTACGAGAGACTTTCGATTTATCTTAAGTCCAAAGGTTTTAACCAAGGTGTAGTTGACTCAACTCTTTTCATAAAAACCTTAGGTAAAGACATATTCATAGCCTAAATCTACGTAGATGATATTATTTTCGGAACCACCAACTCAATCCTACTAAACGAGTTCATTTCACTTATGGAAAGTGAATTTGAAATGAATTTAGTAGGCGAGTTAAGCTTCTTTTTAGGTCTACAAATTAAACAAACTAAAGATGGAATATACCTACATCAACGCAAATATACTAGGGAATTAATCAAACGCTTTGGAATGCAAGACGCTAAAATTATTAATACCCCAATGGCAACTAATGTGAATATAGAAGAAGATTTAATCGGAAACTCAATTGATTTAAAATACTATAGGAGAATAATAAGGAGTCTCCTTTACTTAATTGCAAGCCGACCTGATATCCTATTTGCAGTAAGTATGTGCGCAAGGTTCCAGACCTATGCCAAGGAGTCTCACCTAACTCTAGTCAAGCGTATCCTTAGATATCTAAAGGGTACACTTAATGTCGGTATTTGGTACCCTAGATCTACCGAGTTCGAACTAATCGACTACTCCAATTCGGACTATGCCGGTAGTAAGCTCGATAGAAAAAGTACGAGTGGTTGTTGTCAACTTCTCGGCTCGAGTCTAGTGAGTTGGTGCAGTAGGAAGCAACACTGTGTTGCCTTATCTACCACCGAAGTCGAATACATCGTGATGGGTGAGTGTGTCACTCAACTTCTTTGGATGAAGCACACTCTCCGCGACTTTAAGTTAGACTTTACAAATACTAAACTTCACGTCGATAACATTAGTTCAATTAATCTTACTAAGAATCCAATATGTTATTCTAGGACCAAACATATAGAGGTCAAACACCATTTCATTCGAGAACATGTGGCCAACGGAGCCATACAACTCGAATACGTCGAATCGAAGTCTAACTTGACAGACCTATTTACTAAACCCCTACCCGAAGCCGAATTTACTCTATTAAGACGAAAATTGGGCATGTGCATAGTAGAATAGGATTTTGCAAATTATATTACTACTATTTCATACTTTTCATTTTTCATGGAACTAGTATAGGACATACCTTAGATATCATGCACCTATAGATTTAAGGAGCCAATACATCTCACAACACATAGGACTAATGTGTTTGTGTACTTAGCCACGTAGATGGGCGTGAGATGTTAGGACCTTACTCCTGGTTCCAGATGTAGAGCTAGTGCATCGCCATGAACCACGGAGTATAATCATACAAACTAACTGACTCTAACCAGGACTGGTTGATCTTTCATATCAATCAAGCAAAATATGAGTCGAACATTTTATAGATGAGCTTATTTTAAGTATATTATTTTCAAAATAATATGGAACATGCTTGGACTTTAAATTTAATACTTATTTTCCACACACCCTTTCACTTTTCGATATATGGCAAAAGGGGGAGAAAAAGACCAAAGTTAAGGGATCAAAAATTTGCATGGCCAAAAGTTAAGTAAATGTTTACTTAACATTAAGGGGGAGGACTAAGGTCTTCTTTCAAGACTCACCCTCGGTCAAGGGGGAGGTTTCCTCAAGGGGGAGTAATTTTACTAAGGCCAACTTTAAGTACTGTTAATTACTTAAACTCTTCCTAAATAGAAATCCTCAAGGGGGAGGACTAAGGTCTTCTTTCAAGACTCACCCTCGGTCAAGGGGGAGGTTTCCTCAAGGGGGAGTACTTGAAGAAAATTCTTACTACTCCAACTTAATCTTTATTTTTGTTTTTCATGCACATTATTATTCTTCATGCATGCTATTTTTATTCATACATGCTATTTTTATTCTTCATGCATGCTATGTTCTTAACTTTGTATGTGGGTTTGCTATAAATCAAAAAGGGGGAGATTGTTGGTGCAGTAGGCACCTAAGTCGAATCTGAGTTTTGATTATAGAAAACGATACAAAGTTAAGCTCATGTCGTTATCTCATGAGCTGAATCGAGTGTGCAGAAAATTGCTATAGCTGGAGCTGAAGGCTAGCGACACCCGGAGGATGACGCGGTGGTTGGGCGACACTCGAGTGACTTCGGAGGGAGCCGAAGGAATCAAGTGGAAGGCCGGAAGCAAAAGCAACACAGTGATGATCGAGGTAAGCTCGTGTGTGCGAGCATAAGTGAGGTCATATCCTCTTTACAGGGATGTTCTTAAGCATAGATCCGACCAAAGACATCCTATAGGTGGTCTAGGTCGAGATCGGACGGTCGAAGGCAGTCAAAATAATGTTTTTGTTAAGCTAACTTTGCCTTTCAGCTAGCATCAGTTGACTGCCAGCTTGGAGGACTCGACTGCCGTCCAATAGTCGACTGCCGAAGGTTAGCATTCGACTGATGCTACCATCAGTCGACTGATGATGGCCATCAGTTGACTGATGGTCAAGGATCAGCCTCGAGAAGTCAAGCCTTATCACAATTTTTCAATAAGCCATGTGCCAAAACTCTATTGGGTGAAGTTCCTCTCGAAAAGAGGCTCAAAGGCTATAAAAGGAGGACCAATCCTAGGGTTTCTTCATCAATTCTAAGCTTCCAAAAGCCTCCGCTAAGCTGCAACTATCCGACAACGATGTGCTTCCTCTCCGATGTCTAGGTCTTGATTGCTTTCTTTTTGTAACATCGGTTTAATCTTTTATTTCAGTTCATTACTGCAATTTCTCGGAGCTTTTATCATAATGAGGAGTGGGGGATTGTCCCTCTACCTCAAGCTTTGTTTTTATTTGTATCGATCAACTCCTACCTCTAACGAGGAGTTCTTTAGTGTTTTTGCCCTCCGTACGTGGTCAAGGACCACTAGGGCCTTGGAGTAGTAGCCAAAGGCTACGAACCAAGTAAAAATATTTGTCTCCTTTATTTATTGCTTATCTTTCTACTGCAATTACTTACCTACTCGGGTTTTAACGAACGAACAAAAAAAAAGGGTTTTATCGCTATTCACCCCCCCCTCTAGCGATCCGCTTCGATCCAACATATCCTTGACATCTAGATTGACTGATTGAGGCATAGACCATGTCATCCTCGGTACAATCTATATCTTGAACTCTAAGTAGACTCACTCTAATCAAATAAGCTCAATATCTCATATTGACTCATTTTGGCATGGCCATGCACTTCGTGGTCTCACCCTATCAAGAATAACGATGTTACTCTCGTCATATAGGAGTGATAGATCCCATCTACATCACTCACATCCCTTCGCATAATTTGTTACATACCCAGTAATCACCTTTATAGTCCACCCATTTACGGGTAACGTTTGACAAAGCCAAAGTATGCACTCCTTATGTAGGGAACCATAGTGACTTCAAGTCCAAGAACTAATAGTCATACTAATAGTCACATGAGAAATTATATGACACTCATATAACGATCCATGACACTTTCTCATGCCGGGTCATTCAGTATACATTCTCCAATGCATACCCATGTGTCAACTTGATATCTCATATCCATGACTTGTGAGATCAAGTCATCGTGTTGACCTACATGCTAGTCTCTATGCATTAAAATTGTCCCTGAATGTTAATACTTGACTAGGAATGATTAAGAATAGTGTTCTCTATATCATCTCATTATCGATTCAAGCAATCAATTGATATAGATAAGAACCTACTACTCAAGGACGCTATTATACTTAGTTATTTGGCACCAATACAAGTAAATATAATAACCATGCATTTATAAATAGGAATATGATACAATAAAGTCCATACAACAATCATCACATGATTGGCTCTAGGGATTTCACTAACACATTACGATTTGACATGTGATGCAAACAAACTTGCGCGTCAGCTCTGAGTGCCTTCCTCCACATCAGATGAGTTTGTTTGCGGATCACAAGGTCGAATATGGTTGTAGGAAATTATTAAGGAGCATGTGTACTTCCCCATCGGAAGGCACATAACCTGAGATAATTACCTTGGTACCGAGTAATGGTGAACACTTAAATACAAATATAAGTATCCTCCCCATCGGAGTCATTAGTTTTATTTGTAGGGTCGAAGAGGAACCAACTATTAATTTTATTTGTCATAAAGTTAGGTTGACAAGATAGTAAAATTAATGGGTGAAACCTCCTCTTACAAATGTAGAATTCGTATACGTCCACACTATCGTGGCATATGATATTCTCGATGTTTTGAGGTGTTGGTTGATTTTAAAATTTTATTGTTTGATGAATCAATAATTTTTTTAAATCTAATGTTTTGATCTATGTGATTCTTAGGTTTTTTCATAATGACTTTCTACCCACTTGTTGTGGTACTAAAAGAAAATAAACTTACTAGACCCAATTATGTTGGTTGGAAGAGGAATCTTGACATTGTCTTGACTGCTGAGGAATACAAATATGTACTCCTTGAAAAGTGCCCTCTTAAGCCTGCGGATGATTTTGGGGAAAAGGAGAAGGAGAGTTATAAGAAGTGGATTAAAGCCGATGGGATGGCACGGTGTTACATTTTGACATCTATGTCAAATGTACTGCAACATCAACATCAAGCCATGCACACTGCTTATGACATGATGCTCAATCTCAAAGAGATTTTCGGACACCAGAATCGGGTTGCTAGGCAGGAAGTCATGAGGAACTTGATGATGACCACCACGATCGAGGGAACACCCGTGAGGGATCATGTTCTCAAGATGATGGCTCATTTGAATGAGCTGGAAGTCCTCGGAGCTGAGATTGATGGAGAAACCCAGGTTGATATCATTCTCCAGTCTCTACCTAGGAGTTTTGAGCAGTTTTGCCTGAACTACAACATGAACAAGAGGTTGTATTCATTGGCAGAACTTCTGACAGAACTCCAGGTGGCAGAGGGGCTTTTTCGTTAGAGTGCTCAGGCATAGGCCATGGTTGCCCAAAAGGTTTCTACTTCTAAGCCGAAAGGCAAGAAGAAGAAGAAACAAGCTGGGGAAAAGGTGGCGGGAGGAACTCAGGGAGGAGTGAAGAAGCCGAAAGGCAAGTGCTTCACTTGTAAGAAGACTAGACACTGGAAGAAGGACTGCCCCAACCGTAAGCAGAACAAAGGTATATCTTTTGGTCTAGTCGTTGAAACATGTTTAGCGGTGTTATCTACCGACACCTGGCATGTAGATATGGGAGCCACTGATCATGTCTGCAATACTTTGCAGGGGTTCTAGGAAACCAGACGACTGACTAATGGGGAGATTACCGTATACTCGGGCGATGGCACGAATGTGACAGCTATTGCAGTGGGAGATGTTTATTTGTCTTTTGAGAAGAATAAAGTTTTGGTTCTTAAAAATTGCCTTTATGTACCTTTATTTAGAAAGAATTTGATTTCGGTTTCTAAATTGTTTATGGATGGATATTCTATTTCTTTTAATGACAGAGTTGTTATAAAAAGGAAAAGGGAGATTATCTGTTCTGGTGCATTGATAGGAAATTTGTATACACTTTAACCAAAAGCTCCCACGATGCAAATAAAAGTGAATAGATCATCTTCTAATTCCAATAAGAGAAAAGAACCATCGAAGATGAACCAAACATATCTTTGGCATCTAAGGTTTGGTCATATTAACCTAAGCAAAATTCAAAGGTTGATAGCTGATGGACCTTTGAGTTCATTAGTGGTGGAAGGCTTCCCAATCAACGAATCTTACTTGGGGGGTAAAATGACCAAGAGGCCTTTTAAGGCCAAGGGGTATAGAGCCAAAGATGTGTTGGAATTGGTTCATTCTGATTTGTGTGGTCCTATGTCTATCCAGGCTAGAGGTGGTTTTGAATATTTCATCTCCTTTATAGACGATTATCGAGATATGGATACATTTACTTGATGCGCCGCAAGTCTGAATGCTTTGATAAGTTCAAAGAATTCAAGGCTGATGTGGAGAAACATTAGGGTAAAAGTATCAAGACACTACGATCTGATCGTGGTGGTGAGTACCTCTTAGGAGAGTTTAGGAATTACTTATCAGAGGTTGGGATTCAATCCCAATTGTCTGCACCTGGCACACCCCAGCAGAATGGTGTAGCAGAGCGAAGGAATAAGACTCTTATAGAAATGGTTAGGTCGATGATGAGTTATTCTGAGTTGCCAGATTCGTTCTGGGGATATGCTCTAGATACGACAGTGTATATTCTGAACTTGGTACCATCTAAATCAGTGCCTTCTACTCCCACAAAATTGTGGATTGGGCAAAAGCCTAGTCTGAGACATATTCGGATTTGGGGGAGTCTAGCACATGTGCTGAAGGCAGATATTGGTAAGTTGGAACCTTGTACATAAGTACACATGTTCATTGGCTATCCTAGAGGAATGAAAGGTTGTTTGTTTTATAGTCCTATAGATTAGAGGGTGATCATTAGCACGAACGCCAGATTTCTAGAGGAAGACTATGTGATGAACCACAAGCCCATCAGTAAGATTGTTCTGGAGGAATTGAAAGGGGAAGTCACTACTTCAGTACCACTGGTACAAGAGGATATACTACAAGTCACTGCACTGCGTGTCACAGAGGATACATAGGTGATACCTCATCGTAGTGGGAGGGTTGTGAGACAGTTTGATAGATTCTTGTTCTTAGGAGAATCTTCTGATTTGGTCCCTGGTGAACATGAACCTGATCCTTGGACATATGACGAGGCAATCCAAGATAAAGATGCGGTATCTTGGCAAAGTGCGATGAATGCTGAGATTGAATCTATGGATTCAAATCAGGTCTGGGAGCTAGTAGAACCACCCAATGGTGTAAAAGCCATTGGATGCAAGTGGATCTACAAAAGAAAGAGAGGAATAGACGGGAAGGTTGAGACCTTCAAAGCGAGGCTTATTGCGAAGGGGTATACTTAGAAAGAGGGTATCGATTATGAGAAGACCTTTTCGCCGGTAGCCATGCTTAAGTCTATCCGAATTCTTTTATGTATTGCTGCTCATATGGATTATGAGGTAAGACAAATGGATATCAAGACAACTTTCCTTAATGGAAGTCTTGAGGAAAATATCTATATGAAGCAACCAGAGGGATTTATTACAAAGGGAAAAGAGCATCTTGTGTGCAAGCTTAATCGATCCATTTATGGGTTGAAGCAAGCTTCGAGATCTTGGAACATCCGGTTTGATGAGGTAATCTAGTCTTATGGATTTATTCAAAGCCTGGATGAGTCTTGTGTATACAAGAGATGTGACGGAAACGTAGTGGTATTTCTTGTACTATACGTAGATGACATTTTGTTAATTGGCAACAATGTCAAGGTGTTATCGGACGTAAGGGTATGGTTGTCCAAATAGTTTGATATGAAGGACTTGGGAGAAGTGGGACACATCCTTGGGATCAAGGTTATAAGGATTCGCAAGAAAATGATGTTATGCTTATCTCAAGCTTCATACATAGACACGATTATGGATCGGTTTAGCATGCAAAACTCCAAGAAAGGTTTTCAACCTTTCAGGCATGGAGTTCCTTTATCTAAGGAGATGTGTCCTAGAACATCTAAGGAGATTGAGGAGATGAAGGCAGTTCATTATGCTTCGGTAGTAGGAAGCCTCATGTATGCGATGCTATGTACGAGATCAGATATCTACTTTACCATGGGCATGGTTAGCAGATATCAGAGTAATCTAGGACAGGGACATTGGACTGCAGTAAAGCATATATTGAAGTACCTGAGAAAGACTAGGGATTATATGCTAGTTTACTAGGCAGACCAATTACTCCCTGTGGGTTACACAGATTCTGACTTCCAATCAGATAGGGATAACAGTAAGTCTACCTCACGTTTTGTGTTTACTTTAGGAGGTGGAGCCATTGTATGGAGGAGTGTCAAGCAGAAATGCGTGGCGAACTCTACCATGGAAGCTGAGTATGTGGCAGCCTCTGAGGCGGCCAAAGAAGTTGTGTGGCTCAGGAACTTCTTGATGGACTTGGATGTGATTCCTGGTTTGCACAGAACTATCACAATTTATTGTGATAATAGTGGTGCAGTTGCAAACTCGAAGGAACCATGAGCTCATAAGGCAAGTAAACACATAGAGCGCAAGTACCACTTGATATGAGAAATCGTAAAGAGAGGAGAATTTGTTGTGGCCAAGATCATATCAGAGGATAACCTGGCAGATCCTTTCACTAAGGCCCTTCCAGCGAGAGCTTTTGATAGACATGTGGAGAGAATGGGAATCAGATGTATGGCAGTTTGAGGACAGCATAGTCTTTTAGTATAAGTGGGAGATTGTTAGGATGTATACTTAAAAGTCTATCTTTTGTATGAACATCTTTAGTTTGAAATAAGAATCACATGATCATTGTTTGCATATTTATGGTTATGCATATTGTCTAATACATTACATTGTAGATAACATGGTGTGTAGTGTCACACGGGAGATCATGTTATTAGTTCCTTGTAAAGTATAAGTAAAGGCTCACAATCGAGATGGTTATGGACAAACCATTGGAATGGTTGTAGTGTGATTTGGTATTGGTTTGTCTTGACCATAGAATTACACTAGTACACTTTGTGTGTATTGAGCAGAACCAACTTAGAGGTGATTCAATTTATTGCTGACTACATAATCGAATCAGACCTCAAATATTATGTTGTACATGCTCTTAATCCCGATATAATAACGGGCACATATACTTAGTATTCATTTCTTTAATTTACCAATGGGCGAGATTTATAGAGTAAATCGATGTAGGAATGTATACTGAAAAGTCTATCTTTTGTATGAACATCTTTATTTTGAAATAAGAATCACATGATCATTGTTTGCATATTTATGGTTATGCATATTTGTCTGATACATTACATTGTAGATAACATGGTGTGTAGTGTCACATAGGAGATCATGTTATCGGTTCATTGCAAAGTATAAGTAAAGGCTCACAACCGAGATGATTATGGACAAACCATTGGAATGGTTGTAGTGTGATTTGGTATTGGTTTATCTTGACCATAGAATTACACTAGTACACTTTGTGTGTATTGAGCAGGACCGACATAGAGGTGATTCGATTTATTGCTGACTACATAATCGAATCAGGCCTCAGATATTATGTTGTACATGCTCTAAATCCCTATATAATAACGGGCACATATACTTAGTATTTATTTCTTTGATTTACCAATGGGCGAGATTTATAGAGTAAATCGATAGGCTTGGTATGTTGGAAAATGATATTATTTATATGGTGTGTCGTTGATTATAGGAGGAAACCGTGTCCTATGTATTAGGATGATGATGTCCCCTTGAGGAGCTCATAAGGTTCATCATGTAAACACTGCTGGTGGACTTGATCCGGCATGATGATAAGGTTGAGTGGTACTACTCATGGAGTTAGATGTTGATTAATTAATTGTCAGTAAATTATTTAATCGACGGACATTCGAGATCTTAAATACGGGGAGAAAAATATACAAATAATATATGGAGCCCATATTAATTTATGAGGGTTGGTGAGGTAGATCAATGATAATCCTCTAGTGGAATGAATTATCATTCATGGATCGGACTCTATGTGGGCTTGATCCATTGGGTGGCCAAGATCCAACCCCTCCTCATGGTCCCTATTGTAGCCTATTAAAACCTCATGAAGCCTAGATCCAATGATGGAAAACAAAACTCTAGATCCAATAGTAGAGATTAAATCTCTAGATTCGACGGTTGAGATTAAATCTCTAGATCCGACGGTTGAGATTAAATCCCTAGAACCAATGGTGGAGATTAAAAGGAGGCTTAAGCCTTACTCTATAAATATGGGCTTAAGGCTTGGCGTGGAGAATAAGAGAGAGAGGTTAGGGTTTTGTTTCTTAAGGCTTGGGCGGCAAGAAACAAAAGTAGGCTAGGGTTTTTGGAGAAGGGCTTGGGCGACCACAAATAAGAAAGGTGTTCTTCTTCCTTAAGAGTTCCTGGCGCCCCTCCTTCTTCTCTTCATCTTGGCCGCCGATCAACCAAAAATTCTCTCTTCTCCTTGGCCGGTGGAAACAAAGCCTAGGGTCTCTTCCCTTAGAGTATTGGCCAGCGTTCACCTCTCTTTGTTCTTCTCCTTGGCCGGCGGCAAGTACCAAGCTTGGAGCTTGGTGGTCGGTTGAAAGAAGGAGAAGTGTTTTGTTTTATCATCTTCCTTTGTTCGGAGTGAACAAGGAAAGGAAGATTGGTGATCTAGGTGGCTTCGACTTTTGGAAGATCGTCGCCCACACGACGTCTAAAAGGAGGAAGGACATACAATAGAAGATCGAGAGGTATAACGCTTGTTTATTTTCTTTTGTAACTTGTCTATAATTGTTTTTCAATCATATACATGTTGTATGTTAAGTTTTGTGGTTAAATTAACTTGGACCCCGAATACAAACGCAAAAGCCGACGATCCGTACATCGTCTATTCTGTGGCTATTCGTAGAATAGAGGTAGGTGGCTTGAACAACAAGTTTGTTCAAGTGACTACTCTAATTGAATAGCATGATGAGGAAACGGTAGCTTGGGTAATTCTTCTTGTCAAGGATAATTTTTTTTATCCGGGGGCGTAGAAGGGATTTCCATGAAGAAGCGACCGAGTTGAAGTGGGAAGTGAAGTTTCCTACCTTCAATCGATAGGCTCGGTAAGTTGGGAAATGGTATTATTTATATGGTGTGCCGTTGATTATAGGAGGAAACCACGTCCTATATATTACGATGATGATGTCCCCTTGAGGAGCTCATAAGGTTCATCATGTAAACCCTGTAGGTGGACTTGGTCCGACATGATGATAAGGTTGAGTGGTACTACTCATGGAGTTAGATGTTGATTAATTAATTGTCAGTAAATTAATTAATTGACGGACATTCGAGATCTTAAACACGGGGAGATAAATGTACAAATAATATAAGGAGCCCATATTAACTTATGGGGGTTGGTGAGGTAGATCAATGATAATCCTCTAGTGGAATGGATTATCATTAATGGATCGGACTTTATGTGGGCTTGATCCATTGGGTGGCCAGTATGCAACTACTCCTCATGGTCCCTATTGTAGCCTATTAAAGCCTCATGGAGCCTAGATCCGATGATGGAAAATAAAACTCTAGATCCGACGGTGGAGATTAAATCTCTAGATCTGACGATTGAGATTAAATCTCTAGATCCGACGGTTGAGATTAAATCGCTAAACCAACAGTGGAGATTAAAAGGAGGCTTAAGCCTAACTCTATAAATAAGGGCTTATGGCTTGGGCGGCATAAGAAGAGAAGGGAGATTAGGGTTTTTGCTTCCTTGGCTTGGGTGGCAAGAAACAAATGGGCGGTTGGGGTTTTTGGAGGTGTCTTGGGCGGCAACAATAGGAGGGCTTCCTTTCTTCTTCCTTAGGTGTTGTCGGCCCCCATCTTTCTCCTCTCTACCTTGGCTAGCGCTCAACCTATTTCTCTTCCTCTCCTTGGCCGGTGGAAACAAGGGTTAGGGTGGTTCCTTGGAGCTCTTGGCCGGTGCCCACTTCCTCCTCTATTCTCTCTTTGGCTGGCGGCAAGCATCAAGTTTGGATCTTGGTGGTCGGTTAAAGGAAGGAGAAGAGTTTTGTTTTATGATCTTCCTTTGTTCGGAGTGAACAAGGAAAAGAAGAGTGGTGATCTAGGAGGCTTCGACTTTTGGAAGATCGTCGCCCACACGACGTCCAAAAGGAGGAAGGACATACAATAGAAGATCGAGAGGTATAATGCTTGTTTATATTCTTTTGTATTATAGAAATTGATAATTGGTTTAAAGTGTATGTTTCAAGTATGAATTGATCATACTTGAAGTATACCAGTCGACTGGTCTGGAGTTTTCGGCACTCGAGGTTCCAGAAAGCTTGAACAGTCAACTGGTGAAGAAGTTAACTGAAGTCGACTTTGGGTGTGTGCCACTAGTAGTCGGCTGCCAACTTTGGGCAGTCAACTGTCTCCTTGATTAGTCGACTACCATGAAGGGCAGTCTATTGATGTAGGTGGACACAGGCACAAAAACATTTTTAGTTGACTGATTGCTTGGAGCAGTTGACTGATGATGTGAGCAATTGACTGATCAAGTGAATATTGAGCTGTGACGACCGTAGATCAGGCTTCATTAGAAGCCATTGGATTCGATCAACAGTTGCATCAGTCGACTATTGGTATGCAGCAGTTGACTGTTGACATGCTCACCGGGAAAAAATAGCCTTTCTCTATAAAAAGAGACCTTGGGAAGATTGAGAGGGCTAGTGCTCTCATTCCAAACTTTGCTCTCAAGCTCACCAAGCCTTCTCCAAGTTTTCTAGTGTTTTTAACCTCTTATTCCCAAATTTAATTCCATCATATTGTAAGAAGAAGAGTGTGATTATAAGAAGACTTCTCCACCTTGGTGTGATAATCAAAAGGAGACTTTAGTGAAATATTGCTAGGGTTTATCCACCTTAAAGATTGCCGTGGAGTAGGAGTGTCATCTCCGAACCACATTAAACACTTTTGTTAGCATTGCTATTATTTTCTTTTGATTTCATTTTTATTTGTATTATTGTTTTTTCTTTTGCTAACATCTTATAGAAATTGGAAGAGGTTATTCACCCCCCCCCCCCCTCTAGCCATCCAAAGGATCCCCTAGAAGTGGTGTCAGAGTCCAGATTACATCGAAAGATCTAACAATCAACTGGAGTAACATGGCATTTCACGAGGGATATAGCATGACACGACCACCTTTCTTCGACGGGAATGACTTCATCTATTGGAAAAGTAGGATGGAGTATTATTTGATGAATGACATTGATAATTGGTTTAGTGTAGCAGATGGATTCGAGAAAACCGTAGATGAATTTGGAGTGCCACTACCAACAAAAGATTGGATAAGGGAAATGATGAAGAAATCTCAAGCAAATGCCAAAGCAACAATCACACACCAATGTGGTTTATCAAAAGAGAAATTGAGTAAAGTCGGACCTTTCGACTCCACCAAAGAGCTTTGGAACAAGCTCATTGAGCTCAATGAAGGATCCAATGAGACAAGGATAGCCAAGAGGGACTTACTGATTGGTCAACTTTAAACAATTAGCAAGAATACCAATGAGATTGTGAGCCAAATGCATGGTAGATTTAAGGAGGTAGTCAATGGACTACACGTCATAGGTGAGAAGGTGGAAAATCGGGATTTGATAAGATACATTCTTCAAGCCTTTCCTAGAACAACCTTATGGGCATCAATGGTTGATGCTTATAAGGTCTCTAGAAATCTTTCCTTAGTCAAATTAGATGAATTGTTTTGTGAATTTGAATTTCATGAGGAAGCAAACACTTCATCAAAGGAGAAAGGTCTAACTCTTCTTGTAGGAAAGGAGGAGAAGAAGATGGAGAAGAATAAGGAAGAATCTTCTTCATCCGAATCGAAGGATGAAGCATCAAGTAGTGATGAAGAAATGTCGGCAAACGAGGTAGCTCACTATGTCAAGAAGTGGGTAGGAAAATCTAGAAGACTCATAAAGAAGGATGTAAAGAAGATGTTCACATCTTCAAAAGGTAAGTCAAGTTTTAATTCAATCTTTAATCCTAATATTGTTTGTCATGGATTCAATAAAAAGGGGAACATCAAGCCAAATTGCTCAGAGCTAAAGAAAAAGGAAGAAAAAGAAATGAAGAAGAAGGACAAGAAGGAGAAGGAGAAGAAGAAGGCTATGGTGGCCCAAACCACATGGGACACTCAAAGTGTGGAGGACTCATCTGATGATGATGAGCTTTTCCACATCACACGCCATGTGGCACTCATGGCATTGGGAGATGACACCAAGAACTCAAGCCAAGAGGAGTCTTCATCAAGCGACGAATCGTCATCTAGTGACGATGAGGTAAAGGACTCCCCTAAAGTAGAATTATTACACAAGACTATTGCTTATTTTAAAAATGCATTAGACAAGTCAAAATCTAGGATTAAGGACTTGAAGGTAGAAATTAAGGAAATTAGGAATGAATAATCCCTATGTGATGATTCATGCATGCTTAAGGAAGAAAATGAGAACTTAAGGAACCAAGTAGTTGAGTTAAGGGCAAATCTAGAAAAGTTTACTAAACTCTCAAAGTACCTTGATATGATACTTAGAGATCAAAGGGTCATTTATAAAAAACCCAACATAGGATATAAACCTAAGGACAAGGAAGTAACTTTTGTCTCCTTAATTAATAGAAAGACAACAATTAGGGGTAAGGTTAAGAAGGCTTGGGTCCCAAAGAAGTTTTTGAATGATATTACCGGTTCAAACATTTAGGCACCTAAGGAGTTTGTTTTTCATATTGTTTAGGTAGGTGGACTATGCATGTTGATTCTGGATAGCGGTTTCTTAAGACACATGACCGGAGATATGAGCAAGTTCTCCAGAATTGATTATGTTAAAAAGGGAACTGTATCATTTGGCAATAGTGGAAACCTCAAGATCTTAGGTAGAAGTACAATTGAGGTATCCCCTAAAATCATTATTTACAAAGTTCTATTAGTCAAAAAGCATGAAATTTAGTCTACTTAGTGTTGGTCAACTTTGTGATGCCGATTACCATGTAAACTTCTAATCTTCTAAATGTTTGATTAAACACAAAAGCCTAGAAGATTGCATGTTAGTTGGATATAGGAAATCAAACATTTATTATGTTGATCTTTTATATGCTTCTAATATTTCTACTAAGTGTCTCATGTCAAAAGAAGAGGAAGGTTGGCTATGACATAGAAGACTTGGACATATCAACATGAAGAACATTGTCAAGATAGCCAAGTTGAATCTAGTTAATGGTCTATCAAAAGTGAAGTACATCAAAGACAAAATGTGTGATGCATGCCAAGAAGGAAAGCAATCCAAATCATCACACAAGGGTAAAACTCTAACTAGTACTTCATTACCCTTAGAGCTATTGCATTTAGATTTATTTGATTGTCATAGCATCCCTTCATTAAATGACAATAAATATTATTTAGTGATAGTTGATGATTTTTCTAGGTATACATGGGCTTATTTTATGAAACCTAAGGATGATACCTTAGAAATAATCATAGGATTTAGCGAAAGGATGAAAATGAAAGGAATCTCAAAATCAATCGGATCCATAGTAATCATGGTGGATAATTTGAGAATTCTAACTTTTTAAAATTTTGCTTAGAATAAGGGTACAAGCATGAGTTCTCTTGTCTTAGAACACCCCAACAAAATGGGGTGGTGGAAAGGAGAAATCATGCACTACAAGAGGCGGCTAGAACTATACTTAATGCATATTATCTACTTAGCTACTTGTGGGCGGAAGCGGTTAACATCACTTGCTATATCCAAAACCGCATTTTAATCCATAGGTTTTTAGGTAAAACACCTTTTGAATTAGAGAATAACACAATTCCTACAATTCACTATTTTAATGTATTTGGATGCAAATTCTACATTTTAAATATCAAAGACAACTTAGGAAAATTTGAGTCTAAAGCGGATGATGGAATCCTAGTTGGATACTCATCCACTAGTAGATGTTATAAAATATACAACATGAGGACTTAAAAGTTTGAGGAATCCTCTAATGTTCAATTTGATGAAACTATTAGTACTTACCCTAGGAAATCCTCCGTTAATAAAGATATCAATGATAAAAATCAAGATATTACCCAAAGACTTCAAAATCTAACCTTAGAGGGTAATGATCAAGGGGGAGGAATAGGTGGTATTAATCAAGGGGGGGGGGGGGGAGAGAAGATTTCGATGATGAAAGGAGAAAGGATAATCATGATCAAAATCAAGTTGATTCACCTCCTAGGAACTTAAGGATTCATCAAAATCATCTTCTAGATCAAGTTGTAGGAGAACTATCCCAAGGAGTAAGGACTAGATCCTTCCATAGGGCTCCTGCTAGTCAAGTTGCTCTCATCTCCCAAATTGAGCCTAAATCAATTAATGATGCATTACTTGATCAGGATTAGATTTTAGCGATGCAAGATGAGTTAGCTCAATTTGAGAGGAGTAAAGTATGGGAACTAGTTCATAAACCCAATGATAGCACTATTGTTACTACAAGATGGGTCTTTTGGAATAAGTTAGATGACCAAGGTAATATCACTAGAAACAAGGCTAGATTAGCAACGAGAGGATTCAATTAAGTTGAAGGACTTGACTATGATGAGATCTATCCACCGGTAGCTAGGTTAGAGTCAATAAGAATCCTATTAGGGTATGCCACTCACATGAGATTTAAGCTTTATCAAATGGATGTGAAATCGACATTCTTAAATAGATTTATTAAGGAAGAGACATATGTGGAACAACCTCCTGGGTTTGAGAGTGTAGATTACCCAAACCACGTTTATAAGTTAGAAAAGCTTTATATGGGTTAAAATAAGCTCCCCGTGCTTGGAATGAAAGATTATCATCTTTCTTAATCTTTAAGGATTTTAGAAGGGGCCAAGTTGATCAAACTCTCTTTATTAAGTCAAATTCAAAGGATATCTTTGTTGCCCAAGTGTATATTGATGCTATAATTTTTGGGTCAACAAATGATTATCTTCTCCAAGAATTTCTTAAAAATATGGAAAATGAGTTTGAAATGAGTCTAGTTGGGGAGTTAAACTTCTTCATAGGTTTACAAGTTAAACAAACTAATGAGGGAATCCATATATACCAAACCTAATATGCAAAAGAAATGATCAAGAAATTTGATTTGGAAAATGCTAAGGCAGTAACAACTCCTATGACAATTAACACTAAGATAGATAGACAATGATTTTGAAGGTAAATCAATTGACTTAAAACATTATAGGAGTATGAATGGTAGCCTACTATACCTAACCATTAGTAGACCCGATATTTTATTTGCGATAGGTATGTGTGCAAATACCAATCTTGTGCCAAAGAGTCTCACTTAGTGGCCGTTAAAAGAATCTTAAGATATATCAAAGGCACACTAAATGTAGAACTTTGGTACCCTAGGACTAGATCTTTTAACTTGATTGGGTATATAGATTCCGATTATGTGGGTTACAAATTGGATCGGAAGAGTACTAGTAGTGGATGTCAATTTAGTTGGAGTAGTAGAAAGCAACTTTGTATTGCTTTATCCACCACGAGGCCGAGTATGTAGCCATGGGTGATTGTGTAGCTCAATTGCTTTGGATGAGACATACCTTAGAAGATTATAAGCTACATTACTCCAATATTAAGTTCTTTTGTGATAATGTGAGTACCATCAATTTGACTAAAAATTTGGTACATCACTCTAGGACCAAGCACATTGAAGTGAAACATTACTTCATTAGAGATCATGTGGCAAGAGAAGACATTAAGCTCAATTACATCGAATCTAAGTCTAATCTTGTCGATATTTTCACTAAGGCTCTCCCCGAAGTGGATTTTTCATTACTTAGGAGAGAACTTGGAATGTGCTTTGTAGAGTAGTTATTTAGGTTTGCATGATCCTATAGAAAATCTAGGACTATACCTCAAAGCATCTCACAAGACACCTAAGATTCCATGATTTTTGTATTGAGCCACTTAGACATTATGTAAGATGTTAGGAAGATGCACTTGGTTCATCTTGCTTGTTATGATGCATTACTATGAACCAAAGTGTCATCTAGAGACATTGAGTCTTAATTAGACCAATCATTGGGAAGACTTATGTACAATTGATGTGAACATACCTTTAAGAACATGATTGGAAATGTCAAATAAAATATCTTTTAAACTATGTTTATCATATTTTAAAAAACAATTTTCAATTGGTAGGCAAAAGTGGTACAAAGTTTTGAAAGTCCTTTGAAGCTTTTGCTAGCTTTCAAAGTTTTTTCAATTTCAAAATTTGGTTGAGATATATTTTTTAAATTATTTTTCCTTTGATAGATAATGACTTTATAAATGTGTGCACAAAATTTCATGAATTTTTGACACTTTTGAATTATTTATGCATTTCTGAAGTTGGGATGAAAATTTAAAATGGGCATCTCAAGCATGGCAGTGGACTACTTTAGTGTCCAGTCGACTGCAGCACTGATTGTTTCACAAATCAGCTTTACTTTCTTAGAGTTCAATCCTAGGTGTCCTAACTCCATAATATGATTACTGCAGTAGTTGTTGGTGCAACAATGCCCCAAGCATTTATATATTTTGATATTTGGATAATCATCTAATTTAGGCAATATTTTGTGATCTAATTGTGAACATGTTTAAGTGATAGGAAAATCCAAGTATGAAGACTTGGTAAAAGATAAGTCCAAGTGTGATCTTGGCAAAGAGAAGTCAAATGAAAGGTCTTGGCGGCGTAAGTCCAAGCATGTAGTCTTAGCGACGTAAAGTCCAAGCAGTCCTTGGCAAAGAAAGACCAAAGGCAAGTCTTGGCGGCATAAGTCCAAGCATGTAGTCTTGGCAGCGTAAAGTCGAAGCGTACTTTGGCAAAGAAGAAACCCAAAGCATGATGAAACCGAAGGAAGCTTTTGAAGCCAAGCGCATGGATGGAGTCGTGGACTCAGAGAAATCCTAGAGGCGCAAGGCTGATAGAGAAGCTAGAAGGTTAAGTCTAGGCTTAGGGTATGTTTTCAAGTATGAATTAGTCATACTTGGGGTGTACCAGTCGACTGGAACATGGTGTTAGTCGAACTGGCCTTTAAAATGCAGTATTAGAGGTTGGAGAGCTGCTAGCAATCGATCGGGTTATCGATCGAGCTGCTGAAGTCGACTTCGAACCCGATGCCGCGCCAAGATGGCGATCCCACGCCATTATTAGCGATCGCCATGCCATGAGCGAAAGGCCGTAGTTGGTAGCGATCGGCTATGGCGATGACGATGACAAATCTCGTGAATCCAACTGTTTAGAAGCCGTTAAAATCGGCGGCAGTCGACTGATGTAAGTCATCAGCCAACTGATAGACCTCCAATGGGAAAAAGAGGCTCTTTCCTATAAAAAAGAGGCCAATGGGAGCAAGAAGAGCCTAATGCTTATATTCTGATCATTCTCCTAAGCTCCAACAAGTTTTCCAAGCTTTCTAAGTGTGTTAATTTCTTTCCTCCTCTCAAATCTTCATTGTCATCTTTTGTAAGAAGGGGAGGTTTTTGTAAAAAGAAAGCTCATTAGTGAAGATTGATTTGGGTTGATCCACCTTAAGGATTGCCGTGGAGTAGGAGCGTTATCTCCGAACCACATAAAAAGCTTCCGCATTAGCATTGCATTTTCGTTTGTATTATTATTGTATTTGTTGTGTTTCCACTAATCTTTTGTAGAAAATGAAAAGAGGCTATTCACCCCCCCCTCTAGCCATTCAAGGATTCTACAAGTGTTATCAGAGCCTGGATCGCATCGGAAGATCTAACCATCAACCGAAGCATGACATTTCAAGAGGGATATAGTATGGCGAGGCCTCCATTCTTCGACGACAATGATTTCGGCTATTGGAAAGGTAGGATGGAATACTACCTCATGAATGACATCGAAAATTGGTTTAGTATTGTAGATTGATTCGAAAAGGCGGTCGACGAATTCGGAGCACCACTACCGACAAAAGATTGGACAAGAGAGATGGCAAAGAAAGCACAAGCTAATGTAAAAGAAACGATCACACTTCAATGTGGTCTATCCAAGGAGCAACTTTCCTAAGTCGGGCCTTTCAACTCCGTAAAAGAGCTTTGGGAGAAGCTCATCGAATTGAATGAAGGTTAAAAGGAGACTAGAAGAGCCAAAAGAGACCTATAGATAGGTCAACTCCAAAGCTTCACCATGAAGACCAACAAGACCGTGAGCCAAATGCACGGTCGTTTCAAGGAAGTAGTCAACGGACTACATGTAATAGGTGAGAAGGTTGACAACCGAGACCTTGTAAGGTATGTACTCCAAGCCTTCCCTAGAACAATCTTATGGGCTTCAATGGTAGATGCCTATAAGGTCTCTAGGGATCTCTCTTTGGTTAAGTTGGATGAGTTATTTTGTGAATTTCAATTACATGAACAAGCTAACACTTCATCCAAAGAGAAGGGTATAGCTCTTTTTGTAGGCAAGAAGGACAAAAAGAAGAAGGAGAAGAAAGAAGTGTCCTCCTCATCCGAATCCGAGGAAGATTCATCTAGTAGTGAAGATGAGCTATCGGCAAGCGAGGTGGCTCATTACGTCAAGAAGTTTGGTAGGAGATCAAGGAAACTTACCAAGAAAGATGTGAGGAGGATGTTCCAATCCTCAAGAGGTAAGCCTTCAAATAGTTCAAATTCTTCATCTAATGTAACTTGTTATGGTTGCAATAAGAAAGGGCATATCAAGCCAAATTGCCCGGAACTAAAGAAGAAGGAGGAGAAAGAAAAGAAGCATAAGGAGAAGAAGGAAAAGAAGGAAAATAAGAAGAAAGAAGCAATGGTGGCTCAAACATGGGACACCCTAAGCATGGAGGACTCATTCGATGATGAAGAAGTATGTCATGCCACCCGGAATCTAGCCCTCATGGCATTAAAGGAAGAAGTCGGGAGCTCAAGTGAGGAATCCTCATCTTCTTCAAGCGACGAATCATCATCAAGTGATGATGATCAGGTAAACAACTCCCCTAGGGTAGATTTACTTTATAAGACAATTGCATGTCTCCAAAATACATTGAATAGATCGAAAACTAGGATTAAGGACTTAAAAGTAGAGATTAAATCACTTAAGAGTTTAGAACCATCTTGTGATAAATTATCTTGTGATGATGATGCATGTACCCTTAGGGATGAAAATGATGAATTGAGAGAAGAAATAGGTAACTTAAGAGCATGCTTAGAAAACTTTACTAATGGCTCCAAATACCTAGACATGATAATTAAGAATCAAAGGGCTATTTACAACAAGGCCAGACTAGGATATAGGCCTAAGGAAAAGGAGGTAGCATTTACATCTCTTGTTAGTAGAAAAACCACAATTAAAAGCAAGGGTAGAAAGGCTTGGGTCCCTAAGAAATTTCTAATTGATGCTAGTGGTCCTAAAATTTGGGTACCTAAGGATTGTGTTTTTCATGTGATATAGGTAGAAGAACCAAGCTTGTGGATTGTTGATAGTGGATGTTCAAAACACATGACCGGTGATGAGAGAAAATTCTCCACTATCAACCACACTAGCAAGGGAAAGGTATCATTTGGTAATAGTGGCAAACTTAAGATTCTAGGAAAGAGCACAATTGAGGTATCCCCCAACCTTGCCATTCATAAAGTGTTATTAGTCAAAAATATGAAATTTAATTTACTTAGTGTAAGCCAACTATGTGATGCAAATTTTGATGTTAAATTTGACTCCTCAAAATGTTTTATAAGACATAAAACTCTAAATGATTGTATGTTAGTAGGTTTTAGGAAATCAAATATATATTATGTTGATTTATCCTATGCTACTAATGCTTCTACTAAGTGTCTTATTGCAAAAAAGGAAGAAAGTTGGCTTTGGCAAAGGAGGGTAGGACACATAAACATGAAGAACATAGCCAAAATAGCAAAAATGAAGTTAGTCAAAGGGTTGCCTAAAGTCAAATTTCTCAAGGACAAAATGTGTGATGCATGTCAAGAAGGGAAACAATCAAAAACATCACACAAAGGTAAAAATTTACTTAGTACCGCTTTACCTTTAGAACTCTTACATATGGATTTATTTGATTGTCATAGTACCCCTTCTATGATTGGTAGTAGATATTGCTTAGTAATAGTAGATGATTTCTCTAGATTTACTTGGGTATTTTTCATGAAAAATAATGATTAAACTCTAGGAATAATCATAGGATTTAGTAAGAGAGTAGAGAATGAAAGAAAACTAAAAATCAACCGGATCCGTAGTGATCATGGTGGAGAATTTGAGAATTCTAACTTCTCAACTTTTTGTCTAGAACAAGGGTACAAGAACGAATTTTCTTGTCCTAGAATACCCCAACAAAATGGGGTTGTGGAAAGGAAGAATCGTGTCCTACAAGAAGCGGCTAAGACAATGTTTAATGCATACTCCTTACCTAGCTACTTGTGGGCGGAAGCGGTTAACACCGCTTGCTATATCCAAAATAGGGTGTTAATTCATAGGTTCCTAGGAAAAACCCCATTTGAATTGTGGAATGGTACAATTCCTACAATTCACTATTTTAAGGTCTTTGGATGCAAAGTTTATATTTTAAATACCAAAGACAACCTAGGTAAGTTTGAGTCCAAAGCGGATGAAGGAATCCTAGTTGGATACTCATCCACTAGTGTAGGGTATAGAATTTACAATAAAAGGACTCAAAAGATTGAGGAATCTTCAAATGTCTAATTTGATGAAACTTCCAATACATACCCTAGGAAATCCCCTATTGATGATGATATTAATAATGAACATCAAGAAATTACCCAACAATTCCAAGATTTAACTTTAGGGGGTAATGATCAAGGGGGAGGATTGAATCAAGGGGGAGTAAGAGATGATTCTGATGATGAGCAAAGGATTGAGATTAATTATGATCAAACTCAAATTAATACACCTCCTAGAACCATAGGAGCTCATCAAAATCACCCCTTAGATCAAATTGTGGGTGAATTATCTCAAGGTATTAGGACTAGGTCATTTCATAGGGATCCCACTAGTCATATAGCTCTAATTTTTCAAATTGAGCCCAAAACCATCAAAGATGCATTACTTGATCCGGATTGGATCTTAGCAATGCAAGATGAATTGGCTCAATTTGAAAGGAGTCAAGTATGAGAGTTAGCTCCTAGACCTAATGAAAACACCATCATTACTACATGATGGGTCTTTAGGAACAAACTAGATGACCAAGGGAATATTACTAGGAATAAGGCAAGATTAGTTGCAAGGGTCTTTAATCAAGTTGAAGGATTTGACTATGATGAAACATATGCCCCGGTTACTAGGTTAGAGTCTATTAGAATACTATTAGGGTATGCCTCCTATATGGGTTTTAAACTCCATCAAATGGATGTTAAATCAGCATTCCTAAATGGGTTTATTAAGGAAGAGGTATATGTAGAACAACCTCCCGGGTTTGAGAATATGGACTATCCAAACCATGTATACAAGCTTAGGAAAGCTTTGTATGGTTTGAAGCAAGCTCCTCGGGCTTGGTATGAAAGATTATCATCTTTCTTAATCTCTAAGGACTTTAAGAGGGGTAGTATAGATCAAACTCTATTTATAAAGTCAACATCAACAGACATCTTTGTAGCCCAATTATATGTTGATGACATTATCTTTGGGTCAACAAATGATAAACTTCTCCAAGACTTTATTAAGAATATGGAAAAAGAGTTTGAAATGAGTCTAGTTGGGGAATTAAATTTATTCCTAGGTTTGCAAGTCAAACAAACAAGTGAAGGAATTTATATTTACCGAACCAAATATGCTAAGGAAATGATTAAGAAATTTGGTTTGGAAAATGCTAAGGTAGTTTCAACTCCAATGGCAACCAATACAAAAATAGATAGTGATAATGAAGGAAAACAAATTGATCTTACACTCTATAGGAGCATGATTGGTAGCCTTTTGTACCTAACCACTAGTAGACCGGATATATTATTTGCGGTTGGTATGTGTGCTAGGTACCAATCATGTGCAAAAGAATTTCATTTAGTTGCCGTTAAGAGAATCTTAAGATATATTAAAGTCACACTAAATGTAGGACTGTGGTACCCTTTGACTAGGTCTTTTTATTTGGTTGGGTACACTGATTCCGATTATGCCGGTTGCAAATTGGATCGGAAGAGTACTAGTGGTGGATGCCAATTCCTTGGGTTCTCCCAAGTTAGTTAGAGTAGTAGGAAGCAACCTTGTGTTGCCCTATCCACCACCGAAGCCGAATATGTGGCTATGGGTGGTTGTGTAGCTCAACTTCTATGGATGAAACATACTTTAGAGGACTATGAACTATCTTACTCCAACATAAAAGTATTTTGTGATAATGTGAGCATCATAAATTTGACTAAAAATCCGGTGCATCACTCTAGGACCAAGCACATTGAAGTGAAACATCACTTCATTAGGGATCATGTGGCTAAGGGGGACATTGAGCTCAATTACATTGAATCTAAGTCCAACCTAGCCGACATCTTTACCAAGCCTCTCCCCGAAATAGAATTTTCATAACTTAGGAGAGAACTTGGAATGTGCTTTGTAGAATAGAAGTGTAGGTTTGCATGATCCCATAAAAATCTAGGTTTTATACCTCTAACCATCTCACAATAGACCTAAGAAACCATGATATGTGTATTTAGCCACCTAGAAATTATGTGAGATGTTAGGAAGATGCACTTGGTTTATCATGCTTGTTATGATGCATTACAATGAACCAAAGTGACATCCAGAGACATTAATCCTTCATTGGACCAATCATTGGGAAGGCTTATGTACAATTAATGTGCATATAGCTCCAAGAATATGATTGGAAATGTCAAATAAAACAAAATTTAAACTATGTCTATCAAACCTTGAGAAATAATTTTTAATTGATAAGCCAAAGTGATACAAAGTTTGCAAAAATATCATAACTTTTGAAAAATCTCAAGTTTGTGTCAATATCAAAATCTAGAGGTGATATATATTTAAAATAATTTTTCCTTGATAGGAAATGATCTAACAATGTTAACCACAAAATTTCGTAATTTTTTTGATCTTTATTGAATTAATTATGAATTTTTTTAATCTTGCCAAAAAGGCCTATCAGACTGATATCAGTCGACTGGCGCTTATGGCCAGTTCAACTGATACGACGATATCGAACCGGGCTTACCCGGTTCGCTAGCAGTTCGACTGCCGTGCACAGAAGCACTCATATGCGATCGAGGATTCGATCTCCATCGATTCGCTAACTAATGATAATGATCACGCGGTTTTTAGGGTTTTCCCACCAGTTCGACTCGCCAAAACTTCCCGACCTTCCTTCTTCTTCCTCTTCCGACAAATTTCCACCGCACTTCTCTCACCGTTCTCCCTCATTTTCCGGTGACTTCACCGACCGGTGCTCCCATTTGAAGTGTTCTCTGACTCGAGGAACACCTCCTCTCACCCGGTTCATGCCCTAGTCTCCACCACAGACAACTTGCTCGGCTAGGGTTTCGTGGACACTCGCGTCCGGCACCCTTCTTTGATCGTTCACCATGCCTCCTAGGTAAACCCTCATCCCTGCTGATAGTTTGGTTGTTCTCTAGTTTTGTTTCACTAACCATTGCTTGTTTGTTATCTTTGTGTATGCATTCATCATCCTTAACCTACATTGCTCTTTTCACACATTTAGACTTAAGCATTATGCATCTAAGCGTGCCCAGGTACCACCGGCCAATGAGGGTCCGTCAAACCCTCCACCCATTGTTGATCCTAGGTTTCCAAACTCCGCACTTGAAAATGCTTTCAATAAAAATAAATTTCAACTCATCCCACCTCGATCAATGAACCCAAATTTTCTTAAGGACAACTGCTTTGATATTGTTCAAATCATCCAATTCTACAAACTTGAATCATTAGTCTTTTGTGAACATCATGTCAATATCACCCTTCTTTCTGAATTCTTCAACAATTTGTGACCAGTTGGAGATGGCTTGAGATACTGGACTCGCATTGCTCAGTGCGATCTGGATTTCAGCCCCCAGATCTGGACGGATTTTCTCGGATGTCGCTCTTCCGAGAATGATTTCATTTTGTATCCGTCTTGGAGTAATCCACTTCCACCTCCCTTTGAGGAGATTTCTCTAGACTCACTTCATACTACTTTCTATAATTCTTTTCGTCCTTTAAACACCAATCTCTTTCAATCCCACTAGCTTTCTGCTTCTAACAATGTATTTTATAAGGTCATTGCTCATTGTATTCTTTCTATAGTTACATGCGGGTTGGCCTTAGTTCGACCTACACACTTCCTTCTCATGCATATCCTCCGTCAGTACTTAGACATCGACATTGGTCTCAACACCTTCAACTGCATTACTCATTTCATAAAGCCAAACAATGGGAAGGTTCATATGCCATTTAGAAATGTCCTTACTCAGTGGCTTAGTTCCGTAGGCATTGATGTCAACATAGGGGTCATTAAAATCATGAATAAAAAATATGACCAGATGACTCGTCGGAGCTTCTCCTTGGCGGGCTTGAAGGCCAGCGAGGGGTCCATTTTCTGGGACCCTACACGACGGCCAGCAGGTGGCACTCTGACACTAGAGGATGCCGCTGCTGTAGGAGATGCTGAGGGTGCTGCTGCTGAGAGAGTCGATGCGGAGGGGACTGCTGCAAGCGATGCTGTTCTGCCAGACTCATCCTTCATAGCCTGCTTCGATGCTTTTGTAGAGCGGGTAGATACACGCCTTGAGGAGCTTCGCTTGGGACAACAGGAGCTTCATCGGGAGCATCAGGAGCTCCTCTCCCTCGTGAGTGGGATGCATCGTCAGCAGCAGGACATTTTGGCGATTCTCCGCCCTCCTGCACCCGGACACCCACCTCCTCACGATGGTTCGTCATCTGCACCGGTGGATGCTGATGACGACGATCTTTAGCTAGCATGTTTTTGTTATTTTCCCTTTGGCCATTTGTATGACACAAACTCAAACTTGTGTAATGATTTTTGTTTAATGAAATGAAGTTGTGTTTTTAGTTCATTTCTACTCGTGCCTACATTACTATAATTTGTTATTTTCAAGTTTGGAAATTGAGTACATAGTACTAAGTTTCTTTTTCTTAAAAAACCTTTATTGTAATCCTAAGTTATGAATAATGATACGATACAATTCCATTTTTGCTTCATATTTTTATCATTTTGAATATCGTATCAATCCGTTAATCTGATGAGCATGTTTTTTGTCTAATATTTTTCATATGTTATATTAGTCAAATATAATGTATCTGACGAGTTTCATGATTTTTGAACATCCACAGAATTTTCTACGCGCTTTTAAACTTTGACTGAAAAATTTGGATTTCAGAATTGTCTGATATTAGTCGACTGTCGTTATTGGCAGTCGACTGCCATAGCCGACAATTGACTAATAACAGCTTCAGTCGAATCGGTGACACTGTTTTGGAATCAAAAATGGTTTTTCATCGGTTAAAAGGTCCAATTGTGGACACTATGTCTCCATACTATGATTCCCACAGTATATACATGATAACTTGTATGGTAAGAAGGATTTTCTTGATGCACTGGTTTAGGGGGAGCTACATCCCTTAATTCTATAATTGTTGGTGCAAAGCCAGGACATATTTACCTATTCTATTGTTTATTCTTTGCTTCACATGTTATTTCCACATCATGAATCATGTTTTGAATTAAGGGGGAGCTTCATATCAATTTTATACCTTAGTTCAAGATGTGTCCATTATAATTCTTTCCTGAACTTATTGGATGAACTCTTATCTTTTTGTTGTATGTCAAAGGGGGAGAAGGGATATTTAAGTTAGAATTCATATTGAAATATGTTTATGTGCATGTGTTAAAGACCTAACTTAAACGATTGCCAAACATCAAAAAGGGGGAGATTGTTGGTGCAACAATGCCCCAAGCATTTATATATTTTGATGTTTAGATAATCATCTAAGTTAAGTAATGTTTTGTGATCTAATTGTGAACATGTTTAAGTGACAGGAAAATCCAAGTATGAAGACTTGGTAAAAGACAAGTCCAAGTGTGATCTTGGCAAAGAGAAGTCAAAGGAAAGGTCTTGGCGGCATAAGTCCAAGCATGTAGTCTTGGCGGCGTAAAGTCCAAGCAGTCCTTGGCAAAGAAAGACCAAAGGCAAGTCTTGGCGGCATAAGTCCAAGCATGTAGTCTTGGCAGTATAAAGTCCAAGCGTACTTTGGCAAAGAAGAAACCCAAAGCATGACGAAACCGAAGGAAGCTTTTGAAGGCAAGCGCATGGATGGAGTCGTGGACTCAGAGAAATCCTTGAGGCGCAAGGCTGATGGAGAAGCTAGAAGGTTAAGTCTAGGCTTAGGGTATATTTTCAAGTATGAATTAGTCATACTTAGGGGTGACCGATCGAACATGGTGTCGATCGATCGCCTTTAAAATGCAAAGATTAGAGGTTGGAGAGCATGGCGGTCGGATCGGGGTTATCGGTCACTTAGAATCGACTTCGAACCGACCGCCTGGTAGCGATCGACTACCATTATTAGCGATCGCGCCATGAGCGAAAGGCTCGGCCGACTAGCGAGTCGACTACGAGCGATTCGATCGATCGCCATTGTTGGCAGTCGACTGATAGTCTTCCTATTGGCGATGACGACGGCAAATCCGGCTGTTCAGAAGTCGTTAGAATCGGCGGCAGTCGACTGATGTAAGTCATCAGTCGACTGATAGACCTCCAACGGGAAAAAGAGGCTCTTTCCTATAAAAAGAGGCCAAGGGGAGCTAGAAGAGCCTAATGCTTATATTCTGATCATTCTCCTAAGCTCCAACAAGTTTTCCAAGCATTCTAAGTGTGTTAATTTCTTTCCTCCTCTCAAATCTTCATTGTCATCTTTTGTAAGAAGAGGAGATTTTTGTAAAGAGAAAGCTCATTAGTGAAGATTGATTTGGGTTGATCCACCTTAAGGATCGCCGTGGAGTAGGAGCGTTATCTCCGAACCACGTAAAAAGCTTCCGCGTTAGCATTGCATTTTCATTTGTATTATTATTATATTTGTTGTGTTTCCACTAATCTTTTGTAGAAAACGAAAAGAGGCTATTCACCCCCCCCCCCTCTAGCCGTTCAAGGATCGTACAGTAGTAATATGATAACTTTTATGGGGGAAAAGGACTAAATTGATGCAAGAGTTAAGGGGGAGAGTTTCATGAAACTTATCTATTCTCACAACCTAAAATGCATATGTTTTATTGTTGGTACAAAGTTAGGATTTATTTTCATTTATGATTTGCCTAACATATCATTTACACATGATAAACTATGTCTTGGATTAAGGGGGAGCTTTATGTCTATTTTATACCTTAGTCTGAGGCATAACCAATCTTACTCATTCATGTACTTATTGTCTATGTCCGTTTATATTTTTGATTAGTGTCAAAGGGGAAGAAGGGAGAATTTAAGTTAGTGCCAAAACCCTAACTCTTCTTGATTGAAACTCCACACCAACCCCTTGTCCTTTTTATATAGAGTTAGGGATAAGCCTCCTTTTAATCTCCACCATTGGTTCTAGGGATTTAATCTCAACCGTCGGATCTAGAGATTTAATCTATACCGTCGGATCTTAGAGATTTAATCTCTACCTTGGGATCTAGAGTTTTGTTTCTATCCATTGGATCTAAGCTTCATGAGGTGTTAATAGGCTATATTAGGGACCATGAGGAGGAGTTGGATCTTGGCCACCCATGGATCAAGCCCACATAAAGTCAGATCCACTAATGATAATCCAATCCACTAAAGGATTATCATTGATCTACCTCACCAACCCCCATAAGATAATATGAGCTCCATATATTATTTTTACATTTTCTCCCCGTGTTTAAGATCTCGAATGTCCATCGATTAATTAATTTACTGACCATTAATTAATCAATATCTAACTCCATGAGTAGTGCCACTCAACCTTTTCATCATGCCGGACCAAGTCCACCTGTAGGGTTTACATGATGAACCTTATGAGCTCCTCAAGGGGACATCATTATCCTAATATATAGGACACGGTTTCCTCCTATAATCAATGCCACACCATATAAATAATATCATCTCCCAACTTACCGAGCCTATCGATTTAATCTATAAATCTCATCCATTGGTAAATCAAAGAGATGAATACTAAGTATATGTGCCCGTTATTATATCGGAATTAAGAGCATGTACAAAATAATATCTGAGGTCCGATTCGATTATGTAGTCAGCAATAAATCGAATCACCTCTAAGTCGGTCCTGCTCAATACACACAAAGTACACTAGTGTGATTCTTTGGTCAAGACAAACCAATACCAAATCACACTACAACCATTCCGATGGTTTGTCCAAAGTCATCTCGGTTGTGAGCCTTTACTTATACTTTACAAGGAGCCGATAACATGATCTCCCAAGTGACACCACACACCATGTTATCTATAATGTAATGTATTAGATAATATTGAATAACCATAAAAATGCAAACAATGATCATGTGATTCTTATTTCAAAATAAAGATATTCATACAAAAGATAGACTTTTCAGTATATATCCCTACAATCTCCCACTTATACTAAAAGACTATGCTGTCCTCAAACTGGCATACATCTGATCCCCATTCCCTCCACATGGCTATCAAAAGCTCTATCCGGAAGGGCCTTAGTGAAAGGATCTGCAAGGTTATCCTCTGATGCAATCTTGGCCACAACAACTTCTCCTCTCTTTAAGATTTCTCGTATCAGGTGGTACTTGCGCTCTATGTGTTTACTAGCCTTATGGGCTCGTGGTTTCTTCGAGTTTGCAACTGCACCACTATTATCACAATAAATTGTGATAGTTCTGGGCAAGCCAGGAATCACATCCAAGTCCATCAGGAAGTTCCTGAGTCATATAGCTTCTTTGGCCGCCTCAGAGGCTACCACATACTCAGCTTCCATGGTGGAGTCCGCCACGCATTTCTACTTGACACTCCTCCATACAATGGCTCCACCTCCCAAAGTAAACACAAAACCTGAGCTAGACTTACTATTATCCCTATCAAATTGGAAGTCGGAGTCCGTGTAACCCACAGGGAGTAATTGGTCTGCCTGGTAAACCAGCATATAGTCCCTAGTCCTTCTTAGCTACTTCAATATATGCTTTACCGTAGTTCAATGTCCATGTCCTGGATTACTCTGATATCTGCTGACCATGCCCACGGTAAAGCAGATATCTGGTCTCGTACATAGCATCGCATACATGAGGCTTCTTACTTCCGAAGCATAAGGAACCGCCTTCATCTCCTCTATCTCCTCAGATGATCTAGGACACATCTCCTTAGATAAAGGAACTCCATGCCTGAAAGGTAGAAAATCCTTCTTGGAGTTCTGCATGCTAAAACGATCAATTATTGTGTCTATGTATGAAGCTTTGGATAAGCACAACATCCTTTTCCTGTGATCTCTTATAACCTTGATCCCAAGGATGTGTCCCACCTCTCCCAAGTCCTTCATATCAAACTCTTTAGACAACCATACCCTTACTTCCGATAACACCTTGATATTGTTGTCAATCAACAAAATGTCATCTACGTATAGTACAAGAAATATCACTACGTTTTCGTCACATCTCTTGTATACACAAGACTCATTCAGACTTTGAATAAATCCATAACACTAGATTACCTCATCAAAGCGGATGCTCCAAGACCTCGAAGCTTTCTTCAAGCCATAAATGGACCGATTAATCTTACATACAAGATGCTCTTTGCCCTTCGCAATGAATCCCTCTGGTTGCTTCATATAGATGTTTTCCTCAAGACTTCCATTAAGGAAAGATGTCTTGACATCCATCTGCCACACCTCATAATCCATATGAGCTGTTATGCATAAGAGGAGAAGAGGTGGGTTGGTTTCGGCACAAGGGTTTAGGGAAAAAAATAGAAAAAAAAATAAATATAACCTAGGGTTTTCCTTAACTTAATTACCCACTTTAAATGATTAGCCAAATTAACCAACTTCTCCCTTTTCCAGCCTATAGATATATTTTGTTATATCCTACTCATTGGTAATCTTATGACTTAGTGGTAGGAAGCCTATTCCCCCAAACCAAAGGTTCATGGTTCGAGCCCCGTCTAACGAACCATTTATTTGAATTCTTTTTTTTTTATTTCTGATTCTTATTTATATTTTTTCTCTAAATAAAAATATAGGAACTAAAATTTGGGTTGTTACACAAAGGCCATGAGCTACTAGTGGAGAGTTTTTTTTCTATCATAGAAGACCTACCGCAGATTGTCAGAACTGTCTGATGTTATCAGCGAAATCAGAATAAAGACTCTGATGGGATTATATCCATGCAGTGCAGATCACAAAGTTACACAAAGTCAGTATTATTTGTTGGATCAGATCATGTGTTGCTATTGTAAGCAACAAGAACAATTGAAAAGGTGTATTTTGATGATTTAGTTGAAGACTATCGATGGTATTCCAAAAGGATGATGCACAATCTCGACAGTAGAGATCAGCATAGAAGATTGGGTTATCTCATCAACAACGACCTACTACCTCAGGCGTGGTTAGATTTCCTTGATACTTCCCTTTAGGGGAAGTGATTTACTCAGTAGTATCAGCAGAAGACATCTTAGAAGACTCATGCAGACAACAACAGCTATTACCCCTAGACGTGGATTGGCTTTGTACAAAGGAGAGAGTATACGATGATGGTCGTGTCTATTCTGTAATCTACAATTGCAACTCGTAGGATTAAGTGATGGGATCATATGATCCAGAAAAATCCCCAGGTCATTCGTCGGAGAAATGCGACTGCTATGTCACGGACTGTTCGATCTGATGTTGTTCTCTTCGAGAAAGGTCGAGACCTGCATGGAGCCTTTGGATCGGATCGACAGATAATTGATCATTCATGGTATTACTCTAGTTTACCCTCTGGGTTAATATATTGAGAGATACTTGTAGTTTACAGGTATCCTTGTCTAGAACTTTTTTAGTTCGGAGTAGAAGGGTTCCTTTACATCGACTTGTGGGTCGGTGGTATCTCTACCATCAGGTGAGATGTGGATCAACAATTAAGAAGTCAAGGGATGCCCTTAGACTCTGATAGACATACCTTTACTGTAGACATATCCTCACAGATGGTCAAATTGTTGATATTCTGGTATGATTATGTCTCTAAGATGTGCAAATAATCCGAGAGTATTCGGATGTAGTTTTGGATGAACTCCTAGTCTTGCCACTGCATAGGCAAGTGGAGTAGGCGATCAGAGTGCTTTTAGAGATAGTGTCGATATTGAATACTTCATACGAGTGATAATTTTGTTAGTAATAGTGTTGCTAAACACTATGGAAATTAGTAGAGTGTAAGTTGCGATTATAGGATAAGTTGGAGGAGATATTTATCTATCCCACTATTTCTCCTTGAGAAGATCCGGAACTCTTTATTAAAAGAGAGATGAACCCTTGAGATTATGCATCGATTATCGATGATAGAATGTGATTGTTGTTGAAAAGTGAATATCCTTCATTGTGGATAGATGACCTATTTAGATCAGCTAAGGATACCTGTATATACTCTAGGGTTGATTTACGACTGGAGTGTTGATATTGTAGTGACATAATGTCATACAATTATCATTGTCATTGTGATGATTGATATATCATCAGTGTAGCGTAAAGAGGATGCAGGTGTGTAAAGACGACAATTTCATACTTGGTATGAATTTACGAGCTGTTGTTAATGATATTAGACGTATTTAACGATTTAGTCGCACCTAGATTTGAGAATCGTGTATTCTAGACACAATTGGATCAGGTTGTGGTCATTGGAGTTGCGTAACTTGGCCACTGTTGATGGTATTAGTTGTAGTTGCACAGTCGACCACCATAGATGGTGGTTTCCTTGTATTGATTTGGTTATTCCCGTGGATGTGGATAGGATGCTTCTAGCGTTACTATACAACAGATTTGTTTGACCAAAAGGGTAATGGAATTCACTCAATCCGAAGCTTGTAAAATTAAGTTTCAGAACCTAGATGGAGATTGACGTTTACATCAGTGTTAGTTAATCATTCCGATGTGGATGGAAGGGTATTGTACGCAGATGCATCACTTCAGTGAATGGAGCAATTCCGATGCTGTTGAATGAGACGTATCTCATGCTTATGCCAATTGAGCAACTGTGAGACAAGCTGTCATATACATGACATGGACTTAGGGGATGTTATCCTGATTTGTGGATGTATGGAGCAAGAATACTCATGAGATTTTGACTAGCTACTGGGTAGCTACTATAGAGTTGTTGGAGCGCGAACAGTTGCAACAAGTGAGATTGGTCGCTATAGTCTTCCATGCACTTACAGAGTGTGAGGTGGAGTGGATTTTGGAAGATAGATGGATTTCTCTTGTGAGATGATAAATTCCCGTCTCTAATATAGATATGTGTTCTGGACACGCATCCACATAAGAAAGAGTTGCTACAGGAGGCACATCATTTGAGATTGGCTATAGATCTTGGTGGTACTTAGATGTACCAAGATTTAAAATGTTTATACTGGTAGGAACGATATGAAGAGAGATATTGTTGAGTTTGCTGCTCAATGTGTAGTATGCTAGTAGGTGAAGGTTGAACATCAGAAACTTGCTGGATTGCTCTAGAAAATTTCGATTCCGAAATGGAAGTGGGAGCAGATCATGATGGATTTCATTACGCAATTACCTAGAACCTGTAAAGGACATGATGCGATTTGGGTGATCGACTAACCAAATCAGCTCACTTTCTGCCTATTCGTGGAATGGACTTGTTGGATCATCTGGCAGAGTTGTACTGCCGAGAGATTATCAAACTGCATGGAAAACTTTTGAGTACCATATCTCATAGAGATCCACAATATACCTCGCGATTTTGGTAGAGTCTACATCAGACCTTGGGCATAGAGCTTCAACTCAGTACAACGTTTCATCCGCAGACAGATGGACAGTTTGAGCGTAACATTCAGACTCTGGAGGATCTATTAAGATCTTGTGTCATGGATTATGGTAGAAGTTAGGAGGATCACATTTCTTTAGTGGAATTTGACTATAAGAACATTTATCACTCCTCCATTCAGATGGCTCCTTCCGAGGACTTATACGGTAGACCCTGCAGATCTCTTGTGTTGTGGGAGGAGGTTAGGAAATAATAGTTATTAGGGTCACAGAGTATCCAACATGATGCAGAGTTGGTGCGCATCATCAGATGACGGTTATTAAAGGTACTGGATCGATAAAAGAGTTATATATATCGGAGGCGAAGGCCTTTGGAATTCTCAATTGGGGATTATGTATTTCTGTGTGTTTCACCTATGAAAGGAGTGAAACGATTTGGGCTAAAAGAGAAATTAGTTCCACGCTATATTGGTCCATTTGAGATATTGGCATGGATTGGAGGTGTAGCTTACTGGTTGGCTTTACCTTCGACACTTGCGGGTATTCATAACATATTTCATGTTTCTATGCTAAGGAAATACGTGTCACGTTCTGATGATGTTCTGGAAGAGGTACCAATCCCACTTCAATGTAATGCGACTTATGAGAAGATTCCAGTGCGAATTCTTAGTCACAAGGAGCATCCACTGTGGAATAAGACCATCCGACTTGTAAGGGTTGGATGGCAGCATCATACTGATGAAGAGGCTACGTGGGAGTTGGAGGATACTATCCGAGCTCGATACCCTCATCTTTTCACTCAAGATATGTGTGTGGCCATTTTGGAAACCTGCTTGAATTTAATTTTCTTGCATGTTAGTATGAATTTGGGGACCAAATTTTATTAATTGGGGGAGAATGTAAAATACCATAGGAAAAAGAATTATTATTGGGATAAACTAAATTTAATGATGTAGGGTTAGGGGTTAATTTAAACCTAACCTAGGTTTAAATCTATTAGGTTTAATTATTTAGATCTAGGTTTAATTGAACCAAGGACTAATTGGTTATAGGATTAAATGAACTCGTTAGCTCTGAAACCCAAACCCGATCCATTTTTTCCATTAATGCAAGCCACTTTTTCCTTCCGTGATCATTAGTTAAACTTCAGTTTCATTTCGCAGATTAAAAATCAAGTGTTTCTTCCTCTTCCCATTCCCGAACTCGATCTCGATCTCTGCTTCCCCTCCTCATTCCATCGCCATCTCCTTCTCATCCGCATCGTCGTCGCTTCTCCCCTCTTCATCGAGCATCACCGAAGCAACGAGCTGATCGACATCTCTTCCCCGATCCACCGTCACCCCTCTCGATTTCACCTCGCTGCCGCTTCGCCAGAGATCTCCAACCCAACTAGTTGTCGGATTTTGCGAGCACAGTGATACCTCCATCGCCGGCCCTTTTTCTTGCGGGATCTCCTTGCGCGAGCTCACCACAGTGGCAGCATCACTGTGGTCAAACATGAGCCATTGGATCGTCGCCGCCACCTGAGCAGTCGCCCGATTGTTGTCGCCTTTTTTATCGTGAGAGCCAAATTTCGCCGGAGCTGCTACCCCTTTCGTTGGCACACTGCATGGATCGCAAGCTCTCCTGCTCGTTTGTCACTACCGACCGACGTGAGCCCTTCGTCGTCGCCCACATCGGTTGTCCAGAAGCCCCATCTCCTTGTGGCTGATATTCGCGTGAGGTTAGCTTGATGAGGATGTCGCTGTGCTAGATTGTCGCCGCCATCATTCCATTCCTCTGTTAGTTGTTCCTCTACTATGAGAAGAGTCATCAGTGGTTGTCTCTTTGCCGTCTCTGCTATACGGATTTCATCGTTGCCTTCACGGCGAGCTGGATCTCTACTCCAGCCTATTTCTCCACACGACGATGCCACAGATCAGATCCAGAGCTCAATTCCTTTGTGTTTCTTGTGTTCTGGCGATTGCACCTCTGACTAACTCTATACCGTGAGCAGTAGTGTCAGTCACCATTGCTCAAATCTCTGGAACACGGATACAACAACGTTGGTTAGCTTTGATTTGTGGAGCTAGCCGGACATTGTGATCGGAGGTTGCTCGGTTAAGAATGAGTTCAAGGGGTGTCGATGGTAGTGTGGATTGGGACAGGTGGTTCGAGTTTGAGGTAAAGTTGTTTTGATTTATGATTCTATCATATTTTTAAGTTGCAACATAGGTCGATTGTAGTGATTTGGTTGTGGGTTGCGATCTTTGAATTGGTCAGAATGGGAGGCAACTATGCACTGATGTTATAGCTTTGAAACTAGGTAAGTTTCAATTTGGATTTTGCTAATTGTACGTTGATTAAGTTAATGAATGGTGATATAGTAGTATCTTTGTAGGATTGGTAGATCAAAGTTGGAATTGTCTCCCAATTTGATTATGGGATTCAGATCTGATGAGGATCAAGAAGTGGTGGTTGGTTGCAACAATTATATGGTAAGCTTTAATTTGGTATTGTTATAAAGTAGGATGTGTTACCTTTATATTTGATGCTAGAGTTGACTCATGAATGATACAGTGAATTTAATCTGATTAAGGTTAGAGAATGTTGAATTAGTTGGATATAATGATCGATGTAGGATTTGATTCAATCATTCGATGTAAAATATAACTTAGTTATGTTCTATGTGTTCTTTTGCAGGACCTGGATTGGTAATAGATGTTTGCACGTGTGGATAGCTAGCATGAGCAATTTAATAGGTGGGTAATTTCCTACCTTGGTTAGGTAGTTATTAAATCATGCAGATTTAGATATATGATCATCTTATATGATCATATTACCTTGACTCCGCTCTTATTCATTCTTGTGCTTGATACTTTGTCTTTGGCCTTATATGCTCTATTGCTGATATCATACTTTCCTTCATCATGATTAGGAGTTACAGATGTGATGTAGGTAAATCTATAAATGCTTAGTTATGTGTAAATAGTGGAGTACAGATGATGACCTGATTTGTAAATTGGGTAAAAGGTCATCCGCAAGTAGGTAATGTCCTGAACGTAGGATTGATATCAATACCCTTATGTTGTTTGTTTACTACCGATCATGTGTTGTGTAAATGGTCAGGTAAATCGATGGTCCTAGCTTGTAATGATCAGTCAAGTACGACTTTTTGCAAGATAGAGAGTTCATCGATCAAATTGGTATGACTCTCTACAAGATAGAGAGTGTTATGATCAGTTGAGTACGACTCTCTGTAGGATAGAGAGTGTGTCGATCAGATTGATTTGACTCTATAAAGGATAGATAGTATTATGATCAGTTGAGTACAACTCTCTACAGGATAGAGAGTGCGTCAGTTAGATTGGTATGACTCCCTACAGGATAGAGAGTGTTATAATCAGTTGAGTACAACTCTATGCAGGATAGAGAGTGCGTTGATCAGATTGATATGACTCTCTATAGAAAAGAAAGTCTGTGGTGGATGTCTATTTGTGTGACTGTTCATTCATGTCATTTGCATGCATGCTTGCGATGTGGTGTCCCTTATGGTTGAGAGGGTCGTCAGTGATCCTGCCTCCACGGTTACTCATAGGAGGAGTTACCGGTGTGAGGGCAGAGCATTTGTGGTGCCACACTCTACCACTATAGACAGTGGTAGTTGGATTTGCGTGTCATTGTCCTGCATGTGTGGCACTCCACCACTCATGGGTAGTGACTATCGGAGTGGCCAACAACTGGGACCCTCGTCGAGTAGCTTGCTCTTTATGCTTATATGCTACTCTATCATACTGCCCACTCGGCCACTCGAGAGTAGTGGTTAGTGTTGAGTTGAGACAGTTATCATGTCGAGCCACCGAGGCCACATTGGGGTCGTGGTAGCTTTAGGGTGAGCCGGCATGACTATGCATACTGCATTGCCATGACTTATGACATTTTGCATATTGCCATATATATACATATATGCATGTCTATATATATGGATGATTATGATTAGCATATATATAGATGCAGTCTATATGTATGCTTACTGTGATTTTGCATTTGTTTGTACTATGCTTGCTGCATTTGTTTGTGCATCATCATACATTCTACTGCATCTGCTATATGATAGTGTATGGGATACCTCGTATGAGTTGGTTAGACTATTGCATTCTTTGACTAGTATTCATGATGTAATATGAGTTAGACTAGATTTCCTGTTATATATATTGTAGATATATGCTCAGGTTGGATCAAAGTAGCGTAGCGGACTATCAGGCATGTCTGCATTTTACGTTTTTTATTTGGTTAGATGGTATATGCATGTATATGTTTATTATACTGGTATACCTGTTGTACCTCTAGGTTATATTGTTGAATTATATGTGATATTTTATATATACATGTTCTCTAATATTACCGCTGAGTTATACTGACCACCCATGACCCTGGGTTTTTCTGTCGCCCAGGTAAAAGGTAGAAGTCTTCGTGAAGGCTTGGAGTATCGCGTGCTGGCATCGTCTCATCTCAACTCCGAGAGTCCGAGCTTTTCGGATTTATCATTGGTGTTTCGATATGTCTTTCGTTTTATGTGATGATTTGTAGTGTTGGACACTGTTGTTGTTCTATTGTGCTTTCTAGTTTTGTTATGGCATTTTCTTAGTTTGGTGTTAGTCATACCGATATGCATGGTGTGTTGTTGTATTGTAGTTGTGTTAGTTTTGCTGTGTTTTGTTATGTTATATGTTTACATGTGTATATATTATGTTTATTGTGGGCCCAAGGGCCTGGTATAAACAGGATATGTTGCCACGTACAAAAGAGATGTTGTTCGTTTGATTTTCGGTTCGGCATACGCTCGGGGCTTGACAACTTTATTGGTATCAGAGCCCTAGGTTCTACGATGTCATACATTGATTTTTATTTTTGAGTCTTCGATTCTTGGGAGTCGATTTATTTTTCGATTTTGGTTTTCAGAGATGAGACTGACAGCGACATGTGCTCCAAGCAACATGAAGTAGATACTTATATAAACTTGATTAACAGGTGTATACTGTCAGAGTTATGATACCTATACAGACTTGTAGTAGGGGTCGTTCACCAAGGCGACCAGCTGGAGTTGCCTTTAGGGTTTATACTCTCAGTTTTGTTGGCTATGCATTTAGTGTATATAACAGGGAATAACCTATAATATGTTGGTTATTATTTGTAACCATGGTATGAGTTAACCACGGGAACAACCTATTGAGTCTGTGAGCTTTGAACCTGTGTCGAAAAGGCGAATTTCTTTTGAGAGCCGATTGATACTGAGTCGGAAAGCAGGGGTCCAGTCGTCACATTTCTTGTGAAAATTAAAGACTACAGTCTTAGGGATTTTCACTAATCATGCTAGTCAGATCATTACCTGTTGGGTAATGGACAAGACGAGTAGGTTATTGTTGATGCAGATAGCAGAAGGCTAGTTTACTTTGTTTCATAGGGATTTCGATCCCTGAGTTGTTCGTACAGGGTTGTATAACTTTGAAGGTATTTTTGAGTACTTAACTCGTGTTATACAGAGAAAGTAGAGTCATTTGCATACCATTATCGTGATCAAGTCGGTATTTGGTGGTAAATATAGAAAATAAATTTCGGGGAATAATATATCACTTGATCATGGGTAGTGATATTGAGAGAGAGTATTTCCCCTTGTCACTTTCTATGACATATTGTAGGGAATTCTTGAGCTTCAAGCAGGGTGATAGTCGATAACGAGAATACCATGCAAATTTGTTAGACTTACAGAGTTTACACTCACCGAATAGCTCAAGAATGTGAAGGAATGTTTTAAGCCACCCACTGTTATTGGCTTACTTTTGGATTAAGATGACTGTATCTTCTATCAGATCCTGCCAGAAGACATTAGATTGAGTCAAAAGTTTAGAAATGACTCCGTACAATGTAGGGTTTTGCTTATCGAGTCCGTGAGGGGAAACTTCGCTTCCCACTTCACCTCGGTAGCTTGTCCATGGCGATCCCTTCGATGTCCCCAGATTAAAAAAATTTAATCCTAGAAAAAAGGGATTGCCAAAGCAACCAAGTCATCGTCGTGCTATTCATTTAGAGAGGTCACTTGAACAAACTAGTTGTTCAAGCGACCATCCTCTATTCTACGAGTAGCCGCGGATAACATGCTTATAATTGAAAAACAAAAACAAGCAACAAACAAAAGAAGAAAGTAGAATAGGTATACCTCTCGATCTTCTAATGTATGACCTTCCTCCTTTTGGACGTCGTGTGGGTGACGATCCAACAAAAGTCGAAGCTCCTAGATGCAAAATCTTCCTTCCTTGCTCTTCCAAAGCAAGAGGAAGAATAGAAACAAGGTTTTTCTCCTCACTAGAAACAACCAACAAGGAACCAAACTTATCCTTGCCGCCGACCATCTAGATGAAAGAGAAGATGGTGGAAAACAACCAAGACACCAAGGGAAGCCCTATATGTTGTTTCCACCACCTAAGGAGAGGGAAAAGGAAGCTTTTGGGCACCGGCCAAGGATGGAAAAGAGCTGGGAAGGGTGCTGGATGTTGGCCAAAAGAGGAAGAAGAAGAGTGAAAGAACCTTCCTTATTTGGTGTCACCCTTGCCTCCAAACCCTAATCCTAATCCTATCTCAAATAGGATTCCTTCTTGCCGCCCAAACCCTAGCTCTCCTATCATGTATGTCACGCCAAATCCCTTTGCCATACTTTTATAGAGTTAGGGATAAGTCATGAATTAATCTCCTCCATTGGTTCTAGGGATTTAATCTCAACCGTAGGATCTAGAGATTTAATCTCAATCGTCGGTTCTTAGAGATTTAATCTATACCAATGGATCTTTGAGTTTTGTTTCTATCCTTTGGATCTAAGCATCATGAGATGTTAATAGGCTACATTAGGGACCATGAGGAGGAGTTGGGTCTTGGCCACCCATGGATCAAGCCCACATAAAGTCCGATCCACTAATGATGATCCAATCCACTAAAGGTTCATCATTAATCTACCTCACCAACCCCCATATGATAATATGGGCTCCATATATTATTTGTACATTTTCTCCCTGTGTTTAAGATCTCGAATGTCCGTCGATTAATTAATTTACCGACCATGAATTAATCAACAACTAACTCCTTGAGTAGTACCACTCAAACTTTTCATCATGCCAGACCAAGTCCACCTGCAGAGTTTACATGATGAACCTTATGAGCTCCTCAAGGGGACATCATCATCCTAATATATAGGACACGGTTTCCTCCTATAATCAACGACACACCATATAAATAATATCGTCTCCCAACTTAGCGAGCCTATCAATTTAATCTATAAATCTCGCCCATTGGTAAATCAAAGAGATGAGTACTAAGTATATGTGTCCATTATTATATCGGGATTAAGAGCATGTACTAAATAATATCTGAGGTCCGATTCGATTATGTAGTCAGCAATAAATCGAATCACCTCTAAGTCGGTCCTGCTCAATACACACAAAGTGCACTAGTGTGATTCTATGGTCAAGACAAACCAATACCAAACCACACTACAACCATTCCAATGGTTTGTCCAAAGCCATCTCGGTTGTGAGCCTTTGCTTATACTTTTCAAGGGACCGATAACATGGTCTCCTGTGTGACACAACACACCATGTTATCTACAATGTAAAGTATTAGACAATATTGCATAACCATAAAAATATGCAAACAATGATCATGTGATTCTTATTCCAAAATAAAGATGTTCATACAAAAGATAAACTTTTCAGTATACATCCCTACAATCTCCCACTTAAACTAAAAGACTATGTTGTCCTCAAAGTGTCATACATCTGATCCCCATTCCCTCCACATGCCTATCAAAAGCTCTCTCCAGAAGGGTCTTAGTGAAAGGATCTACCAGGTTATCCTCCGATGCAATCTTGGCCACAATAACTTCTCTCTTTACGATTTCTCGTATCAGGTGGTACTTGCGCTCTATGTGTTTACTAGCCTTATGGGCTCGTCGTTCCTTCGAGTTTGCAACTGCACCACTATTATCACAATAAATTGTGATAGTTCTGGGCAAACTAGGAATCACATCCAAGTCCATCAGGAAGTTCCTGAGCCATACAGCTTCTTTGGCCGCCTCAGAGGCCGCCACATACTCAGCTTCCATGGTGGAGTCCACCACGCACTTCTGTTTGACACTCCTCCATACAATGGCTCCACATCCCAAAGTAAACACAAAACCTAAGGTAGACTTACTGTTATCCCTATCAGATTGGAAGTCGGAATCCGTGTAACCCACAGGGAGTAATTGGTCTGCCCGGTAAATCAGTATATAATCCCTAGTCCTTCTCAGGTACTTCAATATATGCTTTACTGCAGTCCAATGCCTCTGTCCTGGATTACTCTGATATCTGCTGACCATGCCCACGGAAAAGCAGATATCTGGTCTCGTACAGAGCATCGGATACATGAGGCTTCCTACTTCCGAAGCATAAGGAACCACCTTCATCTCCTCTATCTCCTCAGATGATCTAGGACACATCTCCTTAGATAAAGGAACTCCATGCCTGAAAGGTAGAAAATCCTTCTTAGTATTCTGCATGCTAAAACGCTCCATAATCGTGTCTATGTATGAAGCTTGGGATAAGCACAACATCCTTTTCCTGTGATCCCTTATAACCTTGATCCAAAGGATGTGTCCTACCTTTCCCATGTCCTTCATATCAAATTGTTTGGACAACCATACCCTTACGTCCAATAACACCTTGATATTGTTGTCAATCAACAAAATGTCATCTACGTATAGTACAAGAAATACCACTATATTTCCGTCGCATCTCTTGTATACATAAGACTCATCCGGACTTTGAATAAATCCATAAGACTGGATCACCTCATCAAACCGGATGTTCCAAGGCCTCGAAGCTTGTTTGAATCCATAAATGGACCGATTAAGCTTACATACAAGATGCTCTTTGCCCTTAGCAATGAATCACTCTGGTTGCTTCATGTAGATGTTTTCCTCAAGACTTCCATTAAGGAAAGTTGTCTTGACATCCATCTACCACACCTCATAATCCATATGAGCTGCTATGCATAAGAGAATCCGGATAGACTTAAGCATGGCTACCGGCGAAAAGGTCTCCTCATAATCGATACCCTCTTTCTGAGTATACCCCTTCACAACAAGCCTCGCTTTGAAGGTCTCAACCTTCCCATCTATTCCTCTCTTTCTCTTGTAGATCCACTTGCATCCAATGGTTTTTACACCATCGGGTGGTTCTACTAGCTCCCAGACCTGATTTGAATCCATAGATTCAATCTCAGCATTCATTGCACTTTGCCAAGATATTGCATCTTTATCTTGGATTGCCTCGTCATATGTCCAGGGATCAGGTTCATGTTTGCCAGGGACCAAATCAGAAGATTCTCCCAAGAATATAAATCTATCAGGCTGTCTCATAACCCTCTCACTACGACGAGGTATCACCTATGTATCCTCTGTGAGATGCGGTGCAGTGACATATGGTATATCCTCTTATACCGGTGGTACTAAAGAAGTGACTTCCCCTTTTAACTCCTCCAGAACAATTTTACTCTTGGCCTTGTGGCTCATCACATAGTCTTCCTCTAGAAATCTGGCATTCGTGCTAACGATCACCCTCTGATCTCTAGGACTATAAAATAATCCACCCTTCGTTCTCCTGGGATAGCCAACGAACAAGCGTACTTCTGTACGAGGTTCCAACTTACCAGCATCTTCCTTCAGCATATGTGCTGGACTCCCCCATATCCGAATATGTCTTAGACTAGGCTTTCGCCAAGTCCACAACTCTGTGGGAGTAGAAGACACTGATTTAGATGGTACTAAGTTCAGAATGTACACTGCCGTATCTAGAGCATATCCCCAGAACGAATCTAGCAAGTCAGAATAACTCATCATCGATATAACCATCTCCATAAGAGTCCTATTCCTTCGCTCTGCTACACCGTTCTGCTGGGGTGTGCCAGGTGCAGTCAATTGGGATTGAATCTCAGCCTCTGATAAGTAGTTCTTAAACTCTCCCAAGAGGTACTCACCTCCACGATCAGATTGTAGTATCTTGATACTTTTACCTTGACGTTTCTCAACATCATCCTTGAATTCTTTGAACTTGTCAAAGCATTCAGACTTGCGGCGCATCAGGTAAATGTATCCATATCTTGAGTAATCGTCTATAAAAGAGATGAAATACTCAAAACCACCTCTACCCTGGATAGACATAAGACCACACAAATCAGAATGAACCAATTCTAATACATCTTTTGCTCTATACCCCTTGGCCTTAAAAGGCCTCTTGGTCATCTTACCCTCCAAGCAAGATTCACAGGTTGGGAGATCCTCCACCACTAATGAACCCAAAGGTCCATCAGCTATCAACTTTTGAATTTTGCTTAGGTTAATATGACCAAGCCTAAGATGCCAAAGATATGTTTGGTTCATCTTCGAAGGTTCTTTTCTCTTATTAGAATTAGAAGATGAGTTATTAACTTCAATTTGCATCGTGGGAGGTTTTGGTTCAATTGTATACAAATTTCCTATCAATGCACCCGAACAGATAATGTCCCTATTCCTTCTTATAACAACTCTGTCATCAAAAGAAATAGAATATCCATCCATAAACAATTTAGAAACTGAAATTAAATTCTTTCTAAATAAGGGTACATAAAGGCAATTCTTAAGAACCAAAAGTTTATTTTTCTCAAAAGATAAATGAACATCTCCCACTGCAACAGCCGCCACCTTCGTGGCCTCGCCCAAGTATACGATAATCTCCCCCTCAGCTAGTCATCTGGTTTCCTGGAACCCTTGCAAAGTATTGCAAACATGATCAGTGGCTCCCGTATCTACACACCAGGTGCCGGTAGATGACACCGCTAAACATGTTTCAACGACTAGACCAAAAGATATACCTTTGTTCTTGCGGTTGGGGCAGTCCTTCTTCCAGTGTCCAGTCTACTTACAAGTGAAGCACTTGCCTTTCGGCTTCTTCACTCCTCCCTGAGTACCTCCCACCGCCTTCGCTCCGGTTTGTTTCTTCTTCTTCTTGCCTTTCGACTTAGAAGTAGAAACCTTCTGGGTCACCACAGCATGCGCCTGAGCACTCTGACGAAATAGTCCCTCTGTCGCCTGGAGTTCTGTCAGAAGTTCCGCCAATGAATACAACCTCTTGTTCATGTTGTAGTTAAGGCAAAACTGCTCAAAACTCCTAGGCAGAGACTGGAGTATGATATCAATCTGGGTTTCCCCATCGATCTTAGCTCCTAGGACCTCCAGCTCATTCAAATGAGCCATCATCTTAAGAACATGATCCCTTATGGGTGTTCCCTCGACCATGGTGGTCGTCATCAAGTTTCTCATGGCCTCTTGCCTCGCAGCCCGATTCTGGTGTTCAAAAAGCTCCTTGAGATTGAGCATCATACCATAAGTAGTGGACATGGATTGATGCTGATGTTGCAGTACATTTTACATAGATGCCAAAATGTAACACCGTACCATCTCATCGGCCTTGATCCACTTCTTATAGCTCTCTCTCTCCTTTTCCCCAGAATTATCTGCAGGCTTGGGAGGGAACTCTTCGAAGAGTACATATTTGTATTCCTCAGCAGTCAAGACAATGTCTAGATTCCTCTTCCAATCTACATAGTTGGGTCCAGTAAGTTTGTTCTCTTTCAGTATCACAGCAAGTGGGTTGAAAGTCATTTTGAAAGAAAACCTAAGAATCACATAAATCAAAACATTAGATTTTAAAAAATTATTGATTCCTCAAACAATAAAATTTTAAAATCAACCAACACCTCAAAACACCGAGAATATCGTATGCCACGATAGTGTGGACGTATACGAATTTTACATTTGTAAGAGGAGGTTTTACCCATTAATTTTACTATCTTGTCAACCTAACTTTTTGACAAGTAAAATTAATAGTTGGTTCCTCTTTGGCCCTACAAATAAAAGCAATCACTCCGATGGGGAGGATACTTATATTTGTATCTAAGTGTTCACCATTACTCGGTTCTAAGGTAATTATCTCGGGTTATGTGCCTTACGATGGACAAGTACACACGCTCCTTAATAATTTCCATATTCGACCTTGTGATCCGCAAACAAACCCATCCGATGGGGAGGAAGGCACTCAGAGCCGACGCACAAGTTTGTTTGCATCACTTGTCAAATCATAATGGAGGCCGCGGGAATTTATAAAAATATCCCTCTTCCACTTAGTAATTTGAAATTGAGGAATTTTCCTAGCCTACGACATGCATATCAAACAAAAAGCAATAAATATGAAAAATAAATTATTTTCCAACTATTATGGCTTTTGTCTTCAATATGACTCTCGTCTCATCGCCATCTCATCCCTCCTCCTACGCCATGTACGAGCCATCTGGAGATCCGAGCCGAGACTAAAACCTATTTTAATTTACATCCATCGATCCTATACTCCACGAGGTAGTGTACATGAAATCTAGATCAAAAGTAAAATAAAATAAAGAGTGGCTAAACAATGCCATATTTAATTTACAAAAACTAAATACTAGCCTCGTCAACCCCGACGATTCAACAAAATAAATATTTACACACATACAATCACACACACACATATGGCCATAATAGTCGGATCTTATGCCTGCAACCAAAGAGTTAAACTACGCATATCCTACTATTATCCGACACATATAATATATGAAAAAGTGCATAAAAATTAACGGAATCCTAAACACACAAAACCGGGAACCTTGGCTCTGATACCAATTGTAGGGTTTTGCTTATCGAGTCCGTGAGGGGAAACTTCGCTTCCCACTTCACCTCGGTAGCTTGTCCATGGCGATTCCTTCGATGTCCCCAGATTAAAAAAATTTAATCCTAGAAAAAAGGGATTGCCAAAGCAACCAAGTCATCGTCGTGATATTTGTTTAGAGAGGTCACTTGAACAAACTAGTTGTTCAAGCGACCATTCTCTATTCTACGAGTAGCCGCAGAATAGACAATGTCCGGATCGCCGGTTTTTGTGTTTATGCTCGGGATCCAAGTATTATTTATCCATTTACAGATTTATAATATGCTTATAATTGAAAAACAAAAACAATCAACAAACAAAAGAAGAAAGTAGAATAGGTATACCTCTCGATCTTCTAATGTATGACCTTCCTCCTTTTAGACGTCGTGTGGGCGACGATCCACCAAAAGTCAAAGCTCCTAGATGCCAAATCTTCCTTCCTTGCTCTTACAAAGCAAGAGGAAGAATAGAAAGAAGGTTTTTCTCCTCACTAGAAACAACCAACAAGGAACCAAACTTATCCTTGCCGCCGGCCAACTAGATGAAGGAGAAGATGGTGGAAAACAACCAAGACACCAAGGGAAGCCCTATATCTTGTTTCCACCACATAAAGAGAGGGAAAAGGAAGCTTTTGGGCGCTGGCCAAGGCTGGAAAAGAGCTGGGAAGGGTGCTGGACGTTGGCCAAAAGAGGAAGAAGAAGAGAGAAAGAACCTTCCTTATTTGGTGCCACCCTTGCCTCCAAACCCTAATCCTAATCCTATCTCAAATAGGATTCCTTCTTGCCGCCCAAACCCTAGCTCTCCTATCATGTATGTCACACCAAATCCCTTTGCCATACTTTTATAGAGTTAGGGATAAGTCATGAATTAATCTCCTCCATTGGTTCTAGGGATTTAATCTCAACCGTCGGATCTAGAGATTTAATCTCAACCGTCGGTTCTTAGAGATTTAATCTCTACCAATGGATCTTTGAGTTTTGTTTCTATTCTTTGCATCTAAGCATCATGAGGTGTTAATAGGCTATATTAGGGACCATGAGGAGGAGTTGGGTCTTGGCCACCCATGGATCAAGCCCACATAAAGTCCGATCCACTAATGATGATCCAATCCACTAAAGGTTCATCATTGATCTACCTCACCAACCCCCATATGGTAATATGGGCTCCATATATTATTTGTATATTTTTTCCCCATGTTTAAGATCTCGAATGTCCGTTGATTAATTAATTTACCGACCATTAATTAATCAACATCTAACTCCTTGAGTAGTACCACTCAACCTTTTCATCATGCCGGACCAAGTCCACCTGTAGGGTTTACATGATGAACCTTATGAGCTCCTCAAGGGGACATCATCATCCTAATATATAGGACACGGTTTCCTCCTATAATTAATGACACACCATATAAATAATATCATCTCCCAACTTACCGAGCCTATCGATTTAATCTATAAATCTCGCCCATTGGTAAATCAAAGAGATGAGTACTAAGTATATGTGCCCATTATTATATCGGGATTAAGAGCATGTACTAAATAATATCTGAGGTCCGATTTGATTATGTAGTCAGCAATAAATCGAATCACCTCTAAGTCGATCCTGCTCAATACACACAAAGTCACTAGTGTGATTCTATGGTCAAGAAAAACCAATACCAAACCACACTACAACCATTCCGATGGTTTGTCCAAAGCCATCTCGGTTGTGAGCCTTTGCTTCTACTTTTCAACGGGCCGATAACATGGTCTCCTGTGTGACACCACACACCATGTTATCTACAATGTAAAGTATTAGACAATATTGCATAACCATAAAAATATGCAAACAATGATCATGTGATTCTTATTCCAAAATAAAGATGTTCATACAAAAGATAGACTTTTCAGTATACATCCCTACATACAAGTGTTTAGGAGATGAAAATTGATAAGCAGACATTGCAAGTCAGATGTTGGAATGAGAAGGCACCGAATGTTGGACAAAAGGAGCAAGATCGAAGTCATAGGCCACGAGCTACTAGTGAATAGTTTTTTCGATCATAGAAGACCCACTGCAGATCGTTAAAACTGTCTGATGTTATTAGTGAAATCAGAACAAAGACTCCGAAGGGTTTATGTGAGTGCAGTGCGGATCACGAAGTCACAGAAAATCAGTATTATCTATTGGATCAGATCATTTGTTGCTATTTTAAGCAATCAGTACAATTGAAGAGGTGTATTTTGAAGACTTAGTTGATGACTATCGATGGTATTCCGGGAGGATGATGCACAGTCTCGACAACAGATATCAGCACAGAAGATTGGGTTATCTCATCAACAGCGAACTACTACCTCAGGCGTGGTTGGAGTCCCTTGATACTTCCCTTCAGAGGAAGTGATTTACTCAACAGTATCAGTAGAAGACATCTTAAAAGACTCATGAAGACAACAACAACTGTTACCCCCAGACGTGGATTGCCTTTATACAGAGGAGAGAGTATATGACGATGGTCGTGTCTATTCTGTAATCTACAATTGTAGCTCATAGGAATAAGTGATGGGATCAGATGATCCAGGAAAATTCTCGGGTCATTCATCGCAGAAATGAGACCGCTATGTCATAGACTATTGGATTTGATGTTGTTCTCTTCGGGGAAAGGCTGAGACCTACGTGGAGCCTTTGGATCGGATCAAAAGATAATTGATCGTTCAGGGTATTATTCTAGTTTAACCTCTGGGTTAATATATTGAGAGATACTTGTAGTTTACAGGTATCCTTGTCTAGAACATTTTTAGTTCGGATTAGAAGGGTTCCTTTATATCGACTTGTGGGTCGGTGGTATATCTCCCTGTAGGGAGTCGCTTCGGAGGCTCATTGGCTCCCATGTCCCCGAATTAAAATTTTCACTAATGAAAGAATTAATCCGGATGGGTTGAGCTTCCTTAGCACAACCTATTCATCATCGTGCTAACAACTTGAGTGGTCGCTTGAACAAACTAGTTGTTCAAGCAACACAACTCTTCTAGTTGGTTAGCCGCGGAAGAGACGACGGATGGATCGCCGGTTTTTGTGTTTGTCTTCGGGGTCCATGATTATACAATATATATTCATACACACACATGCATAATCAAAATATTAAAGAATATATTCAGATCTGTAAATAAAGTTAAAATAACTTTATACCTTACGATCTTCTATCGTATGTCCTATCCTTCTCGTGGACGACGTGTGGACGAAGATCCTCCACGAGTAGAAGCCTTCTAGATCACTTTCTTCTCTACCTTGTCCGCTGTGAACAAAGAGAAGAAACCACAAATACCTTCCTATCTAGAACCGGCCACCAAATTATGGAACTTGGTGCAACCGCCGGCCAAGGAAACAATTGGATGAAGCACCGGCCAACTTGAAGAGGAGTTGCCGCCGGCCACAAAGGAGAAAGGAAGGAGGAAGACCACCGGCCACCAATGGAAGGAGAACCGCTGGCTAAGGAAGAAGAGAAAGGCCTTAATGATGGGCACCGGCCAAGTATTGATGGATGAAATTGGGCGCCGGCAACAACTAGAAGGAAGAAGAAAGTTGCCGCCCACTTTTTCTCCAAACCCTAGCCGCCCACTTCTCCAAAAGCCAAACCCTAATTCTCTAATTCAAATCCTTGATCATTATTGCCGCCCAACCCTAAGCATCTATTTATAGAATAGGGCTTAAGCCTCCTTTAATCTCCACCGTCGGATCTAGGGATTTAATCTCCACCGTCGGATTTAGGGTTTTATCCCAACCGTCGGATCTAGGGTTTAATCCCAACCGTCGGATCTAGGATTTCATCCCAACCGTCGGATCTAAGGTTTCATCCCAATCGTCGGATCTAGGGTTTTATCCCAACCGTCGGATTTAGGGATTTAATCCCAACCATCGAATCTAGGATTTCATCCTAACCATCGGATCTAGGGGTTTAATCCCAACCGTTGGTTCTAGGGTTTCATCCAACCATCGGATCTAGGGATTTAATCCCAACCGTTGGTTCTAGGTTTTGTTTTACATTCATGGATCTAGACTTCGCAAGGATTATATTAGGCTACGATAGGGACCATAAGGAGGAGTTGGGTCTTGGCCACCCGATGGATCGGAACCACACAAACTTGATCCATCAATGATGTTCCATTCCACTAGAGGATCATCATTGAACTACCTCACCAACCCCCATAAATCAATATGGGCTCCATTTATTATTTGTACATTAATCTCCCCGTGTTTAAGATATCGAATGTCCGTCAATTAATTGATTTACTGACCATCAATTAATTAACATCTAATTCCTCGAGTAGTACCACTCAACCTTATCATCATGTTGACTAAGTCAACCAGCTAGGTTTACATGATGAACCTTATGAGCTCCTCAAGGGGGCATCATCAACCTAATATATAGGACACGGTTTCCTCCTATAATCAATGGCACACCATGTAAATAATATTATTTCCCAACTTATCGGGCATATTGATTTAATCCATCTAAATCTCACCCACTGGTAAATCAAAGAAATAAATACTAAGTACATGTGCCCATTATTATATCGGGATTAAGAGCATGTACAACATAATATCCAAGGTCCGATTCAATTATGTAGTCAGTACTAAATTGAATCACCTCTATGTCGGTCCTACTCAATACACCTAAGTGTACTAGTGTAACTCTATGTTCAAGATAAAACAATACCAAGCTACACTACAACCATGCCAATGGTTTGTCCAAAACCATCTTGGTTGTGAGCCTTTACTTATATTTTACAAGGTACTAATAACATGATCTTCTGTGTCACACCAAGCACCATGTTATCTACAATGTAAAATATTAGACAATATGCACACATATATAATGAATATATAAAATACAAATAATGATCATGTGATTCTTATTTCAAAATAAAATGTTCATACAAAAAGAGCTAGGCTTTCAGTATACATTCCAACACTCCCGTCAGGTGAGATGTGGATCAACAATTAAGAAGTCAAAGGATGCCCTTAGACTCTGAAAGACATACCTTTACTGTAGACATATCCTTACGGATGGTCAAATTGTTGAGGTTATGGTATGATTATGTATCTATGATGTGCGAATAATCCGAGAGTATTCGGATGTAATTTTGGAATAACTCCAAGGCTTGCTGCTGCATAGGCAAGTGGAGTAGGTGATCAGAGTGATTTTGGAGATAGTGTCGATATTGAATACTTCATACGAGTGATAATTTTGTTAGTATCAGTGTTGCTAAACACTATGGAAATTAGAAGAGCATAAATTGCGATTATAGGAGATGTTGGAGGGGATATTTATCTATCCCAGTATTTCTCCTTGAGAAGATCCGAAACTCTTTGTTAAAAGAGAGATGAACCCTTGAGATTATGCATCGATTATCAATCACAGAATGCGATAGTTGTTGAAAAGTGAATAACCTTCATTGTGGATAGATGATCTATTTAGATCAGCTAAGGACACCTATGTATACTCTAGGGTTGATTTACGACTTGAGTATTTATATTGTAATGACATGATGACATACAATTATTATTGTCGCTGTGATGATTGATATATCATCAGTGAAGAGTAAAGAGGATGCAGGTGTGTAAAGACGACAATTTCATACTTGGTATTAATTTACGAGTTGGTGTTAATAATATTAGACGTATTTAATGATTTAGTCACCCATGGATTTGAGAATCGTGTATTTTAGACACGATTAGATCAGGTTGTGGTCGTTGGAGCTGCGTAACTTGGCCACTGTTGATGGTTGTAGTTGGAGTTGCATACTCGGCCACTGTAGATAGTGGTTTCCTTGTATTTATTTGGTTATTCCTGCAGATGTGGATAGGATGCTTCTAGCGTTACTATACCACAGATTTGTTTGACCAAAAGGGTAATGGAATTCACTCCGTCGAAAGCTTATGAAATTAGGTTTTAGAACCTAGATGGAGATTGACGTTTGCATCAGTGTTAGTTAATCCGTTCGATGTGGATGGAAGGGTATTGTATGCAGATGCATCGCTCCAGTAAATGGAGTGATTCCGATGCTGTTGAATGAGACGTATCTCATGCTTACGCCAATTGAGCAACTGAGAGACAAGCTATCATATACATGACGTGGACTTAGTAAATGTTATCCTGATTTGTGGGTGTATGAAGCAGGAATGCTCATGGGATTTTGACTAGCTACTGGGTAGCTACTATAGAGTTGCTGGAGCATGAACAGTTGCAACAATTGCAACAAGTGAGATTGGTCGCTATAGTCTTCCATGCACTTACAGAGTGTGAGGTGGAGTGGATTTTAGACGATTGATGGATTTCTCTTGTGAGAAGATCAATTCCTGTCTCTAATATGGATATGTGTTATGGACATGCATCCACTTAAGAATGAGTTGCTACAGGAGGCATATCATTTGAGATTTGCTATACATCCTAGTGGTACTTGGATGTACCGAGATTTAAAATGTTTATACTGGTAGGAACGGTATGAAGAGAGATATTGCAGACTTTGCTGTTCAATGTGTAGTATGCCAGTAGGTGAAGGTTGAAAATAAGAAACTCGCTGGATTTCTTCAGAAAATTATGATTTTGGAATGGAAGTGGGAGCAGATCACGATGGATTTCATTACGAGATTACCTAGAACCCGTAAAGTGTTGGATCGATCGGATCACTAGAGGGGGGGTGAATAGTGATAAAAACTTTCATTTGTTTTCAAAACTCGAGTTATGCAGTAGAAAGAATAAAACAATAAAGATAAAAAAGACACGAGAGTTTTTTACTTGGTTTGTATCCTTCGGCTACTACTCCAAGGCCCTAACGGTCCTAGACCGCGTACGGAGGGTAAAACACTAAAAATACTCCTCCTCGTTAGAGGTAGGAGTAAGCGGCAAAACAATCGATACAAGAAAACTCAAGGTAGAGGGACAATCCCCCTCTCCTTGTTATGATTAAAGCTCAATAAGTAAGAAATAAAATAACAATATACCAATGACTTATAAAAGAATGAAACTTAAACACTTGTTGTCGGAGATGCGGTAGCACGTCATCGTTGTAAGATCGTCGTAGAAGAGTAGCGTAACACGAGCACTTTTGAGCACTTAGAATTGATAAAAACCCTAGGAGAGGCCCTCCTTTTATAGCCTTTGAGTCCCTTCTCGAGAGGATCTTCAGCCAATCATATTTAGGCACCAATCTCCTTGAAATGAGGTGATAAGGCTTGACACCTCAAAGTTGATCCTTGACCACCAATGATCGTGATGGCCATCATCGATCGGTGATGCGATCTAATCGAGTCGCAACACCCGTGATCGATTTCAAGCGGAGTGGCTCTTGTGGGCAGTCGACTGATGCTAGCTGAAATCACAAGTTAGCTTAACAAAAATATAATTTCGACGGTCACCGACCGTCTGATCTCGACTTAGACCATCCATGGGATGTCTTTGGTCGAATCTATGCTTAAGACCATCCCCGTAAGGAGGATACGACCTCACTTACGCTCCCACACATGAGCTTACCTCGATACTTACTTTGTAGATCTTTCTTCTGGCCTTTCACTCGATTCCTTCGGCTCCCTTTGAAGTCACTCAAGTGTCGCCCGACCACCGCAGCTTCCTCTGGGTGTCGCTAGCCTTTAGCTCCAGCTTTAGCAATTTTCTGCACACTCGATTTTACTCGTGAGATAACAATATGAGCTTAACTTTGTATCATTTGCTATAATCAAAACTCAGGTTCAACTTAGGTGCCTACTGCACCAACAATCTCCCCCTTTTTGATCTATGGCAAACCCACATACAAAGTTAAGGAAATAATATGCATGAAGAATGAGAATCAAGAATAATAAAGATTAAGTAGGAGTAGTAGAGATTTTCTTCAAGTATTCCCCCTTGAGGAAACCTCCCCCTTGACTGTGGGTAAGTCTTGAAAGAAGATCTTAATCCTCCCCCTTGATGTTTGCTATTTAGGAAGACTTTAAGTAATTAACAATTACTTAAAGTTGGCCTTAGTCAGAAAAATTTAAGTTAAAAAGACTTCATAACTTGGCCCTTTCTCCCTCTTTAAAACATTTAAGTTTAAGTAAATTTGCAAAATTTAAAGTTAAGTAAAAGAATACATTTACTTAACTTTTGGCCATTAGAATAAGTATGAAGTATTAAGTTAAGTTATAAAAAAAAATTGATCCCTTGATCCCTTAACTTTGGCCTTTTTCTCCCCCTTTTGCTATATATCGAAAAGAGTGGGGGGTTTTGAAAAAGAGGAAAATATAGGTATTAAGTTTAAGTTTCAAGTCCAAGCATGTTCCGTATTATTTTGAAAATAATATACTAAAAATAAGCTCATCTATTGAATGTTCAACTCTTGTTTGACTTGATCGATATGAAGGATCAACAAGTCCCGGTCAGAGTCGGTTAATATATATGATTATACTCCGTGGTTCATGGTGATGCACTAGCTCTACATTTGAAACCAAGAGTAAGGTCCTAACATCTCACGCCCATCTACATGGCTAAGTATACAAATACATTAGTCCTATGTGTTGCGTGAGATGTATTTGCTCCTTAAATCTATAGGTGCATGATATCTAAGGTATGTCCTATGCTAGTTCCATGAAAGTGTAAAAATAGTAATAAAAAAATATAATTTATAAATTCCTATTCTACTAGGCACATGCCCAATTTTTATCTGAATACACTGAATTCGGCTTCGGGTAGGGATTTATTAAATAGGTCTGCCAAGTTGGACTTCGATTCGACGTATTCGAGTTGTATGGCTTCGTTGGCCACATGTTCTCGAATGAAATGAGGTTTGACTTATATATGTTTGGTCCTAGAGTGACATATTGGATTTTTAGTTAGGTTAATTGAGATAATGTTATCTACGTGAATTTTAGTGTTTGTAAAGTCTAACTTAAAATCTCGGAGAGTGTGCTTCATCCAAAGAAGCTGAGTGACACACTCACCCATCGCGATGTATTCGGCTTTGGTGGTAGATAAGGCAACACAGTGTTGCTTCCTACTGCACCAACTCACTATACTCGAGTCGAGAAGTTGACAACAACCACTCGTACTCTTTCTATCGAGCTTACTACTGACATAGTCCGAGTCGGAGTAGCCAGTTAGTTCGAACTCGGTAGATCTAGGGTACCAAATACCGACATTAAGTGTACCCTTTAGATATCTAAGGATACGCTTAACTAGAGTTAGGTGAGACTCTTTAGCACAGGTTTGGAACCTTGCGCACAAACTTACTGCAAACAAGATATCTAGTCGGCTTGCAGTTAAGTAAAGGAGACTCCCTATCACGCTCCTATAGTATTTTAAGTCGATTGAATTTCCGATTACATCTTCTTCTATATTTACATTTGTTGCCATTGGAGTATTAATAATTTTATCGTCTTGCATCCCAAAGCGTTTAATTAATTCTTTAGTATATTTGCATTGGTGTAAGTATATTTCATCTTTAGTTTGTTTAATTTGCAGACCTAAGAAGAAACTCAACTCACCTACTAAATTCATTTCAAATTCACTCTCCATAAGTGAAATAAATTCGTTTAGTAGAAACGAGTTTGTGGTTCCGAAGATGATATCATCTACGTAGATTTGGGCTATAAATATGTCTTTACCTACGGTTTTTACGAAAAGGGTTGGGTCAACTAAACCTTGGTTAAATCCTTTGGACGTAAGATAAACTGAAAGCCTCTCGTACCAAACTCGAGGAGTTTGTTTGAGTCCATAGAGAGCTTTCTTTAATCTAAGGACATGGTTGAGTTTAACTAGACTTTCGAAATCGGGGGGTTGACTGACATAAACCACCTCCTTAATATATCCATTCAAGAATGCTGACTTTATATCTATTTGAAACAACTTAAATGCTCGATGTGTAGCATATGCTAATAACATTTGAATGCACTCTAATTTGTTAGGGCAATCTCTTGCCGTGATATGGTTTTGATGTGTGTGGCAAAGGGTTTAAGTTAGGTTGTTATTGTGATTTGATATGTGCGTTGGAGTCTTGCAAGACTTAGTAATTCGCACATGGAGCCTTGGCGAGTTTCACATCTCATGACTCGGTCTTTGAGTCGGTGAAGGATGGCATTGCACCGTCATGCGCCTGATGCTCCCGAGGGACTGCCTGACGAGATGACTTGAAGCGAAGCCTAGGAAGTAGACTTCGAAGGCAAGAGACGTGAAGGAGCATTGCAGAGTCGTGTGCCTAATGCTGCCAAGGGACGTGGCCGCGAACGAAGAGACCTTCGGCGAGGGACTTCGAGTGAGATGAGAGAATGAGTGAATTGTAAGTAGCTCATTTGGTGAACTTGGCCGAATGGCTTAGTGTCGGAAAAGTTTTCCCGACATCAGTCGACTGCCATGAAATGGCAATGATCGCTTCCGAGTCGAACGCGTTCCGGGTATCCGATCGAGTAGATTTTGGCCCGAATGATCGCCATATGTTGGCGATGACCCAAGACATCGGTCATCGATCGGCAAGGCGCAATGATCGTCAAGAGGGTTTGGGTCACAGAATCGCTCGTAGCCAACTGGGCAATCGACTACGGAGGCATCAGTCTACTGATGGATCCATCAGTCGACTGCCAAGGGATCCGTTGGACTACAACGGTCGAGATCCAACGTGTTCGGAGGCCATTGAAGTGGCGGCAGTCGACTGGTGGCGGCCAACGGGAAGAAATCAGCCCTCTCTATAAAAAGAGATGGTGTGGGCTTGTGGATGTCTAATGCTTATGCTCTAAGTGATCATCCAAGTGCTCCACAAGATTCAAACTTCTTCTCTTAGTTTTCTTTCACATCTATTGTAAAAAAGTGTTCTTGAGTTGTAAAGGTTACCTCCACCTAGCTTGGTGCAAATGAGAGACCAATAGTAGATTTGGTTGCGGAGTGATTCACCGAGGACGAATCGGAGACCGTGGATTAGCGGCGTAGCCGTGAACCACATTATATTATCTTGTTAGCATTGTTTTTATCTTTTCATTGTTTATTTGCTTGTCTTGTTTGGTTCCATTGTGCTAATTAGTTTTGTAGACGAGCAAATTCCGTCATCCAACGAAAGAGTGCTATTCACCCCACTCTAGCCGGCCAATACACACTGATCGATCCCCTACAAGTGGTATCAGAGCCAAGGAAAGCTTGCCGAAGACTAACCGCCACAACAAGCACATTCAAGAATGGTTGGCTCTAATATTCATCCGCCAAAGTTCGAGGGATATTTTCTTGGTGGAAAAAGAGAATGGAGGTATTTTTCTAACCCGACTTTGAAATTCTTTTAATTATGGAAAACGGTTTCGAATTGCCTAGGGATGAAGAAGGGGAGAGATTGGAGAAATCTAGGTGGAGCAAGAGGCAAAGGGAAGAATACTTGGCAAATTCAAAGGCCAAGCACCACCTTTACAATGTACTCCCCCAACAAGAAGTAAACCAGATTGGGGAATGCTCTAGTGCAAAGGAGATGTGGGAGAAGCTAGTAGAGCTTCATGAAGGTACCTCGGTGTTGGAATGTATACTGAAAGCCTAGCTCTTTTTGTATGAACATTTTATTTTGAAATAAGAATCACATGATCATTGTTTGCATTTTATATATTCATTATATATGTGTGCATATTGTCTAAATATTTTACATTGTAGATAACATGGTGCTTGGTGTGGCACAGAAGATCATGTTATCAGTTCCTTGTAAAATATAAGTAGAGGCTCACAACCAAGATGGTTTTGGACAAACCATTGGCATGGTTGTAGTGTAGCTTGGTATTGTTTTGTCTTGAACATAGAGTTACACTGGTACACTTAGGTGTATTGAGCAGGACCGACATAGAGGTGATTCAATTTAGTACTGACTACATGATTGAATCGGACCTCGGATATTATGTTGTACATGCTCTTAATCCCGATATAATAACGGGCACATGTACTTAGTATTTATTTCTTTGATTTACCAGTGGGTGAGATTTAGATGGATTAAATCAATATGTCCGGTAAGTTGGGAAATAATATTATTTACATGGTGTGCCGTTGATTATAGGAGGAAACCGTGTCCTATATATTAGGTTGATGATGTCCCCTTGAGGAGCTCATAAGGTTCATCATGTAAACCCAGCTGGTTGACTTAGTCAACATGATGATAAGGTTGAGTGGTACTACTCGAGGAATTAGATGTTAATTAATTGATGGTCAGTAAATCAATTAATTGACGGACATTCGATATCTTAAACACGGGGAGATTAATGTACAAATAATATATGGAGCCCATATTGATTTATGGGGGTTGGTGAGGTAGTTCAATGATGATCCTCTAGTGGAATGGAACATCATTGATGGATCAAGTTTGTGTGGTTCCGATCCATCGGGTGGCCAAGACCCAACTCCTCCTTATGGTCCCTATCGTAGCCTAATATAATCCTTATGAAGTCTAGATCCAAGAATGTAAAACAAAACCTAGAACCAACGGTTGGGATTAAATCCCTAGATCCGATGGTTGGATGAAACCCTAGAACCAACGGTTGGGATTAAATCCCTAGATCCGATGGTTAGGATGAAATCCTAGAATCGACGGTTGGGATTAAACCCTAGATCCGACGGTTGGGATAAAACCCTAGATCCGACGGTGGAGATTAAATCCCTAGATCCGACGGTGGAGATTAAAGGAGACTTAAGCCTAATTCTATAAATAGGGGGCTTAGGCTTGGGCGGCAAGTATTGGTTTAGAATTGGAATTAGGGTTTGGCTCATCCACATGTGGGCGGCTAGGGTTCATTGGGCGGCTAGGGTTTTGGAGCAAAGAAGTGGGCGGCAACCTCCTTCCTTCAAGTTGATTGTCGGCGCCCATCCTCCTCCATCAACACTTGGCCGGCGCCCATCCTAGAGGTCTTTCCCTTCTTCCTTGGCCGGCGGTTCTCCTCCCATTGGTGGCCGGCTCTTTTCCTCCTCCCTATTCTCCAAAGTGGCCGACGGCAACACTTCTTGAAGTTGGCCGGCGAATCATCCAATTGTTCCTTAACCGGCGGTTGCACCAAGTTTCATAATTTGGTGGCCGGTTCTAGATAGGAAGGTATTTGTTGTTTCTTCTCTTTGTTCGCAGCGGACAAGGTAGAGAAGAAAGCGATCTAGAAGGCTTCTACTCGTGGAGGATCTTCGTCCACACGTCGTCCACGAGAAGGATAGGACATACGGTAGAAGATCGTGAGGTATAAAGTTATTTTAACTTTATGTACAGATCTGAGCATGTTCTTATTTGTTTTGATTATGCATGTGTGTGTATGAATATATATTGTATAATCATGGACCCCGAAGACAAACACAAAAACCGGTGATCCATCCGTCGTCTCTTCCGCGGTTAACCAACTAGAAGAGTTGTGTTGCTTGAACAACTAGTTTGTTCAAGCGGCCACTCAAGTTGTTAGCACAATGACGAATAGGTTGTGCTAAGGAAGATCATCCCATCCGGATTAATTCTTTCATTAGTGAAAATTTTAATCCGGGGACATGGGAGCCAATGAGCCTCCGATGCGGCCACCTAACAATTGGTATCAGAGCCATCGATTTCCGGTTTTGTGTGTTTAGGATTCGGTTAATTTTTTATGCATTTTTCATATATTATATGTGCCGGATAATAGTAGGATATGCATAGTTTAACTCTTTAGTTGCAGGCATAAGATCTGACTATTATGGCCATGTGTGTGTATGTGAATGGATGTGTGTAAAAATTTATTATTTGAATCCTCGGGGTTGACGAGGCTAGATTAGTATTTAATTTTTGTAATTAAATACGGCATTGTTTAGCCGATCATTTTAGTTTACTTTCGATCTAGATTATTTGTACACTCCTTCGTGGAGTATAGGATCGATGGATGTAAATAAAATGATTTATCTCGGCTCGAATATCTTTGGTGACTTGCGCACGGGAAAAGGTGGAGCGGACGAGGTGGCGACACGACAGGATGCATATTGGGGGACAATGCCATAATAGTTGGAAAAAATTCTGTTTTCCATATTTATTGCTTATTTGTTTTATATGCATGTTGTGTATGTTTAAAATTCCTCGATTTCAATTTACTAAGTGGGAGAGGGATATTTTAATTAATTCCCGCGGCCTCCATTACAATTTGATGTGTGATGCAACAAACTTGCGCGTTGGCTTTGAGTGCCCTCCTCCCCATCGGATGGGTTTGTTTGCGGATCACTATGTCAAATAATGGTTATAGGAAATTATTTAGGAGCGTGTGTACTTCCCCATCGGTAAGGCACATAATCCGAAATAATTCCCTTAGTATCGTGTAATGGTGCACACTTAGATACAAATAAAGGTATCCTCCCCATCGGAGTCACTGCTTTTATTTGTAGGGCTAAAGAGGAACCAACTATTAATTTTATTTGTCAAAAAGTAAGGTTGACAAGATAATAAAATTAATGGGTAAAACCTCCTCTTACAAATGTAGAATTCAGATACGTCCCACACTATCGTGGCATGCGATATTCTTGTTTTGAGGTGTTGGTTGATTTGAGATTTTATTTTTTGAGGAATCAATAATATTTGAAATCTAATATTTTGATCATTGTGATTTTTAGGATTTTCAAATGGCTTTCAACCCACTTGCTGTGATTTTAAAAGAAAACAAACTTACTGGTTCAAACTACATTGATTGGAAAAGAAACCTGGATATTGTCCTAACTGCGGAGGAGTACAAATTTGTACTCTTCGAGGTCTGTCCTCCTAAGCCCTCCGATGACTCTGATGAAAAGGAGAAAGAACATTATAAGAAATGGGTTAAGGCAGATGAGATGGCGCGGTGTTACATTTTGGCATCTATGTCAAATGTGCTGCAACATCAGCATCAGGCCATAGCCACTGCTTATGACATGATGTTCAATCTCAAGGAACTTTTCGCACATCAGAGTAGGGCGGCTAGGCAGGAGGCAATGAGAAACTTGATGACGACCACCATGGTCGAGGGAACACCCGTTAGGGATCATGTTTTCAAGATGATGGCTCATCTTAATGAGATGGAAGTCCTCGGAGCTGAGATCGATGGGGAAACCCAGGTCGATATCATTCTCCAGTCTCTGCCTAGGAGTTTTGAGCAGTTCCGCCTCAACTACAACATGAACAAGAGGTTGTTGGCGGAGCTTCTAACAGAACTCCAGGCGGCAGAGGGGCTTTTTCGTCAGAGTTCTCAAGCCATGGTCGCTCAGAAGGTTTCTTCCTCCAAACCGAAAGGTAAGAAGAAGAAGAAGCAAGGTGGAGCGAAGAAGGTGGCAGTGGGACCTCAAGCAGGAGTGAAGAAGCCGAAAGGCAAGTGCTTCACTTGCAAGCAGACTGGACATTGGAAGGCGGACTGTCCTCGCCGAAAGAACAAAGGTATATCTTCTTGTTTAGTTGTTGAAACATGTTTAGCGGTGTTATCTACCAGTGCCTGGTGTGTAGATACAGGAGCCACTGATCATGTTTGCAATACTTTGCAGGGGTTTCAGAAAACCCGACGACTAGTTGAGGGAGAGATTACTGTCTTCATGGGCAATGCTTCAAAGGTGGCGGCTATTGCAGTGGGAGACGTTTATTTATCTTTTGATAGGAATAAATTTTTGGTTTTGAGAAATTGTCTTTATGTACCTACTTTTAGAAAGAATTTAATTTCAGTTTCTAAATTGTTTTTGGATGGATATTCTGTTTCTTTTAATGACAAGGTGGTTATAAAAAGGAATAGGGAGATTATCTGTTCTGGTACATTGGTTGGCAATTTGTATACTATTGAACCAAAAACTCTCACGATGCAAATAGAAGTAAATAACTCATCTTCTAAATCTAATAAGAGAAAAGAACCTTCGCAAATGAACCAAACATATCTTTGGCATCTAAGTCTTGGTCATATTAACCTTAGTAGAATTCAAAGGTTGATAGCTGATGGACCTTTGGGTTCATTAGTGGTGGAGGATCTCCCAACCTGCGAATCTTGCTTGGAAGGTAAAATGACCAAGAGGCCTTTTAAGGCCAAGGGGTATAGAGCCAAAGATGTGTTAGGATTGGTTCATTTTGATTTGTGTGGTCCTATGACTATCCAGGCAAGAGGTGGCTTTGAATACTTCGTCTCTTTTATAGACGATTATTCAAGGTATGGATACATTTACTTGATGCGCCGCAAGTCTGAATGTTTTGACAAGTTCAAAGAATTCAAGGCTGATGTGGAGAACCGTCAAGGTAAAAGTATCAAGACATTACGATCTGATCGTGGTGGCGAGTACCTCTTGGGAGAGTTTAGGAGTTACTTATCAGAGGCTGGGATTCAATCCCAATTGTCCGCACCTGGCACACCCCAGCAGAATGGTGTGGCGGAGCGAAGGAATAGGACTCTTATGGAGATGGTCAGATTGATGATGAGTTATTCTGAGTTACCTAATTCGTTCTGGGGGTTTGCTCTGGAAACAGCAACACACATTCTGAACTTGGTTCCATCTAAGTCAGTACCCTCTACTCCCACAGAGTTGTGGACTGGGCGAAAGCCTAGTCTAAGACATATTCAGATTTGGGGTAGTCCAGCACATGTGCTGAAGGGAGATGCTGGTAAGTTGGAATCTCGTACAGAAGTGCGCTTGTTTGTTGGCTACCCTAAGGGAACGAAGGGTGGTTTATTATATAGTCCTAGAGATCAGAAGGTGATCGTGAGTACGAATGCCAGATTTCTAGAGGAAGACTATGTGATGAACCACAAGCCCACGAGTAGGATTGTTCTTGAGGAGATGACAGGGGAAGTCCCGACTTCAGTACCACCGGTACAAGAGGAGACACCACAAGTCACTGCACCACGTGTCACAGAGCATACACAGGAGGCACCTCGTCATAGTGGGAGGGTTGTTAGACAACCCGACAGATTCATGTTTTTGGGAGAGTCTTCGGACTTAGTCCCTGGTGAACATGAACCTGATCCCTGGACATATGACGAGGCAATCCAAGATAGAGATGCAGTATCTTGGCAAAGAGCGATGAATTCAGAGATAGAATCTATGGATTCTAATCAGGTCTGGGAGCTAGTAGAGCCACCCGATGGTGTAAAAACCATTGGATGCAAGTGGATCTACAAGAGAAAGAGAGGAGTAGACGGGAAGGTTGAAACCTTCAAAGCTAGGCTTGTTGTAAAGGGTATACTGTAAAGAGGGTATCGATTATGAGGAGACCTTTCACGCAGTAGCTATGCTTAAGTCTATCCGGATTCTCTTATCTATAGTGCCATATGGATTATGAGATTTGGCAGATGGATGTCAAGATGCCTTTCCTTAACTAAGTCTTGAGGAGAACATCTATATGCGCCAACCAGAGGGATTCATTGCTAAAGGCAAAGAGCATCTTGTATGTAAGCTTAATCGATCCATTTATGGATTGAAGCAAGCTTCTAGATCTTGGAACATCCGCTTCGATGAGGTAATCCAGTCATATGGATTTATTCAAAGTCCGGATGAGCCTTGTGTATACAAAAGATGTGACGGAAACGTAGTGGTGTTTCTTGTACTATACGTAGATGACATTTTGTTAGTTGGCAACAATATCAAAGTGTTATCAGATGTAAGGGTATGGTTGTCCAAATAGTTTGATATGAAGGACTTGGGAGAAGTGGGACACATCCTTGGGATCAAAGTTATAAGGGATCGCAAGAAAAGGATGTTGTGCTTGTCTCAAGCTTCATACATTGACACTATCCTTGCTCGTTTTAGCATGCAGAACTCCAAGAAAGGTTTTCTACCTTTTAGGCATGGAGTTCCTTTATCTAAAGAGATGTGTCCCAGAACATCAAAGGAGATAGAGGACATGAAGGCGGTTCCTTATGCTTCGGCAGTAGGAAGCCTTATGTATGGTATGCTATGTACGAGACCGGATATCTTCTTTGCCGTGGGCATGGTTAGCAGATATCAGAGTAATCCTGGACAGGGACATTGCACTGCGGTAAAGCATATATTGAAGTACCTGAGAAGGACTAAGGATTATATGCTGGTTTATCGGGCAGATCAATTAGTCCCTGTGGGTTACACGGATTCGGATTTCAAATCAGATAGGGACAAGAGTAAGTCTACCTCGGGGTTTGTGTTTACTTTTGGAGGTGGAGCCATAGCATGGAGGAGTGTCAAGCAGAAATGTGTGGCGGACTCTACCATGGAAGCTGAGTATGTGGCAGCCTCTGAGGCAGCCAAGGAAGCTGTATGGCTCAGGAACTTCTTGATGGACTTAGATGTGATTCCTGGTTTGCCCAGAACTATCACAATTTATTGTGATAATAGTGGTGCAGTTGCAAACTCGAAGGAACCACGAGCTCATAAGGCGAGTAAACACATAGAGCGCAAGTACCACCTCATACGAGAGATCGTAAAGCAAGGAGAAGTTGTTGTCGCCAAGATTGTATCAGAGGATAACCTGGCGGATCCATTCACTAAGGCCCTTCCAGCGAAAGCGTTTGATAGGCATGTGGGGGACATGGGGATCAGATGTATGGCAGAGTGATGACGGCATAGTCTTTTAGTATAAGTGGGAGATTGTTGGAATGTATACTGAAAGCCTAGTTCTTTTTGTATGAACATTTTATTTTGAAATAAGAATCACATGATCATTGTTTGCATTTTATATATTCATTATATATGTGTGCATATTGTCTAAATATTTTACATTGTAGATAACATGGTGCTTGGTGTGGCACAGAAGATCATGTTATCAGTTCCTTGTAAAATATAAGTAGAGGCTCACAACCAAGATGGTTTTGGACAAACCATTGGCAAGGTTGTAGTGTAGCTTGGTATTGTTTTATCTTGAACACAGAGTTACACTGGTACACTTAGGTGTATTGAGCAGGACCGACATAGAGGTGATTCAATTTAGTACTGACTACATGATTGAATCGGACCTCGGATATTATGTTGTACATGCTCTTAATCCCGATATAATAACGGGCACATGTACTTAGTATTTATTTCTTTGATTTACCAGTGGGTGAGATTTAGATGGATTAAATCAATATGTCCGGTAAGTTGGGAAATAATATTATTTACATGGTGTGCCGTTGATTATAGGAGGAAACCGTGTCCTATATATTAGGTTGATGATGTCCCCTTGAGGAGCTCATAAGGTTCATCATGTAAACCCAGCTGGTTGACTTAGTCAACATGATGATAAGGTTGAGTGGTACTACTCGAGGAATTAGATGTTAATTAATTGATGGTCAGTAAATCAATTAATTGATGGATATTTGATATCTTAAACACGGGGAGATTAATGTACAAATAATATATGGAGCCCATATTGATTTATGGGGGTTGGTGAGGTAGTTCAATGATGATCCTCTAGTGGAATGGAACATCATTGATGGATCAAGTTTGTGTGGTTCTGATCCATCGGGTGGCCAAGACCCAACTCCTCCTTATGGTCCCTATCGTAGCCTAATATAATCCTTATGAAGTCTAGATCCAAGAATGTAAAACAAAACCTAGAACCAACGGTTGGGATTAAATCCCTAGATCCGATGGTTGGATGAAACCCTAGAACCAATGGTTGGGATTAAATCCCTAGATCTGATGGTTAGGATGAAATCCTAAAATCGACGGTTGGGATTAAACCCTAGATCCGACGGTTGGGATTAAACCCTAGATCCGACGGTTGGGATAAAACCCTTGATCTGACGGTGGAGATTAAATCCCTAGATCCGACGGTGGAGATTAAAGGAGGCTTAAGCCTAATTCTATAAATAGGGGGCTTAGTCTTGGGCGGCAAGTATTGGTTTAGAATTGGAATTAGGGTTTGGCTCATCCACAAGTGGGCGGCTAGGGTTCATTGGGCGGCTAGGGTTTTGGAGCAAAGAAGTGGGCGGCAACCTCCTTCCTTCAAGTTGATTGCCGGCGCCCATCCTCCTCCATCAACACTTGGCCGGCGCCCATCCTAGAGGTCTTTCCCTTCTTCCTTGGCTGGCGGTTCTCCTCCCATTGGTGGCCGGCTCTTTTCCTCCTCCCTATTCTCCAAAGTGGCCGGCGGCAACACTTCTTGAAGTTGGCCGGCGAATCATCCAATTGTTCCTTGACCGGCGGTTGCACCAAGTTCCATAATTTGGTGGCCAGTTCTAGATAGGAAGGTATTTGTTGTTTCTTCTCTTTGTTCGCAGCAGACAAGGTAGAGAAGAAACCGATCTAGAAGGCTTCTACTCGTGGAGGATCTTCGTCCACACATCGTCCACGAGAAGGATAGGACATATGGTAGAAGATCGTGAGGTATAAAGTTATTTTAGCTTTATGTACAGATCTGAGCATGTTCTTATTTGTTTTAATTATGCATATGTGTCTATGAATATATATTGTATAATCATGGACCCCGAAGAGAAACACAAAAATCGGCAATCCATCCGTCGTCTCTTCCGCGGCTAACCAACTAGAAGAGTTGTGTTGATTGAACAACTAGTTTGTTCAAGCGGCCACTCAAGTTGTTAGCACGACGACGAATAGGTTGTGCTAAGGAAGCTCATCCCATCCGGATTAATTCTTTCATTAGTGAAAATTTTAATCCGGGGACATGGGAGCCAATGAGCCTACAATGTGGCCACCTAACACTCGGAGGCCAAACTTGCAAGGAGAGACCTCCTCCGCTCCCAACTATCAAACATCAAATTAGAAAAGGGAGAAAAGGTAACCTCGCTACACTCTAGATTTAAAGATATAATAATCGGTTTATCTAGTGTAGGTGAGAAGCTTTCAAATAGGGACTTGCTCATGAAGGCTATAGATGCCTTTCCTCGGTCCTTAAGATGGAGCTCTATGGTGGACTCCTACATGTCAAAGAATTTAGAAGTGAGCACCTTGGAGTAGTTCTTTTCAACCATGGAGCTCCATGAAACGAGGCTTGAAGGAATAAATGAAGAATCAAGTATCAAGCCATGAAGAGTAGTAGCCCTAGTAGCAATTAAGGGGAAGAAGAAGAAGATAGAGACCTTCTCCTCCTCCAACGAAGCATCCTCATCCTCTTCCATGGATAGCACGGAAGAAGCTTATATGGTAAGGAGGGTAAGGCGTGCATTAAAAGATTTTAAATTCAATAACTCTAATCATAGGAGAAGAAGATCAAGGGGGAAGATTATTTGCTATAATTACCAAGGAGAGGGACACATAAGGGACAATTGTCCCCTCCTAAACAAGAGTAAAGAGGAGAAGAGAAAGAAGGAAGAAAAGAAGAAGAAGAAGAAGGGGAGCAAGAAGAAAAAGGAAGAAGAAAAGAAGGCCAAAGAGAAAAGGAAGACAAAAGCACTCAAAGCAAGGACATGGGATGATCCCTCTTCATCATCATCATCATCATCATCCGAAGAGGAAGAACATGTCTACTCCAACCTTGCCCTAATGGCCTTTGACGACCTAGATTGCTCCTCCTCCGAAAATGAAGAAGTAAGCTCAAGTGAGGAGAGCTCGAGTGAAGGGGGAGCTTCTTCACCATCCTCCTCATCCGAAGAAGAATAAGACATGGAAGCAATGGTAACAAATCTAACTCCCAAGAAAATAGTTTCCATGGTTTCTAGCTTAACTAGGGATTTATTTAGGGCAAAGAAGGAAAATAAATGCATGCTAGATCAAATTAAGGACTTAGAAGAAAAATTAGAAAAAGCATGCTTAAATATAAATGATAATATTTCTTCTATCTTAAATGATGCATGCTCACATGAATATATGTCATTTAATGTTAGTGATGCATGTATGGATGAAAATAGGGCTCAATGGGAAAAGGTAGATTATTTGACTAAGGACCTAGAAAAATCTACAATAGGCTCCAATACCCTTAACATGATAATTGGGAGCCAAAGAGCTAGCTTCAATAAGAAAGGCCTAGGATACAAGGGAAAAACTAATTAAAAGGCCTATAAATGTTTGATTGCTAGAGGCCAAAGCAAAAATAAGACAATTGCTAGAAAATGGATTCCTAAGGAGTATTTGTTGGTGCAGTGGACACCTAAGTCGAACCTAAGTTTTGATTATAGCAAACGATACAAAGTTAAGCTTATGTTGTTATCTCACGAGCTGAATCGAGTGTGCAGAAGATTGCTATAGCTGGAGCTGAAGGCTAGCGACACCCGGAGGAAGCCGCGGTGGTCGGGCGACACTCGCGTGACTTCGGAGGGAGCCGAAGGAATCGAGTGGAAGGCCGGAAGCAAAAGCGACACATAAGTATCGAGGTAAGCTCGTGTGTGTGAGCGTAAGTGAGGTCGTATCCTCTCTACGGGGATGATCTTAAGCGTAGATCCGACCCAAGACATCTCATAGGTGGTCTAGGTCGAGATATGACGGTCGAAGACCATCGGAAGTATGTTTTTGTTGAGCTAACTTTGACTTGCAGCAAGCATCAGTCGACTGCCAGCTTGGAGGACTCGACTGTCGTGTATCAGTCGACTGCCGAAGGTCATCAATCGACTGATGCTGCCATCAGTCGACTGATGATGGCCATCAGTCGACTGATGGTCAATGATCAGATTCGAGGAGTCAAGGCTTATCACTCCACCTCAAAGCGGTTTGGTGTCCATTTGTGATTGGTTGAAGACCCACTCGAAAAGGGGCTCAAAGGCTATAAAAGGAGGGCCAAACCTAGGGTTTCATCAACAATTCTAAGCCTCCAAAGTCTCCAAAGCTACCGACAACAACGTGCTTCTTCTTCTCCGACGTCTAGGTTTCATTTCCTTTATTTTTGTACGTCGGTTTTAATTTTAGTGTCGTTGCTCATTTACATTCTTCGAAGTTATTTTTCTATCGTAACGAGGAGAGGGGGAGTGTCCCTCTACCTCGAGTTTTTTTGTATCGATTAACTCCTACCTCCAACGAGGAGGAGTTTGTTTAGTGATTTGCCCTCCGTGCGTGGTCAAGGACCACTAGGGCCTTGGAGTAGTAGCCTTCGGCTACGAACCAAGTAAATATCTTGTTTCTATTGTCTCCTTTACTTTTTGTTTTGCTTATCTTTCCGCTGCGTATATTTGTCTTGAAACAAATTCGAAAAAGTTTTTTCTTTCGCTATTCACCCCCCCCTCTAGCGAACCACATCGATCCAACAATTGGTATCAGAGCCGGGGGCGCTTAGATTTGGTGAAACCACCAATCTAATCTTTTTACATAGATTTGTTTTTCGTTCGTTTAAATGTTTCTCCCGCACTACTAATCCAAGACGAAGTCTTGGTACTCTTCGTTTGATTTTGTTTTGCAAGTATTCGCTTTTGGAGTAGTCGACGGTCAAACGGGCATAACTTTTCGTACAAGTTGACCCACGACACGGTCTACCTACCAAATCGAAGCTCTCACAGAGATCTACACTTCTTACTGGGGGTTTACCCCCATAACAAGCTATTTTCATCCTCAAAAAACGACGTTTAGTAGCCTTTCGGGGACATCGAAGGTTGTGAGTACTTACTTTTTATTTAGTTTCTTATTTCTTTGCTTAACCTTCTATTTTTCGTTTATTTCTTTTATTTCAAGACTACTAATCCAAGACGCAAGTCTTGGTACTTTTGTGTGTTTTTGTTGTTGCTAGGTTTTCATTTTAGTCTCCTTGTCTTTTTGTTCTAATGGCCCATCTCGAGGGTTTTAGCATCATCCGACCTCCGTTTTACAACGGAGATGATTTCCGTTACTGGAAAGGTCGGATGGAATGCTTTCTCAAAACCCAAATTGAGATGTGGATCATAATTCAAACGGGTTTCACACTTCCAACCAATGAAGTGGGTGACTCCTTGGATTATGATCAATGGACCGTTGCAACAAAACGACAAGTCGAAGCCGACGCCAAGGCGACACAAATCCTCCAATGTGGCCTATCCAAGGAGGAGCTAAATCGCGTCGGCCCCTTCATAAGCGCAAAGGATCTTTGGACAAAACTAATCGAGTTACACGAAGGATCGGATCAAGCTAAGGTTTGCAAACGTGATTTGTTATTCAATAAATTGTACACACTAAAAATGCAGGAACACGAGTCCGCGACGCAACTTCACGCCCGTGTCCAAGACATAGTCAACAACCTACATGCAATCGGGCAAAAGGTCAAAAATTGCGACCTTATAAGGTATGTCCTAAACTCTTTTCCGAGGACTACCTTATGGGCATCCATGGTCGATGCCTATAAGGTCTCCAAGGACCTTTCTAAAATTAGGTTAGATGAACTTTTTTCGGATTTTGAACTTCATGAGCAGTCTAACTCGGAGCCCGAGAGGGGTATAGCCTTGTTTGCAGGTTCAAAGAAGAAGAAAATTGCAAGCAAGCCACCACCAACCGAGGAGGAAGACGAGTCCGAAGAAGAAGTTGACCCGGAGTTGACTGCCGAACTAATGAACCTAGCTCGAAGGATAGCCAAGGGACGAAAGCGAACCACGACTCGACCCAACCAAGGTAAGTCTAAAAGTTCTAACATTAGGTGTTATGAGTGTAACAGGTTTGGACACATCAAGTCCGAGTGCCCCAAGCTCAACCACCAAGCACCTAAGCACAAGAAGGCCCTCAACGCGACATGGGAAGAAGCGTCATCCGAAGAAGACGAAGACCACGTCTTCATGGCGAAGTCGATTGAGTCAGACACGGAGACCGAACCTGAACTTGAGTCAGAACCTGAGGATGACTCGGACTACGAAGCTACCTTCAAGTCAAGCCATGGATACACATCCGGTTCAAAAGATACCCTTAAAGTAAGTCGAAATTTATTTAATACTTTACAAAATACGGTTAGGTTTTTGTCTAGGAAATTAGTTAAATCCGAGTCCAAGGTCGAGACCCTAGTTGAGGAAGTTAAACTCCTCAAACACCAGGTCTCCCTAACCTCTTCGACTAGTTGAGTTCAAGAGAAGGACTCAACTCGGGTTGAAAAACTCGAAGTTGAGAACTCTCTCTTGAAAAGTCAAGTCGAAGATCTTAGGAACACGTTGGAAAGGTTCACTTCGGGATCCAAAGGACTTGACCTCCTACTTGGATCTCAAAGGGCCGTGTACAACAAGGCTGGACTAGGGTTTAACTCAAACGCGACTAATAGGTCGTATATGTCGATCGTAAGTAGACATAAAAAATGTGTCCAAGCATGGGTCCCTAAGACCACTTTGATTTCAACTCTAGGATCTAACTCGTACTGGGTTCCCAAGGACCAAATCCACTATGTGGATAGACCGAACCAATTCAACGGTCTAGGGGGAGCCAGTACAAAATATGTTTGTGCTTTAACTTAGAAATTGCATGTTTTAACTTAGAAAGTTTGTGCTTTAACTTAGAAATTGCATGTTTTTAACTTAGAAAATTTGTGCTTTAAAACTTGTGAACTCTCTTAGAACACGTACATAACCAACTAAAATTCTTCGAAAAGATTGAGCCTCGGGGAGCCTCTTTTCAAATAACCAACTAAAATCCTTTGAAAAGATTGAGCCTCGGGGAGCCTCTTTTCAAAAATAACCAGTTAGACTAGGAAATGATCTTAGGTGAGTCAAGTCATCATTTTCTTGAACATGGTTTTGTCTAAGGAAGTGGTCGATGATCCGATAAAAGAAGGCCCCTATGCCTCGCCACGACCTGGAAGCCATGATCTTGAAAAGGTAAACTTGACAAGCCTAGGGTTAAATCCAAATCTAACATAAAATTACTTGAACCTAAATCCACTCAATCAACTTAATTGAAAGTCATCTCAAAAAACACATAAGTATAACATGCTTGATCATATAGACTCCGGCAAGATGACCTAGGGTTAACAACTTACAACCAATTTTCTTAACAAAAATCTAACATCCAATCCAACCACCTTGTGTGTAGGATCAATGGATGTTGACGATGTTGCTCACACATGACCGGGATCAACTCAAATTCGCAAAGCTTCGATTCAAACGACAAGGATCGTAGCCTTTGGGAATAACGGCAAGCTCAAAATCATCGGATCAGTGATATCGAGCTTAACAAATTTTGTTATTAAAAATGTATTACTTGTAGAGAATTTTGAATATAACTTACTTAGTGTAAGACAATTGTGTGATAATAACTATAAGGTTATATTTCTAGAAAATGAATGCATAATTAATACCAACGAAACCTCTAAAACAATTCTTAAAGGAACTAGAAATAAAAACATATATACGATCAATTTAACTAACTCTCAACTAAGTGTCTTATGACACGGAAGAGGAATCATGGTTGTGGCACCGAGACTCGGTCACTCACACCCAAGACTCGGCCCACAAGATGAGTCAGAGTGGCTTAGTCAGAGGCTTACCCAACCTCAACAACTTGGTTAATAAAATCTGTAATGCTTGTCAACAAGGAAAACAACCTAGGACACAACACAAGTTAACTAACCAAGAACGAACCTCAAGTGTACTTGAGCTCCATATGGATCTATTCGATTCACATGGAGCCAAGTCTCTCAATAGAAGTCAATATTGCTTAGTCATAATTGACGACTACTCCAGTTTACTCGGTTAGGTTCATCAAACATAAAAATGATACCTAGATCAATTAATTAATCTATTCAAATTAATCGAGAATCAAAAAGACCTTAAGGTTAAAAGACTTAGAAGCGATCATGGTGGTGAATTGAAAATCAAAGGTTCACCGACTCAGAACCTAAACGGATACCACCATGAATTCTCTGCCCTAGGACCCTCAAAGAAAATGGCCTAGTGGAGTGGAAAACCGAACTCTACAAGAAGCCGCTAGGACCATGTTGAATGAATACGACCTACCCGATAGGTTTTGGGCGACTAGTTAGCACGCTTGCTATGTCCAAAATAGGATCCTTATGGTAAAGAGGCACCTTAAGACCTCATATGAGATTTATCACGATAAAATACCTAACATCAAGTACTTTAGGGTATTTGGGTGTAAGGTACATATCCTAAACACTAAGGATTACCTAGGGAATTTACATCCAAAACCACGACAGAATCTTTCTAGGATACTGACTACAAGTAGAGCTTATAGAGTATATAACCACGACACCCTTAGAGTCGAGGAGACTATCAATGTAGTATTCGATGAAGGACATGAACCTCCCAAGAACCCCAATTAGTGAGCCGATTCATACTAGACCTTACTCTGATCCGGAGATCAGGTCTAGTGTTAATCCTAACCTAAGTCAACCTAGTCACTCTATTGATCAAGTGATAGATGACTCCAACCAAACTAGTGTTCAACCAAGTCACCCCATTGATCAAGCATTAGGTGACACAAACCCAACCCAATCTAGGACTCAGACTAACCACCCTATCGATCAAGTGATAGGAGATCCTAATCTAGGAGTTCGAACTAGAGCATCCTATAGGAACCTTAGTCAAATTTCCTTAATTTCAAAGATAGAACCCAAATCAATTGAACAAGCTCTTCTTGATCCCGATTGGATTATTACAATGCAAGAAGAGCTAGCTCAATTTACTAGGAACGAAGTGTGGGAATTAGTACCACCACCTAAAGACAAAACGATAATTGGAACAAGGTGGGTGTTTCGAAATAAGCTTGATGATAAAGGTGAAGTAGTTAGAAACAAGGCTCGGTTAGTCGCCAAAGGATTTAGCCAAGTCGAAGGCTTAGATTACGATGAAACCTATGCCCCAGTAGCTAGACTCGAATCCATTCGAATGTTGCTAGCTTATGCCGCACATCGAGGATTTAAGCTATTTCAAATGGATGTTAAGTCGGCATTCCTAAATGGATACATTAAAGAAGAAGTTTATGTTAGCCAACCCCCCGGATTCGAAAATCTAGATAATCCCGACCATGTTCTAAAACTTAAGAAAGCTCTCTATGGACTTAAACAAGCTCCTCGAGCTTGGTACGAGAGACTTTCAATCCATCTTACGTCAAAAGGGTTTAACCAAGGCTTAGTTGACCCAACTCTCTTCGTAAAAACCTTAGGTAAAGAAATATTTATAGCTCAAATCTACGTAGATGATATAATTTTTGGAACCTCTAACTCAGCCTTACTAAACGAGTTCGTTTCACTCATGGAAAGTGAGTTCGAAATGAACTTGGTAGGTGAGTTAAGTTTCTTTTTAGGTCTACAAATTAAACAAACTAAGGATGGTATATACCTATATCAACAAAAATACACTAAGGAGTTAATTAAAAGATTTGGAATGCAAGACGCTAAGATAATAAACACCCCAATGGCAATTAATGTTAACATAGGAGAAGACCTAGAAAGTAAGTCCATTGACTTAAAGTACTATAGGAGCGCGATAGGAAGTCTCCTATACTTAACTGCGAGTCGACCCGACATCCTATTCGCAGTAAGTATGTGCGCCAGGTTCCAAACCTGTGCTAAGGAGTCTCACCTAACCCTAGTTAAGCGTATCCTTAGATATCTTAAGGGTACACTTAACGTTGGTATTTGGTACCCTAGATCTACGGAGTTCGAACTAATCGGCTACTCCGATTCGGATTATGCGGTAGTAAACTCGATAGAAAGAGCACGAGTGGTTGTTGTCAACTACTCTCAAGTCTAGTGAGTTGGTGCGATGAAGCAACATTGTGTTGCCTTATCTACCACCGGCCGAATACGCTATGCGATGGGTGAGTGTGTAACTCAGCTTCTTTGGATGAAGCACACTCTCCGAGACTTTAGGTTGGACTTCACCAAAACTAAAATTTTTGTAGACAACATAAGTTCGATAAATCTAACTAAGAACCCTATATGCCATTCAAGGACAAAGCATATAGAGGTAAAACACCATTTCATTCGAGAACATGTAGCCAACGGCTCCATACAACTCGAATATGTTGACTCGAAGTCTAACCTAGCAGACATATTTACTAAACCACTACCCGGTTTAATTTAGTCTCTTGAGGCGAAAAATTAGGCATGTGCGTAATAGAATAGGAACTTGCAAATTATATTTTCTTACTACTATTTCTTACTTTTTCATGGAACTAGCATAGGACATACCTTAGATATCATGATCCTATAGATTTAAGGAGCCAGTACATCTCACAACACATAGGACTATTGTGTTTGTGTACTTAGCCACGTAGATGGACGTGAGATGTTAGGACCTTACTTCTGGTTTCAGATGTAGAGCTAGTGCATCGCTATGAACCACGGAGTATAATCATACATACTAACAGACTCTGACCAGGACTGGTTGATCCTTCATATCAATCAAGCCAAATATGAGTCGAACATTTCATAGATGAGCTTATTTTCAATATATTATTTTTTAAATAAAAAATGTGGAACATGCTTGGACTTTAAATTTAGCACTTATTTTGGTTTCCACACACTCCTTACTCTTTTTGATATACGGCAAAAGGGGGAGAAAAAGACCAAAGTTAAGGGGTGACCAAAGTTAAGGGGTCAAAAAATTTTTTAACTTAACTCTTACTTCATGTTTAAACCAAAAGTTAACTTTAGGTTTTGAAAACTTATTTAACTTTTAACAAAAGGCCAAGTTAAGAGAATTCTTAACTTATTTATGTCGTTAATGCTTTACTTAAGAGGGAGAAAGGGCTTAACTAAAACGTTGTACTAAAGCTAACTTTAAGTAATGATAATTACTTAAAGCAACCCTCAAGGGGGAGGATTAAGGTCTTTCTTCAAGACTCACCCTCGGTCAAGGGGGAGGTTTCCTCAAGGGGGAGTACTTGAAGAAAATCCTTACTACTCCAACTTAATTTTTTCTCATGCACATTATTCTTCATGCTTGCTATTTTACTTAACTTTGTATGTGGGTTTGCCATAAATCAAAAAGGGGGAGATTGTTGGTGCAGTGTGCTGCCGTCAAGACCCTTGTCGGCGTCCAAGCTCCAGCCGGTGAACCTCCGGCGACCCTCCGGTGATCCCCTAAAAGGTTCGGCATCAAGGTGAGCTTTTGTCTCCTTGTTTTGGCCGGCGCCTATCTCCTCCACCAAGCTGTCCAGTTTTCTGGACAGCTTCTTCTCCTCTCGTCGGAGCGTCGTTTGGACGACGGTTAGTGCTCCGACAGCGGCTAACATACCGGGGATTTGATCTCCGGTAATCCTCTGAGGTGGAGGACGAAGGATTCGTCAATCGGTTGACGAATACCTCTCCGGAGAAGCAAGTCTTGAGGACTTATTTTTTGGTCTGAATTTGGATTCGGATCGTGATCATCTCTCGATCACGTCGTCTTCAACACGAGGCTAGTAACCCGTACGAAGACGAAGCTCGTGGCTTGGCGAAGTTATCCCGAGGAGCTCGGCGTGGATACAGATAGAGACGATTCTTACGAGGATCGTTCCGGTTGATGCCGTTCCCGCTACACGTCATACGAAAGGTATAACGTAGTTTAAATTTCCTTTTATTGCAATTTTAATTTACGGTTATGTCTACACTTGTTGTAATATGCATGCGTGTGTTGTGTGTGTTGTAATAAATAGGAGTATTTATTATTTTTATTGCTTCCGCTGTGTTCATGTTTACGAAACATGATCGAACATACAAGGTCTAAACCCAACAAAGGGTATCAGAGCCCAGTTGTGTTTCACATAATCGTAAAATGGTTTTGATAGTCATAATGTATTTCTGGAAATTTTCTAATTTTGGAAATTTAGAAGTATTTATGGAAATTTTTCAATTTTGGAAAGTCTAGAAGTATTTATGGAAATCTTCCACTTTTGAAAGTTGGAAGTATTTATGGAAATTGATATTTTCCATAAATAAAATATTTGATTAGATTCTGAAATTTGTTTCCTAATTTAATCATGATTTGATTTGGGAAATCAAATCTTAAAATATTTTATTTCCATAAGTAGTTTTAATGATTTAGGAAATTGGTTTCTAAATAGATTTTCCTTAATCAAATAATTCCATGAATAAAATATGTGATTAGATTTGGAAATTTGTTTCTAATTTAATTATGATTTGATTTGGAGAATCAAATCTTAAACATATTTTATTTCCATAAATAGTTATGACATATAAGGAAATATATACATGACATAATTGTATGCCATGTAATTGCATTAGATGCATAACATTATGCCATGCGTGTCGTGACATGTAGATGTATGCCATGTATGCTATGCCATGTAGATAATAGTTATTTGCATGCAAAGAGGATGAGACATAAAAACCCTAAACTCAATATTAAAGCCTACACCTTCCATTAATATGGTTGTAACTTGAGTTACATTTCTTGTTTGGGTTGTTGGACTCACTCAAGCCCGCTCGAACTGAACATGTTCAAATCATTGGAATAGTTTAACTCTAATATGGTAAGAGTCGAGGTCAATCGTTAGTTTGGGTTGTTGGACTCACTCCAAGCGCTAATTGGTTGAATGCACTCTAACCATATTAAAACTATTTTCACGATTAATGGGTCGGCTTTAACTTGGAGCATCGATTTGTTGGACTCACTCCAAGGTCGATGTGAAGAGAGGTGAAGTTGGGTGCTATGCATATGATGCATACTTGTTAATGTGTTAACAACCCAATGTATGTGTAAACATTCAATTAGTTGATAGCACATTGTGATAGTTACATATACATGATATGTAATCGGTATATGATACCCACCATCATAGCTAAGAATGGCTTGTTGGACTCACTCCAAGGTTGTTCTTATCTATGATGGATATCACCATTCGGAGATGGACCTACGATCTCGAAGTGATTTTGGGGTTTTGAAATTGAAAAATGAATGGGATTTATAAATGTATATTGATGCATTTTAAAATCATTTTCTCATATATGCTCGTTTTGTATTTCTAGGTCAATAAATTGATCATGAGCGTCTTTGAATTTGCGCACTATTTTGGATTGAACAAAGTGGTGGGCCTAACTTCTGGGTGGCTTAGAAACACGAGAATTGTTCTCAAGGCGGAAAAGCTTGCATATGTCCTTGAAGAGCCTCTTCTGGCCGTCCTAAGGGCGATGCAACTCGGACAAATGTTGGTCTATCGCGAAGCATGTGGCGGTCTCGGTGGCGAGTTGCATCATGCTAGCGGCGATGGTACAGTGCTGCAGCGGCATGAGCATATGGATGCTAACACTATGGTCTTCCATCTTCATGAGTTGTTCGATGAGAAAGCGAGATCCGAAGGTTCGAGGTCTCTAGGCTCCTCTTCACCACGAAGATGCAAGAAGGTTGTCTGTAGTGCGATTTGTGCTAAAGATGAGCAGGTACATCAGCGACTAGCTACCCTCGGTTTTGTGATGGATCATGAGTTAAGTATTGACTTAATTCTGCATTGTTTGCCCGAGGTCAATTTGTGATGAACTATCGGATGAACAAATTGGAATCCACCATTCCCGAGCTCCTCAATATGCCGAAGACTGTGGAGCCTTCTGTGAAGCATGAGGAGAAGGCGGTTCTGTTAGTTGATTCCTCAAAGAAAGGTTCTAAGAGGAAGGCAAAAGAACAGAAGAAAGGAAAGAAGAAAAAGGCAAAGAAGGCGAACAGAAAAGGGCACTTGCCATCATTATGGCAAGGAAGGCCACGCGAAGAAACTGCCAGATTTATCTTGAGTCCATGAAGAAGAAGAAGGCATCCGATGCCCCATCCTCTTCAGGTATCTTCGTTATTGATTGTCATTCTATTTCCTTAGACACTTGGGTATTGCATACTGGGGGTAGCTCACATATATGAAATGACAAACAGGGGATAAAGAATAGAATATGACTTGACAGAGGGGAGTCAAATTTGCCTGTTGGCAATGGAGCAAAGGTCAGCTTGATACGCCATCGGAACTTATTTGGTCAAGCTCCTAGTGGACTAGTCTTGAACTGGACAATTGCTATTATGTTCCTTCTCTAATAAAGAACATTGTTTCTATTTCGCTTAAATAGAAATGGTTTCCATTTAACGTTTAGTAACAATTGTTGTTATATAACTTTGAATGGCGTACTTTATGGAACTGGAACTTTGATTAATGTCATTTATACGTTGGACGTATCCAGTGACATTTTCAATATCGAAGCGAGCAACACGCATGCTCGAAAGGATAATCACATAGACTCCTATATGTGGCATTGTCGTCTTGGCCATATAAGCAAGAAACGCATGTCCGAATTACACCGATGTGGAATTCTGGAATCGTTTGAATTGGATTCATACGATACATGCGAATCATGCTTAAAAGGCAAGATGACTAAGTTACCTTTTACTGGAAAAGGTGAACGAGTGGGAGAGTTACTAGGTCTAGTACATACTGATGTATGTGGACCTATGTCAACTCAAGCATTAGGAGGCTATAGCTACTTCATTACCTTCACCGATGATCACTCACGGTTTGGGTATGTGTTCTTGATGAAACACAAGTCTGAAGCCTTTGAAAGGTTCAAAGAATTCATAAATGAAGTAGAGAAACAACATGACAAAAGTATTAAAATACTTCGATCGGATCGAGGTGGTGAATACTTAAGTCAAGAGTTTCTTGATTATCTAAGAGACAATGGCATATTGTCTCAATGGATTCCGCCCTATACACCACAGCATAATGGTGTATCTGAGAGGCGTAACCGGACCTTGTTGGACATGGTCAGGTCAATGATGAATCATGCGACTCTTCCCAAGTCCTTTTGGGGTTATGCACTTCAGACAGCTGTTTACTTGTTAAACAGAATGCCTACCAAGGTAGTCTCTACTACTCCATATGAGATATGGGCTAGTAAGAAACCTCATGTATCTTACTTGAAGATATGGGGTTGTCCTGCTTATGTGAAGCGGACTGTATCAGACAAACTGGATGCTAAGTCTGATAAATGTCTATTTATTGGATACCCTAAGGAAACAAGGGGTTACTAATTCTATCATCCTGTGGAACAAAAGGTGTTTGTTTCAAGGCATGCTGTGTTTCTAGAGAAAGAGTTTCTCTTGCAAGAAAACAGTGGGAGTGTCGTTGAGCTTGAGGAGGCTCGAGAGACTCAAATAGACATTGATGAGATACCTGGTGAAGCACAACAGCCGACAACTCATAGTGATGAGCAATCGGCTGGACCTAATGTAACACCACATCTTCGTAGATCTGGTAGAACACGCAATATTCCTGAGAGATATGGATTTCTCGTAAGTGAATCGAACGACGTGTTACTCATTGATGATGAGGAGCCTACCAGTTATGAAGAAGTGCTGACAAGTTCAGAAAGGGATAAGTGGCTTGGTGCCATGAAGTCGGAAATGGATTCCATGTACGAAAACCAAGTTTGGAACTTGGTTGACCCACCTGAAGGCATAAAGCCTATAGGGTGCAAGTGGGTTTTCAAGAAGAAAACCGACATGGATGGTAATGTGATTACCTATAAGGCTAGATTGGTGGCGAAAGGATATCGTCAAAAATAAGGTGTTGATTATGACAAAACCTATTCGCCTGTAGCTATGCTTAAATCCATTCGGATGCTCCTGGCCATAGCAGCTCATTATGATTATGAGATATGGCAGATGGATGTGAAAACAGCTTTCCTTAATGGAAACTTGCTCGAGGACGTGTATATGATACAGCCTGAGGGCTTCACATCGGTTGATAAAACCAAGGTATGCAAGTTGCGACGATCCATTTATGGATTGAAGCAAGCATCCAGGAGCTGGAATATCCGTTTTGATGAGACGATCAAAAAGTTTGATTTCTCACAAAATCCAGACGAACCTTGTGTGTACAAGAAGGTTAGTGGGAGTGCAGTCGTGTTCCTAGTATTGTATGTCGATGACATACTACTTATAGGAAACGATATTTCAATCTTACAGTCAGTGAAGGTTTGGTTATCCAAGACATTCTCCATGAAAGACCTGGGAGAAGCAACCTACATCCTCGGGATTAAGATCTATAGAGATAGATCGAAACGGTTGCTTGGTCTTTCAGGTCTACATATATAGACCGAGTGCTAAAGAGGTTTAGCATGTCGGAATCCAAGAAAGGTTTCTTACCCATCGTGCATGGGGTACACCTTTCGAAGTCTATGTGTCCGCGCACAGAAGACGAGAGGATTTGCATGAGTAAGATTCCCTATGCATCCGCAATAGGATCTATCATGTATGCTATGTTATGTACGAGGCCCGATGTATCGTATGCTCACGAGTGTCACGAGCAGATGCATTTGATCGAGAATGGATCATTGGGTCATTAAGATGATCCTTAAGTACTTAAGAAGAACTAAGGATCGTTCTAATATATGGAGAAGGGTACATGGTGATACGTGGGTATATGGATGCCAGCTCCAGACAGACAAGGATGATTCCATGTCTTAGTCTGGGTATGTATTCACCTAGAATGGAGGCGCAATAAGTTGGAAAGGTTCCAAGCTTGACACTATAGCGGATTCTGCCACTAAGGCAGAATACGTTGCAGCTTTGGAAGCAGCAAAGGAAGCGGTTTGGATCAATAAGTTCATCTATGAACTTGATGTGGTCTCATCAATGATCCAAACATGTGCTTCGCCGCTATCATCTTATCAGAGAGATCATCAGTAGGAACGAAATACAAATCGAGAAAATTCCCACTGAAAGGAACTTAGCGGATCCTTTGACTAAAGCATTACCTCAAAGTAAGTTTGAGGGTCATGTTGGTGCTTATGGTATTGGATACCGTAGCGATTGGCATTAGGCCAAGTGGGAGTCTGTTAGTAATATATGAGAGATGTCCTAAGGCAATTGCCTTATGTATGAACCATTTATATGATAAATGAAGATTCACTATTTGAGTATACATGTTTTATGTATTTGATTGGATCTTAAACTCATTTACTGAATGTCCACGATACGATTCACAGCATGAGAGAATTTGTGATTGGATCACAACTAGTGAGTATCTCTACATGTGTAATTGTGATGTATCGGAATTATCCCTAGTCGATGAATTGATGGATTTGGACACCATCAATTCTGTCGAGACTAGCACGAGGTATACTCCTTGGTGTATCCAAGCAGCTGATTCTCACTGGCTGGAGACATAGTGATGTCCAGAGTTAATCGTGGATGCTAGTTATGGTAACTAGTTCATTGGAGTGACCAGCCGTAAGACTTCATATGGTTCTCTGCATATATAGATATGTCAATGAAGTTCTTACTGTGGCTTAAGTGCGATGTTCCTTTGACTTGCGGTATTCAAGTCATCTTGATCATAGAGACTTATGCTTTGACATCTTAAGCAAGCATCTCTAAGGAGATGTGGACCCGGGATGATTGGGTATAAGTCGAAGTGATCGAAGGTGTTTGAATAGCCTATAAAGGATTCACCACTCCTTGCGAGGAGATGTATACCCATGGCCTCTCGTCGGATTGTTACTAAAGTCTTTGGCCAAAGCATTACATGTTTAGAGTAAAGTACTCTTGATACATGTGGAGTAACTAGAACTGTGAGGACGAGGAAATGATACTTGGGCTAGGTGTGACGTAGTCGACCTAGTGGGATGACACAATAGACCATGTCCGAACCAAGTGGGTATAAGATGAGTGAAGGGAATGGGGCACGATTCATTCGAGCTCTTGAAGGGTTTCGTAAAATCGCTCGGATCAACCGTTGATCTTTTCGGTTAATTGGGGATCATGATGTACTACTAGGTGCCACTCATGATCGTTCTATAATTAATGGTTAATTATAGACGGCCAACATAAACCGAGAACTTATTTGGTCACACGCACAACGAGCGTAATCCAAAGGATTTAAAACGAGCTTGAGAATGGGATTCTCAGGCCGAGAGAAACTATGTTTGGTTGGACCAAACATAAAGCGAGCATGAAATTGTTTCAGTCGCAATGGAAGCGTGGATGGGCAGTGTCTTATGAAGACATAATGGATGGACCAAAATGGTTTGGTTCTAATCCAATGGATGAGGATAAACCAAAGGGTTTGGTTTATTTTAAACGAATGAACCAAAAGTTGGTTCGGTTCGTTTTAACTTAAAATAAACCATCATGGTTTGGTTTATTTTAACTTATCTTAATGGAGCGGATTAACGGGCTTTATGGATATGATCCATTAACCATTAAGAGAATTAGTTCTCTATAAAAGTGGGCTTAAGGGATTGTTAAACCCTAATCCAAAATCAAAACCCTAGCCTCCAAGGAGTTGCCGCCCAACCTGGTTGTGCCGCCCAAGCTCCTTGCCGCCCAGCTTGATTGTGCTGCCGTCAAGACCCTTGCCGGCGTCCAAGCTCCAGCCGGTGAACCTCCGGCGACCCTCCGGTGATCCCCTAAAAGGTTCGGCATCAAGGTGAGCTTTTGTCTCCTTGTTTTGGCCGGCGCCTATCTCCTCCACCAAGCTGTCCAGTTTTCTGGACAGCTTCTTCTCCTCTCGTCGGAGCGTCGTTTGGACGACGGTTAGTGCTCCGACAGCGGCTAACATACCGGGTATTTGATCTCCGGTAATCCTCTGAGGTGGAGGACGAAGGATTCGTCAATCGGTTGACGAATACCTCTCCGGAGAAGCAAGTCTTGAGGACTTGTTTTTGGTCCGAATTTGGATTCGGATCGTGATCATCTCTCGATCACGTCGTCTTCAACACGAGGCTAGTAACCCGTACGAAGACGAAGCTCGTGGCTTGGCGAAGTCATCCCGAGGAGCTCGGCGTGGATACGGATAGAGACGATTCTTACGAGGATCATTCCGGTTGATGCCGTTCCCGCTACACGTCATACGAAAGGTATAACGTAGTTTAAATTTCCTTTTATTGCAATTTTAATTTACGGTTATGTCTACACTTGTTGTAATATGCATGCGTGTGTTGTGTGTGTTGTAATAAATAGGAGTATTTATTATTTTTATTGCTTCCGCTGTGTTCATGTTTACGAAACATGATCGAACACACACACGCCGCGGTGCCGGAAACCCAACACAGTGGACACCTAAGTCGAACCTAAGTTTTGATTATAGCAAACGATACAAAGTTAAGCTTATGTTGTTATCTCACGAGCTGAATCGAGTGTGCAGAAGATTGCTATAGCTGGAGCTGAAGGCTAGCGACACCCGGAGGAAGCCGCGGTGGTCGGGCGACACTCGCGTGACTTCGGAGGGAGCCGAAGGAATCGAGTGGAAGGCCGGAAGAAAAAGCGACACATAAGTATCGAGGTAAGCTCGTGTGTGTGAGCGTAAGTGAGGTCGTATCCTCTCTACGGGGATGATCTTAAGCGTAGATCCAACCCAAGACATCTCATAGGTGGTCTAGGTCGAGATATGACGGTCGAAGACCGTCGGAAGTATGTTTTTGTTGAGCTAACTTTGACTTGCAGCAAGCATCAGTCGACTGCAAGCTTGGAGGACTCGGCATCGTGTATCGATCATTGCAGAAGGTCATCAATCGGCCCGATCTTGCCATCATCGGTGATGATGGCCATCAGTCGACTGATGGTCAATGATCAGATTCGAGGAGTCAAGGCTTATCACTCCACCTCAAAGCGGTTTGGTGTCCATTTGTGATTGGTTGAAGACCCACTCGAAAAGGGGCTCAAAGGCTATAAAAGGAGGGCCAAACCTAGGGTTTCATCAACAATTCTAAGCTTCCAAAAAGTCTCCGCAAAGCTACCGACAACAACGTGCTTCTTCTTCTCCGACGTCTAGGTTTCATTTCCTTTATTTTTGTACGTCGGTTTTAATTTTAGTGTCGTTGCTCATTTACATTCTTCGAAGTTATTTTTCTATCGTAACGAGGAGAGGGGGAGTGTCCCTCTACCTCGAGTTTTTTTGTATCGATTAACTCCTACCTCCAACGAGGAGGAGTTTGTTTAGTGATTTGCCCTCCGTGCGTGGTCAAGGACCACTAGGGCCTTGGAGTAGTAGCCTTCGGCTACGAACCAAGTAAATATCTTGTTTCTATTGTCTCCTTTACTTTTTGTTTTGCTTATCTTTCCGCTGCGTATATTTGTCTTGAAACGAATTCGAAAAAGTTTTTTCTTTCGCTATTCACCCCCCCCCTCTAGCGAACCGCATCGATCCAACAGTATTTAGTGAACCCCATAGGAAAGAACTTATTTTGGGTTCTTAAATCCATCCTAAAGGGTTAGGAAAACCCTAGGATAGTCAACCATATGGACTTTACCTATATCATATTTTTGGTTGACTTAGTATGGCGGGACAACATTTTTGAAATAGTTTTAGATGATGATAATGCACCTATAAGTAGATAAATCATGCTTTAGGTGATATTTGCATTATTATCATGATGTAATACCTAATTCATGATCACAATTTGATGAATACATTTGTTTCATGATCATAGTATGAAATTCATACATATATGCTTTTATGATCATCTGGGATGTTAGGATGATACTTAACCATGGGTAGAATTGCATGAAAATAATGGTTAAGTGTATACAAATACCTTTAGGATACATCTCACACTCACCATAGGCTACCTTGATTGAAAACTTAGCATGAGTGAGATGTTAGGATGATACAAATGTCCACTAATGCCTATGGCATTTAGATGGTCATTTAAAGTATCAAAATTGCAATAATAGACCAATCATGGGGAAGACTTATGTTTAATTCATAGACATATTTCCCAAAGATCATGGTTGGATATTTCATATGTTTTCAAAACAATTTCTTACTTTAAAATCTGTGTGTTCATGTTTTGAAACATTTTAAAGCAAACTAGGTGTTAAACTTGATACTAACTTGATCAAAAACCTAGTTACTTTTGAAACTTTTGGATTTTTGGAAAATACTTGAAAATATAATGAGTTTTCATGGAAAACTATTTTTCATTGATAAATATACTTACAAGAAATATGTTCCCCAAATTTAATGATTTTTTGAATTTTATAGATTTTCTAATGAATTTCTGAAATCCACCCTGAAAACCTGAAAAACCCGAAATGCATGTGCCAGCTGACTGGTAGTCTGAACCAGTCGACTGGTAGCCTGATAACATGCCCAGTAATTTCTTTTATCCACTTTTAAGGCATATTTTGGTTTTTGTTTCTCTCTAGACTTGATGTCATGCTGTATAAATTTTGTTAATTATTTTTGATGGTGTCAAAGGGGGAGAAATATATATGTTTAAGTAAGGAGGAATATATTTAGGGGGAGTTTCATGTATTAAGGGGGAGAGTTGCTAATCATGTTATTCACATGCTTTCTTTCCTTAATATTTTATCAAATGTTTTTACCTAACTTAAACGGATTGCCACATATCAAAAAGGGGGAGATTGTTAGGGCAATCTCTTGTTGTGATATGGTTTTGATGTGTGTTGCAAAGGGTTTAAGTTAGGTTGTTATTGTGATTTGATATGTGCGTTGAAGTCTTGCAGAACTTAGTAATTCACACATGGAGCCTTGGCGAGTTTCATATCTCATGACTCGATCTTTGAGTAGGTGAAGGATGGCATTGCAGAGTCGTGCGCCTGATGCTGCCAAGGGACCACTGGACGAGATGACTTGAAGCGAAGCAAAGGAAGTAGACTTCGAAGGCAAGAGATGCGAAGGAGCATTGCAGAGCTGTGCGCCTAATGCTGCCGAGGGACGTAGCCGCGAACGAAGAGAGTTTCAGCGAGGGACTTCTAGTGAGATGAGAGAATGAGTGAATTCTAAGTAGCTCATTAGGTGAACTTGGCCGAATGGCTAAGTGTCGGATGAGTTTTCTCGACATCAGTCGACTGCCATGAAATGGCAGTCGACTGCTCTGAGTCGAATGCGGTTCAACTGGTATCCGACTGAGTGGATTTTGGCTCGAGCCGATCGCGCCATATGTTGGCGATCGCTACAGATCATCGATCGACTCAAGGCGCGATCGACTAGTCAAGAGGGTTTGGGCCGCTGATCGTAGTAGTCGGGGCGTCGACTACGGAGGCAACGATCGTGATGGATCCATCCCGATCGCCAAGATCCATTGGACTATAGCGGTCGAGGATCCGACATGTTCGAGGTCGTTGAAGTGGCGCGCACGATCGCTAAGGGCAGCTGATCGGTGGCGCCAAAGGAAGAAATTAGCTCTCTTTATAAAAAGAGAGGGTGTGGGCTTGTGGATGCCTAATGCTTATGCTCTAAGTGATCATCCAAGTGCTCCACAAGATTCAAACTCCTTCTCTTAGTTTTCTTTCACATCTATTGTAAAATAAGGAGTGTTCTTGAGTTGTAAAGGTTACCTCCACCTAGCTTGGTGCAAAGGAGAGACCAATAGTGGATTTGGTTGCAGAGTGATTCACTGAGGATGAATCGGGGACGGTGGATTAGCGGTGTAGCCGTGAACCACGTTATATTATCTTGTTAGCATTGTTTTTATCTTTGCATTATTTATTTTCTTGTCTTGTTTGTTTTCGTTGCGCTAATTAGTTTTGTAGATGATCAAATTTCGTCATCCAATGAAAGAGGGATATTCACCCCCGTCTAGCCGGCCAATACACACCGATCGATCCCCTTCATAATCTAGCTACTGGGGCATAGGTCTCGTTGTAATCTAAACCTTCGACTTAACTAAACTCTTTAGCGACTAATCTAGCTTTATTTCTAACTACTTCACCTTTATCATCAAGTTTATTTCTAAACACCCATCTTGTTCTAACGATTGTTTTATCTTTAGGCGGTAGTACTAATTCCCATACTTCGTTCCTAGTGAATTGAGCTAGCTCTTCTTGCATTGCAATAATCCAATTAGGATCAAGAAGAGCTTGGTCAATAGTTTTGGGTTCAATTTTGGAAATCAAGGAGATTTGACTAAGGTTTCGGTATGAGGCTCTAGTTCGAACTCCTAGGATTGGATCACCTATCACTTGGTCGATAGGATGATTCATTTGAGTCCTAGTTTGATTTGGGTTAGAGTCATCTATCACTTGGTTGATAGAATGATTTTGTTGAGTCCTAGTTTGATTTGGGTTAGACTCACCTATCACTTGGTCGATAGAATGACTTGGTTGACTTAGGTTAGGATTAATACTAGACTTGATCTTCGAATCGGAGTTGATTCTGGTTTGAATCGACTCGCAAATTGGGGTCGCCGGGGGTTTTGGAGGTTTGTGTCCTTCATTAAACACTACATTAATAGTCTCTTTGACTCTAAGGGTGTCATGGTTATATACCCTATAGGCTCTACTTGTAGTCGAGTATCCTAAGAAGATTCCCATAGAGGTTTTGGATGTGAATTTCCCTAGGTAATCCTTAGTGTTTAAGATATGTACCTTACATCCAAATACACTAAAGTACTTGATGTTAGGTATTTTATCATGATAAATCTTGTATGAGGTCTTAAGGTGTCTCTTTACCAAAAGGATCCTATTTTGGACATACCACGCCGTACTAACGACTTCTGCCCAAAACCTATCCGGTAGGTTATACTCGTTTAACATTGTCCTAGCAGCTTCTTGTAGGGTTCTATTTTTACGTTCTACTAGGTGATTCTGTTGTGGGGTTCTAGGGCATGAGAACTCATGGTGATATCCATTTAGGTTATAGAATTTTGTAAACCTGTGGTTCTCGAATTCACCACCATGATCACTCCTAAGTCTTTTAATTTTAAGGTTTTGTTGATTTTCTATTAGTTTAAATAGGTTGATTAATTGATCTAGGGTATCACTTTTGTGTTTGATGAACCTAACCCAAGTAAATCTACAATAGTCGTCAATTATGACTAAGCAGAATTGACTCCCATAAAGTGGCTTAGCTCCGTGTGAATCAAATAGATCCATGTGTTGGAGCTCAAGAACACTTTTGGTTCGTTTATGATTAGTTAGTTGATGTTGTGTCCTAGATTGTTTACCTTGTTGACAAGCATTACATATTTTATTATCCAAGTTGTTGAGGTTAGGCAAACCTCTGACTAAGTCACTCTAACTCGTCTTGTGGATGAGACTTGGATGCAAGTGACCAAGTCATCGGTGCCACAACCAAGATTCTTCTTGCCGTGTCATAAGACACTTGGTTGAGGAGTTAGTTAAATTAATAGTATAAATATTGTTATTTCTGGTTCCTTTAAGAATTGTTTTAGAGGTTTTATTGGTATTAATTATGCATTCATTTTCTAGAAATATGACCTTATTGTTATTATCACACAATTGGCTTACACTAAGTAAATTATATTGAAAATTCTCTACCAATAAGACATTTTGAATAATAAAGTTAGAGTTGAGCTCAATATCACCTGATTCGATGATTTTGAGCATGCCGTTGTTTCCAAAGGCTACCAATCCTTGTCGTTTGAATCGAAGCTTCGAAAACTTGAATTGATCCCCGGTCATGGGTCGGGAGCAACCACTGTCCAACATCCATTGATCCTACACACAAGGTAGTTGGATCGGATATTGGAATTATTAAAGGTTGGTTGTAAATTATTAAACATAAATCATCTCACCCATGTCTACATGATGTTGGTGCAGTGGGCACCAAAGTCAAACCGGTATTTTGATTATGGCAAAAGGCTCAATAGTTAAGGGTATATTTGTTATCTTACGAGCTCAATTAAGTGTGCAGAAATGCTAAAGTTGAGCGGAAGGTCTGCGACACCCGGTGGGAACCGAGGTGGTCGGGCAACGCCAGAGGGACTTCGGAGGAAGCCGAGGTACTCGGGTGAAGACCGGAAGCGAGGCTACAAGGTAAGCTCGTGTGAAAGCGAAGCAAGGTCGTTAAGCGTAGATCCGACCCAATACCTCCAATGGAAGGTCTAGGTCGAGATCAGATGGTTAGAACCATCGTACTTTATATTTTAAGCTAACTTGTACTGCAGTCCAAAACCCTTTGACTACAGTCAACTGCTAGTCAAGTTCCAGCCTCGAGAAGAGCTCGAATTTCAAGGGGGTGAATTTGGACTTGACTCGTGTTTTGGTACAAAGGGTGATGTGGCATCAAGGTGGACATCCACACCATCACCAAGCTTCCTTGTGGTGGACGCCCAAAATAAGGTGAGTTGGCACAAGATGGTTGGCTCCCATGATGTGGCACAAGTTGAATGGCTCCAACAAGTTGGCGCCCAAGGAGGTTGGAGGTGGCACAAGGTGGTTGGATGAAACACCTCATCCTTGAGTTGGCGCACAAGAAGGTTGGAGGTGGCACAAGGTGGTTGGATGAAACACCTCATCCTCAAGTTGGCGCCCAAGGAGGTTGGAGGTGGCACAAGGTGGTTGGATGAAACACCTCATCCTTGAGTTGGCGCACAAGAAGGTTGGAGGTGGCACAAGGTGGTTGGATGAAACACCTCATCCTTGAGTTGGGATAAGAACCTCACCTTGGACACTACCTATGTCTAAATTCATAGATCAATATCCATAAATAGACATGTTCAAGCCAAGCAAATTACAAGAATTAAAGAGCTCTCAACAGCCGTAACGCCGCTTACTACTACTCACATTTGCTACGACGAAGTGCACCGACAACGAAAGCTACATCTTCTACTTATAAGAGTTGTGGTATATTTATTTAAGTTCTACTTCTTTAAATTGTCTTTGTGCTTTAATCGTAACAAGGAAAGGAGTGTCCCTTTGCCTTGATTTCTTTTGTAATCGTGTTCCTACCTCCAACGAGGAGGAGTGGTTTTAGTGAATTGCCCTCCGTGACGTGATCAAGGATCACTAGGGCCGTGGATTAGCAATCGAAAGATTGTGAACCACGTAAAAATATCTTGTCTACTTTATATTTCCGCTGTGCATTCTCTACTTGCTTTTTACTTATTGCAAAAGTTTTTAACGACACCGTATCGCTATTCACCCCCCCCCCTCTAGCGACACTTTAGATCCAACAATTGGTATCAGAGCCGGGGGCGCTAAGATTCGGTGAAACCACCAATCTTGGGTTGGTTTTGTTTTTTTCACAGATTTTTTATTTATTTATTTCTGTTTTCGTATAATTATTTCACTTGCTTATCTTCTCCTACATATAGAATTGCATTAGAGGCTTTAGGATCCGGATAAGGTTGTCCTTCGGGTTAGATCCCGAGTAAGGTTGTCCTCCGGAACTTCAACGACATTCGTGATTTGATTGTTTATTTCTTTTGCAAGTTACATTTTATATATCTTTTTACTTCAAGACTACTAATCCAAGACGAAAGTCTTGGAATATTCTTTCGTGTGTGTTTTGCAAGATTCTTTTAAATCGTTCTTCTTCTTGTTTTTAAATGGCCCATCTCGAAGGGTTTAGCACCGCCCGACCCCCGTTTTACAACGGTAATGACTTTCCTTATTGGAAGGGTCGGATGGAATGCTTTCTTAAAACCCAAATCGAGATGTGGATCGTAATCCAAACCGGTTTCACACTTCCTAATGAAGATGGTGAATCTTTGGGTTACGATCAATGGTCAAATTCCATGAAAAAACAAGTAGAAGCCGATGCCAAGGCAACTCAAATCTTGCAATGTGGGTTGTCCAAGGAAGAGCTCAACCGCGTCGGCCCCTTCATTAGTGCAAAGGACTTATGGACCAAGCTAGTGGAACTACACGAAGGCACCGACGACACGAAGGTATGTAAAAGAGATTTACTTTTAAATAAATTGTATAACTTGAAAATGCAGGAAAACGAGACCGCAACTCAACTACATGCTCGTATCCAAGACATCGTCAACCAACTCCATGCCATCGGACAAAAGGTCGAGAATCGCGACCTTATCAGGTATTCTCTTAACTTTCGTTTCCTAGGACCACCTTGTGGGCATCCATGGTCGATGCCTACAAGGTCTCCAAGACCTTTCTAAAATTAGGTTAGACGAATTGTTTTGGAACTTGAATTACATGAGCAAACTAACGTGGTCCAGGCCGAGAAGAGTATTGCGTTAGTTGCAGGTTCCAAGAAGAAGAAGCTCCCAAGCAAGCCACCCCCGGAGGAAGAAGACGATATCCAAGCTCTAATGGCCAAGCCGACCGAGCATGACTACGAAACCGAAGAAGAGTCCGAGTCCGAATCCGATGATGAGCTTCCATTCAAGACAAGCCACGGATCCGTATCCGGTTCAAAAGAATCATTAAGGGTAAGTCGGTCGTTACTTAATACTTTGTATGGTGCAATTAAATTTTTAAATAAGAAACTAGCTAAGTCCGAGTCCAAGGTCGAGACCCTAATTGAGGAGGTTAACCTCCTCAAACATGAGGTCTCCCTAACCTCTTCGACTACTCGTATTCAAGAGGAGGACTCAACCTGCTGAAAAGCTTGAAGTTGAGAACTCGCTTTGAAAACACAAGTCGAAGACCTTAGGAACACGTTGGAAAGGTTCACTTTGGGATCCAAGGGACTTGACCTCTTACTTGGATCACAAAGGGCCGTGGTACAACAAGGCGGACTCGGGTTTAACTCAAATACAACCAATAAGTCATATATGTCTATAGTAAACCAACATAAGAAAAATGTCCAAGCATGGGTCCCTAAGACCACTTTGATTTCAACTTTAGGATCTAACATGTATTGGGTTCCCAAGGACCAAATTCACTATGTGAATAGACCCACTCGATTCAATGGTCCAGAGCCAATACAAAATGTATTTTTGTTAAGTCTTAGAAATTGCATGCTTAGTTTTTCCTTTATTTTTAGAATGGTTAGATAGGACTCATAACCAACTAAAATCCTGCGAAAAGATTGAGCCTCGGGAGCCTCTTTTCAAAAATAAATCAACTAAAATCCTATTTAAAAGATTGAGCCTCGGGAGCCTCTTTTCAAAAATAACTAGTTAGACCAAGATGTAGTCTCAAGTAAGTCGAGTTATCAATTTCTTGAAATTAGTTTTGTCTAAGGAAGTGGTCGTTGTTCCGATCAAAGAAGGCCTCTGTGCCTCGCCACACTGAAGCTAATCTCTTGAAAAGATTACTTGATGAGCTTAGACTAAATCGAATCTAACCTAATGTTGGTTAATTTAAATTCATTAAAATTAATCAAGTAAAATTGAAAGTCATCTCACAAGAACACATAGGAATAACATGTTTTGATCATGTAGATATTGGTGAGATGATTTAGGTTTAAAACTTACAAACAACCCTTTAGTAATTCCATTGATCCTACACATAAGAGTCGAAGAAACCATTAATATAGTTTTCGACGAAGGACACGAACCTGCTCAATCCTTAACAAAACCAACTAGCAAATCAACTTATAGCGAACCCGACTGATCTTGAACTTGAATCTCGCTCCTAACCCAAGTCATCCTATCGACCAAGTGATAGATGACTCTAACCCAAGTCAAACTAGAACTCACCCAAGTCATCCTATCGACCAAGTGATAGATGACCCTAACCCGAGTCACACTAAGACTCAAACAAATCATCCTATCAATCAAGTTATAGGTGATCCAAATTTAGGGTTGAACTAGAGCTTCATATCGAAACCTTAGTCAAATCTCGTTAATTTCCAAAATCGACCCAAAACTATTGAACAAGCACTTCTTGATCCCGATTGGATTATTGCTATGCAAGAAGAGCTAGCTCAATTCACTAGAAATGAAGTCCGAATTAGTACCACCACCTAAAGAAAAATCAATTATTGGAACAAGGTGGGTATTTGAAATAAACTTGATGATAAAGGTGAAGTAGTTAGAAATAAAGCTAGGTTAGTCGCAAAAGGGTTTAGTCAAGTCGAAGGTTTAGATTACGATGAGACCTACGCCTGTAGAGCGACTAGAGTCCATCCGAATGTTGTTAGCATATGCTGCACATCGAGGTTTTAAATTGTTTCAAATGGATGTCAAGTCAACATTTTGAATGGATACATTAAGGAAGAAGTTTACGTCTACCAACCTCCGGATTCGAAAATCTAGATAAACGACCATGTCCTTAGACTTAAGAAAGCCCTATATGGACTCAAACAAGCCCCAAGAGCTTGGTACGAAAGGCTTTCGATCTATCTTAAGTCCAAAGGATTCAACCAAGGTTTAGTCGACCCAACCTTATTCGTTAAAACCATAGGAAAAGAAATCTTTATAGCCCAAATCTATGTAGATGATATAATTTTTGGAACTACCAACTCGATCCTGCTAAACGAATTCATCTCACTTATGGAAAGTGAATTTGAAATGAATTTAGTGGGAGAGTTAAGTTTCTTCTTAGGTTTACAAATTAAACAAACTAAAGATGGAATATATTTACATCAACAAAAATATACTAAGGACTTAATAAATCGATTTGGAATGCAAGATGCTAAAATAATCAATACACCTATGGCAACTAATGTTAATATAAACGAAGATGTAGAAGGAAAACCCGTTGACCTAAAATACTATAGGAGCGCAATAGGAAGTCTCCTATACTTAACCGTGAGCCGACCCGACATTTTATTCGCGGTAAGTATGTGCGCAAGGTTACAAACCTGTGCCAAGGAGTCTCACCTAACCCTAGTCAAGCGTATCCTTAGATATCTAAAGGGCACGCTAAACGTAGGCATTTGGTACCCTAGATCTACCGAGTTTAATCTAATCGGCTACTCCGACTCCGACTATGCCGGTAGTAAACTCGATAGAAAGAGCACGAGTGGTTGTTGTCAAATCCTCGGCTCGAGTCTAGTGAGTTGGTGTAGTAGGAAGCAGCATTGCGTTGCCTTATCTACCACCGAAGCCGAATACGTTGCGATGGGTGAGTGTGTCTCTCAGCTCCTGTGGATGAAGCACACTCTCCAAGACTTTAGCTTAATCTTTAACAACATTAAAAGTTAGGTATGTGCATAATAGAGTAGGATTTAAATTTTTCTATATATGTACTCTATTTTTGCTTCTTTTTATGAAATTAGCCTAAGTCTTACCTTAGAAATCATATTGGGAACTTGCTTGGACTTACAAACCCTAAAATATATTTACAAACTTTTTGAGTTAAGGCAAAAGGGGGAGAAAGTCACAAAAGTAAGGAAGAAAGTAAACAAAATTATTACCTTTTATATTAAGTAATTCCGTTTACTTAAGCAACTATTAAGGGGGAGTAAAAATTATTTTTTCAAGAACTCACCTTCTCACTCATGCTTAATCTTTATGCTAGCTCATTCATGCTTAATCATTATGCTAGCTCATTCATATTTAATCTTTATGCTAGCTCATTCATATTTAATCATTATGCTAGCTCATTCATATTTAATCTTTATGCTAGCTCATTCATATTTAATCTTTATGCTAGCTCATTCATGCTTAATCATTATGCTAGCTTACTGTTATGCTTAATTTTTCCTTAACTTTTGTGTCGGTTTGCCATGAATCAAAAAGGGGGAGATTGTTGGTGCAGTGGGCACCAAAGTCGAACCGGTATTTTGATTATGGCAAAAGGCTCAATAGTTAAGGGTATATTTGTTATCTTACGAGCTCAATTAAGTGTGCAGAAATGCTAAAGTTGAGCGGAAGGTCTGCGACACCCGGTGGGAACCGAGGTGGTCGGGCAACGCCAGAGGGACTTCGGAGGAAGCCGAGGTACTCGGGTGAAGACCGGAAGCGAGGCTACAAGGTAAGCTCGTGTGAAAGCGAAGCAAGGTCGTCGTTAGCGTAGATCCGACCCAATACCTCCAATGGAAGGTCTAGGTCGAGATCGATGGTTAGAACCATCGTACTTTATATTTTAAGCTAACTTGTATGTCAAAACCCTTTGACTACAGTCAACTGCTAGTCAAGTTCCAGCCTCGAGAAGAGCTCGAATTTCAAGGGGGTGAATTTGGACTTGACTCGTGTTTTGGTACAAAGGGTGATGTGGCATCAAGGTGGACATCCACACCATCACCAAGCTTCCTTGTGGTGGACGCCCAAAATAAGGTGAGTTGGCACAAGATGGTTGGCTCCCATGATGTGGCACAAGTTGAATGGCTCCAACAAGTTGGCGCCCAAGGAGGTTGGAGGTGGCACAAGGTGGTTGGATGAAACACCTCATCCTTGAGTTGGCGCACAAGAAGGTTGGAGGTGGCACAAGGTGGTTGGATGAAACACCTCATCCTCAAGTTGGCGCCCAAGGAGGTTGGAGGTGGCACAAGGTGGTTGGATGAAACACCTCATCCTTGAGTTGGCGCACAACAAGGTTGGAGGTGGCACAAGGTGGTTGGATGAAACACCTCATCCTTGAGTTGGGATAAGAACCTCACCTTGGACACTACCTATGTCTAAATTCATAGATCAATATCCATAAATAGACATGTTCAAGCCAAGCAAATTACAAGAATTAAAGAGCTCTCAACACGCCGTCGTAACGCCGCTACTACTACTCACATTTGCTACGACGAAGTGCCGCCGACAACGAAAGCTACATCTTCTACTTATAAGAGTTGTCGGTATATTTATTTAAGTTCTACTTCTTTAAATTGTCTTTGTGCTTTAATCGTAACAAGGAAAGGGGGAGTGTCCCTTTGCCTTGATTTCTTTTTGTAATCGTTGCTCCTACCTCCAACGAGGAGGAGTGGTTTTAGTGAATTGCCCTCCGTACGTGATCAAGGATCACTAGGGCCGTGGATTAGCAATCGAAAGATTGTGAACCATGTAAAAATATCTTGTCTACTTTATATTTCCGCTGTGCATTCTCTACTTGCTTTTTACTTATTGCAAAAGTTTTTTAACGACACCGTATCGCTATTCACCCCCCCCTCTAGCGACACTTTCGATCCAACACATGATCAAACATGTTAACCCTATATGTTCTTGTGAGATGACTTCCAATTTTACTTGATTTAAATTTAATGATTTGAACACTTGTCAACCTTGCATTAGATTCGGATTTGACCTTAAGCTCATCAAGTCACCTTTTCAAGATCATGGCTTCCAGGTCATGGCGAGGCACAGAGGCCTTCTTTGATCGAAAAAATCACTACTTCCTTAGACAAAGCAATTTTCAAGAAAATATAGACTTGACTCACCTAAGACCACTTCCTGGTCTAACTAGTCTAGGATACGGCGAGGTAGCTTCAGCTAGTTTCACTCGGTCAAGTGCACCGAACTAGATATGCCTTATCTAGCCCGAATACACGAGACTCCACTTTCCTAGTGTACTATCATCTTGCCATGTCCTGGTACTATGTTACCAAGTATTGACGAGTTATAGTCCTATCTAACCATTTAAAAAGAAAAATCAAAATAAATAAAGAACCTAAGCATGCAATTTCTAAGTTAAAGCACAAACAAGTTTTGTAAAGGCTTCCCCTGGACCGTTGAATTGGTTCGATCTCTCCGCATAGTGGATTTGGTCCTTGGGAACCCAGTACTGGTTGGATCCTAAGTTTGAAATCAAAGCGGTCTTAGGAACCCATACTTGGGTATGTTTTTTATGTCAACTTACAATCGACATATACGACTTGTTGGTAGTATTTGAGCTAAACCCTAGTCCGACCTTGTTGTACACGGCCCTTTGTGATCCAAGTAGGAGGTCAAGTCCTTTGGATCCCAAAGTAAACCTTTCCAACGTATTCCTAAGATCTTCGACTTGACTCTTTAAGAGTGAGTTCTCAACTTCGAGTTTTTCAACCCGAGTTGAGTCCTCCTCTCGAACTTGACTAATCGAAGAGTTTAGGGAGACCTCGTGTTTGAGGAGTTTAACCTCCTCAACCAGGGTCTCGACCTTGGACTCGGACATAGCTAATTTCCTAGTTAAGAATTTAATTGCACTATCTAGTGTACTAATAAGAGATCGACTTACCTTGAGTGTATCTTTTGAACCGGATGCAGATCCATGGATTTTCTTGAATAGAGCTTCGCAGTCCGATTCATCTTCGGGTTCAGACTCGTGCTCTAGTTCCGACTCCGTCTCCGATTTAGCCATGAAGATGTGATCATAGTCTTCTTCCTCGGATGCTTCTTCCCATGTAGCATTGAGTGCCTTCTTGTGTTTCGGTGTTTTGCTCTTGAGCTTTGGACATTCAGACTTGATATGTCCAAACCTGTTGCATTCGTAACACCTAACATTAGAACTTTTAGACTTACCTTCGTTGGGTCGAGTGACGCTTCTCTTTCGGCCCTTGACCATCCTCCGAACTAGATTGACTAGTTCGGCCTCCATTTCCGGGTCGACCTCCGAATTGGACTCATCTTCTTCCTCCTTCGGGGGTGGCTTGCTCGCGGTTTTCTTCTTCGAACCTGCAAAAAGTGCTATACCCTTCTCGGGTTCCGAGTTAGACTATTCATGGAGTTTGAAATCCATAAACAACTCATCTAATCTAAGTTTTGAAAGATCCTTGGAGACCTTGAAGGCATCGACCATGGATGCCCACAAGGTGGTCCTAGGAAAAGAGTTTAGTACATACCTAATAAGGTCGCGGTTTTTGACCTTTTGTCCAATTGCGTGTAGGTTGTTGACGATATCTTGAACCCGAGCATGTAGTTATGTTGTCGTCTCGTGTTCCTGCATTTTTAGATTATATAACCTATTGAACAAGACATCACGCTTACATACCTTAGCTTCATCGGTCCCTTCGTGTAGCTCCACTAGTTTTTTCCAGAGATCCTTTGCGCTGATGAAGGGGTCGACGCAATTAAGCTCCTCCTTGGACAAGCCACATTGAAGGATTTGAGTCGCCTTGGTGTCGGCTTCGACTTGTCTTTTTGTAGCATTGGTCCATTGGTCATAATCCAAAGATTCACCCACTTCGTTAGTCGAAAGTGTGAATCCCATTTGGATTATGATCCTCATCTCGATTTGGGTCTTAAGGAAGCACTCCATCCGACCATTCCAATAACGGAAGTCATCTTTGTTGTAAAATGGAGGTCGGACGATGCTAAAACCCTTGAGATGGGCCATTGATACAAAAAACAAGAGAATGAAGACGAAAAAACCTAACACCAACACAAACACTCGAAATGTACCAAGACTCGCATCTTGGATTAGTAGTGCGGGAGAAAAAAAACTCAACGAATGAAAGGTCTTAAAAAAAATAGAAATAAACAGAAAAATAAAAGAAAAAAAAACTGTAGAAAAGCTAGATTGGTGGTTTCACCAAATCTTAGCACCCCCAGCTCTGATACCAATTGTTGGATCGAGCGGATCGCTAGAGGGGGGTGAATAGTGATAAAAACTTTCATTCGTTTTCAAAACTCGAGTTATGCAGCGGAAAGAATAAAACAATAAAGATAAAAAAGACACGAGAGTTTTTTACTTGGTTCGTAGCCTTCGGCTACTACTCCAAGGCCCTAATGTTAGTGAAAGCCCTAGAGTCAATCATGTGATGATTGTTGTATGAACTTTGTTGTATCATATTCCTATTTATAAAGGCATGGTTATTATATTTACTTGTATTGGTGCCAAATAACTAAGTATAATAACATCCTTGAGTAGAAAGTTTTATCTATATCAATCGATTGGTTGAATCGATAATGAGATGATATAGAAAACACTTGTCACACCCCGAGGGAGTCCCCACCACACGAAATTTCGGCAGCATCTCCCTTGTACGGGTGATAATACCAATCTTGCATACAAGGCCAACACGGCCACTATACATCGGTCAACACGACCAGAACCAAACTACACATGCAGGTCATAAATAGGCCTCAGGCCAACAATCAAAAGAAATAATAAAAGTCTATCACATCTAGACTTACCCCTTCTGTCATCTAGGCAGGAATACACAGCCAAATCCTATCGAATAAAAATCCGAATGAAAGTCCATAAGGACATACCAAATATCCATGAGTACATAACTCAAACACCAGACCTAAACATATCTTCTAGTTCAAATCCAAAACCATAAATCAAATAACTAATAAACTATCACAACGAGGGGGTTTGGCAGCTGGACTCTCCTACAGCTTCATCCTAAAATAGATATAAAACAACGGGGTAAGTTCAAAGAACTTAGCGGATATAGTCGATATGCAAAGTAAGATATGCTAACAATAACAATCATGCCAGTACAATCTCATATATAGGGTTTGCAAGAAATAAATACAAATGGACTATACTTACCTGAATCTCCTACCCTGATATAGGAGTAAGTGCCCACTAGCAAATATAAAGTCGTCATACCAAATACAAATATGTAACATGTATGCATGGCAATCATATGCAACATCCAAGGCAGCAATAAAAATGCAGCAAACACAATACAAATGCTATCCATGCAAAATGCATGCGATGCAAATGACATGGTCACCTCTAATGCCAGTCAGCCGCCTCACATGCGATGGTGAAGCCGAGTGGGTAGGGCTATGACGACTGTGCACTCTGCCATCACTGCTCCTAAGTGATCGAGTGGACAAGATGCTGTCGGAGTACACCTATCCTCTTGCCCCAAACAGAGTGGGGGAGCAAAGCTCTCATTTCCCAGTGTCGTAGACCAGAGGAGGGATCCTTGCCCACTACCACGCTGCCTCAATGCTACCCATGAGCGGACCATCGGAGCCTGGCAAAGCAACTGCACACACCCTCCTGATGTACCACTAACCCATGAGTGGCAGTGTGTGCAGACCATGTAACTGACTGCGGGCTCAACTATAAAGGAACCACGTCCAGCCAGCATGCAATCATGCAAGATAGTGCATGATACTAAAGCATGTAAATCCAACTAAAATACATATCCGAATAATATGCATAACCAATAAGTACATATCAATGATCCGAGTAAAACAGGGAAGATATAACTATAAACTGATCCAATGCATGTATCAAGTAGGCACAATAACATACTAGGCATATAAACATGAAAATTATTGCAAGCTATACTAACTAGCATATCAACATGACTATATCTAAGAGATAAGTCAAAATACCCGCCTGATAAAATGCTCAAAAAAATAAAATCGTCACGCCCGTGGAATAATCTCGTGACCGAAACCTGCATAAAACATAATATAATCAGATTATATAGCCAACCCTAATATCAAGTCCAAAACCTAGCGGATTAAGTTATCCCCTTAATCGATTCACTCACTGCCATCATATATCCACACAATAACAGGACCCATAACCTTCCCTCCAATCACACTCATTCACAACCTGCAAAACCCCAATTTACAACCCCTAATCAACCACAACTCCGACTCTTGATCCAAAGTAGATGATCCACTCTGTACAATCCCCTTAGGTATGCAACATATACATACCTAAAATTCCCTAAAAATATCAAAAAATTTCCAAGACTATTTTTTCTAAATTTTTGGCCATTTAATTTAGTATTTTAAAATTTTCGTATTTAACAACACTACTCTTAATCATTTATAGTCAAGTATTAATATTCAAGGACAATGTTAATGCAAAGAGACTAGCAGGTAGGTCAACTCGATGACTTGATCTCATAAGTCATGGATATATGATATCAAGTTGACACATGGGTATGCATTGGAGAATGTATACTGAATGACCCGCCATGAGAAAGTATCATGGATCATTATATGAGTGTCATATACTTTCTCATGTGACTATTACTATGACTATTAGTCCTTGAACCTGAAGTCACTATGGTTCCCTACATAAGGAGTTACATACTTTGGCTTCGTCAAACATCACCCGTAAATGGGTGGACTATAAAGGCGATTACTGGGTATGTAACAAATTATGCAGAGGGATATGAATGATGTAGATGAGATCTAACCCTCCTATATGACGGGAGTGATATCGTTATTCTTGATAGCGTGAGACCACTAAGTGCATGACCATGCCCAAATGAGTCAATATGAGATATTGAGCTCATTTGATTAGAGTGAATCTACTTGGAGTTCAAGATATAGATTGTACCAAGGGTGACATGGTCTATGCCTCAATTGGTCAATCTAGATGTCAAGGATAGAGGGACATTGTCACATATTGTGAGAGTCACAATTAGTAGTCACAAAGGTGATGTTGGATCTCAACATTCTTGTAACTTAGGTAGCAATGATGTTTTACTAGATACCGCTCATTGCTTATGTTCCTAAATCGGTTTAGGAGCATTTCCAACATTACAAGAACCTATAGGGTCACACACAAAGGGTAATTAGATGGAGATTAGGTTCATATGATGAACCATGAGGATTAGGTTCATCGGATGAACCAAATTGGATTAAGAGTAATCCAAATTAGACTAATTAAGTTGGACTCAAGTTGATTCAAGTGTTGAATGAGTCTAATTTAGATTTGATTCATCGAGTCAATTTAAACTAATGAATTGAGATTCATTAAATCAAATTGACTTGAATCAAATGGTTGGATTTGATCAACCATGGGAGATAAGAGGTTAAGTTTGACTTGACTTGAGAGGGAAGATGAATGGTCAATTTTGACTTGACCAATTGCCATGACATGGTGACTTGGCATGGGGCCGGCCAATGATGATGCTCCACATCATCATGGACACATCATGGGGTGCCACCTCATGAGGGAGACCAAGAGCAATTGGCTCTTGGAGTTACATGCATGTATGTAACCCCCTTATAGTGGGTTATGAAAGTGTGAAGTTAAGTTGTGTAACTTCATCATCTTCTTCCTCCTCTCTTCCCTCAAGCTCTCTCCCTAATCTTTCTCATCTTGCCGTGAGCCTACAAGGGGTGCTAGCATACTCTAGGTTGCTTTTCTTCACCTATTGCTTGTGTGGATACCAATAGAGGTGTGTACACTTGACACTCTCGAGTTCCGACAAGCCATTTGGACGAGCGGGATAAGCGAAGGGCGTCGTATCGAGGGTAAACTCTTAACATATAGATCTAGAGTAGATATAAAGTTTTTAAACACGTACATGTAGTTTTATTTAACTTCACATGGATCCGTGGCCGACTTCCAAGGTTTCCTCAACGCAAAAAGTTCTTTTTGCGGCTCGAATAGTCCAATAGTGGTATCAGAGCCACGTGCGAAGCATGTATGTATTTTAGTTTTGTAGTTTTTGTATTAGATATAAAAATTACAGATCTGTAAGTTTCTATAAATTTCCTATTTTTATAGATTTTTTGGGTATTTTTCTTAAAGAGTCGAAGCAACAAGTGTTGGGACACTTGTAGGCTTCAACCACCGAGAAAAACTCTCCAGAACGGCGAATTCTCGCTTTAGATTTTTGGGACAGCGACTTAAGTCACTATAAGATCAAGATGGGACACTCACAAGGTTGATTTTGCGAGTAGGGGTGCTACCCCTAACCCCAAAAGGGGCATTGTCCCGCGATCGCACCCGGAAATCGCTTAGCGGGATCGTTACGGAGATGTGACTCATAAAAATTGGAAAATAAATAGGAAAAAATTATAGAAATTTCTGTAAAATACATAATTTAGAATTATGTATAATATTTTGATGGTCATGGCCCAAGAACCCTAATGTAATTGGATAAATGTGTTGTAATTCATAATATGGCTTGCGTGCCATTTTTGTGTTGTGCATGTTGTATAATGTATACGACCTGTGCGTCGTGCCTCTCTTTTTAATATTCTAGTTATAAATAGTTTTAGACTCAAATGTAACTCGAGTTTTATGTTTGTAATCTACAAAAATGGACCGGTTGAAGGTCCACTAGTAGACGGAGTTACGAGGAGGGTGCCGACGATACATGGCGGTCAAAGGAGGTGCTTGGAGAAGCCGCTAACCCTAGGTTGACCATCCGATCTTCTCATTGGCTTGAGGAGATCGTAGTAGAGCCATGACCTCATCACAAATATATATATATATATATATATATATATATATATATATTTGTTTTGCTTGTATGTATGTGATGCATGCTAGTAAATTTTGCTTGTATGTATATGATGCATGCTAGGATATTTTGCTTGTATGTATATAATGCATGCTAGTATATTGCTTGTATGTATGTGATTCATGCTAGTGTAGGGTAATAAAGGCCTTAATGCATATATGATACACATTCAAGATTAGATTAGATCTTAATCGAATCAACTAAAAAATGCCTACCAAGTTTTGATACCCATCACTACCTCGATCATTTGTTGTTGTTGAATCTGCCAAAGCAGAGCAATGCATATTATCTTGGTAGGGTGCAGAGGGACAATCTTGGTCCCGCCTATTACATCTTGGGTGAGAATAAGCTCAATTAGATTGAGTAAAACTAGTTAACTCAATTGGATCAAGTAAAACTATAGACATATTCCAACCGTTGGAAAGGTAGGATAAGATTACATTTACACTAAATCTTGGGCGATTTAGCCAAAGCTAACTCAAGGTCTTTTATAAATGTGGATCTTGATCCTATAAACAAGAGTTGCATAGAGATGTAATCGGTAATTTGTTACCTACCGATCATACTAAGTCTTGGGCAATTTAGCAAAAGCTAACTCAAGGCGTAGTATGATGTGGATCTTGTCCCGCAAGAATTATAGCTAGTTTGTATGAATCTATTAATGTGGTTTGACCACATCCATGACTCGATTCTACAAAAGTCTTATAATTCAATAGGAGCATCATTTTATTAAAGGCCTAATTAAATGATAAATGGAATATGATATTAATTTTCTGCATTGTGTATGTTGTAGATTACCAGGTCGACAAACACGAACACTCTCTCCATGCGTTCTGTCCTTGAGAAGGACAAGCTCAATGGAGCTAATTTCCTAGACTGGTACAGGAATCTGAGAATCATTCTCACCCAAGAAAGAAAACTGTACATCCTAGAGCAGCCTATTCCAGAGGCACCTCCTGCCACTGCCTCACGAGCTGACTGAGATGCTTACAAGAAGCATCAAGATGATGCATTAGATATGTCATGCCTCATGCTCACAACCATGAACTCTGAGCTTCAGAAGCAACACGAGTCCATGAATACTTTTGATATGGTTGAACATCTTCGTCAACTATATCAAGGACAAGCAAGGCACGAGAGATATGAGATCTCTAAGGCACTATTTTTGTACAAGATACAAGATGGGACTCCCGTAGTTCCATATGTACTCAAGATGATTGGGTACATGGAGAACCTACAGAGGTTAGGATTCCCACTTGGCCAAGAGCTGGCCATTGACTTGATCTTACAATCTTTGCCACAAAGCTACAATCAATTTGTCATGAATTACAACATGAATGAAATTGATAAGCCACTGCCTGAGATGCTTAGCATGTTGAGAACTGCTAAGCTCAACCTTAAGAAGGAAAAACCTGACTCCATTTTTATAGTGCAAAAGAAGAAAGGCAAGGGCAAGCCTAAAGGTAAGGGAAAGTCCCAAGCCAAGAGCAGAGGCAAGGCACAGAAACTGGAAGGAGGGGTGGCCAAGGAAGGGACTTGCTTCCACTGTAAGGAAGCTGGACACTAGAAGTGTAATTGCAAAGCATACCTGGAATACTTAAGAAGAAGAGAAGTGAGACTTCTACTTCAGGTATATATGTCATAGAAGTCAATCTATCTATTTCTTCATCATGGGTATTAGATACCAGATGTGCATCTCACATTTGTACCAAAGTGCAGGCACTGAGAAATAGCAGGGCATTGACGAAGGGCGAGGTGGACCTACGAGTAGGCAATGGAGCAAGGGTTGTTGTTGTTGCTGTAGGAACTTATTTTCTATCTCTGTTCATTGGCCTAGTACTAGAACTAGATGAATGTTGTTATGTGTCTGCTTTAACTAAGAACATAATTTCAGTTTCTTGTTTGGACAAGAAAGGCTTTTAATTTATAATAAAGAACAAATGTTGTTCAGTTTATTTAAATGATATGTTTTATTGTAGTGCACCTCTAATGAATGGACTCAACATTCTAGACTTAGAGAGCCTCATCTATAACATTAGTACCAAAAGGTTCAAGTCAAATGAGTTGAACCAAACCTATCTCTGGCATTGTCGCTTAGGTCACATAAATGGGAGTCGCTTATCCTAGCTCCATAAGGATGGGCTGCTGGACTCATTTGATTTTGAATCATATGAGATATGCGAGTCTTGACTTTTAGGCAAGATTACCAAAACTCCCTTTAGTGGACACAACGAAAGAGCAACAAACTTGTTATGACTTATACATAGTGATGTATGTGGCCCTTTCAATGTTGCTGCTAGAGGTGGTTATAGGTACTTCATTACATTTACTGATGACTTCAGTAGATATGGTTATGTGTATCTGATGACACATAAATCAGAATCCTTTGAAAAGTTTAAAGAATTCAACAATGAAGTACAAAACTAACTTGGCAAGAGTATTAAGATACTTCAATCAGATCATGGTGGTGAATACCTTAGCCATGAGTTTCATGACTATCTAGCTGAGTGTGGGATTCTATCCCAACTCACTCCTCGTGGAACACCACAGTGGAATGGTGTATCTGAAAGGAGGAATCGTACCCTATTAGATATGGTACAATCTATGATGAGTCACACAGATCTTCCTATATTCTTTTGAGCATATGCTCTAGGCACAACAGCCTTCACACTTAATCATATACCATCCATGGTTGTGATAAAGACACCATATACGATATGGACAAGGAGAAATACAAAGATATCTTTCATGAGGATTTGGGGTTGTGAGGCTTACGTTCGATGTCAAGTCTCAGACAAACTGGGACCCAAATCCAATAAGTGCTATTTTGTTGGATATCCCAAAGAGACGAAGGGATATTACTTCTAGATTCCCAGTCAACACAAAGTGTTTGTGGCAAAGACTAGGGTATTTCTAGAAAGGGATTTTGTTTCTAGAAAAACTAGTGGGAGTACGTTCGATCTTGAAGAAATTCAAGATAAGAACCATAGCACTGAGGCCTTGATGAAGGTAGAACATGAACCACAAAGTGTTGTGGGTGATGAGTTTGTTGCACAAAGAGTTATGAAACAACAACATGTTCAGGTAGACCTACATCTTCGCAGGTCTGATAGGGTATGTTGTCTGCCAGAGATATACTCATTTCTCTTGTCTGACCATGATGACGTTATGCTCATTGAGAATGAGCCTACCTCCTATCAGGAAGCTGTGATGAGCCCAGATTCTAAGAAATGGCTAGAGGCCATGAGATCCGAGATGGAATCCATGTACACCAACCAAGTATGGACTTTGGTTGATCCACCTGAAGGCGTCAAACCCATTGGGTGTAAGTGGGTCTTTAAGAGAAAGACTGACATGGATGGACTTACACATACCTATAAGGGCCGATTGATGGTTAAAGGTTTCAAGCAAATTAATGGTATTGACAATGATGAAACCTTTTCTCCAGTGGCGATGTTTAAGTCCATTCGAATAATGCTTGCTATTGCAGTATACCACAATTATGAGATCTTGCAGATGGATGTCAAAACTGCATTTCTGAATGGAAACTTGCTCGAGGATGCGTACATGACACAACCTGAGGGTTTTGTAGATCCACAGCATACTGATAAAGTATGCAAGCTGCAAACGTCCATTTATGGGCTGAAGCAAGCTTCTCGGAGCTAGAATCTTCGATTCGATAATGCGATCAAACAGTTTGGTTTCATCAAGAATGAAGATGAATCCTGTGTCTACAAGAGGGTTAATGGAAACACAGTTGTCTTCCTTGTATTGTATGTGGATGACATACTACTCATTGGGAATGACATCCCTTCGCTACAGTTTGTAAAGACTTGGCTGGGGACATGCTTCTCAATGAAGGACTTAGATCAAGCAGCCTGTATTTTAGGCATCAAGATCTATAGAGATAGATCTAAGAGATTGCTTGGCCTAAGTCAAAGTACATATATTGACACGGTATTACTACAGTTTTCCATGCAGAATTCCAAGAAGGGACTTCTGCCGATGTCACATGGTGTGAGTCTTTCAAAGACCCAAAGTCCCTCTTCTAGAGAGGAGAGAGACCGCATGGATAATATCCCTTATGCATCGGCCATAGGATCTATCATGTATGCTATTCTATGTACTCGTCCTAATGTCTCGTATGCTTTGAGCATGACGAGTAGATACCAGTCAGATCCAGGTGAGCGTCACTGGATTATAGTCAAGAATATTCTTAAGTACTTAAGAAGAAATAAAGAATATTTCTTGATATTTGGAGGCGATGAGGAGCTAGATGTAAAGGGTTACAGCGATGCCAATTTCCAAACTGACCAGGATGCTTATAGATCACAGTCAAGGTTCGTGTTTTGCTTGAATGGAGGCACTATGAGCTTGAAGAGTTCGAAGCAGGACACAGTTGCTGATTCTACAACAGAGGCCGAGTATATTGCTGCATCAGAGCTAGCAAAGGAGGCAGTTTGGATCTGCAAGTTCATTACTGAGCTTGGGGTGGTTCCTAACATAGCAGATCCTATAGAGCTCTATTGTGACAAAAATGGAGCGATTGCGTAGGCTAAGGAACCACGCTCACACCAGCGGACAAAACACATACTATGGCGCTTCCATCTCATTCGAGAGATTATCGATAGAGGAGATGTGAAGATTTGCAGAGTACCCATAGAGGCTAACATCGCAGATCCCTTGACCAAGGCTTTGGCACAGAAAAAGCATGATGGTCACACTAGGTCATTAGGTATTAGATACTACAGTGATTGTCACTAGTGCTAGTGGGAGATTGTCTGTGAAAGTCCTAGAGCCAATCATGTGATGATTGTTGTATGGACTTTGTTGTATCATATTCCTATTTATAAAGGCATGGTTATTATATTTACTTGTATTGGTGCCAAATAACTAAGTATAATAACGTCCTTGAGTAGAAGGTTTTATCTATATCAATCGATTGGTTGAATCGATAATGAGATGATATAGAGAACACTACTCTTAATCATTTCTAGTCAAGTATTAACATTTAGGGACAATGTTAATGCAAAGAGACTAGCATGTAGGTCAACTCGATGACTTGATCTCATAAGTCATGGATATGTGATATAAAGTTGACACATGGGTATGCATTGGAGAATGTATACTGAATGACCCGCCATGAGAAAGTATCATGGATCGTTAAATGAGTGTCATATGCTTTCTCATGTGACTATTAGTATGACTATTAGTCCTTGGATCTGAAGTCACCATGGTTCCCTATATAAGGAGTTACATACTTTGCCTTCGTCAAACATCACCCGTAAATTGGTGGACTATAAAGGCAATTACTGGGTATATAACAAATTATATAGAGGGATGTGAGTGATGTAGATGGGATCTATCCCTCCTATATGACGAGAGTGACATCGTTATTCTTAATAGCGTGAGACCACTAAGTGCATAGTCATGCCCAAATGAGTCAATATGAGATATTGAGCTCATTTGATTACAGTGAGTCTACTTGGAGTTCAAGATATAGTTTGTATCGAGGATGACACGGTCTATGACTCAATTGGTCAATCTAGATGTCAAGGATAGAGGGACATTGTCACATATTGTGAGAGTCACAATTAGTAGTCACAAAGGTGATGTTGGATCTCAACATTCTTGTAACTTGTGTAGCAATGATGTGTTACTAGATACCGTTCATTGCTTATGTTCCTAAATTGGTTTAGGAGCATTGCCAACATTACAAGAACCTATAGGGTCACACACAAAGTCCAATTAGATAAAGATTACGTTCATATGATGAACCATACGACCTCACTTACGCTCACACACATGAGCTTACCTCGATACTTACTTTGTAGATCTTGCTTCTGGCCTTTCACTCGATTCTTTTGGCTCCCTCTGAAGTCACTCGAGTGTCGCCCGACCACCGTGGCTTCCTCCGGGTGTCGCTAGCCTTCAGCTCCAGTTTTAGTAATTTTATGCACACTCGATTTAGCTCGTGAGATAACAATATGAGCTTAACTTTATATCATTTGCTATAATCAAAACTCAGGTTTAACTTTGGTGCCTACTACACCAACATAAAGGACATGATGTGATTTGAGTGATCGACCAACCAAATCAGCTCACTTTCTACCTATTCGTGGAATAGACTTGTTGAATCGTCTGGCAGAGTTGTACTGCCAAGAGATTATCAGACTGCATGGGGTACTTTTGAATACCATATCTGATAGAGATCCATGATTTACCTCGTGATTTTGGTAGAGTCTACATCAGACCATGGGCATAGAGCTTCGACCAAGTAAAACGTTTCATCCGCAGACAGATGGAAAGTCTGAGCATAACATTCGACTCTAGAAGATCTATTAAGATCTTGTGTCATGGATTATAGAGGTAGTTGGGAGGATCACATTCCTTTAGTGGAATTTGACTATAAGAATAGTTATCACTCCTCCATTCAGATGGCTCCTTCTGAGGCCTTATACACTAGACCCTGCAGATCTCCTATGTTGTGGGAAGAGGTTAGGAAACAACAGCTATTGGGGTCACAGAGTATCCAACATGATGTAGAGTTGGTGCACATTATCAGATGATGGTTATTAAAGGTACTGGATCGACAGAAGAGTTACACAGATCGGAGGTGAAGGCCTTTGGAATTCTCAATTGGGGATTAGGTATTTCTACATGTTTCACTTACGAAAGCCATGAAATGATTTGGGCTAAAAGGGAAACTAGTTCCACGCTATATTGGTCCATTTGAGATATTGGCGTGGATTGGAGGTGTAGCTTACCAGTTGGCTTTACCTTCGACACTTGCGGGTGTTCACAACATATTTTATGTTTCTATGCGTAGGAAATACATGCCTCGTTCTAGTTATGTTCTGAAGGAGGTACCAATCCCACTTCAATCTAATGCGACTTATGAGGAGAATCCAGTGCGAATTCTTGGTCGCATGGAGCGTCCGCTGTGGAATACTGATGAGGAGGCAACGTGGGACACGGAGGATACTATCCGAGCTCGATACCCTCATCTGTTCACTCGAGATATGTGTGTGGTAATTTCGGAAACCTGCTTGAATTTAATTTTCTTACATGTTAGTACGAATTTGGGGACCAAATTTTATTAATGGGAGAGAATGTAAAATACCATAGAAAAAAATTTATTATTGGGATAAACTAAATTTAATGATGCAGGGTTAGGGGTTAATTTAAACCTAACCTAGGTTTAAATCTATTGGGTTTAATTATTTGGATCTAGGTTTAACTGAACCAAGGGCTAAATGGTTATAGGATTAAACCAACCCGTTAGCTCTTAAACCCAAACCCGATCCGTTTTTCCCATTAACGCAAGCCACTTTTTCCTTCCATGATTGTCAGTTTCACTTCAGTTTCATTTCGCGGATTAAAAATCAAGCGTTTCTTCCTCTTCCCATTCCCGAACTCGATCCCGATCTCCCCTTCCTCTCCTCGTTCCATCACCATCTCCTCATCATCCGCATCGTCGTTGCTTCTCCCCTCTTCATCGAGCCTCATCAGAGTAGAGAGCCGATCGACATCTCTTCCCCGATCCACCGTCGCCCCTCTCGATTTCACCTTGCTGCAGCTTCGCCAGAGATCTCCAACCCAACTAGTTATCAGATTTTGCGAGCACAACGACGCCACCATCGCCGACCCTTTTTCTTTGGGGATTTCCTTGCATGAGCTCACCGCGGTGGCAGCGTCACCATGCTCAAAGAGGAGCCATTGGATCTTCGCTGCCACCTGAGCAGTCACCCGATTCTTGTCGCCTTTTTTTATCGCGAGAGCCAAATTTCACCGGAGCTGCTACCCCTTTCGTTGGCACACTGCATGGATCGCAGGCTCTCCTTTTCATTTGTCACTACCGACCGACGTGAGCTCTTCATCGTCGCCCACACCGGTTGTCCAGAAGCCCCATCTCCTTATCGCTCATATTCGCGTGAGGTTAGCTTGATAAGGATTTCGATGTGCTAGATCATCGCCGCCATCATTCCATTCCTCTGTCAGTTGTTCCTCTACTATGAGCAGAGTCATCAGTGGTTGTCTCTTGGTCATCTCTACTATACGGATTTCACCGTCGCCTTCACGGCGAGCTGGATCTCTACCGGAGCCTATTTCTCCACACAACGATGCCACAGATCAGATCCAGAGCTCAATTCCTTTGTGTTGCTTGTGTTCTGCTGATTGCGCCTCTGACTAACTCTATACCATGAGCAGTAGTGTCGGTCACCACCACTCAAATCTCAGGATCACGGATACAACAATGTGGGTTAGCTTCGATTTATAGAGCTAGTCGAACTTTGTGATAGGAGGTTGCTTGGTTGAGAATGAGTTGAAGGGGTGTCGATGGCAGTGTGGATTGGGACAGGTGGTTTGAGTTTGAGGTAAATTTGTTTTGATTTATGATTCTATCATATTTCTAAGTTGCAACATAGGTTGCTTGTAGTGATTTGGTTGTGGGTTGCGATCTGTGAATTGGTCAGAATGGGAGGCAACTACGCACTGATGTTATGCCTTTGAAACTAGGTAAGTTTCAATTTGAATTTGGCTAATTTTATGTTGATTAAGTTAATGAATGGTGATCAGAGTTGGAATTGGCTCCAAATTTGATTATGGGATTCAGATCTGATGAGGATCAAGAAGTGGTGGTTGGTTGCAACAATTGTAAGGTAAGCTTTGATTTGGTATTATTATAAAGTAGGATGTGTCACCTTTCTATTTGATGCTAGAGTTGACTCATGAATGATACGGTGAATTTAATCTGATTATGGTTGGAGAATGTTGAATTAGTTGGATATAATGATCGATGTAGGATTCGATTCAATCATTCGATGTAAAATAGAACTTAGTGTTGGATCGAGGCGGTTCACTAGAGGGGGGGTGAATAGCGATAAACACTTTTTCTTTTAAATCGTTCGGTAGACAATTAAATGCAGAGGAAATGTAAATAAAAACTAAATGAGACAAATAGTTTTTTTACTTTGTTCGTAGCCTTCGGCCACTACTCCAAGGCCCTAACGATCCTAGACCGTGTACGGAGGGCAATTCACTAAAACACTCCTCCTCGTTGGAGGTAGGAGTTTTACGATTACAAAAACCTTCGAAGCAAAAGATAGAGAGAAAACCCCTCTCTTCAATTAAAATAAAATGCAACGGTAGAAAGCCTCGATTAACAAACGAATTGCAAGATTAAGAGAAATGACAAACTAAGATTATACCAACAACTCGAAGATAGGACTTAAACTAGGGTTGTTGGCAGCACTTCGTTGTTGTAGAGTCGTCGGAGAGTCACAGCATTGCGGAGGCTTTTGAGCACTTAGAATTGATGAGAAAACCCTAGGTTAGGACCTCCTTTTATAGCCTTTGAGCCCCTTTTCGAGAGGAACCCTAGCTAATCACAATTGAGCACCAATCTCCTTGAAATGGGGTGATAAGCCTTGACTCCTCGAATCTGATCATTGACCATCAGTCGACTGATGGCCATCATCAGTCGACTGATGGAAGCATCGATCAGTCTTGACCTCGGCCGATCGATTAACTGATGAGTCCTCCAAGCTGGCGATGATGATGCTTCGCAAGTCAAAGTTAGCTCAACAAAAACATAATTTCGACGGTCGTCGACCGTCCGATCTCGACCTAGACCATCTATAGGATGTCTTTGGTCGGATCTACGCTTAAGATCATCCCCGTAATGAGGATACGACCTCACTTACGCTCGCACACACGAGCTTACCTCGATACTTACGTGTTGCTTTTGCTTCTGGCCTTCCACTCGATTTCTTCAGCTCCCTCCGAAGTCACTCGAGTGTCGCCCGACCACCACGGCTTCCTCCGGGTGTCGCTAGCCTTCAGCTCCAGCTATAGCAATCTTCTGTACACTTGATTCAGCTCGTGAGATAACGACATGAGCTTAACTTTGTATCGTTTGCTATAATCAAAACTCAGGTTCTACTTAGGTGCCTACTGCACCAACAATCTCCCCCTTTTTGATTTATGGCAAACCCACATACAAAGTTAAGTAAATAGCAAGCATGCAGAATAATGTGCATTAGAAACAAACAAGAAATAAAGAAGATTAAGTTGGAGTAGTAAGGATTTTCTTCAAGTACTCCCCCTTGAGGAAACCTCCCCCTTGACCGAGGGTGAGTCTTGAAGAAAGACCTTAATCCTCCCCCTTGAGGGTTGCTTTTTGTAATTACTTAAAGTTGGCCTTAGTAAAACGTTTAAGTTAAGAGTTCTTCTTAACTTGGCCCTTTCTCCCCTTTAAGTAAAGCATTAACGGCATAATGTTTACGTTGACGGCACACATAAGTTTAAGTTAAGAATTCTCTTAACTTGGCCTTTACTTCCTTTTGTTAAAAGTTAAATAAGTTTTCAAAAACTTAGAGTTAACTTTTGGTTTAAATATGAAGTAAGAGTTAAGTTATAAAAAAAATTTTGACCCCTTAACTTTGGCCTTTTTCTCCCCCTTTTGCCATATATCGAAAAGAGTGAGGGTGTGTGTGGAAAACAAAAATAAGTGTTAAATTTAAAGTCCAAGCATGTTCCACATTATTTTGAAAATAATATACTGAAAATAAGTTCATCTATAAAATGTTCGACTCATATTTGGCTTGATTGATATGAAAGATCAACCAGTCCTGGTCAGAGTCGGTTAGTATGTATGATTATACTCCGTGGTTCATAACAATGCACTATCTCTACATCTGGAAACAGGAGTAAGGTCCTAACATCTCACGCCCATCTACGTGGCTAAGTACACAAACACATTAGTCCTATGTGTTGTGAGATGTATTGGCTCCTTAAATCTATAGGTGCATGATATCTAAGGTATGTCCTATGCTAGTTCCATAAAAATAAAAATTTAAAAAATAGTAGTAAGAAAATATAATTTGCAAGCTCCTATTCTACTACGCACATGCCCAATTTTCGTCTTAATAGACTAAATTCGGCTTCGGGTAGGGGTTTAGTAAATAGGTCTGCTAAGTTAGACTTTGATTTGACGTATTCGAGTTGTATGGCTCCGTTGGCCACATGTTCTCGAATGAAATGGTGTTTTACCTCTATATGTTTGGTCCTAGAGTGACATATTGGATTCTTAGTAAGATTAATTGAACTAATGTTATCTACGTGAAGTTTTGTGTTCATAAAGTCTAACTTGAAATTGCGGAGAGTGTGCTTCATCCAAAGAAGCTGAGTGACACACTCACCCATCGCGATGTATTCGGCTTCGGTGGTAGATAAGGCAACACAGTGTTTCTTCCTACTGCACCAACTCACTAGACTCGAGCCGAAAAGTTGACAACAATCACTCGTGCTCTTTCTATCGAGCTTACTACCGGCATAGTCCGAATCGGAGTAGCCGGTTAGTTCGAACTCGGTAGATCTAGGGTACCAAATACCGACATTAAGTGTACCCTTTAGATATCTATGGATACACTTGACTAGAGTTAGGTGATACTCCTTGGCACAGGTTTGGAACCTTGCGCACATACTTACTGCAAATAGGATATCAGGTCGGCTTGCAGTTAAGTAAAGGAGACTCCCTATTATGCTCCTATAGTATTTTAAATCAATTGAGTTTTCGATTAAATCTTCTTCTATATTCACATTAGTTGCCATTGGGGTATTAATAATTTTAGCGTCTTGCATTCCAAAGCGTTTAATTAATTCCCTAGTATATTTGCGTTGATGTAGGTATATTCCATCTTTAGTTTGTTTAATTTGTAGACCTAAGAAGAAACTTAACTCGCCTACTAAATTCATTTCAAATTCACTTTCCATAAGTGAAATGAACTCATTTAGTAGGTTTGGGCTATGAATATGTCTTTACCTAAGGTTTTTACGAAAAGGGTTGGGTCAACTACACCTTGGTTAAAGCCTTTGGACTTAAGATAAATCGAAAGTCTCTCGTACCAAGCTCGCGGAGCTTGTTTAAGTCCATAAAGAGCTTTCTTTAATCTAAGGACATGATCAGGTTTGTCTAAACTTTCGAAACCGGGGGGTTGACTAACATAAACTTCTTCTTTAATGTATCCATTTAAGAATGCAGATTTCACATCCATTTGAAACAACTTAAATCCTCGATGTGCTGCATATGCTAATAGCATTCGAATGGACTCTAATCTAGCTACTAGGGCATAGGTCTCGTCGTAATCTAAACCTTCGACTTGACTAAACCCTTTAGCGACTAGTCTAGCTTTTTTTCTAACCACTTCACCTTTATCATCAAGTTTATTTCTAAACACCCACCTTGTTCCAATGATTGTTTTATCTTTAGGTGGTGGTACTAATTCCCATACTTCGTTCCTAGTGAATTGAGCCAACTCTTCTTGCATTGCAATAATCCAATCGGGATCAAGAAGAGCTTGGTCAATAGTTTTGGGTTCAATTTTAGAAATCAAAGATATTTGACTAAGGTTTCTGTATGAGGCTCTAGTTCAAACTCCTAGACTTGGATCACCTATCACTTGGTCGATAGGATGATTCGTTTGAGTCCTAGTTGGATTTGGGTTTGAGTATACAACTTGATTTATAGGATGACTCGTTTGAGTTCTAGTTTGGTTGGAGTCATCTATCACTTGGTCGATAGAGTGACTTGGTTGACTTAGGTTAGGATTAACACTAGACCTGATCTCCTGATCAGAGTTAGGTCTAGTATGAATCAGCTCGTTAATTGGGGTTGCCGGGGGTTTTGTAGGTTCGTGTCCTTCATCAAAAACTACATTGATAGTCTCCTCGACTCTAAGGGTGTCGTGGTTATATACTCTATAAGCTCTGCTTGTAGACGAGTATCCTAGAAAGATTCCGGTCGTGGTTTTGGATGTAAATTTCCCTAGGTAATCCTTAGTGTTTAGGATATGTACCTTACATCCAAATACCCTAAAGTACTTGATGTTAGGTATTTTATCGTGATAAATCTCGTATGAGGTCTTAAGGTGCCTCTTTACCATAATGATTCTATTTTGGACATAGCATGTCGTACTCACGGCTTCCGCCCAAAACCTATCGGGTAGGTTATACTCATTTAACATTGTCCTAGCGGCTTCTTGTAGGGTTCTATTTTTGCGTTCTACTAGGCCATTTTGTTGTGGAGTTCTAAGGCAAGAGAACTCGTGGTGGTATCCATTTAGGTTATAGAATTCTGTAAACCTATGGTTTTCGAATTCACCACCATGATCAGTCCTAAGTATTTTGATTTTAATGCTTTGTTGACTTTCTATTAACTTAAATAGATTGATTAATTGATCTAGGGTATCATTTTTGTGTTTGATGAACCTAACCCAAGTAAATCTAGAATAGTCAACAATTATGACTAAGCAGAATTTACTTCCGTTAAGTGACTTAGCTCCGTGTGAATCAAATAGATCCATGTGTAGGAGCTCAAGCACACTTTTGGTTCGTTCTTGACTAGTTAGTTGATGTTGTTGTTAGGACCCTTGGAATGGCTAGAGGGGGGGTGATTAGCCTTTCTTTCTTTCTACAAAAATGTTAGCGGAAGCAATACAAATATAAGCACAAACAAAAACAAGAAACAAGGCTAACACCCGATGTAACGTGGTTCGGAGATGACGCTCCTACTCCACGGCAATCCGTAAGGTGGATTAGCCCTAATCAACCTTCACTAGAACCTCCTTTGGATGAACCAAGGTGGAGAAACCTTTCTTACAAAGCTCTCCTCTTCTTTACAATGATGGATGATCAAGAACAAGAGAAGAGGAGGATTTAAATCACTAAAAACACTTGGAAGGCTTGGTGAGCACGAGAGAATAGTTAGGAGCAAGAGCACTAGCTTCACCAAGCTCCCCATGGCCCCTTTTTATAGAAGAGGGGCTATTTTTCCCGTTGGGCGTCGATCAGTCGACTGATCCATGCCATCAGTCGACTACCGCCGAAGCCAACGGCTTCTGAAATGCGATCTCCGCGGAGATTCGTAGCCGCAATTTCCAATGGCCAGGTGATTAGTCGACTGATCCCTCCATCACCGATCGATGGGGTGATCGATCGAGTGATCAAGGCGCGATCAGTGAGATCTGCATTCGTGGCGACATTTCCTTGATCGGTCGATGCACTTGCGATCGATCGATCGCAGAATCGATCGGCTCGACAAGCGGTCGTGATAGTCGTGGTTTATCATCCCGATCGAACGTCGACCCGATCGATACATCGTATCAGTCGACTGATACTCATCAAGTATGAGTAATTCATACTTGATTTTATACCCTAGACCTAGACTCAACCTTCTAGCTCCTTAATAAGCCTTGCGCCTTCAGGATCCCTTCGAGTCCGCGACTTGTTCATCCTTTGCGCTTTGCTTCCAAGAGCTTCCTTCGGTTTCGTCATGTCTTGGGTTGCCAAATGCTTGGACTTTACGTCGCCAAGACTACAAGCTTGGACTTATGCTGCCAAGAATTTACTTTGGACTTCCTTTGCCAAGGTTCACTTGGACTTTATGCTGCCAAGACTACAAGCTTGGTCTTATGCCGCCAAGTCCATCCCTTGGACTTCCTTTGCCAAGATCATACTTGGACTTCCTTTTACCAAGTCTTCATCCTTGGATTTTCTTGTCACTTAAACACATGCTTAATTAGATCACAAGATATTGCCTAACTTAGATGATTAGCCAAACATCAAAACATATAAATGCTTGGAGCATTGTTGCACCAACAATCTCCCCCTTTTTGATGTTTGACAATCATTTAAGTTAGGTCTTTAAAGATACATGCATAATCATAATCATCTAACTTAAGCATTCCTTCTCCCCCTTTGACATACATCAAAAAGAGAAGGATGAGAGAATTAAGAATGTTGGATCTTGGACTAAGGTATTTGATTGAAATTAAGCTCCCCCTTAATCCAAGATACGATGTAAATTACATTTGAAGCAAAGCATAATCTAAAGTTTAAAGGTTAAATCCTAACTTTGCACCAACAATGGTTTTGGGGATAAAAAGATAGAATTGATTGAAACTCCCCCTAAACCACTGTATTAATCAGTCCTAAAATGCAATATTATCATACTAGAATGTTAGAACATCAAACAATACACCAAATATCAGAAAATGGAGCTTATTATCAGAAAACCCAGTGTATCAGTCGGTGGTATCAACTCATTGATCGCTACACTGAAATCGAAATTTCAGCCTTTTCAGCCTATTTTCAGAAATGCGGTAGAAATTCCAGAAATCTCGAAAAATCACGAAATTTTGCGTACACATTTCTGAAATCATACTCTATTAAGGAAAAATAATTTAAAAAATATATGTTTTCCAGATTTCAAGATTGATATAAATTTGGAAACTTACAAAAGTTCTAAAGAATTTTCAAACTTCGTATCACTTTTGTGATTCACTTGAAAACTGTTTTCCAAAATATAATAAACATAGTTTAAAATATATATGATTTGGAATTTCCAACCATGTTCTTAGAGCTATGTACTCATTACTTGAATACAAGCCTTCCCAATGGTTGGTCCATAAGGTATTTATGTCTCTAGGTGTGTCATTGGCTCATAGTAATGCATCATAACAAGCATGATGAGCCAAGTACACCTTCCTATCATCTCACATGGTTCTAAGTGTCTCAATACAAAACTCAAGGTTTCTTAAGGCTTTTTGTGAGATGTATCAAGGTATAAAGATAACATGTAAACATGGGATCATGCAAATCTAGAATTTTACTCTACAAGGCACATACCAAGCTCTCTCCTTAAAGATGAAAATTCATTTTCGGGAAGAGCTTTGGTGAAGATATCGGCAAGGTTGGACTTAGATTCTACATAATTAAGTTCAATGTCCCCTCTTGCCACATGATCTCTTATGAAGTGATGTTTCACTTCAATGTGCTTGGTCCTAGAGTGATGTACCGGATTTTTGGTTAAGTTGATAGTACTTACATTATCACAATAAACTTTAATGTTAGAGTAGTGTAGCTCATAGTCCACAAGAGTATGCCTCATCCAAAGTAATTGAGCTACACAACCACCCATAGCCACATATTCGGCTTCGGTGGTTGATAAAGCAACACAATGTTGCTTCCTACTACTCCAACTAACTAGGGAGGACCCAAGAAATTGGCATCCACCACTAGTACTCTTCCTATCCAATTTGCACCCGGCATAATCGGAATCGGTATAACCAAGCAATTCAAATGACTTAGTCCTAGGATACCAAAGTCCTACATTTAGGGTGCCTTTAATATATCTTAATATTCTTTTGACGGCTACCAAATGTGATTCTTTGGCACAAGATTGGTATCTTGCACACATACCTACCGCAAATAAAATGTCGGGTCTACTAGCGGTTAAGTATAGTAAGCTACCAATCATACTCCTATACAATTTAAGATCAATTGATTTACCTTCATGATCACTATCTATTCTAGTGCTAGTGGCCATAGGAGTGGTTACAATTTTGGCATTTTCCAAACCAAATTTCTTGATCATTTCATTTGCATATTTGGTTTGATAAATATGAATACCCTCATTGGTTTGTTTGACTTGTAAGCCTAGGAAAAAGGTAAGCTCTCCAACCAAACTCATTTCAAATTCATTTTCCATATTTTTTATAAAGTCTTGAAGAAGATCATCATTTGTTTACCCAAAGATGATATCATCAACATATACTTGGGCTATGAATATATCTTTTAATGTTGATTTTATAAACAAAGTTTGATCTACCTGGCCTCTTCTAAAATCCTTAGAAATTAAGAAGGATGACAATCTTTCATACCATGCCCGGAGAGCTTGTTTTAACCCATATAATACTTTCCTAAGCTTACATACATGATTTGGATAATCTATGTTCTCAAAACTGGGTGGTTGCTCTACATATACTTCCTCCTTAATAAAACCATTTAAGAATGCCGATTTAACATCCATTTGGTAAAGTTTAAATCCCATGAAGGAAGCATACCCTAAGAGTATCCTAATAGATTCTAACCTTGCAACCGGGGCATAAGTTTCATCATAGTCAAGCCCCTCAACTTGATTGAATCCCCTAGCAACCAACCTAGCCTTATTTCTAGTGATATTTCCTTGATCATCTAGCTTATTCCTAAAGACCCATCTTGTAGTAATTATGGTGCTATCATTGGGTCTAGGCACTAATTCCCACACTTGGCTTCTCTCAAATTGAGCCAATTCATCTTGCATTGCCAAAATCCAATCCAGATCATGTAATGCATCATTGATCGACTTGGGCTCTATTTGTGAGATAAGAGCCACTTGACTAGTAGGAGGTCTATGAAATAACCTAGTTCTTACTCCTTGAGATAGATCTCCTACTACTTGGTCAAGTGGATGATCTTGATGAATTCTTAGGTTTCTAGAAGGGGTTTCAATTTGATTATTGTTATCTTCCATCCTTCTTTCATCATCGGAGTCTCCTCTTCCTCCCCCTTGATCATTACCCCTAATGGTCAAATTTTGAAGTTTTTGGGTAATGTCTTGATTATTGTCATTAATATCCTTATCAATGGAGGACTTTCTAAGGTAAGTACTAGTAGTTTCATCAAATTGAACATTGGAAGACTCCTCAATCCCTTTGGTTCTCTTATTGTAGACTATATACCCTCTACTTGTGGATGAGTATCCAACTAGGATTCCCTCATCCGCTTTTGATTCAAATTTTCCTAAGTTATCTTTGGTGTTTAGAATATAAACTTTACACCCAAAAACTTTGAAATAATTAATTGTGGGTATAGTCCCATTCCATAATTCAAATGGTGTTTTTCCTAAAAACCTATGGATTTGAACCCTATTTTGGATATAGCAAGCGGTATTAACCGCTTCCGCCCACAAGTAGCTAGGTAGAGAATATGCATTAAGCATAGTTCTAGCCGCCTCTTGTAGGGCACGATTTCTCCTTTCCACCACCCCATTTTGTTGGGGTGTTCTAGGACAAGAGAACTCATGCTTGTACCCTTGCTCTAAACAAAATTGTGAAAATTTTAGATTTTCAAATTCACCACCATGATCACTACGGATCCGGTTGATCTTGAGACTCTTTTCATTTTCAACCCTTTTACTAAATCCTATGATTATTTCTAAGGTATCATCCTTATGTTTCATAAAATAGACCCAAGTATACCTAGAAAAATCATCTACTATAACCAAACAATATTTATTACCATTTAAAGATGGAGTACTATGGCAATCAAATAAGTCAAGATGCAATAATTCTAATGGTAAAGAAGTATTGGTTAGGGTTTTACCTTTGTGTGATGCCTTTGTTTGTTTTCCTTCTTGGCATGCATCACACAATTTGTTCTTGACATACTTGATCTTTGGTATCCCTTTGACCAACTCCATCTTGACTACCTTGGCTATGTTTTTCATGTTAATATGCCCCAATCTTCTATGTCATAGCCAACTTTCCTCTTCTTTTGCAACAAAACACTTAGTAGAAATGTTAGAGGCATATGAAAGATCAACATAATAGATATTTGATTTCCTATATCCAACTAACATGCAATCATTTAATTCCTTGTGTCTAATCATGCATTTAGAGGATTCAAGAGACATGATAGTTTGCATCACAAAGTTGACTAACACTTAATAAATTAAATTTCATATTTTCAACTAGCAAGACTTTGTGAATAACAATTTTGGGGGATACCTCAATTGTTCCTCTACCTAATATCTTTAGTTTTCCACTATTCCCAAAGGACACCGCTCCCTTCTTCACATATTTAATTGTGGAGAACTTGCTCACATCCCCGGTCATATGTGTTGAGCAACCGCTATCCACAATCCACATACCTCGCTCTCCTACCTAAATCACATGAAAAACACAAGCTTTTGGTACCCAAACATTTGGACCGGTAACATTAAGTAAAAACTTCTTAGGTACCCAAGCTTTCTTAACCTTACCCTTAATAGTTGCTTTCCTATTTATTAATGAAATATAAGCAACTTCTTTTTCTTTTGGCTTATAACCTAAACTGGCCTTGTTATAAACCGCTCTTTGTCTACTAAGAATCATATCAAGACACTTTGAGCCATATGAAAATTTTTCTAAACATGCTTTTAATTCACTAACCTCATCCTTAAGTTTGTCATTTTCTTCCTTAAGCATGCAAGAATCAACATGTGAAGGTTTTTCATTTTTAATAGCCTTTAGTTCTACCTTCATGCTCTTAACCTTAGATTTTGACTTATCTAGAGCTTCTTTAAGATACGCAATTGATTTATAGAGAAGCATAACCTTGGGAGAATTCATTACCTCATCGTCACTAGATGACGATTCATCACTTGAAGAATCTTCTTGACTTGATGTACCGGAATCATCTTCTAATGCCATGAGTGCCACATGGCGTGTGATATGGCAAAGCTCATCATCGGATGAAGAGTCTTCAACACTTGGTGTGTCCCATGTGGTTTGAGCCACCATGGCCTCCTTCTTCTTCTTTTCCTTCTTGTCCTTCTTTTTCTTTTCCTTTTCTTCCTTCTTCTTTAGCTCTGGGCCATTGCTTTATATGCCCTTCTTGTTGCAAGCATGGCAAATCACATTATTGCTAAAACTTGAATTACCATTAAATTTACCTTTTGAGGAATGAGACCCCTTCCTTGCTTCTCTATTCTTGAACTCTCTTGACTTTCTATAAAGCTTCTTGACGAAATTTGCCATTTCACTAGATGAGTCCCCATCGCTACTTGACTCATCCTCCGACTCGAATGATGATGATGCTTCTTTTCTTTCCTTCTTCTTCTTTTCTTTCTTGTCCTTCTTTTCAACAAATAGAGCTAACCCCTTTTCCTTAGAGGACATGTTAGTTTGCTCATGTAATTCAAACTCACAAAATAATTCATCAATTTTAATTTGAGATAAATCCCTAGTTACCTTAATGGCATCAACTATAGAAGTCCATAAAGAATTTCTAGGAAATGCTTGTAAGATATACCTTACCAAATCCCGGTTGTCAACTCGCTCACCTATGATATGGAGTCCATTTACAATTTCCTTGAACCTTCCATGCATTTGACTTACGGTTTCATGCATCTTCATTTGGAAGGCTTGAAGTTGTCCAATTAATAGGTCCTTCTTGGCCCTCTTTGACTCCTTGGAACCTTCATTTAGCTCAATGAGCTTTTCCCATAGTTCCTTGGCGGATTCAAAAGGCCCCACCTTGTTGAGTTGCTCCATTGTGATGCCGCATTGGATGGTGAGGTCGGCCTTTGCATTTGATTCAAATTTCTTGTTTATTTCTCTTGTCCAATCCTTGCTTGGAATAGGATGTCCATGTTCATCCACCGGTTCCTCGAAGCCATCTACAACATTATGCCAAATTTCAATATTACTCATAAGATAGTACTTCATCCTACCTTTCCAATACGCAAAGTGACTCCCATCGAAGAGCGGTGGCTTGGCGATGCTATATCCCTATTGAAGAGCCATTGATGTCTTGGTTGATGGTGAGATCTTCCAAGCTGTCTGGGCTCTGATACCACTTGTTAGGACCCTTGGAATGGCTAGAGGGGGGGTGATTAGCCTTTCTTTCTTTCTACAAAAATGTTAGCGGAAGCAATACAAATATAAGCACAAACAAAAACAAGAAACAAGGCTAACACCCGATGTAACGTGGTTCGGAGATGACGCTCCTACTCCACGGCAATCCGTAAGGTGGATTAGCCCTAATCAACCTTCACTAGAACCTCCTTTGGATGAACCAAGGTGGAGAAACCTTTCTTACAAAGCTCTCCTCTTCTTTACAATGATGGATGATCAAGAACAAGAGAAGAGGAGGATTTAAATCACTAAAAACACTTGGAAGGCTTGGTGAGCACGAGAGAATAGTTAGGAGCAAGAGCACTAGCTTCACCAAGCTCCCCATGGCCCCTTTTTATAGAAGAGGAGCTGTTTTTCCCGTTGGGCGTCGATCAGTCGACTGATGCATGCCATCAGTCGACTGCCGCCGAAGCCAACGGCTTCTGAAATGCGATCTCTACGAAGATTCGTAGCCGCAATTTCCAATGGCCAGGTGATCAATCGACTGATCCCTCTATCAGTCGACTGATGGGGTGATCAGTCGAGTGATCAAGGCAGTAGTCGAGTGAGACTGCATTCTGTGGCGTCATTTCCCTTGATCGATCGGTGATGCACTTAGCGGTCGGCCCGATCGCGAAATTAGTCGATTGACAAGTATGAGTAATTCATACTTGATTTTATACCCTAGACCTAGACTCAACCTTCTAGCTCCTTAATAAGCCTTGCGCCTTCAGGATCCCTCCGAGTCCGCGACTTGTTCATCCTTTGCGCTTTGCTTCCAAGAGCTTCCTTCGGTTTCGTCATATCTTGGGTTGCCAAATGCTTGGACTTTACGCCACCAAGACTACAAGCTTGGACTTATGCTGCCAAGAATTTACTTTGGACTTCCTTTGCCAAGGTTCACTTGGACTTTATGCTGCCAAGACTACAAGCTTGGTCTTATGCCGCCAAGTCCATCCCTTGGACTTCCTTTGCCAAGATCATACTTGGACTTCCTTTTAACAAGTCTTCATCCTTGGATTTTCCTGTCACTTAAACACATGATTAATTAGATCACAAGATATTGCCTAACTTAGATGATTAGCCAAACATCAAAACATATAAATGCTTGGAGCATTGTTGCACCAACAGTTGTGTCCTAGATTGTTTACCTTGTTGACAAGCATTACATATTTTATTATCCAAGTTTTTGAGGTTAGGCAAACCTCTGACTAAATCACTCTGACACATCTTGTGGATGAGTCTTGGGTTTGAGTGACCGAGTCGTCGGTTTCAAAACCATGATTCCTCTTGCCGTGTCATAAGACACTTAGTTGAGGAGTTAGTTAAGTTAATAGTGTAAATGTTGTTATTTCTAGTTCCCTTAAGAATTGTTTTAGAGGTTTCGTTTGTATTAATTACGCATTCATTTTCTAGAAATATGACCTTATAGTTATTATCACACAATTGGCTTACACTAAGTAGATTATATTGAAAATTTTCTACTAATAAAATGTTTTGAATAACAAAATTTGAGTTAAGCTCAATATCACCTGATCCGATGATTTTGAGCTTGCCGTTATTTCCGAAGGCTACCGATCCTTGTCATTTGAATCGAAGCTTCGAAAACTTGAGTTGATCCCCGCTCATGTGTCGAGAGCAACCACTGTCCAACATCCATTGATCCTACATGCAAGGTAGTTGGATCGGATATTGGATTTACTAAAAATTGGTTGAAAATTATTAACCTAAATCATCTTACCCATGTCTACATGATAAAACATGTTAATCCTATATGTTCTTGTGAGATGACTTCCAATTTTAGTTGAATTAAATTTAATGACTTAAACACTTGTCAACCTTGTGTTAGATTTGGATTTGACCTTAGGCTCATCAAGTCACCTTTTCAAGATCATGGCTTCCAGGTCGTGGCAAGGAACAAAGGCCTTCTTTGATCGGAACAATGACCACTTCCTTAGACAAAGCCATTTTCAAGAAAATAGTAACTTGACTCACCTAAGACCACTTCCTGGTCTAACTAGTCTAGGATACGGCGAGGTAGCTTCAGCTAGTTTCGCTCGATCAAGTGCACCAAACTAGATACGCCTTATCTATCCCGAATACACAAGACTCCGCTTTCCTAGCGTACTATCATCTCGCCGCGTCCTGGTACTATGTTATCAAGTATTGACGAGTTATAGTCCTATATAACCATTCTAAAAAGGAAAATCAAACTAAATATAAACCTAAGCATGCAATTTCTAGGTTAAAACACAAACAAGTTTTGTACTAGCTCCCCTTGGACCGTTGAATCGATTCGGTCTCTCCACATAGTGGATTTGGTCCTTAGGAACCCAGTACTGGTTCGATCCTAGGTTTGAAATCAAGGCAGTCTTAGGGACCCATGCTTGGACACATTTTTTATGTCGACTTACGATTGACATATACGACTTATTGGTCGTGTTTGAGCTAAACCCTAGCCCGGCCTTGTTGTACACGGCCCTTTGCGATCCAAGTAGGAGGTCAAGTCCTTTGGATCCCAAAGTAAACCTTTCCAATGTATTCCTAAGATCTTCGACTTGACTCTTCAAGAGTGAGTTCTCAACTTCGAGTTTTTCAACCCAAGTTGAGTCCTTCTCTTGAACTCGACTAGTCGAAGAGGTTAGGGAGACCTCGTGTTTGATGAGTTTAACTTCCTCAACCAGGGTCTCGACCTTGGACTCGGACTTAGCTAACTTTCTATTTAGAAACTTAATTGCACTATAAAGTGTAGTAATAAGAGACCGACTCACCTTGAGTGTATCTTTTGAACCGGATGCGTATCCATGGCTCGTCTTGAATAGTGCTTCGCAGTCCGACTCATCTTCGGTTTTCGATTCAAGTTCCGGTTCCGACTCCGTCTCCGATTCCACCGGTTTAGCCTTGAGGACTCGATCGTTATCTTCTTCCTCAGAAGCTTCTTCCCAAGTGGCGTTAAGTGCCTTTTTGTGTTTTGGTGCCTTGCTCTTGAGTTTTGGGCATTCGGACTTGATATGTCCAAACCTGTTGCATTCATAACATCTTATGTTCAAACTTTTAGGCTTACCTTCGTTGGGTCGAGTGACGGCTCATTTTCGGCCCTTGACTATCCTCCGAACTAGGTTGACTAGTTTGGCCTCCATTTCCGAGTCGACCTCCGAATCGGACTCCTCCTCTTCTTCCTTCGGAGGTAGCTTGCTAGCAATTTTCTTCTTTGAACCTACAAATAGTGCTATACCTTTCTCGGGTTCCGAGTTAGACTGCTCATGAAGTTCGAAATCAGAAAAAAGTTCATCTAATCTAAGTTTAGAAAGATCCTTGGAGACCTTGTAGGCATCGACCATGGATGCCCACAAGGTAGTCCTCGGAAAGGAGTTTAGGACATACCTTATAAGGTCGCGGTTTTTGACCTTTTGCCCGATTGCATGTAGATTGTTGACTATGTCCTGGACTCGGGCGTGAAGTTGCGTCGCGGACTCGTGTTCCTGCATTTTTAGATTATATAATTTATTGAATAAAAGGTCGCGCTTACATACCTTGGCTTCATCAGTCCCTTCGTGTAGCTCCACTAGCTTTGTCCAAAGGTCCTTTGCGCTGATGAAGGGGCCGACACGATTTAACTCCTCCTTGGACAAGCCGCATTGGAGGATTTGTGTTGCCTTGGCATCGGCTTCGACTTGTCGTTTTGTTGCAACGGTCCATTGATCATAATCCAAGGAGTCACCCACTTCATTAGTCGAAAGTGTGAAACCCGTTTGGATTATGATCCACATCTCGATTTGGGTTTTGAGAAAGCATTCCATCCGACCTTTCCAGTAACGAAAATCATCTCCGTTGTAAAACGGAGGTCGGACGGTGCTAAAACCCTCGAGATGGGCCATTAGAACAAAAAAACAAGGAGTCTAAAAAGAAAACCTAGCAACGACAAAAACACATGAAAGTACCAAGACTTGCATCTTGGATTAGTAGTGCAGGAAATAAAAAGAAACAAATGAAAACTAGAAAGTTAAGCAAAGAAATAAGAAACTAAATAAAAGGTAAGTACTCACAAACTTTGATGTCCCCGAAAGGCTACTAAACGTTGATTTTTGAGGATGAAAACAGCTAGTTATGGGGGTAAACCCCGGTAAGAAGTGTAGATCTCTGGGAGAGCTTCGATTTGGTGGGTAGATTGTTTCGTGAGTCCACTTGTAGCAAAAGTTATGCTCATTTGATCATGAGGTACTCTGAAGGCGATCAATACTTGCAAAAACACAACCAAAAACTATGTACCAAGACTTGGTCTTGGATTAGTAGTGTGGGAGAAATCTTAAAACGATAAATACGAAAACAAAACAATGCTCGACCGGTGGTTGCACCGAATCTGAGCGCCCCCGGCTCTGATACCAATTGTTGGATCGAGGCGGTTCGCTAGAGGGGGGGTGAATAGCGATAAACACTTCTTCTTTTAAATCGTTCGGTAGACAATTAAATGCTGCGGAAATGTAAATAAAAACTAAATGAGCCAAATAGTTTTTTTACTTGGTTCGTAGCCTTCGGCCACTACTCCAAGGCCCTAACGATCCTAGACCGTGTACGGAGGGCAATTCACTAAAACACTCCTCCTCGTTGGAGGTAGGAGTTTTACGATTACAAAAACCTTCGAAGCAAAAGATAGAGAGACAACCCCTCTCTTCTATTAAAATAAAATGCAATGGTAGAAAGCCTCGATTAACAAACGAATTGCAAGATTAAGAGAAATGACAAACTAAGATTATACCAACAACTCGAAGATAGGACTTAAACTAGGGTTGTTGGCAGCACTTCATTGTTGTAGAGTCGTCGGAGAGTCGCAGCGTTGCGGAGGCTTTTGAGCACTTAGAATTGATGAGAAAACCCTAGGTTAGGACCTCCTTTTATAGCCTTTGAGCCCCTTTTCGAGAGGAACCCTAGCCAATCACAATTGAGCACCAATCTCCTTTAAATGGGGTGATGAGCCTTGAGTCCTCGAATCTGATCATTGACCATCACCGATCGATGGCATCATCACCGATCGATGGCGATCGATCAGTCTTGACCTCCGGCAGTCGAGTGATTGACGGCAGTCGAGTCCTCCAAGCTGGCAGTCGACTGATGCTTGCTGCAAGTCAAAGTTAGCTCAACAAAAATATAATTTCGACGGTCGTCGACCGTCCGATCTCGACCTAGACCATCTATAGGTTGTCTTTGGTCGGATCTACGCTTAAGATCATCCCTGTAACGAGGATACGACCTCACTTACGCTCGCACACATGAGCTTACCTCGATACTTACGTGTTGCTTTTGCTTTCGGCCTTCCACTCGATTCCTTCGGCTCCCTCCGAAGTCACTCAAGTGTCGCCCGACCACCGCGGCTTCCTCCGGGTGTCGCTAGCCTTCAGCTCCAACTATAGCAATCTTTTGCACACTCGATTCAGCTCGTGAGATAACGACATGAGCTTAACTTTGTGTCGTTTGCTATAATCAAAACTCAGGTTTGACTTAGGTGCCTACTGCACCAACAATTAGTTATGTTCTATGTGTTCTTTTGCAGGACCTGGATTGGTGATAGATGTTTGCATGCGTGGATAGCTAGCATGAGCTATTTAATAGGTGGGTAATTTCTTACCCTGGTCAGGTAGTTATTAATGTATGCAGATTTAGATATATGATCATCTTATATGATCATATTATCTTGACTCCGCTCTTATTTATTCTTGTGCTTGATACTTTGTCATTGGCCTTATATTCTCTATTATTGATATCATACATTCCTTCATCATGATTAGGAGTTACAGATGTGATGTAGGTAAATCTATAAATGCTTAGTTATGTGTAAATCGTGGAGTACAGATAATGACCTGATTTGTAAATTGGGTAAAAGGTCATCCGTAAGTAGGTAATGTCCTGAACGTAAGATTGATATCAATACCCTTATGTTGTTTGTTTACTACTGATCATGTGTTCTGTAAATGGTCAGGTAGATTGTGATTAGTATGTTGCTACGGATCGGTGGTCCTAGCTTGTTATGATCAGTTGAGTATGACTCTCTGCAGGATAAAGAGTGCATCGATCAGATTGGTATGACTCTCTACAGGATAGAGAGTGTTATGATCAGTTGAGTATGACTCTCTGTAGGATTGAGAGTGCGTCGATCAGATTGGTATGACTCTCTACAGTATAGAGAGTGTTATGATCAATTGAGTACGACTCTCTACAGGATAGAGAGTGCGTCGATCAAATTGGTATGACTCTCTACAGGATAGAGAGTGTTATGATCAGTTGAGTATGACTCTCTCTAGGATTGAGAGTGTGTCGATCAGATTGGTATGACTCTCTACAATATAGAGAGTGTTATGATCAGTTGAGTATGACTCTCTATAGGATAGAGAGTGCATCGATCAAATTTGTATGACTCTCTACAGGATAGAGAGTGTTATGATAAGTTGAGTATGACTCTCTACATGATAGAAAATGCGTTGATCAGATTGGTATAACTCTCTTTAGAATAGAGAGTCTGTGGTGGATGTTTATTTGTGTGACTGTGCATTAATATCATTTGCATGCATGCTGGCGATGTGGTCTCCCTTATTGCTGAGAGGAGTAACCGGTATGAGGGAAGAGTATTTATGGTGCTGCACTCTACCACTATAGACAGTGGTAGTTGGATTTGCGTGTCGTTGTCCTGCGTATGTGGCACTCGACCACTCATGGGTAATGACTGTCGGAGTGGCCAACAGCAAGGACTCCTGTCGAGTAGCTTACTCTTTACGCTTATATGCTACTCGATCATACTTCCCACTTGGCCACTCGAGAGTAGTGGTTAGTGTTGAGTTGGGACAGTTGTCATGTCGATCCATCGAGGTCACACTGGGGTCGTGGTAGCTTTAGGGTGAGCCGGCATGACCATGCATGTTGCATTGCCGTGATTTATGGCATTTTGCATATTGCTATATATATACATATATACATGTATTTATATATATATGGATGATTGTGATTAGCATATATATAGATGCAGTCTATATGTATGCTTACTATGATGTTGCATTTGTTTGTACTATGCTTGCTGCATTTGTTTGTACATCATCATACATGCTACGACATTTGCTATATCATAGTGTATGGGATACCTTGTATGAGTTGGTTATACTATTGCATTCTTTGACCAGTATTCATGATGTAGTATGAGTTAGACTAGATTTCCTGTTATAAATATTGTGGATATATGCTCAGGTTGGATCAAAGTAGCGTTGAGGACTTTCAGGTATGTCTGCATTTTACGTTGTTTATTTGGTTTGACGGTATATGCATGTATATATTTATTATACTGGTATACCTATTGTACCTCTAGGTTATATTATTGAATTACATGTGATATTTGATATATACATGTTCTCTCATATTACCGCTGAATTATACTCACCACCACGGACCCTAAGTTTTTCTGTCGCCCAGGTAACAGGTAGAAGTCTTCGTGACGGCTTGGAGCATCGTTGGCTGGCATCGTCTCATCTCAACTCTGAGAGTCCGAGCTTTTGGGATTTATCATTGGTGTTTCGATATATTTTTGGTTTTATGTGATGATTCGTAGTGGTGGACACTGTTGTTGTTGTACCGTGCTTTTTGGTTTTGTTACGACAATTTCTTTGTTTGGTGTTAGTCATACCAGTATGCATGATGTGTGGTTGTATTGTAGTTGTGTTAGTTCCGTTGTGTTTTGTTATGTTGTATATTTACATGTGTATATATTATGTTTATTGTGGGCCCAAGGGCCTTGTATAAACAGGATATGTTGGCACGCACAGGGGAGATGTTGTCCGTTTGATTTTCGGTTCAGCATACTCTCGGGGTGTGACACTTCAGCTATAACTTTATCTTTCTTAGGCCTAAAATGCCGCCGCTTCTACTGGATGGGTTGGATTCCTCTAGTGATGTTTAGATGATGTTCAGCAACACGAGGATCTATTCCCGTAAGGTCGTGCACATCCCCGGCAAAGATATCTTCATTCTTTTTAAGCAAGCCACCAGCTCCTCCTTAGTCTCGAGCTGTTGAGCTACTCGAGTGACTTTTCTAGGGGCTATCTCTACACATTCCCCTTCTTCTATTTTTCCCACTTTGGGAGGAGACTCTTCAAGCACATATACGTTAGAGATCATGACGACTTTTCCCTTGGGGTCATTTGCCTTGGCTTTCTTCTGGTCATCCCTGACCATCTGTACATAGCAACTTTGAGTAGTCTTCTATTCACCTCTAGCTTCCTCGATCAGCTGCCCGACCAGAAACTTCACCTTCTGATGATAGGGGGAAGCCACCGCCTGGAAAATAGACAAGAAAGGATGACCCAAAATTGCACTATAAGTGGATGGACCAACCACTATGAGGAAAAGAAGAGTGAGGGGCAATGATATCTGCCCTACGGGGTGCACCATATGTCCTTCAAATCCGAATAGAGGAGTAGCCACATTCTCTAACTGTGCATTCCCCAACTGCATTTGTTCAAAGGCCTCTTGGAAGAGGATGTTAACAGAGCTTCCAGAATCAACTAGGACCTGAGCTACCTCATAGTTAGCAAGAGAAATACAGATTAGTAGAACTTCCGTATGAGGTAGCAGAATGCCTCGCAAATCTTCTAGCCTTAAGGAAACTAGTGGCGCGGTCTTAACAACCTGCTCTATTACAATAGCTAGGCTTTCCATGAGACAAGCATAGGACTTCCGAGCCCTATTGGAGTTCCCATCAGTAGGTCCTCCTGCAATAACATGAATAACCCCCCGTGTGGGGACGCCATTTGGATCAGATGATGGGCTTTCACCTAATGGCCCTCCTTGTGAAATACCCTCCTGGACGGGAATTTTTTGGTCTGAAGGGAAGGTAACCTGTGGTCTCTGGTTGTAGGGCCCCGGGCGAGCCATGTTAGGTCGTTGACCTCGCCTTGCTGGTCCTCCCGTCTGAGGCCGCAGATGCGGGTAGGCAGCTCGGATGCATTCCAGCTCTTCTTGCAACTTAAAACATCATTCACTGGCATGACCATACTCCATGTGATATTGACAGAAGAAAGGAGTTGGAGGATTATAAGGCACTCCCCTATACCCCATCGGTCGTTGTAGAAGACCTTGTTGATCGTAAAACTCCATCTCCCGCTCTTTACAAGTTCTTGGGGGAGGGACTGCGTCGGCAGCCATGATCTGCAAAGGAGTGGTGGGGCGAGCTCCTTGCATCAATAACAAGGACCTGGGAGCTTCTAGTATGAAAGATCGTACATATTATCTTCGAGGAGGAGCTCGAGGGGCTGTAGGGCGACTTCTTTCCACGGGGGCCATTGCAGATGTCTGTTTGGCCCGTCAGACCTTTAGTCCTTCCTCCTCATTAATGTATTTCTCCGTGAGGCTTAGCAATTCCTCTTAGCTAGCTGCCGATTTTCTCAATAGGGAGCTAAGAAAATGTAGGGTCGATATGTTGGCCGGCTAGAAGGGGTGAATAGCCCTCTTTCGTCGTACGGGGGAATACGATCGTTCTCGTTGCATACTCGTCTACAATTTTCGTTAGCGCAGCAAAAATAATAGAAACAATAATAATACTAACAACAATACAAGCATACACAAACACACACGATATACGTGGTTCGGAATCGAATGGTTCATACTCCATGGGCGTGCTCACCGAGCTCTAGTTATGCCCACGACACTAACTAGACTCCTTCTCGACTACACGTTGGAGGTGGAAAAACCTCTCACAAGCTATTACAACAGTAATACTACAAGAAATACAAAGACACTAAGAAATACAAGTAAAGAATGCTTTACAACTCTTTGCTTTGAACCCTTTCTTGTTGCTTGCTTTAGATGGCTCTTGAATGACTGGAATGCAGCAGCAATTCCCCTCCAATAGCTTCCTTAAAGTCTTGGCGAAATCCTCCCACTTGAGCTCCATTTATAACCTGCATCAAGCTGTTTTCACGCCCAGCATTCGACTGCCAAATGGACCTAGTCGACTGCCCCTGTAGTCGTTGTCTCACAACAGCCAGATCCACGTTAGATGAGTTCCAATGGATCACCTACCAGTCGACTGATGATTCCCATCACGATCGTGACCTAGTAATCGCCTCGCTACGGGCATTCTGTTCGCGACATTCCCATCGATCATTGCCATCCCTCGGCAATCATTCTGCCAACTATCGATCATTGTCCATAGTAGTCGCCAGCACACTAAACCGATCTAACACCCGGTCGAACCTAGTCGACTTGGAAGAAACACAAGGTTTTTTGAGAATCCGACACTCAGTCTTAGCCATTTGGCCAAGTCTACCTCATCCCTCATGGAGTTCCCCACTGAAGCTCTCTTCCCTCGGCCTATGTCCCTCGGATGCACTAAGAGCACGGCTTCGCAATGTCATCCTTCGCGTCTTATGTCCTCTAAGTATGCTTCCCTTTGGCCTCACTCCATTCGCTCCCTGTTCGGCGGTCCCTCGGATGCACCAAGCGCACAGCTTCACAATGCCATCCTTCACCGACTCAAGGACCCCGAGCCTAGTGAACTTGCCAAGTTCTCAAGACTTCCCACATGCACCAAGCGCACGGCATCGCAATGCATATCTCACCAAGCACCAAGCGCACGGCTTCGCAATGCTTTGGACTTTTCAACACCAAGCCCCATGCCTGGATTTTCCATGCCAAACTTTCCCATGACAATCCCATGTCATAAGTTTTGTCTATCATCAAAATACTGCTCGAGTCAAACTCGAGTCAACCTGGGCTGATTGCACCAACAATATCCCCCTTTTTGATGATTGACAAAACTATCCCTCAAGTCTACCAATTCTCCCATATTGGCAATTCTCACATCCCAAATGAGAATTCCAAACCTAATTGATAACTTGGTAACTTCTCCCCCTTTTTGACATTACATCAAAAAGGTCCTCCCCAAGGATATGAATGTCTCATATCCCAATGAGATCTTACAATCTCTCCCTTGGAGGAACACATGCCTACAATCTTTCTAGTGATCCCATATCACTTAAAGAGAGGCAACCCAATTTTCCCCCATGAGGAAATACACATCCATCTTCCCATGATGGATACCTCCCCCTAGAGGCTTGCTCCTCCTTGACCATTGCTCCAACAATGTCCTTGGAAAGTCCCTAATCCAATAGGAACATTAACCAAATCAAAATTAAGGCAAAGTTCAACAATGAACTCTCATCCACCTTAAAATTGATACTCTCCCTAAACACTTCTCCTAGTCCATGTCCAATGGATTTCCACCCTTTATAATGCTCTCCCAAGCATGTCCTAGGGTTAGGAGTGGTTAGGGGACCAAAACATAGCTGAACATAGGCCTAACCATCAAGGTTTACTCGAAATCAGCTTGGCGATCAATAATTGAAACCGATCATTGTTGTCCCCATCGATCGACCTGGCCTCCATGGCGCAATTCGATAACTACATTTGATTTTGATTTTTCAGAAATAAATTTCTGAAATCCATAAGTAAATATACATAGTTTTAAAAATCTTGAAAATTCATACGTATAATACTTATCATAAACACTATGGGTGAAAAATATTTAAAAATTATTTTACCCACTAAATTAAGAGATTGATACAAAGTCCAAAAGTTAAGAAAAGCATCAATATTGAGCCCTCTTTGTATCATCCCATTCAATGGTGATAGCTATCAAAAGATAGACTTCACCAAGGTTTTTCAAAATGTTTTCAAAATGTTTTTGAAACCTTTAATTCATTTTTCCTAAACATCTCACTTGTATCTAGATGTGTAAAACATATTCAAGGCAATTAATCTAGTGAGATGTGGATTTTTGTTCTTTAATGGTCTCATGCATATTTCTAGACAATATTATTTGATTCCCATTAAATCATGTCATAGTCCTTAATTTCATTTTAGTTTATGCATGATAATGATTATGGCATAGATATGATATAGATAAAGGTATATGCCAAAATCATGAGGTCATGGCATATGAGTGACATTTTAGCATACATGACATATAAAGAATAAGTCTAAACATGATCATGACATTTTTAGAGATAAAAATGAAAATGATGTCATGACATGGCAAGGCAAATAAATCATGGCAAGTAAAATATACTAAGGTATAAAATACCTAAGTGTTAAATCCGAAATGTCATTTCTAGGAATTAATTCCATTTTACCTTAATACCATCATTCCTCCTAGTGTGCCAAAAACCCAAAATGACACACCAATACCTCTAAGACCTAATTGTGCCAATTTAATCATTTTTCAACTTCTCAAGGCATATTGACACATCCTAATGTGTCAACTCACAATGGCTAGGTTAACTACCCATCCACTTAGGGTTGATACACCCTAACCCATCTAGCGTGAATCGATCACGCTTCTAGGAACCCAATACCTATTGGAGCTCCTTGGGTTAACAAGGTATTCACTAGGGATAACTTCCCTAGATACCTTCCTAATGACCCTTTTAGGCTTTGAAGCCTTAGTCAAGTGGGTCTTTCCTAGGTCAACTCTAGAGGTGACTCCCCCTTTGACCTTCCTAGTGGCTTTCTTAGATTTTCTTAAGTCCTTAGCCACTAAGCAAACACCATGGCTAGACTTAGGGATAACTTCCCTATTAGTCTTGGTTTTTCTAGACCTAGAAATTGTTTCATAATTAAATGGAACATTATGATATGTCTTCTTGGGCTTAGGTTTGTGACCCAAACCTTCCTTGCTCTTAGACCATTTTTGAACCCTAGGTCTTGACTTTTGGGCATTTGACCCTTGAATTGAATTTTCAATAATCCTAAGGGTCTTTTCCATTCTCTCAAGTCTTGACCTCAAGACTTAGTTTTCTGACTCCAATTTCCTCAATTTTGAATTTTCATTAGGTTTTTGGGAAGGCCTCTTGTTCTTAGGCATGTGCCTAGACTTTTTGGGATTAATACCCAAATTTTCTTCTATTCTCCTAATGGACTCCTTTGGTAAAATATTTCTAGAATTATGAGTCCTAGGTTTGTCCTTAGTTACATGAACATGCTTAGCACCTAAACAATAAACCTTATTATTTATACTAGCATGCTTTTCATTTATAATGGAAAGAGAACTAAAATAATTTTTAGCATGCCTTTTAACTTTAGAAATAGAAGGTGCATAATTTAAATTTACCTTAGGGTTAGCTTTAGAAGCTCCCCCTACATGAGATACACCCTCTTGCCCTTTCTTCCTCCCCCTAGGGCATTGGCTTCGGTAGTGCCCTCTTTGGTTGCATTTGAAGCACACAATGTGCTCTTTGCTCTTAATTAAGGGGACTCTTACATCCTTTGACTTTGGATTGACTTTTGGTGTCGATGCCTTCTTCTTAGCTAATTTTGGGCATTTACTCTTGTAATTCCCTTTCTCCCTAGACTCAAAGAATATTATATGATTTTTATTTAAAATAACAACACTTGAGTTACCTAGGGAGGTGAAGGATTCTTCTTGATCACATCTTTCGGAGGTAGATGCTTCGTTTTGACTTTGCTCCAGAATAGAAACCCTTTCCTCCCCCTCAATGCTAGAGGTGGAGGTCTCCACCAAATCATCAACATCTTCAAATGTGGTGGGTGCTTCTTCCTCGGCATTCTCCTCTACTTGTGCCAGTTGGGGAATTTCTTGGAATTTGATTACCTTATTCCATAACTTCCTTGCATCCCTAAAATTACCTAGCCTAGACCAAATGTTGTTAGGAAAGAAATCACTAAGTAATTCGATTACCTAGAGATTTGTCTCGAAGTCCTTGATTTGGTCTTGGGTCCACCTTGACTTCTCAATTTGCCTATTACTTTTATCCCTAGGCAATTCGAAATCATTTTCTAAGATTAGCATGAAATCAAAATCGGTTTCGAGATATACCTCCATTTTCCTTTTCCACCAAAGAAAATCTCCTTCGAATTTTGGTGGTTGGAGGTTGTAGCCGGCCATCTAGTAGTGCTTGTGTCGGCGGTTAGTCCTCGACAAGCTCCTTGGCTCTGATACCACTTGTAGGGTCAATATGTTGGCCGACTAGAGGGGGGTGAATAGCCCTCTTTCGTCCTACGGTAGAATAAGATCGTTCTCGTTGCGTGCTCGTCTACAATTGTTGTTAGCGTAGCGGAAACAATAGAAACAATAATAATACTAACAACAATACAAGCATACATAAATACACACGATATACGTGGTTCAGAATAGAATGGTTCCTACTCCACGGGAGAGCTCACCGAGCTCTAGTTATGCGTACGACACTAACTAAACTCCTTCTCAACTACACGTCAGAGGTGGAGAAACCTCTCACAAGCTATTTCAATAGTAATACTACAAGAAATACAAAGACACTAAGAAATACAAGTAAAGAATGCTTTACAACTCTTTGCTTTGAACCCTTTTTTGTTGCTTACTTTGGATGGCTCTTGAAGGACTGGAATGCAGCAGCAATTCTCCTCCAATAGCTTCCTTAAAGTCTTGGTGAAATCCTCCCACTTGAGCTCTATTTATAACCTGCATCAAGCTATTTTCGCACCCAGCAGTCGACTGCCAAAAGGCCCCAATCGATTGCCCCTGTAGCCATTGTCTCATAATGGCCAAATCCACATTGGATAAGTTCCAATGGATCACCTACCAGTCGACTGATGATGCCCATCAGTCGAATAGTACCTAATGTCGTATCATCGATTGGCTACAGGCGTCTTGCTCGTGACATTCCCATCGATCGGGCCATCTCTCGATCAGCGCCATCTCTCGGCATCAGCAATCGATCCATAGCGATTGGCGCCTAAGCACAAAATCGCAGTCTAACACCAGTCGAACCCTAGTCGACTTGGAGCAGTCAACTGGCACCTATGTCAGTCGACTGATGTCGGGTAACACCTCAAACACAAGGTTGTTTGAGCATCCAACACTCAGTCTTAGCCACTTGGCCAAGTCCACCTCATCCCTCATGGAGTTTCCCACCGAAGCTCTCTTCCCTCGGATGCGCCAAGCGCACGGCTTCGCAACACCATCCTTTGCGTCTTATGCCCTCGAAGTATGCTTCCCTTTGCCCTCACTCCATTCGCTCCCCATCCGGCGGTCCCTCGGATGCACCAAGCACACGGCTTCGCAATGCCATCCTTCACCAACTCAAGGACCCCGAGCCTAGTGAACTTGCCAAGTTCTCAAGACTTCCCACATGCACCAAGTGCATGGCTTTGCAATGCATATCTCACCAAGCACCAAGAGCACGGCTTCGCAATGCTTTGGACTTTTCAACACCAAGCCCCATGCCTGGATTTTCCATGCCAAACTTTCCCATGACAATCCCATGTCATAAGTTTTGTCTATCATCAAAATACTTCTCGAGTCAAACTCGAGTCAACTTGGGCCGATTGCACCTACAGAAAATGCCCCTCTTTTAGCCCATGTGGGATGGCCACCCTCAGTGCATCTGACTTTGTCAAGGGGATATTCCTGGCAGTAGAAGTGAATCGATGAAGATACCTCCTAAGTGATTTTGAGGGATTCTGCCTAATGTGTAGTAGGATTGAAGCATCGTGCTTGTACGTCTTGCAACTGGCAAACTCTTAGCGGAACACCCCTTGAAAATCGGTGAAACAAGTGTTGGTGCAATTGGCCCAGGTCACAATTAAACAGACTCGAGTTTGACTCGAGTGATGTTTTGATATTTGACAAAGTGGTTTGACATAGTATGTTTGACATTGATGTTTGACATTGATGTCGGTTAATGTTTTGAGGAGATTGTTTATACAATTAACCCAAGTTATAATTAACCAGACTCGAGTTTGACTCGAGGGAGACTTTGATGGTTGACTAGGGTTGACCATGTGATTATGGGAAAGTCCAAGCATGAGTCTTGGCAAGGTAAAGTCCAAGTCATGGGTACTTGGCATGGAAAGTCCAAGTGGGACACTTGGCATTTGGGAAAGTCCAAGTTTTGAGTACTTGGCAAAGGGGAAGTCCAAGCATGGGTCTTGGCATGGAAAGTCCAACATGGGTTGGCAAGGGAAAGTCCAAGCTTGAGTCTTGGCATTTGAGAAGTCCAAGGGGTTTGATATTTGTGGCGTAAAGTCCAAGGGAGGAGTCTTGGCAGCATAAGTCCAATGGTTGGCGGCATAAAGTCCAAGCGGAGTCTTGGAAATGTAAGTCCAATGTGCCTTGGCAGTGTAGACACCGTTAGCATGACATAGCCGATGGAAGCACCTGAAGGCTAGCGCGATGGATGAACAAGTCATGGATGATTTAGAGGGATCCGAGAGGCGTGAGGCTGATGCAAGTGGCTAGAAGACTTAGGTCTAGGCTAAGGGTGGTCTAGCAAGTATGGGGCCACCATATTTGGGTTAAAACCTCATCTTTGAGGTTGGCAATCAACTGGCATTATGGCTGGTTCGACAGTCGTGAGTTGACTAGAGCTCGACTGCCATTTAGGGATGAAATTGCCTTAGTAGTCAACTGCTCATTAAACGATCATTCTTGCGATCGTACTAATTAGGTAGTTGGCTGCGGCGATCGCCGCCATGATAACTGTCATTGCCGATTGAGTTGTGAGCACGAGAATGTTACATGTGGTAGGCGATCGACTACGAGCTTCTGATCAATGTTGGTAGTCAACTGGTGAGAGTCCCGTTGGAACTTTTCCAACGTGGATTGAGCCGTTGTCTCACAGCTACAGTGTTGGCAGTTGACTAGGGCCTTATGGCAGTCAACTGCAAGGTGGAAATCCAGCCCGATGGAGGATAAAAGCAGCTGCTCGTGGAAGGCTCAAAACAAGGGTTTTCTTGGGCGATTTGAAGGGGAATAGTTTGTGCTCTTCCAGTCCTTCAAGGCTAGTCCAAGGCAACCAAAGATCAAGCAACCAAAGTGCTCTTGTAAAGTGTTTTTCTTTACTTGCATTGTATTTCTTTCTTGTATTAGCTTGTATCTTTTGTATTACTTAGTGTAATCCTTGTACAAGGTTTCTCCACCTCCGACTTGTGTCGAGAAGGAGTTATTTGTGATTAGTGAGTGTGTGTGCATCACTAGAGCTCTTTAGAGCTCGATCCATGGAGTAGGAACCATTCGGTTCCGAACCACGTTATATCTCGTATTGTGAGTTGTGTTTGTTTTGTTTCGTTATTGTATTATTTCTATTTCCACTGCGCTAACGAAATTTGTAGACGAACGCGAAATGAATTCCATCACGCGATGCTATTCATCCCCTCTAGCAGCCTCAAATCACTTACAATTGGTATCAGATCCCGGGGCTCTTCTACGGACTAACTGCCGAGAGCTAAAGAAGCTATAGGGAAGATGGATGTCCAAGGACAACTAGGATGGGATATCAACACGTCGGTCCTATATGCTTTCTATGGATGAGAAGACTTCAATTCTTGGAAGAGAAGAATTGAAGATTTTTTGATGATGAAGGATTTTGAGGAATGGTCTATATTAATGGAAGGATTCAAATATCCAAAAGGACCAAAGGGTGGCTTCCTCAAGAAGAAGAAATGGAGTGAAGATCAACTCCAAAGATTTGAGAAAAACAAGAAGGTAATCAATTTCATTTTTGATTTAATTCCTAATGACTTCTTGTGTAGCCTAGGTGAGTGCATGGATGCCAAGGAGCTATGGAGCGATTTGGCCAAGCTTCACGAAAATTCATCATCAATCTAAGAAGAAGAAGAAGAAGAGGAGTGCTCACCCTCTCAAGCACAAGCAAGTATATCATCATCTAAAAAGCTTGAGGATTCGGAGGTTGATAGGGAATCAACATCCGAATCGGAAAAGGTGGAAGAAGTGGAAGAAGTATCCACTTCTAGGATTGAGGAGGAGAGACCATCCTCAACACCGGAGCAATACCAAGAAGAAGCTTCGACATCCGGTCAAGATGAAGAAGCCCAAAATCCAATTCCGGTCTTCATTAACCTAGGTAACTCAAACACTCTAATTTCAAATAAAATCCATATAATGTGTTTTGAGTGTAGGGAGTATGGGCACTACAAGAGTAAGTGCCCAAAGAAGGTTAAGAAGACTCCTCCGGCACCTAAAAGTCAAGAAAAATCAAAGGAAGTCGGTTCCCCAACCATCAAAAATAAGGAACACGTAGTATGCTTCAAGTGCCATCAAAAGGGGCACTATATAAGCCAATGCCCTAGGGGGAGCAAAAAGACCCAAGAAGAAGCATCACAAGTAGGGGGAGCTAAGGCTAATCCTAAGGTATATTTTAGTAATGCATCTTCTAGTTTAAATGTCAAAAAGCATGCTAGAAATTTTAATTCTCTTGCAATTTATCATAAAGAGCATGCTAGGAATAGGGATTTTTGTTTAGGAGCTAAGAAAGTCAACCTTAGGAAGAAGGAGAAATTTGGGACTAATGTCCCTAGAAATATTTTACCTAAGGACAACCCTAGGTCAAACAATTCTAGACAAATCCTACCTAGGAAAACCATTAGAAAGGTACAAGAGCATCTAGGTCTCAACCTTAAATGGACTAGGCATATGCCTAGAAAGTCCCATGCCCAAGGATTAAATCAAAATTCTAAAATTGGGCAATTAGAATTAGAGAACCAAGTCTTGAGGTCAAGACTTGAGAAACTAGAAAAGACCCTTAGGAATATACAAAATCAAGTTAAAGGGTCAAATGAGCAAAAGTCTAGATTCAAAAGTCAAAGTCAACATCTAAGACCTAAGGAACAAAAGTCAACCAAGGGCAAGCAAGGTTTGGGTCACAAACCTAAGCCTAAGGTGGCTTATCATAGTGTTCTATTAGATTATGGAACACTAACTAGGTCTAGAAAGACCAAGGTCAATAGGAAAGTTATCCCTAGAGTTGATCATAGTAAGTGCCTAGTGGCTAGGGTTTCTAGGAAACCTAGGGTGACCACTAAGAAGGTTATTAGGGAGGCAATCCCTAAGGTTAACCATGTCAAGACCACAATGACTACGGTTACCAAGCCTAGGAGGGTCATTAGGAGAGTATCTAGGGAAGTCATCCCTAAGGAATATCTAATTAACCCTAGGAGCTCAAATAGGTTTTGGATTCCTAAGAGCGTGATTGATTTACACTAAATGGGTTTAGGGTATGCCAACCTTGTTTGGATGGGTAGTTAACTCAACCATGGCAAAGGTGGCATTCTAGGTTAATTTTCAAGGTTATGGTTACCTTGGAAATACATTTGAGCTTTGATCCTAAAATATTTTAGGATGTGCCAATATTATTTGAGAAGTTTGATAAAATGATCAAATTGGTACATTTTAGGTTTAGAAGTCATAGTATGTCATTTTGGTCTTTTGACACGCTAGGGAGATTAATAGGAATATGGCAAAAATATACTTAATTATCTCAAAACGCAATTAATATTAAAATTTGGGTATTATTATACCTATACTTTTTATTTTTTATTCCTTGATTTGCCATATAACATGCCATGACATCATATTTATTTCTAGCATTTATATGTCATGATCATGTTTTTAGGATTAAGGATTTAAATGTCATGTGCTTTAGTTTTATATCATATGCCATGACATCATGATCATTGGCCATGTTTTATTTTTGCTATTATTATGACATGATCATTTCATGTATTTAATTGATTAAAAATGATTTAAGGACAATGACATGACTTGGAGTCCCATTTATAAGGGAATCATGTAGAGTTGCCTTAGAAAAATGTATGAAACCCTAGTTTAGGGAGAACAAAACTCACATTTCACATCACATTGACATGTGTGTGTATTTATACACTCTAGATACATGTGAGATGCTAGGATATGAGTTGAGTTCAAGGTGCATAGTTTTTGTATCTAGATGAATTAAAACTCATCTAATTTCAATTGTGGATCATTGGGAAAGCTTGTGTACAAGTCATGTACATAGAGCCCAAGGAATATGATCTAAAATAAGGTTTTGAAAACATTTTAAAATCATTTTATAAAACCTTGGTGAAGCCTATCTTTTGATAGCAATCACCATTGATGAGGTTGATACAAAGTGAGCTAAAACATTGAAGTTTTTCTTCACTTTTGGATTTTGTATCAATTTCAATATTTTATGGGTAAAATAATTTTCAAATATTTTTCACCCATTGTATTGACTATAAGTAATATACGTATCAAATTTCTTGATTTTTTGATATACGTAGAATTACTTATGACTTTTCAAAATTCAATTCTGATAGTTGAAATTCGAGAATTTTAGTTATCAGTCGACTGTCGCCTGATGGCAGTCGACTGATGTGAGTGTTAGTCGACTGATTATTGTAAGTAGTCGATTGGCAAGCTGATTTCGGGAAAAATAATATTGTTTAGTCTAGTTTCAGCCATGGTAAAGGTCCCTAACCACTCCTAACCATAGGATATGCTTTGGGAAGCATTATAAAGGGTGAAAATCCATTGGATATGGATTTGGAGAGGTGTTAGGTCATAGTATAAAATTTAAGGGTGAAAGAGTTCATGTTTGAACTTAGAACCTTAATTTTGATGGTTTGGAGTTCCTATTGGCTTAAGGACTTCCCAAAGACATTGTTGGTGCAATGGTCAAGGGGGAGCAAGCCTTTTGAGGGAGTTATCCATCTTGGGATGATGGATGTATTTCTCTTCTTGAAGGGGGAGAAGTTATTGGGAGAGTATCATCAATTGGGAAAATTGATGGGATTTTGAGAAATCCAATTTGGAAATTAGGAGAGAGTATAGGATTGCCTCTCTTGAGTGATATGTGACTTATCACTAGGAAGATGGTAGACATCCTAGGTATATTTGGATCAAGGGGGAGATTGTAAGATCTCATTGAGACATGAGACATTGACCTCCTTGGAGAGATAACCTTTTTGATGTATGTCAAAAAGGGGGAGAAGGTTAAATTACCAATTTGAAAAATTGATAAGGGAATTTGAGTTAGTGGCCTAACTAAAGGTTTGTTTTGTCAAACATCAAAAAGGGGGAGATTGTTGGTGCAATCGGCCCAGGTCACGATTGACCAGACTCGAGTTTGACTCGAGTGATGTTTTGATGTTTGACAAAGTGGTTTGACATAGTATGTTTGACATTGATGTTTGACATTGATGTCGGTTAATATTTTGGGGAGATTGTTTATACAATTAACCCAGGTTATAATTGACCAGACTCAAGTTTGACTCAAGGGAGACTTTGATGGTTGACTAGGGTTGACCATGTGATTATGGGAAAGTCCAAGCATGGGTCTTGGCAAGGTAAAGTCCAAGTCATGGGTACTTGGCATGGAAAGTCCAAGTGGGACACTTGGCATTTGGGAAAGTCCAAGTCTTGAGTACTTGGAACAAGGGAAGTCCAAGCATGGGTCTTGGCATGGAAAGTCCAACATGGGTTGGCAAGGGAAATTCCAAGCTTGAGTCTTGGCATTTGAGAAGTCCAAGGGGTTTGATATTGACGGCATAAAGTCCAAGGGTGGAGGCTTGGCAGCATAAGTCCAATGGTTGGCGGCGTAAAGTCCAAGCAGAGTCTTGGCGGCGTAAGTCCAATGTGTCTTGGCGGTGTAGACACCGTTAGCATGATATAGACGATGGAAGCACTGAAGGCTTGCGCGATGGATGAACAAGTCAGGATGACTTGGAGGGATCCAAGAGGAGTGAGGCTGATGGAGGTGGCTAGAAGGCTTAGGTCTAGGCTAAGGGTGGTCTAGCAAGTATGGGGGCACCATACTTGGGTTAAAACCTCATCTTTGAGGTTGGAAATCGACTGACATTATGACCGGTTTGACTACCGTGAGTTGACTAGAGCTCGACTGCCATTTAGGGCTGAAATTGCCTTGGCAGTCAACTGCTCAATGGAGCAGGTGACTGCTAGCGATGATCGCTAATTTGAGCGATGGGCGCGATCAAGCGCCATGGATGGCAATGATCGACTTGAGTTGCGAAAGCATGCTCCGTAGCCAATAGGCGGTCGACTACGGTCGGGCGATGTCGCCAATGTTGGCAATCGACTGGTGAGAGTCCCGTTGGAACTTTTCCAACGTGGATTGAGCCATTGTCTCAAAGCTACAGTGTTGGCAGTTGACTCGGGCCTTATGGCAGTCGACTGCCATGCAGAAATCCAGCCCGATGGAGGATAAAAGCAGTTGTTTGTGGAAGGCTCAAAACAAGGGTTTTCTTAGGTAATTTGAAGGGGAATAGTTGGTGCTCTTCCAGTCCTTCAAGGCTAGTCCAAGGCAACCAAAGATCAAGCAACCAAAGTGCTCTTGTAAAGTGTTTTTCTTTACTTGCATTGTATTTCTTACTTGTATTAGCTTCTATCTTTTGTATTACTTAGTGTAATCCTTGTACGAGGTTTCTCCACCTCCGACTTATGTCGAGAAGGAGTTATTTGTGATTAGTGAGTGCTTGTGCATCACTAGAGCTCTTTAGAGCTCAATCCGTGGAGTATGATTCATTCGGTTCCGAACCACGTTATATCTCGTGTTGTGAGTTGTGTTTGTTTTGTTTCGTTATTGTATTATTTCTATTTCCACTGCGCTAACGAAATCTATAGACGAACACGAAATGAATTCCATCACGCGACGCTATTCACCCCCTCTAGCGGCCTCAAATCACTTACAACAAGTAATTGACCCTAGGGGAAGGGTGTTAAACCATTTCTGCGTCGAGCCGATTAAGGTGGTACGGAAGACCCGACTTTTCAGGGCGTCAGGATAGCAGTGAAGCAAGACGGCCCTGTAAATTGCGACAAATGTTCTTCAGGATCGATCATGCCATCATACTTATCCACCTGGGGATTCCTGAAATATAAAGGTGGCAATTCAGAAAGAATGTCAACGGTGAAGGACTGGGCTCGTAAGTCTATGGAGCCCTGTTTAACTGGCTCTCGCCCTGCTCTTGTCGTTGAATCTGGGTCACTGATATAGTAGTCTGATGCATTCTCCCCCCTAGCCCATTCTCGGGTAACACCTTGACGTTTGTAGTTGTACGAAGCGGAGGGGGCATCTTCTGTTGTTGTCTTTAAGGAGAAGGTTCATCGGAATGGGATGGAGATATCCAGTCCTTCTCCTCTTTTTGGCTAGGGCTTTATCCACGACTGTGTCCACCATGGCCCTCAACTGCGACGGTAGCAAGGTAATGGGATTCTCCTCAGCAGAGAAGGTTGTTGGATATGGTATCTCTTCTGGCTGCATCTTGATGTCTTGCTCAGTAATTTCCCACAGACGATGCCAACTGACGTGGTCGTAGATGGATTTTCTAGCCTTCTTTCAATGACAAGGCGTGTGCAGAGAAGGTTGTTGGAAGCTTGGGGTTCTCTCCGGGCGCAACAGTAATAGAATACGAACTGAATTCGCGAACAACCAAAGAAGAGAAAAGAGACAGAGTTTTACGTGGTTCGGAATGAGGATTCCTACTCCACCAGGGTAAGCTCTCCCACGAGCTATGATGCTAAAGCACTTTCACTATGAACTCCCTCCTTCATGGAAAAAGCTTCCAAAGGTGGAGGGAAAAAACCTCTTACAATTATCTCAATATACAGATATTGAAAGAATGGAGCTCACTACTCTCCTCGTCTCCTTCTTCTTTCCTTCTCCGGCGATGTGGTGGCTCTCCCCTTCAAGTATGTCTTCGTCTCTCGCTATTGGAAGTTGTGGATCCCCTTTACTCTCACCCCTCTTCTGTCTTTTATTCTCCTCTTCTTTTCTGGTCAGCTATCGTGTAACAAGCACCTTCTATCACCGTACACGTGGTCACCTTGCTTATCTAGAGAATCATTCTGTTACATAAATGGGGAGTGGAGATTCCTCCGAATATTATATGGGGTCCTAATCTGTTATGCAACAAACTCTCAAAAATATTTTGGAAAATATTCTAACCTCTCCCTTTCACCCTCTTTCCCTTCATAAAGCAAACCTAAACTTACCACTTAGGCTTAGCACAGAGTCGGCCCTGGGCAGGGGCAGCTGGGGCCCCTGCCCAGGGCCCAATCAAAATTTTTTAAAAATTATAAGAGGAAAGGGGCCTATTTTTTTTGGGAAAAAATTTTTTTATCTATAAAAGGGTCCTTTTTTTTTTCTTCGCCCAGGGCCCAAAAACATTGAGGATCGGCTCTGGCTTAGCATAGCTCTTAAGCTCATTATCTCAGACTTCCTATAATAGCCCGAGCCGACTCCTATACTCCCCGTACAAAACCAATCTCCAGACCCATTTTGCCGAGCCAATTCCCCCTGACCTACCTTATCGAGCTGGTTCTCTCAGACCTATTCTGCTGAACCAGTTCTTCGGTTCGGATAGTGTCTCATGTACGGGTTCCTTCATTTCATTAGCAGAAAAAGGTAGCTGCAGTATCAGTACCCTACACAGGGTAGGAAATATTTTTTTTTTTGATAATCTAAATACCTAAATTTTTGACTTGATTAATCCTGAAATATATCGATCTCCACGAATATAATCTACCAAAATAAATAAAAAAATTGTGGAATCAATGGATAATCCATGGCTCAATGCAGATGCTACTATTGAGGGTCAGGAAACATTCTTTTCTATCAATATTCATAAAATTCAAATCCATATCAAGATTAGAAAAGTCAATGAGAGATATTTTCTTCTATGTGCACTTATTTCCTCAAGGTGAGGACGGTGGCCATCCACATGCAAGCAACATGTGCCCTTACAACTGCAATGATAAACTAATATCAATGATTTGTGGTCTGAAATCGACGACATCCCAGTATTTCAAAAACTGATCTAACGTTAGTTTGCATCTCAGTACTTCAAAAACTGACCCAACATTAGTTTATGCCATTGCAGCTCCCCAAGCTTAGAGCACTGTTACAGTTCAGTCGCCTTAAGAACTCAGACCAGGTACATGCATTAGGCTCCCTTTTTACTGCAGGGTTTAATTTCTGACTGAATGAAATAACATGATCCATGTGAGGTTCCTGGTTGAATCTATCCACTCCTTCTCTTCCCCTTTATAAATATCCAACGAAGAAGTCAGCATCAGCATCATTCAAGATTTCAGTTGAAGAAGAGGCATCGCCTGCAATGGGCTCCTGGGTGCGCACCATCACCACCCCCTTCAGGAAGGCTTGCACGCTGATCAATCCGCCGAGAGACGAGAAGAAGCCTCAGCCAGGCGTTAGTCCATATTGCGATGGCCTGCACGAGGGGCACAGGACGGCGCTGCATGGCGAGGTGATGGCCTGTTCGTACCATGACGTGCAGGTGATGTGGTCGATGCTTGCCGAGTCCAACTCCGAGGAACGCAGTCGGCGTTAATTTCAAGCATATCAAGTACCAGCTTTTACAAGTTCTTGTGCGGAGTAAAGGAGTGGAGCATTCCTTTGGGTTCAAGGGAATCAGTCAATCAATCAATCCCCATGGAGGTCATATGTCCATGGTGAGATTTTAAAGCCTAACGAGTCGTGTAAATAGTTAGTACGCTCATATGTACTGCACTGCTTGTCTCTGTAAGCAAGGGGATGAAATTCGCTGGTGCAGATTTCAGTGTTAGCTGGCTTTCTGCATTTGTAGTGGGCATTAATCCTCCTCCTCTTCCTCCTCCTGTACTTGCTACCATGATAATCAAGGAGCTTCGTTAGGAGGGGAATCTACTAGTAAACAAGTGGCTGGAAATTAAACTAATAATCTATCCATCATATCAGTGGAGAGTCTGGAGACATATCAATGGAGAAATTAAATTATTGTTATTAATTTGTCCGATCCAAGTGCCCATCCCCTTTCACGTGCTTGTTTAATGCCACTTTTGATATTTTTTTTTAAATTTTAAATTTCGCCCTTTATGTGGTTTTTTCTTTCGCGACTGTGGTCGCTCGATCTGAATGGCCGAACATAATTTAACCGTAGTTTTTATTTTTGGTAAATAACTAATGAAGTTCTTTGAATTGGACCATTTGCAATCTTTTAAGATAAATGATTTTCCAAAAGTGTTTTAAAACTTGAAGACGAAAATAAAGAGTTTTCGACTTAGAAAATTTGAATGGAAATCAAGAGATCTATACAAAGATATGTATAAAAAAAAAATAGTCTAGGCACAAGACACAGTGGAATCATGTTAAGCAAAGTATATACTAAATTTGAATATGCACATGAGCAATGCAATGCATTGTATGCATCCCCGGTTGAATCTAGATCAAGATAGTGCAATTCAATTAATTGATAGGGCATTTTTTTTTTTATTTGGCATCGGTATCCAAACTTTTAGCCTGACTAATTCTAAGAATGACAAGTTTAATTCCACGAAAATTTTTTACTGGGCATTAGGGTAAATCGGAAAGCACTCGTATCGAACGATCCAAAAGACCAACATTATAAGATTTATTATCTTATTTGAAGGAAAATTTTTACAGATACATCGCAGTTGAAGATCAAATTTAAAATGTCCGAAAGATTATATAGATGTCCTGTCATTGCACTATAGTTCCGAAGGCGACGGATAGAGTACATATGAACTACTAGTTTGAATCCGTTCAAATAACTCAAGCAAAATTTGAATGACTACTCCAACATATGAAATATAACTCAATTTATGAGGTGTTGACTATTTTATATAATGAAAATATTAGACTTGGTAAAATCTTCAAATTTATACCTAACATATAGATTTTGTAAGATGTTCTTCCTTTAGAGCATCAATCTTCTTCCTACCAATGAATTAAGCACCACTAAAATTGTTTATTTTAATGGGCAAATTTTCATAACTCAAAATGTTATCTCGGTAGATTAACATGGCAAGGGCTCAATCATCTCTAACACATGAGTCAAACTACGATTAGCTCATCCTGAACAGGCTGCCCACAATGGCAATCGGAGTGAGGATGAGGGAAGAGAGTGGGGTGGCTCAATGGCTTGTATTAACATGGTAATGGCAAACTTGACACAAGGCCCTACCGTTGGTGCAGGGGCACGAGAGAATTGAACCTAGGTGTTGATGATGACAAATATTCAAAGTTAAGTCATTCTTATTATATCATATGTTGCGTTGAGCGTGCAGGTAATGTATTAAGCTTTTCTAAGGTCAACGACACCAGAAGAATCTTGAGACGAAAAACCTCGTTGGTCGGGTGATACCAAGAAAACCTCAGAGAGTCGAGGAACCTCGGTAGTGATCAGAGACTAAGCGATAGGTTAGAAGGACCAAATGTAAACTCCGAGCATAGAGTGATGGTAAGGATGTGTCCTCCTTACGAAGATGACCATAGGCGGCGATCTAACTAGGACTTTTGGAGGAAGGTCTAAGTCGAGGTCGGATGGTAAGGAATCGTTGGATTTACCATCAACAAAAGACTTTTTGTGCTAACCTTGTAGTGCAGGAGAGTTGTCAAGTTGATAGTCGACTAGAGGTAAATATCAGTCCACTGAACTACCTTCAATCGACTGTTGTATGACATTAGTCGACTGTCAGTCAAGCTGATCACTTCGAGGAGAGTTAAGATAAGATCCATCAAAAGTGGGGTGATGTGAAGGTTTGACCCAAATTTGGATCTCAACAAGTTGGGGTTCAAATGGCTATAAAAGAAGAGGCATACCACTCATATTCATTATCTAGAAATGCTCCAAAAGTGCTTCGACAATCAAAGTGCTTTTCGACAATTCAACGCCATTGTAATGCCGACCACATGAGCATCTCCATCTTAATTAAGTCGGTACCTTTTGTTAAGTTGCTTTTTCCTTTGTACTTATTGTTGCTAAGAGGAGAGGTAGACTTGTTGCCTCTTCTTCTACATTCCTTTTTGTAATTATTGTCTCTTACCTCCAAAGAGCTGGAAGAGACCTTTTAGTGGATTATCCATCGAAAGTGATATAGGATGGCGGGGCCTTGGACTAGCAACCAGCTGGTTGTTAACCAAGTAAAAATAAAGTTGTCTCTTGTGTTTTTTATTATAGTTTTTCTCTGCGTATTTTGTTTTAATCGACAAAAAGAAAATATTTTCAAATGCTATTCACCCTCCCCCTCTAGTATTTCTCGATCCTACAATTGGTATCAGAGCGGGGGCACTTAGATTCGGTGCAACCACAAGTCAAAGAATTTTCTTTTTTGTGTATATCGTTTAAAGTATTATTCCTGCACTACTAATTCAAGACCAAGTTTTGGTACATTATTTTTTGTTTGTGTGTTTGCAAGTATCTAAAGCTCTACAACCAAACCAATCGCTTCTGGAATAACATATGGTAAAATGGGTGTAACTTTTGATACAAGTAGACCAACAAAACATGCTACCCACCGAATCGAAGCTCTCTCGAAGGTCTACACTTCTTATCGGGGTATACGCTTTTAACAAGCTATTTTTGACCCCAAAAAACATCGTTTAATATCTTTTCGTGGGCATCGAATGTCGTAAGTGTTTAGTTTTTGTTTAGCTTTTTTTTTTCTTGTTATTTCCTACATTAGTAATCCAAGACAAAGTCTTGGAAATTTTTGTTTTTCATGTTCTTGCAAGGATTTTAAAATGATCCATATTGAGGGGTATAACACCGCCCGACCTCCGTTCTATAACGGAGATGACTTCCGTTATTTGAAGGGTTGGATGGAGTGTTTTTTGAAAACACAAGTCGAGATATGGATAATAATCCAAATCGGCTTTACTCTACCCACTAACGATAAAGGGGAACCATTGGACTTCAACAAATAGACCAATGCAACCAAGTGTCAAATCGAAGCTGATGCAAAAGTGACCCAAATTTTTCAATGTGGCTTGTCCAAGGAGGAGCTCAACCGAATTGGACCATTCATTAGTGCCAAAGATCTCTGGAACAAGCTAACCGAGCTTCATGAAGGGATGTCCGATGCAAAGGAATATAAAAGGGATTTGTTATTTAATAAATTGTATAATTTAAAGATGCAGGAAAATGAGACCACTAGCTAGCTACATGCACACATTTAAGACATCCTAAACGACCTACATGCCATCGAACAAAAGGTGGAGAACCGCGACATGATAAGGTACACTCTAAGAGCCTTTCCTGGGACAACTTTGTGGGCATCCATGGTTGATGCTTACAAAGTTTCTAAATATCTTTCAAAAATTACGTAAGACGAATTATTTTCTGAATTGGAACTTCATGAGAAATCTAATTCGGCCCTAGTCGAGAAGGATGTTGCTTTGTATGCAGGAAGAAAGAAAGGTAAGAGCAAATCCCCACCCGAAGAGTCCAAATTCGAGTCGGAATCGGAGGAAGAGATGGAGACCGAACTAGTCATCTTAGTTGGAAAAATGATCAGAAAAGGAAAAAAGTCTATAAAACAACTAAAGATGTTGTTCCAAGCAACTTGGGAAGGACCATCAGAAGAAGAAGAAGACCAAATCAACAATTTGGTGTTCATGGCAAGACCAACCGAGTCCGAGTCCGAACCCGAAGCCGACAATGAGTTTGAGACCGAGTCCAACTCCAGATCCGACACCGAGCTACAATTCAAGACAAGCCATGGATCCACATCTGATTCAAAAGAGTCAATTAAGGTGAGTCATTCTTTAATCAATACTTTATACAATGTTATTAAGTTCATAGATAAGAAGTTAGCTAAGTTCGAATTTAAGGTCAGGTCATTGCTTAAGGAGGCTAAACTCCTCAAGCATGAGGCTACCCTAACCTCTTCAACTAGTTAAGTTCAAGAAGGAAACTTAACTCAAGTTAAAAAACTTGAGGAAAAGAATTCTCTCTTAGAAGGACAAGTTCAAGAGCTTAGGAAGTTGTTGGAAAAGTTCACATTAGGGTCCAAGGGTCTTGACCGACTTCTTGGATTACAAAGAGCCGTGTACAACAAGTGTAAAATACCATAAATAAATTATTAAAAGAATAATATTATTATTGGATAAATTAAATTAATAATAGAGGCTTAGGGATGTAATTAAACCTAACCTAGGTTTAATGGTTATGGGTCTAATTGAACTTGAGTTTAGGTCTTATAGGGTCTTAAATCTGACCCGTTATTAAGCCTGACCGTTAATTATCAAACCTGACCCATCCCCTTTCGTAACGCACGCCGAGCCATTGCTTCCCCTTTTCTTCTATTTTTGGTTTCTCATCGTCGAACTCCTTATTTGTGAGCGTTGCTTCTCCGATCCTTCTCCCCACTACAACTTTTGATCTCCTCTCTGCCTCTCACCTTCTCATCTCCTTTGCGGTGGTTGTTGCCTATCCAGTGAGAAATCTAACCAGAGGGAAGGTCACCGAGCAGCTCCACCAGAGGGGGGATTTGGAAGAACGCTCATTTGGAGCAAGGAATCGACATTGGCTTTGTGGCTACTTGATTGGGAGTCGCCTCTGCCTAATTTCTGTGATTGCTAGGTGAGTCAATGTGTCCTTCATCTCCGATTATATTTTTCCATATAGCTTCTAATTCGATGGCGATAGGGCAGCAACACTTTGGCGTTGAGTTGTTCACGGTGAACAGCTTGGCTTGGGATGGGGGTTGTCCACGCACTGGAAATTTGTTGTTGCTACATTGGGAGATAAAGTCCTTGGTAAGTCATCCAATTTGTGAGGTGGTGCTTGAGATGCCTCGGTTCACAACTGTGAATAGGATGTTCTATTTTTGGTAGCAGGTTATCACCGATTCTTGAAGTTGTGGCCGTGGATCTATGTTGTTTGGTGACCAAGGGATTAAAGGGTGAGTTCAGTTAGCTTTATGCTACATGTATGGTGTGATTGAAAACCTTTTTGTGATGCTCTTGGAATGGCTTTGTCGTGGTGGTGAAAGAGGTTGTGAATGACACTGTGAGTGTTGTTGTTGGCTGTGAATAAGTCGTGATGGTTGTGGGTGAGAGCTGTGAAGGCTGCTCTTTGCTAGGAAGTGGCTGGTGTTGGTGATTTTTCGGTTGTGGTTAGGTGGATGAAGATGTGAGTGAGTGAAGAGGGAGTGATGGAGCTATGGGTTATATGTTTCTGTATGGGGGCTGGGAATGGGCTGGAGCAACTCGATCTCGATTGTGATGCACCATTTCAAGGCTGTGAATGGGTTGGTAGGAATTGGAGTTGATTGGGAATGGTAATGTCTTTGGATTTGATGTGTTTGGAGGGTGTATCGAGATGTTGTACTCATATTTGTTGGTGCAATTGGCTCAGGTTACGATTAACTGGACTTGATTCTGACTCGAGTGATGTTTTGATGTTCGACAAAACGTATAACAATGTGATTGACATGGTAAAGTCCAAGTCATGGGTCTTGGCATGTAAAGTCCAAGCATGGGTCTTGGCAAGGGAAAAGTCCAACACGGATTGGCAAGGAAAAGTCTAAGCATGGGTCTTGGTATGGAAAGTCCAACATGGGTTGGCAAGGGAAAGTCCAATCTTGGGTCTTGGCATTTGGAAAGTCCAACATGGGTTGGCAAGTAAAGTCCAAGAGTTTAGTCTTGGCCACGTAAGTCCAAGGGTGCAGTCTTGGCGGTGAAAGTGCAAGTCATGGGTACTTGACATTTGGAAATTCCAAGGGATTTGATGTTGGTGCCATAAAGTCCAAGGGTGGAGTCTTGGCAGCATAAGTCTAATGGTTGGCAACATAAGTCCAATGTGCCTTGGCGGTGTAGACACCGTTAGCATGACAATAGCCGATGGAAGCACTTGAAGGCTAGCGTATGGATGAACAAGTCATGGATGATTTGGAGGGATCCGATAAGCGTGAGGCTGACGGAGGTGGCTAGAAGGCTTAGGTCTAGGCTACGGGTAGTCTAGTAAGTATCGGGGCACCATACTTGGGTTAAAACCTCATGATTGAGGTTAAAATCTTATGTTTGAGGTGTATCAGTCGACTGGGACCATGGGTCAATCGACTGGTGAGAGTCAATCAGGGTTTGACTGCGAGAAGTGCCCTAGAAGTCAACTGCCAAAGGTGGGCAGTTGACTGCTTGCCTGAGCAGTCGATGATCTAGTGATCAGTCAACTGATGGGCGAGATTTTAGGCACAGAAGGTTCTCTAGTCGAGTGATTGTCCTTACCACTCCACTGATTGAGCCATCAGTCGACTGATGGGTATGGTCAGTCGACTGATGGTGTATCCGTTGGATTTTTCCAGCGTAGATCTAACTATTGTCTCATGACAATAGTGGCATCAGTTGACTGATGGTCCCGAGCAGTCGACTAATAGGTGAAAATCAATGGAAGTTGTAGGTTTAAAAGGAGCATGAAGGAAAGGTTTTAGCACTAGTTTTCTTGGACGATTTGGAGTGATTTGTTATTACAAATCAGGGTCTTCAAGGCTAGTCCAAGGCAATCAACAAGCAATCTTCCAAAAGATCGATTGTAAAGTTTTCTTTACATTGCTTTTATTGTATTTACTTTTATTGGCTTGTTGTATTTCGTATTACTGTTGTAATTGTTGGTGCAGTAGGCACCTAAGTCGAACCTGAGTTTTGATTATAGCAAACGATACAAAGTTAAGCTCATGTCGTTATCTCACGAGCTGAATCGAGTGTGCAGAAAATTGCTATAGCTGAAGCTAAAGGCTAGCGACACCCGGAGGAAGCCGCGGTGGTCGGGCGATACTCGAGTGACTTCGAAGGGAGCCGAAGGAATCGAGTGGAAGGCCGAAAGCGAAAGCAACACAGTAAGTATCGAGGTAAGCTCGTGTGTGTGCGAGAGTAAGTGAGGTCGTATCCTCTTTACGGGGATGATCTTAGGCGTAGATTCGACCAAAGACATCCTATAGGTGGTCTAGGTCGAGATCGGACGGTCGGAGGCCGTCGAATTAATGTTTTTGTTAAGATAACTTTGCCTTGCAGCTAGCATCGATCATTATCGCTTGGAGGACTCATTTATCGTCAACAGATTATGCACGAGGTCGACATTCGTGATGATCTTGCCATTAGTCGATCATGATGGCCATCGATCGGTGGATAATCAGGATCAGCCTCGAGGAGTCAAGCCTTATCACCATTTTTCAAGGAGCCATGTGCCAAAACTCTATTGGATGAAGTTCCTCTCGAAAAGGGGCTCAAAGGCTATAAAAGGAGGGCCAATCCTAGGGTTTCTTCATCAATTCTAAGCTTCCAAAAGCCTCCGCCAAGATACAACATTCCGACAATGAATTGCTTCTTCTCCGACGTCTAGGTTTAATTGTTTCCTTTTTATTACATCAGTATAAGTTGTTTATTTCAGTTAATTACTTTCAAATCTGGGAGCTTTTATCGTAACGAGGAGAGGGGGAGTGTCCCTCAACCTCAAGCTCTTTGCTTTTATTTGTAACGATTAACTCCTATCTCTAACGAGGAGGAGTTCTTTAGTGTTTTACCCTCCGTGCATGGTCAAGGACCACTAGGGCCTTGGAGTAGTAGCCGAAGGCTACAAACCAAGTAAAAATATTTGTCTCCTTTATTTATTGCTTATCTTTCTGCTGCAATTAATTATCTACTCGGGTTTTAACGAACGGACAAAAAAAAAAGGTTTTATCGCTATTCACCCCCCTCTAGCGATTCGGTTCGATCCAACAGTAATCATTTGTATGAGGTTTCTCCACCTCCGGATTGTTCCAAGAAGGGGTATTTGTGATTAGTAGTGTGTTTTTGCATTGCTAAGGCTTTTAGAGCCCGATCCGTGGAGTAGGAACCCTTCGGTTCCGAACCACGTTATATTTTGTGTTGTTAATTGTGTTTGTCTTATTTTTTTATTACTATATATTCCGCTGCGCTAACACGATTTGTAGAGACGAGCATGATCGTAATCCATCAAGCAACGCTAACGCTATTCACCTCCCCTCTAGCGGGTGCAACGCTCCTAACAATTGATATCAGAGTGGGTCGCTCTTCACCGGCATCACATCCGAGGGCGCAAGCTAGAGGGAAGAAGATGGATCTTCAAGAGAGATGGGGTGATGACATAGCAATTCCACTCGCCTTGGACCGTGAAGATTTTGTTAGTAATATATGAGAGATGTCCTAAGGCAATCGCCTTATGTTTGAACCATTTATATGATAAATGAAGATTCACTATTTGAGTATACATGTTTTCATGTATTTGATTGGATCTTAAACTCATTTACTGAATGTCCATGATACGATTCACAGCATGAAAGAATTTGTGATTGGATTACAACTAGTGAGTATCTCTATATGTGTAATTGTGATGTATCGGAATTATCCCTAGTCGATGAATTGATGGATTTGGACACCATAGATTCTGTCGAGACTAGCACGAGGTATACTCCTTGGTGTATCCAAGCAGCTGATTCTCACTGGCTGGAGACATTGTGATGTCTGGAGTTAATCGTGGATGCTAGTTAAGGTAACTAGTTCATTGGAGTGACCAGCCGTAAGACTTCATATGGTTCTCTGCATATATAGATATGTCAATGAAGTTCTCACTGCAGCTTAAGTGCGATGATCCTTTGACTTGCGGTATTCAAGTCATCTTGATCATAAAGACTTATGCTTTGACATCTTAAGCAAGCATCTCTGAGGAGATGTAGACCCGGGATGATTGGGTATAAGTCGAAGTGATTGAAGGTGTTTGAATAGCCTATAAAGGATTCACCACTCCTTGCGAGGAGATGTATATCCATGGCCTCTCGTCGGATTGTTACTAAAGTCTTTGGCCAAAGCATTACATGTTTAGAGTAAGGTACTCTTCGATACATGTGCAGTAACTAGAAACTGTAGGACGAGGAAATGATACTTGGGCTAGGTGTGACGTAGTCAGCCTAGTGGGGACTGACACTATAGACCATGTCCTGAACCAAGTGGGTATAAGATTAGTGAAGGGAATGGGGCACGATTCATTCGAGCTGCTAAAGGGTTTCAGAAATAGTTATGGATCAACCGTTGATCTTTTTGGTTAATTGGGGATCATGATATACTACGTGGTGTCACTCATGATCGTTCTATAATTAATGGTTAATTATAGACGACCAACATAAACCGAGAACCTATTTGGTCACATGCACAACGAGCATAATCTGAAGGATTTAAAACGAGCTTGAGAATGAGATTCTCAGACCGAGAGAAACTAGGTTTGGTTGGAACAAACATGGAGTGAGCATGAAATCATTTTAGTCGCAATGGAAGCGTGGATGGGTCGTGTCTTATAAAGATATGATGGATGAACCAAATTGGTTTGGTTCTAATCCAATGGAGGAGATAAACCAAAGGGGTTTGGTTTGTTTTAAACAAATGAACCAAAGTTGGTTCGGTTCGTTTTAACTTAAAATAAACCATTATGGTTTGTATTATTTTAACTTAAATTATTGGAGTGGGTTAACGGGCTTTTGGTTATGATCCGATAACCATTAAGAGAATTTGTTCTCTATAAAATAGGACTTAAGGGTTTTGTTAAGCCCTAATCCTTGCAACCCTAAAGTTGCCGCCCACTTCTCCTTGGTGTAGTCGGCGCCCTCCTCTTGCCGCCGCCCACCACCACCCAAGCTCCTTGTCGGCGTTCAGCAGCTGCCGTCCTCTCCTCTTACCGGCATCGAGCTGCTGCCGGAGGAGCTCCGGTGATCTTCCTTGGCTCCGGCGATAAGGTGAGCATATTGCTTTCCTTATTTGGCCGGCGCAAGGTCTCCACCAAAGCTGTCCAGTTTTCTGGACAGGTTGTTTCCTTCTTGTCGGAGCGTCATTTGGATGACGTTTGGAGCTCCGACAGCGCATTCCTTACTGGGGATTCGATCTCCGGTAATCCTCATAGGTGGAGGACGAAGGATTCGTCAAACGGTTGACGAATACCTCTACGGAGAAGCGAGTTTTTGAGGACTCGTTTTGGATCCGAATTTTGATTTGGATCGTGATCTTCTCTCGATCACTTTGTCTTCAACACGAGGCTAGTAACCTGTACGAAGACGAGGCTCGTGACTTTGTGAATTCATCCCGAAGATACTCGGCGTAGATACGGATAGAGATTATTCTAGCGAGAATCGTTCCGGTTGATGTCTTTCCCGCTACACGTGATACGTCAGGTATACGTAGTATAAATTTCCTATTATTGCAAAATTTTAATTTATGGTTATGTCTACACATGTACTATGCATGCGAGTGGTGTGTGTGTTGTAATAAATTAGATTTATTATTTTTTTTTCCTTCCGCTGTGCATATGTTTACGAAACATGTTCGAACACACACTCGTCGCGATGTCGGAAACCCAACAGTGGTATTAGAGTCAGGTTGTGTTTCGACATAATCGTAAAATTTTTTTGCGATAGTCATAATGGTATTTCTGGAAATATTCTACTTTTGGAAAGTTAGAAGTATTTATGGAAATTTTTAATTTTGGAAAGTCTAGAAGCATTTAGGGAAATCTTCTACTTTTGGAAAGTTGGAAGTATTTATGGAAATTGATATTTTCCATAAATAAAATATTTGATTAGATTTGAAAATTTGTTTCCTAATTTAATCTTGATTTGATTTGGGATATCAAATCTTAAAAATATTTTATTTCCATAAGTAGTTTTGATGATTTAAGAAGTTGGTTTCCTAAATTGACTTTCCTTAATCAACACTTTCCACAAATAAAATATGTGATTAGATTTTTAAATTTGTTTCCTAATTTAATCATGAGTTGATTTGGAGAATCAAATCTTAAACATATTTTATTTCCATAAATAGTTATGACATATAAGGAAATTTTGTACATGACATAATTGTATGCCATGTAATTGCATTAGATGCATATCATTATGTCATGCGTATCGTGACATGTAAATGTATGCCATGTATGTCATGCCATGTAGATAATAGTTATTTGAATGCAAAGAGGATGAGACATAAAAACCCTAAGTCAATATTAAAGCCTACACCTTCCATTAATATGGTTAGAACTAGAGTTCCGTTTCTTGTTTGGGTTGTTGGACTCTCTCCAAGCCCGGCTTGAACCCGAACATGTTTAAACCATGGAATAGTTTAATACTAATATGGTAAGAGTCAGAGGTCAATCGTTAGCTTTGGTTGTTGGACTCTCTCCAAGCCGGGCTAATTGGTTGAATGCGCTCTAACCATATTAAAACTATTTCTCGATTAATGGGTTGGCTTTAACCTGGAGCATCGGCTTGTTGGACTCTCTCCAAGGTCAATGTGAAGGGAGGTGAAGTTGGGTGCTATGCATATGATGCATACTTGTTAATGTGTTAACAACCCGATGTATGTGTGAACATTCAATAAGTTGATAACACATTGTGATAGTTGCATATATGTGATATGCAATCGGTATATTTGATACCTACCATCGTAGTTATGAATGACTTGTTGGACTCTCTCCAAGGTTGTTCATATCTATGTTGGATATCAGTCCATTCGGAGATGGACCTACGATCTCCCGAAGTGATTTTGGGGTTTTTGAAATTCAAAAAATGAATGGGATTTATGAATGTATATTGATGCATTTTAAAATCATTTTCTCATATATGCTCGTTTTGTATTTCTAGGTAAATCGATTGATCATGACGTCTTTGAATTTGCGCTCTATTTTGAATTCAAATAAATTGACTGGGCCGATCTTCTTGGACTGGCTTAGAAGCTTGAGAATTGTTCTCAAGGCAGAAAAGCTTACGAATGTCCTCGAAGCGCCTCATCCCGCCCGTCCTAGTGACGATGCAACTCCGGACCAATTATTGGCCTATCAGAAACATGTGATTGATTCTGAACTAGTGAGTTGCATAATGCTAGCCGCGATGGTACCCGAGCTATGGAAGCAGCATGAGCATATGAATGCTCATACCTTAGTCTTTCATCTTTATGAGTTGTTTGATGAGTAAGTGAGATTCGAAAGGTTCGAAGTCTCCAAGCTCCTCTTCACCTCTAAGATACAAGAGGGTTCATCCGTGGTACTGCTCAACATGCTGAAGATTGTGGAGCCTTCTGAGAAGCATGAGCAGGGGACGGTGCTGTTAGTTGATTCCTCGAAGAAAGGTTCTAAGAGGAAGTCAAAGGAACAGTAGAGGGGGAAGAAAAAGGCTAAAAAGGCAGAACCAGCTCAAAAGGGCACTTGCCATCATTATGGCAAGGAGGGCCATTGGCGAAGAAATTGCAAGATTTATCTTGAGTTCGTGAAGAAGAATAAGGCATCGGATGCCCCATCTTCTTCAGATATCTTCGTTATTGATTGTCATTCTATTTCCTCAAACACTTGGGTATTGGATACTGGGTGTGGCTCACATATATGTAATGACATACATGGGCTAAGGAATAGAAGAAGACTCATCAAGGGAGAGTCAAATTTACGTGTTGGGAATGGAGCAAAGGTTGCTGCACTTGCCATCGGAACATATTTGTTGAAACTCCCTACAGGACTTATCTTAGAACTAGACAATTGTTTTTAAGTTCCTTCGTTGATAAAGAACATCATTTCATTTCTTGTTTAAATAGAAATGGTTACCATTTAACGTTTAGTAATAATTGTTGTTATATAACTTTGAATGACGTACATTATGGAACTGGAACTTTGAGCAATAGTATTTATATGTTGGACATATCCAGTGACTTTTTCAATATCGAAGCGAGCAACAAGCGTTCTCGAAAAGATAATCAATTAGACTCCTACATGTGGCATTGTTGTCTTGGCCATGTAAGCAAGAAATGCATGTCCGAATTACACCGATGTGGAATTCTGGAATCGTTTGAATTGGATTCATACGATACATGCGAATCATGCTTGAAAGGCAAGATGACTAAGTTACCTTTTACAGGAAAAGGTGAACGAGTGGGAGAGTTGCTAGGTCTAATACATACTGATGTATGTGGACCTATGTCAACTCAAGCTTTAGGAGGCTATAACTACTTCATTACCTTCACCGATGATCACTCACGGTTTGGGTATGTGTTCTTGATGAAACACAAGTATGAAGCCTTTGAAAGGTTCAAAGAATTCAGAAATGAAGTAGAGAAACAACATGACAAGAGTATTAAAATACTTCGATCGGATCGAGGTGGTGAATACTTAAGTCAAGAGTTTCTTGATTATCTAAGAGACAATGGTATATTGTCTCAATGGACTCTGCCATATACACCACAGCATAATGGTGTATCTGAGAGGCATAACCGGACCTTGTTGGACATGGTCAGGTCAATGATAAATCATGCGAATCTTCCCAAGTCCTTTTGGGGCTATGCACTTCAGACAGCTGTTTACTTGTTAAACAGAATGTCAACCAAGGTAGTCTCTACTACTCCATATGAGATATGGAATAGTAAGAAACCTCATGTATCTTACTTGAAGATATGGGGTTGTCCTGCTTATGTGAAATGGACTGTATCAGACAAATTGAATGCTAAGTCTGATAAATGTCTATTTATTGGATACCCTAAGGAAACAAGGGGGTTACCAATTCTATCATCCTGTGGAACAAAAGGTGTTTGTTTCAAGGCATGCTGTGTTTCTAGAGAAAGAGTTTCTCTTGCAAGAAAACAGTGGGAGTGTCGTCGAGCTTGAGGAGGCTCGAGAGACTCAAATAGACATTGATGAGATACCTGGTGAAGCACAACAACCGATAACTCATAGTGATGAGCAATCGGCTGGACCTATTGAAACACCACATCTTCGTAGATCTGGTAGAACATGCAATATTCCTGAGAGATATGGATTTCTCATAAGTGAATCGAACGACGTGTTACTCATTGATGATGAGGAGCCTACCAGTTATGAAGAAGTTCTGACAAGTTCAGAAAGAGATAAGTGGCTTGAAGCCATGAAGTCGAAAATGGATTCCATGTATGAAAATCAAGTTTGGAACTTGGTTGACCCACCTGAAGGCATAAAGCCTATAGGGTGCAAGTGGGTTTTCAAGAAGAAAACCGACATGGATGGTAATGTGATTACCTATAAGGCTAGATTAGTGGCGAAAAGATATCGTTAAAAATAAGGTGTTGATTATGACGAAGCCTATTCGCCTGTAGCTATGCTTAAATCCATTCAGATGCTCCTGGTCATAGCGGCTCATTATGATTATGAGATATGGCAGATGGATGTGAAAATAGCTTTCCTTAATGGAAACCTGCTCGAGGACGTGTATATGATACAGCCTGAGGGTTTCACATCGGTTGATAAAACCAAGGTATGCAAATTGTGACGGTCTATATATGGATTGAAGCAAGCATCCAGGAGCTGGAATATCCATTTTGATGAGACAATCAAAAGGTTTGATTTCTCACAAAATCCAGACGAACCTTGTGTGTACAAGAAGGTTAGTGGGAGTGCAGTCATGTTCCTAGTATTGTATGTCAATGACATATTACTTATAGGAAATGATGTTTCAGTCTTACAGTCAGTTAAGATTTGGTTGTCCAAGACATTCTCCATGAAAGACCTGGGAGAAGCAACTACATCCTCTGGATTAAGATCTATATAGATAGATCGAAAAGGTTGCTTGGTCTTTCGCAGTCTACATATATAGACCGAGTGCTAAAGAGGTTTAGCATGTCGGAATCCAAGAAAGGTTTCCTACCCATCAGGCATGGGATACACCTTTCAAAGTCTTTGTGTCCGCGCACAGAAGACGAGAGGATTTGCATGAGTAAGATTCCCTATGCATCCGCAATAGGATTTATCATATATGCTATGTTATGTATGAGGCCCGATGTATCATATGCTCTGAGTGTCACGAGCAGATACCAGTCTGATCCAGGAATGGATCATTGGGTGGATGTTAAGACGATCCTTAAGTACTTAAGAAGAACTAAGGATACGTTCCTAATATATGGAGAAGGGTACATGGTGATACGTGGGTATACGGATGCCAGCTCCAGACAGACAAGGATGATTCCATATCTCAGTCTGGGTATGTATTCACTTGGAATGGAGGCGCAATAAGTTGGAATGATTCCAAGCTTAACACTATAGCGGATTCTGCCACTAAGGCAGAATACATTGTAGCTTTTGAAGCAGCAAAGGAAGCAGTTTGGATCAAGAAGTTCATCTCTGAACTTGATGTGGTCTCATCAAAGATCCAAACATGTGCTTCGCCACTATCATCTGATCAGAGAGATTATTAGTAGGAAGGAAATACAAATCGAGAAAATCCCCACTGAAAGGAACTTAGCGGATCCTTTGACTAAGGCATTACCTCGAAGTAAGTTTGAGGGTCATGTTAGAGCTTATGGTATTGGATACCGTAGCGATTGACATTAGGCCAAGTGGGAGTTTGTTAGTAATATATGAGAGATGTCCTAAGGCAATCACCTTATGTTTGAACCATTTATATGATAAATGAAGATTCACTATTTGAGTATACATGTTTTCATGTATTTGATTGGATCTTAAACTCATTTACTGAATGTCCACGATACGATTCACAGCATGAAAGAATTTGTGATTGGATCACAACTAGTGAGTATCTCTACATGTGTAATTGTGATGTATTGGAATTATCCCTAGTCGATGAATTGATGGATTTGGACACCATTGATTCTATCGAGACTAGCACGAGGTATACTCCTTGGTGTATCCAAGTAGCTAATTCTCACTGGATGGAGACATTGTGATGTCCGGAGTTAATCGTGGATGCTAGTTAAGGTAACTAGTTCATTGGAGTGACCAGTTGTAAGACTTCATATGGTTCTCTGCATATATAGATATATCAATAAAGCTCTTACTGCAGCTTAAGTGCGATGTTCCTTTAACTTGCGGTATTCAAGTCATCATGATCATAAAGACTTATGCTTTGACATCTTAAGCAAGCATCTCTGAGGAGATGTGGACCCGGGATGATTGGGTATAAGTCGAAGTGATCGAAGGTGTTTGAATAGCCTATAAAGGGTTCACCACTCCTTGCGAGGAGATGTATATCCATGGCCTCTCGTTAGATTGTTACTAAAGTCTTTGGCCAAAGCATTACATGTTTAGAGTAATGTACTCTTCGATACATGTGTAGTAACTAGAATCCGTAGGACGAGGAAATGATACTTGGGCTAGGTGTGACGTAGTCAGCCTAGTGGGGACTGACACTATAGACCATGTCCTGAACCAAGTGGGTATAAGATGAGTGAAGGGAATGAGGCACGATTCATTCGAGCTGCTGAAGGGTTTCAAAAATAGTTCTGGATCAACCGTTGATCTTTTCGGTTAATTGAGGATCATGATGTACTACTAGGTTCCACTCATGATCGTTCTATAATTAATGGTTAATTATAGATGGCCAACATAAATCGAGAACCTATTTGGTCACACACACAACGAGCGTAATCCGAAGGATTTAAAACGAGTTTGAGAATGAAATTCTCAGACCGAGAGAAACTAGGTTTGGTTGGACCAAACATGGAGTGATCATGAAATCGTTTTAGTATCAATGGAAGCATGGATGGGCCGTGTCTTATGAAGACATGATGGATGAACCAAATTGGTTTGGTTCTAATCCAATGGAGGAGATAAACCAAAGGGGTTTGGTTTGTTTTAAACAAATGAACCAAAGTTGGTTCGGTTCGTTTTAACTTAAAATAAACCATCATGGTTTGGTTTATTTTAACTTAAATTAATGGAGTGGGTTAACAGGCTTTTGGTTATGATCTGATAACCATTAAGAGAATTTGTTCTCTATAAAATAGGGCTTAAGGGTTTTGTTAAGCCCTAATCATTGCAACCCTAAAGTTGCTGCCCACTTCTCCTTGGTGTAGTCGGCACCCTCCTCTTGCCGCCGCCCACCACCACCCAATCTCCTTGCCGGCGTCCAGCAGCTGCCGTCCTATCCTCTTATCGGCGTCGAGCTGCTGCCAGTGGAGCTCCGGTGATCTTCGTTGGCTATGGCGACAAGGTGAGCATATTGCTTTCCTTATTTGTTCGGCGCAAGGTCTCCACCAAAGCAGTCCAGTTTTCTGGACAGTTTGTTTCCTTCTTGTCGGAGCATCGTTTGGACGACGTTTGGAGCTTCGACAGCGCCTTCCTTACTGGGGATTCAATCTTCGGTAATCCTCATAGGTGGAGGATGAAGGATTCGTCAAACGGTTGACGAATACCTCTCCGGAGAAGCGAGTTTTTGAGGACTCGTTTTGGATCCGAATTTTGATTCGGATCGTGATCTTCTCTCGATCACATCGTCTTCAACACGATGCTAGTAACCCGTATGAAGACAAGGCTCGTGACTTTGTGAAGTCATCCCGAAGATACTCGGCGTGGATACGGATATAGATGATTCTAACGAGAATCGTTCTGGTTGATGCCTTTCCCGCTACACGTGATATGTCAGGTATACGTAGTATAAATTTCCTATTATTGCAAAATTTGAATTTACGGTTATGTCTACACATGTTGTATTATGCATGCGAGTGGTGTGTGTGTTGTAATAAATTAGATTTATTATTTTTTTTCCTTCCGTTGTGCACATGTTTACGAAACATGTTCGAACACACACTCGCCGCGGTGTCGGAAATCCAACAGATTTTGCATATTGAAAAGGTAAGATGAAATATTTTCTAATGTCAAATATAGAAAATTGGTTTGCCGTGATTATAGGATTCGATGCTCCAAGAGGAGAGAACAAAGAAATCCTCAAGATGAAGAGGTGGACCGAGGATCAATGGCAAAAATTCAAGACAACCATTAAGGTAACAAAAATGTTAGTAAATTTGATACCTAATGATTTTTTGTCTAGATTAGGAAGTTATAGGAATTCTAAGGAATTGTGGAACAAGTTGGTCAAGTTCTACGACAATCCCGAACCGATCCAAGAAAACTCGGAAGAGGAGGAATCATCATCATCCTCTCAAGCTCAAGAAGAAGCAAGCACATTTTCATCCCAAGAGCTTGAGGATTTGAAGGTTGATAGGGAATCAACATCCGGATCGGAATCGGTGGAAGAGGTAGAAGTAGAAGAAGCCTCCACCTCTAGGATTGAGGGGGAGGAGACTAGGTCATCTTCAATACCAGAGTCGACTCAAGAAAAACCATCAACTTCTGGTCGAGAAGATGAACAAGCTCAAGAGGCTTCCACCACGGACCTAGGTAACTCAAGCATTCAATTTAAAAATAAAATTCATATCATATGCTTTGAGTGTAGGGAAAATGGACACTACAAGAGCAAGTATCCTAAGAAGGTCAAGAAGGCTCCACCTGTGCCAAAGGTTAAGGAGACCGGTGCCTCAATGCAAAAGAACAAGGAGCATGCCATTTGCTTCAAATGCCATCAAAAGGGGCACTATATGAGTCAATGCTTTACGGGGAGCAAGAAGACTCAAGAGGGAGCATCACATGTAGGGGGAGCTTCTAAAGCAATCCCTAAGGTAAAATTCAATCATGCTCCTTCTTTAGTTAATAGGCAAAAGCATGCTAGAAACAATGTTAGCAATCTTGCTATTTATCATAAAGAGCATGTTAGAAATAGTAGACACCTTTGCCTAGGAGCTAAAAATGTTCATTTTAGAAATAAGGAGAAATTTGAGACTAATGTCTCTAGAAAAACTCTTCCTAAGGAAAACATTATGAAAATAGAAAACCATTTAGGCATTAACCATAAGAATGGTAGACATATGCCTAGAGGAAATGGTAATGCCCAAAGACCAAATGAAAAATCAAAAATTGGGCAATTAGAGTTTAAAAACCAAGTCTTGAGGTCAAGACTTGAAAAATTAGAGAAGACCCTTAGGATTATGCAAAACCAAATAAAAGGGTCAAATGGTCAAAGTCAAGGGTCTAGATCTAAGAGTCAACACCTAGAGTCTAGGAGGCAAGGCTCATCTATGGGCAAGAAAGGCTTGAGCCACAAGCCTAGGTCCAAGGTAGATAAACCTACCTACCATAATGTTCCATTTGACTATGGAACTAAACCTAGGTCTAGGATTACCAAGGTCACAAGGGAAGTCATCCCTAGAGTTGACCATGGTGTGTGCCTAGTGGCTAGGGTTTCAAGGAAACTTAGGGAAGTCACTAAGAAGGTTACAAGGGGAGTCACCCCTAGAGTTAACCTAGGCAAGACCACAATGACCAAGGCTAACAAGCCTAGAAGGGTCATTAGGAAGGTATCTAGGGAGGTTATTTCTAAGGAATACCTAATTAACCCAAGGAGCTCAAATAGGTTTTGCGTTCCTAGGACCGTGATCGATTCACGCTAAATGGGTTTAGGTGTGCCAACCTTGAATGGATGGGTTGTTATAGTAAAGGTGACACTTTAGGTCATTTCCAAGGTTATGGGTATCTTGGAAATAAGTTTGATCTTATATCTTAAAAGATTTTAGGATGTGCCAATATATTTTTGGAATTATGAAAAATCAATCAAATTGACACAATTTATGTTTAGAGGTTTTAGTGTGCCATTGTGTGGTTTTGGCACACTTTGGGAGATAAGTAATAATATGGCAAAATGAGTTTAATTATATTAAATGGCAATTAATATTAAAATTTAGGTATTATTATATGTATATATTTTGTTTGGCATGCTTTGTTTGCCATATAACATGTCATGACATCATATCTACTTTTAATCACTTAATATGTCATGATCATGTTTAGGATTAAGTTTAAATATCATGTATGCTTAGATTCTATCTAATGCCATGACATCATGATCATTGGTCATGCTTAATTATATTATCATTTATGCTATGATCATTCAGCCATTTAATTTGATTAAAATTGATTTAAGGACTATGACATGACTTGAAGTCCCATGTATAAGGGAATCAATTAAGGTTGCCTTAGAAAATGCATGAGGGCTTAGCTTAAGATAAATCAAAACCCACATCTCACATCTAAATTGACATGTATGTGTATTTTTTTTACACCCTAGATACATGTGAGATGATAGGATAAGAGTTAAGTTCAAGGTGCATAGCTTTTGCATCTAGATGAACTCGAACTCATTTAAAATCATGTTATGGATCATTAGGAAAGCTTATGTTCAAGCAATGTACATTAAGCCCAAAGAATATGATCCAATATAAGGCTTTAAAACTATTTTAAAATAATTTTGAAAAATCTTGGTGAAGTCTATCTTTTGATAGCAATCACCATTGATGAAGTTGATACAAAGTGAGCTAAAACATTGAAGTTTTTTTTCACTTTTGAACTTTGTGTCAATTTCACTCTTTTATGGGTAAAATATTTTTCAAACATTTTTCACCCATTGTATTTCTTATAAGTAATACACGTATGAATTTTCATGTTTTTTCGATATACGTAGAATTACTTATGCTTTTTTGAAAATCATTTTTGATAATTGAAAATTAGATTTTTCAGTTATCAGTCGACTTCCCTTGTTGGCAGTCGACTGATGAGCATGGCAGTTGACTGGTTTCTAATATAGTCGACTGCCAATGCTGATTTTGGGAAAACATGATATGTTTAGCCCATTTTCAGCTATGTTAGGGTTCTCTAACTACTCCTAACTCTAGGATATACTTTGGGAAGCATTATAAAGGGTGAAAATTCATTGGATATGGATTAGGAGAGTTGTTAGGATGATATATCAAATTTAAGGTATGGAAAAGTTCAATGTTGAACTTTAGACCTTATTTTTTATGGTTTAGAGTTCCTATTGGCTTAGGGACTTCCCAAGGACATTGTTAGTGCAATGGTCAAGGGGGAGCAAGCCTTTAGGAGGAGGTATCCATCATGGGATGATGGATGATATTTTTCCTCTTGAAGGGGAGAATTAATGGGAATGTGAGATACCCAATTTGGAAATTGGGAGAGTTTGTAAGATTGCCTCTCTTGAGTGATATGAGACTTATGACTAGGAAGATTGTAGGCATCCTAGATATTTTTGGACCAAGAGAGAGATTGTAAGGTCTCATTCGGATATGAGACATTGACCTCCTTGGAGAGAACCTTTTTGATGTTAGTAAAAAAGGGGGAGATTGTTAGTGCAATTGGCTCAGCTTACGATTAACCGGACTCGAGTCTAACTCGAGTGATGTTTTGATGTTCGATAAAATGTATGACAATGTGATTGTCATGGTAAAATTCAAGTCATGGGTCTTGGCATGTAAAGTCCAAGCATGGGTCTTGGCAAGGGAAAAGTCCAACATGGGTTGGCAAGGAAAAGTCCAAGCATGGGTCTTGGCATGGAATGCCCAACATGGGTTGGCAAGGGAAAGTCCATGCTTGAGTCTTGGCATTTGGAAAGTCCAACATGGGTTGCCAAGTAAAGTCCAAGGGTGTAGTCTTGGCCACGTAAGTCCAAGGGTGCAGTCTTGGCGGTGAAAGTCCAAGTAATAGGTACTTGGCATTTGGAAAGTCTAAGGGGTTTAATATTGGCGGTGTAATGTCCAAGGGTGCAGTCTTGGCAGCATAAGTCCAATAGTTAGCGGCATAAAGTCCAAGCGGGAGTCTTGGTAGCGTAAGTCCAATGTGGCTTGGCGGTGTAGACATCGTTAGCATGACAATAGCCGATGAAAGCACCTGAAGGCTAGCGTATGGATGAACAAGTTGTTGGGATGTATACAGAAAAATCTATCTTTTGTATGAACATCTTTATTTTTGAAATAAGAATCACATGATCATTGTTTACATATTTATGATTATGCATATTGTCTGATACATTACATTGTAGATAACATGGTGTGTGATGTCACACGGAAGATCATGTTATCAGTTCCTTTTAGAGTATAAGTAGAGACTCACAACCGAGATGATTTTGGACAAACCATTGATATAGTTGTAGTGTAATTTGGTATTGGTTTGTCTTGACCATAGAATTACACTAGTACACTTTGTGTGTATTGAGCAGGACTGACTTAGAGGTGATTCAATTTATTGCTAACTACATAATTGAATCGGACCTCGGATATTATGTTGTACATGCTCTTAATCCCGATATAATAACATGCACATGTACTTAATATTTATTTCTTTGATTTACAAATGGACGAGATTTATAAATTAAATCGATAGGCTCGGAAAGTTGGAAAATGATATTATTTACATGGTGTGCCATTGATTATAGGAGGAAACCGTGTCCTATGTATTAGGATGATGATGTCCCCTTGAGGAGCTCATAAGGAACATCATGTAAACCCTGTAGGTGGACTTGGTCCAACATTATGATAAGGTTGAGTGGTACTACTCATGGAGTTAGATGTTGATTAATTAATTGCCATTAAATTAATTAATTGAAAGACATTCAAGATCTTAAACACGGGGAGATATTTGTACAATTAATATATGGAGACCATATTTATTTATATGGGTTGGTGAGGTAGATCAATGATAATCCTTTAGTGGAATGGATTATCATTAATGGATCGGGTTTGCGTGGTTCAGATCCATTGGGTGGCCAAGATCCAACTCCTCCTCATGGTCTTTATTGTAGCCTATTAAAACCCTCATAAAGCCTAGATCCAATGGACACAATTAAAAGGAGGCTTGGGAGAAATCTATAAAGACGAACCAAGCCTTGGGCGACAAAGCTAAGAAATTGGATTCTAGGGTTTGCTCTCCTTGGCTTGGGCGGCAAGAAGCACTAGGAGAATTAAGGTTTGGAGATTGGTTTGGGCGGGGGCAAGAAGTGGAGGAGGTCTTAGGGTTCTTCTACCTCTCTTCCTAAGGTGTGGCCGACACAACTTCTCCTTCCCTTGGTGGCCAGCGCTCCTTCCTTGAAAGAGAGGCCGGTGGTTCTTCTTTCTCCTCAAGTGGCGGGCGGTTCCTTCTCCATTGGAAAGGGTTGACACCATCTCCTTCTCCCTCTCCTTAGGGCTGGCAGACACCAAGTTTGGTGGTTGGTGGTTGGCGCAAGCAAGGAGAAGAAGGGAGCTGAGTATTCTTCCCTTTGTTCGGAGCGAGCAAGGAAGGGAAGAACATGATCTAGGAAGCTTTGACTCTTGAAGGATCGTTGCCCAAACAACGTCTAAGAGGAGGATAGGACATACAATAGAAGTGTTAGTAATATAAGAGAGATGTCCTAAGGCAATCGCCTTATGTATGAACCATTTATATGATAAATAAAGATTCACTATTTGAGTATACATATTTTCATGTATTTGATTGGATCTTAAACTCATTTACTGAATGTCTATGATACAATTCATAGCATGAGAGAATTTGTGATTGGATCACAACTAGTGAGTATCTCTACATGTGTAATTGTGATGTATCAGAATTATCCCTAGTCGATGAATTGATGGATTTGGACACCATCAATTCTGTCGAGACTAGCACGAGGTATACTCCTTGGTGTATCCAAGCAGCTGATTCTCACTGGCTGGAGACATTGTGATGTCCAGAGTTGATCGTGGATGCTAGTTATGATAACTAGTTCATTGGAGTAACCAGCCGTAAGACTTCATATGATTCTCTGCATATATAGATATGTCAATGAAGTTCTTACTGTAGCTTAAGTGTGATGTTTCTTTGACTTGCGGTATTCAAGTCATCTTGATCATGGAGAGTTATGCTTTGACATCTTAAGCAAGCATCTCTAAGGAGATGTGGACCCGGGATGATTGGGTATAAGTCGAAGTGATCGAAGGTGTTTGAATAGCCTATAAAGGATTCACCACTCCTTGCGAGGAGATGTATACCCATAGCCTCTCGTCGGATTGTTACTAAAGTCTTTGGCCAAAGCATTACATGTTTAGAGTAAGGTACTCTTCGATACATGTGCAGTAACTAGAATCCGTAGGATGAGGAAATGATACTTGGGCTAGGTGTGACGTAGTCAGCCTAGTGGGGACTGACACTATAGACCATGTCCTGAACCAAGTGGGTATAAGATGAGTGAAGGGAATGAGGCACGATTCATTCGAGCTGCTGAAGGGTTTCAGAAATAGTTCTGGATGAACCGTTGATCTTTTCGGTTAATTGGGGATCATGATGTACTACTAGGTGCCACTCATGATCATTCTATAATTAATGGTTAATTATAGACGGCCAACATAAACCGAGAACCTATTTGGTCACACACACAACGAGCGTAATCCGAAGGATTTAAAACGAGCTTGAGAATGATATTCTCAGACTGAGAGAAATTAGGTTTGGTGGACCAAACAAGAAGCGAGCATGAAATTGTTTCAGTCGCAATGGAAGCGTGGATGGGCCGTGTCTTATGAAAACATAATGGATGAATCAAAATGGTTTGGTTCTAATCCAATGGAGGAGAATAAACCAAAGGGTTTGGTTTATTTTAAATGAATGAACCAAAAGTTGGTTCGGTTCGTTTTAACTTAAAATAAACCATCATGGTTTGGTTTATTTTAGCTTATATTAATGGAGCGGGTTAACGGGCCTTATGGTTATGATCCAATAACCATTAAGAGAATTAGTTCTCTATAAAAGAGGGCTTAAGGTGTTGTTAAGCCCTAATCCAATCCAAAACCCTAACCTAAGTTGCCGCCCACCTCATCTCATTGGAGATTTTGGCGCCAACGCCTCCCCTTGCCACCGCCCACCACCAAGCTCCTTTTCCGGGGTCCAGAAGGTGCTGACCTTCACTCTTGCCGGCGTCGAGCTGCTGCCGGAGAAGCTCCAGTGATCTCCCTTGGGTTCGGTAATAAGGTGAGCTTCCACCTTTCCTTTTTGGCCGGCACTACTCCTCCACCAAAGCTGTCCAGTTTTCTGGACAGCTTGTTTCCCTCTCGTCAAAGCGTCGTTTGGATGACAGTTGGAGCTCTGACAGCGCCTAACTTACCAGAGGTTCGATCTCCAGTAATCCTCATAGGTGGAGGATGAAGGATTCGTCAAACTGTTGACGAATACCTCTCCGGAGAAGCGAGTTTTGAGGACTCGTCTTTGGATCCGAATTTGGATTCGGATCGTGATCCTCTCTCGATCACGTCATCTTCAACACGAGGCTAGTATCCCATACGAAGATGAAGCTCGTGACTTTGTGAAGTCATCCTGAAGATACTCGGCGTGGATACGGATAGAGACGATTCTAGCAAGGATCGTTCCGGTTGATGTCGTTCCCGCTACACGTGATACGAAAGGTATACGTAGTTAAATTTCCTTTTATTGCAAATTTAAATTTACGGTTATGTCTACACATGTTATACTATGCATGCGTGTGATGTGTGTGTTGTAATAAATATAGATTTATTATTTTTATTTCTTCCACTGTGCACATGTTTGTGAAACATGTTCGAACACACACTCGCCGCGGTGCCGGAAACCCAACAGTGGTATCAGAGCCCAGGTTGTGTTTTGACATAATCGTAAAATGGTTTTGCGATAGTCATAATGATATTTCTGGAAATTTTTTACTTTTTGAAAGTTAGAAGTATTTATGGAAATTTTTCAATTTTGGAAAGTCTAGAAGTATTTATGGAAATCTTCCACTTTTGGAAAGTTGGAAGTATTTATGGAAATTGATATTTTCCATAAATAAAATATTTGATTAGATTTTAGAAATTTGTTTCCTAATTTAATCATGATTTTATTTGGGAAATCAAATCTTAAAATATTTTATTTCCATAAGTAGTTTTGATGATTTAGGAAATTGGTTTCCTAAATTGACTTTCCTTAATCAACTATTTCCATAAATAAAATATGTGATTAGATTTGGAAATTTGTTTCCTAATTTAATCATGATTTGATTTGGAGGATCAAATCTTAAACATATTTTATTTCCATAAATAGTTATGACATATAAGGAAATTATATACATGACATAATTGTATGCCATGTAATTGCATTAGATGCATATCATTATGCCATGCGTGTCGTGACATGTAGATGTATGCCATGTATGCCATGCCATGTAGATAATAGTTAGATGAGACATATGTTGGTGCAGTGGGCACCTAAGTCGAACCTATGTTTTGATTATAGCAAACGATATAAAGTTAAGCTTATATTGTTATCTCACGAGCTAAATCAAGTGTGCAGAAAAGTCTCAATGCTGGAGCTGAAGGCTAGCGACACACGGAGGAAGCCGCGGTGGTCGGGCGACACTCGAGTTACTTCGGAGGGAGCGAAGGAATTGAGTTGAAGGCCGGAAGCAAAAGCGACACGTAAGTATCAAGGTAAGCTCATGTGTGCGAGCGTAAGTGAGGTCGTATCCTCTTTACGGGGATGATCTTAGGCGACGATCCGACCCAAGACTTCCCATGGAAGGTCTATGTTGAGATCGGACGACAAGTGGTCGTCGAATCCACTTATATTTTGAGCTAACTCTTTATTGTAGTCAAAAATCCTGGCCATCAGTTCAACCGGCGAGTTCAACCGGCGCCAGTTCAACCGACCAGTTCAATCGGTGGTCAAAAATCAGCCTCGAGGAGTCAAGCTTTATCACCATTTTTTAAGTTTTGTGCCCATTTGTGATTGGTTGAAGACCCATTCATTGAGGGGCTTAAAGGCTATAAAAGGAGGGCCAAACCTAGGGTTTCATCCTCAATTCTAAGTGCTCAAAAGCCTCCGTTACGCTGCAACTCTCCGACGACTCTACAACAACGTCGCCAACAACCCTAGCTTAAAGTTTCTTTTGTTTAGTTGTTGGTATAATCTTAATTTGTTATTGCTTTCAATATTGCAATTCTTTTTAATCGAGGCTTTTCGTTGCATTTTACTTTAATAGAAGAGAGGGTTTGTCTCTCTATCTTTTTGCTTCGAAGGCTTTTGTAATCGTAAAACTCCTACCTCCAACGAGGAGGAGTGTTTTAGTGAATTGCCCTCTGTACACGGTCTAGGACCGTTAGGGCCTTGGAGTAGTAGCCGAAGGCTACGAACCAAGTAAAAAAACTATTTGTCTCATTTAGTTTTTATTTACATTTCCGCTGCGTTTAATTGTCTATCGAACGATTTAAAAGAAAAGTTTTTATCGCTATTCACCCCCCCCTCTAGCGATCCGCTTCGATCCAACAATTGGTATCAGAGCCGGGGGTTGCTAAGATTTGGTGAAACCACCAATCTAGCCATTTTTCACAGATTTATTTTTCTTTTATTTCTGTTTATTTCTGATTTATTTCGCTTTGTTAAATTTACTCCCGCACTACTAATCCAAGACGCGAGTCTTGGTACCTTGTTTTGTGTTTTTGTCGTTGCTAGTTTCTTCGTCTTCGTCCCTTTTTGTCTTTTGTTCTAATGGCCCATCTCGAGGGTTTTAGCACCGTCCGACCTCCGTTTTACAATGGAGATGACTTTCGTTATTGGAAGGGTCGGATGGAATGCTTTCTCAAAACCCAAATCGAGATGTGGATCATAATCCAAACGGGTTTCACACTTCCGACTAATGAAGTGGGTGACTCCTTGGATTATGATCAATGGACCATTGCAACAAAACGACAAGTTGAAGCCGACACCAAGGCAACACAAATCCTCCAATGCGGCTTGTCCAAGGAGGAGTTAAATCGCGTTGGCACCTTCATTAGCGCAAAGGACCTTTGGACAAAGCTGATCGAGTTACACGAAGGATCGGATCAAGCTAAGGTTTGCAAACGTGATTTGTTGTTCAATAAATTGTACACACTAAAAATGCAGGAACGAGTCCATGTCCAAGACATAGTCAACAACCTACACGCAATCGGGCAAAAGGTCGAAAACCGCAACCTTATAAGGTATGTTCTAAATTCTTTTCCGAGGACTACCTTGTGGGCATCCATGGTCGATGCCTACAAGGTCTCCAAGGACCTTTCTAAACTTAGATTAGATGAACTCTTTTCGGATTTTGAATTACATGAGCAGTCCAACTCGGAACCCGAGAGGGGTATAGCCTTGTTTGCAGGTTCAAAGAAGAAGAAAATTGCAAGCAAGCCACCACCAACCGAGGAGGAAGATGAGTCCGAAGAAGAAGTTGACCCGGAATTGACTGCCGAACTAATGAACCTAGCTCGAAGGATAGCCAAGGGACGAAAGCGAACCACAACTCGACCCAACCAAGGTAAGCCTAAAAGTTCTAATATTAGGTGTTATGAGTGTAACAGGTTTGGACATATAAAGTCCGAGTGCCCCAAGCTCAACCACCAAGCACCTAAGCACAAGAAGGCCCTCAATGCGACATGGGAAGAAGCGTCATCCGAAGAAGACGAAGACCACGTCTTCATGGCAAAATCGATTGAGTCCGACATGGAGATTGAACCTGAACTTGAGTCAGAACCTGAGGATGACTCGGACTACGAAGCTACCTTCAAGTCAAGCCACGGATACGCATCCGGTTCAAAAGATACCCTTAAGGTGAGTCGAACCTTATTTAATACTTTACATAATACGGTTAGGTTTTTGTCTAGGAAGTTAGCTAAGTCCGAGTCCAAGGTCGAGACCCTGGTTGAGGAAGTTAAACTCCTCAAACACGAGGTCTCCCTAACCTCTTCGACTAGTCGAGTTCAAGAGAAGGACTCAACTCGGGTTGAAAAACTCGAAGTTGAGAACTCACTCTTGAAAAGTCAAGTCGAAGATCTTAGGAATACGTTGGAAAGGTTTACTTTGGGATCCAAAGGACTTGACCTCCTACTTGGATCGCAAAAGGCCGTGTACAACAAGGTCGGACTAGGATTTAGCTCAAACACGACCAATAAGTCGTATATGTCAATCGTAAGTAGACATAAAAAATGTGTCCAAGCATGGGTCCCTAAGACCACTTTGATTTCAACTCTAGGATCCAACTTGTACTGGGTTCCCAAGGACCAAATCCACTATGTGGATAGACCAAACCGATTCAACGGTCTAGGGGAAGCCAGTACAAAACATGTTTGTGTTTTAACTTAGAAATTGCATGCTTAGATTTTTTTTGTTTTTTTTTCTTTCGCGAACTCACTTAGAACACGTAAATAACCAACTAAAATCCTTCGAAAAGATTGAGCCTCGGGGAGCCTCTTTTCAAATAACCAACTAAAATCCTTCGAAAAGATTGAGCCTCGGGGAGCCTCTTTTCAAATAATCAACTAAAATCCTTCGAAAAGATTGAGCCTCGGGGAGCCTCTTTTCAAAAATAACTAGTTAGACGAGGAAATAATTTTAGGTGAGTCAAGTCATCATTTTCTTGAAAATGGCTTTGTCTAAGGAAGTGGTCGATGATCCGATAAAGAAGGCCACAGTGCCTCACCACGACACAGAAGCCATGATCTTGAAAAGGTAAACTTGACAATCCTAGGGTCAAATCCAAATCTAACATTACTTAAACATAAATCCACTTAATCAATTTAATTGGGAGTCATCTCACAAAGAACACATAAGTATAACATGCTTGATCATATAGACTCAGGTGAGATGACCTAGGTGTAACAACTTACAACCATTTTTTAAAAAAAAATAATAATCTAACATCCAATCCAACCACCTTGTGTGTAGGATCAATGGATGTTAGACAGCGATTGCTCCCGACACATGACCGGGGATCAACTCAAATTCGCGAAGCTTCGATTCAAACGACAAGGATCGGTAGCCTTTGGGAATAACGGCAAGCTCAAAATCATCGGATCAGGTGATATCGAGCTTAACTCGAATTTTGTTATTAAAAATGTATTACTTGTAGAGAATTTTGAATATAACCTGCTTAGCGTAAGCCAATTATGTGACAATAACTATAAGGTCGTATTTTTAGAAAATGAATGTGTAATTAAAACAAATGAAACAGCTAAAACAATACTCAAAGGAACTAGGACAAATAACATTTATACAATTAACTTAATCAAATCCTCAGCCAAATGTCTTATGACACAGGAAGAGGAATCATGGTTGTGGCAACGACTCTGTCACCCAAGACTCGTCCACAAGATGAGTCAGAGTGGCCTAGTCAGAGGCTTACCCAACCTCAACAACTTGGTTAATAAAATCTGTAATGCTTGTCAACAAGGAAAACAACCTAGGACACAACACAAGTTAACTAACCAAGAACGAACCTCAAGTGTACTTGAGCTTCTGCATATGGATCTATTCGATTCACATGGAGCCAAGTCACTCAATAAAAGTCAATATTGCTTAGTCATAATTGACGACTACTCCAGGTTTACCTGGGTTAGGTTCATCAAACATAAAAATGATACCCTAGATCAATTAATCAAATTATTCAAATTAATCGAGAATCAAAAAAACCTTAAGGTTAAAAGAATTAGAAGCGATCATGGTGGTGAATTCGAAAATCAAAGGTTCACTGACTTCTGTAACCTAAACGGATACCACCATGAATTCTCTTGCCCTAGGACCCCTCAACAAAATGGCCTAGTGGAGCAGAAAAACCGAACTCTACAAGAAGTCGCTAGGACCATGTTGAACGAATATGACCTACCCGATAGGTTTTGGGCAGAAGCCATGATGTCCAAAATAGAATCCTTATGGTAAAGAGGCACCTTAAGACCTCATACGAGATTTATCACGATAAAATACCTAACATCAAGTACTTTAGGATATTTGGGTGTAAGGTACATATCCTAAACACTAAGGATTACCTAGGGAAATTTACATCCAAGACCACGACCGGAATCTTTCTAGGATACTCAACTACAAGTCGAGCTTATAGAGTATATAACCACGACACCCTTAGAGTCGAGGAGACTATCAATGTAGTATTTGATGAAGGACATGAATCTACAAAACCCCCGGCAACTCCAATTAGCGAGCCGATTCATACTAGACCTAACTCTGATCCGGAGATCAGGTCTAGTGTTAATCCTAACCTAAGTCAACCAAGTCACTCTATTGATCAAGTGATAGATGACTCCAACCAAACTAGTGTTCAACCAAGTCACCCCATTGATCAAGCATTAGGTGACACAAACCCAATCTAGGATTCAAACTAACCACCCTATCGATCAAGTGATAGGAGATCCTAATCTAGGAGTTCGAACTAGAGCATCCTATAGGAACCTTAGTCAAATTTCCTTAATTTCAAAGATAGAACCCAAATCAATTGAACAAGCTCTTCTTGATCCCGATTGGATTATTGCAATGCAAGAAGAGCTAGCTCAATTTACTAGGAATGAAGTGTGGGAATTAGTACCACCACCTAAAGACAAAATGATAATTGGAACAAGGTGGGTGTTTCGAAATAAGCTTGATGATAAAGGTGAAGTAGTTAGAAACAAGGCTAGGTTAGTCGCCAAAGGGTTTAGTCAAGTCGAAGGCTTAGATTACGACGAAACCTATGCCCCAGTAGCTAGACTCGAATCCATTCGAATGTTGCTAGCTTATGCCGCACATCGAGGATTTAAGCTGTTTCAAATGGATGTTAAGTCGACATTCTTAAATGGATACATTAAAGAAGAAGTTTATGTTAGCCAACCCCCCGGATTCGAAAATCTAGATAAACCCACCATGTTCTAAAACTTAAGAAAGCTCTCTATGGACTTAAACAAGCTCCTCGAGCTTGGTACGAGAGACTTTCAATCCATCTTAAGTCAAAAGGGTTTAACCAAGGCTTAGTTGACCCAACTCTCTTCGTAAAAACCTTAGGTAAAGAAATATTCATAGCTCAAATTTACGTAGACGATATAATTTTTGGAACCTCTAACTCAGCCTTACTAAACGAGTTCGTTTCACTCATGGAAAGTGAGTTTGAAATGAACTTGGTAGGCAAGTTAAGTTTCTTTTTAGGTCTACAAATTAAACAAACTAAGGATGGTATATACCTATATCAACAAAAATACACTAAGGAGTTAATTAAAAGATTTGGAATGCAAGACGCTAAGATAATAAACACCCCAATGGCGATTAATGTTAACATAGGAGAAGACCCAGAAAGTAAGTCCATTGACTTAAAGTACTATAGGAGCGCGATAGGAAGTCTCCTATACTTAACTGCGAGTCGACCCGACATCCTATTCGCAGTAAGTATGTGCGCCAGGTTTCAAACCTGTGCTAAGGAGTCTCACCTAACCCTAGTTAAGCGTATCCTTAGATATCTTAAGGGTACACTTAACGTTGGTATTTGGTACCCTAGATCTACGGAGTTCGAACTAATCGGCTACTCCGATTCGGATTATGCCGGTAGTAAACTCGATAGAAAGAGCACGAGTGGTTGTTGTCAACTACTCACCAAGTCTAGTGAGTTGGTGCGAGGAAGCAACATTGTGTTGCCTTATCTACCACCGGCCGAATACGCTATGCGATGGGTGAGTGTGTAACTCCTTCTTTGGATGAAGCACACTCTCCAGACTTTAGGTTGGACTTCACCAAAACTAAAATTTTTGTAGACAACATAAGTTCGATAAATCTAACTAAGAACCCTATATGCCATTCAAGGACAAAGCATATAGAGGTAAAACACCATTTCATTCGAGAACATGTAGCTAACGGCTCCATACAACTCGAATATCTTGACTCGAAGTCTAACCTAGCAGACATATTTACTAAACCACTACCCGAAGCCGAATTTAGTCTCTTGAGACGAAGATTAGGCATGTGCGTAATAGAATAGGAACTTGCAAATTATATTTTCTTACTACTATTTCTTACTTTTTTTTTCATGGAACTAGCATAGGACATACCTTAGATATCATGCACCTATAGATTTAAGGAGCCAATACATCTCACAACACATAGGACTAATGTGTTTGTGTACTTAGCCACGTAGATGGGTGTGAGATGTTAGGACCTTACTCCTGGTTCCAGATGTAGAGCTAGTGCATCGCTATGAACCACGGAGTATAATCATACCGACTCTGACCAGGACTAGTTGATCCTTCATATCATTCAAGCCAAATATGAGTCGAACATTTTATAGATGAACTTATTTTCAGTATATTATTTTTAAAAATAAAAATGTGGAACATGCTTGGACTTTAAATTTAACATTTATTTTGTTTTCCACACACCCCTTACTCTTTTCGATATACGGCAAAAGGAGGAGAAAAAGGAGAAAAAGGACAAAAGTTAAGGGGTCAAAAATTTTTTTTTTTGATAACTTAACTCTTACTTCATAATTAAACCAAAAGTTAAATTTAAGTTTTGAAAACAAAATTAACATTTAAAAAAATTCAAAGGTTAAGAAATAAATTGGTTTCTTAACTTAAAAATTATTTTAAACACTATGGCCCAAATTAAGTAATTTGATTACTTAATTCTTTTCTTAGTAGCACATATCAAGGGGAGAGTTAAAACCCTTTCTCAAGTACTCACCCTCGGTCAAGGAGGATTCCTCAAGGGAGCACTTGAAAAAGAATTTTTATATACTCCTACTCATTCATGCATAATCTCATACTTATTTTTGTCTTAACTTTGTATGTGGGTTTGCCATAAATCAAAAAGGGGGAGATTGTTGGTGCAGTGGGCACCTAAGTCGAACCTAAGTTTTGATTATAGCAAACGATATAAAGTTAAGCTTATATTGTTATCTCACGAGCTAAATCAAGTGTGCAGAAAAGTCTCAATGCTGGAGCTGAAGGCTAGCGACACCCGGAGGAAGCCGCGGTGGTCGGGCGACACTCGAGTAACTTCGGAGGGAGCCGAAGGAATCGAGTGGAAGGTCGGAAGCAAAAGCGACACGTAAGTATCGATGTAAGCTCATGTGTGCGAGCGTAAGTGAGGTCGTATCCTCTTTACGGGGATGATCTTAGGCGACGATCCGACCCAAGACTTCCCATGGAAGGTCTATGTTGAGATCGGACGGCAAGTGGCCATCGAATCCACTTATATTTTGAGCTAACTCTTTATTGTAGTCAAAAATCCTGGCCATCAGTTCAACCGGCCAGTTCAACCGGCGCCAGTTCAACCGGCCAGTTCAACCGGTGGTCAAAAATCAGCCTCGAGGAGTCAAGCTTTATCACCATTTTTCAAGGAGTTTTGTGCCCATTTGTGATTGGTTGAAGACCCATTCGTTGAGGGGCTTAAAGGCTATAAAAGGAGGGCCAAACCTAGGGTTTCATCCTCAATTCTAAGTGCTCAAAAGCCTCCGTTACGCTGCAACTCTCTGACGACTCTACAACAACGAAGTGCTGCCAACAACCCTAGCTTAAAGTTTCTTTTGTTTAGTTGTTGGTATAATCTTAATTTGTTATTGCTTTCAATATTTCAATTCTTTTTAATCGAGGCTTTTCGTTGCATTTTACTTTAATAGAAGAGAGGGTTTGTCTCTCTATCTTTTTGCTTCGAAGGCTTTTGTAATCGTAAAACTCTTACCTCCAACGAGGAGGAGTGTTTTAGTGAATTGCCCTCCGTACATGGTCTAGGACCGTTAGGGCCTTGGAGTAGTAGCCGAAGGCTACGAACCAAGTAAAAAAACTATTTGTCTCATTTAGTTTTTATTTACATTTCCGCTGCATTTAATTGTCTATCGAACGATTTAAAAGAAAAGTTTTTATCGCTATTCACCCCCCCCCTCTAGTGATCCGCTTCGATCCAACAACATAAAAACCCTTACTCAATATTAAAGCCTACACCTTCCATTAATATGGTTAGAACCAGAGTTCCGTTTCTTGTTTGGGTTGTTGGACTCTCTCCAAGCCCGGCTCGAACCCGAACATGTTCAAACCATGAAATAGTTTAATACTAATATGGTAAGAGTCAGAGGTCAATCGTTAGCTTTGGTTGTTGGACTCTCTCCAAGTCGGGCTAATTGGTTGAATGCGCTCTAACCATATTAAAACTATTTCTCGATTAATGGGTTGGCTTTAACCTGGAGCATCGGCTTGTTGGACTCTCTCCAAGGTCGATGAAAAGGGAGGTGAAGTTGGGTGCTATGCATATGATGCATACTTGTTAATGTGTTAACAACCCGATGTATGTGTGAACATTCAATAAGTTGATAGCACATTGTGATAGTTGCATATACGTGATATGCAATCGGTATAGTTGATACCTACCGTCGTAGTTATGAATGACTTGTTGGACTCTCTCCAAGGTTGTTCATATCTATGATGGATATCAGCCCATTCGGAGATGGACCTACGATCTCCCGAAGTGATTTTGGGGTTTTTGAAATTCGAAAAATGAATGGGATTTATGAATGTATAATGATGCATTTTAAAATCATTTTCTCATATATGCTCGTTTTGTATTTCTAAGATTGATCATTATGTCTTTGAATTTGCATTCCATTTTGGATTCGAATAAATTGACTGGGCCAAACTTCTTGGACTGGCTTAGAAACTTGAGAATTGTTCTCAAGATTGAAAAGCTTGCAAATGTCCTCAAAGCGCCTCTTCCCGCCCGTCCTAGTGACAATGCAACTCTGGATCAATTGTTGGCCTATTAGAAACATGTGAGTGATTTTGAACAAATGAGTTGCATCATACTAGCCATGATGGAACCCAAGCTACGAAAGTAGCATGAGCATATTGATGCTCATATCATAGTCCTTCATCTTTATGAGTTGTTTGATAAGCAAGTGAGATTCGAAAGGTTCGAAGTCTCTAAGCTCCTCTTCACCTCTGAGATGCAAGAAGGTTCATCTGTGGTACTGCTCAATATGCTGAAGACTATGGAGCCTTATGAGAAGCATGAGCAGGGGACGATGTTGTTAGTTGATTCCTCGAAGAAAGGTTCTAAGAAGAAGTCAAAGGAACAACAGAAGGGGAAGAAGAAAAAGGCTAAAAAGGCAGAACCAGCTCAAAAGGGCACTTGCCATCATTATGGCAAGTAGGGCCATTGGCAAAGAAATTGCAAGATTTATCTTGAGTCCGTGAAGAAGAATAAGGCATAAGATGCTCCATCTTTTTCATATATCTTCGTTATTGATTGTCATTCTATTTCCTCAGATACTTGGGTATTGGATACTGGGTGTGGCTCACATATATGTAATGACATACATGGGCTAAGGAATAGAAGAAGACTCGTCAAGGGAGAGTCAAATTTACGTGTTGGGAATGGAGCAAAGGTTGTTGCACTCGCCATCGGAACGTATTTGTTGAAACTCCCTGTAGGACTTGTCTTAGAACTGGACAATTGCTTTTATGTTCCTTCGTTGATAAAGAACATCATTTTTATTTCTTGTTTAAATAGAAATAGGTATCATTTGACTTTTAGTAACAATTGTTGTTACATAACTTTGAATGGAGTTCTTTATGGGACTGGAACTTTAAGCAATGGTGTTTATACATTGGACGTATCCAGTGACATTTTCAATATCGAAGCGAGCAACAAGCGTGCTCGGAAGGATAATCAATTAGACTCCTACATGTGGCATTGTCATCTTGGCCATGTAAGCAAGAAACGCATGTCCGAATTACACCGATGTGGAATTCTGAAATCGTTTGAATTGGATTCATACGATACATGCGAATCATGCTTAAAAGGCAAGATGACTAAGTTACCTTTTACTAGAAAAGGTGAATGAGTGGGAGAGTTACTAGGTCTAATACATACTGATGTATGTGGACCTATGTCAACTCAAGCTTTAGGAGGCTATAGCTACTTCATTACCTTCACCGATGATCACTCACGGTTTGGGTATGTGTTCTTGATGAAACACAAGTCTGAAGCCTTTGAAAGGTTCAAAGAATTCAGAAATGAAGTAGAGAAACAACATGACAAGAGTATTAAAATACTTCGATCAGATCGAGGTGGTGAAAACTTAAGTCAAGAGTTTCTTGATTATCTAAGAGACAATGACATATTGTCTCAATGGACTCCGCCATATACACCACAGCATAATGGTGTATCTGAGAGGCGTAACCGGACCTTATTGGACATGGTCAGGTCAATGATGAATCATGCGAATCTTCCCAAGTCCTTTTGGGGCTATGCACTTCAGACAGCTGTTTACTTGTTAAACAGAATACCAACCAAGGTAGTCTCTACTACTCCATATGAGATATGGAATGGTAAGAAACCCTATGTATCTTACTTGAAGATATGGGGTTTTCCTGCTTATGTGAAGTGGACTGTATCAGACAAATTGGATGCTAAGTCTGATAAATGTCTATTTATTGGATACCCTAAGGAAACAAGGGGTTACCAATTCTATCATCCTGTGGAACAAAAGGTGTTTGTTTCAAGGCATGCTGTGTTTCTAGAGAAAGAGTTTCTCTTGCAAGAAAATAGTGGGAGTGTCATCGAGCTTGAGGAGGCTCAAGAGACTCAAATAGACATTGATGAGATACCTGGTGAAGCACAACAGCCGACAACTCATAGTGATGAGCAATCGGCTGGACCTATTGAAACACCACACCTTTGTAGATCTTGTAGAACACGCAACATTCCTGAGAGATATGGATTTCTCGTAAGTGAATCGAACGACGTGTTACTCATTGATGATGAGAAGTCTACCAGTTATGAAGAAGTGCTGACAAGTTCAGAAAGGGATAAGTGGCTTGAAGCCATGAAGTCGGAAATGGATTCCATGTATGAAAACCAAGTTTGGAACTTGGTTGACCCACCTGAAGGCATCAAGCCTATAGGGTGCAAGTGGGTTTTCAAGAAGAAAACCGACATGGATGGTAATGTGATTACCTATAAAGCTAGATTAGTGGCGAAAGGATATCGTCAAAAATAAGGTGTTGATTATGACGAAACCTATTCGCCTGTAGCTATGCTTAAATCCATTCGGATGCTTCTGGATATAGCGGCTCATTATTATTATGAGATATGACAGATGGATGTGAAAATAGCTTTCCTTAATGGAAACCTGCTCGAGGACGTGTATATGATACAGCCTGAGGGTTTCACATCGGTTGATAAAATCAAGGTATGCAAATTGCGACGGTCCATTTATGGATTGAAGCAAGCATTCAGGAGCTGGAATATATGTTTTGATGAGACAATCAAAAAGTTTGATTTCTCACAAAATCCAGACGAACCTTGTGTGTACAAGAAGGTTAGTGGGAGTGCAGTCGTGTTCCTAGTATTGTATGTCGATGACACATTACTTATGGGAAACGATGTTTCAATCTTACAGTCAGTTAAGGTTTGGTTATCCAAGACATTCTCCATGAAAGACCTAGGAGAAGCAACCTACATTCTCGGGATTTATATCTATAGAGATAGATCGAAACGGTTACTTGGTCTTTCGCAGTCTACATATATAGACCAAGTGTTAAAGAGGTTTAGCATGTCGGAATCCAAGAAAGGTTTCCTACCCATCAGGCATGGGGTATACCTTTCGAAGTCTATGTGTCCGCGCACAGAAGATGAGAGGATTTGCATGAGTAAGATTCCCTATGCATCCGCAATAGGATCTATCATGTATGCTATGTTATGTACGAGGCCCGATGTATCGTATGCTCTGAGTGTCACGAGCAGATACCAGTCTGATCCAGGAATGGATCATTGGGTGGTTGTTAAGACGATCCTTAAGTACTTAAGAAGAACTAAGGATGTGTTCCTAATATATGGAGAAGGGGACATGGTGATACGTGGGTATACGGATGCCAGCTCCAGATAGACAAGGATGATTCCATGTCTTTGTCTGGATATGTATTGACCTGGAATGGAGGCGCAATAAGTTGGAAAGGTTCCAAGCTTGACACTATAGCGGATTCTGCCACTAAGGCAGAATACATTGCATCTTTGGAAGAAGCAAAGGAAGCGGTCTGGATCAAGAAGTTCATCTCTGAACTTGATGTGGTCTCATCAATGATCCAAACATGTGCTTCGCCGCTATCATCTTATCAGAGATATCATCAGTAGGAAAGAAATACAAATCGAGAAAATCCCCACTGAAAGGAACTTAGCGGATCCTTTGACTAAGGCATTACCTCAAAGAAAGTTTGAGGGTCATGTTACAGCTTATGGTATTGGATACCGTACTAATTGCCATTAGGCCAAGTGGGAGTCTGTTAGTAATATAAGAGAGATGTCCTAAGGCAATCGCCTTATGTATGAACCATTTATATGATAAATGAAGATTCACTATTTGAGTATACATGTTTTCATGTATTTGATTGGATCTTAAACTCATTTACTGAATGTCCACGATACGATTCACAACATGAGAGAATTTGTGATTGGATCACAACTAGTGAGTATCTCTACATGTGTAATTGTGATGTATCGGAATTATCCCTAGTCGATGAATTGATGGATTTGGACACCATCAATTCTGTCGAGACTAGCACGAGGTATACTCCTTGGTGTATCCAATCAGCTGATTCTCACTGGCTGGAGACATTGTGATGTCCGGAGTTGATCGTGGATGCTAGTTATGGCAACTAGTTCATTGGAGTGACCAGCCGTAAGACTTCATATGGTTCTCTACATATATAGATATGTCAATGAAGTTCTTACTGTAGCTTAAGTGCGATGTTCCTTTGACTTGCGGTATTCAAGTCATCTTGATCATGGAGAGTTATGCTTTGACATCTTAAGCAAGCATCTCTAAGGAGATGTGGACCCGGGATGATTGGGTATAAGTCGAAGTGATCGAAGGTGTTTGAATAGCCTATAAAGGATTCACCACTCCTTGCGAGGAGATGTATACCCATAGCCTCTCGTCGGATTGTTACTAAAGTCTTTGGCCAAAGCATTACATGTTTAGAGTAAGGTACTCTTCGATACATGTGCAGTAACTAGAATCCGTAGGACGAGGAAATGATACTTGGGCTAGGTGTGACGTAGTCAGCCTAGTAAGGACTGACACTATAGACCATGTCCTGAACCAAGTGGGTATAAGATTAGTGAAGGGAATGGGGCACGATTCATTCGAGCTGCTGAAGGGTTTCAGAAATAGTTCTGGATCAACCGTTGATCTTTTCGGTTAATTGGGGATCATGATGTACTACTAGGTGCCACTCATGATCGTTCTATAATTAATGGTTAATTATAGATGGCCAACATAAACCGAGAACCTATTTGGTCACACGCACAATGAGCGTAATCCGAAGGATTTAAAACGAGCTTGAGAATGAGATTCTCAGACCGAGAGAAACTAGGTTTGGTTGGACCAAACAAGAAGCGAGCATGAAATTGTTTCAGTCGCAATGGAAGCGTGGATGGGCCGTGTCTTATGAAGACATAATGGATGAATCAAAATTTTTTGGTTCTAATCCAATGGAGGAGAATAAACCAAAGGGTTTGATTTATTTTAAACGAATGAACCAAAAGTTGGTTCGGTTCGTTTTAACTTAAAATAAACCATCATGGTTTGGTTTATTTTAACTTATATTAATGGAGCGGGTTAACGGGCCTTATGGTTATGATCCAATAACCATTAAGAGAATTAGTTCTCTATAAAAGAGGGCTTAAGGTGTTGTTAAGCCCTAATCCAATCCAAAACCCTAACCTAAGTTTCCGCCCACCTCATCTCATTGGAGATTTCGGCGCCAACACCTCCCCTTGCCGCCGCCCACCACCAAGCTCCTTGGCCGGCGTCCAGAAGGTGCTGACCTTCACTCTTGCCGGCGTCGAGCTGCTGCCAGAGAAGCTCCGGTGATCTCCCTTGGGTTCGGTAATAAGGTGAGCTTCCACCTTTCCTTTTTGGCCGGCCCTACTCCTCCACCAAAGCTGTCCAGTTTTCTGGACTGCTTGTTTCTCTCTCGTCAGAGCATCATTTGGACGACGGTTGGAGCTCCGACAGCGTCTAACATACTGGGGATTCGATCTCCGGTAATCCTCATAGGTGGAGGACGAAGGATTCGTCAAACGGTTGACGAATACCTCTCCGGAGAAGTGAATTTTGAGGACTCGTCTTTGGATCCGAATTTGGATTCGGATCATGATCCTCTCTCGATCACGTCATCTTCAACACGAGGCTAGTAACCCGTACGAAGACGAAGCTCGTGACTTTGTGAAGTCATCCCGAAGATACTCGGCGTGGATACAGATAGAGACGATTCTAGCAAGGATCGTTCCGGTTGATGCCGTTCCCGCTACACGTGATACGAAAGGTATACGTAGTTAAATTTTCTTTTATTGCAAATTTAAATTTACGGTTATGTCTACACATGTTGTACTATGCATGTGTGTGATGTGTGTGTTGTAATAAATGTAGATTTATTATTTTTATTTCTTCCGCTGTGCACATGTTTACGAAACATGTTCGAACACATACTCGCCGCGGTGCCGGAAACCCAACAAGAAGATCAAGAGGTAAACAAGAGGTATAATCTTGTTTGTTTTGATTTAGTTCTTTTGTATATTATGTATGTGGCTAATTTACTTGGACCTCGAAGATAAATACACAAATCGGCGATCCGTACATCATCTATTCTGTAGCTAATCGATGAAAAGAGTTATGTTGCTTGAACAACAAGTTTGTTCAAGAGACCACTCGAATCGAATAGCACGATGATGGATCGGTTGCTTGGGTAATCCGTCTTCATCAAGGATTAATTATTTTTTAATCCGGGGACGTAGATAGGATCACCATGCACAAGTGACCGAGGCGAAGCTTTTCGTAAGCTCCAAACCAACAATTGGTATCAGAGCCATAGTTTTCGGTTTTGTGTGTTTATGATTCGGTTACTTTTATGCACTTATCATATTTTGTGTGTGCCAGATAATAGTAGGATGTGCGTAGGCTAACTTTTTGGTTGCAGACATAAGATTCAACTATTATGGCCATATGTGTGTGTATGTGATTGGATGTGTGTAATTGTAATATTATTTGAGTCCTCTGGGTTGACGAGGCTAGTATTTAATTTTTGTAATTAAGTACGACATTGTTTAGCCACTCTTTTATTTTAGTTTACTTTCGATATAGATTTCATGTACACTCTTTTGTGGAGTATAGGATCGATGGATGTAAATTAAAATAATTTTTCTCAACTCAGATCTCCGGATGGCTTGTACATGGCGTAGGGAGGAGCGAACGAGATGGCGACACGACGGGAGGCATATTGGAAAACAAAAGCCATAATAGTTGGAAAATATTTTTTTCTTCTTGTTTGAAATGCATGTTGTGTGCTTGGAAAATTTCTCAATTTTAAATTACTAAGTGGGAGAGGGATATTTTTTTAAAATTCCCATGACCTCCATTATGATTTGACATGTGATGCAAACAAACTTGCGCATCGGCTCTGAGTGCCTTTCTCCCCATCGTATGAGTTTATTTTGCGAATCACTAGGTCAAATATAGTTATAGGAAATTATTTAGGAGCGTGTGTACTTTCCCATCGGAAGGCATATAATCCGAAATAATTGACTTGGCATCAAGTAATGGTGAACACTTAAATGAAAATAAAAGTATCCTCTCCATCGGAGTCACTGCTTTTATTTGTAGAGCCGAAGAGGAACCAACTATTAATTTTATTTGTCAAAAAGTAAGGTTGACAAGATAGTAGAATTAATGGGTAAAACCTCCTCTTACAAATGTAGAATTCGTATACGTCCACACTATCATGGCATACGATATTCTCAGTGTTTTGAGGTGTTGGTTGATTTTAAAATTTTATTGTTTGAGGAATCAATAATTTTTTGAAATCTAATGTTTTGATATATGTGATTCTTAGGTTTTTCAAAAATGACTTTCAACCCACTTGCTGTGATACTAAAAGAAAATAAACTTACTGGACCCAATTATGTTGATTAGAAAAGGAATCTAGATATTGTCTTGATTGTTGAGGAGTACAAGTATGTACTCTTCGAAGAGTGTCCTCATAAGCCTGCAGATGATTTTGGGAAAAAGGAGAAAGAGAGTTATAAAAAGTGGATTAAGGCTGATGAGATGGCGCGATATTACATTTTGGCTTCTATGTCAAATGTATTGCAACATAAGCATCAAGCCATGCCCACTGCTTATGACACGATGCTCAATCTCAAGGAACTTTTCGGACACCAGAATCGGGTTGTGAGGCAGGAAGCCATGAGGAACTTGATGACGACCACCATGGTCGAGGGAACACCTGTGAGGGATCATGTTCTCAAGATGATGGCTCATTTGAATGAGCTGGAAGTCCTTGGAGCTGAGATCGATGGGGAAACCCAACTCGATATCATTATCCAATCTCTACCTAGGAGTTTTGAGCAGTTTCACCTGAACTACAACATGAATAAGAGATTGTATTCGTTGGCGAAGCTTCTAACAGAACTCTAGGCAACAGAGGGGTTTTTTCGTAAGAGTGCTCAGGTTTAGGCCATGGTTGCTCAGAAGATTTTTACTTCTAAGCCGAAAGGCAAGAAGAAAAAGAAACAAGGTGGAGCAAGGGTGGCGGGAGGATCTCAGGGAGGAGTGAAGAAGCTGAAAGGCAAGTGCTTCACTTGCAAGTAGACTAGACATTAGAAGAAGGACTACCCCTACCGGAAGTAGAATAAAGGTATATCTTTTGGTTTGGTCGTTGAAACATGTTTAGCGGTGTAATATATCGACACCTGGTGTGTAGATATGGGAGCCACTGATCATGTCTGCAATAGTTTGCAGGGGTTCTAGGAAACCAGATGACAAGCTGAAGGGGAGATTACCATTTACTTGGGCAATGCTACGAAGGTGGCGGCTATTGTAGTGGGAGATGTTTATTTATCTTTTAATAGAAATAAAACTTTGGTTCTGAAAAATGGTCTTTATGTACCTTTATTTAGAAAGAATTTTATTTCAGTTTCTAAATTATTTTTGGATGGATATTCTATTTCTTTTAATGACAGAGTTGTTATAAAAAGGAATCGGGAGATTATCTATTCTGGTGCATTGATAGGAAATTTATATACCCTTGAACCAAAAGCTCCCACGATGCAAATAGAAGTAAATAACTCATCTTCTAAATCTAATAAGAGAAAAGAACCTTCGAAAATGAACCAAACATATCTTTGACATCTAAGGTTAGGTCATATTAACTTAACTAGAATTTAAAGGTTGATAGCTGATTGACCTTTGGGTTTATTAGTAGTGCAAGATTTCCCAATCTGCGAATCTTGCTTGGAAGGTAAAATGACCAAGAGGCCTTTTAAGGCCAAGGGGTATAAAGCCAAAAATGTGTTGGAATTGGTTCATTCTGATTTGTGTGGTCCTATGTCTATCGAGGCTAGAGGTGGTTTTGAATATTTCATCTCTTTTATAGATGATTATTCAAGATATGGATACATTTACTTGATGGGCCGCAAGTCTGAATGCTTTGAAAGGTTCAAAGAATTCAATGCTGATGTGAAGAAATATTAAGGAAAAAGTATCAAGACACTACGATCTGATCATGGTGGTGAGTACCTTGGGAGAGTTCAGGAATTACTTATCAGAGGCTGGGATTCAATCCCAATTGTCTGCACCTTGCACACCCCAGCAGAATGGTGTAGCGGAGCTAAGGAATAGGACTCTTATGGAGATGACTAGATCGATGATGAGTTATTCTGAGTTGCCAGATTCGTTCTGGGGGTATGCTCTGGATACGACAGTGTATATTCTGAACTTGGTACCATCTAAATCAGTGCCTTCTACTCCCACAGAATTGTGGACCGGGCGAAAGCCTCGTCTGAGACATATTTGGATTTGGGGGAGTCCTGCATATGTGCTGAAGGCAGATGCTGGTAAGTTATAACCTCATACAGAAGTGCGCTTGTTCGTAGGCTATCCTAGAAGAACAAAAGGTGGTTTGTCCTATAGTCCTAGAGATCAGAGAGTGATCGTTAGCATGAATGCCAAATTTTTAGAGGAAGACTTTGTGATGAACCACAAGCCCATGAGTAAGATTGTTCTGGAGGATTTGAGAGGGGAAGTCACTACTTCAGTACCGCCGGTGCAAGAGGATATACCACAAGTGACTGCACCGCGTGTCACAGAGGATACACAGGTGATACCTCGTCGTAGAAGGAGGGTTGTTAGATAGCCTGATAGATTTATATTCTTGGTGTTAGTGAAAGCCCTAGAGCCAATCATGTGATGATTGTTGTATGGAATTTATTGTATCATATTCCTATTAATAAAGGCATGGTTATTATATTTACTTGTATTGGTGCCAAATAACTAAGTATAATAACGTTCTTTAGTAGTAGGTTCTTATCTATATCAATCGATTGGTTGAATCGATAATGAGATGATATAGAGAACACTACTCTTAATCATTTCTAGTCAAGTATTAACATTCAGGGACAATGTTAATGCATAGAGACTAGCATGTAGGTCAACACGATGACTTGATCTCACAAGTCATGGATATGAGATATCAAGTTGACACATGGGTATGCATTGGAGAATGTATATTGAATAACCCGCCATGAGAAAGTATCATGGATCGTTATATGAGTGTCATATACTTTCTCATGTGGCTATTAGTATGACTATTAGTCCTTAGACCTGAAGTCACCATGGTTCCCTACATAAGAATTTGCATACTTTGGTTTCGTCAAACGTCACCCGTAAATGGGTGGACTATAAAGGTGATTACTGGACATGTAACAAATTATTTGGATGGATGTGAGTGATGTAGATGGGATCTATCCCTCCTATATGATGGGAGTGACATCATTATTCTTGATAGAGTGAGACCACAAAGTGCATGGCCATGCCCAAATGATTCAATATGAGATATTGAGCTCATTTGATTAGAGTGAGTCTACTTGGAGTTCAAGATATAGATTGTATCGAGAATGACACAGTCTATGCCTCAATTGGTCAATCTAGATGTCAAGGATAGAGGGACATTGTCACATATTGTGAGAGTTACAATTAGTAGTCACAAAGGTGATGTTGGAGCTCAACATTCTTGTAACTTGGGTACCAATGATGTGTTGCTAGAGCTCATTGCTTATGTTCCTAAATCGATTTAGGGACATTGTCAACGTTACAAGAACTTATAGGGTCACACACAAATGACAATTAGATGGAGATTAGGTTCATATGATGAACCATGAGGATTAGGTTCATGGGATGAACCAAATTGGATTAAGAGTAATCCAAATTAGACTAATTGAGTTAGACTCAAGTTGATTCAATTGTTGAATGAGTCTAATTTAGATTTGATTCATTAAGTCAATTTAAATTAATGAATAGAGATTCATTAAATCAAATTGACTTGAGTCAAGTGGTTAGATTTGATCAACCATGGGAGATAAGAGGTCAAGTTTGACTTGACTTGAGAGGGAAGATGAATGGTCAATTTTGACTTGACCAATTGTCATGTCGTGGTGACATGGCATGGGGGCCGGCCAATGATGGTGTTCCACATCATCATTGACTTATCATGTGGTGTCACCTCATGAGGGAGACTAAGAGCCATTGGCTCTTGGAGTTACATGCATGCATGTAACCCCCCAATATTGAAGTGGTCGGCCACTCTCATTAGATGAGAATTGATTTTGGTGAGTTACTCTAACTTCATCTTCTTCCTTGGTTCTTCTTCCTCCTTGGATTATTCTCTCAAGCTCTCCCAATCCTCATCTTGGCCGAACCATCCAAAGGGTGCTAGCACACTCAAGGTTGTGTTTTCTCCATCTATTGCTTGTGTGGATATCAATAGAGGAGTGTGCACTTGACACTCTCGAGTTCTGGCGAAGCTTTTGGACGAGCGGGATAAGCGAAGGGCATCGCTTCAAAGGTAATGCTCTCACCTTCTAGATCTAAAGTAGATCTAGGTTTACTTAAGTACATACATGTTTTATTTTAATATATCTTTGCACGGATTCGTGGCTGGTCTTCCGGGGTTTTCGCAATGCAAAAAGCGATTTTAGCGGCTCGGAAAGTCCAACAGTGGTATTAGAGCCACGTGCGAAGCATGTATGTGTTTCATTTTTGTAGTTTTCGCATTAGATATAAAAATTACAAATTTTTATGTTTCTATAAATTTCCTATTTTTATCGAATTTTTGGGTATTTTTCTCGAAGAGTAGAAGCAACGAGTGTTGGGACACTTGTAGGCTTTAACCATCGAGAAAAACTCTCTGAAACGGTGAGTTCTCGCTTTAGGTTTTTGGGACAGCGACTTAAGTCACTGTAAGATCATAGTAGGGACACTCACAAAGTTCATTTTGCAAGTAGGGGCGCTGCCCCTATCCTCGAAAGGGGCCATGTCCCACGATCGTGCCCGGAAATCGCTTAGCGGGACCGTTACGGAGAGGTGACTCATAAAATTGAAAAAAAAGAAGAAAAATTATAGAAATTTTCTTTAAAAATACATTATTTAGAATTATATATAATTCTGTGATTGTCATGGCTCATGAACCCCAATATGATTGGATGATGATATGTTATAATTCATAATATGGCTTGCCTGCCGTTTTTGTGGTTGGGTGTGTTGTATAGTGTATGCGACCTGTGCGTCGTACCTCTTCTTTTGAAATTCTAGTTGTAAATAGTTTTAGACTTGAATGTAACTCGAGTTTCATATTTGTAATGTACAAAATGGAGCGGTGGAAAGTTCACTTGTAGATGAAGTTACGAGAAGGGTGCCGACGACACATGGCGGTCAAAGGAAGCACTTGGAGAAGCCGCTAGCCCTAGGTTGACTGTCAGATCTTCTCATTGGCTTGAGAAGATCGTAGTAGGGTCATGACCACATCACAGTTATATATATATATATATGTTGATGATATTTTTCTTGTATGTATATGATGCATGCCAGAATAATGCTTGTATGTATGTGATGCATGCTAGTATAGAATAATAAAGGCCTTAATACGTATATGATACACATTACGATTAGATTAGATCTTAATCGAATCAACTCGTAAATGCCTACCATGTCCTTGATACCTATCACTACCTTGATCATTTGTAGTTGTTGAATCTGCCAAAGCAGAGGGACGCATATTATCTTGGTATGGTGCGGAGGGACAATCTTGGTCCCGCCTATCACGACTCGGGTTAGAGTAAGCTCAATTAGATTGAGTGAAACTAGTTAACTCAATTGGATCGAGTAGAACTATAGGCATATTCCAACTGTTGGAAAGATAGGATAAGATCGCATTTACACTAAATCTTGGGCGATTTAGCCAAAGCTAACTCAAGGTCTTTTGTAAATGTGGGTCTTGATCCTATAAACAAGAGTTGCATAGAGATGTAATAGGTAATGTGTTACCCACCGATCATACTAAGTCTTGGGCGATTTAGCCAAAGCTAACTCAAGGCTTAGTATGATGTGGATCTTGTCCTGCAAAAATTATAGCTAGTTTGTATGAATCTAGTAATGTGGTTTGACTACATCCATAACTCGATTCTACCAAATTCCTATAATTCAGTGGGAGCATCATTTGATTAAAGGCCTAATTAAACAATAAAAGGAATATGATATTAATTCTCTGCATTGTATGTTGTAGATTACTATGTCGACAAACACGAACACTCTCTCTCTGTGTTCTGTCCTTGAGAAGGACAAGCTCAATGGAGCAAATTTCCTGGATTGGTACAGGAACCTGAGAATCGTTCTCACCCAAGAAAGGAAACTATACATCCTGGAGTAGCCCATTCCAGAGGCACCTCTTGTCACTGCCTCGCGAGCTGACAAATATGCTTACAAGAAGCATCAAGATGATGCATTAGATGTGTCATGTTTAATGCTCACGACCATGAACTCTGAGCTTCAGAAGCAACACGATTTCATGAATGTTAATGATATGATTGAACATCTTCGTCAACTATATCAAGGAAAAGCAAGGCACGAGAGATATGAAGTCTCTAAGGTGTTTGGGTCCAAAATGCAAGATGGGACTCCCGTAGGTCCATATGTACTCAAGATGATTGGGTACGTAGAAAACCTACAGAGATTGGGATTTCCCCTTGGCCAAGAGTTGGCCACTAACTTGATCTTGCATTCTTTGCCACAAAGTTACAATCAATTTGTCATGAATTACAACATGAATGAAATTGATAAGCTACTGCCTGAGATGCTCAGCATGTTGAGAACTGCTGAGCTCAACCTTAAGAATGGAAAATCTGACTCCATTTTGATGGTGCAAAAGAAGAAAGGCAAGGGCAAGCCTAAAGGTAAGGGAAAGTCCCAAGCCAAGGGCAAAGGAAAAGAACTTAAATCCAAAGGAGGGGTGACCAAGGAAGGGACTTGCTTCCACTGCAAGGAAGCTGGACATTGGAAGCGTAACTGCAAAGCTTACCTAAAAGATCTTAAGAAGAAGAGAAGTGAGACTTCTACTTCAGGTATAAATGTTATAGAAGTCAATCTATCTATTTCTTCATCATGGGTATTAGATACCGGATGTGCATCTCACATTTTTACCAATGTGCAGGCGCTCAGAAATAGCAGGGCATTGACAAAGGACGAGGTGGACCTACGAGTAGGCAATGGAGCAAGGGTTGCTGTTGTTGCTGTAGGAACTTATGATCTATCTCTGCCCTCTGGGATTGTACTAGAATTAGATGAATGTTGTTATGTGCCTTCTTTAACTAAGAACATAATTTCGGTTTCTTGTTTGGACAAGAAAGGATTTATTCTTTACATTCTTTTGTGTATTACACTTGTATTTGCTTGTTTATTGTTTCTTATTGTTGTAAGAATCATAGTACAAGATTTCTCTACCTTCGACTTGTTGTCGAGAAGGAGTATTTGATTATTAATGGTGTTTGGCATTGCTAGGGCTCATTCGAGCCAAACCCGTGGAGTAGGAACCTTGAGGTTCCGAACCACGTTATATCTTGGTGTTGTGTGCTTGTATATTTTGTTATTACTTTATTTTATTTGTTTCTGCTACACTAATAACAATTGTAGATGCAAGCATGATCGATTTCCATCTTCAACAAACTACACGCTATTCACCCCTCTCTAGCGGTCACAAATGATCCCTGCATTATCATCTTTATTTGTATTTGTATTCCGTTGCGCTAATAACAATTGTAGATAAGCAACATGACGAACATGATCGAATTCCAAGTGATGACTCAAAACCACTATTCACCCCCCTCTAGCACATCATCAACGTTCCTACAATTGCTATCAGAGCAAGGAGCTCTTCTACGGATTAACAACCAAGAGAGCACAAGTGCTAGAGGATGGAGTTGCCCAACGATGGATTTGGATGGGACATCAACACTCCAATTCCATATACATTCTATGGACGAGAAGGGTTTAATCAATGAATGACACGGATGGAGAATTTCTTCATGATGAACTTCGAAGATTAGGTCATTTTAATGAAGGGATTCAAATTTCCAAGGGGTCAAAAAATTGGATACCTTAAGAAGAAGAGATGGACCGAAGAGCAAGCTCAAGCCTTCCAAATAAATGAAAGGATAACAGATATTTTAGTTAATGTAATCCCTAATGACATTTTGTGTAGATTAGGTGAGTGTGAGGATGCCAAGGAGCTTTGGAGCAAATTGACAAAATACCATGAAGATCCATCATCGGATCAATTGGATAAGGAGACCAAAGAAGCAAGCTCATCCTATCAAGAGAGTGAGGATTCAAAGGTCGAGAGGTGTTCAACATCCGAGGAAGAAAAAGAGGTGGAAGAATTGGAGGAAGCCTCCACTTCTAGAATTGAGGGCGTGGAGAGACCATCCTCAATGTCAGAGCAAGAAGATGAGCCATCCACATCTAGGAGAAGTGAAGAACAAGCACACCATTCCATCCTAGGTAACTCAAGCATTTTGATTAAAAATAAAAATAATATTGTATGCTTTGAGTGTAGGGAAAATGGACATTACAAGAGTAAGTGTTCAAAGCGAGCCAAGAAGACTCAACTGACACCAAAAGTCAAGGACAAGTCAAAGGATGTCGAAGCCCCAACAATCAAGAGTAAAGAGCACATTGTGTACTTCAAGTTCAATCAAAAGGAGCACTATAGGACTCAATGCCCTAGCGGGACGAAGCAAACCAAGGGAAAAGGAGGAGTCTCGAATGTAGGGGAGCTAAGGCAAACCCTAAGGTAACTTTTAAATATGCTCCTTCTTCAATTAATAGTCAAAAGTATGCTAGGAGTAATTTTAATACTCTTTCTATTGTTCATAACCATGAAAGGCATTCTAAAAATATATCTTATTGCTTAGGGGCTAAATTTTACAATATTAGGGTTAATGACAAGTCTAGAACAATTAACCCTAAAATAATTCTACCTAAGGAAGCTATTATGGAGCTAGAAAATCATTTAGTCATTAACCCTAAGAAGGATAGACATATGCCTAAAAGGAAGAACAATGCCCAAAGAATAAATGAAAATTCAAAAATTGTGCAATTAGAGTTAGAAAATCAAGTTTTGAGGTCAAAATTTGAGAGAATGGAAAAAACCCTGAGGAAGATGGAAAACATTATTCTGGGGTCTAATGATAAAAAATTAGGGTCTAGGAGGCAAGAACCATCTAGGGGCAAGAAAGGTTTGGGTCATAAACCTAAGCCCAAAGATACCTATCATAGTATTCCATTCAATTATGGAACCATCCATAGGTCTAGGAAAGTCAAGGTCACAAGGGAGCTCATCCCTAGAGTTGACCATGATGTGTGTCTAGTGGCCAAGGTTTTCATGAAACCTAGGAAAGCCACTAAGAAGGTCATAAGGGAAGTTATCCCTAGAGTTAACCTAGGCAAGACCTAATTGACCAAGGCTTCCAAGCCAAAAAGGGTCATTAGGAAGGTAATAAGGGAGGATATCCCTAGTGAGTACCTAGTAAACCCAAGGAGCTCCAATAGATATTGGTTTCCTAGGAGTGTGATTCCATCACGCTAAATGGGTTAGGTTGTGTCAACCTTGAATGTATGGGTAGTTAACCTAACCATAGCAAAGTTGGCACTTTAGGTCATTTCCAAGATAATGGGATACTTTGGAAATGAGGTTAGAATTTAATCCTAAAGGATTTTAGGATGTGCCAATTAAATTTTAGAAGTATGGAAAATTGATCAAATTGGCACGAGTTAGGTTTTAGAGTCATAGTGTGCCATTTTAGGGTTTTAGCACACTTGGGAGAATTGGGTTTAAGGCAAAAATTACTTTAATTTTAGGAAATGACAAAGTGGGCTTAACACTTAGGTATTATATTCCTTTATATTTTATGCTTGCCTTGACATGTCATGACATCGTGCTCATGTAAATCATATAAAATGGCATGATAATGTTTAGTTTTTATTTTTAATGTCATGTGTATATTTAGGTTTATGTTTTATGCCATGACATCATGATTATTGGCACATACTTTGTTTATGCTATCTTGCATGTCATAATCATCATTTATGCATTCAAGATTAATTAAAATTGATTTAAGGACTATGACATAATTTGAAGTCTCATGTATAAGGGAATCAAATAAAGTTGCCTAGAAAAATACATGAGACCATAGATTAGGAAGAACAAAAACCCACATCTCACATTAAATTAACTTTTGTGTGTTTTCATACACCTTAGACACATGTGAGATGCTAGGAAATGAGTTAAGTTCATGTGCTTATTTAGTTCATCATATTGAACTTAGAACTCATTAAATGATAATGATGGATAATAGGGAAAGCTAATGTGCAAGTCATGTGCATTGAGCCCATAAATCATGGTCCAATATAAGGTTTTAAAAGCATTTAAAAATATTTTGAAAAACCTTGGTGAAGCCTATCTTTTTATAGCAATCACCAATGATGAAGTTGATATAAAGTAGGCTCAAAACATTGAAGTTATCTTTGTTTTTGAACTTTGTATCAATCTCACTATTTAATGGGTATTTTATTTTTCAAATATTTTTCATCTATTGTATCTGACAAAAGTATTATATGTATGAAGTTTTATTATTTTTCAAATTATGTATAATTACTTATGATTTTCTAAAATTTGAATTCTGATTTCTAGATTTCTACATCTGCAGAAACCAGGGGCAGTTGATTAGCGTTGAGGTTAGTTGACTGGTTGCTGACCGGGTCGACTACCAAGTCTGATTTCGGGTAAACAAGGTCTGTTTAGCCCAGTTTCACCAACTTTAGGCTACCCTAACATTTCCTAACCCTAGGATATGCTTTGGAAAGCATTAGAAGGGTGAAAATCCATTGGATATGGATTCGGAGAGTTGTTTAGGGTAAGAATCAAATTTTAAGGTGTATGAAAGTTCATGTTTGAATTTTGCCCTTAATTTTAATTGATTAAGTTTCCTATTGGCTTAGGGTCTCTCCAAGGACATTGTTGGTGTAATGGTCAAGGGGGAGCAAGCCTTTAGGATGAGGTTATCCATCATGGGATGATGAATGTGTTTTCCTCATAGGGGGAAAATTTGGAGAAGGATTGCCTCTCATTTAGTGGTATGAGACTTATCACTAGAAAGAGTGAAGGCATCCAAGGTGTTTTTGGACCAAGGAGGAGAATGTAAGATATCATTGGGATATGAGACATTGACACTGTTGGAGGATCGGTGGCCTGCTAGAAGGGGTGAATAGCCCTTTTCATGTAGACGATGGAACTTGATCACTTAATTGTCTACAATTAAGGTTAGCGCAACGGAATAATAAAACTAAACAAGACAATTAAGACAGTGCAAATAATACAAACGCTAACAAGGCACGTAACGTGGTTCACGACCCTTGCCGCTAGTCCACGACCCAATTCGTTCCAGGTGAATCACGCCTAAACCAATTCCACTAGTCTCTCCTTTGCACAAAGTTAGGTGAAGGTAACCTTTCTTATAAGAATCTTCCTCTTTACAATATGATTGAAATAATAGCAAGAAAGAGGAAAGAAAACGTTTAGGCACTTGGGAGGATGTTTAGAGATGAAGCATTAACCATCCCAAGTCACCCAAGGCTCCTTCTTATAGAGAAGAAGTCATTCTTCTCGTTGGACACCGAGCAGTCGACTGATGCAGTCATCAATCGACTGCTGCTGTAACTGTTGCCTCGCAACGGCTTCATCCATGTTGGATTCCAACCAACGGCTCCCACATTAGTCAACTGATCTTCCCATCAGTCAATTGATGGAGCCAATAGTCAAGTGGTCGATGAGACCACTCGACTGCCAAAGCTTATGTGCCCGAACTTGCCTCGATACATCGACTGATAATGTCGGTAGTCGATTACCATCCCTTGGCAGTCCACTGTTCGGCAAGAAACCAGACTCGAACACCAGTCGAGTATTCAGTCGACTTAGAGTAGTCGATTGCCATATCATGGCAGTTGACTGATGTCGAGAAAACCCATCAGACACTTGACTTAGCCATTCGACCAAGTTCACCTATGAGCTATCCCATCCCGAGTTACAATCGCTCACTCTCATCTTCCCTTGGAGTCCCTCTCCTTGAAGTTCTATTCGTCTGGGCACGTCCTTTGGATGTACCAAGCACCGGCTTCGCAATGTCATCCTTCGCGTCTTGCCTTGAAGTCTACTTCCTTTGGCTTCACTCCAATGCTCCTCATCCGGCGGTCCCTCGAATGCACCCAGCGCATGGCTTCGCAATGTCGTCCTTCACCGACTCAAGGACTGAGTCATGAGATGGTGATCTTGCCAATGCTTTGTCATGCTAGCCATGTGTGAATTACTAAGTCCTGCACGACTTCAACACACATATTAAATACACAAACAATCCTAACTTAAACCTTTGCCACACACATCAAAACACATCATCCATGGGTTGATTGCCCTAACAATCTCCCCCTTTTTGATGTGTGGCAACCATGTTTAAGTTAGGTAAAACATTAACATAAAACATAAGGTAAGAAAGCATGTAAATAAATATGAGTATCAAACTCCCCCCTTAATACATGCAACTCCCCCTTAACACATGCTAATTCCCTCTAGCATGATTAACTTAAACGTAACCATTTCTCCCCCTTTGACACCATCAAAAACATCTAACATATGTTGTATAAGAATGACATCAAACTTAGGAAATGAAAATCACCAAAATCAGTTTAAAACTTGATAAAAATAGGTTACTTTGCTCGTGCACAGTACATCAGTTGACTGAATCAGAGCATTAGTCAATTGGCACCCCAAAAACAACCTTTTCTGATTTTTCAAACGAAATTCAGAAATGCACCAGAAATTATAGAAAATTTGAAAAATCATGAAATTTTGAAAACATAGTTCTTGTAAGTCCCTTTATCAGTGAAAAATGTTTTTTTCATGAAAATTCATTCTATTTTTGAAAATAAGGCAAAAACTCAAAAGTTTGAAAATAACTCAATTTTGTATCAACTATACAGATTATCAAACATGAAATGTTTTTAAAACATTTAAAATATAGAACTATAATCTATCGGCAATATGTCCATTGATTAAACATTTTCTTTCCCCATAGTTGGTCTATGATTTCTATTATGATACCTATAATTACTCATCAAAAATGTCATAAGCATAAGTGAGTCATTGTATCATCCTGACATCTCACCCATGCTATGTTTTTCAATCAAGTTAGCCTATGGTGGGATGTGAGATGTACCTAAAGGTATTTCATATTTAACCATCAATTTTATGCAATTCTACCAAGGTTAAGTATCTATATCCTAAAACACTCAACATGATCATAAAATCACATATTATCAATCATGATCAAATATTTTCATTTATTGCATATCATGATCAAAAATCAAATATTATTATGATTTCATATTATGATCACATTATCATCACCCAACACTTAAATAAAAAAACTATCACCCTCATCATCCTAAGTCAACCAATTAACATGATATAAGTTAAGTCCAAGTATGGTTGACTATCCTAGGGTTTTTCTAATCCTTGAGGATGGATTTGGGAACCCAATATAAGTTCTTTCCTATAGAGTTCACCAAAAACTCCTTAGGGATCCATTTCCTAGCTACCATTGTGGTTTTAGCTGGACCCCTAGTAATTAGGCAATGGAAGACATTTTCATTCTTGGTCCCCTTATAGCCTAATCCTTTCTTATTGAAACTAGCCCTTTGGCTCCCAATTATCATGTTCAAAGTATTGGAGCCTATGGTAAATTTCTCTAGGGCCTTGGTTAGATGATCTACCTTTTCCCTTAAGGTCTTGTTTTCTTCAATACATTCATCATTAACATTTAGAGGAATATAATCATCATGTGAGCATGTATTTGCTAATTTTTCTTCTAGGACCTTATTTTGATCAAACATGCATTTGTTCTTTTTCTTAGTCGTAAATAAATCTCTAGTAAGACTTGAAATCATAGAAACAATCTTTTTAGGGGAAAGATTTGTTACAATACTTTCTATATCTTCCTCCTCCAATCCCGATGAGGATGAGGATGAAGCTCCCCCTTCACTTGAGCTCTCCTCACTTGAACTTCTTTTTTCTTCCTCGGAGGAGGTGGAGTCCAAATCATCTATTCCCATGAGTCCAAGGCTTGTGAAGGCTTGATCTTCTTCTGATGATGAAGATGGATCATCCTATGTGGCCTTGTGTGCCTTAGCCTTCCCCTTTTCTTTTGTTTTCTTTTCATCTTCCTTCTTCTTGCTTCCCTTCTTATTTTCTTTTGTTCAAGAGGGGACAATCATCCCTTATGTGTCCCTCTCCTTGGCAATTGTAGCAAATAATCTTCCTCCTTGGCCTTCTTCCCCTATCATTAGACTTGTTAAATCTAAAACTTTTAAGTGCACATCTTACCTTTCTTACCATGTAAGCTTCCTCATTGCTATCGATTGATGAGGAAGATGAATCTTCATCAGATGAGGAGGGTGAAGGCATCTTCTTCTTTCCTTTATTTGCTATTAGTGCCACTCCCCTTGGTTGACTTCTTGGTTCCTCTACTATACCTTCAAGTCTAGTTTCGTGAAGTTCCATAGTAGAGAAAAATTCATCTAGAGTACTTACCTCTAGATTCTTTGAAATATAAAAGGAGTCCACCATGGAGCTCCATTTGGATGACCAGGGAAAAACGTCTATCGCCTTCATTATCATGTCCCGGTTGGAGAGTTTTTCACCTACACTCGACAACCCATTAATTATTTCTTTAAACCTAGAATGCAAAGATAATACCTTCTCCCCTTTGTCAAACTTTATATTGTTTGAGTTGGGAGCGGAGAAGGTCCCGTCTTGCAAGCTTGGCTTCGGAGGTGCCTTCATGAAGTTCTATTAATTTCTCCCACATCTCCTTGGCGCTTGCGCATTCTCCAATCCGATTTACTTCTTGTTGGGGGAGCACATTGAAAAGGTGACGCTTGGCCTTTGAATTCGCCAAGTGCTCCTCCCTTTGTTTCTTGGTCCATCTCGATTTCTCTAGTGGCTCCCCTTCTTCACCCCTAGGCAACTCGAAACCATTTTCCATAATTAAAATTATATCGAAGTCGGTCTTGAAGAATACCTCTATTCTCTTCTTTCACCAAGAGAATTTGCCTTCAAATTTAGGTGGATGAATATTGGAGCCAGCCATTGTAGTTGATTGTAGCGGTGGTGAGTCCAATGACAATCTCCTCGCTCTGATACCACTTATTGGAGGATCAGTGGCCGTCTAGAAGGTGGGGAATAGCCCTCTTCGTAGATGTAGACGATGGAACTTGATCGCTTAATTGTCTACAATTAAGGTTAGCGAAACGGAATAATAAAACTAAACAAGACAATTAAGACAATGCAAAGAATACAAATGCTAACAAGGCATGTAACGTGGTTCACGACCCTTGTCGCTAGTCCATGACCCAATTCATTCTAGGTGAATCACGCCTAAACCAATTCCACTAGTCTCTCCTTTACACAAAGCTAGGTGGAGGTAACCTTTCTTACAAGAATCTCCCTCTTTACAATATGATTGAAATAATAACAAGAAAGAGGGAAGAAAACATTTAGGCACTTGGGAGGATGTTTAGAGATGAAGCATTAACCATCCCAAGTCACCCAAGACCCCTTCTTATAAAGAAGAAGCCATTCTTCCCGTTGGGCACCGAGCAGTCGACTGATGTAGCCATCAGTCGGCTGCTGCTGTAGTCGTTGCCTCGCAATGACTTCATCCATGTTGGATTCCAACCAATGGCTCCCACATCAATCAACTAATCTTCTTATCAGTCGACTGGTGGAGCAAACAGTCAAGTGGTCGATGAGATCACTCGACTGCCAAAGCTTCTATGCTCGAACTTGACTCGATCAGTCGACTGATAATGTCGGTAGTGGACTGCCAACCCTTGGCAGTCGATTGTTCGGCCAGAAACTAGACTCGAACACCAGTCGAGTCTTCAGTCGACTTGGAGCAGTCGACTGATATCAGGAAAACCCATCTGATACTTAACTTAGCCATTTGGCCAAGTTCACCTATGAGCTATCCCATCCCGGGTTACAATCGCTCACTCTCATCTTCCCTTGGAGTCCCTCACCTTGAAGTTCTCTTCGTCCGGCCACATCCCTCGGATGCACCAAGCACACAACTTCGCAATGTCATCCTTCACATCTCACCTTAAAGTCTACTTCCTTTGGCTTCACTCCAATGCTCCTCGTCCGGCGGTCCCTCGAATGCACCAAGCGCACGACTTCGCAATGCCGTCCTTCACCGACTCAAGGACCAAGTCATGAGATGGTGATCTTGCCAATGCTTTGTCACACTAGTTGTAGGATTTTGCTTATCGAGTCCGTGAGGGGAAACTTCGCTTCCCACTTCACCTCGGTAGCTTGTCCATGGCGATCCCTTCGATGTCCCTGGATTAAAAAAAAATTAATCCTAGACAAAAGGGATTGCACAAACCACCAAGTCATCGTCGTGCTATTCGTTTAGAGAGGTCACTTGAACAAACTAGTTGTTCAAGCGACTATCCTCTATTCTACGAGTAGTCGCGGAATAGACGATGTCTGGATCGCCAGTTTTTGTGTTTATACTCGGGATCCAAGTATTATTTAGCCATTTACAGATTTATAACATGCTTATAATTGAAAAACAAAAACAAGCAACAATCAAAAGAAGAAAGTAGAATAGGTATACCTCTCGATCTTCTAATGTATGACCTTCCTCCTTTTGGACGTCGTGTGGGCGATGATCCACCAAAAGTCGAAGCTCCTAGATGCCAAATCATCTTTCCTTGCTCTTCCAAGGCAAGAGAAAGAATAGAAACAAGGTTTTTCTCCTCACTAGAAACAACCAACAAGGAACCAAACTTATCCTTGCCGCCGGCCAACTAGATGAAGGAGAAGATGGTGGAAAACAACCAAGACACCAAGGGAAGCCCTATATCTTGTTTCCACCACCTAAGGAGAGGGAAAAGGAAGCTTTTGGGCACTGGACAAGGCTGGAAAAGATCTGGGAAGGGTGCTGGACGTTTGCCAAAAGAGGAAGAAGAAGAGAGAAAGAACCTTCCTTATTTGGTGCCAACCTTGCCTCTAAACCCTAATCCTAATCCTATCTCAAATAGGATTCCTTCTTGCCGTCCAAACCCTAGCTCTCCTATCATGTGTTTCATGCCAAATACCTTTGCAATCCTTTTATAGAGTTAGGAATAAGTCATGAATTAATCTCCTCCATTGGTTCTAGAGATTTAATCTCAACCGTTGGATCTAGAGATTTAATCTCAACCGTCGGTTCTTAGAGATTTAATCTCTACCAATGGATCTTTGAGTTTTGTTTCTATCCTTTGGATCTAAGCATCATGAAGTGTTAATAGGCTACATTAGGGACCATGAAGAGGAGTTGGGTCTTGGCCACCCATGGATCAAGCCCACATAAAGTCCGATCCACTAATGATGATCCAATCCACTAAAGGTTCATCATTGATCTACCTCACCAACCCCCATATGATAATATGGGATCCATACATTATTTGTACATTTTCTCCCTGTGTTTAAGATCTCGAATGTTCATCGATTAATTAATTTACCGACCATTAATTAATCAACATCTAACTCCTTGAGTAGTACCACTCAACCTTTTCATCATGCCGGACCAAGTCCACCTGCAGGGTTTACATGATGAACCTTATGAGCTCCTCAAGGGGACATCATCATCCTAATATATAGGAAACGGTTTCCTCCTATAATCAACGACACACCATATAAATAATATCATCTCCCAACTTACCGAGCCTATCGATTTAATCTATAAATCTCGCCCATTAGTAAATCAAAGAGATAAGTACTAAGTATATGTGCCCGTTATTATATCGGGATTAAGAGCATGTACTAAATAATATCTGAGGTCTGATTCGATTATGTTGTCAGCAATAAATCGAATCACCTCTAAGTCAGTCCTGCTCAATACACACAAAGTGCACTAGTGTGATTCTATGGTCAAGACAAACCAATACCAAACCACACTACAACCATTCCGATGGTTTGTCCAAAGCCATCTCGGTTGTGAGCCTTTGCTTATACTTTTCAAGGGGTCGATAACATGGTCTCCTGTGTGACACCACACACCATATTATCTACAATGTAAAGTATTAGACAATATTGCATAACCATAAAAATATGCAAACAATGATCATGTGATTCTTATTACAAAATAAGGATGTTCATACAAAAGATAGACTTTTCAGTATACATTCCTACAATCTCCCACTTTTACTAAAAGACTATGCTGTCCTTAAAGTGTCATACATCTGATCCCCATTCCCTCCACATGCCTATCATAAAAAGCTCTCGTCGGAAGGGCCTTAGTGAAAGGATCTGCCAGGTTATCCTCCGATGCAATCTTGGCCACAACAACTTCTCCTCTCTTTACGATTTCTCGCATCAGGTGGTACTTGCGCTCTATGTGTTTACTAGCCTTATGGGCTCGTGGTTCCTTCGAGTTTGCAACTGCACCACTATTATCATAATAAATTGTGATAGTCCTGGACAAACCAGGAATCAGGAAGTTCTTGAGCCATACAACTTCTTTGGCCGCCTCAGAGGCCGCCACATACTCAGCTTCCATGGTGGAGTCCGCCACGCACTTCTGCTTGACACTCCTCTATACAATGGCTCCACCTCCCAAAGTAAACACAAAACCTAAGGTAGACTTATTGTTATCCCTATCAGATTGGAAGTCGGAATCCGTGTAACTCACAGGGAGTAATTGGTCTGCTCGGTAAACCAGCATATAATCCCTAGTCCTTCTCAGGTACTTCAATATATGCTTTACCGCAGTCCAATGTCCCTGTCCTAGATTACTTTGATATTTGTTGACCATGCCCATGACAAAGTAGATATTTGGTCTCATACAGAGCATCGCATACATGAGGCTTCCTACTGCCTAAGCATAAGGAACTGCCTTCATCTCCTCTATCTCCTCAGATGATCTAGGACACATCTCCATAGAAAAAGGAACTCCATGCCTGAAAGGTAGAAAACCCTTCTTGGAGTTCTGCATGCTAAAATGCTCCATAATCGTGTCTATGTATGAAGCTTGGGATAAGCACAACATCATTTTCCTGCGATCCCTAATAACCTTGATCCCAAGGATGTGTCCTACCTCTCCCAAGTCCTTCATATCAAACTATTTGGACAACCATACCCTTACGTTCGATAACACCTTGATATTGTTGTCAATCAACAAAATGTCATCTACGTATAGTACAAGAAATACCACTACGTTTCTGTCACATCTCTTGTATACACAAGACTCATCCGGACTTTGAATAAATCCATAAGACTGGATCACCTCATCAAATCGGATGTTCCAAGACCTCGAAGCTTGTTTCAATCCATAAATGGACCGATTAAGCTTACATACAAGGTGCTCTTTGCCCTTAGCAATGAATCCCTCTGGTTGCTTCATGTAGATGTTTTCCTCAAGACTTCCATTAAGGAAAGCTGTCTTGACATCCATCTGCCACACATCATAATCCATATGAGCTGCTATGCATAAGAGAATCCGGATAGACTTAAGCATGGCTACCGGTGAAAAGGTCTCCTCATAATTGATACCCTCTTTCTGAGTATACCCCTTCGCAACAAGCCTCGCTTTGAAGGTCTCAACCTTCCCATCTATTCCTCTCTTTCTCTTGTAGATCCACTTGCATCCAATGGTTTTTACACCATCGGGTGGTTCTACTAGCTCCCAGACCTGATTTGAATCCATAGATTCAATCTCAGCATTTATTGCACTTTGCCAAGATATTGTATCTTTATCTTGGATTGCCTCGTCATATGTCCAGGGATCAGGTTCATGTTCGCCAGGGACCAAATCAGAAGATTCTCCCAAGAACATAAATCTATCAGGCTGTCTCACAACCCTCCCACTATGATGAGGTATCACTTGTGTATACTCTGTGACACGCGGTGCAGTGACATGTGGTATATCCTCTTCTACCGGTGGTACTAAAGAAGTGACTTCCCCTTTTAACTCCTCCAGAACAATTTTACTCTTGGGCTTGTGGCTCATCACATAGTCTTTCTCTAGAAATCTGGCGTTCGTGCTAACGATCACCCTCTGATCTCTAAGACTATAAAACAATCCACCCTTCGTTCCCCTGGGATAGCCAATGAAAAATCATACTTCTTTACAAGGTTCCAACTTACCAGCATCTGCCTTCAGCACATGTGCTAGACTCCCCCATATCTGAATATGTCTTAGACTAGGCTTTTGCCCAGTCCACAACTCTATAGGAGTAGAAGGCACTGATTTAGATGGTACCAAGTTCAGAATGTATACTGCCGTATCTAGAGCATATCCCCAGAACGAATTTGGCAAGTCAGAATAACTCATCATCGATCTAACCATCTCCATAAGAGTCCTATTCGTTCGCTCTGCTACACCGTTCTGCTGGGGTGTGCCAGGTGCAGTCAATTGGGATTGAATCCCAACCTTTGATAAGTAGTTTCTAAACTCTCCCAAGAGGTACTCACCGCCACGATCAGATCGTAGTGTCTTGATACTTTTACCTTGACGTTTCTCCACATCAGTCTTGAATTCTTTGAACTTGTCAGAGCATTCAGACTTGTGGCGCATCAGGTAAATGTACCCATATCTTGAGTAATCATCTATAAAAGAGACGAAATACTCAAAACCACCTCTAGCCTGGATAGACATAGGACCACACAAATCAGAATGAACCAATTCTAACACATCTTTGGCTCTATACCCCTTGGCCTTAAAAGGCATCTTGGTCATCTTACCCTCCAAGCAAGATTCACAGGTTGGGTGATCCTCCACCACTAATGAACCCAAAGGTCCATCAGCTATCAACCTTTGAATTCTGCTTAGGTTAATGTGACCAAGCCTAAGATGCCAAAGATATGTTTGGTTCATCTTCGAAGGTTCTTTTCTCTTATTGGAATTAGAAGATGAGTTATTAACTTCAATTTGCATCGTGGGAGGTTTTGGTTCAAGTGTATACAAATTTCCTATCAATGCACCCGAACAGATAATGTTCCTATTCCTTCTTATAACAACTCTGTCATCAAAAGAAATAGAATATCCATCTATAAATAATTTAGAAACCAAAATTAAATACTTTCTAAATAAGGGTACATAAAGGAAATTCTTAAGAACCAAAAGTTTATTTTTCTCAAAAGATAAATGAACATCTCCCACTGCAACAGTCGCCACCTTCGTGGCATCGCCCAAGTATACGGTAATCTCCCCCTCAGCCAGTCATCTGGTTTCCTGGAACCCCTGCAATGTATTGCAGACATGATCAGTGGATCCTGTATCAACACACCAGGTGCTGGTAGATAACACCTCTAAACATGTTTCAACGACTAGACCAAAAGATATACCTATGTTCTTGCGGTTGGGGCAGTCCTTCTTCCAGTGTCCAGTATGCTTACAAGTGAAGCACTTGCCTTCCGGCTTCTTCACTCCTCCCACCGCCTTCACCCCGGTTTGTTTCTTCTTCTTCTTGCCTTTCGGCTTAGAAGTAGAAACCTTCTGGGTCACCACGACATGCGCCTGAGCACTCTGACAAAATAGTCCCTCTGCCTCCTGGAGTTCTATCAGGAGTTCCGCCAACGAATACAACCTCTTGTTCATGTTGTAGTTGAGGCGAAACTGCTCAAAACTCCTAGGAAGAGACTGGAGTATGATATCGACCTGGGTTTCTCCATCGATCTCAGCTCCTAGGACCTCCAGCTCATTCAAATGAGCCATCATCTTGAGAACATGATCTCTCATGGGTGTTCCCTCGACCATGGTGGTCGTCATCAAGTTTCTCATGGCCTCTTGCCTCGCAGCCCGATTCTGGTGTCCGAAAAGCTCCTTGAGATTGAGCATCATATCATAAGCAGTGGACATGGCTTGATGTTGATGTTGTAGTACATTTGACATAGATGCCAAAATGTAACACCGTGCCATCTCATCGGCCTTGATCCACTTCTTATAGCTCTCTCTCTCCTTTTCCCTGCTCTCGCAGCTTGGGAGGGCACTCTTCGAGGAGTATATATTTGTATTCCTCAGTAGTCAAGACAATATCTAGATTCCTCTTCCAATCTACATAGTTGGGTCCAGTAAGTTTGTTCTCTTTCAGTATCACAGCAAGTGGGTTGAAAGTCTTTTTGAAAGAAAACCTAAGAATCACATAAATCAAAACATTAGATTTCAAAAAATTATTGATTCCTCAAACAATAAAATTTTAAAATCAACCAACACCTAAAAACACCGAGAATATCGTATGCCACGATAGTGTGGACGTATACGAATTCTACATTTGTAAGAGGAGGTTTTACCCATTAATTTTACTATCTTGTCAACCTAACTTTTTGACAAGTAAAATTAATAGTTGGTTCCTCTTTGGCCCTACAAATAAAAGCAGTGACTCCGATCGGGAGGATACTTATATTTGTATCTAAGTGTTCACCATTACTCGGTACCAAGGTAATTATCTCGGGTTATGTGGCTTACGATGGGCAAGTACACACGCTCCTTAATAATTTCCTATAACGATATTAGACCTTGTGATCCGCAAATAAACCCATCCGATGGGGAGGAAGGCACTCAGAGTCGAAGCGCAAGTTTGTTTGCATCACTTGTCAAATTGTAATGGAGGCCGTGGGAATTTATAAAAATATCCTTGTCCCACTTAGTAATTTAAAATTCAGGAATTTTCCTAGCCTACGACATGCATATCAAACAAAAGGCAATAAATATGAAAAATAAATTATTTTCCAACTATTATGGCTTTTGTCTTCAATATGACTCCCGTCGCATCGCCATCTCGTCCGCTCCTCCTACGTGATGTACGAGTCATCCGGAGATCCGAGCCGAGACTAAAACATATTTTAATTTACATCCATCGATCCTGTAGGGAGTTGCTTCGGAGGCTCATTGGCTCCCATGTCCCCGGATTAAAATTTTCACTAATGAAAGAATTAATCCGGATGGGATGAGTTTCCTTAGCACAACCAATTCGTCGTCGTGCTAACAACTTGAGTGATCGCTTGAACAAACTAGTTGTTCAAGAAACACAACTCTTCTAGTTGGTTAGCCGCGGAAGAGACGACGGACGGATCGCCGGTTTTTGTTTTTGTCTTCGGGGTCCATGATTATACAAAATATATACTAATGCACACTTGTATAATCAACACATAAAAGAACATGCTAAGATCAGAATATAAAGTTGTAAAACTTTTATACCTTACGATCTTCTACCGTATGTCCGATCCTCCTCGTGGACGACGTGTGGCCGAAGATCCTCCACGAGTAGAAGCCTTCTAGATCGCGTTCTTCCCTTCCTTGTTCACTGTGAACAAAGAGAAGAACAAAACAAAAAACTCCTCCTTTCTAGAACCGGCCACCAATCAAAAGAGCTCGATGTAACCGCTGGCCAAGGAGTGAATGGATGAGCGCCGACCAACTTGTTGCAATGTTGCCGCCGGCCACCTAGAAGTTGTAGAAGTGCCGGTCACCAAGGAGTTGGAGAACCGCCAGCCACCAAGGAGCAAAGGAGGAGGAAGAGAGGAGCACCGGCAATGGATGAGAAGAGGATGAGGGGCACCGGCCAAAAACCCTAGGGAGAACCAAGCTTGCCGCCCACTTCTAGCCGCCCAAAACCCTAGCTCCTCTAGGGTTTGTTACCACCCACTTTGAGATGAGCAAAACCCTAATTTCCAATTGAACCAATTCCCATTGCCGCCCAACCTAAGCCCTCTATTTATAGAATTGGGCTTAAGCCTCCTTTAATCTCCACCGTCGGATCTAGGGATTTAATCTCCACCGTCGGATCTAGGGTTTTATCCCAACCGTCGGATCTAGGGTTTCATCCCAACCGTCAGATCTAGGATTTCATCCCAACCGTCGGATCTAGGGTTTCATCCCAATTGTCGGATCTAGGGTTTCATCCTAACCGTCGGATCTAGGGATTTAATCCCAACCGTCGATTCTAGGATTTCATCCCAACCATCGGATCTAGGGATTTAATCCCAACAATTGGTACTAGGGTTTCATCCCAACCATCGGAGCTAGGGATTTAATCCCAACCGTTGGTTCTAGAGTTTTGTTTTACATTCTTGGATCTAGATTTCTTGAGGATTATATTAAGCTACGATAGGGACCATAAGGAGGAGTTGGATCTTGGCCACCCGATGGATCAGAACCACACAAACTTGATCCATCAATGATGTTCCATTCCACTAGAGGATCATCATTGAACTACCTCACCAACCCCCATAAATTAATATGGGCTCCATATATTATTTGTACATTCATCTCCCCGTGTTTAAGATATCGAATGTCTGTCAATTAATTGATTTACTGACCATCAATTAATTAACATCTAATTCCTCGAGTAGTACCACTCAACCTTATCATCATGTTAACTAAGTCAACCAGCTGGGTTTACATGATGAACCTTATGAGCTCCTCAAGGGGACATCATCAACCTAATATATAGGACACGGTTTCCTCCTATAATCAACGGCACACCATGCAAATAATATCATTTCCCAACTTACCGGGCATATTGATTTAATCCATCTAAATCTCACCCTCTGGTAAATCAAAGAAATAAATACTAAGTACATATGCACGTTATTATATCAGGATTAAGAGCATGTACAATATAATATCCGAGGTCCGATTCAATTATGTAGTTAGCAATTAATTGAATCACCTCTATGTCGGTCCTTCTCAATACACCTAAGTGTACTAGTGTAACTTTATGTTCAAGACAAAACAATACCAAGCTACACTACAACCATGCCAATGGTTTGTCCAAAACCATCTTGGTTGTGAGCCTCTACTTATATTTTACAAGGGACTGATAACATGATCTTCTGTGCCACACCAAGCACCATGTTATCTACAATGTAAAATATTAGACAATATGCACACACATATAATAAATATATAAAGTTCAAACAATGATTATGTGATTCTTATTCCAAAATAAAATGTTCATACAAAAAGAGCTAGGCTTTCAGTATACATTCCAACAGATCTTATACTCCACGAGGGAGTGTACATGAAATCTAGATCGAAAGTAAAATAAAATAAAGAGCGGCTAAACAATGCCGTATTTAATTTACCAAAAACTAAATACTAGCCTCTTCAACCCCGAGGATTCGACAAAATAAATATTTACACACATACAATCACATACACATATATGGCCATAATAGTCGGATCTTATGCCTGCAACCAAAGAGTTAAACTATGCATATCCTACTATTATCCGGCACATATAATATATGAAAAAGTGCATAAAAATTAACTGAATCCTAAACACATAAAACAAGAAACCTTGGCTCTGATACCAATTGTAGGGTTTTGCTTATCGAGTCCGTGAGGGGAAACTTCGCTTCCCACTTCACCTCGGTAGCTTGTCCATGGCGATCCCTTCGATGTCCCCGGATTAAAAAAAAATTAATCCTAGACAAAAGGGATAGCACAAACCACCAAGTCATCGTCGTGCTATTCATTTAGAAAGGTCACTTAAAAAAACTGTAGGGATCCCGAGCGATAAACAAAATTCACAGCGGAAAACTTAGGATCCCTCCAGAGATCCAAGCAAAAAAAAATATACTCGTTTAAATTATCGATTCTATCCTATAGGAATAGAGATTACCTTCGAAGTGTGCCCTTCGAATTTTAGTCAGCAACACTTGCGGATCTCAGCGTGGTCAGAATGGCCACGCCTCTATGGTGCACACACACAAGATCTTGGAGAGAAGAGGTAAGCCCTTTCGGTTGTGCTAGCAACCACTCCAAGGTCTCACTTTTCCACTCTATACTTGGCCCTCTTGTGTTGTGTACAAAAAAATAAAATCTAATTTTCTTTTTTATTGTCCACGTTGAAGAAGAAGAAGCAACCATAATACACCTTAATGAGATATTAAATGCACTTCCTTATTCTTCATGGTAAAAGAAAGGAAGTCAATTAATGCTCATTAAATGCACATTAATGAGTTTAAAATCCCATTTAAAACCCCATTTATTAATTCGTCTATTATATTATTAATTTGTGTATTATATTATTAATTCATGTATTATTCATTTTAGCCATCTTCTCTTGGTTTGACTTGAGTCTAACTCAACATAAACCAATTTGAGTCCAACTCATATTTAGCCAAGTAATGAGTCTTACTCATTCTAGTTAATCCAATTAACTAATAATTCATTTTAGTTAAACCAAAATGATTTCCTCTCCAAAATAATATGTTCTTTGTGTGTGACCCTATAGGCTCTCATAACGTTGGCAATGTATCCAAAACCATTTTAGATACATAAGCAATGAGCAGCATCTAGCAATACATCATTGCTACCCAAGTGATGAGAATGTCAAGATCCGACAACCTCTTTCGTGACTATTATCATATGATAGTGTCCTTCTATCCTTGATATCTCAGATCGATCAATGAGGCATAGACCGTGTCACCCTCTTATCAATCTTTATGTTTCTTGATCCCCAAGTAGACTCACTCAAACAAATGAGCTCAATATCTCATATTGACTCATTTGAGCATGGCCATGCATTTCGTGGTCCTACTCTATCAAGAGGCCAAAGATATCACTCCCGTCATATGGGAGGGATAGATCCCATCTACATCACTCACATCCCTCCGCATAATTCGTTACATACTCAGTGATTGCCGTTATAGTCACCCAATTACGGTGTGACATTAGACGATACCAAACTACATAACTCCTTATGTAGGGAACCGTAGTGACTTAAGGTCTAAGGACTATTCATACCAATAGTCACATGAGAAAGTATATGACACTCATATAATGATCCATGATACTTTCTCATGGTGGGTCAATTCAGTATATATAGTCTCCAATATATATACCCATGTATCAATGTGATATCACATATCCATGACTTGTGAGATCAAGTCATCCATTGACCTACATGCTAGTCTCAATGTATCAATATAGCCCTTGTCTATTAATACAATACTCGACTAGGAATATTTAAGAATAGTATTCTCTACAGCTTCTCATAATCAATTCTACCAATTGATATACTGTAGATAACAACCTACTATTCATGGGCATTATTATATTTATTTAGCTGGCACACGCATAAAGAAATATAATAATCAATTTTTGCCTTTATTAATGCAAGAATATAATACAAAATTCTCCCTCACCAATCATCTCATAATTGACACTAAGGGCTCATACTAACAATCTCCCACTAGCACTAGTGTCAATCACTGTAATCTCTAAGACCCAGTGACCTAGTATGACCATCATGCTTCCTCTGTGCCAAAGCCTTGGTCAAGGGATCCTCAATGTTAGCATCATTGTCTACTCTGCATATCTGAACATCTCCTCTATTGATGATCTCTCGAATGAGGTGATACCGCCACAGTATGTGTTTGGTCCTCTGATGAGAGCGAGGTTCCTTAGCCTGAGCAATAGCCCCATTGTTGTCACAATAGAGGCCTATTGGGTCTGCTATGCTAGGAACCACCTCAAGCTCAGTGATGAACTTTCGGATCCAAACAACCTCCTTTGCTGCAGAAGACGCAGCAATATACTCGACTTCTATTGTAGAATCTGCAACTGTGTCCTGCTTCGAACTCTTCCAGCTCACAGCACCACCATTCAAGCAAAATACATACCCTGATTGTGATCTGGAGTCATCCTTATCAGTTTGGAAGCTCGCATCACTGTAACCCTTTACAGCTAGCTCCTCATCGCCTCCAAATATCAAGAAATATTCTTTTGTCCTTCGCAAGTACTTAAGAATATTCTTGACAGTTGTGCAGTGACATTCACCGGGATCTGACTGATACCTGCTCGTCATGCTTAAAGCATACGAGACATCGGGGCGAGTACAAATCATGGCGTACATGATAGATCCTATAACTGATGCATAAGGGATCTGATCCATGTGATCTCTCTCCTCCTTAGAAGAGGGAGATTGAGTCTTCGAAAGACTCATACCATGTGACATTGGCAAAAATCCCTTCTTGGAATTCTGCATGGCAAAACGCTTAAGCACCTTGTCAACATATGTACTCTGACTCAAGCCAAGAAATCTCTTAGATCTATCTCTATAGATCTTGATGCCTAGAATATAGGCTGCTTCACCTAAGTCTTTCATTGAAAAACAATTCCCAAGCCAAGTCTTCACAGACTACAGCATAGGGATATCATTTCCAATGAGCAGTATGTCATCTACATACAATATGAGGAAAACAATTGAGCTCCCACTAACCTTCTTGTAGACACAAGGTTCATCTTCGTTCATAATGAAACCAAACGTTTTGATCGCATTATCGAAACGAAGATTCCAGCTTCTAGAAGCTTGCTTTAAACCATATATGGACCTATGCAACTTACAAACCTTTCTAGCATCCTTTGGATCGACAAAACCCTCAGGTTGTGTCATATACACATCCTCGAGTAGATTTTCATTCAGAAATGTTGTTTTGACATCCATCTGCCAGATCTCATAGTCATAGTAAGCTGCAATAGCAAGCATGATCCGAATGGATTTGAGCATCGCAACTGGGGAAAAGGTTTCATCATAGTCAATACCATGAATCTGCTTGAATCCTTTTGCTACCAATCTCCCTTTATAGGTATGCACATTACCTTCCATGTCAGTCTTTTTCCTAAAGACCCACTTACACCCAATGGGTTTGACCCCTTCAGGTGGATCAACCAAAGTCCAAACTTGGTCAGTGTACATGGATTCCATTTCGGATCTCATGGCCTCGAGCCATTTCTCATCATCTGGGCTCATTACAGCTTCCTGTTAGGATGTCAACTCATCAAACATGATACCATCATTATCATCCAAGAGAAAAGAATATCTCGTTGATAATATCCTATCGTCGGACTGCAGAGCTTGATCTACCTGAACAAGTTGTATCACCACTCCTTGTGATGACTGTTCTTGTTCCATTAAGGTATCAGTGCTATTTTGTGTATCTTGAACTTCTTCAAGATCAATTTTACTCCCACTTATTTTTCTAGAAATAAATTCCCTTTCTAGAAAAACACCATTTCTGGCAACAAACACTTTGCCTTGTGTGGGGTTGTAAAAGTAATATCCCTTAGTTTCCTTGAGATATCCAACGAAATAGCATCTATCTGATTTGGGGCCTAGTTTATCTGATACTTGACGTCGTACGTAAGCCTCACAACCCCAAATCTTCATAAAAGACATCTTGGGACTCTTCCCAGTCCATATCTCATATGGTGTCTTTACGACTGCCTTAGAAGGAACACGGTTAAGTGTGAAAGCGATGGTCTCTATAGCATATCCCCAGAAGGAAGGAGGAAGTTCTGTATGACTTATCATTGATCGTACCATATCTAATAGAGTACAATTTCTCCTCTCAGATACACCATTCAACTGTGGTGTTCCAGGTGGAGTGAGATGAGATCTTATCCCACACTCAACTAGATAGTCACTAAACTCTTGGCTTAGGTATTCCCCACCTCGATCTGATCGAAGCATCTTAATACTCTTACCAAGTTGGTTTTGTACTTCATTCTTGAATTCTTTAAACTTTTCAAAGGATTCTGATTTGTGTCTCATAAGATATACATATCCATATCTACTGAAATCATCAGTAAATGTGATGAAGTACTGATAACCTCCTCTGGATGCGACTTTGAAAGGACCGCATACATCACTATGTATGAGGCCTAACAAATCTGTCGCTCGTTCGCCTTGTCCACTAAATGGAGTCTTGGTCATCTTGCCTAAAAGACAAGATTCACATACCTCATATGATTCAAAATCAAATGAGTCCAGTAATCCATCCTTATGGAGCTGGGCTATGCGACTCTCATTTATGTGACCCAAGCGACAATGCCAAAGATATGTTTGATTCAAATGATTAGATTTGAATTGTTTGATATTTATGTTATAGACTGGGTTTTCGAGGTCTAGAACATAGAGTCCATTCATCAAGTGTGCACTGCAATAGAACATTTCATTTAAATATACAGAACAACACTTGTCCTTAATTATAAATGAAAAACCTTTCTTGTCCAAACAAGATATAGACATAATGTTCTTAGTTATTGCAGGTACGAAATAACACTCTTCAAGTTCTAGAATTAAACCACTGGGTAATGATAAGGAATATGTTCCTACAGCTATAGCAACAACTCTTGCGCCATTGCCAACACGTAGGTCCACTTCTTCTTTTGTCAAAGATCTACTTCTTCTCAAGCCCTGCACATTGGTACTAATGTGAGAAGCACAACCGGTATCCAATACCCATGAGAAAGAAATAGATAGATTGACTTCTATAACATGTATACCTGAAGTGGAAGTCTCACTTCCTTTCTTCATCTGAACTTCCTCGAGGTACTTTTTGCAGTTCCTCTTCCAATGTCCAGCTTCCTTGTAGTGGAAGCAAGTCCCTTCCTTGGCCACCTGACCTTTAGGCTTCAATGCTTTGTCCTTATCTTTATTCTGGGTCTTACCCTTGCCTTTAGACTTTTTCTTACCCTTGCCCTTTTTAACCATAAGTACATCATTAGTACCAGGTTGCATCTTCTTAAGATTGCTCTCAGCCATTCTCAACATGCTTAAGAGCTCAGGCAATGGTTTGTTAATTTCGCTCATGTAATAATTCATGACAAATTGACTAAAGCCTCTAGGCAGTGAATATAGAATAAGGTCAGTGGCCAACTCTTGGCCTAAAGGAAACCCCAATCTTTCAAGGTTCTCAACATACCCAATCATCTTGAGTACATGAGTTCCTACGGGTGTTCCTTCTTGCATTTTGCATGAAAATAATGCCTTAGATACCTCAGATCTCTCGTGCCTCGCCTGCCCTTGATATAGTTGCTTCAAGTGTGCAACCATATCGAAGGCATCCATGTTCTCATGTTGCTTCTGAAGCTCAGAGTTCATGGTTGCAAGCATAAGGCATGATGCATCTATTGCATCATCTTGATGCTTCTTGTATGCATCCTTATCTGCACGAGTAGCATTATTGGCGGGTGGTTCAGAAATGGGTTGCTCTAGGACATAGAGTTTCCGCTCCTGTTTGAGAACTATTCTCAAATTTCTGAACCAGTCAATGAAGTTTGCTCCATTGAGCTTGTCCTTCTCAAGGACTGATCGCAGAGAGAGGGTATTTGTCGTATTTGAAGACATAGTAATCTACAACAGAAATGATATGCAGAAATGAGTATTATATCTGAAATCATTTAATTAGGCCTTTAATTAAATGAGACTCCCACTGATTCCCTTAGCTTCAATAGGAGCTAGTCATACCAGTTCTATTGAGCTTCAAGTTCATGTGGGACAAGATCCACATCATACCTCACCTTGAGTTAGCTTTGGCTAATCACCCAAGATTTAGTATCACTAGGTAGGTAATGATGTGGGTAAATCATGCTATGTTTTCACTACTTTATATATGTGTATTTTATCTCATTTCATATCCTAGACATGTATTTTATCATGATTCAGTTAAGTTTAGCATATTTTGGAGGAAGAGACTGCTGTCAGGGTGTTTTTGTGTTAACAGGGCGAAGAAGAAGGGCGTATCAAAACAACACAGGCGTGTTGGGAATCGACACGCCTGTGTCATGAGAGCCAGCGGACAACACGCCCGAGTTCAAAGAGCAACACGCCCTTGCCGGTGATTCCAGCAGCCAACACGCCATAGTGCAGCCGCGACACGCCCCAGTTCAAACCGTAACATGCCCTGTGGGAAACCCGCGACACGCCGGTGCCCTCATGTGGCATGGGCGTGTTAACCGATTTGACCTTCCTTTTCTGCGAGCAATCAGGATCTTCGTCTCAATTAGAAAGGGAATCTATTGCCTTAAATTGAAGAGGAGGCAAGGCTATAAAAGAGAAGATATTCTAACCCTAAAAGGGGAGGACGGCGGATGGTCAAAAAGGAGGAGAGAGGCGCAAAGGATCGACAATGTAAGAGGCAAAAGAGAAGGAGTCGGCAGAGAAACGCAGATGGCATCCAGTATTGTATTTTCTTTCTCTAGCAACTCTTGTCAGACTATGGAGTAGTGTCCTGTAATCTTAGGATGGGGGAGTAGCCCTTTGACGATTTACGATGATGATATAATCTATACTACTTAATTTATTGTTTGTGTTGATTTGGTTTTCGTTGGATTCTTATTGACAAACCTAAGGAGCTAAGGGGAAGTACCTAACAGTGAACCCAAGTTCCCGAAACTCCGAACCAACTAGGGATAAACTCCTGTCAAGTAGCGGTAGGTATCTACGAGGGCTTGCGGGGGTCTCGTGACAGGTCCCCTTAGCTGATTATGGTCCCGTGTGCAAACCTACCGTGAAAAAGGAAATTTGACTCTAGAGGAACTCTTATGGACTTAATGGATCTATCAAATCCAGTTTCTACCTAGTAACAGAGGTAAGAATAGGGAGGTTTGCGGGGGTCTCGTGACAGGTCCCCTTAGCTGATTATGATCCCCTATGCTCGAACACCGTGACAGGTAAATTGAATTTGATAGGTACAGTTAGCGTAGACCTCGAAAGGGGCCGTTGATTTACCTTAGGATAGGTTCCATCAAAACAAACTCTAATAGGGGTAGGAAAGAATTAAATCACCTTATAAATCATCGACGTGGTGAAACCCATATCCTGAGATTCTCCTCAACTATCGACTTTTAGCTCGTTCTTCTCATTTGTTGTTATTGACTGCTCAGTTTCTTTGCTTAAACCATACATTGATTTACTAGATAACTTGGTATCACGATCATTCGGTAATTGTTCCAATCCCTGTGGGATCGATATTTTTATTACTTGACGACAACCGTGCACTTGCGGAAAATAATACATCAGGTAACATTTTACCAATTGCATCGTATGCAACTCTTGGAATAAAGGATCAAGATTCACATTATACATCATCTTGAGTTAGCTTTGGATAATCGCCCAAGACCTAGTATAAATGTTCTCTTATCCGTGTCTCCTAACTAATAGGAAATGCCTCTAAGTATTTCTCAATCTAATTGAGACACTTAGTGAAGTCTCATCCAAAGTTTGATAGCGGGACATCACAATTGTCCTCTCGCACTCTACCAAGATAAAATGCGCTGCTTTTCTTTGGCAAACCCAACACAAATGATCGAGGTAGTTTATGAGTACCAAACTTTGGTAGACATATTCATTTGACTTAATTTTAAGATAACATATTATCTAGCATGCATCACATACACACAAAATATATCACATATATGCTAAACGTGACATGGTTATGGCCCTTATTCTACGATTTCTCAAGCCAATGAGAAAAACGATTGGTTACCCTAGGGATAGCATCTTCTCCAAGTGCTTCCTTTGGTCAGCATGTGTTGTCAGCATCATCCTTGTAACATCCACCTTTAATGGACTTTCATTGCTTATTTATTTTGTACATTACAAAATGAGAATACTCGAGTTACATTCGAGTCTAAATCTATTTTACAACTAGAAAATAGAAGTGAAGGCACGACACGCAGGCCGTGTAAACAAAATACAACACCCACATACATATGACGGCACACAGACCGTATTATGAATTACAAAACATAACCACAATCATATTGGGTCCTAGGCCATAACCATGCACCATATACAAATCATTCACAATGATTTAATAAATTATTTTATTTATCAGTTTTATTATGTGCAATTTTTAAGCCGCTATGCCGATTAGCCGCAACACCATGGCGGTCCCGCTAATTCATCTTATGAGTCACTGCCCATTTTGTCCATCTCTATGAACATGGCGGGTGTGTTTCGTCCGACTTGAACACTTGGCGGACCATCCGCCGTGAATCAACTCGGACACAGGCGGAGTCGGCACCATCCGACTTGATTCAGCCCACTCGACAGACTATCTGCTTGGCTAAATCAACTCGGACATAGACCAAGTTGGCACCATCCGACTTGATTCAGCCCACTCGGCAGACTATCCGCTTGGCTAAATCAACTCGGATATATACCGAGTCAGCAAAAGAAAAACATAATAAAACTAATCTCATGTTTATATCACATAAAACATCCAAAAAAAAAATGTGTACATTTTTTTTTACAAGTGGCTCTGATACCACTGTAGGGATCCCGAGCGATAAACAAAATTCGCAGCGGAAAACTTAGGATCCCTCCAGAGATCCAAGCAAAAAAAATATACTCGTTTCAATTATCGATTCTATCCTATAGGAATCGAGATTACCTTCGAAGCGTGCCCTTCGAATTCCAGTCAGCAACACTTGCGGATCTCAGCGTGGTCAGAATGTCCACGCCTCTACGGTGCACACACACACGATCTTGGAGAGAAGAGGTAAGCCCTTTCGGTTGTGCTAGCAACCACTCCAAGGTCTCACTTTTCCACTCTATACTTGGCCCTCTTGTGTTGTGAACGAAAAAATAAAATCTAATTTTCTTTTTTATTGTCCACGTTGAAGAAGAAGAAGCAACCATAATACACCTTAATGAGACATTAAATGCACTTCCTTATTCTTCATGGTAAAAGAAAGGAAGTCAATTAATGCTCATTAAATGCACATTAATGAGTTTTAAATCCCATTTAAAACCCCATTTATTAATTCGTGTATTATATTATTAATTCATGTATTATTCATTTTAGTCTTCTTCTCTTGGTTTGACTTGAGTCTAACTCAACATAAACCAATTTGAGTCCAACTCAAATTTAGCCAAGTAATGAGTCTTACTCATTCTAGTTAATCCAATTAACTAATAATTCATTTTAGTCAAACCAAAATGATTTCCTCTCCAAAATAATATGTTCTTTGTGTGTGACCCTATAGGCTCTCATAACGTTGGCAATGTATCCAAAACCATTTTAGATACATAAGCAATGAACGACATCTAGCAATACATCATTGCTACCCAAGTGATGAGAATGTCGAGATCCGACAACCTCTTCCGTGACTATTATCATATGATAGTGTCCTTCTATCCTTGATATCTCAGATCGATCAATGAAGCATAGACCGTGTCACCCTCTTATCAATCTTTATGTTTCTTGATCCCCAAGTAGACTCACTCAAACAAATGAGCTCAATATCTCATATTGACTCATTTGAGCATGACCATGCATTTCGTGGTCCTACTCTATCAAGAGGCCAAAGATATCACTCCCGTCATATGGGAGGGATAGATCCCATCTACATCACTCACATCCCTCCGCATAATTCGTTACATACTCAGTGATCGCCGTTATAGTCACCCAATTACGGTGTGACGTTAGACGATACCAAAGTACATAACTCCTTATGTAGGGAACCGTAGTGACTTAAGGTCTAAGGACTATTCATACCAATAGTCACATGAGAAAGTATATGACACTCATATAACGATCTATGATACTTTCTCATGGTGGGTCAATTCAGTATATATAGTCTCCAATATATATACCCATGTATCAATGTGATATCACATATCCATGACTTGTGAGATCAAGTCATCCATTGACCTACATGCTAGTCTCAATGTATCAATATAGCCCTTATCTATTAATACAATACTCGACTAGGAATATTTAAGAATAGTGTTCTCTACAGCTTCTCATAATCAATTCTACCAATTGATATACTGTAGATAACAACCTACTATTCATGGGAATTATTATATTTATTTAGCTGGCACACGCATAAAGAAATATAATAATCAATCTTTGCCTTTATTAATGCAAGAATATAATACAAAAGTCTCCCTCATCAAACATCTCATAATTGGCACTAAGGGCTCATACTAACACAAACTAGTTGTTCAAGCGACCATCCTCTATTCTACGAGTAGCCGCGGAAGAGATGATGTCCGAATCGCTGGTTTTTGTATTTATACTCAGGATCCAAGTATTATTTAGCCATTTACAGATTTATAACATGCTTATATTTGAAAAACAAAAACAAGCAACAAACAAAAGAAGAAAGTACAATAGGTATACCTCTCGATCTTCTAATGTATGACCTTCCTCCTTTTGGACGTCGAGTGGGCGGCGATCCACCAAAAGTCGAAGCTCCTAGAAGCCAAATCTTCCTTCCTTGCTCTTCCAAGGCAAGAGAAAGAATAGAAACAAGGTTTTTCTCCTCACTAGAAACAACCAACAAGGAACCAAACTTATCCTTGCCGCCGGCCAACTAGATGAAGGAGAAGATGGTGGAAAACAACCAAGAAACCAAGAGAAGCCCTATATCTTGTTTCCACCACCTAAGGAGAGGAAAAAGGAAGCTTTTAAGTGCCGGACAAGGCTGGAAAAGAGCTGGGAAGGGTGCTGGACGTTGGCCAAAAGAGGAAGAAGAGGAGATAATGAACCTTCCTTATTTGGTGCCACCCTTGCCTCCAAACCCTAATCCTAATCCTATCTCAAATAGGATTCCTTCTTGCCGCCCAAACCCTAGCTCTCCTATCATGTGTTTCATGCCAAATCCCTTTGCCATCCTTTTATAGTGTTAGGGATAAGTCATGAATTAATCTCCTCCATTGGTTCTAGGGATTTAATCTCAACCGTCAGATCTAGAGATTTAATCTCAACCATCGGTTCTTAGAGATTTAATCTCTACCAATGGATCTTTGAGTTTTGTTTCTATCCTTTGGATCGAAGCATCATGAGGTGTTAATAGGCTACATTAGGGACCATGAGGAGGAGTTGGGTCTTGGCCACCCATGGATCAAGCCCACATAAAGTCCGATCCACTAATGATGATCCAATCCACTAAAGGTTCATCATTGATCTACCTCACCAACCCCCATATGATAATATGGTCTCCATATATTATTTGTACATTTTCTGCCCGTGTTTAAGATCTCGAATGTTCGTCGATTAATTAATTTATCGACCATTAATTAATCAACATCTAACTTCTTGAGTAGTACCACTCAACCTTTTCATCATGCCGGACCAAGTCCACCTGCAGGGTTTACATAATGAACCTTATGAGCTCCTCAAGGGGACATCTTCATCCTAATATATAGGACACAGTTTCCTCCTATAATCAACGGCACACCATATAAATAATATCATCTCCCAACTTATCGAGCCTATCGATTTAATCTATAAATCTCGCCCATTGGTAAATCAAAGAGATGAGTACTAAGTATATGTGCTCGTTATTATATCGGGATTAAGAGCTTGTACTAAATAATATCTGAGGTACGATTCGATTATGTAGTCAGCAATAAATCGAATCATCTCTATGTCGGTCCTGCTCAATACACACAAAGTGCATTAGTGTGATTCTATGGTCAAGACAAACCAATACGAAACCACACTACAACCATTCTGATGGTTTGTCCAAAGTCATCTCAATTGTGAGCCTTTGCTTATAATTTTCAAGGGGCCGATAACATGGTGTCCTGTGTGACACCACACACCATGTTATCTACAATGTAAAGTATTAGACAATATTGCATAACCATAAAAATATGCAAACAATGATCATGTGATTCTTATTCCAAAATAAAGATGTTCATACAAAAGATAGACTTTTCAGTATACATCCCTACACTAGCATGTGTGAATTACTAAGTCCTGCACGACTTCGACACACATATTAAATCCACAAACAATCCTAACTTAAACCTTTTCCACACACATCAAAACATATCAACCATGGGTTGATTGCCCTAACAGATACCCTTGGAGGGAGCCTTTTTGATGTATGTCAAAAAGGGGGAGAATTAATGAGAATTGATGGCTTGAGTTAGGTAGCCTAACTCAAAGGTTTTGTCAAACATCAAAAAGGGAGAGATTGTTGGGGCAATTGGTCCAGTTCACGATTGACTGGACTCGAGTTTGACTAGAGAAGTATTTTGATGTCGACAAAATGTATGACAAGTGATTATGATGGAAAGTCCAAGTCTTGTGTACATGGCAATGGTAAAGTCTAAGTCTTGAGTACTTGGCATGGAAAGTCCAAGCATGGGTCTTGGCAATGGTAAAGTCCAAGTCTTGAGTACTTGACATGGAAAGTCCAAGCATGGGTCTTGGCAATGACAAAGTCCAAATCTTGTATACTTGTCATGGAAAGTCCAAGCATGGGTCTTGGCAATGGTAAAGTCCAAGTCATGAGTATTTGGAAATTGGAAAGTCCAAGCATGGGTCTTGGCAATTGGAAAGTCCAAGAGTGTGATATTGGTGGTGTAAAGCCCAAGCAATAGTCTTGGCGGCATAAGTCCAATGTTTGGTGGCGTAAAGTCCAAGCTTGTGTCTTAGCAGGATAAGTCCAAATGTGCCTTGTCAATGTAGACTCGATTAGTATGACAATAGTCGATAGAAGCACCTGAAGGCTAGCATATGAAAGAACAAGTCATATATGACTTGGAGGGATCCGATATGCATAAGGTTGATAGAGGTAGCTAGAAGGCTTAGGTCTAGGTTAAGGGTGGTCTATCAAGTATGAGGGGATCATACTTGAGGTAAACCTCATGTTTGAGGTTTATCAGTCAATTGGGGTTATGGACCAGTCGACTGATCAAGTGTTTTGACACTTGGTAGCCTAGATGACTCTGAGTAGTCGACTGGAGCTCGATTGTGGCTGTTGGTGCAATCGACCCAGGTCACGATTGACCAGACTCGAGTTTGACTCAAGTAGTATTTTGATATTCGACAAAACATATGACATGTGATTGTCATAGGAAAGTCCAAGTGTGTAGCCTTGGCCATGTAAGTCCAAGTGTGTAGCCTTGGCGGTGAAAGTCCAAGCATAGGGCTTGGCAATTGGAAAGTCCAACATGGGGTTGGCAAGGGAAGTCCTAGTGTGTGGCCTTGCCATGAAAAGTCCAACATGGAGTTGGCATGGGAAGTGCAAGTGTGTATCCTTCGCATGGAAAGTCCAACATAGAGTTGGCATAGGAAGTCCAAGTGTGTAGCCTTGGCGGTGTAGATCCAATTAGCATGACAATGGCTGATGGAAGCATATTAAGGCTACAGTATGGATGAACAAATAATGGATGACTTGGAGAGATCTGAGAGGCATGAGGCCGATGGAGGTGGCTAGAAGGCTTAGGTCTAGGCTAAGGGTGGTCTAGCAAGTATGAGGGCATCATACTTGGGTTAAACCCCACGGTTGAGGTTTATCAGTCGACTGGGGGAATGTACCAGTCTACTGGCAATCGACTGCAGCCGAGTTACAACCACAGACGTAAGGCGACTCAACTGGCCTTGAGCAGTCAACTACCATGGAGGATAGTCGACTACTAGTCTTGGTCGTGAGCACCAAATGCTCAGTAGACGACTGATCAGTCGACTGCGGGGTTGGCAGTCGATTGATGGTAATGGCAGTTGATTGCCAGTGTATCCGTTGGCTGAATGCCAACATGGATTAAGCCATTGTGAGACAATGACTATAGGGGCAGTCAACTGGCGCCTTATGGCAGTCGACTGCCAGGCGCAAAATCAGCTCGATGCAGGTTATAAAAGGAGATCGAGATGGAGGATTTTGTAGCGATTTTTGAGAAGATTTTGAAGGGGAATTGCTGCTGCATTCCAGACCTTCAAGAGCAAACCAAAGCAAGAAATAAGCAAAGCGTTCAAAGTAATTGTTGGAAAGTTTCTTTACTTATATTTCATCGTTGTCTTTGTATTTTATTGTACTTTTTGTATTACTATTGTAATTACTTGTACGTTATTTCTCCACCTTTGACGTGTTGTCGAGAAGGAGATTTATTAGTGGTGTGTACATCACTAGAGCTCGTTGAGCTCGTCCGGTAGAGTAGGAATCCTAAGGTTCCGAACCACGTTATATTGTTGTCTTATGCCTATGTATTCGTCTTCATATTCATATTTGTATCTTGTATTTTCACTGTGCTAATCGAATTGTAGAGACAAATGAATGAATTCCAATGAACAACGTATCCGGGCTATTCATTCCCCTTCTAGTCGGGCCATCGATCCCCAACAAGTGGTATTATAGCCAAGAGCTTATCATCAGACTCATCGCTGCGATAAACACATCAAATGGCCTGCATGAACATCCACCCACCAAATTTCGAAGAAGACTTTTTGTGGTGGAAGAAAAGAATGGAGGTATTTTTCGAAACCAATTTTGATATTATGATGATAATAGAGAATGGTTTCGAGGTACCCAAGGATGTAAACAACAAGCTAATGGAAAAATCAAGATGGACCGAGGAGCAATGACAACAATTCAAGACAACCGTTAAGCGTTAGGGCAATCAATCCATGTATGATGTGGTTTTGATGTGTGTGGCAAAGAGTTAAAGTTAAGTTGATTATGTTGATTTGATAGGTGTGTTTAAGTTGTGCAGGACTTAGTAAATCACACATGAGTTAGCTTGATGAAAGCATTGGTGAGTTCACCATCTCATGGCTCGGGTCCTTGAGTTGGTGAAGGATGACATTGTGGAAGCCATGCGCTTGGTGCATCCGAGGGACTGCCAGACAAGGAGCATTGGAGTGAAGCCAAAGGAAGCAGACTTTAGGGCGAGATGCGAAGAATGACATTGCAGAAGTCGTGCGCTTGGTGCATCCAAGGGACGTGGCCGGACAAAGAGAGCTTCGGTGAGGGACTCCAAGGGAGATGAGAGATTGAGCAATTGTAATAGTAGCTCATAGGTGAACTTGGCCGAATGGCTATGTCAAGTGTCGGATGCTCAAACTTAGGTTTGAGATTTTACTCGATGTTTGGTTAAGTCAAAAACTCAAAAAAGTATCTTGTTTGAGGTTTTACCCGACGCCAGTCGACTGCTATAGATAGCAGTCGACTGTTCTGAGTCGATGGCACTCGACTGGTGTTCAATTGTTTGGTTTCTGGCCCAGCAGTTGACTATTGCACCATCAGTCAACTGCCAAGGGATGGCAGTCGACTGATGAAGATGGTCGTGGGCACATAATCTCCGATAGCCGATTGATCAGTCGGCTATGCAGCTTGATTGGTGATGGGATCATCGATTATTATAGAATCTTGTTGGGCGATAGCGGCGACAAGTCAGAAGTCATTATAAGTTGTCCGTTAGAGGGGCAGTTGACTGATGACATGTAGTAGTCGACTACCGCCTACCCAACGGGAAGAAACCCTTCTTCTCTATAAAAAAAGGGTTGGGGGCTTTTGGGAGTCTAATGCTTCAATCATAATCATACTCCCAAGTGCCCAACACATTTTAACACTCCTCTTCTTGTTCTTATTTCCATCTTATTGTAAGAGGGAATGATTGCTATAAAAGAGGTTTACCTCTACCTTGCTTGGGCTAAAGGAGAGACTAGTGGATTGTTGAGGGAGTGATTCGCCATATAAATCGTCCGTGGACTAGCGATTGTTGGGTTTCCGGCACCGCGGCGTGTGTGTGTTCGATCACGTTTCGTAAACATGAACACAGCGGAAGCAATAAAAATAATAAATCTACATTTATTACAACACACACAACACACGCATGCATATTACAACAAGTGTAGACATAACCGTAAATTTAAATTTACAATAAAAGGAAATTTATCTACGTTATACCTTTCGTATGACGTGTAGCGGGAACGGCATCAACCGGAACGATCCTCGCTAGAATCGTCTCTATCCGTATCCACGCCGAGTTCCTCGGGATGACTTCGCTAAGCCACGAGCTTCGTCTTCGTACGGGTTACTAGCCTCGTGTTGAAGACGACGTGATCGAGAGATGATCACGATCCAAATCCAAATTCGGATCCTAATACGAGTTCTCAAAACTCGCTTCTCCGGAGAGGTATTCGTCAACCGATTGACGAATCCTTCGTCCTACACCTCAGAGGATTACCGGAGATCGAATCCCCGGTAAGTTAGCCACTGTCGGAGCTCTAACCGTCGTCCAAACGATGCTCCAACGAGAGGAGAACAAGCTGTCCAGAAAACTGGACAGCTTTGGTGGAGGTGATAGGCGCCGCCCAACCAAGGAAGATAGAGCTCACCTTGATGCCAAACCTGAAGGAGATCTCCGGAGCACTAACCGGCAGCAGCTCGACGCCGGCGAGGGGGAAGGAAGCTACCTTCTGGACGCCGGTTGGAGGAGCTATGGGCGGCGGCAAGAGGTTGGCGCCGAAAACTCCAATAAGGAGGTGGGCGGCAACTTTAACCTAGGAGTTTTGGATTAGGGCTTAAACCATCCCTTAAGCCCTCTTTTATAGAGAACTAATTCTCTTAATGGTTATTGGATCATAACCATTAGGCCTGTTAACCCGCTCCATTAAGATAAGTTAAAATAAACCAAACCATGATGGTTTATTTTAAGTTAAAACGAACCGAACCAACTTTTGGTTCATTCGTTTAAAATAAACCAAACCCTTTGGTTTATTCTCCTCCATTGGATTATAACCAAACCATTTTGGTTCATCCATTATGTCTTCATAAGACACGGCCCATCCATGCTTCCATTGCGACTGAAACGATTTCATGCTCGCTTCATGTTTGGTCCAACCAAACCTAGTTTCTCTCGGTCTGAGAATCCCATTCTCAAGCTCATTTTAAATCCTTTGGATTACGCTCATTGTGCGTGTGACCAAATAGGTTCTCGGTTTATGTTGGCCGTCTATAATTAACCATTAATTATAGAACGATCATGAGTGGCACCTAGTAGTACATCATGATCCCCAATTAACCGAAAAGATCAACGGTTGATCCAGAACTATTTCTGAAACCCTTCAGCAACTCGAATGAATCGTGCCCCATTCCCTTCACTCATCTTATACCCACTTGGTTCAGGACATGGTCTATAGTGTCAGTCTCCACTAGGCTGACTACGTCACACCTAGCCCAAGTATCATTTCCTCATCCTACGGATTCTAGTTACTCCACATGTATCGAAGAGTACCTTACTCTAAACATGTAATGCTTTGGCCAAAGACTTTAGTAACAATCCGATGAGAGGCCATGGGTATACATCTCCTTGCAAGGAGTGGTGAATCCTTTATAGGCTATTCAAACACCTTCGATCACTTTGACTTATACCCAATCATCCCGGGTCCACATCTCCTTAGAGATGCTTGCTTAAGATGTCAAAGCATAAGTCTCTATGATCAAGATGACTTGAATACCGCAAGTCAAAGGAACATCGCACTTAAGCCACAGTAAGAACTTCATTGACATATCTATATATGTAGAGAACCATATGAAGTCTTACGGCTGGTCACTCCAATGAACTAGTTACCATAACTAGCATCCACGATTAACTCCGGACATCACTATTTCTCCAGCCAGTGAGAATCAGCTGCTTGGATACACCAAGGAGTATACCTCATGCTAGTCTCGACAGAATTGATGGTGTCCAAATACATCAATTCATCGACTAGGGATAATTCCGATACATCACAATTACACATGTAGAGATACTCACTAGTTGTGATCCAATCACAAATTCTCTTATGCTGTGAATCGTATCGTGGACATTCAGTAAATGAGTTTAAGATCCAATCAAATACATAAAATATATATACTCAAATAGTGAATCTTCATTTATCATATAAATGGTTCATACATAAGGAGATTGCCTTAGGACATCTCTCATATATTACTAACAGCGATAAGGGTCGCGAACCACATTACATCTTGCCGTTAGCGTTTGCATCTCTTTTCTCTTTGTGTTTGTCGTAATTGTTTTTCTTTTAGCATTTCCGTTGCACTAATCACTTTGTAGATAATTAAGCGATTGTATTTCACCAAGCACATCGAGGGCTATTTAATCCCCCTTCTAGCCGGGCCATGATCTCCAACAAGTGGTATCAGAGCAAGGTTGCTTGTCACCAGACTCACCACCGCAACAAGCATGACAACAAAGATGGCCGGCTCAAACATTCATCCGCCTAAATTCAAAGGGGACTTCGCTTGGTGGAAAAAGCGAATGGAGGTATTTTTCGAGACCGATTTTGAAATTATGCCTATCATAAAAAACGGTTTCGAAATATCTTGGGATGAAGAAGGGAGGCTAATAGAAAAATCAAGGTGGACTAAGAAACAAAGCGAGGAGCACCTTGCAAATTCAAAACCCAAGCACCATCTCTACAACGTGCTCCCTCAACAAGAGATTAACCGAATAGGAGAATGTGTTGGAGGATCGGTGGCTAGCTAGAGGGGGTGAATAGCCCCAATTCATGTGTACGGTGGAAGTCGATCGTTCTTGCATTCTTGTCTACAATGATCATTACTATGTGTAGCGGAAATAATAGAAATACACAACGAATATAATACAATACACAAGACACAATCGATATACGTGGTTTGAAACCTTAGGGTTCCTACTCCATGGGGCGAGCCCAATGAGCTCTAGAGATGCACACGACACTACTTAAATTCCTTCTCGACCACAAGTCGGAGGTGGAGAAACCTCGTACAAACAATTACACGGTAATACAAAAGTACAAGCAAATATAAAGATAATATGAAAGAAAACTTTGCACAAATGGCTTTGATCGCTTTTGCTTGTTGCTTGCTTTGGTTAGGCTCTTGAAGGTCTAGAATGCAGCAGCAATTCCCCTCCAAAATCTCCCCAAAAAATCTTGTTGAAATCCTCCCCAAGCTCTTTTTATGCTTGTCTCGGGCTGATTTCGCGTCGATCAGTCGACTGCTCATGACCTCCAGTCGACTGCTCCTGTAGCCGTTGTCTCACAACGACCTAATCAACGTTGGCAAAACCCCAATAAATATCCATCAGTCGACTGATCATACCCATCAGTCGACTGGTAACATCATCAGTCAAGCGCTCGATGCGATCACTCGATTGGAAACCAGTCTATGCCCGAATTTGCCCCGATCAATCAACTAATCTCCATCATCAGTCGACTAATAGTGTCGGCAGTCGACTGCCCTCCCTCAGCAGTCGATTGTTCGACTAGAACTTAGTCAGTCAAACATTAGTCGAGTCCAATCGACCTAGAGCAGTCGACTGGTACCTATACTAGTCGAATGACGTCGGATAAAACCTCAAACACTAAGTTGTTTGAGCATTCGCCCGTCGGTTAAACCCTAAAACACCACGTTTGAGCATCCGACACTCAGTCTTAGCCATTTTGCCAAGTCCACCTCATCCTTCATGGAGTTCCCCACTGAAGCTCTCTTCCCTCAGCCTACGTCCCTCGGATGCACCAAGTGCACGACTTCGCAATGCCATCCTTGTTGGGATGTATACTGAAAAGCCTATCTTTTGTATGAACATCTTTATTTTTGAAATAAGAATCACATGATCATTGTTTGCATATTTTTATGGCTATGTATATTGTCTAATACATTACATTGTAGATAACATGGTGTGTGGTGTCACACGGGAGATCATGTTATCGGTTCCTTGTAAAGTATAAGTAAAGGCTCATAAACGAGATGGCTTTGGACAAACCATTGGAATGGTTGTATTGTGATATGGTATTGGTTTGTCTTGACCATAGAATCACACTAGTGCACTTTGTGTGTATTGAGCAGGACCGACTTAGAGGTGATTCGATTTATTGCTGACTACATAATCGAATCGGACCTCAGATATTATTTTGTACATGATCTTAATCCCGATATAATAATGGGCACATATACTTAGTATTCATTTCTTTGATTTACCAATGGGCGAGATTTATAGATTAAATCGATAGGCTCGGTAAGTTGGGAAATGATATTATTTATATGGTGTGTCGTTGATTATAGGAGGAAATCGTGTCCTATATATTAGGATGATGATGTCCCCTTCAAGAGCTCATAAGGTTCATCATGTAAACCCTGCCGGTGGACTTGGTCCGGCATGATGAAAAGGTTGGGTGGTACTACTCATGGAGTTAGATGTTGATTAATTAATAGTCAGTAAATTAATTGATCGACGGACATTCAAGATCTTAAACACGGGGAGAAAATGTATAAATAATATATGGAGCCCATATTAACTTTTGGGGGTTGGTGAGGTAGATCAATGATAATCCTCTAGTGAAATGGATAATCATTAATGGATCGGACTTTATGTGGGCTTGATCCATTGGGTGGCCAAGATCCAACTCTTCCTCATGGTCCCTATTGTATCCTATTAAAACCTCATGAAGCATAGATCCAATGGATGAAAACAAAACTATAGATCCAAAGGTAGAGATTAAATCTCTAGATCCGACGGTTGAGATTAAATCTCTAGATCCGGCGGTTGAGATTAAATCCCTAGAACCAATGGTGGAGAATAAAACAATGCTTGAGCCCAACTCTATAAATAGAGCATTAAGGTGGGTGGAAAGGCTTGATGGCTTAAAGGGATTAGGGTTTGCTTCCCTTGGGCGGCAAGTAATCCCATTAGGGTTAGGATTAGGAGTGGGAGGCTAGGGTTTCGGTGTTGGGGTGGGCGGCAACAAGTGGAGGAGGACTCTTCTTCTTCTTCCTAAGGTTTGGCCGGAACCTATCCTTCTTCCCTATACTTTGGCCGGTGCTCAACCTATCCTTCTTCCCCTCTTCCTTGCCGGCAATTAGGAGAGCTAGGGTTAGGGTTTTGGGCGGCTACAAGGTGAAGATTGGTTTTCCTTTTTCTTCTCCAAGTGTTGGCCGGCGCCCATCACCCTCATTGATTCTCCTTTGGCCGGTTCCTTTACTCCATGTTCTCTTCCTTGGCCGGCGACAACATCGAGTCTATTGACTTGGTGGCCGGTTCTAGATAGAAAGAAGTGTTTTGTTTTATGATCTTCCTTTGTTCGGAGTGAACAAGGAAGGAAGATTGGTGATCTAGGAGCTTCAACTTTTGGTAGATCGTCGCCCACACGACGTCCGAAAGGAGGAAGGTCATACAATAGAAGATCAAGAGGTATATCGATTCTCTATTTTCATTTGTTACATATTTATATTTGTTTTTCAATTATATGCATGATATATGTTCTATTTTGTGGCTAAATATACTTGGACCCCGAACATAAACACAAAATCCGGCGATCCGTGCATTGTCTATTCCATGGCTATTCGTGGAATAGAGGTTAGTCACTTGAACAACAAGTTTGTTCAAGTGACTACTCTAAACGAATAGCACGATGATGACAAGGTTGCTTGGGAAATCCCTCTTGTCAAGGATAAATTTTTTATCCGAGGATGTTGAAGGGATCGCCATGAACAAGCGACTAAGTTGAAAGGGATGCGAAGTTTCCCCTCCCATCAATTGGTATCAGAGCTAAGGTTTCCGATTTTGTGTGTTTAGGATTCAGTTACTCTTATGCATTTTTCATATATTTTATGTGCCGGATAATAGTACGATATGAGTAGGTTAACTCTTTGGTTGCAGGCATAAGATCCGAATATTATGGTCATATGTGTGTATGTGATTGTATGTGTGTAATAGTATATTTTGTTGAATCCTCGGGGTTGATGAGGCTAGTATTTAATTTTTTTTAAATTAGATACGACATTGTTTAGCCACTCTTTCTATTTTAGTTTACTTTTGATCTAGATTTCATGTACACTCCCTCGTGGAGTATAGGATCGATGGATGTAAATTAAAATAGTTTTTAGTCTCGGCTCGGATCTCCGGATGGCTCGTACATGGCGTAGGAGGAGCGGACGAGATGGCGATGCGACGGGAGACATATTGAAGATAAAAGTCATAATAGTTGAAAAATAATTTATTTTTCATATTTATTGTTTATTGTTTGATATGCATGCCGTAGGCTAGAAAATTCCTCAATTTCAAATTACTAAGTGGGAGAGGGATATTTTTATAAATTGCCACAACCTCCATTACGATTTGACAAGTGATGCAAACAAACTTGCGCGTCGGCTCTGAGTGCCTTTCTCCCCATCGGATGAGTTTGTTTGCGGATCACAAGGTCGAATATGGTTATAGGGAATTATTAAGGAGCGTGTGTACTTCCCCATCAAAAGGCACAAACCCGAAATAATTACCTTGGTACCGAGTAATGGTGAACACTTAGATACAAATATAAGTATCCTCCCCATCGGAGTCATTGCTTTTATTTGTAGGGCCAAAGAGGAACCAACTATTAATTTTATTTGTCAAAAAGTTAGGTTGACAAGATAGTAAAATTAATGGGTAAAACCTCCTCTTACAAAATGTAGAATTCGTATATGTCCACACGATCGTGGCATACGATATTCTCGGTGTTTTGAGGTGTTGGTTGATTTTAAAATTTTATTGTTTGAGGAATCAATAATTTTTTGAAATCTAAAGTAATGATCTATGTGATTCTTAGGATTTTCAAAAATGACTTTCAGTCCACTTGCTATAATACTAAAGGAAAATAAACTTACTGTACATAATTATGTTGATTGGAAAAAGGAATCTAGATATTGTCTTAACTGTTGAGGAGTACAAGTATATACTCTTCGAAGAGTGTCCTCCTAAGCCTGCGAATGAGCTAGAAGTCCTTGGAGATGAGATCGATGGGGAAACCCAGGTCGATATCATTCTCCAGTTGACAGAAAGGCTTGCTCAGGCTCAGGCCATGGTTCCCCAAAAGGTTTCTACTTCTAAGCCGAAAGGCAAGAAGAAGAAGAAACAAGGTGGAGCAAAGGTGGTGGGAGGATCTCAGGGAGGAGTGAAGAAGCCGAAAGGCAAGTGCTTCACTTGCAAGCAGGATGGACATTGGAAGAAGGACTGTCCCAATCGAAAACAGAACAAAGGTATATCCTTTGGTCTAGTTGTTGAAACATGGTTAGAGGTGTTATCTACCGGCACCTGGTGCGTAGATACGGGAGCCTCTGATCATGTCTGCAATACTTTGCAGGGGTTCTAGGAAACCCGATGACGAGTTGAGGGAGAGATTACTGTTTTCTTGGGCAATGCCACGAAGGTGGTGGCTATTGCAGTGGGAGATGTTTTATTTATCTTTTGAGAAAAATAAAGTTTTGGTTCTTAAGAATTGCCTTTATGTACCTTTATTTAGAAATAATTTGATTTCAGTTTCTAAATTATTTATGGATAGATAATCTATTTCTTTTAATGGCAGAGTCATTATAAAAAGGAATAGGGAGATTATTTGTTCTTGTACATTGATAGGAAATTTGTATATACTCGAACCAAAAGCTCCCACAATGCAAATAGAAATTAATAACTCATCTTCTAATTCCAATAAGAGAAAAGAACCTTCGAAGATGAATCAAACATATCTTTGGCATCTTAGGCTGAGCAGAATTCAAAGGTTGATAGCTGATGGACCTCTCGGTGCATTAGTGGTGGAAGATTTCCCAACCTACAAATCTTGCTTGGAGGGTAAAATGACCAAGAGGCCTTTTAAGGCCAAGGGGTATAGATCCAAAGATGTGTTAGAATTGGTTCACTCTGATTTGTGTGGTCCTATGTCTATCCAGGCTAGAGGTGGTTTTGAGTATTTCGTCTCTTTTATAGATGATTATTCGAGATATGGATACATTTACTTGATGCGCCGCAAGTTTGAATGGTTTGACAAGTTCAAAGAATTCAAGGCTGATGTGGAGAAACGTCAAGGTAAAAGTATCAAGACACTACGATCTGATCGCGGTGGCGAGTACCTCTTGGGAGAGTTTTGGAATTACTTATCAGAGCCTGGGATTCAATCCCAATTGTCTGCACCTGGCACACCCCAGCAGAATGGTGTACCAGAGCGAAGGAATAGAACTCTTATGGAGATGGTTAGATCGATGATGAGTTATTCTGAGTTGCCAGATTCGTTTTGGATTTATGCTCAAGATACGGCGGTGTACATTCTGAACTTGGTTCCATCTAAATCAGTGCCTTCTACTCCCCTAGAATTGTGCACTGGGCGAAAGCCTAGTCTAAGACATATTTGGATTTGGGAGAGTCCAGTACATGTGCTGAAGGAAGATGCTGGTAAGTTGGAACCTCGTACAGAAGTACGCATGTTCGTTGGCTATCGTAGAGGAACGAAGGGTGGTTTGTTTTATAGTCCTAGAGATCAGAGGGTGATCGTTAGCACGAATGACAGATTTCTAGAGGAAGACTATGTAATGAACCACAAGCCCATGAGTAAGATTGTTCTAGAGGAAATAAAAGGGAAAGTCACTTCTTCAGTATCACCGGTACAAGAGGATATATCACAAGTCACTGCACCGCGTGTTACAGAGGATACACAGGTGATACCTCGTCGTAGTGGGAGGGTTGTTAGACAACCTGATAGATTCATGTTCTTGGGAGAATCTTCTGATTTGGTCCCTGGCGAACATGAACCTGATCCCTGGACATATGACGAGGCAATCCAAGATAAAGATGCAGTATCTTGGCAAAGTGCAATGAATGCTGAGATTGAATCTATGGATTCAAATCAGGTCTGCGAGCTAGTAGAACCACCCGATGGTGTAAAAACCATTGGATGCAAGTGAATCTACAAAAGAAAGAGAGGATTAGATGGGAAGGTTGAGACCTTCAAAGCGAGGCTTGTTGCGAAGGGGTATACTCAGAAAAAGGGTATCGATTATGAGGAGACCTTTTCGCCAGTAGTCATGCTTAAGTCTATCCGGATTCTCTTATGCATTGCAGCTCATATGGATTATGAGGTGTGGCAGATGGATGTCAAGACAGCTTTCCTTAATGGAAGTCTTGAGGAAAACATCTATATGAAGCAACCAGAGGGATTCATTGTGAAAGGCAAAGAGCATCTAGTATGTAAGCTTAATCTATCCATTTATGGATTGAAGCAAACTTCTGTTGGGTTTCCGGCACCGCGGCGAGTGTGTGTTCGAACATGTTTCGTAAACATATGCACAGCGGAAGGAATAAAATAATAAATCTAATTTATTACAACACACACATCACACGCATGCATAGTACAACATATGTAGACATAACCGTAAATTCAAATTTTGCAATAAAAGGAAATTTACACTACGTATACCTGACGTATCACGTGTAGCGGGAAAGGCATCAACCGAAACGATTCTCGCTAGAATCATCTCTATCCGTATCCACGCTGAGTATCTTCGGGATGAATTCACTAAGTCACGAGCCTTGCCTTCGTACGGGTTACTAGCCTCGTGTTGAAGACGATGTGATCGAGAGAAGATCACGATCCGAATCAAAATTCGGATCCAAAACGAGTCCTCAAAAACTCGCTTCTCCGGAGAGGAATTCGTCAACAGTTTGACGAATCCATCGTCCTCCACCTATGAGGATTGCCGGAGATCGAATCCCCGGCAAGGGAGGCACTGTCGGAGCTCCAAATGTCATCCAAACGATGCTCCGACGAGAAGGAAATAAGCTGCCCAGAAAACTTATTGCCGAACCCAAGGGAGATCACCAGAGTTCCTCCGGCAGCATCTCGACGTCGGCAAGAGGGAAGGACAGCTCTTTCTGGACGCCGACAAGAGAGCAAGGTGGTGGGCGGCGGCAAGGGGGTTGTTCACGCCGAATACACCAAGGAGGAGAGGGTGGGCGGCCAAAAAAACTAGGGTTGCCTCAATTAGGGTTTAACAAAAACCCTTAAGCCCTATTTTATAGAGAACAAATTCTCTTAATGGTTATTGGATCATAACTAAAGGCCCGGTAACCCGCTCCATTAATTTAAGTTAAAATAAACCAAACCATGATGGTTTATTTTAAGTTAAAATGAACCGAACCAACTTTGGTTCATTCGTTTAAAACAAACCAAACCCCTTTATTTTATTCTCCTCCGTTGGATTAGAACCAAACCATTTTAGTTCGTCCATCATGTCTTCATAAGACACGGCCCATCCACGCTTCCATTGCGACTGAAACGATTTCATGCTCGCTTCTTGTTTGGTCCAACCAAACCTAGTTTCTCTCGGTCTGAGAATCTCATTCTCAAGCTCGTTTTAAATCCTTCGTATTATGCTCGTTGTGTGTGTGACCAAATAGGTTCTCAGTTTATGTTGGTCGTCTATAATTAACTATTAATTATAGAACGATCATGAGTGGCACCTAGTAGTACATCATGATCCCCAATTAACCGAAAAGATCAACGGTTGATCCAGAACTATTTCTGAAACCCTTCAGCAGCTCGAATGAATCGTGCCACATTCCCTTCACTTATCTTATACCCACTTGGTTTAGGACATGGTCTATAGTGTCAGTCCCCACTAGGCTGACTACGTCACACCTAGCCCAACTATCATTTCCTCGTCCTACGGATTCTAGTTACTACACATGTATCGAAGAGTACCTTACTCTAAACATGTAATGCTTTGGCCCAAGACTTTAGTAACAATCCGATGAGAGGCCATGGGTATACATCTCCTCGCAAGGAGTGGTGAATCCTTTATAGGCTATTCAAACACCTTCGATCACTTCGACTTATACCCAATCATCCCGGGTCCACATCTCCTCAGAGATGCTTGCTTAAGATGTCAAAGCATAAGTCTTCATAATCAAGATGACTTGAATACTGCAAGTCAAAGGAACATCGCACTTAAGCTACAGTAAGAACTTCATTGACATATCTATATATGCAGAGAACCATATGAAGTCTTACGGCTGGTCACTCCAATGAACTAGTTACCATAGCTAGCATCCACGATTAACTCTGGATATCACAATGTCTCCAGCCAGTGAGAATCAACTGCTTGGATACACCAAGGAGTATACCTCGTGCTAGTCTTGACAGAATTGATGGTGTCCAAATCCATCAATTCATCGACTAGGGATAATTCCGATACATCACAATTACACATGTAGAGATACTCACTAGTTGTGATCCAATCACAAATTCTCTCATGTTGTGAGTCGTATCGCGAACATTCAGTAAATGAGTTTAAGATCCAATCAAATACATGAAACCATGTATACTAAAATAGTGAATCTTCATTTATCATATAAATGGTTCATACATAAGGCGATTGTCTTAGAACATCTCTCATATATTACTAACAGACTCCCACTTGGCCTAATGTCAATCGCTACGGTATCCAATACCATAAGCTGTAACATGACCCTCAAACTTACTTTGAGGTAATGCCTTAGTCAAAGGATCCGCTAAGTTCCTTTCAGTGGAGATTTTCTCGATTTGTATTTCTTTCCTACTGATGATCTCTCTGATAAGATGATAGCAGCGAAGCACATGTTTGGATCGTTGATGAGACCTTGGCTCTTTCGCCTGTGCAATTGCTCCATTGTTGTCGCAGTAGACCGGTATTGCTTCAACAATGGCTAGAATCACACCAAGTTCATAAATGAACTTCTTGATCCAAACTGCTTCCTTTGCTGCTTCCGAAGCTGCAATGTATTCTGCCTCAGTGGTAGAATCCACTACAGTGTCTTGTTTGGAACTTTTCCAACTCACTGCGCCCCCATTCAAGGTGAACACGTATCCAGACTGAGACCTGGAATCATCCTTGTCTGTCTGGAAGTTGGCATCCGTATACCCGCGTATCACCATGTCCCCTTCTCCATATATTAGGAAAACATCTTTAGTTCTTCTTAAGTACTTAAGGATCATCTTAACAGCCACCCAATGATCCATTCCTGGATCAGACTGGTATCTGCTCGTGACACTCAGAGCATACGATACATCGAGCCTCGTACATAACATAGCATACATGATAGATCCTATTGCGGATGCATAGGTAATCTTACTCATGCAAATCCTCTCGTCTTCTGTGCACGGACACATAGACTTCAAAAGGTGTACCCCATGCTTGATGGGTAGGAAACCTTTCTTGGATTCCGACATGCTAAACCTCTTTAGCACTCGGTCTATATATGTAGACTGCGAAAGACCAAGCAACCATTTCGATCTATCTCTATAGATCTTAATCCCAAGGATGTAGGTTGCTTCTTCCAAGTCTTTCATGGGGAATGTCTTGGATAACCAAACCTTAACTGACTGTAAGATTGAAACATCGTTTCCTATAAGTAATATGTCATCGACATATAATTCTAGGAACATGACTGCACTCCCACTAACCTTCTTGTACACACAAGGTTCGTCAGGATTTTGTGAGAAATCAAACCTTTTGATTGTCTCATCAAAACGGATATTCCAGCTCTTGGATGCTTGCTTCAATCCATATATGGACCGTCGCAATTTGCATACCTTGGTTTTATCAACCGATGTGAAACCCTCAGGTTGTATCATATACACTTCCTCGAGCAGGTTTCCATTAAGGAAAGCTATTTTCACATCCATCTGCCATATCTCATAATCATAATGAGCCGCTATGGCCAGGAGCATCCGAATGGATTTAAGCATAGTTACAGGCGAATAGGTTTCGTCATAATCAACACCTTGTTGTTGACGATATCCTTTAGCCACTAATCTAGCTTTATAGGTAATCACATTACCATCCATGTTGGTTTTCTTCTTGAAAACCCACTTGCACCCTATAGGCTTGATGCCTTCAGGTGGGTCAACCAAGTTCCAAACTTGGTTTTCATGCATGGAATCCATTTCCGACTTCATGGCATCAAGCCATTTATCCCTTTCTGAACTTGTCAGCACTTCTTCATATCTGGTAGACTTCTCATCATCAATGAGTAACACGTCGTTCGTTTCACTTACAAGAAATCCATACCTCTCAGGAATGTTGCATGTTCTACCAGATCTATGAAGATGTGGTGTTACAATAGGTCCAGCCGATTGCTCATGACTATGAGTTGCCGACTGTTATGCTTCACCAGTTATCTCTTCAATGTCTATTTGAGTCTCTCGAGCCTCCTCAAGCTCGACGACACTCCCACTATTTTCTTGCAAGAGAAACTCTTTCTCTAGAAACACAGCGTGCCTTGAAACAAACACCTTTTGTTCCACAGGATGATAGAACTGGTATCCCCTTGTTTCCTTAAGGTATCCAATAAATAGACATTTATCGGACTTAGCATCCAATTTTTCTGATACAGTCCGCTTCACATAAGCAGGACAACCCCATACCTTCAAGTAAGATACATGAGGTTTCTTACCATTCCATATCTCATATGGAGTAGTAGAGACTACCTTGGTTGGCATTCTTTTTAACAAGTAAAAAGCTATCTGAAGTGCATAGCCCCAAAAGGACTTGGGAAGATTCGTATGATTCATCATTGACCTGACCATGTCCAACAAGGTCCGGTTACCCTCTCAGATACACCATTATGTTGTGGTGTATATGGCGGAGTCCATTGAGACAATATACCATTGTCTCTTAGATAATCAAGAAACTCTTGACTTAAGTATTCACCACCTCGATCTGATCGAAGTATTTTAATACTCTTGTCATGTTGTTTCTCTACTTCATTTCTGAATTCTTTGAACCTTTCAAAGGCTTCAGACTTGTGTTTCATCAAGAACACATACCCAAACCGTGAGTGATCATCGGTGAAGGTAATGAAGTAGCTATAGCCTCCTAAAGCTTGAGTTGACATAGGTCCACATACATCAGTATGTATTAGACCTAGTAACTCTCCCACTCGTTCACCTTTTCCAGTAAAAGGTAACTTAGTCATCTTTCCTTTTAAGCATGATTCGCATGTATCATATGAATCCGATTCAAACGATTCTAGAATTCCACATCGGTGTAATTCGGACATGCGTTTCTTGCTTACATGGCCAAGACGACAATGCCACATGTAGGAGTCTAATTGATTATCCCTTCGAGCACACTTGTTGCTCGCTTCGATATTGAAAATGTCACTGGATACATCCAATGTATAAATGTCATTGCTCAAAGTTCCAGTTCCATAAAGTACGTCATTCAAAGTTATATAACAACAATTGTTACTAAATGTCAAATGGTAACCATTTCTATTTAAACAAGAAATAGAAACAATGTTCTTTATTAGAGAAGGAACATAATAGCAATTGTCCAGTTCCAAGACTAGTCCACTAGGGAGCTTCAGCAAATAAGTTCTGATGGCGACCGCAGCAACCTTTGCTCCATTGCCAACTCGCAAATTTGACTCTCCTCTGACGAGTCTTCTTCTATTCCTTAGCCCCTGTATGTCATTACATATATGTGAGCCACACCCAGTATCCAACACCCAAGTGTCTAAGGAAATAGAATGACAATCAATAACGAAGATACCTAAAGAGGATGGGGCATCGGATGCCTTCTTCTTCTTCATGGACTCAAGATAAATCTTGTAGTTTCTTCGCCAGTGGCCTTCCTTGCGACAATGATGGCAAGTGCCCTTTTGTGCTGGTTCTGCCTTCTTTGCCTTCTTGTTCTTCCCTTTCTTCTATTCTTTTGCCTTCCTCTTAGAACCTTTCTTTGAAGAATCAACTAACAGAACCGCCTTCTCCTCATGCTTCACAGAAGGCTCCACAGTCTTCAGCATATTGAGGAGCTCAGGAATAGTGGATTCTAATTTGTTCATCCAATAGTTCATCACAAATTGTGAGAAACTCTTGGGCAAACAATGCAGAATTAAGTCAATACTTAATTCATGATCCATCACAAACCCGAGGGTGGCTAGCCGCTCGATGTACCCGTTCATCTTTAGCACAAACTGCACTACAGACGAACCTTCTTGCATCTTCGTGGTGAAGAGGAGCCTGGAGACTACGAACCTTTTGGATCTCGCTTGCTCATCAAACAACTCATGAAGATGGAAGACCATGGTATTAGCATCCATATGCTCATGTTGCTTTTGCAGCTTAGGTACCATTGCAGCTAGCATGATGCAACTCGCCAGTTCAGAATCTGCCACATGCTTCTGATAGACCAACATTTGGTCTGGAGTTGCATCGTCCTTAGGACGGTTGGGAAGAGGCTCTTCAAGGACATATGCTAGCTTTTCCGCCTTGAGAATAATTCTCAGGTTTCTAAGCGAGTCAAGGAAGTTAGGCCCAGTCAATTTGTTTGAATCCAAAATAGTGCTCAAATTCAAAGACGTCATGATCAATCGATTGACCTAGAAATACAAAATGAGCATATATGAGAAAATGATTTTAAAATGCATCAATATACATTTATAAATCCCATTCATATTTCAAATTTCAAAAACCCCAATATCACTTCGGGAGATCGTAGGTCCATCTCCGAATGGGTTGATATCCATCATAGATATGAACAAGCTTGGAGAGAGTCCAACAAGCCATTCATAACTATGACGGTAGGTATCAACTATACCGATTGCATATCACGTATATGCAACTATCACAATGTGCTATCAACTAATTGAATGTTCACACATACATCGGGTTGTTAACACATTAACAAGTATGCATCATATGCATAGCACCCAACTTCACCTCCCTTTACATCGACCTTGGAGAGAGTCCAACAAGCCGATGCTTCAGGTTAAAGCCAACCCATTAATCGAGAAATTGTTTTAATATGGTTAGAGCGCATTCAACCGATTAGCCTGGCTTGGAGAGAGTCCAACAACCAAAGCTAACGATTGACCTCTGACTCTTACCATATTAGTATTAAACTATTCCATGGTTTGAACATGTTCGGGTTTGAGCCGGGCTTGGAGAGAGTCCAACAACCCAAACAAGAAACGGAACTCTGGTTCTAACCATATTAATGGAAGGTGTAGGCTTTAATATTGAGTAAGGGTTTTTATGTCTCATCCTCTTTGCATGCAAATAACTATTATCTACATGGCATGGCATACATGGCATTCATCTACATGTCACGACACGCATGGCATAATGATATGCATCTAATGCAATTACATGGCATAAATTATGTCATGTACAAAATTTCCTTATATGCCATAACTATTTATGGAAATAAAATATGTTTAAGATTTGATTCTCCAAATCAAATCATGATTAAATTAGGAAACAAATTTCCAAATCTAATCACATATTTTATTTGTGGAAATAGTTGATTAAGGAAAGTCAATTTAGGAAACCAATTTCCTAAATCATCAAAACTACTTATGGAAATAAAATATTTTAAGATTTGATTTCCCAAATCAAATCAAGATTAAATTAGGAAACAAATTTCCAAAATCTAATCTAATATTTTATTTATGAAAATATTAATTTCCATAAATACTTCCAACTTTCCTAAAGTAGAAGATTTTCATAAATACTTCTAGACTTTCCAAAATTGAAAAATTTCCATAAATACTTCTAACTTTCCAAAAGTAGAAAATTTCCAGAAATATCATTATGACTATCGCAAAACAATTTTATGATTATGTCGAAACACAACCTGGGCTCTGATACCAATGTTGGGTTTCCGGCACCGCGGCGAGTGTGTTTTCGAACATGTTTCATAAACATGTGCACAGCGGAAGGAATAAAATAATAAATCTAATTTATTACGACACACACATCACACGCATGCATAGTACAACATGTGTAGACATAACCGTAAATTCAAATTTTGCAATAAAAGGAAATTTACACTACGTATACCTGACGTATCACGTGTAGCGGGAAAGGCATCAACCGGAATGATTCTCTCTAAAATCGTCTCTATCTGTATCCACGCCGAGTATCTTCGAGATGACTTCACTAAGTCACGAGCCTCGTCTTCGTATGGGTTCCTAGCCTCGTGTTGAAGATGATGTGATCAAGAGAAGATCACGATCCGAATCAAAATTCGGATCCAAAACGAGTCCTCAAAAACTCGCTTCTCCGGAGTGGAATTCGTCAACCGTTTGACGAATCCTTCATCTTCCACCTATGAGGATTGTCGGAGATCGAATCCCCGACAAGGGAGGCACTGTTGGAGCTCCAAACATCGTCCAAACGATGCTCTGACGAGAAGGATATACGCTACCCAGAAAACTTATTGCCGAACCCAAGGGAGATCACCGGAGTTCCTCCGGCAGCAGCTCGACGCCGGCAAGAGGGAAGGACAGCTCCTTCTGGACTCCGGCAAGAGAGCAAGGTGGTGGGCGGCGGCAAAGGTGTTGTTGGCGCCGAATACAACAAGGAGAAGAGGGCGGGCGGCCAAAAAAACTAGGGTTGCCTCAATTAGGGTTTAACAAAAACCCTTAAGCCCTATTTTATAGAGAACAAATTCTCTTAATGGTTATTGGATCATAACCAAAGGCCTGTTAATCCGCTCCATTAATTTAAGTTAAAATAAACCAAACCATGATGGTTTATTTTAAGTTAAAACAAACCGAACCAACTTTGGTTCATTCGTTTAAAACAAACCAAACCCCATTGGTTTATTCTCCTCCGTTGGATTAGAACCAAACCATTTTGGTTCGACCATCATGTCTTCATAAGACACGGCCCATCCACGCTTCCATTGCGACTGAAACGATTTCATGCTCGCTTCTTGTTTGGTCCAACCAAACCTAGTTTCTCTTAGTCTGAGAATCTCATTCTCAAGCTCGTTTTAAATCCTTCGTATTACGCTCGTTGTGCGTGTGACCAAATAGGTTCTCGGTTTATGTTGGTCATCAATAATTAACCATTAATTATAGAACGATTATGAGTGGCACCTAGTAGTACATCATGATCCCCAATTAACCGAAAAGATCAACGGTTGATCCAGAACAATTTCTGAAACCCTTCAGCAGCTCGAATGAATCGTGCCCCATTCCCTTCGCTCATCTTATACCCACTTGGTTCACGACATGGTCTATAGTGTCAGTCCCCACTAGGCTGACTACGTCACACCTAGCCCAAGTGTCATTTCCTCGTCTGACGAATTCTATTTACTGCACATGTATCGAAGAGTACCATACTCTAAACATGTAATGCTTTGGACAAAGACTTTAGTAACAATCCAACGAGAGGCCATGGGTATACATCTCCTCGCAAGGAGTGGTGAATCTTTTATAGGCTATTCAAACACCTTCGATCACTTCGACTTATACCCAATCATCCCGGGTCCACATCTCCTCAGAGATGCTTGCTTAAGATGTCAAAGCATAAGTCTTCATGATCAAGATGACTTGAATACCGCAAGTCAAAGGAACATCGCACTTAAGCTACAGTAAGAACTTCATTGACATATCTATATATGCAGAGAACCATATGAAGTCTTACGGCTGGTCACTCCAATGAACTAGTTACCATAACTAGCATCCACGATTAACTCCAGACATCACAATGTCTCCAGCCAGTGAGAATCAGCTGTTTGGATACACCAAGAAGTATACCTCGTGCTAGTCTCGACAGAATTGATGGTGTCCAAATCCATCAATTCATCGACTAGGGTTAATTCCGATACATCACAATTACACATGTAGAGATACTCACTAGTTGTGATCCAATCACAAATTCTCTCATGCTGTGAGTCGTATCACGGACATTCAGTAAATGAGTTTAAGATCCAATCAAATAAATGAAACCATGTATACTCAAATAGTGAATCTTCATTTATCATATAAATGGTTCATACATAAGGCAATTGTCTTAGGACATCTCTCATATATTACTAACAACTTTGAGGTCTTGGAACATCCGATTTGATGAGGTAATCCAGTCTTATGGATTATTTCAAAGTCTGGATGAGTCTTGTGTATACAAGAGATGAGAAAGAAACGTAGTGGTATTTCTTGTACTATATGTAGATGACATTTTATTGATTGGAAACAATATCAAGGTGTTATCGGACGTAAGGGTATGGTTGTCCAAACAGTTTGATATGAAGGACTTGGGAGAAGTGGGACACATCCTTGGGATCAAGGTTATAAGAGATCACAGGAAAAGGATGTTGTGCTTATCTCAAGCTTCATACATAGACACGATTATAGATTGTTTTAGCATGCAGAACTCCAAGAAGGGTTTTCTACCTTTAAGACATGGAGTTCCTTTATCTAAGGAGATGTGTTCTAGAACATCTAAGGAGATGAAGGCAGTTCCTTATGCTTCGGCGGTAGGAAGCCTCATGTATGCTATGCTATGTACGAGACCAGATATCTACTTTGTCGTGGGCATGGTCAGCAGATATCAGAGTAATCCAAGAGAGGGAAATTGGATTACGGTAAAGCATATATTGAAGTACCTGAGAAGGACTAGGGATTATATGCTAGTTTACCAGGCAGACAAATTACTCCCTGTGGGTTATACCGATTCCGACTTCCAGTCAGATAGGGATAACAGAAAGTCTACCTCATGTTTTGTGTTTCCTTTGGGAGGTGGAGCCATTATGGATGTGTGGCGCAGCAGAAATGTGTGGCGGACTCTACCATGGAAGCTGAGTATGTGGCAACCTCTGAGGCGGCCAAAGAAGTTTTGTGGCTCAGGAACTTCCTAATAGACTTGGATGTGATTCCTGGTTTGCCCAGAAATATCACAATTTATTCTTATAATAATGGTGTAGTTACAAACTCGAAGGAACCACGAGCCCATAAGGCAAGTAAATACATAGACCGAAAGTACCACCTGATACGAGAAATCGTAAAGGAGATAGAAGGTGTTGTCGCCTAGATTGCATCAAAGGATACCCTAGTAGACCCTTTCACTAAGGCCTTTCTAGTGAGAGCTTTTGATAGGCATGTGGAGGGAATGAGAATCAGATGTATGGCAGTATGAGGATAGCATAGTCTTTTAGTATAAGTGGGAGATTGTTGGAATGTATACTAAAATGTCTATCATTTGTATGAACATCTTTATTTTTGAAATAAGAATCACATGATCATTGTTTGCATATTTTTATGGCTATGCATATTGTCTAATACATTACATTGTAGATAATATGGTGTGCAGTGTCACACGAGAGATCATGTTATCAGTTCCTTGTAAAGTATAAGTAAAGGCTCACAACTGAGATGACTTTGGATAAACCATTGGAATGGTTGTAGTGTGATTTGGTATTGGTTTGTCTTGACCATAGAATCACACTAGTGCACTTTGTGTGTATTGAGCAGGACCGACTTAGAGGTGATTTGATTTATTGCTGACTACATAATCAAATCGGACCTCAGATATTATTTTGTACATGCTCTTAATCTCGATATAATAACGGGCACATATACTTAGTATTCATTTCTTTGATTTACCAATGGGCAAGATTTATAGATTAAATCGATAGGCTCGGTAAGTTGGAAAATAATATTATTTATATGGTGTGCCATTGATTATAGGAGGAAATCGTGTCTTATATATTAGGATGATGATGTCCCCTTGAGGAGCTCATAAGGTTCATCATGTAAACCCTGCGGGTAGACTTGGTCCGACATGATGAAAAGGTTGAGTTGTACTACTCATGGAGTTAGATGTTGAATAATTAATGGTCAGTAAATTAAATGATCAACAGACATTCGAGATCTTTAAACACGGGGAGAAAATGTACAAGTAATATATAGAGCCCATATTAACTTATGGGGGTTGGTGAGGTAGATCAATTATAATTCTCTAGTGGAATGGATAATCATTAATGGATCAGACTTTATGTGGGCTTGATCCATTGGGTGGCCAAGATCCAACTCCTCCTCATGGTTCCTATTGTAGCCTATTAAAACCTCATGAAGCTTAGATCCAATGGATGAAAACAAAATCATAGATCCAAAGGTAGAGATTAAATCTCTAGACCCGACGGTTGAGATTAAATCTCTAGATCCGACGGTTGAGATTAAATCTCTAGATCCGACGGTTGAGATTAAAACAAGGCTTGAGGCCAACTCTATAAATCGAGCATTAAGGTGGGCGGCAAGGCTTGATGGCTTAAGGGGATTAGGTTTTGCTTCCCTTGGGCGGCAAGTAATCCCATTAGGGTTAGGATTAGAAGTGGGCGGCTAGGGTTTTGGTGTTGGGGTGGGCAGCAACAAGTGGAGGAGGACTCTTCTTCTTCTTCCTATGGTTTGGCCGACACCTATCCTTCTTCCCTATACTTTAGCCGGTGCTCAACCTATCCTTCTTCCCCTCTTCCTTGGTCAGCAATTAGGAGAGCTAGGGTTAGGGTTTTGGGCGGCTACAAGGTGAAGATTGGTTTCCCTTTTTCTTCTCCAAGTGTTGGCCGGTGCCTATCACCCTCATTGATTTTCCTTTGGCCGGTTCCTATACTCCATGTTCTCTTCGTTGGCCGACGGCAACATCGAGTCTATTGACTTCATGGCCGGTTCTAGATAGAAAGAAGTGTTTTGTTTTATGATCTTCCTTTGTTTGGAGTGAACAAGGAAAGAACATTGGTGATCTAGGAGCTTTAACTTTTGGCAGATCGTCGCCCACACGACATCCGAAAGGAGGAAGGTCATACAATAGAAGATCGAGAGGTATATCGATTTTCTATTTTCATTTGTTACATGTTTATATTTGTTTTTCAATTATATGCATGATATATATTCTGTTTTGTGGCTAAATATACTTGGATCCCGAACATAAACACAAAAGTCTGTGATCCGTGCATCGTCTATTCCGCGGCTATTCGTGGAATAGAGGTTGGTTGCTTGAACAACAAGTTTGTTCAAGTGACTACTCTAAACGAATAGCACGACTATGACAAGGTTGCTTGGGCAATCCCTCTTGTCAAGGATAAATTTTTTATCTGGGAACGTAGAAGGGATCGCCATGAACAAGCGACTGAGTTGAAAGCGAAGCGAAGTTTCCCTTCCCTTCAATTGGTATCAGAGCTACGGTTTCCAGTTTTGTGTGTTTAGGATTCGGTTACTCTTATGCATTTTTCATATATTATATGTACCGGATAATAGTACGATATGCATAGGTTAACTCTTTGGTTGCAAGCATAAGATCCGACTATTATGGCCATATGTGTGTATGTGATTGTATGTGTGTAATATTATATTTTGTTGAATCCTCGCGGTTGATGAGGCTAGTATTTAATTTTTTGTAAATTAGATACGACATTGTTTATCCACTCTTTCTATTTTAGTTTACTTTCGATCTAGATTTCATGTACACTCCCTCGTCGAGTATAGGATCGATGGATGTAAATTAAAATAGTTTTTAGTCTCGGCTCTGATCTTCGGATGGCTCGTACATGGCATAAGAGGAGCAGATGAGATGGCGATGCAATGGGAGACATATTGAAGACAAAAGCCATAATAGTTGGAAAATAATTTATTTTTCATATTTATTGCTTATTGTTTGATATGTATGTCGTAGGCTAGAAAATTCCTACGCAGCTAGACACAAAGTGGGACACGACTCGGGTGTGTGGATTCACACGGTCGTGTCCAATGTGTTGGATCGAAAGTGTCGCTAGAGGGGGGGGTGAATAGCGATACGGTGTCGTTAAAAAAAAACTTTTGCAATAAGTAAAAAGCAAGTAGAGAGTGCACAGCGGAAATATAAAGTAGACAAGATATTTTTACGTGGTTCACAATCTTTCGATTGCTAATCCACGGCCCTAGTGATCCTTGATCACGTACGGAGGGCAATTCACTAAAACCACTCCTCCTCGTTGGAAGTAGGAGCAACGATCACAAAAAGAAATCAAGGCAAAGGGACACTCCCCCTTTCCTTGTTACGATTAAAGCACAAAGATAATTTAAAGAAGTAGAACTTAAATAAATATACCGACAACTCTTATAAGTAGAAGATGTAGCTTTCGTTGTCGGCGACACTTCGTCGTAGCAAATGTGAGTAGTAGTAGCGGCGTTACGACGGCGTGTTGAGAGCTCTTGATTTCTTATATTTTTTGCTTGGCGTGAACATGTCTATTTATGGATATTGATCTATGAATTTAGACATAGGTAGTGTCCAAGGTGAGGTTCTTATCCCCCAAGTCTTGCTCATCCACATCCTTTGCGCCAACTCAAGGATGAGGTGCTTCATCCAACCACCTTGTGCCACAACTCAAGGATGAGGTGCTCATCCAACCACCTTGTGCCACCTCAAGGAGGTCTTCACGCCAACTTGTTGGAGCCATCCAACTTGTGCCACATCATGGGAGCCAACCATCTTGTGCCAACTCTCCTCATTTTGGGCGTCCAAGCTTGATGGTGGTTTGCCAACCATCTTGTGTCAACTCACCTCATTTTGGGTCAACTTGATGATGGTTTGGATGTCCACCTTGATGCCACATCACCCTTTGTACCAAAACACGAGTCAAGTCCAAATTCACCCCTTGAAATTCGAGCTCTTCTCGAGTCGAACTAGACCAACAGTTGATCGTAGTAGACGCATCGTCAAAGGGTTTTGACCGCAGCATGTTAGCTTAAAATATAAAGTACGATGGTTCTAACTAACTGATCTCGACCTAGACCTTCCATTGGAGGTATTGGGTCGGATCTACGCTAACGCCCTTGCTTCGCTTTCACACGAGCTTACCTTGTAGCCTCGCTTCCGGTCTTCACCCGAGTACCTCGGCTTCCTCCGAAATCCCTCGGCGTTGCTGACCACCACCTCGGTTCCCACCGGTGTCGCACAGACCTTCCGCTCAACTTTAGCATTTCTGCACACTTAATTGAGCTCGTAAGATAACAAATATACTCTTAACTATTGAGCCTTTTGCCATAATCAAAATACCGGTTCGACTTTGGTGCCCACTGCACCAACAATCTCCCCCTTTTTGATTCATGGCAAACCGACACAAAAGTTAAGGAAAAATTAAGCTAGCATAATGATTAAGCATGAATGAGCTAGCATAAAGATTAAATATGAATGAGCTAGCATAATGATTAAATATGAATGAGCTAGCATAATGATTAAATATGAATGAGAAATATTATTGTTTCAAGTTCTCCCCTTTGAGGTAACCTCCCCCTTGACCGAAGGTGAGTTCTTGAAAAATAATTTTTACTCCCCCTTAATAGTTGCTTAAGTAATCGGAATTACTTAATATAAAAGGTAATAATTTTGTTTACTTTCTTCCCCTTTAATTTTGGTTAATTTTGGTTACTTTTGTGACTTTCTCCCCCTTTTGCCTTAACTCAAAAAGTTTGTAAATATATTTTAGGGTTTGTAAGTCCAAGCAAGTTCCCAATATATATATATATATATATATATATATATATATATATATATATATATTTTTTTTTTAAAATAATAATAAGCTTGAAAATATGTTCATCTAAAATGTACAACTCCGGTTGGACTTGATTGATATAGAATGATCAATAAGTCTTGAAGGAGTTGATTAATTTTAAATAATTATACTCCATGGTTCATATCGATGCACTGAATCTACATCTGAACCAGGAGTAAGGTCCTAACATCTCACGCCCGTCTACGTGGCTAAGTACACAAACACATTAGTCCTATGTGTTGTGAGATGTGTTGGCTCCTTAAATCTATAGGTATATGATTTCTAAGGTAAGACTTAGGCTAATTTCATAAAAAGAAGCAAAAATAGAGTACATATATAGAAAAATTTAAATCCTACTCTATTACGCACATACCTAACTTTCGTCTTAATAAACTAAATTCGGCTTCGGGTAGTGGTTTGGTGAAGATGTCCGCTAGGTTTGATTTGGACTCAACATACTCTAGTTGTATAGTTCCATTAGTTACATGTTCCCTAATGAAGTGGTGTTTAACTTCTATATGTTTTGTCCTAGAATGACATATTGGATTTTTAGTTAAGTTAATTGAACTGATGTTATCTATGTAGGTTTTAATGTTGTTAAAGATTAAGCTAAAGTCTTGGAGAGTGTGCTTCATCCACAGGAGCTGAGAGACACACTCACCCATCGCAACGTATTAAACCCGGTGGTAGATAAGGCAAGCAATCATGTTTGCTTCCTCGCACCAACTCACTAGACTCGAGCCGAGGATTTGACAACAACCACTCGTGCTCTTTCTATCGAGTTTACTACCGGCATAGTCGGTCAGTAGCCGATTAGATTAAACTCGGTAGATCTAGGGTACCAAATACCTCGTTTAGCGTGCCCTTTAGATATCTAAGGATACGCTTGACTAGGGTTAGGTGAGACTCCTTAGCGCAGGTTTGTAACCTTGCGCACATACTTACCGCGAATAAAATGTTGGGTCGGCTCGCGGTTAAGTATAGGAGACTTCCTATTGCGCTCCTATAGTATTTTAGGTCAACGGGTTTTCCTTCTACATCTTCGTTTATATTAACATTAGTTGCTATAGGTGTATTAATTATTTTAGCATCTTGCATTCCAAATCGATTTATTAAGTCCTTAGTATATTTTTGTTGATGTAAATATATTCCATCTTTAGTTTGTTTAATTTGTAAACCTAAGAAGAAACTTAACTCTCCTACTAAATTCATTTCAAATTCACTTTCCATAAGTGAGATGAATTCGTTTAGCAGGATCGAGTTGGTAGTTCCAAAAATTCTATCATCTACATAGATTTGGGCTATAAAGATTTCTTTTCCTACGGTTTTTACTGAATAAGGTTGGGTCGACTAAACCTTGGTTGAATCCTTTGGACTTAAGATAGATCGAAGCCTTTATCAAGCTCTTGGGGCTTGTTTGAGTCCATATAGGGCTTTCTTAAGTCTAAGGACATGGTCGAGTTTATCTAGATTTTGAATCCGGAGGTTGGTAGCGTAAACTTCTTCCTTAATGTATCCATTCAAAAATGCTGACTTGACATCCATTTGAAACAATTTAAAACCTCGATGTGCAGCATATGCTAACAACATTCGGATGGACTCTAGTCTTGCTACGGGGGCGTAGGTCTCATCGTAATCTAAACCTTCGACTTGACTAAACCCTTTTGCGACTAACCTAGCTTTATTTCTAACTACTTCACCTTTATCATCAAGTTTATTTTGAAATACCCACCTTGTTCCAATAATTGATTTTTCTTTAGGTGGTGGTACTAATTCCCAGACTTCATTTCTAGTGAATTGAGCTAGCTCTTCTTGCATAGCAATAATCCAGTCGGGATCAAGAAGTGCTTGTTCAATAGTTTTGGGTTCGATTTTGGAAATTAACGAGATTTGACTAATGTTTCGGTATGAAGCTCTAGTTCGAACCCCTAAATTTGGATCACCTATAACTTGATTGATAGGATGACTTGGGTTAGGGTCATCTATCACTTGGTCGATAGGATGACTTGGGTTAGGACGAGATTCAAGTTCAAGATCAGAGTCGGGTTTGCTATAAGTTGATTTGCTAGTTGGTTTTGTTAAGGATTGAACGGGTTCATGTCCTTCGTCGAAAACTATATTAATGGTTTCTTCGACTCTAAGAGTGTCGTGATTGTATACCCTATAAGCTCTCATGGTGGTTGAGTATCCTAGAAAGGTTCGATGGGGTTTTGGATTTGAATTTCCCTAGGTAATCCTTAGTGTTTAAGATATGTACCTTGCATCCAAATACCCTAAAGTATTTGATGTTCGGTATTTTATCGTGATAAATCTCGTACGAGGACTTTTGGTGCCTCTTTACCATAAGGATCCTATTTTGGACATAGCAAGCCGTACTAACGACCTCTGCCCAAAATCTATCGGGTAGGTTATACTCGTTTAACATTGTCCTAGCGGCTTCTTGTAGGGTTCTATTTTTCCGTTCGACTAACCCATTTTGTTGTGGGGTTCTAGGACATGAAAACTCATGGTGGTATCCGTTTAGGTTACAGAAATCTGTAAACCTGTGGTTTTCGAATTCACCACCATGATCGCTTCTAAGTCTTTTAATCTTAAGGTTCTTTTGATTTTCGATTAACCTACAAAGATTGATTAGTTGGTCTAGGGTATCATTTTTATGTTTGATAAACCTAACCCAAGTAAATCTAGAATAGTCGTCAATTATGACTAAGCAAAATTGACTACCATTGAGTGACTTAGCTCCATGTGAATCAAATAGATCCATGTGTAGGAGCTCAAGAACACTTTTGGTTCGTTCTTGATTAGTTAATTGATGTTGTGTCCTAGATTGTTTACCTTGTTGACAAGCATTACATATTTTATTATCCAAGTTGTTTAGTTTAGGCAAACCTATAACCAAGCCACTCGACTCATCTTGTGGACGAGTCTTGGGTGCAGTGTCCAGAGTCTTGATTGCCATAACCAAGATTCCTCTTCTTTGTGTCATAAGACACTTGGTTGAGGAGTTGGGTAAATTTATTGTGTAGATGTTGCTATTCCTAGTTCCTTTAAGTATTATTTTAGATGTTGCATTTATCTTGATTACGCATTCATTTTCTAGAAATATGACCTTATAATTGTTATCACACAATTGGCTTACACTAAGTAAATTATATTGAAAGTTTTCTACTAATAAGACATTTTGAATTGTAAAGTTAGAGTTGAGCTCAATATCACCCGATCCGATGATTTTGAGCTTGCCGTTATTTCGAAGGCTACCGATCCTTGTCGTTTGAATCGTAACCCGAAAATTTGAGTTGATTCCCGGTCATGTGTCGGGGAGCAACCACTCAACATCCATTGATCCTACATATAAGGTAGTTGGATCGGATATTGGAATTACTAAAGGGTTGTTTGTAAGTTTTTAACCTAAATCATCTCACCAATATCTACATGATCAAAACATGTTATTCCTATGTGTTATTGTGAGATGACTTTCAATTTTACTTGATTAATTTTAATGAATTTAAATTAACCAACATTAGAGTAGATTCGATTTAGTCTAAGCTCATCAAGTAATCTTTTCAAGAGATTAGCTTCCGTGTGGCGAGGCCGCAGAGGCCTTCTTTGATCGGAACAACGACCACTTCCTTAGACAAAGCTAATTTCAAGAAATTGATAACTCGACTTACTTGAGACTACATCTTGGTCTAACTAGTTATTTTTGAAAAGAGGCTCCCGAGGCTCAATCTTTTGTAGGATTTTAGTTGATTATGAGTCCTATCTAACCATTCTAAAAATAAAGGAAAAACTAAGCATGCAATTTCTAAGACTTAACAAAAATACATTTTGTATTGGCTCCCCCTGGACCATTGAATCGAGTGGGTCTATTCACATAGTGAATTTGGTCCTTGGGAACCCAATACATGTTAGATCCTAAAGTTGAAATCAAAGTGATCTTAGGGACCCATGCTTGGACATTTTTCTTATGTTGGTTTACTATAGACATATATGACTTATTGGTTGTATTTGAGTTAAACCCGAGTCCGGCCTTGTTGTACCACGGCCCTTTGTGATCCAAGTAAGAGGTCAAGTCCCTTGGATCCCAAAGTGAACCTTTCCAACGTGTTCCTAAGGTCTTCGACTTGTGTTTTCAAAAGCGAGTTCTCAACTTCAAGCTTTTCAACTTGAGTTGAGTCCTCCTCTTGAATACGAGTAGTCGAAGAGGTTAGGGAGACCTCATGTTTGAGGAGGTTAACCTCCTCAATTAGGGTCTCGACCTTGGACTCGGACTTAGCTAGTTTCTTATTTAAAAATTTAATTGCACCATACAAAGTATTAAGTAACGACCGACTTACCCTTAATGATTCTTTTGAACCGGATACGGATTCGTGGCTTGTCTTGAATGGAAGCTCATCATCGGATTCGGACTCGGACTCTTCTTCGGTTTCGGAGTCGTGCTCGGTCGGCTTGGCCATTAGAGCTTGGATATCGTCTTCTTCCTCCGACAACTCCTCCCAAGTAGCGTTTAGCGCTTTCTTGGTCTTTGATGCGTTATTCTTTAGCTTTGGGCACTCGGACTTGATGTGACCGAACTCGCTGCACTCATAGCATCTAAAATTAGAAGTATTTGAATTAGGTTTAGGCTTACCTTGAGTTGTTGGTCGTTTTCGTCTCTTGATCATCTTCCGAACTAGATTGACTAGTTCGGATTCTATTTCGGAGTCTACTTCCGATTCGGACTCGTCTTCTTCCTTCGGGGGTGGCTTGCTTGCGGGCTTCTTCTTCTTGGAACCTGCAACTAACGCAATACTCTTCTCGGCCTGGACCACGTTAGTTTGCTCATGTAATTCAAGTTCCGAAAACAATTCGTCTAACCTAATTTTAGAAAGGTCCTTGGAGACCTTGTAGGCATCGACCATGGATGCCCACAAGGTGGTCCTAGGAAACGAGTTAAGAGAATACCTGATAAGGTCGCGATTCTCGACCTTTTGTCCAATGGCATGGAGTTGGTTGACGATGTCTTGGATACGAGCATGTAGTTGAGTTGCGGTCTCGTTTTCCTGCATTTTCAAGTTATACAATTTATTTAAAAGTAAATCTCTTTTACATACCTTCGTGTCGTCGGTGCCTTCGTGTAGTTCCACTAGCTTGGTCCATAAGTCCTTTGCACTAATGAAGGGGCCGACGCGGTTGAGCTCTTCCTTTGACAACCCACATTGCAAGATTTGAGTTGCCTTGGCATCGGCTTCTACTTGTTTTTTCATGGAATTTGACCATTGATCGTAACCCAAAGATTCACCATCTTCATTAATAGGAAGTGTGAAACCGGTTTGGATTACGATCCACATCTCGATTTGGGTTTTAAGAAAGCATTCCATCCGACCCTTCCAATAACGAAAGTCATTACCGTTGTAAAGCGGGTCTGCTAAACCCTTCGAGATGGGCCATTTAAAAACAAGAAGAAGAACGCATTTAAAAGAATCTTGCAAAACACACACGAAGAATATTCCAAGACTTTCGTCTTGGATTAGTAGTCTTGCAGAAGTAAAGAAAAAAATATATATAAAATGTAACTTGCAAAAGAAATAAACAATCAAATGCGAATGTCGTTGAAGTTCCGGAGGACAACCTTACTCGGGATCTAACCCAAGGACAACCTTATCCGATCCTAAAGCCTCTAATGCAATTCTATATGTAGGAGAAGATAAGCAAGTGAAATAATTATACGAAAACAGAAATAAATAAATAAAAATCTGTGAAAAAGAAAACAAAGCTAGATTGGTGGTTTCACTGAATCTTAGCGCCCGACTCTCGATACCAATTGTTGGATCGAAAGTGTCGCTAGAGGGGGTGAATAAGCGATACGTGTCGTTAAAAAAACTTTTGCAATAAGTAAAAAGCAAGTAGAGAGTGCACAAAGGAAATATAAAGTAGACAAGATATTTTTACGTGGTTCACAATCTTTCGATTGCTAATCCACGGCCCTAGTGATCCTTGATCACGTACGGAGGGCAATTCACTAAAACCACTCCTCCTCGTTGGAAGTAGGAGCAACGATCACAAAAATAAATAAAGGCAAAGGGACACTCCCCCATTCCTTGTTACGATTAAAGCACAAAGATAATTTAAAGAAGTAGAACTTAAATAAATATACCGACAACTCTTATAAGTAGAAGATGTAGCTTTCGTTGTCGGCGGCACTTCGTCGTAGCAAATGTGAGTAGTAGTAGCGGCGTTACGACGGCGTGTTGAGAGCTCTTGATTTCTTATATTTTATGCTTGGCGTGAACATGTCTATTTATGGATATTGATCTATGAATTTAGACATAGGTAGTGTCCAAGGTGAGGTTCTTATCCCCCAAGTCTTGCTCATCCACATCCTTTGCGCCAACTCAAGGATGAGGTGCTTCATCCAACCACCTTGTGCCACAACTCAAGGATGAGGTGCTCATCCAACCACCTTGTGCCACCTCAAGGAGGCCTTCACGCCAACTTGTTGGAGCCATCCAACTTGTGCCACATCATGGGAGCCAACCATCTTGTGCCAACTCTCCTCATTTTGGGCGTCCAAGCTTGATGGTGGTTTGCCAACCATCTTGTGTTAACTCACCTCATTTTGGGCGTCCAACTTGATGATGGTTTGGATGTCCACCTTGATGCCACATCACCCTTTGTACCAAAACACGAGTCAAGTCCAAATTCACCCCCTTGAAATTCGAGCTCTTCTCGAGGCTGGAACTAGACCAGCAGTTGACTGTAGTAGACGACTGGTCAAAGGGTTTTGGACTGCAGTACAAGTTAGCTTAAAATATAAAGTACGATGGTTCTAACCAACTGATCTCGACCTAGACCTTCCATTGGAGGTATTGGGTCGGATCTACGCTTAACGTCCTTGCTTCGCTTTCACACGAGCTTACCTTGTAGCCTCGCTTCCGGTCTTCACCCGAGTACCTCGGCTTCCTCCGAAATCCCTCTGGCGTTGCCTGACCACCTCGGTTCCCACCGAGTGTCGCAGACCTTCCGCTCAACTTTAGCATTTCTGCACACTTAATTGAGCTCGTAAGATAACAAATATACTCTTAACTATTGAGCCTTTTGCCATAATCAAAATATCGGTTCGACTTTGGTGCCCACTGCACCAACACAATGGGCGAAGAACAGCACCCTAGGGCCAAGTCGTGTTGAAACACACGACCGTGTGGAGGCTCGATGGATTTGCACGACTAGGGTTTTTTCCAGATTTTGCAGCGGTCCGAGGTGATGTCTATATAAGGATGGCTCCGCCCAAACCCTAGGGAGGGGGTACGACGGCTAGGACGACACGCTGAAGCCCTAAAAACTTTGGTAACTCGCAGCGGAGAGGAGGAACATCGTCGAATGTCCACAACTTGCAATACAACGCCGGAGAGAGGATCACGAAGCATTGTATATCTCTATTTCTGCGCTCTCTTTCTATTGTAATCGAACTTAAACATGTTTTGTGATTCTTCCTTCATGTTTATGGAGTAGAACTTTTGATTCTAGGATTAGGGAGTAGCTTGTGTACATAGATAATGTTGGTTCATATTAAATTCTGGCCATAAGTTTAATTTGACAATTGGTAGTTGCTCATTATTATATCTACGTGTATTTGGCTTTCTTTCCACTGTGCTTAGGCGATACGAGGTGGTGACAGCCCTCGCAATCTAGATTTAGGAGGTTTGATGAAGAAACCTAGGGGTAAACCTGACCTCTAGTAATTGCGAGGAGAAGGGAGCGGTGGAATCGGAAACGGTCCACCGCAAGGATTGATTTGGCATCCTCGTACCCTCTATCCCATCCTTTTGGGCGAGGATAGCTCCCGGTGAATGCGGTCGCTTTGGGGAAGAGTGTATGATGTCCCTTCCCCAAAATCGTAGGTAGACGTTTAGACGACGCCAATTGACAACATTGTTCTGTGGTACACAAGTGAAACCGAAGTCCTAGGATCGCATTTTAAGACCCCGGCACACTCTTTTCCTCCTCCGTGTGACACCGCACAGAGTAGTATCCACCAATAGTTTTCACCAACCGACTCTCTCAGAGATTTCGTCCGAACAATCACAACCACTTAGTGAATTGGTACTCGAATCCCAGTCCCTGTGGGATCGATAATCTTTATTACTTGACGACATCCGTGCACTTGCGGGCGTTGAGTGCGAGCACGCACTTTGAGTCCCCGACGATAGCCGTCGCGAGATTTGAGGTCGCGCCTGTGAACATCAAGTTTTTGGCATCATTGCTGGGGACTGTCGATTCGATATCAAATCGAACGGTGTTAGATTGGATCAGACTTAGGATTAGATTATTTTCTTTTTAGTTTATCTTATCTTCTTAGTTCTATTTTCTATATTTAGATCTAGTTTTTATTTTTCAGTAGTAGTTTTTTTTATTTACTTATTGCATCTTAGATTTTTATTTGCTAGTTTTATTTACTTTCTGTTTATTTTAGCATTAGGTTAGCACTCTTTCTTTTGAGGTTTGGTTCGTCATATGCTTAGAAGACTAGGGTCCGAAGGTCTAATTTCGATCGATTTAGAGATTGAGCGAACCTTTCACCATCGGAGAGCAGCGCAGCGAAAGATGGAAGATCAAGCTGCATCCGAGGTGAACATTGTTGGTGCAATCGGCCCAGGTCACGATTGACCAGGACTCGAGTTTGACTTGAGTGATGTTTTGATGTTTCGACAAAAACATATGACAATGTAATTGTCAATGGAAAGTCCAAGAATGGGTCTTGGCATGGAAAGTCCAAGCATGGGTCTTGGCATAAAAAGTCCAACATGGGTTGGCAAGGGAAAGTCCAAGGGTTTTATTTTGGCGGCGTAAAGTCCAAGCAGGAGCTTGGCAGCATAAGTCCAATGATTGGCGGCGTAAAGTCCAAGCGGAGTCTTGGCGGCGTAAGTCCAATGTGCCTTGGCGGTGTAGACACCGTTAGCATGACATAGCTGATGGAAGCATCTGAAGACTAGCGTGATGGATGAACAAGTCATGGATGACTTGGAGGGATCCGAGAGACGTGAGGCTGATGGAGGTGGCTAGAAGGCTTAGGTCTAGGCTAAGGGTGGTCTAGCAAGTATGGGGGAACCATACTTGGGCTAAAACCTCATGTTTGAGGTGTGTCAGTCGACTGGTGCCATGTGGCAGTCGACTAGACCGAGTCAACTAGGGTTTGACTACGGGTTATGGCCAGAGGTGGGCGGTGGGCGGTCGATGAGCCAGATCGATCGATCGTGTGATCACCGGCGGTGCTCGAAAAATTGGCCACAGAATGGAGTCGAGACTCGACTGGTCGAGTGAGGACTCCATCAGTCGATTGATGGGTATGATCAGTCGACTGATGGTAGATCCGTTGGAATTATCCAACGTGGATCTAGCCATTGTCTCACGACAACAATGGCATCAGTCGACTGATGGTCCCGATCAGTCGACTGATTCACCTTTTCCAGCACAGGTTGAAGCTATATAAGGAGCTCGTGATGGAGGAAAAGACAGCGATTTTCTTGGGCAAAATTGAAGGGGGAAGTTGGTGCTTTCCAGTCCTTCAAAGCTAGTTCAAGGCAATCAAAGATCAAGCAATCCAAAGCTCTTGTAAAGTGTTTTTCCTTTACTTGCATTTGTATTTCATATTGTATTTGCTTGTATCTAATTGATTATTGTTGTAATCATTATTGTACGAGGTTTCTCCGCCTCCGGATTTTTCCGAGGAGTGTTTATTAGTGGTTGCATGTGCATCACTAGAGCTCGTAGAGCTCGATCCGTGGAGTAGGAACCGTGCAGTTTTGAACCACGTTATACCGTTGTGTTAGCGTGTTGTGCATTTCGTTATTGTTATTACTTTTCTATTTCCGCTGCGCTAACGAAATTGTAGAAACAAACGCGAAAGAATTCCATTGACGCTATTCACCCCCCTCTAGCCGTTACAAAGATCCTAACAAGCGGTATCAGAGCCAGGGGCTCTTCTACGGACTAACCGCCGGGAGCTAAGACAAAAGGCTAGAGGGTGAAGATGGAATTCTAAGACAAACTTGGATGGGATATCATTACTCCACCTCTATATGATCCAGAAGATTTTCCGGCGTGGAGAGCAAGAATGGAAACATTCTTGATGATGAACAAAGAGGATTGGTTCATCCTCGTTGAAGGCCTTGAACCCCCTAGGGATAAGAAGGGGAATATCCTAAAATTGAAAAAGTTGACCCAAGAGAAATGCCAAAAGCTCAAGACCGAACTAAAGGTAACGAAACTTTTGGAAGATTTAATCCCTAATGATGTTTTTTGCAAGCTAGGGGATTACATGTATGCCAAGGAGCTATGGAGAAAATTGGCAAGACTCCATGAGGAGAGTTCATCCTCAAGTGAAAGTGAGGAATCAGAAGTTGAGATGGAGTCAACTTCCGAATCGGAGAAAGAAGAAGTAGAAGAGGTGGAAGAAGCATCTACTTCTAGGATTGAGGAGGAGAAACCATCCTCTACACCGAAGCAACCTCAAGAAGAGCCTTCAACATCCGATCAAGATGAGAAAGCTCAAAATTCAACTCCGGCACCTACCACCACCCTAGGTAACTCAAACACTTTATTTTCAAATAAAAATCATATAATGTGCTTTGAGTGTAGGGAGTATGGGCATTACAAGAGAAAATGCCCAAAGAAGGTTAGGAAAGCCTCTCCGGCGCCCAAAAGACAACAAAAGTCAAAGGATGCCGGTTCCCCAAGTCAAAAGAGCAAGGAGCATATTATATGCTTCAAGTGCCATCAAAAGGGGCATTATAGAAGCCAATGCTCTAGGGGGAGGAAAAAGACCCAAGAAGAAGCATCACAAGTAGGGGGAGCTAAGGCTAACCCTAAGGTACATTTTAGTAGTGCATCTTCTAATTTAAATGTTAAAAAACATGCTAGGAATTTAAATTCTCCTGCAATTTATTAAAAGCATGCTAATAGGAATAAATGTTTTTGCTTAGGAGCTAAAAGTGTCCATTTTAGTAATAAGGAGAAATTTGGGACTAATGTCCCTAGAAAAACCATACCTAGGGAATCTATTAAGAAAATACAAGAACATCTAGGTTTTAATCCAAAATGGACTAGGCATATGCCAAGAAAGTCCAATGCCCAAGATTTAAATCAAAATTATAAAATTGGGCAATTAGAATTAGAAAACCAAGCCTTGAGGTCAAGGCTTGAAAAACTTGAGAAGATCCTCAACACTATGCAAAATCAATTTAAAGGGTCTAATGGTCAAACTCCTAGGTCAAGAAGTCAAAGTCAACATCTAGGACCTAAGAGTCAAAAGTCAACCAAGGGCAAGAATGGTTTGGGTCACAAACCTAAGTCCAAGGTGACTTATCATAGTGTTCCATTTGACTATGGAACACTAACTAGGTCTAGGAAGACCAAGGTCAATGGGGAAATCATCCCTAGAGTTGACCAAGGTTTGTGCCTAGTGGCCAAGGGTTCGAAGAAACCTAGGGTGGCCGCTAAGAAGGTTGTTAGGGAGGCAATCCCTAAGGTTAACCTAGGCAAGACCAAAATGACCAAGGCTAATAAGACTAGAAAGGTCATTAGGAAGGTATCTAGGGAGGTTATCCCTAAGGAATACCTAGTTAATTCAATGAGCTCAAATAGATTTTGGGTTCCAAAGAGCGTGATTGATTCACGTTAAATGGATTAGAATGTGTCAACCATGATTGGATGAGTAGTTAACTCAACCATGGTAAAGATGACACTTTAGGTTGTTTTCAAGGTTATAGGTGCCTTGGAAAAACATTTGAGCTTTAATCCTAAAGGATTTTAGGATGTGCCAATATAGTTTTTTGAAAAACATGAAAATCAATAAAATTGGCACAATCTAGATTTAGAGGTCATAGTGTGTAACTTTGATTGTTGGCACAGTTTAAAAGTTCATGTAAAAGTAACATCAAGAGTGATACTCAAGTGTCACACAACTTGATGTTTTGTACTCACCATGCTTCATATGTTTTACCTTATGTTTGCATGGAAGGAATGTCTAGGATGGATTGCATCTCACAAAACAAGTCTTTTACCTTTGATTGTGTATTTCAACACTAAGAAAGGGTGAGATGTTAGGATTTGGAAATCATTGAATGTTAATGTTTGCAAAAATGAAATAAAACATTAAAATACATTAACGAATACATGAATGTAAGTGTAACATCAATATGTTCGATATAGAAGAATAAACATGATAAAATGGATTAATTAGATGAAGAAATCGAGATTTTCAGAATTGGAAATCAGATATCGATCGGCGATACGATTATCGATCGTGATAACATCTTAGAGTAACACGATACGATGCGGTCATCGATCAGTGCTAGCTTCATGACTCATTGTTTGAACATCGATCGTGATGATGGTACTTGTTCACCGAGGCCGAGGGTCATCGTAGAGTGCTCGGTAATCGAGTGATCGCACATCGATCGTGATAATCGTAGCACGCGTCACGAAGGTTCATCGATCGATTGCAGCCGGATCGATCATTGCCGGCTCATTAAACCCGTAATAAACGCGATCGATCGGTGATAGTGCACATCGGTCGGCGATTCTGTATAACGCCGAACCGCTAGGGTTCAGTCTCTTCACGCGACGCGCTTTCGTTCTCTTCTTCTTCTCCGATCGCCATCCTTTTCTCCGACCGATCCTTCCGGCCGTGCCAGCCGCCCAAAGTGTTAGGTTTGATGGATAAGCCTCTCTTCTTATGTTTTTCACTTATTTCAAGCCCTAGTTCACGCATTTTAGGGTTTGTTTTCCCTATCTCCGATTAGGGTTCCAGCGTCTGAGTTTTCCGGCGAACCTTCCGGTGACTCCTCAGTAATATCTGAGCATTTCCTCCGGCCACACCTCCAAATGGCGCCTAAGTAACACTCTTCTTACCCAAGTCCTAATTTGCCTTTCCATTATAATTTAGTTTTTATCTAATCATGTATTATGTCCTTGCATGTCATATCATTACATTGCATTCATAATAGGAGAGCCCGTAGGAATGATCCACCCGAGGGTGAATCTCGATTTGTAGTTGGTTAGGTACATCGATAGGGACTTTTTCAATCGCCATTGTAGTGATGTCATGGAATTAATTACATACTATAATCTCATGAAAATTGTCCTATGCACCCATCCTATTAACGATGACCTTCTTAAGGAATTTTATCAAAACCTAAAAAAGGTGGATGACGGCCCTACCTACACTACTCGCATTGCAAAACGCGAGTTAGAGTTTACTCTACGATCTTTGCGGGAGTTTCTCGAGTGTAAGCCCTCGGATGACACCTTTATCTTTTCCCTACCATGGATTTTCCTTTACGAGCCCTTTGACCATATCTCTATGGAGTCCATGCATGAGCATATCTTTGGTTATCCTCGTCCACCCCGAATTTATTCCTATCCTTTGAGTTATACACTTTTTGACAATGTACTTTATAAGGTCATTGTTGGGTGTTTTTTTCCTATCGTCACTCGGGGTCTGGCCAAGATTCGGCCTCCCCATCTCTTTCTTCTATATGTCATGCATCATAGGTTAGACATTAACTTTGCATTAAACATGTTTCACTGCATTGTGCATTTCACTTCCTGTCAAGGAAAGTGCATATGCCATATGGTCATATCATCGCGGCATGGCTAGAGTCGTAGGCGTTAACATCCACGAGGGTTCTCACGAGGCGCTATCGAGGTGTCTGTTGTATATCGATTCGTAACTTCTCGTTAGCAAAGCTACGGATAGGGGCTGGCGAGATGGAGTTGGCGCCTCGACCACCACCAGCACGAGAGCCTCCTCGGTACCCGAGAGGCGCGTGAGGACTACGAGGATCGAGCGCCGCGATGAGATGATCGGATCTTGGCGAATGCATCGTGCCGGCGGGTCCATCGGTCGTCGTGGCGGTGGAGTCGGTTCGAGACTATCGGATCGATTGACTCTGGTACATCGAGAGATATTGGCGAGCCAAGCATCGCCGGCGCCGTCTTGATCGGATGGAGGAGTCCCAGAGCCGCATCGAGCAGTGTCAGCTCGATATGTTAGAGATGATGCGGGCCTGGACTTTGAGTCAGCAGCCTCCTCCACCGCCACCTCCTGCAGACGATTAGATATTGATGATATTAGATTTTCTGTGGTTGTCAGTTTTTGTAATGAGATTGAGCATAGCCAATCTCCATTTTGAATGTAAAAGACTAAAAGTTTTTAAGTTAAATAAAATTTTTGTTTCTGAAAATCTTGTGTGTTTGGATGAGTACTTGTATTATTGTATTGATTATGAAAGTTGATATATCATGACATGAAATTGCATCCTATCATATACCATGTCATGTCATTGTTTAGGATTATTTTAGATGTCATGTGTTCTTAAAGTTCATCATATGTCATGACATCATGATCATTGGTCATGTTTTTTATTTTGCCATCACTATGCCATGATCATTTCATGCATTAATTTGATTGAACATTGATTTAAGGAAAATGGCATGACTTGAAGTCTCACTTATAAGGGAATCAAGTAGGGTTTCCTAGGAAATGCATGAAACCCTAGATAAAGTGAATCAAACCCCACATCTCACATCACATTGATATGTATGTGTATTTATACACTCTAGATACATGTGAGATGCTAGGATAATAAGTTAGGTTCAAGATGCATGGGTAGTGCATCTAGATGAGCTCAAACTTATTTTAATTATCACCAAGAATCATAAGGAAAGCTAATATACAAGTTATGTATATTTAGCCAATAAATTATGGTTCAAAATAGGTTTTCAAAAACACTTTAAATTCAATTTAGAAAACCTTGGTGAAGTCTATCTTTTGATAGCAATCACCATTGATAAGATTGATACAAAGTGAGCTTAAACTTTAAAGTTTTTAGTCACTTTTGGATTTTGTATCAATCTCCTATTTCGATGGTAAAAATATTTTTCCAAAATTTTTCACCTATTGTATTGGTCGTGAGTATTATAAGTACCAAATTTCGTGATTTTTCGATATACGTATAATTATTTATGATTTTCTAAAATTCAACTCTGATAACTGAAATTCGGAATTAAGATTACCGATCGCCATTGGTGGCGCATGATCGTTGAGGTGCCAATCGATCGATTGAATCACTGATCGTAGCCCTGAATAGGGGTAAACAAGGTTGTTTAACTCGATTTCAGCTACGGTTATGGTCCCTAATCACTCCTAACCCTAGGATATGCATTGGGTAGCATTATAAAGGGTGAAAATCCATTGGATATGGATTAGGAAAAGTGTTTAGGGTTTGTATCAATTTTAAGGTGTTGGAAAGTTCAATATTGAATTTCTAACCTTAATTTTGATGGATTAGAGTTCCTATTGGCTTAGGGACTTCCCAAGGACATTGTTGGTGCAATGGTCAAGGGGGAGCAAGCCTTTAGGGGGAGGTATCCATCTTGGGATGATGGATGTGTTTTTTTTTTCTCCTTGAAGAGGAGAAGTTATTGGGAGAATATGACATCAATTGGGAAAATGATGGGACTTTTGAGAGACCCAATTTGGAAATTGGGAGAGTAAATGGGATTGCCTCTCTTGAGTGATATGTGAATTATCACTAGGAAGATGGTATACATCCTAGGTATTTTTGGATCAAGGGGGAGATTGTAAGATCTCATTGGGACAATGAGACATTGACCTCCTTGGAGAGATAACCTTTTTGATGTTAGTCAAAAAGGGGGAGAATATTTGGGGAGAACATTTGGAGAGTATTTACCAATTTGGGATAATTGGTAAGGGATTTGAGTTAGTGTTCTAACTCAATAATTTGTTTGGTTTTTGTCAAACATCAAAAAGGGGGAGATTGTTGGTGCAATCGGCCCAGGTCACGATTGACCAGGACTCGAGTTTGACTTGAGTGATGTTTTGATGTTTCGACAAAAACATATGACAACGTAATTGTCAATGGAAAATCCAAGCATGGGTCTTGGCATGGAAAGTCCAAGCATGGGTCTTGGCATAAAAAGTCCAACATGGGTTGGCAAGGGAAAGTCCAAGGGTTTGATTTTGGTGGCGTAAAGTTCAAGCAGGAGCTTGGCAGCATAAGTCCAATGATTGGCGGCGTAAAGTCCAAGCGGAGTCTTGGCGGCGTAAGTCCAATGTGCCTTGGCGGTGTAGACACTGTTAGCATGACATAGCCGATGGAAGCATCTGAAGGCTAGCGTGATGGATGAACAAGTCATGGATGACTTGGAGGGATCCGAGAGACGTGAGGCTGATGGAGGTGGCTAGAAGGCTTAGGTCTAGGCTAAGGGTGGTCTAGCAAGTATGGGGGAACCATACTTGGGCTAAAACCTCATGTTTGAGGTGTGCCAGTCGACTGGTGCCATGTGGCAGTCGACTGAACCAAGTCAACTAGGGTTTGACTGTGGGTTATGGCCTAGCAGTCGACTGCCAGAGGTGGGCAGTCGATTGATGGCTCGAGCAGTCGACTGATCGTGTGATAAGTCGACTGGTGCTCGAAAAATCGGCCACAGAATAGAGTCGAGACTCGACTGGTCTAGTGAGGACTCCATCAGTCGACTGATGGGTATGATCAGTCGACTGATGGTAGATCCGTTGGACTTATCCAACGTGGATCTAGCCGTTGTCTCACGACAATAGTGGCATCAGTCGACTGATGGTCCCGATCAGTCGACTGATTGACCTTTTCCAGCACAAGTTGAAGCTATATAAGGAGCTCGTGATGGAGGAAAAGACAACAATTTTCTTGGGCAAAATTGAAGGGGAAAGTTGGTGCTTTCCAGTCCTTCAAAGCTAGTTCAAGGCAATCAAAGATCAAGCAATCCAAAGATCTTGTAAAGTGTTTTTCCTTTACTTGCATTTGTATTTCATATTGTATTTGCTTATATCTAATTGATTATTGTTGTAATCATTATTGTACGAGGTTTCTCCGCCTCCGGATTGTTCCGAGAATGAGTGTTTATTAGTGGTTGCATGTGCATCACTAGAGCTCGTAGAGCTCGATCCGTGGAGTAGGAACCGTGCGGTTCCGAACCACGTTATACCATTGTGTTAGCATGTTGTACATTTCGTTATTGTTATTACTTTTCTATTTCTGCTGCGCTAACGAAATTGTAGAAACAAACGCGAAAGAATTCCATTGACGCTATTCACCCCCCTCTAGCCGTTACAAAGATCCTAACAAACATAGGCAGCCAACCTCTGTGGGACTACGCAGCTCCTAGTGCTAGAGGATTTAGGCCGAGCATAGCTGTACCATCAATTTCGACAAATAACTTTGAGCTGAAGCCGACACTTATACATATGGTTCAGCAGAGCCAATTCGGGGGAGATGCAACTGAAGACCCGAACCGGCATCTTGAGGCTTTTCTCGAAATCTACTCAACTATGAAATTGAACGGAGTCCCTTCTGACATGATCTGCCTGAGCCTGTTCCTGTTTTCACTGCGGGATAAGGCTAAGGCATGACTTCACTCCTTACCCTCTGGCAGTATCACCACATGGGAGCAGTGTGAGAAGTAGTTTCTGAATAAATACTTCCCACTAAGTAAGACTGCTCACATGCACCACCTTTTCATGAGATTTTGCCAGAAGGAGGGGGTGTCCTTATTCGAAGCATGAGATCGCTACAAGGGGCTACTTTACCAATGCCCACACCATGGACTGGAGAGGTGGTTGGTGATCCACATTTTCTATAATGGGATCGCTTACGCCACAAAGATGTCCCTAGATTCTGTCGCAGAAGGAGCATTAATGAACAAGACCATAGAGGAGGCAGAGGAGCTTATTGAAGAGGTGGCACAAAGCCACCATCAATGGGCCTCCGAACGTGGTCAACCCATGCCTGCGGCAGGACGATACACTGTCAACTCCATGAACCACCTTTTGACAAGGATGGACGCACTTAGCAGATGGTTTGAATCTTTGAATCCTTCATCTGCATGCACGGCTATTGATTTTGGAGAAGGAGCGGCAGCGTATCGTGAGGACCCCTATGGAGGGCAAGGGACTTCAGACAAGAAGATTGAGCAGTGTGACGCGATTGGGGACTATGATCAAAAGCCCCACAACTCGTACTTTAATACCTACAATCCCTAATGGAGAAGTCACCCAAATTTCTCCTACAAAAATAACTCGGGAAACTCCCAACCATCCGGAGGGTACGGGCAATAGCAGGGCAATGGGCAGTGACCACAGAAGTCCAGACTGGAACAGATGATGGAGGACTTCATCGCTACCCAAACTAAGGTCAATGAGGAATTTCGTCACCAGCATCAAAAGTCTGAAGAAGCACTGAGAGACTTGAAGGCCACCGTTGACGACCTTGCAAGTCATACTAGGATGTTGGAGACACAAGTGGCCCAAATAGCCCAATCCGTGTCACAACCTATGAAAAACTCTTCGACGAGCCAAGGAAAGGAGGAAGGAGTAGGGCAAAGTAGCCAATTCGCCAAGGGGTGTGCAACAATGATTTTCACCCTAGACCAAGCTGAGTTTGAAGAGAAAATTCCAATACAGCTTAAGGACCCTGGCGAATTCGTTATTCCTTGCTCGATTTATGGGGAGAGCTTCGACGAAGCGCTATGCGACTTGGGGTCATCAGTCAGTGTGATGCCCTACACATATTTTTTGAAGATGGGACTGAGCGGGCTCCAACCAGCGAATCTTGGTATTCGTATGGGGGATGATTCAGTGAAGGAGCCCGTTGGCCTGCTACTACACGTTCCTGTGATGATTGAGGATTTCGTGATACCTACAGAATTCATCATACTGGACATAGGACCGAATCCCCAAAATCCTATCATTCTGGGAAGGCCTTTTCTAGCAACCGCAGGGGCGTGCATAGATGTGAAGGCACACTGGATCTCCTTGGAGGTAGATGGGGAGATCATCCTTTTCAGCCTTTCGAAGCATAGAACTCCCTACTTTGATGGCTTCACGATTAGCAGATTGAAGCTGGAACCTCCAGATGCAGATCTTGAGACAGATGAATAGAAGTTCACTGAACTACCAGAGCCGAGTTAATAGAAGAGTGTGGTTGAGCTAAACGACCTTAAACAAAGCGCTTCTTGGGAGGCAACCCAAGTTTAGCTTTAGATTTCCCTTTTGTAGGGGATCAATCGATGTGTATTGGTCGGCTAGAAGAGGGTGAATAGCCCTCTTTCGTTCGATGGTGGAATTCACTCGTTCTCATTGCGTTGCGTGTCTATGATAGTTGTTAGCGCAGTAGAATAAAATGATAATAACAATACTAACAACACATAACAATCACAAACAATACACAAGCATATACGTGGTTCGCAACCGAATGGTTCCTACTCCACGGGCGAGCTCACCGAGCTCTAGTTATGCGCACGACACTAACTAAACTCCTTCTCGACTACACGTCGGAGGTGGAGAAACTTCTCACTGTTGGAAATCATGCTAGCCCTCGGAATGCTCATCGGCTCCCACTGCCCCCAGATTAAAATGTTCACTAATGAAAACTAATCCGGATAGGATGAGTTTCCTAAGCATAACCAATTCGTCGTCGTGCTAATGACTCGAGCAATAGCTTGAACAAACTTGTTTTCAAGCAATCAACTCTTCTAGTCGGTTAGCCGCGGAAGAGACGACGGACGGATCACCGGTTTTTGTGTTTGTTTTCGGGGTCCATGATTATACAAATACATACGAATGTAAACTAGTATAATCAACAAATACTAACATAAAGAACATAAGCTAGCATAACAATAAGAACATGCAAAGATCAATAATAAAAGTTGTAAAACTTTTATACCTCTCGATCTTCTATCATATGTCCTAACCTCCTTGTAGACTTCGTGTGGGCGAAAATCCTCCACAAGTTGAAGCTTTCAAGATCTTCTTCAATCCAAAGAAAGAAGAACTCTCTTTCCCTTCTTGCTTGAGCCAACCACCAATCCTCAAAGGATTGATGCCGCCGGCCCCAAGAATAGAGAGAACAAAATGGAAACAACCAAGGAACCGAACTAGGCACAAACCCTAGCTCCTAGTGCCGCCGGCCAATATGGAGTGAAGAGGAGAAAGGGAATATGTTGGGCGCCGACCAAGGTGGAGGGAATAGAGGAAGGAATCGGCCACAGCCTAGGAAGAAGAAGAACTCCTCTCCTATAGTTGCCGCCCACCTTCTTGCAAACCCTAGCCGCCCAACCATAAGAGCCAAACCCTAATCTAATTAGGGTTTCTTCCTTATGGTTTCTTGCCGCCCAACCAAGGTGGAAGGAAGAGATCTAGGAGCCGGCCACCTTCTAGGAAGAAGAAGAGATCTTCCACAAGTTGCCGCCCACTCTTCCTTCCAAACCTTGCCGCCCAACCAAAGAGCCAAACCCTAATCCAATTAGGGTTTCCTCCTTAGGGTTTCTTGCCGCCCAAGCAATGAGAGGCTAAACCCTAATCTCCGTCATCCAAATCTTGGTTGCCGCCCAACCCATTCTCCCATATATATAGAGTTAGGTTTAGGCCCAGGTTTAATCTCCTCCATTGGTTCTAGAGATTTAATCTCAATCATCGGATCTAAAGATTTAATCTCAACCGTCGGATCTAGAGATTTAATCTCAACCGTCGGATCTAGAGATTTAATCTCAACCGCTGGTTTTAGAGATTTAATCTCAACCGTCGGTTCTAGAGATTTGATCTCTACCGTCGATTCTAGAGATTTAATCTCAACCGTCGGTTCTAGAGATTTGATCTCTACCGTCGGTTCTAGAGATTTAATCTCAACCGTCGGATCTAGAGATTTGTTTTCCATCATTTGATCTAGACTTCAAGAGGTTTATATTAGGCTACGATAGGGACCATGAGGAGGAGTTGGATCTTGGCCACCCGATGGATCGGAACTACACAAACTTGATCCATCAATGATGTTCCATTCCACTAGAGGATCATCATTGAATTACCTCACCAACCCCCATAAATCAATATGGGCTCTATATATTATTTGTACATCCATCTCCCGGTGTTTAAGATATCGAATGTCCGTTAATTAATTGATTTACTGACCATCAATTAATTAACATCTAACTCCTCGAGTAGTACCACTCAACCTTATCATCATGTTGACTAAGTCAACCTGCAGGGTTTACATGATGAACCTTATGAGCTCCTCAAGGGGACATCATCAACCTAATACATAGGACACAGTTTCCTCCTATAATCAACGACACACCATGTAAATAATATCATTTCCCAACTTACCGGGCTTATTGATTTAATCCATAGAAATCTCACCCTTTGGTAAATCAAAGAAATAAATACTAAGTACATGTGCCCGTTATTATATCGGGATTAAGAGAATGTACAACATAATATCCGAGGTCCGATTCAATTATGTAGTCAGCAATAAATTGAATCACCTCTATGTCGGTCCTGCTCAATACACCTAAGTGTACTAGTGTAACTCTATGTTCAAGATAAAACAATACCAAGCTACACTACAACCGTGCCAATGGTTTGTCCAAAACCATCTTGGTTGTGAGACTCTACTTATACTCTACAAGGGACTGATAACATGATCTTCTGTGCCACACCCAAGCACCATGTTATCTACAATGTAAAGTATTAGACAATATGCACATATATAAATAAAGTGCAAACAATGATCATGTGATTCTTATTTCAAAATAAAGATGTTCATACAAAAGAGTTAGGCTTTCAGTATACATCCCAACAATCTCTCACTTATACTAAAAGACTATGCTGTCCTCATACTGCCATACATCTGATTCCCCTTCCCTCCACATGCCGATCAAAGCTTTCGCTAGAAGGGCCTTAGTGAAAGGGTCTACCAGGTCATCCTCTGATGCAATCTAGGCGACAGTAACTTCTACCTTCTTTACGATTTCTCGTATCAGGTGGTACTCGCGCTCTATGTTTACTAGCCTTATGGGCTCGTGGTTCCTTTTAGTTTGCAACTGCACCATTATTATCACAATAAATTGTGATAGTTCTAGGCAAACAAGGAATCACATCCAAGTCCATCAGAAAGTTCCTGAGCCACACAGCTTCTTTGGCCGCCTCATAGGCTGCCACATACTCAGCTTCCATGGTGGAGTCTGCCACGCATTTTTGCTGGGCACTCCTCCATACAATGGCTCCACCTCCTAAAGTAAACACAAAACCTGAGGTAGACTCACTGTTATCCCTATCTGATTGGAAGTCGCAATCCATGCAACCCACAGGGAGTAATTGGTCTGCCCAGTAAACTAGCATATAATCCATAGTCCTTCTCAGGCACTACAATATATGCTTTACTGTAGTCCAATGTCCCTGTCCTGGATTACTCTGATATCTACTGACCATGCCCACGATAAAACAGATATCTGGCCTCGTATAGAGCATCGCATACATGAGGCTTTCTATTGCCGAAGCATAAGGAACCGCCTTCATCTCCTCTATCTCCTTTGATGTTGGGACTCATCTCTTTAGATAAAGGTACTCCATGCCAAAAAGGTAGAAAACCTTTCTTGGAGTTCTGCATGCTAAAACGATCAAGATTGTGTCTATGTATGAAGCTTGGGATTAGCACACTAACCTTGATCCCAAGGATGTGTTCCACTTCTCCCAAGTCCTTCAAAACTATTTGGACAACCATACCCTTACATCCGATAACACTCCGATATTGTCGCCAACTATCAAAATGTCATCTAGGTATAGTACAAGAAATACCACTATGTTTCCATCACATCTCTTGTATACACAAGACTCATCCGGACTTTGAATAAATCCATAAGTCTGGATTTACCTCATCAAAGTGGATGTTCCAAGACCTCAAAGCTTGCTTCAATCCATAAACGGACCGATTAGGCTTACATACAATACGCTCTTTGCCCTTAGTAATGAATCCCTCTGGTTGCTCAATATAGATGTTTTCCTCAAGACTTCCATTAAGGAAAGTTGTCTTGACATCCATCTGTCACACCTCATAATCCATATGAGCTGCTATGCATAAGAGCTCCCAGACCTGACTTGAATCCATAGATTCAATCTCAGTATTCATTGCACTTTGCCAAGATGTTGTATCTTTATCTTGGATTCTCTCGTCGTATGTCTAGGGATTAGGTTCATGTTTGCTAGGGACCAAATCAGAAGATTCGTCCAAAAATATGAATCTAATAGGCTGCCTAACAACCCTCCCACTACGACGAGGTATCATCTGTGTATCCTTTGTGACACGCAGTGCAGTGACATATGGTATATCCTCTTGTACCGGTGGTACTAAAGAAGTCACTTTCCCTTTTAACTCCTCTCCTGAATAATTTTACTCTTGGGCTTGTGTCTTATCACATAGTCTTCCTCTAAATCGCATTCGTTAACGATCACCGATCTCTAGGAAAAACAAGTCAATAACTCATCATCGATTTAACCATTTCCATAAGATCGCCCTTCTATCAAGCATCATCACAATATGCCAGCAATACGCAACTGAGTACCAATTGGGATTGAATCCCAACCTTTGATAAGTAGTTCCTAAACTCTCCCAAGAGGTTGTCACCACCACGATCAGATCGTAGTGTCATCCATATCTTGAATAATCGTCTATAAAAGAGACGAAATATTAAAGATTACCTCTTGCCTAGATAGTTATAGGACCTCACAAATAAGAATGAACCATTTCTAACACATCTTTGGCTCTATACCCCTTGGCCTTAAAAAGGCCTCTTGGTCATCTTACCCTCCAAGCAAGATTCGTAGGTTGGGAGGTCCTCCACCACTAATGAACCCAAAGGTCCATTAGCTATCAACCTTTGAATTCTGCTTAGGTTAATGTGACCAAGCCTAAGAAGCCAAAGATATGTTTGGTTCATCTTCGAAGGTTTTTTTCTCTTATTGGAATTAGAAGATGAGTTATTAACTTCAATTTGCATCGTGGAAGGTTTTCCCTATTCCTTTTATAACAACTCTGTCATTAAAAGAAATAGAATATCCATCCATAATAATTTAGAAACAGAAACTAAATTCTTTCTAAATAAAGGTACATAAAGGGAATTTTCCAGAACCAAAGTTTTATTATTCTCAAGAGATAAATAAAACTTCTCCCACTGTAATAGCCGCCACCATCATGGCATTGGCCAAGTAAATGGTAATCTCCCCTTTAGCTAGTCATCGGATTTCCTGGAACCCTTGCAAAGTGTTGCAGACATGATTAGTGGCTCCCGTATCTACTCACCAGGTGCCGGTAGATATCACCACTAATCATGTTTCAATGACTAGTCCAAAAGATATACCTTTGTTCTGTTTTGGATTGGGACAGTCCTTCTTCCAATGTCCATCCTGTTTGTAAGTGAAGTACTTGCCTTTCGGCTTCTTCACTCTTCCTTGAGATCCTCCCACCATCTTTGCTTCACCATGTTTCTTCTTCTTCTTGCCTTTCGGCTTAGAAGTAGAAACCTTTTTGAGCAATGATGGCTTGAGTGTTGGGAGATCGGTTGGCCGGCTAGAGGGGGGGTGAATAGCCCTAATTCGTCGGACGTCGTATTTTGCTTGTCTACAAAATATTAGCGCAAGCGGAATATACAAATGTAAATAAATACAAGCAAAATATAAGCAAGCAAGACAAACACCGAGATGTAACGTGGTTCACGGCTATGCCGCTAATCCACGGTCCGATTCGTCCACGGTGAATCACTCCGAAACCCAATCACTATTGGTCTCTCCTTTGCACCAAGCTAGGTGGAGGTAACCTTTACAAACACTCCTCTTACAAATAGAATGGAAATAAGCTTGAGTAAGAGGATGGAAAGCTTTAGGGATCTTTGGGAGAGTATTAGAGCATAAGCATTAGGCTCCCAAACCCTTACCCCCTTCCTTTTTATAGAGGAAGAGGGTTTCTTCCCGTTGACACAGGATCAGTCGACTGATGCCCTAGATCAGTCGACTGATCTCGTAGCCGTTGCCCAATAACGGCTGCTTTCCACGTTGGATTCCATCCAACGGTATTATCGATCCGTGATGGGACCATCGATCGACCGATGCTCGATCGATCCGAGTGCTCAATGAGTCGACTCCATTCTATGCGTGCAGATTCCATCGATTGCCTTCACTGACGCGATCATTGCATCGACATCGATCGGCCGATTCCATGTGATCGGCCAAGCCCTAAACCGGTCTTATACCAGTCGAATAACCCATCGACTCAGAGCAGTCGACTGCCATGACATGGCAGTCGACTGGTGTCGGGAAAACCCATCCGACACTTGGCCAAATGGCCAAGTTTCACCTAAGAGCTACCCTTCCCTGGGTTACAATCGCTCACTCTCATTTCTCGGAGTCCCTGGCCTTTGAAGTTCTCTTCGTTCTCGGCCACGTCCCTCGGCAGCATCAGGCGCACGGCTCTGCAATGCTCCTTCGCGTCTCTTGCCTCGAAGTCTACTTCCTCCGGCTTCACTCCAAGCTTCTCGTCCGTGGTCCCTCGGATGCTCCAAGCGCCGCGGCCGCAAAGCTATCCTTCACCGACTCAAGGCACGAGTCATGAGATGTGAAACTCGCCACGGCTCCATGTGCGAATTACTAAGTCCTGCACGACTTCAACGCACATATCACATCAACAATACCAACCTAACTTCAACCCTTTGCCACACCATCAAAACCATATCACGGCAAGAGATTGCCCTAACAATCTCCCCCTTTTTGATGTGTGGCAATCCGTTTAAGTTAGGTAAAAACATTTGATATAAATTTTAAGGAAAGAAAGCATGTAAACATAAACATTTGATAGCAACATGCAACTCCCCCTTAATCCATGAAACTCCCCCTTAATCTCTCCCCCTATCATAAATAACTTAAACATATTCATTTCTCCCCCTTTGACACCATCAAAAATATGAATATCAAGTTATAAACATATGACATCAAGTCTAATAGAAAGAAAATACCACAAGTTGATAAAAAATTGGAATTCAGCCGTTCGGTCCGAAATGCCATCGATCATCGTTGAGATACGATCGGGCACATGATTTTCGGGATTTCTGATTTTTCTGGCCGAATTTCAGAAATGCGTTAAAAATTCCAGAAAATTCGAAAAATCATAAAATTTGGGGAACACATTTCTTTTAAGTATTTCTATCAGTGAAAAATATGTTTTCATGAAAAGTCATTATATTTTCTGATATTTACCAAAAATCCAAAAACTTTAAAAACTACTAGGTTTTTGATCATGAAAGTATCAAGTTTGACACCTAGTTTTGGTTCCAATTGTTTCAAAACATGAATACATGTATTTTAAAGTGAGAAATTGTTTTGAAAACATATGAAATATCCAACCATGATCTTTGGGCAATATGTCTATGAATTAAACATAAGCCTTCCCCATGATTGGTCTATTATTGCTAATTTGATACATTAAATGACCATCTAAATGCCCTGTTTGTAAGTGAAGTACTTGCCTTTCGGCTTCTTCACTCTTCCTTGAGATCCTCCCACCATCTTTGCTTCACCATGTTTCTTCTTCTTCTTGCCTTTCGGCTTAGAAGTAGAAACCTTTTTGAGCAATGATGGCTTGAGGACACTCTTTGAAGAGTTCATACTTGTACTCCTTAGCAGATAAGACAATATCTAGATTCTTTTCCAATCAACATTATTTGGGTATAGTAAGTTTATTTCCTTTAGTATCATAGTAAGTGGACTGAAAAGTCAATTTTAAAAATCCTAAGAATCACAATGATCAAAATATTAGATTTCAAATATTATTGATTCCTCAAACAATAAAATTTCGAAATCAACCAACACCTCAAAATACCGAGAATATCGCATACCACGATAGTGTGGACGTATACGAATTCTACATTTGTAAGGGGAGGTTTTACCCATTAATTTTATTATCATGTCAACCTTACTTTTTGACAAATAAAATTAATAGTTGGTTCCTCTTTGGCCCTACAAATAAAAGCAGTGACTCCGATGGGGAGGATACTTTTTATTTGCATCTAAGTGTGCACCATTACACGCTACTAAGGGAATTATTTCGGATTATGTGCCTTACCGCTGTGGAAGTACACACGCTCCTAGATAATTTCCTATAACCATTATTTGACCTAGTGATCCCAAACAAACCCATCCGATGGGGAGGAAGGCACTTAGAGCCAACGCGCAAGTTTATTGCATCACACGTCAAATTGTAATGGAGGCCGCGGGAATTAATTAAAATGTCCCTCTCCCACTTAGTAAATTGAAAATGAGGAATTTTCAAGCACACACAACATGATTATTATTACTGTAGATTTCAATAAAAATTATTGATTCCTCAAACAATAAAATTTTGAAATCAACCAACACCTCAAACACCGAGAATATCGCATGCCACGATAGTGTGGACGTATACGAATTCTACATTTGTAAGAGGAGGTTTAACCCATTGATTTTATTATCTTGTCAACCTTACTTTTTGAAAAATAAAATTAATAGTTGGTTTCTCTTAGGCCCTACAAATAAAAGCAGTGACTCCGATGGGGAGGATACCCTTTTATTTGTATCTAAGTGTGCACCATTACATGATACTAAGGGAATTATTTCGGATTATGTGCCTTACCGCTGTGGAAGTACACAAGCTCCTAGATAACTTCCTATAACCATTATTTGACCTAGTGATCCGCAAACAAACTCATCCGATGGGGAGGAAGGCACTCAGAGCCGACGCGCAAGTTTGTTGCATCACACGTCAAATTGTAATGGAGGCCACGGGAATTAATTAAAATATCCCTCTCCCACTTGGTAAATTGAAAATGAGGAATTTTCAAGCACACACAACATGCATATAAAACAAATCAGCAATAAATATGAAAAAAAATAGAATTTTTTCCAACTATTATGGCATTGTTCTCCAATATGCGTCCCGTCATCTCACCACCTCGTCCGCTCCATCTTTTCCCGTGCACAAGTCACCAAAGAGATCCGAGCCGAGATATATCATTTTAATTTACATCCATCAATTCTATACTCCACGAAAAAGTGTACAAATAATCTAGATCGAAAGTAAACTAAAATGAGCGGCTAAACAATGCCGTATTTAATTACAAAAAATTAAATACTAATCTAGCCTCGTCAACCCCGAGGATTCAAATAATATACATACAATCACACACAAACAACCACATACACACATATAGCCATAATAGTCGGATCTTATGCCTGCAACCAAAAAGTTAGCCTACGCACATCCTACTATTATCCGGCATACTCAATATATGATATGTGCATGAAAGTAATCGAATCCAAAACACACAAAAACAGAAACTGTGGCTCTGATACCAATTGATGGAAATCATGCTAGCCCTTGGAATGCTCATCGGCTCCCACTGCCCCCGGATTAAAATTTTCACTAATGAAAACTAATCCGTATGGGATGAGTTTCCTAAGCACAACCAATTCGTCGTCGTGCTAATGACTCGAGCAATTGCTTGAACAAACTTGTTGTTCAAGTAATCAACTCTTCTAGTCGGTTAGCCGCGAAAGAGACGACGGACGGATCGCCGGTTTTTGTGTTTGTTTTCAGGGTCCATGATTATACAAATACATACGAATGTAAACTAGTATAATCAACACATACTAATATAAAGAACATAAGCTAGCATAACAATAAGAACATGCAAAGATCAATAATAAAAATTGTAAAACTTTTATACCTCTCGATCTTCTATCGTATGTCCTAACCTCCTTGTAGACTTCGTGTGGGCGAAGATCCTCCACAAGTTGAAGCTTCCTAGATCTTCTTCAATCCAAAGAAAGAAGAACTCTCTTTCCCTTCTTGCTTGAGCCAACCACCAATCCTCAAAGGATTGATGCCGCTGGCCCCAAGAATAGAGAGAACAAAATGGAAACAACCAAGGAACCGAACTAGAAACAAACCCTAGCTCCTAGTGGCGCGCGGCCAAGATGGAGTGAAGAGGAGAAAAGGAATATATTGGGTGCCGGACAAGGTGGAGGGAATAGAGGAAGGAATCGGCCACACCCTAGGAAGAAGAAGAACTCCTCTCCTATAGTTGCCGCCCACCTTCTTGCAAACCCTAGCCACCCAACCATAAGAGCCAAACCCTAATCTAATTAGGGTTTATTCCTTATGGTTTCTTGCCTCCCAACCAAGGTGGAGGGAAGAGATCTAGGAGCCGGCCACCTTCTAGGAAGAAGAACAGATCTTCTACAAGTTGCCGCCCACTCTTCCTTCCAAACCTTGCCACCCAACCAAAGAGCCAAACCCTAATCCAATTAGGGTTTCCTCCTTAGGGTTTCTTGCCGCCCAAGCAAGGAGAGGCTAAACCCTAATCTCCATCATCCAAATCTTGGTTGCCGCCCAACCCATTCTCCCATATATATAGAGTTAGGTTTAGGCCCAGGTTTAATCTCCTCCATTGGTTCTAGAGATTTAATCTCTGTTGGATCGAGCGGATCGCTAGAGGGGGGGTGAATAGCGATAGAAATTTTTCGTTCAAAATCGTTCGTTAAAATGCGAGTAGACACAGCGGAAGATAAAAATAGAACAAGAGAGACAATACACACAAGGGTTTTACTTGGTTCATAGCCGTAGGCTACTACTCCAAGGCCCTAGTGGTCCTTGACCATGTATGGAGAGCAAACTACTAAAGAACTCCTCCTCGTTGGAGGTAGGAGTTAGACGGATACACAAAATGACAAAAGCTCGAGGTAGAGGGACACTCCCCCTCTCCTCGTTATAATGAAAGCTTTACTAAAAAATAAACTGAAATACAATTTAAACTTTCGTTACTGACGACTTCAAAGGTTGGAGGTTGAAGCTCTAGTCGTCGTCTCGACAGCGCTTCATCGTAGGGATGTCGGAGAGTCAGAGCATATCGGAAGCACTTGGAAGCCTTTTTAATTGATGAAAAACCCTAAGACAAGCCCTCCTTTTATAGCCTTTGAGCCCCTCATCGAATGGGTCTTCAACCAATCAAAAATGGACACAAAACCTCCTTGAAATGGGGTAATAAGCCTTGACTCCTCGAAGCTGATCATTGACCATCAGTCGACTGATGGCCATCATCAGTCGACTGATGGTAGCATCACCGAGTCAGTCGATAGTAGATAGTCGGTGATGAAGGGCGAGTCCTCCAAGTCGGCAATGATCGATGCTAGCTGCAAGGCAAAGTTAGCTCAAAGAAAACATTATTTCGACGGCCTTCGACTATCCGATCTCGACCTAGACCATCGATGGGATGTCTTTGGTCTGATCTACGCTTAAGACCATCCCCGTAAGGAGGATACGACCTCACTTACGCTCGCACACACGAGCTTACCTCGATACTTACCATGTCGCTTTTGCTTCCGGTCTTCCACTCGATTCCTTCGGCTCCCTTCGAAGTCACTCGAGTGTCGCCCGACCACCCGGCTTCCTCCGGGTGTCGCTAGCCTTCAGCTCCAGCTTTAGCAATCTTCTGCACACTCGATTCAGCTCGTGAGATAACGACATAAGTTTAACTTTGTATCGTTTGCAATAATCAAAACTCAGGTTCGACTTAGGTGCCTACTGCACCAACAATCTCAACTGTCGGATCAAGAGATTTAATCTCAACCGTCGGATCTAGAGATTTAATCTCAACCGTCGGATCTAGAGATTTAATCTCAACTGTCAGTTTTAGAGATTTAATCTCAAACATCGGTTCTAGAGATTTGATCTCTACTGTCGGTTCTAGAGATTTGATCTCAACCGTCGGTTCTAGAGATTTGATCTCTACCGTCGGTTCTAGAGATTTAATCTCAACCGTCGGTTCTAGAGATTTGATCTCTACCGTCGGTTCTAGAGATTTAATCTCAACCGTCAGATCTAGAGATTTGTTTTCCATCATTTGATCTAGACTTCAAGAGGTTTATATTAGGCTACGATAGGGACCATGAGGAGGAGTTGGATCTTGGCCACTTGATGGATCGGAACCACACAAACTTGATCCATCAATGATGTTCCATTCCACTAGAGGATCATCATTGAATTACCTCACCAACCCCCATAAATCAATATGGGCTCCATATATTATTTGTACATCCATCTCTACGTGTTTAAGATATCGAATGTCCGTTAATTAATTGATTTACTGACCATCAATTAATTAACATCTAACTCCTCGAGTAGTACCACTCAACCTTATCATCATGTTGACTAAGTCAACCTGCAGGGTTTACATGATGAACCTTATGAGCTCCTCAAGGAGACATCATCAACCTAATACATAGGACACGGTTTCCTCCTATAATCAACGACACACCATGTAAATAATATCATTTCCCAACTTACCGGGCTTATTGATTTAATCCATAGAAATCTCACCATTTGGTAAATCAAAGAAATAAATACTAAGTACATGTGCCCATTATTATATCGGGATTAAGAGCATGTACAACATAATATCTGAGGTCCGATTCAATTATGTAGTCAGCAATAAATTAAATCACCTCTATGTCGGTCCTGCTCAATACACCTAAGTGTACTAGTGTAACTCTATGTTCAAGATAAAACAATACCAAGCTACACTACAACCATGCCAATGGTTTGTCCAAAACCATCTTGGTTGTGAGCCTCTACTTATACTCTACAAGGGACTGATAACATGATCTTCTGTGCCACACCCAAGCACCATGTTATCTACAATGTAAAGTATTAGACAATATGCACATATATAAATAAAGTGCAAACAATGATCATGTGATTCTTATTTCAAAATAAAGATATTCATACAAAAGAGTTAGGCTTTCAGTATACATCCCAACACTCACAAGCTATTACAACAAGTAATATATGAAATACAAGCAATACAAAAACAAATATGAAATACACGTAAAGAACACTTTACAATGCTTGCTTTGAACCCTTTTCTTGTAGCTTCCTTTAGATGGCTCTTGAAGGTCTGGAATGCAGCAACAATTCCCCTCCAATAGCTTCACAAAAGTCTTGGCAAAATCCTCCCACTTGAGCTCCATTTATAACCTGCATCAAGCTATTTTCACGCCCAGCAGTCGACTGCCAAAAGGCCCCAGTCGACTGCCCTTGTAGTCGTTGTCTCATAATGACCAAATCCACATTGGATAAGTTCCAAGGGATCTCTGCCCGATCGCATCCATGGCGATCCACTAGTGACCTAGTAGTCGATCGCCGATTAGCTACGAGCGTTACGTGCTCATGACACTCCCATCGATCATTGCCATCCTCGACAATGATCGGCGGTATACATCAATCGATTGCCAATCCATGGTAGTCGACTGCCAAGAACAAACCCGCAAGTCTAACACTAGTCAAACCATGGTCGACTAGGACCAGTCGATTGACACCTATGTCAGTCGACTGTCGTCGGGCAAAACCTCAAACACCAAGTTGTTTGATTATCCGACCGTCGGGTAAACCCTCAAACATCAAGTTTGAGCCTCCGACACTCAGTCTTAGCCACTTGACCAAGTCCATCTTATCCCTCATGGAGTTCCCCACCGAAGCTCTCTTCCCTCGGCCTAAGTCTCTCGGATGCGCCAAGCGCACGGCTTCGCAACGCCATCCTTCGCATCTCATGCCCTCGAAGTATGCTTCCCTTTGGGTTCACTCCATTCGCTCCCCGTCCGGCGGTCCCTCGGATGTAATGACATCCTTCACCGACTCAAGGACCCCGAGCCTAGTGAACTTACCAAGTCCTCAAGACTTTCCACAGGCACCAAGCGCACAGTTTCGCAATGCATTTCTCACCAAGCACCAAGCGCACGACTTCGCAATGCTTTGGACTTTTCAACACCAAGCTCCATGCTTGGATTTTCCATGCCAACCCCATGTTGGACATTCCCACACAAAGCTCCATGCTTGGATTTTCCATGCCAACCCCATGTTGGACTTTCCCACACCAAGCTCCATGCTTGGATTTTCCATGCCAATTCCATGTTGGACTTTCCCATGACAATCCCATGTGATGAGTTTTGTCTATTATCAAAAATACTATCAAGGTACTACTCGAGTCAAACTTGAGTCAACCTGGGCCGATTGCACCAACAATCTCCCCCTTTTTGATGATTGACAAAACTACCATCTCAAGTCTACCAATTCTCCCATATTGGCAATTCTCACATCCCAAATGAGAATTCCAAACCTAATTGGTAACTTGGTAAATTCTCCCCCTTTTTGACATTACATCAAAAACGTCCTCCCCAAGGGTATGAATGTCTCATATCCCAATGAGATCTTACAATCTCTCCCTTGGAGGAACACATGCCTCTAATCTTTCTAGTGATCCCATATCACTTAAAGAGAGGCAACCCAATTTTCCTCCCATGAGGAAATACATATTCATCTTCCCAAGATGGATACCTCTCACTAGAGGCTTGCTCCTCCTTGACCATTGCACCAACAATGTCCTTGGAGAGTCCCTAAGCCAATAGGAATATTTAACCAATCAAAATTAAGGTAAAGTTCAACAATGAACTTTCATCCACCTTAAAATTGATACTCTCCCTAAACCCTTCTCCTAATCCATGTCCAATGGATTTCCACCCTTTCTAATGCTCTCCCAAGAATATCCTAGGGTTAGGAGTGGTTAGGGGACCTTAACCTAGCTGAACATGGGCCTAACCAACAAGATTTACCCGAAATTAGCTTGGCGTTAATTTGCCACACCCATCGATCTATCTTTGCATAATCAGATTTAATTCAGAAATGACTTTCCTAAATTCATAAGTAAATATACATATGTTTAAAAATCTTGAAATTTGATATGTATATTACTTAACATAAACACTATGGGTGAAAAATATTTGAAAATTATTTTACCCACTAAATTAAGAGATAGACACAAAGTCCAAAAGTTAAGAAAAGCTTCAATAAAGAGCCCTCTTTGTATCATCCCATTCAATGGTGATAGCTATCAAAAGATAGGCTTCACTAAGGTTTTTCAAAATGTTTTTGAAACCTTTAATTTCTTTTTCCTAAACATCTCACTTATATCTAGATGTGTAAAACACATACAAGTCAAGTTTCTAGTGAGATGTGGGTTTTTGTTCTTTTAATGGTTTCATGTATATTTCTAGGCAATATTATTTGATTCCCATCAAATCATACCATAGTCCTCAATTTCATTTTATTTATATGCATGATGATGATTATGACATAAATATAATTTAACTAAGCATGTGCCAAAATCATGATGTCATGGCATGTGAATGACATTTAGCATACATGACATATAAAGACAAGTCTAAAACATGATCATGACATTTTTATAGATAAAAATGAAAATGATGTCATGACATGGCAAGGTAAATAAATCATGGCAAGTAAAATGTACTAAGGTATAAAATACATAAGTGTTAAGTCCAAGTTGTCATTTCTAGGATTAATTCCATTTTGCCTTAAAGTCATTTATCCCCCTAGTGTGCCATAAACCCAAAATGGCACACCAATACCTTTATGACATAATTGTGCCAATTTAATCATTTTTAACTTCTCAAGCACATTGGCACATCCTAATGTGTCAACTCTACTATGGTTAGGTTAACTACCCATCCACTTAGGGTTGACACACCCTAACCCATCTAGCGTGAATCGATCACGCTCCTAGTAACCCAATATCTATTGGAGCTCCTTGGATTAACAAGGTATTCCCTTGGGATAACTTCCCTAGATACCTTTCTAATGACCCTTTTAGGCTTTAAAGTCATAGTCTTTTGGGTCTTTCCTAGGTCAACTCTAGAGGTGACTCCTCCTTTGACCTTCCTAGTGGCTACACTTGACTTCTTTGAGGTCTTAGCCACTAAGCACACACCATGGCTAGTCTTAGGGATGACTTCCCTATTACCCTTGGTTTTTCTAGACCTAGATGTTGTTCCATAATTAAATGGAACATTATGATAGGACATAGGTTTGTGACCCAAACCTTCCTTGCCCTTAGACCGTTTTTGAACCTTAGGTCTTGACTTTTGGGCATTTGACCCTAGAATTGAATTTTCTATGATTCTAAGGGTTTTCTCTATTCTCTCAAGCCTTGACCTCAAGACTTGGTTTTCTAGCTCTAATTTTCCAATTTTGATTTTTCATTAATCTTTTGGGAAATATTCTTCTTCTTAGGCATGTGTCTACCCTTCTTAGGGTTAATGCCTAGATGGTTTTCAACTCTTCTAATGGACTCTTTAGGTAAAATAGATCTAGTGTTTTGAGTCCAAGGTTTGTCCTTAGAGAAACTAACATGCTTAGCATCTAGACAACCATATTTCTTCCTACTAGCATGCTTTTCATTGATAATTGCAAGAGAGCTAAAATAATTCTTAGCATGCTTTTTAATTCTAGGAATTGAAGGTGCATTAACTAAATGTACCTTAGGGTTAGCTTTTGAAGCTCCCCCTATATGAGATACACCTTCTTACCCTTTCTTCCTCCCCCTAGGGCATTGGCTTCGGTAGTGCCCCCTTTGGTTGCATTTGAAACACACAATGTGCTCTTTGCTCTTAATTGAGGGGACTCTGGCATCCTTTGACTTTGGGTTGACTTTTGGTGATGATGCCTTTTCCTTAGCCAATTTAGGGCATTTGCTCTTGTAATGCCCTTTCTCCCTATACTCAAAGCATATTATGTGAATTTTATTTAAAATAACAACACTTGAGTTACCTAGGGAGGTGGAGGATTCTTCTTGATCTTCACTTCTCCCGGATATGGATGTTTCTTGTTCTTGCTCCAGGATGGAAGATTGCCTCTCCTCCCCCTCAATGCTAGAGGTGGAGGTTTCCACCAAATCATCAACATCTTCAAATGTGGATGAGCTTTCTTCCATGACATCTTCCTCTACTTGTGCCGGTTGGGAATTTTCTTGAAATTTCATTACCTTATCCCATAATTCCTTTGCATCCCTAAAATTACCCAACCTAGACCAAATATTGTTAGGAATCAAATTACGAAGTAATTCGATTACCTTGTGATTTGTCTCGAAGTCCTTGATTTGGTCTTGGGCCCACCTTGATTTTTCAATTTGCCTATTTCTTTCATCCCTAGGCAATTCGAAACCATTTTCTAATATTAGCATAAAATCAAAATCGATTTCTAGATATACCTCCATTTTTCTTCTCCACCATAGAAAATCTCCTTCGAACTTTGGTGGTTGAAGGTTGTAGTCGGGCATTTTGTAGTGCTTGTGTCGGCAGTTAGTCCTTGACAAGCGCCTTGGCTCTGATACCACTTGTAGGGGATCGATCGATGTGTATTGGCCCGCTAGAGGGGGGTGAATAGCCCTCTTTCATTCGATAGTGGAATTCGCTCGTTCTCGTTGCATTGCTTGTCTACGATTGTTGTTAGCGCAGCGGAATAACAATGATAATAACAATACTAACAACATATAACAATCACAAGCAATACACAAGCATATACGTGGTTTAGAACCGAATGGTTCCTACTCCACGGGCGAGCTCACCGAGCTCTAGTTATGCGCACGACACTAACTAAACTCCTTCTCGACTACACGTCGGAGGTGGATAAACCTATCACAAGCTATTATAACAAGTAATATATGAAATACAAGCAATACAAAGACAAATACAAAATACACATAAAGAACACTTTACAACGCTTGCTTTGAACCCTTTGCTTGTAGCTTGCTTTAGATGGCTCTTGAAGGTCTGGAATGCAGCAACAATTCACCTCCAATAGCTTCACAAAATTCTTGGCGAAATCCTCCCACTTGAGCTCCATTTATAACCTGCATCAAGTTGTTTTCGCGCCCAGTAATCGACTACCAAAAGGCCCCAATCGACTGCCCCTGTAGTCGTTGTCTCACAACGGCCAGATCCACGTTGGATAAGTTCCAACGGATCTCCTGCCAGTCGACTGCCAATCCATGGCAGTCGACTGGTGACCTAGTAGTCGACTGTCCAGTCGGCTACGGAGCATTCTGTGTTCACGATACTCCCATCAGTCGACTGCCATCCCTCGACAGTCGACTGCTGTCGACATCAGTCTACTGCCAATCCATGGCAGTCGACTGCCAAGCACAAACCCGCAAGTCTAACACCAGTCGAACCTTGGTCGACTGACACCTATGTCAGTCGACTGTCGTCGGGAAAAACCTCAAACACCAAGTTGTTTGAGCATCCGACCATCGGGTAAACCCTCAAACATCAAGTTTGAGCCTCCGACACTCAGTCTTATTTACTTGGCCAAGTCCACCTTATCCCTCATGGAGTTCCCCACCGAAGCTCTCTTCCCTCGGCCTACATCCCTCAGATGCGCCAAGCGCACAGCTTCGCAACGCCATCCTTCATGTCTCATGCCCTTGAAGTATACTTCCCTTTGGGCTCACTCCATTCGCTCCCCGTTCGGTGGTCCCTCGGATGCAATGACATCCTTCACCGACTCAAGGACCCAGAGCCTAGTGAACTTACCAAGTCTTCAAGACTTCCCACATGCACCAAGCGCACGGCTTCGCAATGCATTTCTCACCAAGCACCAAGCGTACGACTTTGTAATGCTTTGGACTTTTCAACACCAAGCTCCATGCTTGGATTTTCCATGCCAACCCCATGTTGGACTTTCCCACACCAAGCTCCATTCTTGGATTTTCCATGCCAATACCATGTTGGACTTTCCCATGACAATCCCATGTAATGAGTTTTGTCTATCATCAAAATACTATCAAGGTACTGCTCGAGTAAAACTCGAGTCAACCTGGTCCGATTGCACCAACACCTTTTCTATTGCATTGCATACATTTGTTTGAATTTTAGTTTTGATTTCCATCACATTTAGAGTTAGGAATGGAAAAGAACTTTGCTAGGCAAAAATGAGACCCATATTAGTCTACATGGCGAAGTGTATGAATAAATTTGGGCCATGGTGCATAAAAGGGGCGAAAAATGGGGGCACACGACCTGGTCGTGTGTTTTCCCACGGCCATGCCCGATTGACCAGAGGCGCACACGGCCACGGCGCACGAGGTTAAAAGGGGCGAGCCGTGTGTTTTCACCCCATTTGCACCGTGTGCTTCAAAAGTTTTTGCCCTAGCCATGTGATTTCACTTTCCCCTTCCTCTAGAAGCATTTTTAACCACTTAAAGAGCCAAAAGAAGCAAGGTTGAGTAGAACAAAGACTGTAGCATCCCGATCTGGCGCCTCGGAGTGACGAGCAAAAAGATATGAGGCCCCTCAAGCTCCGGAAGAGGGTAACGCCCTACCCCCTCTACTTTTTCACAATAATGAACATAGAGATAGGTACAATATGCTCTCTACTCGTAAACTTATTGCTACTAGATACTTAGATGAGGATTTGCTAGAATCTTTAGGGTTGTTAGGTGATATGCAAGCCCTATTTGCAAAAATGGGGTGGGAAGAGATTATGGGAATAAAACACCTAACTTACCCTAGGATAGTTTTGGAATTTTTGAGTTCTTTAGAGGTGGAAGTTTTAACGGGTAGAGAGAGCGAGGAGGGTAGGATAACTTTTAGGCTTTTTAATATTGAGCATGAGTGGACCCTACACCAATGAAACTCATGCTTTGGCTTACCAAGTGGGGGCGAGAGAAGAACCCCTATTGGGTTCAACTCTCGGGAATGTTGGACCGAGTTGATGGGGGAGCATGCTTATGACCCTTCTAGGGCCAAAGCGTCGCGCCTCCAAAACCCCGTCTTTCGATACCTTCACCGCGTCATGGCCAGTACTATATTTTGTCGTGGGGAGAGTGACGGTGTAGTAAGAGCCAATGAGTTGCTTTGCTTATGGGATATACTACAAGAAAGGAGTAGCATCGATGTAGGGTCCCACTTCATCAGACACTTAGTGAAGATGGGCAAAGCAGCATGCGGAGAGATTAATGTGGGAGGCCTACTTACCCACATTTGCTATAGGATGGGGTACGACTACACAGCATTGGAGAGTATAGAGGGGAGCTCTAGGATTGACCTAGGAGTATGCATGGACATGAAGATGATTGTAAGAGAAGGAGACTCCTTATGCTATGTAAGGAAAAATCTTACGGTCCTTAGGCTCCCTGACCCGGATCGTACCACCATCGCTATACGCGCCAATTGGCGCTTAGACCTGATAGTGGAGTCCCCTCCACATGAGGGACCATACACATCAGCACACATCTCTCCACCTTTGTATCACTCTCCCTCTAATCCACACATGCATAGGAGCCCACCTAGTCCACGCCGACATAAGCTTACACCTGCACCACCATCTTTTTCTACTTTTGAGCAGGATACAAGTACATCGGCATACGATTTCTCGGAGTTCCGATCATGCCTCGATGACATTTACACTGAGCATCAGACGCAGAGGCAGCGATGGGAGGAGCAGAGCGCCTACCAGCAAGTGGAGTTCCAGGGATTCCGGGAGCATTTCCAGCGGGCGAAGGAGTTCTATGATGAGGCCCGCATATACTTCCAGGAGGAGGCTTCTTGTCACTAGGATGAGGCAACTTACCACAGGGAGATGTGGCAGCATATGCATGGCCAGCAGGCACAGTGGGCTAGGGAGGAGGAGCACTGAGCAGTCATTGCATCCACCAGCTCTCAGATCGACCACATGTATATGTGGCATCAGCGACTCAGCAGCAAGTTCTCCCAGGATCCAGAGATGCCGAGGCTCCCAGACTTTCAACCTCGTCCACCATATTAGAGTTATATTTTTGTTTAAGTCTAGGGGGGACCCCAAAATCTATTTTGTTTTGTTTCCTAACAGTAGTTTCTTTTATGATATTTTCATTTGTTCATGCTTGCATGAGTTATTTAGTTCCTTTCAGTACTTAATTTTTGGTGTCTATAAAGTTACCTCAGTAGTATTTTTGAAAGTTGCTTGCATGAGTTGTTCCCATAGGTAGCTTGACTCCATTTATCTTGTGGTATTTTATTCTATGTGCTCTATTGAATGTTCTAGACTTGCACTGGTTAGCTCTATTTTTGTACTCACACATGTTGAACATTCTGAAAGGGAGAATTTAGTACATACCTAGTTATGATTCACTTCAGTAGTCTAGTACGTTGGAATCCATAGGTGATTCTAGGTTTAGCATTTTAGTTACTAGAGATGCTCGGATTGTGTAAGCCTATTCGGAAAAATCGAAATCCCTGTGAGCCGAAAAATAAAAGAAAAAAAGAGAGAGAGATAAAAAGAAATGACAAAAAAAAAAGAAGATTGAGAGGGATAAAAAATAGTTGTCGTGGGTGGAAATGGCTAGGTGCCCCTTTGAGACCGAGTTAGGTTACTGGGGAACACCTCCCAATTTCTCTTAATACCGAGCACGCCTTTGAGACTTTATGCTAGATCTAGAGAACAACCCTCGCTTTGGGCAGGTAAGTGCCTAAGAGTCGGAAACCTTAGGAAAGCTATAGGGTGACAACTTAACTCACCATGGAACGGGTATCACCTAAGAATGATTCACCTAGCACGAGCACGAGGAGCTAACTTAGTAAATTTTTAGAACATATCTGTTTTGCTTTGATTGCAAATACCACCTGATAAATTTAGTTAGCATGCTAATTATGGAACAATATCTTTTTAAAATTTTATGGAACTGAGGTTTGCTTGAGGACAAGCAAAGATTTAAGTCTGGGGGAAGTGATGTGAGCAAAACATATAGGATTTTAGGAGTAGTTTTCGCTCACATCTGGTTACATTGTGTATTAGTTTCATACATATGCTACTATATTCTTGCACACATTGCCTATTTTCTAGTTCGGAGGTCTGCTCGTTGTACTTTTGTATGCAGGTTAGCTTTTCTGGTGAAAAAGATACATTTTTGGAGCAAAAGAAGGACTTTCACAGCTAGATGCAGAGTGGGACACAGCCCAGGCGTGTGGATTCATACGACCATGTCTATATAAGGATTTGCACGACTAGGGCTTTTTCTAGATTTTACAGTGGTCCGAGGCGATGTCTATATAAGGATGGCTCTGCCCAAACCCTAGGGGGGGGGCACGACGGCTAGGAAGGCACGTCGAAGCTCTAAAAAGCTTCGGTAACTCGCAGCAGGGAGGAGGAATGTCGCCGGAGGTCAACAACTTGCAATACAACGTCGAAGAGAGGATCACGAAGCATTGTATATCTCTATTTCTGGGCTCTCTTTCTATTGTAATCGAACTTAAACATGTTTTGTGATTCTTCCTTCGTGTTTATTGAGTAGAACTTTCGATTCTAGGATTAGGGAGTAGCTTGTGTACATAGACAATGTTGGTTCATATTAAATTCTGGCCATAAGTTTAATTTGAAAATTGGTAGTTGCTCTTTATTATATCTACGTGTATTTGGCTTTCTTTCCACTATGCTTAGGCGATATGAGGTGGTGACAACCCTCACAATCTAGATTTAGTAGGTTTGATCAAAAAACCTAGGGGTAAACCTGACCTCCCGTAACTGCGGAGAGAAGGGAGCGGTGGAATCGAAAACGGTCCAGCACAAGGATTGATTTGGCATCCTCGTACCCTATATCCCATCCTTTTGGGTGAGGATAGCTCCCGGTGAATGCGGCGTCTCTACAGGAGAGTGTATGATGTCCTTTCCCCAAAATCGTAGATAGACGTTTAGACGACGCCAATTGACAACATTGTTCTATGGTACACAAGTGAAACCAAAGTCTTAAGATCGCCTTTTAAGACCCCAGCACACTCTTTTCCTCCTCCATGTGACACTGCACAGAGTAGTGTCCACCGATAGTCCTCACCAACCGACTCTCTCAGAGATTTCGTCCAAACAATCACAACCACTTAGTGAATTGGTACTCGAATCCCAGTCCTTGTGGGATCGATAATCTTTATTACTTGACGACGATAGTCGTCGCGAGATTTGAGGTCGCGCCCGTGCGCATAACATCGCATGTGAATGAGATCTAAGCATACATGACATATATAAATAATCCTAAATATGATCATGACATTTTATATGATAAAAATAAATATGATGTCATGTCATGGCAAGGCAAACAAAGAATGTCAATTATAAAATACTAAGGTATAGGATACCTAAGTGTTAAGCCCAAATTGCCATTTCTAAGGTTAAATGCATTTTTGCCTTAATGCCAATTATCCCCCTAGTGTGCCAAAAACCCAAAATGATACACCATGACTTCTAAGACATACTTGTGTCAATTTAATCATTTTTCATCTTCTCAAAGCACATTGGCACATTCTAAGGTGTCAACTCACCATGGCTAGGTTAACTACCTATCCACTTAGGGTTAACACACCCTAACCCATCTAGCGTGAATCGATCACGCTCCTAGGAACCCAATACCTATTGGAGCTCCTTAGGTTAAGAAGGTATTCACTAGGGATAACTTCCCTAGATACCTTCCTAATGACCCTTTTTGCATTTGAAGCATTAGTCATTTGGGTCTTTCCTAGGTCAACTCTAGAGGTGACTCCCCCTTTAACCTTCTTAGAGGCTACCTTGGATTTCTTTGAATTTTTAGCCACTAAATAAACACCATGGCTAATCTTAGGGATAACCTGTAACGCCCGTAAAATTTTTAGCAATTTTACAAGAATTTTTGGCTTGATGATAATGGGCTTTATGTGGGCTCTTTCAAAAATAAAAAAAAATAACCCAAAAAGGAAGCAAGGCCTAGGAATTGAACCTCAAACCTCTAGAGATAGCCAAACCCTATAGATGCATCTACTAACCAGAATCCCAATAAGATTTTATTATTAGAGGAAGATGGTAAATTTTAGTTAGGGGTAAGGAAGATGAAGGGACTCTTCAAGTGAATAAATAGGGGGAATGAGGGGGCATGAGTTATCAAAAATTGTTTTCTCCTCCTCTTCTTCTTCCTCACCGAACCCTAGAGCTCCCCTCTCCATTCTTTGGCCGAAACTCATCCAAGCAAGAAGCAAGGCTAGGTTGCTTCCCTTAGGTCATCTTCCAACCAAAAAGAAAAGCGAAGGATGTAAGTATCCCCTCACCTGCATACGAGTAGCTTTTCGATTGATGTTTTATGTCAATTTTCCATGATCCATTCGGCCAAGCCCTTTTAATTGAGTTCTCCATGAAGTTCTATACCCTACTTGTAAGCATAAGATGATGTTAGGATGTAAAAAGGATTAGGTTAAAAATTAACCCTAAAAGTCTCCATGATCCATTCGGCCAAGCTTTGTTTTTGATGATTCAATGAAGTTCTATGCCATGTTTTGTAAGCATAAGATGATGTTAGGATGTAAAATGGATTAGGTTAAAAATTAACCCTAAAAGTCTCCATGATCCATTTGGCCAAGCTTTGTTTTTGATGATTCAATGAAGTTCTATGCCATGTTTTGTAAGCATAAGATGATGTTAAGATGTAAAATGGATTAGGTTAAAAATTAACCCTAAAAGTCTCCATGATCCATTCGGCAAAGCTTTGTTTTTGATGATTCAATGAAGTTCTATGCCATGTTTTGTAAGCATAAGATGATGTTAGGATGTAAAATGGATTAGGTTAAAAATTAACCCTAAAAGTCTCCATGATTCATTCGGCCAAGCTTTGTTTTTTGATGTTTCAATGGAGTTCTATACCATGTTTTGTAAGCATATGATGATGTTAGGATGTAAAATGGATTAGGTTAAAAGTTAACCCTAAAAGCCCCCATGAACCATTCAGCCAACCCTTGTTTTTGATGGTTCAAGGAAGTTCTATACCATGTTTTGTATGCATATGATGATGTTAGGATGTTAGATGGAATAGGTTAAAAGTTTAACCCTAAAAGCCCCCATGAACCATTCGGCCAAACATTGTTCTTTAACATGCTCTAGGTTAGGTTAACATGTGTTTTATGTTTAGGTGAATTCAGGTTAACTTGTGATATTAAATGATGCTAGATGAAGATAACATGCTCTAGGTTAGTGTTTACTTCCTCTTGATGTTTATACCTTATGCCATGCCCTATATGTGTGGGATATTAAGATATGTTATGAAATGAATATGATATGATTATGAAATGAAAAATGATATGTTTATGAAATGAAATATGATATGTTCATGAAGTGAAATATGACATGTTATGAAATGAAATATGATATGTTCATGAAGTGAAATATGACATGTTATGAAATTAAGTATGATGTGTTTATGAAATGAAATATGATATGTTCATGAAGTGAAATATGATATGTTATGAAATGAAGTAAGATATGTTTGCGAAATGAAATAAGATATGTTATAATAAAAAGCATATAAGTATTTTACCTTCTGCATGGCTTGTACCAGGACCCTAACACGGTCCAAAGGGATGGGCTTATAAGATGCCCTAGGCCGACGGACTAAGATCAGGCCTAGGATGGGCTTCTATGCATGATTGCCCCTAGGTCAACGGACTAAGATCGGGCCTAGTACGGGGGCTCCAAGATGTCCTAGGTCGATGGACTAAGATCGGGCCTAGTATGGGCTTCTACGCTATGACGATGGCCCTAGGTCAACGGACTAAGATCGGGCCTAGTAACCTAGTAGGTTCGAGACTTGCTACCTCGGGTCTATTTAGGGATGTGCGCTATGATGATGATGATGTGGTACAATGTCGGGCCCAAATATGTTGAGATTTATATTTACGTACCTATAATATATGTTTTCAAAGAGCATCCTGCATATGTTTATATGATATGATTGTTTTGCTCACATGTTATGATTGTTATGTTTACATGCTATGTTGCTATGTTATATGTGTTACATGTTATGTTTGATATGTCATATATATGTGCTATGTTACATATGTTGTATGTTATGTTTGATTATGTCATATATGTACATGATATGTTGCAATGTTATATATGTTACATGTTATGTTTGCTTATGTTACTTCTGCTACATGTTATGTTGCTTACATCATATATGTTACATGTTATGTTGCTTACGTCATATATGTTACATGTTATGTTTCTTATATGTTATGAATGTTACATGCCATGCTTAATGTCGATGTATGGTTTTTGTGAGTAGGACAGGATCTTACTAAGCTTATGTGCTTATAGTTTATTTTTCCCTTGTACTGCAGATAAGGGTAAGGGATGGATAAACTAAAGGGAGCAGTAGGAGGGGCCAAGTGTGTGTGGTAGTGGCATGGTGGAGGAGATCCGTTATGCCCTTATATATGTTTCCTTATGATGATGATGTTTATGAACTTGAACTAAGCACTAAGTACTTATGAAATAATGATGCATGCTCTATGTTAAGAAGAAGTATCTATATATGACGATGCATGTTTATGTTTAAAAGAAGAAAAAAAATGTGTCTAAAGTCTTCCGCTGTAAGTAGTACGATGTATGTATGTACGGTCATGTCATGCGCCCCCCCCCCCCCCCGACCCCTAGAAAAGGGCGGGTGTGACAGGTTGGTATCAGAGCAGATATGCCTTTCCACTACACACACATCAAGTTCCAAATCCTGCCGCTCCAAGTAAGAATTTCTATGCCTACTTTATTTCTTTCATGTATGATAACAAATGCCTCTAGCTTAATTATGCCTGAAAATATGTAAGATAACCTTATGATAGCTTTTAGTTTAACCATGCATAGATAATTGAACGATAAACTTATACTAGCCTTACTCTAATATGTGAAGATAACCATGGCTGGGAGACGCAGTAGTAGGGTCGATGAGATAGTAATATAGGGAAGACGTAGTTATAGGGTCGATGAGATAGTAATATATGGAAGACGTAGTAATAGAGTCGATGAGACAGTACCCCCACCTGCTCTTATGCATGTGGTTACTAAACTCCAGTGCTGTTGGTGAAGAAGAAAGACTGGTCTATGCGAGTGTGCATAGACTACCGAGCGCTAAATAATGTGACGATCAAGAATAGGTACCCCTTACCATGGATTGATGACCTGTTCGACCAACTAAAGGGTGCCACCGTCTTCTCTAAGATTGACCTGAGGTCTGGCTATCATCAAGTAAAAGTGAAATCAGATGATATACCAAAGACGGCCTTCCGGACAAGATACGGACATTACGAGTTCGTAGTTATGTCACGCCCGCCCTTTCCTAGGGTCCGGAAGGGCGGCGCGATGCGATCGTACATGCATACATTACATTACAGTGGAAGACTTTATACATATTTCGTACTTCTTACAGCGGAAGACTTTAGACTTTTTTTTTTCCTTTTTTTTTAAACATAAACATGCATCGTCATTTCTTAGATACTTCTTCTTAACATAGAACATGCATCATTATTTCATAGACACTTCTTCTTAAACATAGGGCATGCATCATTAGTTCATAAGTACTTAGTTCAAATTCATAAGCTAAATCATCTTAGGGAAAACATGCATAAAGGACATAATAGATCTCCTCCACCATGTCACTACCACACACACTTTGCCCCTCCTGCTGCTCCCTTTAGTTTATCCACCCTTTACCCTTATCTACAGTACAAGGGAACATAAACTATAAGCACATAGGCTTAGTAAGATCCTATCCTACTCACAAAAACATACATAAGCATAACATGACATAACATCATAACATAAGCAGACATAACATAAATATATCAGCATAGACATAAGCAGGCAATAACATGTAGACATACAACATCGTAAGCAGACATATAACATGTAAACACATATATAACATAGCAATCATAACATGTAAACATATATAACATAACGATCATGACATGTAAACATATATAACATAACCATCATAACATGTAAACATATATAACATAACAAACATAGCATGTAAACATATATAACATAACCATCATAACATGTAACATATATAACATAAGCAAACATAACATGTAGCATAAGTAACCTAAGCAAACATAACATGTAACATAAATATCATAGCAACATATCATGTACATATATGACATAATCAAACATAACATGCAACATATATATCATAGCAACATATCATGTACATATATGGCATAATCAAACATAACATGCAACATATATATCATAGTAACATATCATGTACATATATGACATAATCAAACATAACGTGCAACATATATAACATAGCAAAATAGCATGTAAACATAACAATCATAACATGTGAACATAACGATCATATCATGTAAACATATGCAGGATGCTCTTTGAAAACATATATTATAGGTACGTAAACATAAATCTCAACATATTGGGCTCGGCATTGTATCACATCATCATCATCATAGCTCGCATCCCTAAATAGACCTGAGGTAGCAAGTCTCGAACCTACTAGGTTACTAGGCCCGATCTTAGTCCGTCGACCTAGGGGCCATCGTCATAGCGTAGAAGCCCATCCTAGGCCCGATCTTAGTCCATCGACTTAGGGCATCTGGGAGCCCATCCCGTACTAGGCCCGATCTTAGTCCGTTGACCTAGAGGAAATCATACATAGAAGCCCATCCTAGGCCCGATCTTAGTCCGTCGGCCTAGGGCAACTTAGGAGCCCATCCCTTTGGACCTTGTTAGGGTCCTGGTACAAGCCATGCAGAAAGTAAAATACATACTTGCTTTTTATCATAACATATTATATTTTATTTCATAAACATATCATATTCCTTATCATGGCATACCATGTTTTTCTTCTTCATATCATAACATACTTCTTCTTCATAACATATCATATGGCTTTCATAACATATTTCTTCTTCATAACATATCATTCACCATAACATATTTCTTCTTCATAACATATCATATGGCTTTCATAACATATTTCTTCTTCATAACATATCATTCACCATAACATATTTCTTCTTCATAACATATCATATTCTTTTCATGCATATCATGTTCCTTCTATATAAAACATTATACATTCATACAATTACGAGGTAATAAGCATAACATGATCACAACATCACACACATAAAAGCATGGCATAAGGTATAAACATCATGAACAATTATACATGGAAAGACCTAAACTTCATGGAGTTCTATCAAAGTTTTAAACACTAAACAACTTATATATGGTCTAACTAACCACATGTTAGTTCTTTAACACATAAAGCATGGCATGGGAGGGCACTTAGGGTTTTAATTAAACCTTGGTCGAATGGATTTAAAGGACATGAGGCTCAACCACTTAACTCTAGGTTAACCAACAACATGTTACCTTCATCTAACATCAAAAGTCATCATGAACTTAATCAAAAATGGCATAGAAACATATTAGGGGTCTTGGCCGAATGGTTCAAAGGCTTAAGGTTCATCTGATACGGATAGAGACGATTCTTACGAGAATCGTTCCGGTTGATGCCGTTCCCGCTACACGTCATACGGAAGGTATAACGTAGTTTAATTTCCTTTTATTACAATTTTAATTTACGGTTATGTCTACACTTGTTGTAAAAGCATGCGTGTGTTGTGTGTGTTGTAATAAATAGGAGTATTTATTATTTTTATTGCTTCCGCTGTGCTCATGTTTACGAAACATGATCGAACACACACACGCCGCGGTGCCGGAAACCCAACAGTGGTATCAGAGCCCAGGTTGTGTTTCGACATAATCGTAAAATTGGTTTTGCGATAGTCATAATGTATTTCTGGAAGTTTTCTAAATTTTGGAAATTTAGAAGTATTTATGGAATTTTTTCAATTTTGGAAAGTCTAGAAGTATTTATGGAAATCTTCCACTTTTGGAAAGTTGGAAGTATTTATGGAAATTGATATTTTCCATAAATAAAATATTTGATTAGATTCTGGAAATTTGTTTCCTAATTTAATCTTGATTTGATTTGGGAAATCAAATCTTTAAAATATTTTATTTCCATAAGTAGTTTTGAAGATTTAGGAAATTGGTTTCCTAAATAGATTTTCCTTAATCAAATAATTCCATGAATAAAATATGTGATTAGATTTGGAAATTTGTTTCCTAATTTAATTATGATTTGATTTGGAGAATCAAATCTTAAACATATTTTATTTCCATAAATAGTTATGACATATAAGGAAATATTGTACATGACATAATTGTATGACATGTAATTGCATTAGATGCATAACATAATGTCATGCGTGTCGTGACATGTAGATGTATGCCATGTATGCCATGCCATGTAGATAATAGTTATTTGCATGCAAAGAGGATGAGACATAAAAACCTTTAAACAATATTAAAGCCTACACCTTCCATTAATATGGTTTGAACCAGAGTTCCGCTTGTTTGGGTTGTTGGACTCTCCAAGCCCTGGCCAACCCGAACATGTTCAAACCATGGAATAGTTTAATACTAATATGGTAAGAGTCAATCGTTAGCTTTGGTTGTTGGACTCTCTCCAAGCTGGGCTAATTGGTTGAATGCGCTCTAACCATATTAAAACTATTCTTGATTAATGGGTTGGCTTTAACCCGAGCATCGGCTTGTTGGACTCTCTCCAAGGTCGATGTCAAGGAGGTGAAGTTGGGTGCTATGCATAAGATGCATACTTGTTAATGTGTTAACAACCCAATGTATGTGTGAACATTCAATTAGTTGATAGCACATTGTGATAGTTGCATATACGTGATATGCAATCGTATAGATGATACCTACCGTCGTAGCTATGAATGGCTTGTTGGACTCTCTCCAAGGTTATTCATAACTATGATGGATATCAACCCATTCGAGATGAACCTACAATCAAGTGATTTTGAGGTTTTTGAAATTGAAAAATGAATGGGATTTATAAATGTATATTGATGCATTTTAAATCGTTTTTCATATATGCTCGCTTTGTATTTCTAGGTCAATAAATTGATCATGACATCTTTGAATTTGCGCACTATTTTGGATTCGAACAAACTGACTGGGCCTAACTTCCTGGACTGGCTTAGAAACCTGAGAATTGTTCTCAAGGCGGAAAAGCTTGCATATGTCCTTGAAGAGCCTCTTCCCGATCGCCCTAAGGACGATGCAACCTGCATCAAATGTTGGTCTATCGTACATGTGGCGCATTCTCGAGCCGGGCGAAGTTGCATCATGCTAGCGGCGATGGTACCGAGCCGGCAAAGATGAGCATATGGATGCTAACACTATGGTCTTCCATCTTCATGAGTTGTTCGATGAGCAAGCGAGATCCAAAGGTTCGAGGTCTCTAGGCTCCTCTTCACCACGAAGATGCAAGAAGGTTCAGTAATCTGATTTGTGCTAAAGATGAGCGGGTACATCGAGCGGCTAGCTACCCTCGGTTTTGTGATGGATCATGAGTTAAGTATTGACTTAATTCTGCATTGTTTGCCCAAGAGTTTCTGCAATTTGTGATGAACTATCGGATGAACAAATTGGAATCCACCATTCGAGCTCCTCAATCTTTGAAGACCGTGGAGCCTACGTGAAGCATGAGGAGAAGGCGGTTACATAGTTGATTCCTCAAAGAAAGGTTCTAAGAGGAAGGCAAAAGAACAGAAGAAAGGAAAGAAAAGGGCAAAGAAGGCGGAACCAGCGCAAAAGGGCACTTGCCATCACTGTGGCAAGGAAGGCCACTGGCGAAGAAACTGCAAGATTTATCTTGAGTCCATGAAGAAGAAGAAGGCATCCGATGCCCCATCCTCTTCAGGTATCTTCGTTATTGATTGTCATTCTATTTCCTTAGACACTTGGGTATTGGATACTGGGTGTGGCTCACATATATGTAATGACATACAGGGGCTAAAGAATAGAAGAAGACTTGTCAGAGGGGAGTCAAATTTGCGAGTTGGCAATGGAGCAAAGGTTGCTGCGGTCGCCATCGGAACTTATTTGCTGAAGCTCCCTAGTGGACTAGTCTTGGAACTGGACAATTGCTATTATGTTCCTTCTCTAATAAAGAACATTGTTTCTATTTCATGCTTAAATAGAAATGGTTTCCATTTAACGTTTAGTAACAATTGTTGTTATATAACTTTGAATGGCGTACTTTATGGAACTGGAACTTTGAGTAATGGCATTTATACGTTGGACGTATCCAGTGACATCTTCAATATCGAAGCGAGCAACACGCGTGCTCGAAAGGATAATCACATAGACTCCTATATGTGGCATTGTCGTCTTGGCCATATAAGCAAGAAACGCATGTCCGAATTACACCGATGTGGAATTCTGGAATCGTTTGAATTGGATTCATACGATACATGAGAATCATGCTTAAAAGGCAAGATGACTAAGTTACCTTTTACGGGAAAAGGTGAACGAGTGGGAGAGTTACTAGGTTTAGTACATACTGATGTGTGTGGACCTATGTCAACTCAAGCATTAGGAGGCTATAGCTACTTCATTACCTTCACCGATGATCACTCACGGTTTGGGTATGTGTTCTTGATGAAACACAAGTCTGAAGCCTTTGAAAGGTTCAAAGAATTCAGAAATGAAGTAGAGAAACAACATGACAAAAGTATTAAAATACTTCGATCGGATCGAGGTGGTGAATACTTAAGTCAAGAGTTTCTTGATTATCTAAGAGACAATGGCATATTGTCTCAATGGACTCCGCCCTATACACCACAGCATAATGGTGTATCTGAGAGGCGTAACCGGACCTTGTTGGACATGGTCAGGTCAATGATGAATCATGCGACTCTTCCCAAGTCCTTTTGGGGTTATGCACTTTAGACAGCTGTTTACTTGTTAAACAGAATGCCTACCAAGGTAGTCTCAACTACTCCATATGAGATATGGAATAGTAAGAAACCTCATGTATCTTACTTGAAGATATGGGGTTGTCCTGCTTATGTGAAGCGGATTGTATCAGACAAATTGGATGCTAAGTCTGATAGATGTCTATTTATTGGATACCCTAAGGAAACAAGGGGTTACCAATTCTATCATCCTGTGGAACAAAAGGTGTTTGTTTCAAGGCATGCTGTGTTTCTAGAGAAAGAGTTTCTCTTGCAAGAAAACAGTGGGAGTGTCGTCGAGCTTGAGGAAACTCGAGATACTCAAATAGACATTGATGAGATACCTGGTGAAGCACAACAGCCGATAACTCATAGTGATGAGCAATCGGCTGGACCTACTGTAACACCACATCTTCGTAGATCTGGTAGAACACGCAACATTCCTGAGAGATATGGATTTCTCATAAGTGAATCGAACGACGTGTTACTCATTGATGATGAGGAGCCTACCAGTTATGAAGAAGTGCTGACAAGTTCAGAAAGGGATAAATGGCTTGATGCCATGAAGTCGGAAATGGATTCCATGTATGAAAACCAAGTTTGGAACTTGGTTGACCCACCTGAAGGCATCAAGCCTATAGGGTGCAAGTGGGTTTTCAAGAGGAAAACCGACATGGATGGTAATGTGATTACCTATAAGGCTAGATTGGTGGCAAAAGGATATCGTCAAAAGCAAGGTGTTGATTATGACGAAACCTATTCGCCCGTAGCTATGCTTAAATCCATTCGGATGCTCCTGGCCATAGCGGCTCATTATGATTATGAGATATGGCAGATGGATGTGAAAACAGCTTTCCTTAATGGAAACTTGCTCGAGGACGTGTATATGATACAGCCTGAGGGTTTCACATCGGTTGATAAAACCAAGGTATGCAAGTTGCGACGATCCATTTATGGATTGAAGCAAGCATCCAGGAGCTGGAATATCCGTTTTGATGAGACGATCAAAAGGTTTGATTTCTCACAAAATCCAGACGAACCTTGTGTGTACAAGAAGGTTAGTGGGAGTGCAGTCGTGTTCCTAGTATTGTATGTCGATGACATATTACTTATAGGAAACGATGTGTCCATCTTACAGTCAGTTAAGGTTTGGTTATCCAAGACATTCTCCATGAAAGACCTGGGAGAAGCAACCTACATCCTTGGGATTAAGATCTATAGAGATAGATCGAAACGGTTGCTTGGTCTTTCGCAGTCTACATATATCCGAAAGTGCTAAAGAGGTTTAGCATGTCGGAATCCAAGAAAGGTTATACGCCCATCGGGCATGGGGTACACCTTTCAAGTCTATGTGTCCGCGCACGTAAGAAGGCGAGAGGATTTGCATGAGTAAGATTCCCTATGCATCCGCAATAGGATCTATCATGTATGCTATGTTATGTCACGAGGCCCGATGTATCGTATGCTCACGAGTGTCACGGCGGATACCGATCCCGATCGAGGAATGGATCATTGGGTATTAAGACGATCCTTAAGTACTTGAGAAGAACTAAGGATGTGTTCCTAATATATGGAGAAGGGGACATGGTGATACGCGGTATACGGATGCGGCTTCAGACAGACAAGGATGATTCCAGTTCTCAGTCTGGATACGTGTTAACATTGAATGGGGGTGCAGTGAGTTGGAAAAGTTCGAAACAAGACACTGTAGCGGATTTTACCAGCGAGGAGAATATATTGCGGCCGGGCGAAAGGCGGTTTGGATCAAGAAGTTCGTTCATGAACTTGGTGTGATTAGGCCATTGTTGAAGCAATACCGGTCTCACTGCGACAACAATGGAGCAATTGCAGCGAAAGAGCCAAGGTCTCATCAACGATCCAAACATGTGCTTCGCCGCTATCATCTTAAAAGATAGATCATAAGTAGGAACGAAATACAACTCGAGAAAATTCCCACTGAAAGGAACTTAGCGGATCCTTTGACTAAAGCATTACCTCAAAGTAAGTTTGAGGGTCATGTTAGAGCTTATGGTATTGGATACCGTAGCGATTGGCATTAGGCCAAGTGGGATTCTGTTAGTAATATATGAGAGATGTCCTAAGGCAATCGCCTTATGTATGAACCATTTATATGATAAATGAAGATTCACTATTTGAGTATACATGTTTTATGTATTTGATTGGATCTTAAACTCATTTACTGAATGTCCACGATACGATTCACAGCATGAGAGAATTTGTGATTGGATCACAACTAGTGAGTATCTCTACATGTGTAATTGTGATGTATCAGAATTATCCCTAGTCGATGAATTGATGGATTTGGACACCATCAATTCTGTCGAGACTAGCACGAGGTATACTCCTTGGTGTATCCAAGCGGTGATTCTCGGAGACATAGTGATGTCGGAGTTGATCGTGGATGCTAGTTATGGTAACTAGTTCATTGGAGTGACGGTAGTAAGACTTCATATGGTTCTCTGCATATATAGATATGTCAATGAAGTTCTTACTGTGGCTTAAGTGCGATGTTCCTTTGACTTGCGGTATTCAAGTCATCTTGATCATGGAGACTTATGCTTTGACATCTTAAGCAAACATCTCTAAGGAGATGTGGACCCGGGATGATTGGGTATAAGTCGAAGTGATCGAAGGTGTTTGAATAGCCTATAAAGGATTCACCACTCCTTGCGAGGAGATGTATACCCATGGCCTCTCGTCGGATTGTTACTAAAGTCTTTGGCCAAAGCAATACATGTTTAGAGTAAGGTACTCTTCGATACATGTGGAGTAACTAGAATCCGTAGGAGGACGAGAAATGATACTTGGGCTAGGTGTGGCGTGTCGACCTAGTGAGGACACACAATAGACCATGTCTGAACCAAGTGGGTATAAGATGAGTGAAGGGAATGGGGCACGATTCATTCGAGCATCGAAGGGTTTGTAAATAGTTCTGGATCAACCGTTGATCTTTTCGGTTAATTGGGGATCATGATGTACTACTAGGTGCCACTCATGATCGTTCTATAATTAATGGTTAATTATAGACGGCCAACATAAACCGAAAACCTATTTGGTCACACGCACAACGAGTGTAATCCAAAGGATTTAAAACGAGCTTGAGAATGGGATTCTCAGACCGAGAGAAACTATGTTTGGTTGGACCAAACATAAAGCGAGCATGAAATTGTTTCAGTCGCAATGGAAGCGTGGATGATGGGTGTCTTATGAAGACATAATGGATGGACCAAAATGGTTTGGTTCTAATCCAATGGATAAGAATAAACCAAAGGGTTTGGTTTATTTTAAACGAATGAACCAAAAGTTGGTTCGGTTCGTTTTAACTTAAAATAAACCATCATGGTTTGGTTTATTTTAACTTATCTTAATGGAGCGGGTTAACGGGCTTTATGGATATGATCCATTAACCATTAAGAGAATTAGTTCTCTATAAAATAGGGATTAAACCCTAACCCTAAACCTAATCATTGAGTTGCCGCCCAACCCCTCCCTCTCCTATTCGGCGCCCAACTCCAAGCTGCCGCCGCCCAGCCCTAAGGTCCTCCAACCGGCGTCCAGAAGGTTGCTTCCTTCCTCCTCGCCGGCGTCGAGCTGCTGCCGGAAGAGTTCCGGTCATCCTCCTTAGGTTTGGCATCAAGGTGAGCACTTTGCTTCCTTGGTTTTGGCCGGCGCCTACTCCTCCACCAAGCTGTCCAGTTTTCTGGACAGCTTCTTCTCCTCTCGTCGGAGCGTCGTTTGGACGACGGTTAGTGCTCCGACAGCGGCTAACATACCGGGGATTTGATCTCGGTAATCCTCTGAGGTGGAGGACGAAGGATTCGTCAATCGGTTGACGAATACCTCTCCGGAGAAGCAAGTCTTGAGGACTTGTTTTAGGTCCGAATTTGGATTCGGACCGTGATCATCTCTCGATCACGTCGTCTTCAACACGAGGCTAGTAACCCGTACGAAGACGAAGCTCGTGGCTTGGCGAAGTCATCCCGAGGAGCTCGGCGTGGATACGGATAGAGACGATTCTTACGAGAATCGTTCCGGTTGATGCCGTTCCCGCTACACGTCATACGGAAGGTATAACGTAGTTTAATTTCCTTTTATTGCAATTTTAATTTACGGTTATGTCTACACTTGTTGTAAAAGCATGCGTGTGTTGTGTGTGTTGTAATAAATAGGAGTATTTATTATTTTTATTGCTTCCGCTGTGCTCATGTTTACGAAACATGATCGAACACACACACGCCGCGGTGCCGGAAACCCAACATCATCCACTTAAATCTAGGTTAACCAAACAACATGTTATCTTCATTTACCATCAAAACATGGCATGAACTTATCTATAGCATGGCATAGAACATGTTATCTTCTTTTAACATCAAACATGGCATAAACTCATTTAAAACCTAGCATAGAGCATGTTATCTTCATCTAACACCAAAAGTCATTATGAACTCATGCAAAACATAGCATAGAAGACACCTTAGGGGTCTACATGGACTTGGCCGAATGGTTCAAAGGGCCTAAAGGTTCATCCACTTAAACCTAGGTTAAACAAACAACATGTTATCTTCATTTACCATCAAAACATAGCATGGACTTATCTATAACATAGCATAGAACATATTATCTTCTTCTAACATCAAACAGGCATGAACTCTTTTAAAACCTAGCATAGAACATGTTATCTTCATCTAGCATCAAAACTTAGCCTAAGCTCATCTAAACATGGCATGAAAGAACACACATAGGGGTCTAAAGTGGCTTGGCCGAATGGCCCAAGGCTTAGAAGTTCATCCACTTAAATCTAGGTTAACCAAACATCATGTTTTCTTCTTTTACTATCAAAACATAGCATGAACTTGGCTATAGCATGGCATAAAAGAACATATAGGGGTTTAGAGTGGCTTGGCCGAATGGTTTTAAAGGTCATAAAAGTTCAAACATTTAACCTAATTCATCTAGCATCTTATCTTCATCATGTTCATACAAGATATGGCATGGATCTTCATGGAAAGCTCTAACAAGGTCTTGGCCGAATGGTTTCAAGAGGATTAACACAAATACATCAATCGAAAACTACTTGTACGCAGGTGAGGGGGATACTTACCTATAAATCTAAACACACCTATATAATCTGATAAAAATATATTCTTTATCATTTATCAAACATTTAACATGATCATACTCCCAAAACTCATATAGGAAGCCTTTCAAGACATGCAATCATGCTCTTTGTCCCCAAAACTTATAGGGGAAGCATCTTTGCGATCTTATGTCTTGCTTCAACATGAAATATACTTAAAATACCTAAAAATATAAACAAACATAATCTGGACAGAAAATATAAATTCGAATAAAATATGGTGATAAAAGTTAAATGGGTATATTAAAGAGTTACTTATGCTATAGGTGAAAGATAGCATCTTTGTGATCTCAGATCTTGCTTAAAAAGACATATACCTTAATTGTAAATTTGATCACACATACATATCATCTTATCCAAACATATAATCTTCAAAACATAGAAAAATAAGCTATATAAAACAATCGAAGAGCTACTTGTACTGCAGGTGAGAGATACTTACATCCTCTCGCTATCGTACTAGTATACCGCTAGGGCTTTTAGGAGATGAAGACCTTCCCTTGTTCCTTAGCCTTAGGAGTGATCCTCTAGCATATACTAAGCCTTTGTATCCCCTTGAAACCCTCTCAAAAACAGCAAACAAGGGCATTAGGGTCTCGGTGAAGGAGGAAGGGGGAGGGAACATTTCGGTGGTGTTGAATCTTCTAGCAATACTAAGACTTGTGGGAACTCCTCTTGGAAAACCCCTCTTGAGAATCCCTACACAAGAGACCCTAGAGCTTGGGAATGAAAAAGGGAGGAAGGGGAATGAAAAATTCGGCCAAGGATGAGGAAGAAGGAGAATGAAGAAGGAAAGTGGGGTTTTACTTCCTCTCTTCTCTTAATTCTCCTCTTTAATACCTAGGGAATGAACACCCATCATCCTTTCATGGGGGGATGAACTAACTCCTCATTTTCCTTCTCTTAATTATCCTCTTTAATACCTAGGGAATGAACACCCATCATCCTTTCATGGGGGAATGAACCAACTCCTCATCTTCCCATCTATATTCTTTGTATATCTTATCCATGAATCATCCTATGGTCTTGCACATTCTTTATATATCTTATCCATGAATCATCCTATGGTCTAGTGGTGTCAAGGCTACCTCCCTATTTGGAGGTTCATGGTTCAAATCCTACCTATAACCATCTTTTATTTTATTTTATTTTAAACCTTTTATAGCGTTAAAACCCATATAATTACTTAGAATTTTACGGGCGTTACAATCCTTCATACCTATAAAAGTTTCGTCCTCAAAACATAGAACAACTCCGGATACTTTTGTTTCATGTCATCCTCGCATTCCTAAGTTGCTTCTTCAAACTTTTTATTTTGCCATATGACTTTCACTAAGGGTACTTCTTTGGTTCTCTATTTCTTGATTTCTCGATCTATTATCTGAATAGGTCGAGTTTCATAACTTAAGTCTTCTTGAACTTGTACCAGTTGTGGCTCAATCACATGGTCTTAGGAAATCTATGCAATCTGATCACCTCCTCAACATACAACTGAGCTAGTTGTTCCATTGAGTACGATACTTGATTGCCAGAAAATGGGCAGTTTTTGTCAATCTTTCAACAATCACCTAAATAGCTTCATAAGCATTAGTTGTTTTGGGTAGTCCTACTATGAATCCATAGCTATATCTTCCCACTTCCATTCTGGGATTTGAATAGGCTACAGAACTCCTGTAGCTGTCCCTGGAGTTCCGTAACCACATGCATAAGATCAGGTGGGGGTACGGTCTCATCGACTCTATTACTGTGTCTTCCAGCCATGCTTATCTTCATATATTATAATAAGGCTAGCATAAGATTATCATACATATATTCATGCATATTTAAACTAAAAACATTCCTTATCATACACTTATCTTCATATATTATAATAAGGCTAGCATAAGATTAGCATACATATATTCATGCATTTTTAAACTAAAAAGCATTCGTTATCATCCATAAGCATAAGATTATCATACATATATTCATGCATATTTAAACTAAAGCCTAGCATAAGAACTCAATGTCCTTCGTTAATGAACCACCTAACAAGATCTTTCTTAATGACCTTTCTCAATGCAATACACATTGTCTAAAAAAATAAACACGGTCCCATGTAACCTGCCACAAGGTCTACCACGGCACCAGAGCAATACGTAATAAACATAAACATGCATCGTCATTTCATAGATACTTCTTCTTAACATAGAACATGCATCATTATTTCATAGACACTTCTTCTTAAACATAGGGCATGCATCATCAGTTCATAAGTACTTAGTTCAAATTCATAAGCTAAATCATCTTAGGGAAAACATGCATAAAGGACATAACAGATCTCCTCCACCATGCCAATACCACACACACTTTGCCCCTCCTGCTGCTCCCTTTAGTTTATCCACCCTTTACCCTTATCTGCAGTACAAGGGAACATAAACTATAAGCACATAGGCTTAGTAAGATCCTGTCCTACTCACAAAAACATACGTAAGCATAACATGACATAACATCATAACATAAGCAGACATAACATAAATATATCAGCATAGACATAAGCAGGCAATAACATGTAGACATACAACATCGTAAGCAGACATATAACATGTAAACACATATATAACATAGCAATCATAACATGTAAACATATATAACATAACGATCATGACATGTAAACATATATAACATAACCATCATAACATGTAAACATATATAACATAACAAACATAGCATGTAAACATATATAACATAACCATCATAACATGTAACATATATAACATAAGCAAACATAACATGTAGCATAAGTAACCTAAGCAAACATAACATGTAACATAAATATCATAGCAACATATCATGTACATATATGACATAATCAAACATAACATGCAACATATATATCATAGCAACATATCATATACATATATGGCATAATCAAACATAACATGGAACATATATATCATAGCAACATATCATGTACATATATGACATAATCAAACATAACGTGAAACATATATAACATAGCAACATTGCATGTAAACATAACAATCATAACATGTGAACATAACGATCATATAATGTAAACATATGCTGGATGCTCTTTGAAAACATATATTATAGGTACGTAAACATAAATCTCGACATATTGGGCCCGACATTGTACCACATCATCATCATCATAGCGCACATCCCTAAATAGACCCGAGGTAGCAAGTCTCGAACCTACTAGGTTACTAGGCCCGATCTTAGTCCGTCAACCTAGGGCCCATCGTCATAGCGTAGAAGCCCATCCTAGGCCCGATCATAGCCCATCGACCTAGGGCATCTGGGAGCTCATCCCGTACTAGGCCCGATCTTAGTCCGTCGACTTAGGTGCAATCATATATAGAAGCCCATCCTAGGCCCGATCTTAGTCCGTCGGCCTAGGGCAACTTAGGAGCCCATCCCTTTGGACTTTGTTAGGGTCCTGGTGTTGGCAATCGTGCTATTTCTCGGAATGCTCATAGGTTTCCATGTCCCCGGATTAAAATTTTCACTAATGAAAACTAATCCGGATGGGATGAGTTTCCTAAGCATAACCAATTCGTCGTCATGCTAACGACTCGAGCGATCGCTTGAACAAACTAGTTGTTCAAGCTGTTGGGTTTCCGGCACCGCGGCGTGTGTGTGTTCGATCATGTTTCGTAAACATGAGCACAGCGGAAGCAACAAAAATAATAAATACTCCTATTTATTACAACACACACAACACATGCATGCTATTACAACAAGTGTAGACATAACCGTAAATTAAAATTGCAATAAAAGAAATTAAACTACGTTATACCTTCCGTATGACGTGTAGCGGGAACGGCATCAACCGGAACGATCCTCATAAGAATCGTCTCTATCCGTATCCACGCCGAGCTCCTCGGGATGACTTCGCCAAGCCACGAGCTTCGTCTTCGTACGGGTTACTAGCCTCGTGTTGAAGACGACGTGATCGAGAGATGATCACGATCCGAATCCAAATTCGGACCTAAAACAAGTCCTCAAGACTTGCTTCTCCGGAGAGGTATTCGTCAACCGATTGACGAATCCTTCGTCCTCCACCTCAGAGGATTACCGGAGATCAAATCCCCGGTATGTTAGCCGCTGTCGGAGCACTAACCGTCGTCCAAACGACGCTCCGACGAGAGGAGAAGAAGCTGTCCAGAAAACTGGACAGCTTGGTGGAGGAGATAGGCGCCGGCCAAAACAAGGAGACAAAAGCTCACCTTGATGCCGATCCTTTTAGGGGATCACCGGAACTCTTCCGGCAGCAGCTCGACGCCGGCGAGGAGGAAGGAAGCCGCCTTCTGGACGCCGGTTGGAGGAGTCGGGCGGCAACACAAGGCGGCAACTTCACCAAGGAGGTTGGCGGCAACTCTTGATGTTGGGCGCCAAAATAGATTAGGTTTAGGGTTAGGGTTTAATCCCTATTTTATAGAGAACTAATTCTCTTAATGGTTAATGGATCATATCCATAAAGCCCGTTAACCCGCTCCATTAAGATAAGTTAAAATAAACCAAACCATGATGGTTTATTTTAAGTTAAAACGAACCGAACCAACCTTTGGTTCATTCGTTTAATATAAACCAAACCCTTTGGTTTATTCTCATCCATTGGATTAGGACCAAACCATTTTGGTCCATCCATTATGTCTTCATAAGACACTGCCCATCCACGCTTCCATTGCGACTGAAACAATTTCATGCTCGCTTTATGTTTGGTCCAACCAAACATAGTTTCTCTCGGTCTGAGAATCTCATTCTCAAGCTCGTTTTAAATCCTTTGGATTACACTCGTTGTGCGTGTGACCAAATAGGTTCTCGGTTTATGTTGGCCGTCTATAATTAACCATCAATTATAGAACGATCATGAGTGGCACCTAGTAGTACATCATGATCCCCAATTAACCGAAAAGATCAACGGTTGATCCAGAACTATTTCTGAAACCCTTCAGTAGCTCGAATTAATCGTGCCCCATTCCCTTCACTCATCTTATACCCACTTGGTTCAGGACATGGTCTATTGTGTCAGTCCCCACTAGGCTGACTACGTCACACCTAGCCCAAGTATCATTTCCTCGTCCTACTGATTCTAGTTACTCCACATGTATCGAAGAGTACCTTACTCTAAACATGTAATGCTTTGGCCAAAGACTTTAGTAACAATCCGACGAGAGGCCATGGGTATACATCTCCTCGCAAGGAGTGGTGAATCCTTTATAGGCTATTCAAACACCTTCGATCACTTCGACTTATACCCAATCATCCTGGGTCCACATCTCATTAGAGATGTTTGCTTAAGATGTCAAAGCATAAGTCTCCATGATCAAGATGACTTGAATACCGCAAGTCAAAGGAACATCGCACTTAAGCCACAGTAAGAACTTCATTGACATATCTATATATGCAGAGAACCATATGAAGTCTTACTACTGGTCACTCCAATGAACTAGTTACCATAACTAGCATCCACGATTAACTCCGACATCACTATATCTCCAGGAGAATCACCGCTTGGATACACCAAGGAGTATACCTCGTGCTAGTCTCGAATTGATGGTGTCCAAATCCATCAATTCATCGACTAGGATAATTCGATACATCACAATTACACATGTAGAGATACTCACTAGTTGTGATCCAATCACAAATTCTCTCATGCCGTGAATCGTATCGTGGACATTCAGTAAATGAGTTTAAGATCCAATCAAATACATAAAACATGTATACTCAAATAGTGAATCTTCATTTATCATATAAATGGTTCATACATAAGGCGATTGCCTTAGGACATCTCTCATATATATTACTAACAGACTCCCACTTGGCCTAATGCCAATCGCTACGGTATCCAATACCATATGCTCGAGCATGACCCTCAAACTTATTTTGAGGTAATGCTTTAGTCAAGGGATCCGCTAAGTTCCTTTCAGTGGGAATTTTCTCGATTTGTATTTCGTTCCTACTGATGATCTCTCTGATAAGATGATAGCGGCGAAGCACATGTTTGGATCATTGATGAGACCACATCAAGTTCATAGATGAACTTATTGATCCAAACCGCTTCCTTTGCCGCCTAAAGTCGCAACGTATTCCGCCATTAGTGGCGAATCCGCTATAGTGTCAAGCTTGGAACCTTTCCAACTTATCGCCCATTTTAGGTGAATACATACCTGCATCGAGACATGGAATCATCCTTGTCCGTCTCGAGCCGCATCCGTGATACCCACGTATCACCATGTCCCCTTCTCCATATATTAGGAACACATCCTTAGTTCTTCTCAAGTACTTAAGGATCGTCTTAACAGCCGCCCAATGATCCATTCCTGGATCAGACTGGTATCTGCTCGTGACACTCAGAGCATGCGATACATCGGGCCTTGTACATAACATAGCATACATGATAGATCCTATTGCGGATGCATAGGGAATCTTACTCATGCAAATCCTCTCGTCTTCTGTGCGCGGACACATAGACTTCGAAAGGTGTACCCCATGCCTGATGGGTAAGAAACCTTTCTTGGATTCCGACATGCTAAACCTCTTTAGCACTCGGTCTATATATGTAGATCGCGAAAGACCAAGCAACCGCTTCGATCTATCTCTATAGATCTTAATCCCAAGGATGTAGGTTGCTTCTCCCAGTCTTTCATGGAGAATGTCTTGGATAACCAAACCTTAATCGATCAGAAGATGGACACATCGTTTCCTATAAGTAATATGTCATCGACATACAATACTAGGAACACGACTGCACTCCCACTAACCTTCTTGTACACACAAGGTTCGTCTGGATTTTGTGAGAAATCAAACCTTTTGATCGTCTCATCAAAACGGATATTCCAGCTCCTGGATGCTTGCTTCAATCCATAAATGGATCGTCGCAACTTGCATACCTTGGTTTTATCAACCGATGTGAAACCCTCAGGCTGTATCATATACACGTCCTCGAGCAAGTTTCCATTAAGGAAAGGTGTTTTCACATCCATCTGCCAGATCTCATAATCATAATGAGCCGCTATGGCCAGGAGCATCCGAATGGATTTAAGCATAGCTACAGGCGAATAGGTTTCGTCATAATCAACACCTTGCTTTTGACGATATCCTTTCGCCACCAATCTAGCCTTATAGGTAATCACATTACCATCCATGTCGGTTTTCTTCTTGAAAAACCCACTTGCACCCAATAGGCTTTATCCCTTCAGGTGGGTCAACCAAGTTTCAAACTTGGTTTTCATACATGGAATCCATTTCCGACTTCATGGCACCAAGCCACTTATCCCTTTCTAAACTTGTCAGCACTTCTTCATAACTGGTAGCCTCCTCATCATCAATGAGTAACACGTCGTTCGATTCACTTACGAGAAATCCATATCTCTCAGGAATGTTGCGTGTTCTACCAGATCTACGAAGATGTGGTGTTACAATAGGTCCAGCCGATTGCTCATCACTATGAGTTGTCGGCTGTTGTGCTTCACCAGGTATCTCATCAATGTCTATTTGAGTCTCTCGAGCCTCCTCAAGCTCGACGACACTCCCACTGTTTTCTTGCAAGAGAAACTCTTTCTCTAGAAACACAACATGCCTTGAAACAAACACCTTTTGTTCCACAGGATGATAGAATTGGTAACCCATTGTTTCCTTAGGGTATCCAATAAATAGACATTTATCAGACTTAGCATCCAATTTGTCTGATACAGTCCGCTTCACATAAGCAGGACAACCCCATATCTTCAAGTAAGATACATGAGGTTTCTTACTAGCCCATATCTCATATGGAGTAGTAGAGACTACCTTGGTAGGCATTCTGTTTAACAAGTAAATAGCTGTCTGAAGTGCATAACCCCAAAAGGACTTGGGAAGAGTCGCATGATTCATCATTGACCTGACCATGTCCAACAAGGTCCGGTTACGCCTCTCAGATACACCATTATGCTGTGGTGTATATGGCGGAGTCCATTGAGACAATATGCCATTGTCTCTTAGATAATCAAGAAACTCTTGACTTAAGTATTTGCCACCTCGATCCGATCGAAGTATTTTAATACTTTTGTCATGTTGTTTCTCTACTTTATTTCTGAATTCTTTGAACCTTTCAAAGGTTTCAGACTTGTGTTTCATCAAGAACACATACCCAAACCGTGAGTAATCATCGGTGAAGGTAATGAAGTAGCTATAGCCTCCTAAAGCTTGAGTTGACATAGGTCCACATACATCAGTATGTATTAGACCTAGTAACTCTCCCACTCGTTCACCTTTTCCCGTAAAAGGTAACTTAGTCTTCTTGCCTTTTAAGCATGATTCACATGTATCGTATGAATCCAATTCAAACGATTCCAGAATTCCACATCGGTGTAATTCGGACATGCGTTTCTTGCTTACATGGCCAAGACGACAATGCCACATGTAGGAGTCTATTTGATTATCCTTTCGAGCACTCTTGTTGCTCGCTTCGATATTGCAAATGTCACTGGATACGTCCAACGTATAAACACCATTGCTTAAAGTTCCAGTCCCATAAAGAACCCCATTCAAAGTTATGTAACAACAATTGTTACTAAACGTCAAATGGAAACCATTTCTATTTAAACAAGAAATAGAAATGATGTTCTTTATCAACAAAGGAATATAAAAGCAATTGTCCTTCTAAGACAAGTCTGCAGGAGTTTCAACAAATACGCTCCGATGGCGAGTGCAAAGAACCTGCTCCATTCCCAACACGTAAATTTGACTCTCCTTGACGAGTCTTCTTCTATTCCTTAGCCCATGTATGTCATTACATATATGTGAGCCACACCCAAGATCAAATACCCAAGTGTCCGAGGAAATAGAATGACAATCAATAAAGAAGATTTCAAGAAGATGGGGCATCCGATGCCTTATCCTTCTTCACGGACTCAAGATAAACCTTGCAATTTCTTCAGAATGACCCTCCTTGCGATAATGATGGCAAGTGCCCTTTGAGCTAGTTCTACGCTTTTAGCCTTTTCTTCTTCCCTTCTATTGTTCCTTTGACTCTCTTAGAACCTTTCTTCGAGGAATCAACTAACAACACCGCCCCCTACTCATGCTTCTCGTAAGGCTCCACACTTCAAAGATGTTGAGCAAAGACTACGATGAACCTCCTCGAGCATCTCAGAGGTGAAGAGGAGCTTGAGACTTCGAACCTTCAATCTCACTTGCTCATCAACCAACTCACAAAGATGAAGGATCACGATATGAGCATCCATATGCGTAGCTTGGGTTCCATCGCGGCTAGCATGATGCAACTCATTTGTTCGTAATCACTACATGTTTCGATAGGCCAACAATTGGTCCAAAGTTGCATCGTCACTAGGATTCAAGTGAAGAGGCGCTTCGAGGACATACACAAGCTTTTCACCTTGAGAACAATTCTCAAGTTTCTAAGCCACCAAGAAGTTCGCCCACTAATTTATTTGAATCCAAAATGGAACGCAAATTCAAACACATCATGATCAATATATTAACTTAGAAATACAAAACGAGCATATATGAGAAAATGATTTTAAAATGCATCAATATACATTTATAAATCCCATTCATTTTTTGAATTTTAAAAACCCCAAAATCACTTCGGGAGATCGTAGGTCCATCTCCGAATGGGCTGATATCCATCATAGTTATGAACAACCTTGGAGAGAGTCCAACAAGCCATTCATAACTACGACGGTAGGTATCATCTATACCGATTGCATATCACGTATATGCAACTATCACAATGTGCTATCAACTAATTGAATGTTCACACATACATCGGGTTGTTAACACATTAACAAGTATGCATCATATGCATAGCACCCAACTTCACCTCCCTTTACATCGACCTTGGAGAGAGTCCAACAAGCCGATGCTCGTGTAAAGCCAACCCATTAATCGAAATAGTTTTAATATGGTTAGAGCGCATTCAACCAATTAGCCCAGCTTGGAGAGAGTCCAACAACCAAAGCTAACGATTGACCTCTGACTCTTACCATATTAGTATTAAACTATTCCATGGTTTGAACATGTTCGGGTTCGAGCCGGGCTTGGAGAGAGTCCAACAACCCAAACAAGAAACGGAACTCTGGTTCTAACCATATTAATGGAAGGTGTAGGCTTTAATATTGTTTAAGGGTTTTTATGTCTCATCCTCTTTGCATGCAAATAACTATTATCTACATGGCATGGCATACATGGCATACATCTACATGTCACGACACGCATGGCATAATGTTATGCATCTAATGCAATTACATGGCATACAATTATGTCATGTACATAATTTCCTTATTTGTCATAACTATTTATGGAAATAAAATATGTTTAAGATTTGATTCTCCAAATCAAATCATAATTAAATTAGGAAACAAATTTCCAAATCTAATCACATATTTTATTCATGGAATTATTTGATTAAGGAAAATCTATTTAGGAAACCACTTTCCTAAATCATTAAAACTACTTATGGAAATAAAATATTTTAAGATTTGATTTCCCAAATCAAATCATGATTAAATTAGGAAACAAATTTCCAGAATCTAATCAAATATTTTATTTATGGAAAATATCAATTTCCATAAATACTTCCAACTTTCCAAAAGTGGAAAATTTCCATAAATACTTCTAGACTTTCCAAAATTGAAAAATTTCCATAAATACTTCTAAATTTCCAAAATTAGAAAATTTCCAGAAATACATTATGACTATCGCAAAACCATTTTACGATTATGTCGAAACACAACCTGGGCTCTGATACCACTGGTGGGTTTCCGGCACCGCGGCGTGTGTGTGTTCGATCATGTTTCGTAAACATGAGCACAGCGGAAGCAATAAAAATAATAAATACTCCTATTTATTACAACACACACAACACACGCATGCTATTACAACAAGTGTAGACATAACCGTAAATTAAAATTGCAATAAAAGAAATTAAACTACGTTATACCTTCCATATGACGTGTAGCGGGAACGGCATCAACCGGAACGATCCTCGTAAGAATCGTCTCTATCCGTATCCACGCCGAGCTCCTCGGGATGACTTCGCCAAGCCACGAGCTTCGTCTTCGTACGGGTTACTAGCCTCGTGTTGAAGACGACGTGATCGAGAGATGATCACGATCCGAATCCAAATTCGGACCTAAAACAAGTCCTCAAGACTTGCTTCTCCGGAGAGGTATTCGCCAACCGATTGACGAATCCTTCGTCCTCCACCTCAGAGGATTACCGGAGATCAAATCCCCGGTATGTTAGCCGCTGTCGGAGCACTAACCGTCGTCCAAACGATGCTCCGACGAGAGGAGAAGAAGCTGTCCAGAAAACTGGACAGCTTGGTGGAGGAGATAGGCGCCGGCCAAAACAAGGAGACAAAAGCTCACCTTGATGCCGATCCTTTTAGGGGATCACTCTTCCGCAGCAGGGAGGAAGGAAGCCGCTTCTGACGCGTTGGAGGAGTTGGGCCGGCAACACAAGTGGGCGCACTTCACTACCAAGGAGGTTGGCGGCAACTCTTGATGGGCGCCAAAATAGATTAGGTTTAGGGTTAGGTTTAATCCCTATTTTATAGAGAACTAATTCTCTTAATGGTTAATGGATCATATCCATAAAGCCCGTTAACCCGCTCCATTAAGATAAGTTAAAATAAACCAAACCATGATGGTTTATTTTAAGTTAAAACGAACCGAACCAACCTTTGGTTCATTCGTTTAATATAAACCAAACCCTTTGGTTTATTCTCATCCATTGGATTAGAACCAAACCATTTTGATCCATCCATTATGTCTTCATAAGACACGGCCCATCCACGCTTCCATTGCGACTGAAACAATTTCATGCTCGCTTTATGTTTGGTCCAACCAAACATAGTTTCTCTCGGTCTGAGAATCCCATTCTCAAGCTCGTTTTAAATCCTTTGGATTACACTCGTGCGTGTGACCAAATAGGTTCTCGGTTTATGTTGGCCGTCTATAATTAACCATTAATTATAGAACGATCATGAGTGGCACCTAGTAGTACATCATGATCCCCAATTAACCAAAAAGATCAACGGTTGATCCAGAACTATTTCTGAAACCCTTCAGTAGCTCGAATTAATCGTGCCCCATTCCCTTCACTCATCTTATACCCACTTGGTTAAGGACATGGTCTATAGTGTCACCTCACTAGGTCGACTCACGCCACACCTAGCCCAAGTATCATTTCCTCGCCCTACGGATTCTAGTTACTCCACATGTATCAAGAGTACCTTACTCTAAACATGTAATGCTTTGGCCAAAGACTTTAGTAACAATCCGACGAGGCCATGGGTATACATCTCCTCGCAAGGAGTGGTGAACTTTATAGGCTATTCAAACACCTTCGATCACTTCGACTTATACCCAATCATCCCGGGTCCACATCTCCTTAGAGATGTTTGCTTAAGATGTCAAAGCATAAGTCTCCATGATCAAGATGACTTGAATACCGCAAGTCAAAGGAACATCGCACTTAAGCCACAGTAAGAACTTCATTGACATATCTATATATGCAGAGAACCATATGAAGTCTTACGGCTGGTCACTCCAATGAACTAGTTACCATAACTAGCATCCACGATTAACTCCTGACATCACTATATCTCCACCAAAGGAGAATCACCGCTTGGATACACCAAGGAGTATACTGTGTTAGTCTCTGTAACTGATGGTGTCCAAATCCATCAATTCATCGACTAGGATAATTCTGATACATCACAATTACACATGTAGAGATACTAACTAGTTGTGATCCAATCACAAATTCTCTCATGCCGTGAATCGTATCGTGGACATTCAGTAAATGAGTTTAAGATCCAATCAAATACATAAAACATGTATACTCAAATAGTGAATCTTCATTTATCATATAAATGGTTCATACATAAGGCGATTGCCTTAGGACATCTCTCATATATATTACTAACACAAGCAACACAACTCTTCTAGTCGGTTAGCCACGGAAGAGACGACGGACGGATCGCCGGTTTTTGTGTTTCTTATCGGGGTCCATGATTATACAAATACATGCAAATGTAAACTAGTATAATCAACATATGCTAACATAAAGAACATAAGCTAGCATATCAAATAAGAACATGCAAAGAACAATAATAAAAGTTATAAAACTTTTATACCTCTTGATCTTCTATCGTATGTCCTAACCTCCTTGTAGACTTCGTGTGGGCGAAGATCCTCCACAAGTTGAAGCATCCTAGATCTTCTTCAATCCAATGAAAGAAGAACTCTCTTTCCCTTCTTGCTTGAGCCAACCACCAATCCACAAAGGATTGATGCCGCCGACCCCAAGAATAGAGAGAACATAATGGAAACAAAGCTCATCTCTTATCTAGGACCAACCATCAAGCTCCAAGCATGATGTTTGCCGCCGGTCCAAAGAGAAGATGGAATGGAGTATGGAAGCCAACCGAAAGAGAAACACCAAGGGTATGGGCGCCGGCCAACACTTGGAGAAAGGAAAGGAAAACAATCCTCCTCCTTGTTGCCACCCAAACCCTAGACAAAGCTTTCCTAATTTCCGGCCAAGGATGAAGGGAAGGAGAATAGGTTGAGCTCCGGCCAAGGTATAGGGAACATGGATAGTGGCCGGCCAACACTTAGAAGGAAGAAGAAGAAGATCTTCATCTCCATGTTGCCGCCCAACCTAATCCCAAAACCCTAACCCTAGCCGCCCAACCCCATCAACCAAACCCTAACCCTAATCCATATAAGGAAAGGTAAAACTTGGGCGCCAGCCAAATCAAGGAGGAATAGGGAGGATGGGTTGCCGACCAACAATTGGAAGAAGGAGAAGCCTTGCCGCCCAACACCATCAACCAAACCCTAACACTAATCTCCTTTTCTTGTCGCCCAAGCCACCTTGTCTCAATTAGGTTTTTCATATCTCTCTTTTCCGCCCAAGCCTAAGCCCCTATTTATAGAACTTAGGAGAAAGTTGGTTATTGATGAGGTAGCCAAAAATATAGGAACTAATTCCCAATTTTCTTGCCGCCCAAGGGTAGCAAGGAATTAGTAAATTTTTTCTTCCTATAATCTTGCCGCCCAACTTATCCAACCTTTCCTCTCCCTTTTATATAGAGTTAGGTTTAGGCCTTGGTTTAATCTCCACCATCGGTTCTAGGGTTTTAATCTTAACCGTCGGATTTAGAGATTTAATCTCAACCGTCGGTTCTAGGGTTTTAATCCCAACCGTTGGATCTAGAGATTTAATCTCAACCGTCGGTTCTAGGGATTTAATCCTAACCGTCGGATCTAGAGATTTGTTTTCCATCATTTGATCTAGACTTCATGAGGTTTATATTAGGCTACGATAGGGACCATGAGGAGGAGTTGGGTCTTGGCCACCCGATGGATCGGAACCACACAAACTTGATCCATCAATGATGTTCCATTCCACTAGAGGATCATCATCGAACTACCTCACCAACCCCCATAAATTAATATGGGCTCCATATATTATTTGTACATCCATCTCCCCGTGTTTAAGATATAAAATGTCAGTCAATTAATTGATTTACTGACCATCAATTAATTAACATCTAATTCCTCGAGTAGTACCACTCAACCTTATCGTCATGTTGACTAAGTCAACCTGCAGGGTTTACATGATGAACCTTATGAGCTCCTCAAGGGGACATCATCAACCTAATATATAGGACACGGTTTCCTCCTATAATCAACGGCACACCATGTAAATAATATCATTTCCCAACTTACCGGGCATATTGATTTAATCCATAGAAATCTCACCCTCTGGTAAATCAAAGAAATAAATATTAAGTACATGTGCCCGTTATTATATCGGGATTAAGAGCATGTACAACATAATATCCGAGGTCCTATTCAATTATGTAGTCAGCAATAAATTGAATCGCCTCTATGTCGGTCCTGCTCAATACACCTAAGTGTACTAGTGTAACTCTATGTTCAAGACAAAACAATACCAAGCTACACTACAACTATGCCAATGGTTTGTTCAAAACCATCTTGGTTGTGAGCCTTTACTTATATTCTACAAGGGACTGATAACATGATCTTCTGTGCCGCACCCAGGCACCATGTTATCTACAATGTAAAATATTAGACAATATGCACACATATAAATATAACGTGCAAACAATGATCGTGTGATTCTTATTTCAAAATAAAGATGTTCATATAAAAGAGCAAGGCTTTCAGTATACATCCCAACAATCTCCCACTTATACTAAAAGACTATGCTGTCATCATACTGCCATACATCTGATTCCCCTTCCCTCCACATGCCTATCAAAGCTCTCGCTAGAAGGGCCTTAGTGAAAGGGTCTACCAGGTCATCCTCTGATGCATGCTAGGCGACAACAACTTCTACCTCCTTTACGATTTCTTGTATCAGGTGGTACTTGCACTCTATGTGTTTACTAGCCTTATGGGCTCGTGGTTTCTTCGAGTTTGCAACTGCACCATTATTATCACAATAAATTGTGATATTTCTGGGCAAACCAGGAATCACATCCAAGTCCATCAGAAAGTTCCTGAGCCACTCAGCTTCTTTGGCCGCCTCATAGGCTGCCACATACACAGCTTCCATGGTGGAGTCCGCCACGCATTTCTGCTTGACACTCCTCCATACTATGGCTCCACCTCCCAAAGTAAACACAAACCCTGAGGTAGACTTACTATTATCCCTATCAGATTGGAAATCAGAATCCGTGTAACCCACAGGGAGTAATTGGTCTGCCCGGTAAACTAGCATATAATCCCTAGTCCTTCTCAGGCACTACAATATATGCTTTACCGCAGTTCAATGTCCCTGTCCTGGATTACTCTGATATCTGCTGACCATGCCTACGGCAAAGCAGATATCTGGTCTCGTACATAGCATACATTAGGCTTCCTACCGCCGAAGCATAAGGAACTGCCTATATCTCCTCTATCTCCTCAGATGATCTAGGACACATCTGCTTAGATAAAGGAACTCCATGCCTGAAGGGTAGAAAACCCTTCTTGGAGTTTTGTATGCTAAAATGATCCAAAACCATGTCTATGTATGAAGCTTGGGATAAGCACAACAACCTTGTTCCCAAGGTTGTGACCCACTTCTCCCAAGTCCTTCATATCATACTGTTTGGACGACCATACCCTTACGTCTGATAACACTTCGATGTTGTCGCCAACCACCAAAATGTCATCTACGTATAGTACAAAAATACCACTACGTTTCTGTCACATCTCTAATATACACAAGACTCATCCGAACTTTGAATAAATCCATAAGACTGGATTTACCTCCTCAAAGCGGATGTCCCAAGACTTCAAAGCTTGCTTCAGTCCATTAACGAACCGATTAAGCTTATATATAAAACGCTCTTTGCCCTTAGCAATGAATCCCTCTGGTCGCTTCAAGTAGATGGATTCCTCAAGACTTCCACTAAGGAATGCTATCTTGACATCCATCTGTCACACCTCATAATCCATATGAGTTGCTATGCATAAGAGCTCCCAGACCTGTCTTGAATCCATAGATTCAATCTCAGTATTCATTGCACTTTGCAAAGATGCTGTATTTATATCTTGGATTGCCTCGTCGTATGTCTAGGGATCAGGTTCATGTTTGCTAGGGACCAAATCAGAAGATTTGTCCAAAAACATGAATCTAAGAGGTTGTCTAACAACCCTCCCACTACGACGAGGTATCTTCTGTGTATCCTCTGTGACACGCGGTGCAGTGACATGTGGTATGTCCTCTTGTACCAGTGGTACTAAAGAAGTGACTTCCCTTTTTAACTCCTCCAGAATAATTTTACCCTTGGGCTTGTGGCTTATCACATAGTCTTCCTCTAGAAATCTGGCATTCGTGTTAACGATCACCCTCTGATCTCTAGGACTATAAAACAAGTCAGAATAACTCATCATCGATCTAACCATCTCCATAAGAGTCCTATTCCTTCTCTCTGCTACACCGTTCTGCTGGGGTGTGCCAGGTGCAGTCAATTAGGATTGAATCCCAACCTCTGATAAGTAGTTCCTAAACTCTCCCAAGAGGTTGTCACCACCACGATCAGATCGTAGTGTCATCCACATCTTGAATAATCATCTACAAAAGAGACGAAATATTCAAGATTACCTCTTGCCTAGATAGCCATAGGACCACACAAATCAGAATGAACCATTTCTAACACATCTTTGGCTCTATACCCCTTGGCCTTAAAAAGACCTCTTGGTCATCTTACCCTCCAAGCAAGATTCGTAGGTTGGGAGATCCTCCACCACTAATGAACCCAAAGGTCCATCAGCTATCAACCTTTGAATTCTTCTTAGGTTAATGTGACCAAGCCTAAGAAGCCAAAGATATGTTTGGTTCATCTTCGAAGGTTCTTTTCTCTTATTGGAATTAGAAGATGAGTTATTAACTTCAATTTGCATCGTGGGAGGTTTTGGTTCAAATTTCCTTTCAATGTAGCTGAATAGATATTCTCCCTATTCCTTTTTATAACTACTCTGTCATTAAAAGAAATAGAATATCCATCCATAATAATTTAGAAACCGAAACTAAATTCTTTCTAAATAAAGGTACATAAAGGGAATTTTCCAGAACCAAAGTTTTATTATTCTCAAGAGATAAATAAAACTTCTCCCACTGCAATAGCCGCCACCATCATGGCATTGCCCAAGTAAATGGTAATATCCCCTTTAGCTAGTCGTCGGGTTTCCTGGAACCCCTGCAAACTATTGCAGACATGATTAGTGGCTCTCGTATCTACACACAGTCTTGGTAGATAACACCGCTAACCATGTTTCAACGACTAGACCAAAGGATATACTTTTGTTCTGTTTTGGATTGGGACAGTCCTTCTTCCAATGTCCATCCTGCTTGCAAGTGAAGTACTTGCCTTTCAGCTTCTTCACTCTTCCCTGAGATCCTCCCACCATCTTTGCTTCACCTTGTTTCTTCTTCTTCTTGCCTTTCGGCTTAGAAGTAGAAACCCTTTTGAGCAATGATGGCTTGAGGACACTCTTTGAAGAGTGTATACTTGTACTCCTTGCAGATAAGACAATATCTAGAATCTTTTCCAATCAACATTATTTGGGTACAGTAAGTTTATTTCCTTTAGTATCATAATAAGTGGACTGAAAGTCATTTTGAAAATCCTAAGAATCACAATGATCAAAATATTAGATTTCAAATTTTATTGATTCCTCAAAACAATAAAATTCCGAAATCAACCAACACCTCAAAACACCGAGAATATCGCATGCCACGATAATGTGGACGTATACGAATTCTACATTTGTAAGAGAAGGTTTTACCCATTAATTTTATTATCTTGTCAACCTTACTTTTTGACAAATAAAATTAATAGTTGGTTCCTCTTTGGCCCTACAAATAAAAGCAGTGACTACGATGGGGAGGATACTTTTTATTTGCATCTAAGTGTGCACCATTACACGATACTAAGGGAATTATCTCGGATTATGTGCCTTACCGATGGGGAAGTACACACGCTCCTAAATAATTTCCTATAACCATTATTTGACCTAGTGATCCGCAAACAAACTCATCTGATGGGGAGGAAGGCACTCAGAGCCGACACGCAAGTTTGTTCCATCACACGTCAAATTGTAATGGAGGCCGCAGGAATTAATTAAAATATCCCTCTCCCACTTAGTAAATTGAAAATGAGGAATTTTCAAGCACACACAACATGCATACAAAACAAATCAACAATAAATATGGAAAAATCAGAATTTTTCCAACTATTATGGCATTGTTCTCCAATATGCTTCCCGTCATGTCGCCACCTCGTCCGCTCCTCCTGCGCCATGTACGAGCCAACCGGAGATCCGAGCCGAGAATAAAACCTATTTTATTTTACATCCATCGATCCTATACTCCACGAGGGAGTGTACATGAAATCTAGATCGAAAGTAAAATAAAATAAAGAGTGGCTAAACAATGCCGTATTCAATTACAAAAATTAAATACTAATTTAGCCTCATCAACCCCGAGGATTCAAATAATATACAATCACACACACATGCAATCACATACACACATATATAGCCATAATAGTTGGATCTTATGCCTGCAACCAAAAAGTTAGCCTACGCACATCCTACTATTATCCGGCATACACAATATATGATAAGTGCGTGAAAGTAACTGAATCCAAAACATACAAAACCAGAAACCGTGGCTTTGATACCAATTGTTGGCAATCGTGCTATTTCTCGGAATGCTCATAGGATCCCATGTCCCCGGATTAAAATTTTCACTAATGAAAACTAATCCGGATGGGATGAGTTTCCTAAGCATAACCAATTCATCGTCGTGCTAACGACTCGAGCGATCGCTTGAACAAACTAGTTGTTCAAGCAACACAACTCTTCTAGTCGGTTAGCCACGGAAGAGACGACGGACGGATCGCCGATTTTTGTGTTTCTTATCGGGGTCCATGATTATACAAATACATGCAAATGTAAACTAGTATAATCAACATATGCTAACATAAAGAACATAAGCTAGCATATCAAATAAGAACATGCAAAGAACAATAATAAAAGTTATAAAACTTTTATACCTCTTGATCTTCTATCGTATGTCCTAACCTCCTTGTAGACTTCGTGTGGGCGAAGATCCTCCACTAGTTGAAGCATCCTAGATCATCTTCAATCCAATGAAAGAAGAACTCTCTTTCCCTTCTTGCTTGAGCCAACCACCAATCCACAAAGGATTGATGCCGCCGGCCCCAAGAATAGAGAGAACATAATGGAAACAAAACTCATCTCTTATCTAGGACCAACCATCAAGCTCCAAGCATGATGTTTGCCGCCGGTCCAAAGAGAAGATGGAATGGAGTATGGAAGCTAACCGAAAGAGAAACACCAAGGGTATGGGCGCCGACCAACACTTGGAGAAAGGAAAGGAAAACAATCCTCCTCCTTGTTGCCGCCCAAACCCTAGACAAAGCTTTCCTAATTTCCGGCAAAGGATGAAGGGAAGGAGAATAGGTTGAGCTCCGGCCAAGGTATAGGGAACATGGATAGTGGCCGGCCAACACTTAGAAGGAAGAAGAAGAAGATCTTCATCTCCATGTTGCCGCCAACCTAATCCCAAAACCCTAACCCTAGCCGCCCAACCCCATCAACCAAACCCTAACCCTAATCCATATAAGAAAAGGTAAAACTTGGGCGCCAGCCAAATCAAGGAGGAATAGGGAGGATGGGTTGCCGGCCAACAATTGGAAGAAGGAGAAGCCTTGCCGCCCAAGACCATCAACCAAACCCTAACCCTAATCTCCTTTTCTTGCCGCCCAAGCCACCTTGTCTCAATTAGGTTTTTCATATCTCTCTTTTCCGCCCAAGCCTAAGCCCCTATTTATAGAACTTAGGAGAAAGTTGGTTATTGATGAGGTAGCCAAAAATATAGGAACTAATTCCCAATTTTCTTGCCGCCCAAGGGTAGCAAGGAATTAGTAAATTTTTTCTTCCTATACCTGGTACAAGCCATGTAGAAAGTAAAATACAGACATGCTTTTTATTATAACATTTTATATTTCATTTCATAAACATATCATATTCCTTATCATGGCATACCATGTTTTTCTTCTTCATATCATAACATACTTCTTCTTCATAACATATCATATGACTTTCATAACATATTTCTTCTTCATAACATATCATTCACCATAACATATTTCTTCTTCATAACATATCATATGGCTTTCATAACATATTTCTTCTTCATAACATATCATTCACCATAACATATTTCTTCTTCATAACATATCATATTCTTTTCATGCATATCATGTTCCTTCTATATAAAACATCATACATTCATACAATTACGAGGTAATAAGCATAACATGATCACAACATCACACACATATAAGCATGGCATAAGGTATAAACATCATGAACAATTATACATGGAATGACCTAAACTTCAAGGAGTTCTATGAAAGTTTTAAACACCAAACAACTTATATATGGTCTAACTAACCACATGTTAGTTCTTTAACACATAAAGCATGGCATGGGAGGGCACTTAGGGTTTTAATTAAACCTTGGCCGAATGGATTTAAAGGACATGAGGCTCAACCACTTAACTATAGGTTAACCAACAACATGTTACCTTCATCAAACATCAAAAGTCATCATGAACTTAATCAAACATGGCATAGAAACATATTAGGGGTCTTGGACGAATGGTTCAAAGGCTTAAGGTTCATCCACTTAAATCTAGGTTAACCAAACAACATGTTATCTTCATTTACCATCAAAACATAGCATGACCTTATCTATAGCATGGCATAGAACATGTTATCTTCTTTTAACATCAAACATGGCATAAACTCATTTAAAACCTAGCATAGAGCATGTTATCTTCATCTAACACCAAAAGTCATTATGAACTCATGCAAAACATAGCATAGAAGACACCTTAGGGGTCTACATGGACTTGGCCGAATGGTTCAAAGGGCCTAAAGGTTCATCCACTTAAACCTAGGTTAAACAAACAACATGTTATCTTCATTTACCATCAAAACATAGCATGGACTTATCTATAATATAGCATAGAACATATTATCTTCTTCTAACATCAAACAGGCATGAACTCTTTTAAAACCTAGCATAGAACATGTTATCTTCATCTAGCATCAAAACTTAGCCTAAGCTCATCTAAACATGGCATGAAAGAACACACATAGGGGTCTTAAGTGGCTTGGCCGAATGGCCCAAGGCTTAGAAGTTCATCCACTTAAATCTAGGTTAACCAAACATCATGTTATCTTCTTTTACTATCAAAACATAGCATGAACTTGGCTATAGCATGGCATAAAAGAACATATAGGGGTTTAGAGTGGCTTGGCCGAATGGTTTTAAAGGTCATAAAAGTTCAAACATTTAACCTAATTCATCTAGCATCTTATCTTCATCATGTTCATACAAGATATGGCATGGATCTTCATGGAAAGCTCTAACAAGGTCTTGGCCGAATGGTTTCAAGAGGATTAACACAAATACATCAATCGAAAACTACTTGTACGCAGGTGAGGGGGATACTTACCTATAAATCTAAACACACCTATATAATCTGATCAAAATATATTCTTTATCATTTATCAAACATTTAACATGATCGTACTCCCAAAACTCATATAGGAAGCCTTTCAAGACATGCAATCATGCTCTTTGTCCCCAAAACTTATAGGGGAAGCATCTTTGCGATCTTATGTCTTGCTTCAACATGAAATATACATAAAATACCTAAAAATATAAACAAACATAATCTGGACAGAAAATATAAATTCGAATAAAATATGGTGATAAAAGTTAAATGGGTATATTAAAGAGTTACTTATGCTATAGGTGAAAGATAGCATCTTTGTGATCTCAGATCTTGCTTAAAAAGACATATACCTTAATTGTAAATTTGATCACACATACATATCATCTTATCCAAACATATAATCTTCAAAACATAGAAAAATAAGCTATATAAAACAATCGAAGAGCTACTTGTACTGCAGGTGAGAGATACTTACATCCTCTCGCTATCGTACTAGTATACCGCTAGGGCTTTTAGGAGATGAAGACCTTCCCTTGTTCCTTAGCCTTAGGAGTGATCCTCTAGCATATACTAAGCCTTTGTATCCCCTTGAAACCCTCTCAAAAACAGCAAACAAGGGCATTAGGGTCTCGGTGAAGGAGGAAGGGGGAGGGAACATTTCGGTGGTGTTGAATCTTCTAGCAATACTAAGACTTGTGGGAACTCCTCTTGGAAAACCCCTCTTGAGAATCCCTACACAAGAGACCCTAGAGCTTGGGAATGAAAAAGGGAGGAAGGGGAATGAAAAATTCGGCCAAGGATGAGGAAGAAGGAGAATGAAGAAGGAAAGTGGGGTTTTACTTCCTCTCTTCTCTTAATTCTCCTCTTTAATACCTAGGGAATGAACACCCATCATCCTTTCATGGGGGGATGAACTAACTCCTCATTTTCCTTCTCTTAATTATCCTCTTTAATACCTAGGGAATGAACACCCATCATCCTTTCATGGGCGGATGAACCAACTCCTCATCTTCCCATCTATATTCTTTGTATATCTTATCCATGAATCATCCTATGGTCTTGCACATTCTTTATATATCTTATCCATGAATCATCCTATGGTCTAGTGGTGTCAAGGCTACCTCCCTATTTGGAGGTTCATGGTTCAAATCCTACCTATAACCATCTTTTATTTTATTTTATTTTAAACCTTTTATAGCGTTAAAACCCATATAATTACTTAGAATTTTACGGGCATTACAATCCTTCATACCTATAAAAGTTTCGTCCTCAAAACATAGAACAACTCCGGATACTTTTGTTTCATGTCATCCTCGCATTCCTAAGTTGCTTCTTCAAACTTTTTATTTTTCCATATGACTTTCACTAAGGGTACTTCTTTGGTTCTCTATTTCTTGATTTCTCGATCTATTATCTGAATAGGTCGAGTTTCATAACTTAAGTCTTCTTGAACTTGTACCGGTTGTGGCTCAATCACATGGTCTTAGGAAATCTATGCAATCTGATCACCTCCTCAACATACAACTGAGCTAGTTGTTCCATTGAGTATGATACTTGATTGCCAGAAAATGGGCAGTTTTTGTCAATCTTTCAACAATCACCTAATTAGCTTCATAAGCATTAGTGGTTTTGGGTAGTCCTACTATGAATCCATAGCTATATCTTCCCACTTCCATTCTGGGATTTGAATAGGCTACAGAACTCCTGTAGCTGTCCCTGGAGTTCCGTAACCACATGCATAAGATCAGGTGGGGGTACGATCTCATCGACTCTATTACTGTGTCTTCCAGCCATGCTTATCTTCATATATTATAATAAGGCTAGCATAAGATTATCATACATATATTCATGCATATTTAAACTAAAAACATTCCTTATCATACACTTATCTTCATATATTATAATAAGGCTAGCATAAGATTAGCATACATATATTCATGCATTTTTAAACTAAAAAGCATTCGTTATCATCCATAAGCATAAGATTATCATACATATATTCATGCATATTTAAACTAAAGCCTAGCATAAGATTATCCTACATATATTCATGCATATTTAAGCTAAAAGCATTTCATATCATACATGAAAGAAATAGAGTAGGCATAGAATTTCTTACTTGGAGCAGCAAGATTTGGAGCTTCGTGTGTGTGTAGTGGAAAGGCAGATCTGCTCTGATACCAACCTGTCACGCCCGCCCTTCCTAGGGTCCGGAAGGGTGGCGCGACGTGATCTTACATGCATACATTACATTACAGCGGAAGACTTTATACATATTTCGTACTTCTTACAGCGGAAGACTTTAGACTTTTTTTTTTTCCTTTTTTTTTTTAAACATAAACATGCATCGTCATTTCATAGATACTTCTTCTTAACATAGAACATGCATCATTATTTCATAGACACTTCTTCTTAAACATAGGGCATGCATCATCAGTTCATAAGTACTTAGTTCAAATTCATAAGCTAAATCATCTTAGGGAAAACATGCATAAAGGACATAACAGATCTCCTCCACCATGCCAATACCACACACACTTTGCCCCTCCTGCTGCTCCCTTTAGTTTATCCACCCTTTACCCTTATCTGCAGTACAAGGGAACATAAACTATAAGCACATAGGCTTAGTAAGATCCTGTCCTACTCACAAAAACATACGTAAGCATAACATGACATAACATCATAATATAAGCAGACATAACATAAATATATCAGCATAGACGTAAGCAGGCAATAACATGTAGACATACAACATCGTAAGCAGACATATAACATGTAAACACATATATAACATAGCAATCATAACATGTAAACATATATAACATAACGATCATGACATGTAAACATATATAACATAACCATCATAACATGTAAACAAATATAACATAACAAACATAGCATGTAAACATATATAACATAACCATCATAACATGTAACATATATAACATAAGCAAACATAACATGTAGCATAAGTAACCTAAGCAAACATAACATGTAACATAAATATCATAGCAACATATCATGTACATATATGACATAATCAAACATAACATGCAACATATATATCATAGCAACATATCATATACATATATGGCATAATCAAACATAACATGGAACATATATATCATAGCAACATATCATGTACATATATGACATAATCAAACATAACGTGCAACATATATAACATAGCAACATTGCATGTAAACATAACAATCATAACATGTGAACATAACGATCATATAATGTAAATATATGCAGGATGCTCTTTGAAAACATATATTATAGGTACGTAAACATAAATCTCGACATATTGGGCCCGACATTGTACCACATCATCATCATCATAGCGCGCATCCCTAAATAGACCCGAGGTAGCAAGTCTCGAACCTACTAGGTTACTAGGCCCGATCTTAGTCCGTCAACCTAGGGCCCATCGTCATAGCGTAGAAGCCCATCCGAGGCCCGATCTTAGTCCATCGACCTAGGGCATCTGGGAGCTCATCCCGTACTAGGCCCGATCTTAGTCCGTCGACTTAGGGGCAATCATACATAGAAGCCCATCCTAGGCCCGATCTTAGTCCGTCGGCCTAGGGCAACTTAGGAGCCCATCCCTTTTGACCTTGTTAGGGTCCTGGTACAAGCCATGCAGAAAGTAAAATACATACATGCTTTTTATTATAACATATTATATTTCATTTCATAAACATATCATATTCCTTATCATGGCATACCATGTTTTTCTTCTTCATATCATAACATACTTCTTCTTCATAACATATCATATGGCTTTCATAACATATTTCTTCTTCATAACATATCATTCACCATAACATATTTCTTCTTCATAACATATCATATGGCTTTCATAACATATTTCTTCTTCATAACATATCATTCACCATAACATATTTCTTCTTCATAACATATCATATTCTTTTCATGCATATCATGTTCCTTCTATATAAAACATCATACATTCATACAATTATGAGGTAATAAGCATAACATGATCACAACATCACACACATATAAGCATGGCATAAGGTATAAACATCATGAACAATTATACATGGAATGACCTAAACTTCATGGAGTTCTATGAAAGTTTTAAACACCAAACAACTTATATATGGTCTAACTAACCACATGTTAGTTCTTTAACACATAAAGCATGGCATGGGAGGGCACTTAGGGTTTTAATTAAACCTTGGCCGAATGGATTTAAAGGACATGAGGCTCAACCACTTAACTATAGGTTAACCAACAACATGTTACCTTCATCTAACATTAAAAGTCATCATGAACTTAATCAAACATGGCATAGAAACATATTAGGGGTCTTGGACGAATGGTTCAAAGGCTTAAGGTTCATCCACTTAAGTCTAGGTTAACCAAACAACATGTTATCTTCATTTACCATCAAAACATAGCATGACCTTATCTATAGCATGGCATAGAACATGTTATCTTCTTTTAACATCAAACATGGCATAAACTCATTTAAAACCTTGCATAGAGCATGTTATCTTCATCTAACACCAAAAGTCATTATGAACTCATGCAAAACATAGCATAGAAGACACCTTAGGGGTCTACATGGACTTGGCCGAATGGTTCAAAGGGCCTAAAGGTTCATCCACTTAAACCTAGGTTAAACAAACAACATATTATCTTTATTTACCATCAAAACATAGCATGGACTTATCTATAACATAGCATAGAACATATTATCTTCTTCTAACATCAAACATGGCATGAACTCTTTTAAAACCTAGCATAGAACATGTTATCTTCATCTAGCATCAAAACTTAGCCTAAGCTCATCTAAACATGGCATGAAAGAACACACATAGGGGTCTAAAGTGGCTTGGCCGAATGGACCAAGGCTTATAAGTTCATCCACTTAAATCTAGGTTAACCAAACATCATGTTATCTTCTTTTACTATCAAAACATAGCATGAACTTGGCTATAGCATGTCATAAAAGAACATATAGGGGTTTAGAGTGGCTTGGCCGAATGGTTTTAAAGGTCATAAAAGTTCAAACATTTAACCTAATTCATCTAGCATCTTATCTTCATCATGTTCATACAAGATATGGCATGGATCTTCATGGAAAGCTCAAACAAAGTCTTGGCCGAATGGTTTCAAGAGGATTAACACAAATACATCAATCGAAAACTACTTATACGCAGGTGAGGGGGATAATTACCTATAAATCTAAACACACCTATATAATCTGATAAAAATATATTCTTTATCATTTATCAAACATTTAACATGATCGTACTCCCAAAACTCATATAGGAAGCCTTTCAAGACATGCAATCATGCTCTTTGTCCCCAAAACTTATAGGGGAAGCATCTTTGCGATCTTATGTCTTGCTTCAACATGAAATATACTTAAAATACCTAAAAATATAAACAAACATAATCTGGAAAGAACATATAAATTCGAATAAAATATGGTGATAGAAGTTAAATGGGTATATTAAAGAGTTACTTATGCTATAGGTGAAAGATAGCATCTTTGTGATCTTAGATCTTGCTTAAAAAGACATATACCTTAATTGTAAATCTGATCACACATACATATCATCTTATACAAACATATAATCTTCAAAAAATAGAAAAATAAGCTATATAAAACAATCGAAGAGCTACTTGCACTGCAGGTGAGAGATACTTACATCCTCTCGCTATCGTACTAGTATACCGCTAGGGCTTTTAGGAGATGAAGACCTTCCCTTGTTACTTAGCCTTAGGAGTGATCCTCTAGCATATACTAAGCCTTTGTATCCCCTTGAAACCCTCTCAAAAACAGCAAACAAGGGCATTAGGGTCTCGGTGAAGGAGGAAGGAGGAGGGAACATTTTGGTGGAGTTTAATCTTCTAGCAATACTAAGACTTGTGGGAACTCCTCTTGGAAAACCCCTCTTGAGAATCCCTACACAAGAGACCCTAGAGCTTGGGAATGAAAAAGGGAGGAAGGGGAATGAGAAATTCGGCCAAGGATGAGGAAGAAGGAGAATGAAGAAGGAAAGTGGGTTTTTACTTCCTCTCTTCTCTTAATTCTCCTCTTTAATACCTAGGGAATGAACACCCATCATCCTTTCATGGGGGGATGAACTAACTCCTCATCTTCCTTCTCTGAATTATCCTCTTTAATACCTAGGGAATGAACACCCATCATCCTTTCATGGGGGGATGAACCAACTCCTCATCTTCCCATCTATATTCTTTGTATATCTTATCCATGAATCATCCTATGGTCTTGTACATTCTTTATATATCTTATCCATGAATCATCCTATGGTCTAGTGGTGTCAAGGCTACCTCCCTATTAGGAGGTTCATGGTTCAAATCCTACCTATATCCATCTTTTATTTTATTTTATTTTAAATGTTTTATAGCGTTAAAACCCATATAATTACTTAGAATTTTACGGGCGTTACAAGTTATGCCCTTCGGAGTGACGAATACACCTGCTCTATTCATGGATTTGATGAATCGGGTATTCTCGGCATTCCTCGACAAGTTTGTGATCGTCTTCATCGACGACATACTGATATATTCGAGAACCCCAGAGGAGCACACAGAACACCTGAATGTGGTATTGCAGATTCTTCGGGAAAAGCAGTTATTTGCAAAGTTCTCCAAATTCGAGTTCTGGCTCGAACAAGTATCATTTTTGGGTCACGTCATATCCAAGCACGGAGTGATGGTAGACCCAATAAAGATTGAAGCCGTAAGTAACTGGAACCGACCAAAGAATGCCACCGAGATCAGAAGCTTTCTTAGGCTAGCAAGCTACTACCGGATGTTTGTAGAGAACTTCTCCAGGATTGCAGCCCCTATGACAATCCTCACCAGAAAGAACAAGAAATATGAGTGGACGGACGCCTGCGAGAGGAGTTTCACAGAATTGAAAAAGAGGCTGACCAGCGCTCCAATCCTTGCTCTTCCGGACAATAACAAAGGCTTCGACATGTACAGTGACGCTTCCAAGTTGGGACTCGGAGCTGTACTCATGCAGAATGGCAAGGTCATTGCCTACGCCTCTAGGCAACTCAAAGAACATGAAAGGAATTATCCCACCCACGATTTAGAGCTAGCTGTCGTGGTCTTTGCTCTCAAAATATGGAGGCATTATCTATATGGAGCTCAGTGTAGGATTTATACAGATTACCAGAGTCTGAAATATTTCTTCACACAGAAGGACCTGAACATGAGACAACGCAGATGGCTCAAGCTCGTCAAGGATTATGACTGCGAGATCTTCTACCATCTGGGGAAAGCAAACAAGGTGGCTGATGCACTCAGCAGGAAGTCCTGCGCTACCTTGATGTCTCTATCAGTGTTATCTCGACCCTTAGAAAAGGAGATAATGCGTTACGGGGTTGAAATCATTTCCGGATAGCTCTCGATCATGACGATAGCACCGATGCTGTTCGATGATATACTGGAAAAGCAAGCCCGTGACCCAAGAATTCAGAGGAACAAGCAAGAGGTCCTAGAAGGAAAGGAAGACGGGTTTCGTATCTCTGATAGTGGAGTACTCTACCTCAGGGATCGCTTGTGTATTCCCGACGATCCAGAATTACGGAAGAAGATATTTGAGGAAGCTCACGGAACTCCTTATGCGATGCATCCTGGAACCACCAAGATGTACCAAGACCTGAAAAGAAAATTACGTGGTTCGAATGAAAAGAGATGTGGCTCAATATGTCGATTACACCGACCTGCCAGAGGGTTAAAGCAGAACACCAGAGACCTGGAGGAACACTGCAGCCGATCCAGATTCCAGAATGGAAATGGGAAGACATTTCTATGGATTTCATCTCAGGATTGCCCAAGATAACAAACGATTATGATGCTATATGGGTAATCGTGGACAGATTGAGGAAGTCCGCCCACTTCTTAGCAATCAAGATGACCTATTCGACGGAGCAACTGGCTCAGTTATATGCTAGGGAAATTATCAAACTACATGGAATTCCTAAGACCATCATTTCTGACAGAGATGGTCGCTTTATTTTCCATTTCTGGGAATGTGTTCAGAAGGCCCTAGGCACGAAGCTATTGTTCAGTACTGCCTTCCATCCCCAGACGGACGGACAGACCGAAAGAGTAAATCAAGTACTGGAGGATATGTTACGAGCTTGTGCCCTAGATTTCAAAGGTAGCTGGTGCCAATACTTATGTTTAGCGGAATTCGCCTACAACAATAGCTACCAAGCTACTATTGGAATGGCACCCTACGAGGCTCTATACGGGAGGAAATGTAGATCTCCCATATGCTGGTATGAGGGTGGTGAAAAGAAGGGGATGGGACTCCAGACGGACTTCATCGACGACACCACCCGAGCTATACAGAACATCCGTCAGAGAATTGAAACTGCTCAGAGCTGACAAAAGAGCTATGTGGATATGCGGCGTAGACCGTTAGAATTCGAAGTCGGGGACCTGGTATTCCTCAAAGTAGCCCCTATGAAGGGAGTGATGAGATTTGGAAGGAAGGGAAAGCTGAGTCCGCGCTATGTGGGACTGTATCCGATATTGCAGAGGATTGGCAAAGTAGCTTACAAGCTGGAGCTACCTCAAGAGATGTCGGCTATTCACAACGTGTTCCATGTTTCTGTGCTCAAGAAATGCATTTCCAGTGTGGACCAAGTGATCGAGCCACAAACAGTACAAGTTCAAGAGGACCTGAGTTATGAGAGTCAGCCTATCCAGATACTCGACCGAGAAGTCAAGAGACTAAGGAACAAAGATGTGCCCTTAGTAAAGGTCCTTTGGCAGAATCAACGGTACGAAGAAGCTACCTGGGAACGAGAGGAGGACATGAAGCAAAAGTGTTGGTGCAGTGGGCACCAAAGTCGAACCGGTATTTTGATTATGGCAAAAGGCTCAATAGTTAAGGGTATATTTGTTATCTTACGAGCTCAATTAAGTGTGCAGAAATGCTAAAGTTGAGCGGAAGGTCTGCGACACCCGGTGGGAACCGAGGTGGTCGGGCAACGCCAGAGGGACTTCGGAGGAAGCCGAGGTACTCGGGTGAAGACCGGAAGCGAGGCTACAAGGTAAGCTCGTGTGAAAGCGAAGCAAGGTCGTTAAGCGTAGATCCGACCCAATACCTCCAATGGAAGGTCTAGGTCGAGATCAGATGGTTAGAACCATCGTACTTTATATTTTAAGCTAACTTGTACTGCAGTCCAAAACCCTTTGACTACAGTCAACTGCTAGTCAAGTTCCAGCCTCGAGAAGAGCTCGAATTTCAAGGGGGTGAATTTGGACTTGACTCGTGTTTTGGTACAAAGGGTGATGTGGCATCAAGGTGGACATCCAAACCATCACCAAGCTTCCTTGTGGTGGACGCCCAAAATAAGGTGAGTTGGCACAAGATGGTTGACTCCCATGATGTGGCACAAGTTGAATGGCTCCAACAAGTTGGCGCCCAAGGAGGTTGGAGGTGGCACAAGGTGGTTGGATGAAACACCTCATCCTTGAGTTGGCGCACAAGAAGGTTGGAGGTGGCACAAGGTGGTTGGATGAAACACCTCATCCTCAAGTTGGCGCCCAAGGAGGTTGGAGGTGGCACAAGGTGGTTGGATGAAACACCTCATCCTTGAGTTGGCGCACAAGAAGGTTGGAGGTGGCACAAGGTGGTTGGATGAAACACCTCATCCTTGAGTTGGGATAAGAACCTCACCTTGGACACTACCTATGTCTAAATTCATAGATCAATATCCATAAATAGACATGTTCACTCCAAGCAAAGACAAGAAATCAAGAGCTCTCAACACGCCTTCGTAACGCCGCTAATACTACTCACATTTGCTCTACGACGAAGTGTCGCAACAAGCTACATCTTCTACTTATAAGAGTTGTCGGTATATTTATTTAAGTTCTACTTCTTTAAATTGTCTTTGTGCTTTAATCGTAACAAGGAAAGGGAGTGTCCCTTTGCCTTGATTTCTTTTTATGTCGTTGCTCCTACCTCCAGCGAGGAGGAGTGGTTTTAGTGAATTGCCCTCCGTGCGTGATCAAGGATCACTAGGGCCGTGGATTAGCAATCGAAGATTGTGAACCACGAAAAATATCTTGTCTACTTTATATTTCCATGTGCATTCTCTACTTGCTTTTTACTTATTGCAAAAGTTTTTAACGACACTATCGCTATTCACCCCCTCTAGCGACACTTTCGATCCAACAATTGGTATCGACGAGTAGGCGCTAAGATTCGTGAAACCACCAATCTAGCTTTGTTTTCTTTTTACAGATTTTTATTTATTTATTTCTGTTTTAGTATAATTATTTCACTTGCTTATCTTCTCCTACATATAGAATTGCATTAGAGGCTTTAGGATCCGGATAAGGTTGTCCTTGGGTTAGATCCGAGTAAGGTTGTCCTCGGAACTTCAGCGACATTCGCATTTGATTGTTTATTTCTTTTTGCAAGTTACATTTTATATATCTTTTTACTTCCCTTTTACTAATCCAAGGCGAAAGTCTTGGAATATTCTTTCGTGTGTGTTTTGCAAGATTCTTTTGTCGTTCTTCTTCTTGTTTTTAAATGGCCCATCTCGAAGGGTTTAGCACGCCCGACCCCGTTTACAACGGTAATGACTTTCGTTATTGGAAGGGTCGGATGGAATGCTTTCTTAAAACCCAAATCGAGATGTGGATCTAATCAAACCGGTTTCACACTTCCTATTAATGAAGATGGTGAATCTTTGGGTTACGATCAATGGTCAAATTCCATGAAAAACAAGTAGAAGCCGATGCCAAGGCAACTCAAATCTTGCAATGTGGGTTGTCAAGGAAGAGCTCAACCCGGCCCCTTCATTAGTGCAAAGGACTTATGGACCAAGCTAGTGGAACTACGAAGGCACCGGCGACACGAAGGTATGTAAAAGAGATTTACTTTTAAATAAATTGTATAACTTGAAAATGCAGGAAAAGCGAGACCGCAACTCAACTACATGCTCGTATCCAAAACATGTCAACCAACTCCATGCCATCGGACAAAAGGTCGAGAATCGCGACCTTATCGTATTCTCTTAACTCGTTTCCTAGGACCACCTTGTGGGCATCCATGGTTGATGCCTACAAGGTCTCCAAGGACCTTTCTAAAATTAGGTTAGGCAATTGTTTTCGGAACTTGAATTACATGAGCAAACTAACGTGGTCGGGCCGAGAAGAGTATTGCGTTAGTTGCGAGTTCCAAGAAGAAGAAGCCCATGAAGCAAGCCACCCCGAAGGAAGAAGGCGAGTCCGAATCGGAAGTAGACTCCGAAATAGAATCCGAACTAGTCAATCTAGTTAGGAAGATGATCAAGAGGCGAAAGCGACCAACAACTCAAGGTAAGCCTAAACCTAATTCAAATACTTCTAATTTTAGATGCTATGAGTGCACGAGTTCGGTCACATCAAGTCCGAGTGCCCAAAGCTAAAGAATAACGCATCAAAGACCAAGAAAGCGCTAAACGCTACTTGGGAGGAGTTGTCGGAGGAAGAAGACGATATCCAAGCTCTAATGGCCAAACCGACCGAGCACGACTCGAAACCGAAGAAGAGTCCGAGTCGAATCCGATGATGAGCTTCCATTCAAGACAAGCCACGGATCCGTATCCGGTTCAAAAGAATCATTAAGGGTAAGTCGGTCGTTACTTAATACTTTGTATGGTGCAATTAAATTTTTAAATAAGAAACTAGCTAAGTCCGAGTCCAAGGTCGAGACCCTAATTGAGGAGGTTAACCTTCTCAAACATGAGGTCTCCCTAACCTCTTCGACTACTCGTATTCAAGAGGAGGACTCAACTCAAGTTGAAAAGCTTGAAGTTGAGAACTCGCTTTTGAAAACACAAGTCGAAGACCTTAGGAACACGTTGGAAAGGTTCACTTTGGGATCCAAGGGACTTGACCTCTTACTTGGATCACAAAGGGCCGTGTACAACAAGGCGGACTCGGGTTTAACTCAAATACAACCAATAAGTCATATATGTCTATAGTAAACCAACATAAGAAAAATGTCCAAGCATGGGTCCCTAAGACCACTTTGATTTCAACTTTAGGATCTAACATGTATTGGGTTCCCAAGGACCAAATTCACTATGTGAATAGACCCACTCGATTCAATGGTCCAGGGGCACCAATACAAAATGTATTTTTGTTAAGTCTTAGAAATTGCATGCTTAGTTTTTCCTTTATTTTTAGAATGGTTAGATAGGACTCATAACCAACTAAAATCCTGCGAAAAGATTGAGCCTCGGGAAGCCTCTTTTCAAAAATAAACCAACTAAAATCCTACGAAAAGATTGAGCCTCGGGGAGCCTCTTTTCAAAAATAACTAGTTAGACCAAGACGTAGTCTCAAGTAAGTCGAGTTATCAATTTCTTGAAATTAGCTTTGTCTAAGGAAGTGGTCGTTGTTCCGATCAAAGAAGGCCTCTGTGCCTCGCCACGACCTGGAAGCTAATCTCTTGAAAAGATTACTTGATGAGCTTAGACTAAATCCGAATCTAACCTAATGTTGGTTAATTTAAATTCATTAAAATTAATCAAGTAAAATTGAAAGTCATCTCACAATAACACATAGGAATAACATGTTTTGATCATGTAGATATTGGTGAGATGATTTAGGTTTAAAAACTTACAAACAACCCTTTAGTAATTCCAATATCCGATCCAACTACCTTATGTGTAGGATCAATGGATGTTGGACAGTGGTTGCTCCCGACACATGACCGGGGATCAACTCAAATTTTCGAAGTTACGATTCAAACGACAAGGATCGGTAGCCTTCGGAAATAACGGCAAGCTCAAAATCATCGGATCAGGTGATATTGAGCTCAACTCTAACTTTACAATTCAAAATGTCTTATTAGTAGAAAACTTTCAATATAATTTACTTAGTGTAAGCCAATTGTGTGATAACAATTATAAGGTCATATTTCTAGAAAATGAATGCGTAATCAAAATAAATGCAACATCTAAAATAATACTTAAAGGAACTAGGAGTAGCAACATCTACACCATAAATTTACCCAACTCCTCAACCAAGTGTCTTATGACACAGCAAGAGGAATCTTGGTTATGGCACCGAAGACTCGGACACTCGCACCCAAGACTCGTCCACAAGATGAGTCAGAGTGGCTTGGTTATAGGTTTGCCTAAACTAAACAACTTGGATAATAAAATATGTAATGCTTGTCAACAGGGTATACAATCACGACACTCTTAGAGTCGAAGAAACCATTAATATAGTTTTCGACGAAGGACACGAACCCGTTCAATCCTTAACAAAACCAACTAGCAAATCAACTTATAGCGAACCCGACTCTGATCTTGAACTTGAATCTCGTCCTAACCCAAGTCATCCTATCGACCAAGTGATAGATGACTCTAACCCAAGTCAAACTAGAACTCACCCAAGTCATCCTATCGACCAAGTGATAGATGACCCTAACCCGAGTCACACTAAGACTCAAACAAATCATCCTATCAATCAAGTTATAGGTGATCCAAATTTAGGGGTTCGAACTAGAGCTTCATATCGAAACCTTAGTCAAATCTCGTTAATTTCCAAAATCAAACCCAAAACTATTGAACAAGCACTTCTTGATCCCGACTGGATTATTGCTATGCAAGAAGAGCTAGCTCAATTCACTAGAAATGAAGTCTGGGAATTAGTACCACCACCTAAAGAAAAATCAATTATTGGAACAAGGTGGGTATTTCGAAATAAACTTGATGATAAAGGTGAAGTAGTTAGAAATAAAGCTAGGTTAGTCGCAAAAGGGTTTAGTCAAGTCGAAGGTTTAGATTACGATGAGACCTACGCACCCGTAGCGGACTAGAGTCCATCCGAATGTTGTTAGCATATGCTGCACATCGAGGTTTTAAATTGTTTCAAATGGATGTCAAGTCAGCATTTTTGAATGGATACATTAAGGAAGAAGTTTACGTCGAGTCAACCTCCGGATTGAAAATCTAGATAAACTGACCATGTCCTTAGACTTAAGAAAGCCCTATATGGACTCAAACAAGCCCCAAGAGCTTGGTACGAAGGCTTTCGATCTATCTTAAGTCCAAAGGATTCAACCAAGGTTTAGTCGACCCAACCTTATTCGTTAAAACCGTAGGAAAAGAAATCTTTATAGCCCAAATCTATGTAGATGATATAATTTTTGGAACTACCAACTCGATCACGCTAAACGAATTCATCTCACTTATGGAAAGTGAATTTGAAATGAATTTAGTGGGAGAGTTAAGTTTCTTCTTAGGTTTACAAATTAAACAAACTAAAGATGGAATATATTTACATCAACAAAAATATACTAAGGACTTAATAAATCGATTTGGAATGCAAGATGCTAAAATAATCAATACACCTATGGCAACTAATGTTAATATAAGCGAAGATGTAGAAGGAAAACCCGTTGACCTAAAATACTATAGGAGCGCAATAGGAAGTCTCCTATACTTAACCGCATGAGCCGACCGACATTTTATTCGAGTAAGTATGTGCAAGGTTACAAACCTGTGCCAAGGAGTCTCACCTAACCCTAGTCAAGCGTATCCTTAGATATCTAAAGGGCACGCTAAGCGTAGGTATTTGGTACCCTAGATCTACCGAGTTTAATCTAATCGGCTACTCGACTCCGACTATGCGGTAGTAAACTTGATAGAAAGAGCACGAGTGGTTGTTGTCAAATCCTCGCTCGAGTCTAGTAAGTTAGTGCGATGAGGAAGCGACATTGCGTTGCCTTATCTACCACCGGAGAATCGTTGCGATGGGTGAGTGTGTCTCTCGGCTCCTCGTGGATGAAGCACACTCTCCAAGACTTTAGCTTAATCTTTAACAACATTAAAACCTACATAGATAACATTAGTTCAATTAACTTAACTAAAAATCCAATATGTCATTCTAGGACAAAACATATAGAAGTTAAACACCACTTCATTAGGGAACATGTAACTAATGGAACTATACAACTAGAGTATGTTGAGTCCAAATCAAACCTAGCGGACATCTTCACCAAACCACTACCCGGCCAATTTAGTTTATTAAGGCGAAAGTTAGGTATGCGTAATAGAGTAGGATTTAAATTTTTCTATATATGTACTCTACTTTTGCTTCTTTTGAAATTAGCCTAAGTCTTACCTTAGAAATCATATACCTATAGATTTAAGGAGCCAACACATCTCACAACACATAGGACTAATGTGTTTGTGTACTTAGCCACGTGAGCAGGCGTGAGATGTTAGGACCTTACTCTTGGTTCAGATGTAGATTCGTGCATCGACATGAACCATGGAGTATAATTATTTAAAATTAATCAACTCCTTCAAGACTTATTGATCATTCTATATCAATCAAGTCCAACCGGAGTTGTACATTTTAGATGAACATATTTTCAAGCTTATTATTATTTAAAAATATATATATATATATATATATATATATATATATATATATATATATATATATATATATATATATATATATATATATATATATATATATATATATATATATTTATATTGGGAAATTGCTTGGACTTACAAACACTAAAATATATATACAAACTTTTTGAGTTAACGCAAAAGGGGAGAAAGTCACAAAGTAAGGAAGAAAGTAAACAAAATTATTACCTTTTATATTAAGTAATTCCGTTTACTTAAGCAACTATTAAGGGGAGTAAAAATTATTTTTCAAGAACTCACCTTGGTCAAGGGGAGGTTACCTCAAAGGGAGAACTTGAAACAATAATTTTCTCACTCATATTTAATCTTTATGCTAGCTCATTCATGCTTAATCATTATGCTAGCTCATTCATATTTAATCTTTATGCTAGCTCATTCATGCTTAATCATTATGCTAGCTTACTGTTATGCTTAATTTTTCCTTAACTTTTGTGTCGGTTTGCCATGAATCAAAAAGGGGGAGATTGTTGGTGCAGTGGGCACCAAAGTCGAACCGGTATTTTGATTATGGCAAAAGGCTCAATAGTTAAGGGTATATTTGTTATCTTACGAGCTCAATTAAGTGTGCAGAAATGCTAAAGTTGAGCGGAAGGTCTGCGACACCCGGTGGGAACAGAGGTGGTCGGGCAACGCCAGAGGGACTTCGGAGGAAGCCGAGGTACTCGGGTGAAGACCGGAAGCGAGGCTACAAGGTAAGCTCGTGTGAAAGCGAAGCAAGGTCGTTAAGCGTAGATCCGACCCAATACCTCCAATGGAAGGTCTAGGTCGAGATCAGATGGTTAGAACCATCGTACTTTATATTTTAAGCTAACTTATACTGCAGTCCAAAACCCTTTGACTACAGTCAACTGCTAGTCAAGTTCCAGCCTCGAGAAGAGCTCGAATTTCAAGGGGGTGAATTTGGACTTGACTCGTGTTTTGGTACAAAGGGTGATGTGGCATCAAGGTGGACATCCAAACCATCACCAAGCTTCCTTGTGGTGGACGCCCAAAATAAGGTGAGTTGGCACAAGATGGTTGACTCCCATGATGTGGCACAAGTTGAATGGCTCCAACAAGTTGGCGCCCAAGGAGGTTGGAGGTGGCACAAGGTGGTTGGATGAAACACCTCATCCTTGAGTTGGCGCACAAGAAGGTTGGAGGTGGCACAAGGTGGTTGGATGAAACACCTCATCCTCAAGTTGGCGCCCAAGGAGGTTGGAGGTGGCACAAGGTGGTTGGATGAAACACCTCATCCTTGAGTTGGCTCACAAGAAGGTTGGAGGTGGCACAAGGTGGTTGGATGAAACACCTCATCCTTGAGTTGGGATAAGAACCTCACCTTGGACACTACCTATGTCTAAATTCATAGATCAATATCCATAAATAGACATGTTCACTCCAAGCAAAGACAAGAAATCAAGAGCTCTCAACACGCCGTCGTAACGCCGCTACTACTACTCACATTTGCTACGACGAAGTGTCGCCGACAACGAAAGCTACATCTTCTACTTATAAGAGTTGTCGGTATATTTATTTAAGTTCTACTTCTTTAAATTGTCTTTGTGCTTTAATCGTAACAAGGAAAGGGGGAGTGTCCCTTTGCCTTGATTTCTTTTTGTAATCGTTGCTCCTACCTCCAACGAGGAGGAGTGGTTTTAGTGAATTGCCCTCCGTACGTGATCAAGGATCACTAGGGCCGTGGATTAGCAATCGAAAGATTGTGAACCACATAAAAATATCTTGTCTACTTTATATTTCCGCTGTGCATTCTCTACTTGCTTTTTACTTATTGCAAAAGTTTTTAACGACACCGTATCGCTATTCACCCCCCCCCCTCTAGCGACACTTTCGATCCAACAAAAAGTACCCAGAATTATTCTAAGTTTCGAGGATGAAACTTTTAAAAGGTATGAAGGATTGTAACGCCCGTAAAATTTATAGCAATTTTACAAGAATTTTTGGCTTGATGATAATGGGATTTATGTGGGCTCTTTCAAAAATAAAAGAAAATAAGTCAAAAAGGAAGCAAGGCCTAGGAATTGAACCTCAAACCTCTAGAGATAGCCAAACCCTATAGATGCATCCACTAACCAGAAGCCCAATAAGATTTTATTATTAGAGGAAGATCGTAAATTATAGTTAGGGGTAAGGGAGATGAAGGGACTCTTCAAGTGAATAAATAGGGGGAATGAGAGGGCATGAGTTATCAAAAATTGTTTTCTCCTCCCCTTCTTCTTCCTCACCAAACCCTAGAGCTCCCCTCTCCATTCTTTGGCCGAAACTCATCCAAGCAAGAAGCAAGGCTAGGTTGCTTCCCTTAGGTCATCTTCCAACCAAAAAGAAAAGCGAAGAATGTAAGTATCCCCTCACCTGCATACGAGTAGCTTTTCGATTGATGTTTTGTGTCAATTTTCCATGATCCATTCGGCCAAGCCCTTTTAATTGAGTTCTCCATGAAGTTCTATGCCCTACTTGTAAGCATAAGATGATGTTAGGATGTAAAAAGGATTAGGTTAAAAATTAACCCTAAAAGTCTCCATGATCCATTCGGCCAAGCTTTGTTTTTGATGATTCAATGAAGTTCTATGCCATGTTTTGTAAGCATAAGATGATGTTAGGATGTAAAATGGATTAGGTTAAAAATTAACCCTAAAAGTCTCCATGATCCATTCGGCCAAGATTTGTTTTTGATGATTCAATGAAGTTCTATGCCATGTTTTGTAAGCATAAGATGATGTTAGGATGTAAAATGGATTAGGTTAAAAATTAACCCTAAAAGTCTCCATGATCCATTCGGCCAAGCTTTGTTTTTGATGATTCAATGAAGTTCTATGCCATGTTTTGTAAGCATAAGATGATGTTAGGATGTAAAATGGATTAGGTTAAAAATTAACCCTAAAAGTCTCCATGATCCATTCGGCCAAGTTTTGTTTTTTGATGTTTCAATGGAGTTCTATACCATGTTTTGTAAGCATATGATGATGTTAGGATGTAAAATGAATTAGGTTAAAAAAAGTTAACCCTAAAAGCCCCCATGAACCATTCAGCCAACCCTTGTTTTTGATGGTTCAAGGAAGTTCTATACCATGTTTTGTATGCATATGATGATGTTAGGATGTTAGATGGAATAGGTTAAAAGTTTAACTCTAAAATCCCCCATGAACCATTCGGCCAAACATTGTTCTTTAACATGCTCTAGGTTAGGTTAACATGTGTTTTATGTTTAGGTGAATTCATGTTAACTTGTGATATTAAATGATGCTAGATGAAGATAACATGCTCTAGGTTAGTGTTTACTTCCTCTTGATGTTTATACCTTATGCCATGCCCTATATGTGTGGGATATTAAGATATGTTATGAAATTAATATGATATGATTATGAAATGAAAAATGATATGTTTATGAAATGAAATATGATATGTTTATGAAGTGAAATATGACATGTTATGAAATGAAGTATGATATGTTTATAAAATGAAATATGATATGTTCATGAAGTGAAATATGACATGTTATGAAATGAAGTATGATGTGTTTATGAAATGAAATATGATATGTTCATGAAGTGAAATATGATATGTTATGAAATGAAGTATGATATGTTTGCGATATGAAATAAGATATGTTATAATAAAAAGCATATAAGTATTTTATCTTCTGCATGGCTTGTACCAGGACCCTAACACGGTCCAAAGGGATGGGCTCCTAAGATGCCCCAGGCCGACGGACTAAGATTGGGCCTAGGAAGGGCTTCTATGCATGATTGCCCCTAGGTCGACGGACTAAGATCGGACCTAGTACGGGATGGGCTCCAAGATGCCCTAGGTCGATGGACTAAGATCGGGCCTAGGATGGGCTTCTACGCTATGATGATGGCCCTAGGTCAACAGACTAAGATCGGACCTAGTAACCTAGTAGGTTCGAGACTTGCTACCTCGAGTCTATTTAGGGATGCGCGCTATGATGATGATGATGTGGTACAATGTCGGGCCCAAATATGTTGAGATTTATGTTTACATATTTATAATATATGTTTTCAAAGAGCATCCTGCATATATTTATATGATATGATTGTTTTGCTCACATGTTATGATTGTTATGTTTACATGCTATGTTGCTATGTTATATGTGTTGCATGTTATGTTTGATATGTCATATATATGTGCTATGTTACATATGTTGTATGTTATGTTTGATTATGTCATATATGTACATGATATGTTGCTATGTTATATATGTTACATGTTATGTTTGCTTATGTTACTTCTGCTACATGTTATGTTGCTTACGTCATATATGTTACATGTTATGTTGCTTATATGTTATGAATATTACATGTCATGCTTAATGTCGATGTATGGTTTTTGTGAGTAGGACAGGATCTTACTAAGCCTATGTGCTTATAGTTTATTTTTCCCTTGTACTGCAGATAAGGGTAAGGGATGGATAAACTAAAGAGAGCAGCAGGAGGGGCCAAGTGTGTGTGGTAGTGGCATGGTGGAGGAGATCCGTTATGCCTTTATATATGTTTCCTTATGATGATGATGTTTATCGACTTGAACTAAGCACTAAGTACTTATGAAATAATGATGCATGCTCTATGTTAAGAAGAAGTATCTATATATGACGATGCATGTTTATGTTTAAAAGAAAAAAAAAAGTGTCTAAAGTTTTCCGCTGTAAGTAGTACAATGTATGTATGTACGGTCGCGTCACGGGCCGCCCCCCCCCCCCGGACCCCTAGAAAAGGGCGGGTGTGACATAACCTCCCTATTAACCTTGATTTTTCTAGACCTAGAAATTGTTCCATAATTAATTGGAACATTATGGTAGGACTTATGTTTGTGACCTAAACCTTTCTTGCCCTTTGACATTTCTTGTTTCCTAGGCCTTAAATTTTGATCATTAGACCCTTTAAATGAATTTCTAATTCTTGCTAGGGTGTTCTCAAGTTTCTCAAGCCTTGACCTCAAGGCTTGGTTTTCCACCTCTAACCTTCCCAATTTTGATCTATCATTAGATTTTTGGGAATTATTTTTCTTCTTAGGCATATGTCTACCCTTCTTAGGGTTTATGCCTAAGTTCTCTTCTATTCTCCTAATAGACTCCTTAGGTAGGATAGGTCTAGAGTTATGATGTCTAGGTTTATCCTTAGGTAAAATAACATGCTTGGCACCTAAAAAAAAATATTTATTCCTACTAGCATGTTTTTCATTAATAATAGCAAGTGAACTAAAATAGTTTCTAGCATGCTTGTTAACCTTTGTAAGCTCCCCCTACATGAGATGCCCCTTCTTGCCCCTTCTTCCTCCCCCTAGGGCATTGGCTTTGGTAGTGTCTCTTTGGTTGCATTTAAAGCACACAATGTGCTCTTTGCTCTTTCTAGCGAGGACTCCGACATCCTTGACTTTTGATTGAATTTTGGTGTCGGTTCCTTTTCCTTAGCCAATTTTGGGCATTTACTCTTGTAATGCTCTTTCTCCCTACACTCAAAGCAAATTATATGATCTTTATTATTAATTACATTGCTTGAGTTACCTAGGGTGGTGGAAGCCTCTTGATCACTTCTTCCGGAGGTAGATGCTTCATCTTGACCTTGCTCCGAAATGGAAGGCCTTTCCTCCCCCTCAATGCTAGAGGTGGAGGTTTCCACCAAGTCATCCACATCATCAAATGTTGATGGCGATTCTTCAACATCCTCGGATCCGGATGTTGATGGGCGTTCTTCCTCGGTTTCCTCCTCTACTTGTGCCGGTTCGGGATGTTCATTGAATTTAATCACTTTATTCCATAAATCCTTTGCATTCCTATAATTACCTAATCTAGACCAAATATGGTTAGGGATAAAATCACTTAGCATTTTTATTACCTCAATATTTGTCTTGAAGTCCTTGATTTGTTCCTTGGTCCATCTTGAATTTTCTATTGGCTTGTTTTCCTTATCCCTAGGCACTTCAAAACCATTTTCAATAATTAACATGAAATCAAAATCAGTTTCAAAGTATACCTCCAACCTCTTCTTCCACCAAGAAAAGTCTCCATCAAATTTCGGTGGATGGATGTTGGAGTTGGCCATCTTGTCATGCTTGTGTTGGCAGTTAGTCCTCGACAAGCTCCTCACTCTGATACCACTTGTTGGAGGATCAGTGGTCGGCTAGAGGGGGGTGAATAGCCCCAATTCATGTGTACAGTGGAAGTCGATCGTTCTTGCGTGCTTGTCTACAATGATCGTTAATATGCTCAGCAGAAATAATAGAAATATATAACGAATACAATACAACACACAAGACACAATCGATATACATGGTTCGGAACCTTAGGATTCCTACTCCATGGGGTGAGCTCAATGAGCTCTACAGATGCACACGGCACTACTCAAACTCCTTCACGATGACAAGTCAGAGGTGGAGAAACCTCGTACATAAAATTACACGGTAATACACAAGTACAAGCAAATACAAAGACAATATGAAAGAAAACTTGACACAAATGGCTTTGATCACTTTTTCTTGTTGTTTGCTTTGGTTTGGCTCTTGAAGGTCTGGAATGCAGCAGCAATTCCCCTCCAAAATCTCCCTAAAAAGTCTTGTTGAAATCCTCCCCAAGCTCCTTTTATGCTTGTCTCGGGCTAATTTTGCATCGATCAGCCGACTACTCATGACCTCCAGTCAATTGCTCCTGTAGCCGTTGTCTCACAACGGCCGAATCCACATTGGCAAAAACCAAATGGATAACCATCAGTCGACTGATCATACCCATCAATCGACTAGTAACACCATCAGTTGAGTGCTCGGAGTGATCACTTGATTGGAAACCATTCTGTGCCCAAATTTGCCCCGATCATTCGACTGATCTCCATCATCAGTTGACTGATGGCGCTGGTAATCGACTGCCCTCCCTTGACAGTCGACTGTTTGGCCAAAACTTGGTCAGTCAAACATCGGTTGAGTCCAATTGACCTAGATCAGTCGATTGGTACCTATACCAATCGACTGATGTCGAGTAAAACCTCAAACACCAAGTTTTTTGAGCATCCGACTGTCGGGTAAATCCTCAAACACCACGTTTGAGCATCCGACACTCAGTCTTAGCCACTTGGCCAAGTCCACCTCATCCTCTCATGGAGTTCCCCACCGAAGCCCTCTTCCCTCGGCCTACGTCCCTCGGATGTACCAAGCGCACGACTTCGCAATGTCATCCTTCGCGTCTCTTGCCCTCGAAGTATGCTTCCCTTGGACCTCACTCAATTCACTCCCCGTCCAATGGTCCCTCGAATGCACCAAGCACACGGCTTCACAATGTCATCCTTCACCGACTCAAGGACCCCGAGCCTAGTGAACTTGCTATGTCCTCGAGACTTCCCACACCAAGCCTCATGCTTGGATTTTCCATGCCAAACCCCATGCTTGGACTTTCACCACCAAGGCTACAAACTTGGATTTACGTGGCCAACCCTTGTTGGACTTTCCAACACCAAGCCGTATGCTTGGATTTTCCCAACACCAAGCCCCATGCTTGAACTTTTCACCACCAAGGCTACACACTTGGATTTACATGGCCAACCCATGTTGGACTTCCCATGAAAATCCCATGTCATGCATTTTGTCTAACATCAAAATATAGTTCAAGTCAAACTCTAGTCCGGGCCGATTGCACCAACAGAATGCACAAGCACTAAAGAAATGTGGGAGAAGCTAGTGGAGCTTCATGAAGGCACCTCTGAAGCCAAGCTTGCAAGACAGGATCTTCTCCGATCATAATTAAACAACATCAAGCTAGAAAAAGGAGAAAAAGTACTATCTCTGCATTCTAGGTTTAAGGAAATAATCACCGATTTATCAAGTGTAGGTGAGAAGTTATCAAACTGGGATATGATAATGAAGGCTATTGATGCATTCCCCCGGTCATCAAAGTAGTGCTCAATGGTGGACTCCTTCTACATATCAAAGAATCTAGAGGTAAGTACTCTAGAAGAATTTTTCTCTACTATGGAGCTTCACGAAACTAGACTTGATGGTATAGTAGAAGAACCAAGGAGTCAACCAAAGGGAGTAGCGCTTATGGCTGACAAAGGAAAGAAGAAGAAGACTCCACCCTCCTCATCGGATGAAGAATCATCCTCTTCAATGGATAGCAATGAGGAGGCCTACATGGTAAGAAAGGTGAGACGTGCTCTTAAGAGTTTTAAATTTAACAAGTCTCATGATAGGAGAAGGCCAAGAAGAAAGGTTATTTGCTATAATTGTCAAGGAGAGGGACACATGAGAGATAAATGCCCTCTCTTGAACAAGAGCAAGGATGAAAGGAAGAAGAATGACAAGAAGAAGGAAGGGAAGAAGAAGGAAGAGAAGAAATCAAAAGATAAAGAAAAGGGCAAAATGCAAAACTTGAAGGCCACATGGGATGATCCATCCTCATCGGAGGAAGAAGAAGCATTCACAAGCCTTGCACTTATGGCGATAGAAGATTTGGCCTCCACCTCATCCGAGCAAGAAGGAAGTACAAGTGAGGAGGAGAACTCAAGTATAGGGGGAGCATCATCATCTTCATTGGAATTGGAAGAAGAAGATATGGTAAGTATGGTAAGTATGGTAAGAAATCTCCCTACTCAAGAAATTGTTTCCATGATTTCAAGTTTTACTAGAGATTTATTTAGGAGTAAGAAGAAAAATAAATGCATGCTTGATGATATTAGGAAATTAGAAGAGAAACTTGAAAAAGTATGCTCACGTGATGATAATGTTTATTCTAATATTAATGATGCATGTATTGAAGAAAACAAGGTTTTAAGGGAAAAGGTAGACTTTCTGACTAAGGCCCTAGAGAAATTCACAATTGGCTCCAATACCCTAAATATGATCATTGGGAGCCAAAGGGCTAGTTTTAACAAGAAGAGCCTAGGATATAAGGGAACAAAGAATTAGAAGACTTACCATTGTCTAATTGCTAGGGGTCAATCTAAAACAACAATGGTAGCTAGGAAATGGATCCCAAAGGAGTTCTTGGTGAACCCTATTGGAAAGAATTTATATTGGGTTCCCAAGTCCATCCTTAGAGGTTACAGAAATCTAGGATAGTCAACCACACTTGATTCTATTTCATATCTTATTAAATGGTTGACTTATGATGATGTGGGTAGTTGACTTGTGGTTGGGTGTAATATATGACTTATGTGATTCATGATCATAATATGTAATATTGTGATAATACTTGATGCATGATCATGCTATGCAATTATGATAATGTTTGTGTTATGATCATGTTGGTTGTTTTGGATGATACTTAACTTTGATAGAATTGCATGAAATTTATGGTTAAGTATAATACCTTAGGTACATCTCACACTCACTATAGGCTAACTTGATTGGAAACATAGCAATGGGTGAGATGTTAGGATGATACAATTGATTCACTAATGCTTATGGCATTTAGATGAGTCATTATAAGTATCATGATAGAGTAATCATAGACCAACCATGGGGAAAGCTTATGTTTAATTCATGGATATATTGTCCAAAGATCATGGTTGGATATTTTAAATGATTTAAAACCATTTCATGTTTTTGAAAATTAAGGGTTCATGCTTTGAAAAGTTTTTAAGGCAAAACTAGTTTTTAAGTTGATACAAAATTGAGACATTTTACAACTTTTGAGTTTTTGCATAATTTTCAAAAATAGAATGAATTTTCATAAAAAGTCATTTTTTTCCTTGATAGAGGAACTCATTAGAAATGTGTTCCTCAAATATCATTATTTTTTGAATTTTTTGAAATTTTTAGTGTATTTCTAAACTTGGGTTCAGAAATCAAAAACGACTGAAATCAGGTGGCAGACGACTAGTAGTCTGAACTAGTCGACTGATGGAATGTAAACGTGAACAGTAGCCCGATTTCTAGGGTTTTTAGGCAATTTTTGGTATTTTTCTTCCTTTAGACTTTGATGTCATATTATATAACATATGTTAGATGTTTTTGATGGTGTCAAAGGGGGAGAAATGTTGAGTTTAAGTTAATCATGCTAGAGGGAGAAGTAGCATGTGTCAAGGGAGAGTTGCATGTATTAAGGGGGAGTGTTTTGATACTCATATTTGATTTACATGCTTATCTTCCTTATGTGTTTTTGTTAATATTTTACCTAACTTAAACAGATTGCCACACATAAAAGGGGGGGGGGGAGATTGTTAGGGCAATCAACAAATGTATGATGTGGTTTTGATGTGTGTGGAAAAGGGTTTAAGTTAGGTTGATTATGTTGATTTGATATGTGTGTTTAAGTTATAAAGGACTTAGTAAATCACACATGAGTTAGCTTGATGAAAGCATTGGTGAGTTCACCATCTCATGGCTCGGGTCCTTGAGTCGGTGAAGGATGGTATTGCGGAAGCCGTGCACTTGGTGCATCCGAGAGATCGCCGGACGAGGAGCATTGGAGTGAAGCCAAAGGAAGTAGACTTCAAGGTGAGATGTGAAGGATGGAATTGCAGAAGTCGTGCGCTTGGTGCATCCGAGGGACGTGGCCGGACGAAGAGAGCTTCGGTGAGGGACTCCAAGGGAGATGAGAGATTGAGCGATTGTAACGATAGCTCATAAGTGAACTTGGTCGAATGGGTAAGTCAAGTGTCAGATGCTCAAACTTAGGTTTGAGGTTTTACCAGACGTTTGGTTAAGTTGGATGCTCAAACAAGTTTCTTGTTTGAGGTTTTATGCGATGCCAGTCGACTGCTATAGATAGCAGTCGACTGCTCTGAGTCGATGGCACTGGACTGGTGTTCGACTATTTGGTTTCTGGCCTAGCAGTCGATTGCTAGGGTTTGACAGTTGACTGCTGCACCATTAGTCGACTGCCAAGGGATGACAGTCCACTGCTGAAGATGATCGCGAGCACAGAACCTCTCGTAGCCAACTGATCAGTCGGCTATGCAGGCAGCAATCAACTGATGGGATCATCAGTGGACTGCTAGGAGTACTGTTGGACGGTGATGACGGCAAGTCAGAAGTCATTGTAAGTCTGCCGTTAGAGGGGCAGTCGACTGATGACATGCAGCAGTCGGCTGTCGCCTGCCTAACGGGATGAACCCATTCTTCTCTATAAAAAGGAGGGTTGGGGGCTTTTGGGAGGCTAATTCTTTGCTCATAATCATACTCCCAAGTGCCCAACACATTTTAACACTCCTCTTCTTTTCCTTATTTTCATCTTATTGTAAGAGGGAGTGATTGTTGTAAAAGAGGTTTACCTCCACCTTGCTTGGGCTAAATGAGAGACTAGTTGATTGTTGAGGGAGTGATTCGCCATATGAATCATCCGTGGACTAACGACACGGGTTGTGAACCACGTTACATCTTGACATTAGCGATTGCATCTCTTTTCTCTTTGTGTTTGTCTTAATTATTTTTGTTTTAGCATTTCTGATGTGCTATTCACTTTGTAGACAATTAAGCGATCGTATTTCACCGAGCACATCGAGGGTCATTCAACCCCCTTCTAGCCGAGCAATGATCTCCAACATTAAGGTAATGAAAATGTTACTAAAATTGATGTCTAACAATATTTTTTATAGATTAGGGAGTTATAGGGATGCTAAGGAGTTGTGGAATAAGTTGGTAAAATTCCATAAAAATCTCGAACCTACACATGTAGAGAGGGAAGCCGAGGAAGAATTTCCATCGGCTCAAGAGTGTGAGAATTCGAAGATTGAGAAGGAGTCAACATCTGGATCAGAGGTTAGATCACCGGAGCAAGAGGAAGAGCAAGAAGAAGCTTCAACCTCCGAGAGGGATGAAGAACCAATTCCGGCTCCCACCACTCTAGGTAACTCAAAGGCAATTCATAAAAATAAGAATCACATAATTTTCTTTGAATGTAGGGAGAAAAAGAATTACAAGAGCTGGAAGACCAACAACTAAAATTTGAAAGATACAATACAGGGAACACGACACAAAGACACATCCAATTTTACTTGATTCATAGCTCTCTCCTAGAGCTGCTAGTCCAAGGCCTACCTCTATATTTTCTCCTTTTTGAAGAATACTTCAATGGTGGAGAAACCTCTTAAAAATGCTTATAGATTACATATTCTAAATATATGAATGAAATACATGAATTTGAATAGAGAGAAGAGAAACAACTGAAACAGAAACCTTTACAGATATGCAATTTAGACGATCACGAATAGAAGGGGAAAAAACAACATCCAACAGCAAAAACCTTTACAGTTGAGAAGAGGAACAACGAATGTTTGAGATGATCACAAGTGTAGCAGCGATTTCAGACATCCAGGTTGACAAGAACAGTAGTAGAATTGAACATTGCTTAAAGAACAAGAAGCACTGGGCATAGGTTTTCTCAAGAGATCAATCAATCATTTTTCCTCACAAGAACTCCTTTTTATTGGACAAATTCAAACCTATGGAGGAGAACTAGATCCAAACAATTCGACCAAGCAATTGGATGAAAACACATAAGTCGGAACAGATGAGATTCTATCAGAATCACTAATTCGTTTCCCAGAAGTCGAGGCACCAGTCGAGCCCACCTTGCGTCTGTTCGCTTTTGCAAAGAGCTAGTCGAGGTGTCGCCTCGACTGCAAAGGTTGAAACACTAGTTTCTTCTGCAACAGTTGAGGCGACAGTCGAGACGCATTGCTTATGTTTGTTGCTGCCCAAGACCAGTCAAGGCGCTGCCTCAACTGCACTAGTCAAACCAGATAAGGTTCACTAACTTGAGCTTCCATCCCAAGGCACCAATCGGCGTGGCTTTTGCTCAGATCATCAAGGCTAGTCGAGTGCCACCTTGCATACTTCTCCTTGCAAGTCAAGGTGCCACTGACTTGATTGTACCTTGTCAACGATAAGTTCCTTTGCCTGATGAATGCAGTAAGGGCAACAGTTGAGGTGTCAGCTCATTGTTTTCCTTAAGACTCATTATTTCAATCAACTCTAAGACTGAAAAACGCCTAGTAAAGACTCTACCCAGAGTCCCTTTACTTGCCAAGACTCCGACCATTAGCCATCCTTGGACTTTTCACCTTGCCATTCCGCATGGAATTTTTCTTCTGCCAAGGAATTTCCCCTCTTGGACTTTTCACCTTGCCACTCCCTCAAGGAATTTTCCTACTGCTAAGGAATTACCCCTCTTAGACTTTTCACCAAGATTTACCCTTGGATTTCTCACCTGTCAAGGAATTAATCATCTTGGACTTTTCACCAAGGTTCACCCTTGGATTTCTCACCTATCAAGGAATTAACCATCTTAGACTTTTCACCAAGGTTTACCCTTGGATTTTGCATACTACTTAAACCTTTGTCAAACATCAAAACATAACTTGGAGCATTCAACTCCAACATTATAGAAGCCAATGCCCTAGGGAAAAGAATAAAGCTAAAGAAGGAGCATCACATGTAGGGGGAGCTTCTAAAGCATATCCTAAGGTATCGTTTATTAATGTACCTTCAAGTTCTAAGGTTAAAAAGTATGCTAGAAATTATTTTAGTTCACTTGCTATTGCTCATGAACAAAAGCATGCTAGTAGGAATAGATATCTTTGCTTAGGTGCTAAGGGTTGCAATATTACATCTAAGCACAAACCTAAAACCAATAACTGTAAAACAATTTTACCTAGGGAGAGTATTAAGAGGATAGAAGAAAATTTAGGCATTAACCCTAAGAAGGGTAAGCATATGCCTAAGAGGAAGAATTTTTCCCAAAAGGTTAATGAAAAATCAAAATTGGAAAAATTAGAGTTAGAGAACCAAGCCTTGAGGTCAAGGCTTGAAAAACTAGAAAAGACCCTAGCAAAAATAATAAACTCATTTAAGGGGTCTAATGGTCAAAACTTAGGTCCTATGAGGCAAGAACTATCAAGGGGCAAGAAAGGGTTGGGTCACAAATCTAATCCCAAGAAGACCTATCACAATGTTCCTTTTAATTATGGACCTCAATCTAGGTCTAGAAAAACCAAGGTTACTATGGAGGTCATCCCTAAGGTTAACTATGGTGTATGCCTAGTGGCTAAGGTTTCAAGGAAACATAAGGAATCCACTAAGAAGGTCACAAGGGAGGTCATCCCTAGAGTTGACCTAGGCAAGACCTAAATGACCAAGGCTTCAAAGCCTAGGAGGGTCATTACGAAAGTATCAAGGAAGTAATCCCTAGTGAATACCTAGTAAACCCAAGGAGCTCCAATAGATATTGAGTTTCTAGGAGTGTGATCCTCTCACGCTAGATGGGTTAGGTTGTGTCAACCTTGAATGGATAGGTAGTTAACCTAACCATAGCAAAATTGGCACTTTAGGTCATTTCCAATGTAAAGGGATACTTTGGAAATAAGTTAGAATTTAATCCTAAAAGTTTTTAGGATGTGCCAATCAATTTAAGAAGTTTGAAAAATTGATCGATTTGGCAAAAATTAGGTCTTAGAGGTCTTGGTGTGTCATTTTAGATTTTTGGCACACTTGAGGATAAGTGGTAATATGGAAATATGAATTTAATTCTAGAAATAGAAATTTGGGCTTAACACTTAGGTATTATATACCTTTGTATTTTACACTTGTCATACTTTTTTGTCTTGCCATGTCATGACATCATATTGTTTTTAATCAATTAAAATATCATGATAATACTTAGGGTTAGCTCTATGTCATGTTGTGCTTAGGTTCATGTTATTTGCCATGACATCATGATTATTGGCACATGTCTTATTTATGTTATCATGTATATCATAATCATCATTCATGCATTATTAAAATTGATTTAAGGACTATGACATGATTTGAAGTCTCATGTATAAGGGAATCAAATAGTGTTGCCTAGAAAATGCATGAAATCCTAAATAACCAAAACCCACATCTCACAAGAACACTTGACTTGTATGTGTCTTCATACACCTTAGATACAAGTGAGATTTTAGAAAAATGGATTAAGGTTTTAAAATCATTTCAAAACTATTTTGAAAAATCTTGGTAAAGTCTATCTTTTGATAACAATCACCATTGAAGGGATAATACAAAGTATGGTCAAAACATTGAACTTTTCAATAATTTTAAACTTTGTGTCAATCTCATTATTTTATAGGTATTTTATTTTTCACCCATAATGATTGACTTAAGTATTATACATATAAATTTTTTATTTATGTATAATTACTTATGAATTTTCGAATTTGATTTCTAAATTCTAATTTCTACAAAGTGCAGAAATCAGTCGAATGTTATGGATGGTAGTCAACTGGCCTTAAAGGCAGTCGACTGGTAGCTGACAGAGTCAACTGTCAAGTGTTGATTTCGAGTAAAAAAGGTCGGTTTAACCCATGTTCAGCTATTTCTAGGTTCCCTAATTGCTCCTAACCCTATGATATGCTTTGGAAAGAATTAGAAGGGTGAAAATCCATTGGATATGGATTAGGAGAATTGTTTAGGGTGTGTAATGAATTTTATGGGAGGTGAAAGTTCAATGTTGAATCTTTTCCCTTAATTTTGATTGTTTAGTGTTCCTATTGATTTAGGGATTCTCCAAGGACATTGTTGGTGCAATGGTCAAGGGGGAGAAAGCCTTTAGGGGGAGATTATCCATCATGGAATGATGGATGTATTCTTCCTTATAGGAGGAGAATTGGAGAATGAGGATTGCCTCTCATTTAGTGATACAGGACTTATTATTAGGAAGAGTGAAGGTATCCAAGATATTTTTAGACCAAGGGGGAGATTGTAAGATCTCATTGGGATATGAGACATTGATACCCTTGGGGAGAGACTTTTTGATGTATGTCAAAAAGGGGGAGAATGCATTACCAATTGGGGATAATTGGGAATTTTCATAAAATGTGAGAATTACCAATTCAGGATAATTGGGAGATTTGAGTTAGGTGACCTAACTCAAAGGTGTTTGTATTTTATTGTCAAACATCAAAAAGGGAGAGATTGTTGGTGTAATCGACCCAAGTCACGATTGAACAGACTCGAGTTTGACTCGAGCAGTATTTTGATGCTTGACAAAACAAATGACATGTGATTGTCATAGGAAAGTCCAAGTGTGTAGCCTTGGCCACATAAGCCCAAGTGTGTATCCTTGGTGGTGAAAGTCGAAGCATGGGGCTTGCCAATTGGAAAGTCCAACATGGAGTTGGCAAGGGAAGTCCAAGTGTATAGCCTTGGAATGGAAAGTCCAACATGGAGTTGGCATGGGAAGTCCATGTGTGTAGCCTTGGCGGTGTAAACCCGGTTAGTATGACAATAGCCGATGGAAGCACCTGGAGGCTAGCATATGGATGAACAAGTCATGGATGACTTGGAGGGATCCGAGAGGCATAAGGCTGATAGAGGTGGCTAGAAGGCTTAGGTCTAGGCTGAGGGTGGTCTAACAAGTATGAGTACATCATACTTGGGTTAAACCTCATGGTTGAGGTTTATCAGTGGACTGGGGGGATGTACCAGTCGACTGGCGATCGACTGCGATCGAGATGCGACCATAGATGCAAGGCGACTCGATTGGCACCTCGACTAGTGTCCAAGTTGAGGCGGCACCTCGATTGGAGTCGCCGCGTAGTCGACTGCCATGGAGGGCAGTCGACTGCTGGTCTTGGTCACGATCACAGAATGCTCGGTAGCCAACTGATCAGTTGGCTACGAGCTTGGTAGTCGACTACCAGTGTATCCATTGGCTGGAATGCCAACGTGGATTAAGCCATTGTGAGACAATGGCTACAGGGACCTTATGGCAGTCGACTAGCAGGCGCGAAATCAGTTCGATGTAGGTTATAAAAGAAGCTCGAGATGGACAATTTTGCAGTGATTTTTGGGGAGATTTTGATGGGGAATTGTTGCTGCATTCCAAACGTTCAAGAGCAAACCAAAGCAAGCAACAAGCAAAACATTCAAAGCAAATGTTGTAAAGTTTCTTTACTTGTATTTCATTATTGTCTTTGTATTTCCTTGTACTTTTTGTATTACTATTGTAATTGCTTGTACAAGGTTTCTCCACTTCTGATGTGTTATCGAGAAGGAAATTTATTAGTGGTGTGTACATCACTAGAGCTTCCCTCGTGGAGTAGGAACTCTAAGGTTCTGAACCATATTATATTATTGTCTTGTGCCTGTGTATTCGTCTTTGTATTCGTATTTGTATCTTGTATTTATGCTGCGCTTACTGAATTGTAGAGATGAACAAACGGATTCCAACGAACAACATACACAAGCAATTCATCCCCCCTTCTAGCTGGGCCATTGATCCCCAACAGCGGCTGTGTGCCAGATTTGGGCAGTCGACTATCCTTGATTAATCGACTGCCATGGAGACATGAGCACAAAAAGTTCCATAGTCGACTGAGTAGTCAACTGCTAGGGTTTGGCAGTCGACTGCTAGTGTATTCGTTAGAGTTTTTCTAGCGTGGATTGAGTCGTTGTGAGACAACGGCTACAGGGGCAGTCGACTAGTGCTTTATGGAAGTCGACTGCTAGGAAAAAATCAGCCCGAGTTGTAGGTTTATAAGGAGCACGAAGAGGAGGATTTTGTCCATGGTTCTTGGAGAGATTTGAAAAAAAAATAATTGGTGCTTTCCAGTCCTTCAAAGTCAATCCAAAGCAATCAACAAGCAAAAAATCAAAAGTTCCTTGTGTACAATTTTCTTTACTTGTATGTGTGCATTGCTTAGTATACTTGTCTAATTGAATTTATCATTATTGTAATCACTTGTACGAGATTTCTCCACCTCCGGTGTGTCACCGAGAAGGAGTTCAGAGCTCACTTGAGCTCGACCCGTGAAGTAGGAACCTTAGGTTTCGAACCATGTTATATCACCGTATATTTGTGGTGTTGTTATCATATTTATTTGTATTTGTATTCCGCTGTGCTAATGAAAATTGTAGACAAGCAACATTACGAATACAATCGAATTCCAAGCGACGATGCAAAATCTCTATTCACCCCCCCTCTAGCGTGTCATCAATGTTCCTACAGGAAAGTCCAAGTCTTGGTACTTAGCATGGAAAGTCCAAGCATGGGTCTTAGCAATTGGAAAGTCTAAGCATGGGTCTTAGCATTTGGAAAGTCCAACATGGAGTTGGTAAGGAAAGTCAAAGAGTATGATATTGGCGGCGTAAAGTCTAAGCATGGGTCTTGGCAGCATAAGTCCAATGTTTGGCGGTGTAAATTCCAAGTATGAAGTCTTGGCAGAATAAGTCCAAATGGATCTTGGCAATTGGGAAGTCAAAGAGTGTGATATTTGCGGCATAAAGTCCAAGCGGTGGTCTTGGTGGCATAAGTCCAATATTTGGTGGCGTAAAGTCCAAGCATGTGTTTTGGCGGTGTAAGCCCAAATGTGCCTTTGCAAAGTAGACTCGGTTAGAATGACAATAGCTGATGAAAGCACTTGAATGCTTGCATATGGATGAACAAGGCATGGATGACTTGGAGGGATCCGATAGGCGTGAGGCTAATGAAGGTGGCTAGAAGGCATAGGTCTAGGCTAAGGATGATCTATCAAGTATGAGGGGATCATACTTGGATTAAACCTCATGTTTGACATTTATCAGTCGACTGGTCAAGTGTTTTGACACTTGGCAGCCTAGTCGACTCTGAACAGTCGACTAGGGTTATGACCAGTTGACTGATCAGTAGTCGACTAGAGCTCGACTGTGGTTGTGTGCCATTGGCAGTCAACTACCAGATTTGGGCAGTCGACTGGCCTTGAGCAATCGACTGCCATGGAGGGCAGCTGACTACTGTAAGCGGATACGAGCATAGAAGCTTCGGTAGTTGACTAATCAGTCAACTACGGGCTCAACAGTCAACTGATGGTATGAGCAGCCGACTGCTATTGTATCCATTTGAGTTTTTCCAGCATGGATTAAGGCATTGTGAGATAATGACTACAGGGGTAGTCGACTAGTGACTTATGATAGTCGATTGCTAGGTGAAAATCAGCTCGAGTTTTAGCTTTATAAGGAGGACAAAGAGGAGGATTTTCGCTATGGTTCTTAGGGTGATTTGAAGGGGAATTGCTGCTGCATTCTAGACCTTCAAGGGAATTCCAAAGCAACCAAAGATCAAGCATTCAAAATCTCACATTTGTAAAGTATTTTCTTTACTTGTATTCATTTGCTTAGTGTAATTACTTGTATCTTGTTCTTATTTTTGTATTACTTTTGTAATCACTTGTAAGAGGTTTCTCCACCTCTAGATTGTTCCGAGAAGGAGTTTATTAGTGGTGGTGTGCATCACTAGAGCTTACTTGAGCTTGACCCTTGGAGTAGAAACCCTAGGTTCCGAACCACGTTATATTGTCATGCATTTGTGTTGTGCTTGTATTGTTGTTATCATTTATATTTGTATTTGTATTCCGTTGTGCTAACGACAATTGTAGACAAGCATGAACGAATCCATCACGCGACAAAGCAAAAGTGCTTTCACCTCCCTCTAGTGTGTCATCAACATTCCTACAGGTTACATTGCTAAAGGCTAAAAGCATAAAGTATGTAGACTTATGGTTTAATGAAATCATTTTATCTTATGGTTTCAAAATGATCAATGAGGATCATTGTGTTTTCTTGAGAAAGGAAAGAGGAAAGTTTGTCATTTTATTATTATATGTTGATGATGTGTTGATAGCTAGAAATGGCATAGGATTTGTGATAGAAGTCAAAGAATGACTTTCATCACAATTTGACATAATAGATATGGGAGAATTTGAGTACATCTTAGGAGTAAAGATCGTGAGAGATCAATCTAAAAGACTTTTAAATTTGCCTCAAGAGACTTATCTCAATAAGATGTTACAACATTTCAACATGTCAGATTGCAATATAGAACAAACATTTATTATGAAAAGTACTGTTCTGAGTAAGAGTATGTGTCCTAAGACTCCTGAAGAAATAGTCGAGATGAAAAAAAAACATATATAGTGGCATTGGTAATTTGATGTACACTATGTTGTGTACTCATCCTGATATCAATTATGTTGTTGGCTTAGTTAGCCATTTTTAGTCAAACCCTGAACTGAGACATTGGAAAGCGGTGTAAAAGATATTTAGATATCTGAAAGCGATAATAATTTATTGTCTCTATTTTCAAGGATTAGATATGAGCCTGAAGGGCTATTTAAATGCAGATTGGGCTGGAGACCTAAATGATAGGAAATCCACATCTGGCTATACCTTCTTGCTGAATGGTGGCATCATCTCATGGAACAACAAGAAATAGGTTTGTGTAGCTTTGTCGATAATGGAGCTAAATATATGACATATTCAGAAGTTATATAAGAAGTCGTCTAGTTAAGAAGGTTCTTGAAGCATTTGAAGATTGTTGAGGATAGTAGGAGTTCTGTTACAGTGTATTGTGACAGTCAAGCTGCTATAGCTTTTTGAAAGAATCCCAAATATCACAGCAAGAGTAATCATATAGCTATTAAGTATAATTTTATGAGGAATATTGTTGCCAAGAAGAATGTAATTCTTGAGTACATCCCTACATGTGTTATGCTTGCAGATCCTATTACTAAGTCATTGACTATAGAAGCATTTCAAGGACATGTGAAGTCTTTGGGACTTCAAAGAATGTAATAAAATTGTATTGACAATTAGACATTATAAGATGATTTGATTGTGAAATGTCATAATCTATTCGGTGTATATGTTCTTGTTACATCCAAATAAAATCTCGGTGAGCATGTTGTTAGTGCAATCGGCCTAGATCACGATTGACCAGACTCAAGTTTGACTCGAGTAGTATTTTGATGTTTGACAATGGGTTGACCATTGTTTGACAATGAGTTGGCTATATGGTTGACATGGGGTTGATCATATGATGGAGAAGTCCAAGTGGGACACTTGGCATGGGAAAGTCCAAGTCTTGAGTAGTTGGCATGGAATGTCCAAGTCATGGGTACTTGGCAATGGTAAAGTCTAAGTCATGAGTACTTGGCATGGAAAGTCCAAGCATGGGTCTTGGCAATTGGAAAGTCCAACATGGAGTTGGCAAGGGAAAGTCTAATGGTGTGATATTGGCGGCGTAAAGTCTAAGTTATAGTATTGGCGAGATAAGTCTAATGGTTGACGGCGTAAAGTCCAAGTGTGTGTCTTGGCAGCGTAAGCCCAAATGTTCCTTGGCGGTTTAGACCCGATTAGCATGACAATAGCCGATGGAAGCACCTAAAGGCTAGAGTATGGATGAACAAGTCATGGATGACTTGGAGGGATCCGATAAGCATGAGGTTGATAGAGGTGGCTAGAAGACTTAGGTCTAGGCTAAGGGTGGTCTAGCAAGTATGAGGGGATCATACATGGGGTAAATCTCATGGTTGAGGTTTAGCAATCGACTGGGGTTATGGACCAATCGACTGGTCAAGTGTTTTGACACTTGGCAACCAAGTCAACTCTGAGCAGTCAACTTGGATTATGACTAGTCGACTAGTCGGGAGACGACTGGTGTTCGACTACGGCCGCGTGGCCTTGGCAGTCGACTATCAGCTTTGGGCAGTCGATTGGCCTTGAGCAGTTGACTGCCATGGAGGGCAGTCAACTTTTGGTCGAGGACACATCCACAAAAAGCTCGGTAGACAACTGAGTAGTCGGTTACAGGCTTGGAAGTCGATTGTTGGTAATGGAAGTCGACTGCAAGAGTATCCATTGGCTGAGATGCTAACATGGATTAAGCTTGTTGTGAGACAACTGTTGGGATGTATACTGAAAAGTCTATCTTTTGTATGAACATCTTTATTTTGAAATAAGAATCACATGATCATTGTTTGCATATTTTTATGGTTATGCATATTGTCTAATACTTTACATTATAGATAACATGGTGTGTGGTGTCACACAGGAGATCATGTTATCGGCACATATACATTGTACATGCTCTTAATCGAATCGGACCTCGGATATTATATTGTACATGCTCTTAATCCTGATATAATAACGGGCACATATACTTAATATTCATTTCTTTGATTTACCAATGGGTGAGATTTATAGATTAAATCGATAGGCATGGTAAGTTGAGAAATGATATTATTTATATGGTGTACCATTGATTATAGGAGAAAATCGTGTCCTATATATTAGGATGATGATGTCCCCTTGAGGAGCTCATAAGGTTCATCATGTAAACCCTGCAGGTGGACTTGGTCCAGCATGATGAAAAGGTTGAGTGGTACTACTCATGGAGTTAGATGTTGATTAATTAATGGTCAGTAAATTAATTAATCGACGGACATTCGAGATCTTAAACATGGGGAGAAAATATACAAATAATATATGGAGCCCATATAATCTTATGGGGGTTGGTGAGGTAGTTCAATGATAATCCTTTAGTGGATTGGATTATCATTAATGGATCGAACTTTATGTGGGCTTGATCCATGGGTGGCCAAGATCCAACTCCTCCTCATGGCCCCTATTGTAGCCTATTAACACCTCATGAAGCTTAGATCCAATGGATAGAAACAAAACTCTAGATCCAAAGGTAGAGATTAAATCTCTAAGATCTGACGATTGAGATTAAATCTCTAGATACGACGGTTGAGATTAAATCTCTAAAACTAATGGTGGAGATTAAAAGGAGGCTTATCCCTAACTCTATAAAAGGAGAACAAGGGGTTGGCGTGGAGAATTAATCAAGAGGAGCTAGGGTTTTGGAGTTGGCGGCAAGAAGAGGAGCTAGGGTTTGGGCTTGGGCAGCACCTAATAAGGAAAGTTTTCCTTGACTTCTCCTTCTTCCTCAAGCTGTCGGCGCCCCTTGAAGCTCTTCCAGCCCTTGACCGGCATCAAAACTCTCTCTTCTCCTTCTCCTTGGCCGGTGGAACAAAGGTTTAGGGTCCACCCTTGAAGCTTTTGGCCGGCAACCCATAATCTCTTCTTCCTTCTTGGCCGGCGGAAAAGCTCCATCCTTGTAGGTTGTTGGTTGGTTGAAAGAAGGAATAGAACTTTGTTTCTATTCTTCCTCTTGCTCGGAACGAGCAAGGAAGGAAGATTGGCGATCTAGGAGCTTCAACTTTTGGTAGATCGTCGCCCACACGACGTCCGAAAGGAGGAAGGTCATACATTAGAAGATCGAGAGGTATATCTATTCACTATTCTCTTTTGTTACTTGCTTATATTTTATTTTTCAATTATGAGCATGATATATTCTATTTGTTGCTAAATAATACTTGGATCCCGAACATAAATACAAAAGCCGATGATCCGTACATCGTCTATTCCATGGCTACTCGTAGAATAGAGGTTGGTCGCTTGAACAACGAGTTTGTTCAAGTGACCTCTCTAAACGAATAGCACGACGATGACTTGGTTGTTTGGGAAATCCCTTTTGTCTAGGATTAAATTTTTTTTAATCCGGGGACATCGATGGGATCTCCATGAACAAGCAACCGAGGTGAAGTGGGAAGCGAAGTTTTCCCTCACGGACTCGATAAGCAAAACCCTTCAATTGGTATCAGAGCCAAGGTTTCTGATTTTGTGTGTTTAAGGATTCGGTTACTCTTATGCATTTTTTCATATATTGTATGTGTCAGATAATAGTAGGATATGCGTAGTTTAACTCTTTGGTTGCAGGCATAAGATCCGACTATTATGGCCATATGTGTGTATGTGATTGTATGTGTATATTTTGTTGAATCCACGGGGTTGACGAGGCTAGTATTTGATTTTTTGTAAATTAGATACGACATTGTTTAGCCACTCTTTATTTTAGTTTACTTTCGATCTAGATTTCATGTACACTCCCTCGTGGAGTATAAGATCGATGGATGTAAATTAAAATAGGTTTTAGTCTCGGCTCAGATCTCTGGATGGCTCGTACATGGCGTAGGAGGAGCGGACGAGATGGAGATGCGACGGGAGACATATTGAAGACAAAAGCCATAATAGTTGAAAAATAATTTATTTTTCATATTTATTACTTATTGTTTGATATGCATGTCGTAGGCTAGAAAATTTCTCATTTTCAAATTACTAAGTGGGAGAGGGATATTTTCATATAAATTCCCACGACCTCCATTACGATTTGACAAGTGATGCAAACAAACTTGCGCGTCGGCTCTGAGTGCCTTCCTCCCCATCGAATGAGTTTGTTTGTGGATCACAAGGTCAAATATGGTTATAGGGAATTATCAAGGAGCATGTGTACTTCCCCATCAGAAGGCACATAACCCGAGATAATTATCTTGGTACCGAGTAATGGTGAATACTTAGATACAAATATAAGTATCCTCCCCATCGGAGTCACTACTTTTATTTGTAGGGCCAAAGAGGAAGACACTATTAATTTTACTTGTCAAAAAGTTAGGTTGACAAGATAGTAAAATTAATGGGTAAAACCTCCTCTTACAAATGTAGAATTCATATACGTCCACACTATCGTGGCATACGATATTCTCGGTGTTTTGAGGTGTTGGTTGATTTTAAAATTTTATTGTTTGAGGAATCAATAATTTTTTGAAATCTGATGTTTTGATTTATGTGATTCTTAGGTTTTCTTTCAAAATGACTTTCAACCCACTTGTTGTGATACTGAAAGAGAACAAACTTACTGGACCCAACTATGTTGATTGGAAGAGGAATCTAGACATTGTCTTGACTGCTGAGGAATACAAATATGTACTCCTCGAAGAGTGCCCTCCTAAGCCTACAAATGATTCTGGGGAAAAGGAGAGAGAGAGTTATAAAAAGTGGATCAAGGCTGATGAGATGGCGCGGTGTTACATTTTGGCATCTATGTCAAATGTACTGCAACATCAGCATCAAGCCATGCCCACTGCTTATGACATGATGCTCAATCTCAAAGAGCTTTTCGGACACCAGAATCATGCTGCGAGGCAAGAAGCCATGAGAAACTTGATGATGACCACCATGATCGAGAGAACACCCATAAGGGATCATGTTCTCAAGATGATGGCTCATTTGAATGAGCTAGAGGTCCTTGGAGCTGAGATTGATGGGGAAACCCAGGTCGATATCATACTCCAGTCTCTACCTAGGAGTTTTGAGCAGTTTCGCCTGAACTACAACATGAACAAGAGGTTGTATTCGTTGGCGGAACTTCTGACAGAAGTCCAGGCGGCAGAGGGGCTATTTTGTCAGAGTGCTCAGGCGCATGCCATGGTGACCCAAAAGGTTTCTACTTCTAAGCCGAAAGGCAAGAAGAAGAAGAAACAAACTAGGGCGAAGGCGGTGGGAGGTACTCAGGGAGGAGTGAAGAAGTCGAAAGGCAAGTGCTTCACTTGTAAGCAGACTGGACACTGGAAGAAGGACTGCCCCAACTGCAAGCAGAACAAAGGTATATCTTTTGGTCTAGTCGTTGAAACATGTTTAGCGGTGTTATCTACCGGCACCTGGTGTGTAGATATGGGAGCCACTGATCATGTCTGCAATACTTTGCAGGGGTTCCAGGAAACCAGACGACTGGCTGAGGGGGAGATTACTGTGTACTTAGGCAATGCCACGAAGGTGGCGGCAGTTGTAGTGGGAGATGTTCATTTATCTTTTGAGAAGAATAAAGTTTTGGATCTTAAGAATTGCCTTTATGTACCCTTATTTAGAAAGAATTTAATTTTAGTTTCTAAATTGTTTATGGATGGATATTCTATTTCTTTTAATGACAGAGTTGTTATAAGAAAGAATAGGGGCATTATCTGTTCGGGTACATTGATAGGAAATTTGTACACACTTGAACCAAAAGCTCCCACGATGCATATTGAAATTAATAACTCATCTTCTAATTCTAATAAGAGAAAAGAATTTTCGAAGATGAACCAAACATATCTTTGGCATCTTAGGCTTGGTCACATTAACCTAAGAAGAATTCAAAGGTTGATAGCTGATGGACCTTTGGGTTCATTAGTGGTGGAGGATCTCCCAACCTGCGAATCTTGCTTGGAGGGTAAGATGACCAAGAGGCCTTTTAAGGCCAAGGGGTATAGAGCCAAAGATGTATTAGAATTGGTTCATTCTGATTTATGTGGTCCTATGACTATCCAGGCTAGAGGTGGTTTTGAGTATTTTGTCTCTTTTATAGATGATTACTCGAGATATAGATACATTTACCTGATGCATCGCAAGTCTGAATGCTTTGACAAGTTCAAAGAATTCAAGGCTGATGTGGAGAAACGTCAAGGTAAAAGTATCAAGACACTACGATCTGATCGTGGTGGCGAGTACCTCTTGGGAGAGTTTAGGAATTACCTATCAGAGGCTAGGATTCAATCCCAATTGACTGCACCTAGCACACCCCAGTAGAATGGTGTAGCAGAGCGAAGGAATAGGACTCTTATGGAGATGGTTAGATCGATGATGAGTTATTCTGAGTTGCCAGATTCGTTCTGGGGATATGCTCTAGATACGGCGGTGTACATTCTGAACTTGGTTCCATCTAAATCAGTGCCTTCTACTCCCACAGAATTGTGGACTGGGCGAAAGCCTAGTCTAAGACATATTCGGATATGAGGGAGTCCAGCACATGTATTGAAGGCAGATGCTGGTAAGTTGGAACCTCGTACAGAAGTATGCATGTTCGTTGGCTATCCTAGAGGAATGAAGGGTGGTTTGTTTTATAGTCCTAGAGATCAGAAGGTGATCGTTAGCATGAACGCCAGATTTCTAGAGGAAGACTATGTGATGAACCACAAGCCCAAGAGTAAAATTATTTTGGAGGAATTAAAAGGGGAAGTCACTTCTTTAGTACCACCGGTACAAGAGGATATACCACATGTCACTGCACCGCGTGTCATAGAGGATACACAGGTGATACCTCGTCGTAGTGGGAGGGTTATGAGACAGCCTAATAGATTCATGTTCTTGCAAGAATCTTCTGATTTGGTCCCTGGCGAACATGAACTCTATCCCTGGACATATGACGAGGTGATCCAAGATAAAGATGTGGTATCTTAGCAAAGAGCAATGAATACTAAGATTGAATCTATGGATTCGAATCAGGTCTGAGAGCTAGTAGAACCACTCGATGGTGTAAAAACCATTAGATGCAAGTGGATCTACAAAAGAAAGAGAGGAATAGATGGGAAGGTTGAGACCTTTAAAGCAAGGCTTGTTGCGAAGGGGTATACTCAGAAAGAGGGTATCGATTATGAGGAGACCTTTTCGCCGGTAGCCATGCTTAAGTCTATCCAGATTCTCTTATGTATAGCATCTCATATGGATTATGAGGTGTGGCAGATGGATGTCAAGACAGCTTTCCTTAATGGAAGTCTTGAGGAAAACATCTATATGAAGCAACCAGAGGAATTCATTGCTAAAGGCAAAGAGCATCTTGTGTGTAAGCTTAATCAGTCCATTTATGGATTGAAGCAAGCTTCGAGGTCTTGGAACATCCTCTTTGATGAGGTAATCCAGTCTTATGGATTTATTCAAAGTCCGAATGAGTCTTGTGTATACAAGAGATGTGACGGAAACGTAGTGGTATTTCTTGTACTATACATAGATGACATTTTGTTGAGTGACAACAATATTAAGGTGTTATCGGACATAAGGGTATGGTTGTCCAAACAGTTTGATATGAAGGACTTTGGAGAAGTGGGACACATCCTTGGGATCAAGGTTATAAGGGATCGTAGAAAATGGATGTTGTGCTTATCCCAAGCTTCATACATAGACACGATTATGGAGCGTTTTAGCATGCAGAACTCCAAGAAGGGTTTTCTACCTTTCAGGCATGGAGTTCCTTTATCTAAGGAGATGTGTCCTAGAACATCTGAGGAGATAGAAGAGATGATGGCGGTTCCTTATGCTTCGGCGGTAGGAAGCCTCATATATCACGATGCTATATGCGAGACCCGGATATACGCTTTGTGCATTGGGCATGGTCGTGAATATCGAGTAATCGAGGATAGGACATTGGGTAAAGCATATATTGAAGTACGAGAAGGACTAGGGATTATATGCTGTTTTAGCAGCGGACCAATTACTCCTGTGGGTTACATGGATTCGACTTCAATCGATAGGGATAATGATAAGTCTACCTCAGGTTTTGTGTTTACTTTGGGAGGTGGAGCCATTGTATGGAGGAGTGTCAAGCAGAAATGCATGGCGGACTCTACCTTGGAAGCTGAGTATTTGGAAGCCTCTGAGGCAGCCAAACAAGTTGTGTGCCTCAGAAACTTCCTAATGGACTTGGATGTGATTCCTGGTTTGCCCAGAACTATCACAATTTATTGTGATAATAATGGTGCTGGTGCAAACTCAAAGAAACCACAAGCCCATAAGGTAAGTAAATACATAGAGCGCAAGTACCACCTGATACAAGAAATCGTAAAGGAGGTAGAAGTTGTTGTCGCCCAGATTGCATCAGAGGATGACCTGGTAGACCCTTTCACTAAGGCCTTTCTAGTGAGAGCTTTTGATAGGCATGTGGAGGGAATGGGAATCAGATGTATGGCAGTATGAGGACAACATAGTCTTTTAGTATAAGTGGGAGATTGTTGGGATGTATATTGAAAAGTCTATCTTTTATATGAACATCTTTATTTTGAAATAAGAATCACATGATCATTGTTTGCATATTTTTATGGTTATGCATATTGTCTAATACTTTACATTGTATATAACATGGTGTGTGGTGTCACACGGGAGATCATGTTATAGGCTCCTCGAAAAGTATAAGTAAAGGCTCACAACCGAGATGGCTTTGGACAAACCATCGGAATGGTTGTAGTGTGATTTGGTATTGGTTTGTCTTGACCATAGAATCACACTAGAGCACTTTGTGTGTATTGAGCAGGACCGACTTAGAGGTGATTCGATTTATTGCTGACTACATAATCAAATCAGACCTCGGATATTATATTGTACATGCTCTTAATCCCGATATAATAACGGATACATATACTTAATATTCATTTCTTTGATTTACCAATGGGCGAGATTTATAGATTAAATCGATAGGCTCGATAAGTTGGGAAATGATATTATTTATATGGTGTGTCGTTGATTATAGGAGGAAACCGTGTCATATATATTAGGATGATGATGTCCCCTTGAGGAGCTCATAAGGTTCATCATGTAAACCCTGCAGGTGGACTTGGTCCGACATGATGAAAAGGTTGAGTGGTACTACTCATGAAGTTAGATGTGGATTAATTAATGGTCAGTAAATTAATTAATCGACGGACATTCGAGATCTTAAACACGGGGAGAAAATATACAAATAATATATGGAGCCCATATAATCTTATGGGGGTTGGTGAGTTAGTTCAATGATAATTCTTTAGTGGATTGGATTATCATTAATGGATCGGACTTTATGTGGGCTTGATCCATGGGTGGCCAAGATCCAACTCCTCCTCATAGTCCCTATTGTAGCCTATTAACACCTCATGAAGCTTAGATCCATTGGATAGAAACATAACTCTAGATCCAAAGGTAGAGATTAAATCTTTAAGATCTGACGGTTGAGATTAAATCTCTAGATCTGACGGTTGAGATTAAATCCCTAAAACCAATGGTGGAGATTAAAAGGAGGCTTATCCCTAACTCTATAAAAGGAGAACAAGAAGTTATCCTGGAGAATTAATCAAGAGGAGCTAGGGTTTTGGAGTTGGCGGCAAGAAGAGGAGCTAGGGTTTGGGCTTGGGCGGCACCTAATAAGGAAAGTTTTCCTTGACTTCTCCTTCTTACTCAAGCTGTCGGCGCGCCTTGAAGCTCTTCCAGCCCTTGGCCGGCATCCAAACTCCCTCTTCTCCTTCTCCTTGGATGGTGGAACAAAGGTTTAGGGTCCTCCCTTGAAGCTTTTGGCCGGAAACCTTTAATCTCTTCTTCCTTCTTGGCCGGCGGCAAAGCTCCATCCTTGGAGGTTGTTGGTTGGTTGAAAGAAAGAATAGATCTTTGTTTCTATTCTTCCTCTTTCTCGGAACGAGCAAGGATGGAAGATTGGTGATCTAGGAGCTTCAACTTTTTGTAGATCGTCGCCCACATGACGTCCGAAAGGAGGAAGGTCATACATTAGAAGATTGAGAGGTATATCTATTCACTATTCTCTTTTGTTACTTGCTTGTATTTGTTTTTTCAATTATGAGAATGATATATTTTGTTTGTGGCAAAATAATACTTGGATCTCGAATATAAATATAAAAACCGGTGATCCGTACATCGTCTATTCCGTGGCTACTCGTAGAATAGAGGTTGGTCGCTTGAACAACGAGTTTGTTCAAGTGACCTCTCTAAACGAATAGCACGATGATGACTTGGTTGTTTGGGAAATCCCTTTTGTCTAGGATTAATTTTTTTTTTAATCCAGGGACATTGATGGGATCACCATGAACAAGCAACCAAGGTGAAGTGGGAAGTGAAGTTTCCCCTCATAGACTCGATAAGCAAAACCCTTCAACAACGACACTGTAGGCAGTCGACTAGGACCTTTTGGCTATCGACTGCCAGGCACAGAATCAACCTAATGCAGGCATAAAAGGAGTAGTTTGTGGAGGATTTTGGCCATGGTTTCTTGGATGGTTCTTGGGGAAATTTGAAGGGGAATAGTGGATGCTTTCCAGTCCTTCAAAGTCAATCCAAAGCAATCAACAAGCAAACAATCCAATGTTTCTTGTGTAAAGTTTTCTTTACTTACATTTGTGTATTACTTAGTTTTCTTGTTGTATTTTGTTGTATTACTTTTGTAATCACTTGTAAGAGGTTTCTCCACCTCCGGATTGTTCCGAGAAGGAGTTTATTAGTGGTGGTTTGCATCACTAGAGCTCATTCGAGCTCGACCCATAGAGTAGGAACCCTAAGGTTCTGAACCACGTTATATCTTGTCTTGTACGTGTGATTGTGTTTGTACATTTCATTTATGCTTTATTCTATATTCCATTCCACATACTAATGAATTGTAGAGACGAATTTGATCGAATTCTAAACAACGCAAAAGCGCTATTCACCCCCCCCCCCTAGTGCACCATCGATTCTCAACAAGTAGTATCAGAGCTAGGAGCTCTTCTGTAGATTAACAATCGGGGTAGCAAAAGCGCTAGAGGATGGAGTTACCCAACGATTGATTTGGATGGGGCATCAACACTCCAATTCCGTACACTTCTATGGACGAGAAGGGTTCGACCAATGGAAGGCATGGATAGAGAATTTCTTCATGATGGACTTTAAATATTGGATCATTCTAATGAAGGTATTCAAACTTCCTAGGGGTCCAAAAGGTGGATATTTCAAGAAGAAGAGATGGACCGAAGAGCAAGCTCAAGCCTTCGAAAGAAATGATAAGGTAACGCAAATGATATTAAATTCGTTAACTAATGATATCTTGTCTAGATTATGTGAATTTCATGATGCCAAGAAGCTATGGAGAAAACTAGCAAAGCTTCATGAAAATTCCTCACCGACCTCAAGTGAAGAAAAATTCGAGTGAGATTCAAAGGTCGAGAGGTGTTCGACATCTAGATCAGTAGAACAATTGGAGAAAGCCTCCACCTCTAGGATTCAGGGGGAGGAGAGAATTTCCACACCAGAGCAAAATCAAGAGGAAGCTTCAACCTCTGGGAGAGATGAAGAACCAACTCCGGTTTCTACCACCAACCTAGGTAACTCAAGCATTTTAATTAAAAATAAAAATTAAGTATAGGGAAAATGGGCATTACAAGAGAAAGTGCCCAAAATTGGCCAAGAAGAAAGCGCAAGTACAACCTAAGGCCAATGAGAAGTTTAAGGTAGTCAAACCCCAAAGATCGAAAAGCAAGGACCACGTGGTGTGCTTCAAGTGTCAACAATGGGACCATTATAGGACTAATGCCCCAAGGGAAGACAACCTAGTAAGGAAAAAGAAGGAGCTACACATGTATGGGGAGCTAAGGCAAACCCTAAGGTATATTTCAACAATGCTCTTTATTTACATAATAATCAAAACCATATTAGGAGTAATCTTAATACACTTGCTATTGCTCGTGAAAAGCATGCTAGAAGTAAAAAATAAATATTTTTACCTATGTGCTAAGAGTGATAATTTTAGGTCTAAGGATAATCCCAGAAAAATTCTACCTAAGGAAGCAATTAGAAATGTAGAAAATCATTTAGGCATTAACCTTAAGAAGGGTAGGCATATGTCTAAGAGGAGGAACAATGGCCAAAAGATTAATGAACATTAAAAAATTGGGCAATTAGAGTTAGAGAACCAAGTCTTGAGGTCAAGACTTGAGAAATTAGAGAATACCCTTAAAAAGATGCAAAATCAAATTTAAGGGTCAAATGATCAAAAATTAGGGCCTAAGAGATAAGAACCATCTAGGGAAAAGAAAGGTTTAGGTCACAAATCTAAGCCCAAGGAGACCTACCACAATGTTTCATTTGACTATGGAACTAAATCTAGGTCTAGGAAAACCAAGGTTACTAGGGAGGTCATCCCTAAGGTTAACCATGGTAGTTGCCTAGTGGCCAAGGTTTCCATGAAACCTAGGAAAGCCACTAAGAAGGTCACAAGGGAAGTTATCCCTAGAGTTGACCTAGGCAAGACCCAATTGACCAAGGCTTCAAAGCCTAGAAGAGTCATTAGGAAGGTACTAAGGGAAGATATCCCTAGTGAGTACCTAGTAAACCCAAGGAGCTTAATAGGTATTGGGTTCCTAGGAGCGTGATCCCTTCACACTAAATGGGTTAGGGTGTGTCAACCCTAAGTGGATGGGCAGTTGACCTAACCATGGTAGAGTTGACACTTTAGGACATTTTCAAGGTTATGTGATACCTTGGAAATGAAGTTTAATTTCATATCCTAAAGGTTCTTAGGATATGCTAATAAATTTTGAGAAGTATTGAAAATTGATTAAATTGGCACGAGTTAAGTTTTAGGTCATGGTGTGTCATTTTGGATTTTTAGCATACTTGGGAGATGAGTGGTATTATAGAAATTTGGGTTTAATTCTATCAAATGGCAAATAATTTTAAAATTTTGGTATTCTTATGCCTTTACATTTTATTTGTCATGCTTTGCTTGCCATATACCATATCATGATATCATGCTTCATCATATTACTATTTAAAATGTCATTAAAATTCTTAGGTTTATTGTTTTTAATGTCATGTGTGCTTAGGTTCATGTTTATGTCATGACATCATGATTATTGGCACATGTCTTATCTATGCTATCATTATATGCCATAATCATTATTCATGCATTTAGGTCAATTAAAATTGATGTAAGGACTATGACATGATTTGAAGTCTCATGTATAAGAGAATCAAATAGTGTTGCCTAGAAAAATACATGAGACCTTAGACTAGGAAAAACAAAATCCACATCTCACATCAAATTGACATGTGTGTATTGATACACTCTAGACATATGTGAGATGTTAGGAAAATGAGTTAAGTTCAAGGTGCATAGTTTTTGCATCTAGATGAACTCAAACTCATCTTATACCATTGATGGATCATGGGGAAAGCTAATGTGTAAGTCATGTGCAATGAGCCTATAGATCATGGTCAAATATAAGGTTTTAAAATCATTTCAAAATCATTTTGAAAAACCTTGGTGAAGTCTATCTTTTGATAACAATCACCATTGATGAAGTTGATACAAAGTAGGCTCAAAACATTGAAGTTTTCTTTGTTTTTGAACTTTGTATCAATCTCACTATTTTATGGGTATTTTATTTTTCAAATATCTTTTACCCATAATGATTGACTTAAGTATTATACGTATAAATTTTCATGATTTTTCGAATTATGTATAATTACTTATAATTTTCAAAATTTCATTTATGAAATTTGGATTTCTACATTTGTAGAAATCAGTCGACTGCCACCATGGGCAATCGATTGGTGTTGAGAGCAGTCGACTAGTTGCTGACTGAGTGATTGTCAAATCTGATTTTGGGTAAACAAGATTTGTTTAGCCCAGTTTCAGCCATGTTGGGCTACCCTAACTTCTCCTAACCCTAGGAAATACTTTGGAAAGCATTGACAAGGTGAAAATCCATTGGATATGGATTAGAAGAGTTGTTTAGGGTGAGAATCAATTTTTAAGGTGTGTGAAAGTTCAAGTCTAAACTTGTACACATAATTTTGATTGTTTAGTGTTCCTATAGGCTTAGGGACTCTCCAAGGACATTGTTGGTGCAATGGTCAAGGGAGAGTAAACCTTTAAGGGGAGATTATCCATCATGGGATGATAGATGTGTATTCTTCAAAGGTGGAGGCATGAATGGTTTTGGAAACCCTCATTGTACTCACCAAAGGGGGAAAGCTGGAGAAGTGAGGATTGCCTCTCATTTAGTGATATGAGACTTATCACTAGGAAGAGTGAAGGCATCCTAGATGTTTTTGGACCATGGGGGAGATTGTAAGATCTCATTGGGATATGGGACATTGACACTCTTGGGGAGAACCTTTTTGATGTATGTCAAAAAAGGGGAGAATTTGGGAATTGGCCAATTGGGAAAAGTGGGAGAATTTGAAGTATTGAGTTAGGTGGACTAACTCAAAGGTTTTTAGAGTCTTTTTTATGTATGCCAAAGGGGGAGAAGTGAGGTTTAAGTTAGGTAAACCTTCACTATGCTTTAGCATTAGAAGTATTTAAGTTAAGGTTATTGTTAGCCTAACTTAAAACTATTATCAAACATTAAAAAGGGGAAGATTGTTGGTACAATCGGTCCAGGTCACGATTGACCAGACTCGAGTTTGACTCAAGTAGTATTTTGATGTTTGATAATGGATTGACCATTGTTTGACAATGAGTGACTATATAGTTGACATGGGGTTGACCATATGATGGAGAAGTCCAAGTGGGACACTTGGCATGGGAAAATCCATGTCTTGAATACTTGGCATGGAAAGTCTAAGTCATGGGTACTTGGTAATGGTAAAGTCCAAGTCATGAGTATTTGGCATGGAAAGTCCAAGCATAGGTCTTGGCAATTGGAAAGTCCAACATAGATCAGAGTTGGCAAGGGAAAGTCCAAGGGGTTTGATATTGGCAACGTAAAGTCCAAGTTGTAGTCTTGGTGGCATAAGTTCAATGGTTGGCAGCGTAAAGTCCAAGTATGTGTCTTGGCAATGTAAGCGCAAATGTACCTTGGCAATTTAGACTCGATTAATATGACAATAGCCGATGGAAGCACCTAAAGGCTAGCGTATAGATGAACAAGTCATGGATGACTTGGAGGGATCTGATAGGCGTGAGGCTAATGAAGGTGACTATAAGGCTTAGGTCTAGGCTAAGGGTGGTCTAGCAAGTATGAGGGGATCATACTTGAAGTAAACCTCATGGTTGAGGTTTAGCAGTCGACTGGTCAAGTGTTTTGACATTTGGCAACCGAGTCGACTCTGAGTAATTGACTAGGATTATGACCAGTTGACTGGTCAAGAGTCGACTAGCGTTCAACTATGGCCGCGTGGCCTTGGCAGTCAACTTCGACTTTGGCGTGATCGATCTTGAGCGATCAAGCGCCATAAAGGGCGATCGATTGTTGATCGAGGATAAAGCTTCGGTAGAGATGGTGAGCGATCGGTTAGGGCAGTAGTTGACTCGGTAATGGAAGTCGATTGCGGTGTATCCGATTATTTGGGATGCTAACATGGATTAAGCTCGCTAGAGACAACTAATCGAGGCAATCGATTAAGGTCTTTTGGCTGATCGCCAGTGCGTAATCACCGATGTAGGCATAAAAGGAGCAGTTCGTGGAGGATTTCGGCCATGTTTTCTTTGATGGTTCTTGGGGCAATTTGAAGGGGAATAGTAGGTGCTTTCCAGTTCTTCAAAGTCAGTCTAAAGCAATCAATAAACAAGTAATCCAACGTTCATTGTGTAAAGTTTTCTTTACTTCCATTTGTGTATTGCTTAGTTTACTTGTCATATTTTGTTGTATTACTTTTTTAATCACTTGTAAAAGGTTTCTCCACCTCCATATTGTTTCGAAAAGGAGTTTATTAGTAGTGGTTTGCATCACTAGGGCTCATTTGAGCTCGACCTATGGGATAGAAACACTAAGGTTCTGAACCATATTATATATTGTCTTATGCCTGTGATTGTGTTTGTACAATTCATTTATGCTTTATTCTATATTCTGCTATGCATATTAACGAATTAGAGAGATGAACATGATCAAATTCTAAATGACGCAAAAGCACTATTCACCCCCCTCTAGCGCACCATCGATTCTCAACACATGTTGGCAGGATGAGATTGATCCTCTCACATGAATAATCATTTTTATTTGTTAAGTACAAATAGAGGTAAAATCATTTCTTATGGGACAACTTATGTAGCTGTAAATGGAAATATACATGTAAACTGGGGTCACCTTGATTGTTATATCAAGATGAGATCATTTATAGATTGGTGATCGAAGTAAATGTACCCTCCATTTACTAAACCTGTTTGAAACCAGATTAGAATTCATGAGTTGAATTAAAGATTATGCATCAGAAATGTCTAGATCAAAATTTGTACGATGTTAATTTGAGAAAAACATATACTCTTTTAAGTAAAGAGAATAAGATCATAGCATATGATTCATACGACATGTGCTATTGCGACAATAAGGGTCGTAGAAGAATGAATTCCTACTTCTCTACTATGTGAGCTCTTAAGATTATAAGTTAATATCAATATTTATTGTGAGTGGCTATTTAGTTGTCTACTTGAAATTTTAATCAGTGTCTGCTGCTTTAGTATGTAAACTTATTGACTATGGATGATTCGGTCTATGGAACATGGATAGAAAATTGACTGATTAAAATTAATGGATTTTAACTAAAAAGGAACATTAAAATAAATTTACATCTTCGATATTTATTCATTAGTCAACCAATTATAATTTTTGTTGCGTACTTAAATTTGATTGTGAATAATTGAAGATATGGAACATGCTCTTGACATAATTATCATTATAAGGGATTAGAGATGTTTATATTGATGTAAATTATTTAATCTGGGTAAATACAAGACATTAATATATCATGGAGAGCGACTATGTAAAGCGTAACGACTTTCGTAGCATTGGTCGCTTAGTGAGCAACTATGTAAAGTGTAACAACTTTCTTAACATTGACTGCTTAGTATGTTTATTGTCGCTTGAACCATTTTATCCTAAGTATGAGTTCGATGTTCTATTAGTCTTTATGATTGTCGGTATTTGTGACCATTTTTGTCTTGAGCTTCACTTGGACTAGTGGGAGATGTTGGCAATTACACCAACTGCACAACACTACACAATGTCTTGCCATGCGTAGAGTGTGTCAACTGCATAATACTGCATGGCATATGATCGTGCATAGAGTGAGCAATTGAGAAAATGCTCATGCACGCATTATAAAATGTGCGTACAAGTTTCAGCATGGGCAGATGTTGGACGAATAATGAACGAAACAACTACAAAGAGAAAGAGAGTTTTATTGTTGTGTGTGGCTTAGAGTGCTCTCATTGTGAAACATTGTTGAAAGTTTCCACAAGAAGAACATCTTATCCAGAGGAATTTGATTTGTGAAATTGCAAGGGCGGTTCGATTGCGTAATCGTTCTTCAGGCAACAATCACGTAAGCTTAGAGAAACAAATCAATGAACTCACTGTAAGTATTTACAGTTTTTGTTAGACATATTCATGCATATCTACAGTCAAAAGTTTGTTCATCCGTTTCAGGATGATATGCACTATTATAAAGTATCATCCTACCCATTCTCTGCCATAAAATCCTCTAAAAATGACTAAGGAATTTTGTGTCGAGATCAAATGTAATAGTCTTAGGGAGTCCATGAAGTTTGATGACTTTTTTAAAATACAAATCAACAATATATGAGGCATCCATTATTTGTTTACAAGGACTAAAATGTATCATTTTTGAAAAGTGATCCACCACCATGGAGATAGAATCAATACCTCGTTGTGTTTGTGGCAACCCAACAACAAAATCCATGCTCATAGCCTCCCAGGGAGTATCCAGAATAGGTAGGGAAGTATAAGCACCAGAGTTTTGGCTTTGCCCTTTGCAATACTCAACACCTTTTCATAAATTTTGCAATATCCCGATAATGTGTAGGCCAACAATATTTCTCTTTAACCAACAACCAAGTTTTATCTCATCCGAAATGTCCACCAAGCCCTCCACCATGAAGTTCTTTAATGATATGATCCTTGAACGAACATTTGGGAATGCATAAACATGTTCCCTTAAAAATAAAGCTATTTTGTAACAAATAATCTTTATGTACTCCCTCCTTGCACTTTTGATAAATGTTATGGAAATCAGTATCATCCTCATACATATCTCGAATAACATCAATTCACTTCACTAGCACAATCATCGAATTAATCAATGCAGCTCTTCGGCTAAGTGCATCAGCAACTTTGTTAAGCTTCCCACTCTTATGTCTCAACATGAATGTATATTATTGTAGGAATGACACCCAACCAACATGTCTTCTATTTAAGTTGGTTTGTGAATTTGTACATTTTAGGGTTGCATGATCTGAATTAAGAATGAATTCCTTTTGAATGAGATAAGGTCGCCAATGTCGAAGTGCTTGAACAATTGCATAGAGTTCCACATCATATTTCTTCCTTGTCTTATTTAGTTTTTCACTAAAGTATGCTACTAGAAGTCCTTCTTGACTAAGTACTCCTTCAATTCCCACGTGGGATGCATCACAATCCACTTCAAAGATATTTTAGAAATTGGGGAGTGGTAGGATAGGGGCACTAAAGAGCTTTTCTTTGATGACATTGAAACTTTTTTCTACCTCTAGAGTCCACATAAACTCTCCCTTCTTTAAACAATTTGTTAATGTCGCTACAATAGTGCAGAATTCCTTATGAAACGATGATAAAATGAAGCCAATCCACAGAAACTACATTCTTCATGAAAATTCTTAGGAACAACCCACTCTTGGGCAACTTTAATCTTTTCATCATCACCATCACACCTGAAGGAGTGAAGAGAGAACCTAAAAAAACTAGGCGGTTAGCCACAAAATGACACTTTTAAGTTTCCCATAAAGTTATGCCTTCCTTAAGGTCATCAAAATAGTTCTTAGATGCTCCATATTATCACACATAGTTTGGCTATAAACAAGAATATCATCAAAATAAACAACAATAAAATTTCCAATGAAAGGGTGAAGAACCTAAGTCATTATTGAAGGGTTTTGCTTATCGAGTCCGTGAGGGGAAACTTCGCTTCCCACGTCACCTCGGTAGCTTGACCATGGCGATCCCTTCGATGTCCCCGGATTAAAAAAAAATTAATCCTAGACAAAAGGGATTGCCCAAACCACCAAGTCATCGTCGTGCTATTTGTTTAGAGAGGTCACTTGAACAAACTAGTTGTTCAAGCGACAATCCTCTATTCTACGAGTAGCCGCAGAATAGACGATGTTCGGATCGCTAGTTTTTGTGTTTATGCTCGGGATCCAAGTATTATTTACCCATTTACAGATTTATAACATGCTTATAATTGAAAAACAAAAACAAGCAACAAACAAAAGAAGAAAGTAGAATAGCTATACCTCTCGATCTTCTAATGTATGACCTTCCTCCTTTTGGACGTCGTGTGGGCGACGATCCACCAAAAGTTGAAGCTCCTAGATCACAAATCTTCCTTCCTTGCTCTTCCAAAGCAAGAGGAAGAATAGAAACAAGGTTTTTCTCCTCACTAGAAACAACCAACAAGGAACCAAAGCTTTCCTTGCCGCCGGCCAACTAGATGAAGGAGAAGATGGTGGAAAACAACCAAGACACCAAGGGAAACCCTATATCTTCTTTCCACCACCTAAGGAGAGGGAGAAGGGAGCTTTTGGGTGCCTTCCAAGGGCTGGGAAGGGCCTGGAAAACCTGCTGGATGTTGGCCACAAGACAAGGAAGAAGAAAGGAAACCTTGCCTTATTTGGTGCCGCCCTAGCCTCCAAACCCTAACCCTAATCCTAATCCTATCTCAACTAGGATTCCCTTCTTTTGCCGCCCAAGCCTTGCTCTCTTCAATGTGTGTTCACGCCAACCCCTTTGACACCCTTTTATAGAGTTAGAGATAAGTCATGAATTAATCTCCTCCATTGGTTCTAGGGATTTAATCTCAACCGTCGGATCTAGAGATTTAATCTCAACCGTCGGATCTTAGAGATTTAATCTCTACCAATTGATCTTAGACTTTTGTTTCTATCCATTGGATCTAACCATCATGAGGTGTTAATAGGCTACATTAGGGACCATGAGGAGGAGTTGGGTCTTGGCCACCCATGGATCAAGCTCACATAAACTCCGATCCACTAATGATGATCCAATCCACTAAAGGTTCATCATTGATCTACCTCACCAACCCCCATATGATAATATGGGCTCCATATATTATTTGTACATTTTCTCCCCATGTTTAAGATCTCGAATGTTTGTCGATTAATTAATTTACTGACTATTAATTAATCAACATCTAACTCCTTGAGTAGTACCACTCAACCTTTTCATCATGCCGGACCAAGTCCACCTGCAGGGTTTACATGATGAACCTTATGAGCTCCTCAAGGGGACATCATCATCCTAATATATAGGACATGGTTTCCTCCTATAATCAATGGCACACCATATAAATAATATCATCTCCCAACTTACCGAGCCTATCGATTTAATCAATAAATCTCAACCATTGATAAATCAAAGAGATGAGTACTAAGTATATGTTCCCGTTATTATATCGGGATTAAGAGCATATACTAAATAATATCTGAGGTCCGATTCGATTATGTAGTCAGCAATAAATCGTATCACCTCTAAGTCAGTCCTGCTCAATACACACAAAGTGCACTAGTGTGATTCTATGATCAAGACAAACCAATACCAAATCACACTACAACCATTCCGATGGTTTGTCCAAAGTCATCTCGGTTGTGAGCCTTTACTTATACTTTTCAAGGGGCCGATAACATGATCTCCTGTGTGACACCACACACCATTTTATCTACAATGTAAAGTATTAGACAATATTGCATAACCATAAAAATATGCAAACAATGATCATGTGATTCTTATTTCAAAAATAAAGATGTTTATACAAAAGATAGACTTTTCAATATACATCCCTACAATTATTCTTATGAAGGTGCTTGGAGCATTAGAAAGCCTGAAAGGCATGATGAGTCATTCGTACAAGCCATCCCTTGTTTTGAATGTCGTTTTCCATTCATACCTTGGTCTGATTCTAATTTGATAGTAGCCACTTCACAAATCAAGTTTGGAGAACACTTGTGCACCAGCTAACATATCAAACATATCATCCATTCTTGGTATGGGGAATCTATATTTGATAGCGACACAATTGAGTACTCGACTTTCAATACACATGCATCATGGACCATCTTTCTTTGGAGTTAATAGGCAAGGACTACACAAGAACTTGAACTTTCTTGAATGAACCCTTGACTCAATAAATCATGTATCTATCAATTTAACTCCTCATGCTCCTTTGGGCTCATTTGATAATGTGATTTGTTTGGAAGTACAACTCCAAGAATCAATTCTATATGGTGTTGAATTTCTCACAAAGGAGGAAGGCCATTAGGTAACTCCTCAGTACATCGCTGAATTTTTCCAAGAGAGCTTTGGCATTTCCAGGTATTTCCATAGTCTTTGTGTCTTCATTAGCAACCAAGGCATATACGATTCTATTTCTTTGAGTTTCACTTTCAAGCTGTGACAAGGTAAGAATTGCATTCCTCTCTTTTGAAGTTTTGGGTTTGTAAAGATCTTTGCAGGGAAAAAGAACAATTTCTATCTTTCCCATAAAAAATGTGTATGTATTCTTTCGTCCAACATGAATAGCACCCTTATCAAATTGCCAAGGCCAACCCAATAGTATATGACCAACATCCATAGGAGTTACACCACACCAAACTTTAACATGATAGTTTTTTCCAATAGAGAAAGAAACAAGAATTTTTTTTTATCAATTTTTACCTCATTATCCCGCTTTATCTGTGAGACTGCATACAGGTGAGGATGTGGCACCATAGGTAGTTTGAGCTTATACAAATGGTGAGTTTGACAAGAAAATCTATATAATACAGTCAGAAGGTTACATTGTCGAAGGCCAAGAGGACAAAGCATGTAAATTTAAAAAGTCTATTTATGGTCAAAAGCAAGCATCAAAACAAATGGAATATAAGATTTAATGAAATTATTTTATTTAATGATTTTGAAATAATCATTGAAGATTATTGTGTCTATTTAAAAAAAAGGGAAAAAAGAAGAATGTTTATCATTTTATCATTATATATTGATTATATGATAATAGCTGGAAGTGATATAGAGTTTGTGATAGAAGTGAAAACAATGATTTTCATCACAATTTGACTAAAAGATATGAGAGAAGTTGAGTACATCATAAGAGTTAAGTGTTGGGAGTATAGGGAATACAATCAAAGTCCCACATTGGTAAGACATGGAAAAGATCATGTGCTTATAAGATAAAAAGATATCTCCATTGGCATGAGGCCTTTTGGGTAAAGCCCAAAAATAAAGCCATGAGAGCTTAGGTCCAAAGTGGATAATATCATACCATTGTGGAGATATGTGGATCTTATAGGCACTAACGATTAATATCATAGCCATGGTCCATGTCAAGCCATGAACCTCGAACGAAGGAAGTGGACCTCCCATGTCCGAATCAAGAGAACCAAACACCAAGTAGGAAGCCAGTTGGATCAGGAGGATCGAACAATTGGCAGGAAGTCCAGTTGGGCCAGAAGGGTTGGACAACTAGAAAGAAGTCCAGCTGGGTCAGGAGGACTAGACAATTGGAAGGAAGTCTTAGTGGGTTGAGGATCGGACATCAAGTAGAGGAAGTCCTTCGAGGATGGATAGGCCTGAGGGAGGCTGAATGTGGTCCTTTATTTGAGGGGGGATTATTGAGAGTATAGGGAATACAATCAAAGTCTCACATTGGTAAGACATAGAAAAGATCATGTGCTTATAAGATAAAAAGATATCTTCATTGGCATGAGGCCTTTTGTGTTGAATCAGAATAAGCACTAGGGGGGGGTGAATAGCACACGAGAATCTTTCTTCTTGTTCGATTAAAACACACGTAAAAGTAAGTGCACAGTGGAAGAATAAAAGAACACGAGTTTATTTTTACTTGGTTCACAGCCTTCGGCTGCTAATCCAAGGCCCTAGCAATCTGAGATCGCACATGGATGGCAATTCACTAAAACTCTCCTCCTCGTTGGAGGTAGGAGATGACGATTACAAAAACACAAAAAGCTCGAGGTAGAGAGACAAACCCCTCTCTCCTCATTACGATAAAAGATCGATAATAAACTAATTACAACAAATTAGAAATAAGAATTAAAGTAAACTGATATCGATGACTCAAAGAGTGGAAGTGGAGCTTGTGTCATCGACGTTTCTACAGCGCTTCGGCGTCGTATGATCGTCATAGAGTAGCGGCGTTGCAGAGGTGTTTAGAGAGGTTTTAATTTATGAAAATGGTGAAGAACACTCCTTTTATAGCCTTTGATAACCCTAAACGTTGAGCTCAATGTTAGATCAATTTGAGCACTAGAGGGGGTGAATAGCACGCGAGAAAACTTTTCAAGAATGTTCGATTAAGAAAAGCGATAAGAGTAAAGTGTAGCGGAAAATAAATAAGACACTCTTTGTTTTTACTTGGTTCACATCCTTCGACTGCTAATCCAAGGCCCTAATGGTTCGAGACCACGTACGGACGGCAATACACTTAAACAATCTCCTCCTCATTGGAGGTAGGAGACAACGGAATACAAAAAGCTCGAAAGAGATTAAGGTAGAGGGACACTCCCCCTCTCCTTGTTACGATAGAAAGCTCTGAGAAAATAAAAGAAATATAATAGACAACTTAAGTAAAACTTATTTTGATGAGAAAGTGATGAGAGCTTGAGCTTGATCGTCGGAGTAGTAGAGCTTTGTCGTCGTAGAGTCGTCGAAGAGTCGAGGCGTTGCGGAGGCTTTTTGGAGAGCTTTTGATGATGAAAATGGGGTGGAGAACACCTTCTTTTATAGCCTTGAGAAACCTTAATTGTTGAGATGAGGTTTCATGAGGTGATGCCACCTAGCCCTTGAGAAATGGTGATAAGCTTTGACTCTCCTTGAGGTTGATCCTTGACGGCGATCGTGATCAACCTAGCGATCGGCCCGATGGAGACAACGATTGATCGCCAATGTCGATAGTCATTGTTGTTGTTAGAGTTTCCAGCTGCAATAGAATGTTAGCTTGAAAATAAGTGATTTCGACAGCCACCAACTGTCCGATCTTGACATAGACCTTCCTTTGGAAGTCTTTAGTAGGATCATCGCCTAAAGATGTCCCCGTACAGAGGACATGACCTTACTTACACTCACTCACACGAGCTTACCTCAACCTTTACCTCTGAAGCTTGGCTTCCGATTTTCACCTGAGTTCTTCGGCTCCCTCCGAAGTCCTCCCGGTGTCGCCCAATCTTCTGCTTAAGCTTAGCATTCCTGCACACTTGATTCAGCTCGTGAGATAACAAAATGAACTTAACTTTGTGTATTTGCTATAATCAAAACTCAGGTTTGATTCAGGTGCCTACTACACCAACACTTAAGTCTTATGATCAAAGGCCACCTCACCCTAAGATAAGGGGATTAGGTTTTGACTCTCCTCGAGGATGGAATTTGAACAACTGTCAACTGCCACCCTTATCAGTCGAACTGATGCCTAGCAGTCGACTGATACAAGCCATCAGTCGACTGTTGGTTAGGGTTTTCGACTGCAATAAAAAGTTAGCTCGAAATCATATAAGTAAGAGTGAGTTTGATGACCACTTACCATCCGATCTCGACTTAGACCTTCCATAGGAAGTCTTAGTCGGCTTGTCGCCTAAGGATGTGTTGGACTTTCCGAGCCACAAAAACCGCTTTTCACGTTGCGAAAACCTTGGAAGCCTTGCCACGGATCCGTACGAAGATATATAAAATAAGTTCATGTATGTGTTATGGAAAACATAGATCTACCTTAGATCTTCTTGATGAAAGTGTTACCCTCGAAGCGACGCCCTTCGCTTATCCCGCTCGTCCAAATGGCTTGCCGAAACTCAAGAGTGTCAAGTGTACACTCCTCTATTGGTATCCACACGGACAAATGGTGGAGAAACTCAACCTAGAGTGTGCTAGCACTCATGGAAATTTTGGCCAAGAAGGATTGGGAGAGCAAGAGAGGAAGAACCAAGGAAGAAGATGAAGTTACACAACTTAACTTCACACTTTTATAACCCACTATAAGGGGGTTACATGCATGCATGTAACTCCAAGAACCAATGGCTCTTGGTCTCCCTCATGAGGTGGCACCCCATGATGTGTCCATGATGATGTGGAGCATCATCATTGACCGGCCCCATGCCAAGTCACCATGACATGGCAATTGGTCAAGTTAAAATTGACCATTCATCTTCCCTCTCAAGTCAAGTCAAACTTGACCTATTATCTCCTATGGTTGATCAAATCTAACCACTTGATTCAAGTCAATTTGATTTAATGAATATCTATTCATTAATTTAAATTGACTCAATGAATAAAATCTAAATTAGACTCATTCAACACTTGAATCAAATTGAGTCTAACTCAATTAGTCTAATTTGGATTACTCTTAATCCAATTTGGTTCATCCTAAGAACCTAATCCTCATGGTTCATCATATGAACCTAATCTCCATCTAATTTCCCTTTGTGTGTGACCCTATAGGTTCTTGTAACATTGGCAATGCTCCTAAACCGATTTAGGAACATAAGCAATGAGCGGTATCTAGCAACACATCATTGCCACCCAAGTTACAAGAATGTTGAGATCCAACATCACCTTTGTGACTACTAATTGTGACTCTCACAATATGTGACAATGTCCCTCTATCCTTGACATCTAGATTGACCAATTGAGGCATAGACCGTGTCATCCTCGGTACAATCTATATCTTGAACTCCAAGTAGACTCACTCTAATCAAATGAGCTCAATATCTCATATTGACTCATTTGGGCATGGTCATGCACTTCGTGGAATAACCATGTCAGTCCCGTCATATAGGAGGGATAGATCCCATATACATCACTCACATCCCTCCGCATAATTTGTTACATACCCAGTAATCGCCTTTATAGTCCACCCATTTACGGGTGACGTTTGACGAAGCCAAAGTATGCAACTTCTATCTAGGGAACCATGGTGACTTCAGGTCTAAGGACTAATAGTCATACTAATAGCCACATGAAAAAGTATATGACACTCATATAACGATCCATGATACTTTCTCATGGCGGGTCATTCAGTATACATTCTCCAATGCATACCCATGTGCCAACTTGATATCTCATATCCATGACTTGTGAGATCAAGTCATCGTGTTGACCTACATGCTAGTCTCTATGCATTAACATTGTCCCTGAATGTTAATACTTGGCTAGGAATGATTAAGAGTAGTGTTCTCTATATCATCTCATTATCGATTCAACCAATCGATAGATATAGATAAGAACCTACTACTCAAGGACGTTATTATACTTAGTTATTTGGCACCAATACAAGTAAATATAACCATGCCTTTATAAATAGGAATATGATACACTAAAGTCCATACAACAATCATCACATGATTGGATCTTGGGCTTTCACTAACAATCTTCCACTAGCACTAGTGTCAATCACCGTAGTATCTATTACCCAATGACCTAGTGTGACAATCGTGCTTTTCCTATGCCAAAGGCTTGGTCAAGGGATCTGCGATGTTAGCCTCTGTGTGTACTCACAACAGCACCATTCAAACAAAACACAAACCCTGACCGCGATCTATAATCATCCTGGTCAGTTTGGAAGCTGGCATCGCTGTAACCCTTTACAGCTAGCTCCTCATCGCCTCCAAATATCAAGAAATATTCTTTAGTCCTTCTCAAGTACTTAAAAATATTCTTGACTGCTATCCAGTGACGCTCACCTAGATCTGACTGGTATCTACTCTTCATGCTCAAATCATACGAGACATCAGGACGAGTACATAGCATGGCGTACATGATAGATCCTATAGCAGATGCATAAGGGATCTTATCCATGCAGTCTCTCTCCTCTCTAGAAGAGGGACTTTGAGTCTTCGAAAGACTCACACCATGTGACATCGACAGAAGTTCCTTCTTGGAATTCTACATGGCAAACCGTAGTAATACCGTGTCAATGTATGTACTCTGACTTAGGCCAAGCAATCTCTTAGATCTATCTCTATAGATCTTGATGCCTAGAATACAGGCTGTTTCACCTAAGTCCTTCATTGAGAAGCACGTCCCCAGCCAAGTCTTCACAGACTGTAGCGAAGGGATGTCATTCCCAATAAGTAGTATGTCATCCACATACAATATAAGGAAGAGAATTATATTCCCATTAACCCTCTTGTAGACACAAGGTTCGTCTTCATTCTTGATGAAACCAAACTGTTTGATCGCATCATCGAATCGAAGATTCTAGCTCCGAGAGGCTTGCTTTAGCCCATAAATGGACCTTTGCAGCTTGCATACTTTCCTAGTATATTGTGGATCTACAAAACCCTCAGGTTGTGACATGTACACATCCTCGAGTAAGTTTCCATTCAGAAACGCAGTTTTGACATCCATCTGCCAGATCTCAAAATCGTGGTATGCTGCAATAGCAAGCATGATTCGAATGGACTTAAACATCGCCACTGGAGAAAAGGTTTCATCATAGTCAATACGATGAATTTGCTTGAAACCTTTAGCCATCAATCGACCCTTATAGGTATGCGTAAGTCCATCCATGTTAGTCTTTCTCCTAAAGACCCACTTACACCCAATGGGTTTGACCCCTTCAGGTGGATCAGCCAAAGTCCATACTTGGTTGGTGTACATGGATTCCATCTCGGATCTCATGGCCTCTAGCCATTTCTCAAAATCTGGGCTCATCACAGCTTCCTGATAGGAGGTAGGCTCATTCTCAATGAGCATAACATCATCATGGTCAGACAAGAGAAATGAGTATCTCTCAGGCTGACGACATACCCTATCAGAACTGCGAAGAGGTAGGTCTACTTGAACATGTGGTTGTTCCACAACTCTTTATGCAACTATCTCATCACCCACAACACTTTGTGGTTCCTGTTCAATCTCCATCAAGGCCTCAGTGCTATGGTCCTTATCTTGAATTTCTTCAAGATCGAACGTACTCCCACTAGTTTTTCTAGAAACAAAATTCCTTTCTAGAAAAACCCCAGTCTTTGCCACAAACACTTTGTGCTGACTGGGAATGTAGAAGTAATATCCCTTTGTATCCTTGGGATATCTAACAAAATAGCACCTATCGGATTTGGGTCCCTGTTTGTCTGAGACTTGACGTCGAACATAAGCCTCACAACCCCAAATCCTCATAAAAGACATCTTGGGATTTCTCCTTGTCCATATCGTATATGGTGTCTTTATCATAGCCTTAGATGGTACACGGTTAAGGGTGAAGACTGCTGTGTCTAGAGCATATCCCCAAAAGGATATAGGAAGGATATAGGAAGATCTGTGTGACTCATCATAGATCGTACCATATTTAATAGGGTACGATTCCTCCTTTCGGATACACCATTCCACTATGGTATTCCAGGAGGAGTGAGTTGGGACAGAATCCCACACTCAGCTAGATAGTCATGAAACTCATGGCTAAGGTATTTACCACCTTGATCTGATCGAAGTATCTTAATACTCTTGCCAAGCTGGTTTTGTACTTCATTCTTGAATTCTTTGAACTTTTCAAAGGATTCTGATTTATATGTCATGAGATACACATAACCATATCTACTGAAGTCATCAGTAAATGTAATGAAGTACCTGTAACCGCCTCTAGCAGCAACATTGAAAGGGCCACATACATCACTATGTATAAGTCCTAACAAGTCCGTTGCTCTTTCACTGTGTCCACTAAAGGGAGTCTTGGTCATCTTGCCTAAAAGGCAAGACTCGCATGTCTCATATGATTCAAAATCAAATGAGTCTAGCGGGTCATCCTTATGGAGCTGAGATAAGCGACTCTCATTTATGTGACCTAAGCGACAATGCCAGAGATAGGTTTAGTTCAACTCATTTGACTTGAACCTTTTGGTACTTATGTTATAGATAGGGCTCTCTAAGTCTAGAAAGTAGAGTCTGTTCATTAGAGGTGCACTACAATAGAACATATCATTTAAATAAACTGAACAATATTTGTTCTTTATTATAAATGTAAATCCTTTCTTGTCCAAACAAGAAACCGAAATGATGTTCTTAGTTAAGGCAGGCACATAACAACATTCATCTAATTATAATACAAGCCCAGAGGGCAAAGATAGATCATAAGTTCCTACAGCAATAGCAACAACCCTTGCTCCATTGCCTACTCGTAGGTCCACCTCGCCCTTTGTCAATGTCCTACTATTTCTCAGCGCCTGCACATTGGTACAAATGTGAGATGAACATCCGGTATCTAATACCCATGATGAAGAAATAGATAGATTGACGTCTATAACATTTATACCTGAAGTAGAAGTCTCACTTCTCTTCTTCTTAAGATCTTCCAGGTATGCCTTGCAGTTACGCTTCCAGTGTCTAGCTTCCTTACAGTGGAAGCAAGCCCCTTCCTTGGCCACCCCTCCTTTGGATTTCAGTTCCTTGCCTTTGCCCTTGGCTTGGGACTTTCCCTTACCTTTAGGCTTTCCCTTGCCTTTCTTCTTTTACACCATCAAAATGGAGTCAGATTTTCCCTTCTTAAGGTTGAGATCAGCAGTTCTCAACATGCTGAGCATCTCAGGCAGTGGCTTATCAATTTCATTCATGTTGTAATTCATGATAAATTGATTGTATCTTTGCGAAAAAGACTGCAAGATCAAGTTAGTGGCCAAATCTTGGCCAAGGGGGAATCCCAATCTCTATAGGTTTTCTACGTACCTAATCATCTTGAGTACATATGGACCTACGGGAGTCCCATCTTGCATTTTGGAACCAAACAGTGCCTTAGAGACTTCATATGTCTCATGCCTTGCTTGTCCTTGATATAGTTGACGAAGATGTTCAACCATATCATAAGCATTCATGAACTCGTGTTGCTTCTAAAGCTCAGAGTTCATGGTCGCGAGCATAAGACATGACACATCTAATGCATCATCTTGATGCTTCTTGTAAGCATCTTTGTCAGCTTGCGAGGCAGTGGAAGGAGGTACCTCCGGAATGGGCTGCTCTAGGACGTACAATTTCCTTTCTTGGGTGAGAACGATTCTCAGGTTCCTATACCAGTCCAAGAAATTTGCTCCATTGAGCTTGTCCTTCTCAAGGACAGAACGCAGAGAGAGAGAGTGTTCATGTTTATCGACATAGTAATCTACAACATACAATGCAGAGAATTAATATCATATTCCTTTTATCATTTAATTAGACCTTTAATCAAATGATTCTCCCACTAAATTATAGGAATTTTATAGAATCGAGTTATGGATGTGGTCAAACCACATTACTAGATTCATACAAACTAGCTATAATTGCGGGACAAGATCCACATCATACTAAGCCTTGAGTTAGCTTTAGCTAAATCGCCCAAGACTTAGTACGATCGGTGGGTAACACATTACTGATTACATCTCTATGCAACTCTTGTTTATAGGATCAAGACCCACATTTACAAAAGACCTTGAGTTAGCTTTGGCTAAATCGCCCAAGATTTAGTGTAAATGTGATCTTATCCTATCTTTCCAACGGTTGGAATATGCCTATAGTTTTACTCGATCCAATTGAGTTAACTAGTTTTACTCAATCTAATTGAGCTTACTGTAACCCAAGCCGTGATAGGTGGGACCAAGATTGTCCCTCCGCATCCTACCAAGATAATATGCGTTGCTCTGCTTTGGCAGATTCAACAACTACAAATGATCGAGGTAGTGATGGGTATCAAGGACTTGGTAGGCATTTACGAGTTGATTCGATTAAGATCTAATCTAATCGTAATGTGTATCATATATGCATTAAGGCCTTTATTATCCTATATTAGCATGCATCACATACATACAAGCATTATTCTAGCATGCATCATATACATACAAGTATAATTCTACTAGCATGCATCACATACATACAAGCAAAATCAAATATATATATATATATATATATATATATATATATATATATATATATATATATATATATATATATATATATATATATATATATTAGGGCAATCTCTTGCCGTGATATGGTTTTGATGTGTGTGGCAAAGGGTTTAAGTTAGGTTGTTATTATGATTTGATATGTACGTTGGAGTCTTGCAGGACTTAGTAATTCGAACATGGAGCCTAGGCGAGTTTCACAACTCATGACTCGGTCCTTGAGTCGGTGAAGGATAGCTTTGCGAAAACCGTGCGTTTGGAGCATCCGAGGGACCGCCGGACGAGGAGCTTGGAGTGAAGTCGGAGGAAGTAAACTTCAGGGTGAGACACGAAGGATGGCGCTGCAGAGTCGTGCGCTTGGCGCATCCGAGGGACGTGGCTGGAAAAAGATAACTTCGAAGGCGAGGGACTCCGAGAGATGAGAGTGAGCGAATGTAACCCGGAAAAGGGGTAGTAGCTCCTAGGTGAAACTTAGTCATTTGGCTAAGTGTTTGATGAGTTTTCCCGAGACTCATGGGCATTTAGCGGCAATGACGCCATCGCTATGGATCGTAGTCGATCGACATCGATCGGCCGACCGCCAAAGGACGGCAGTCGACTGATGGCACTGTGCACGGGCACAGAATGGAGTCGAGCTCGCGAGCACTCGACTGATAGTCCATCAGTCGACTGATGGTTAGATCAGTCGACTGATGATGTTGCCGTTGGATGAAATCCAACGTGGAAAGTGGTCATTATTGGGCAACGGCTACAGGACCAGTTGACTGATCAGGGCATCAGTCGACTGATCCTGTGTCAACGGGAAGAAATCCTCTTTCTCTATAAAAAGGAATGGTATGGGGCTTTGGGAGGCTAATTCTTCAACTCTAATCTTCTCCCAAAAGTGTCATAAACGTCTTCCCACTCTTCTTACTTGCTTTTACTTCATTCTTATTGTAAGAAGAGTGATCTTGATTGTAAAGGTTACCTCCACCTAGCTTGGTGCAAAGGAGAGACCATTAGTGGATTGGTTTTGGCGGAGTGATTCACCGAGGAAGAATCGGGGATCGTGGATTAGCGGCCTAGCCATGAACCACGTTACGACCTTGTGTTATCATTGTTTGTTTATCTTTTGCTTTGTCTATTTGTATTTGTATATTCCGCTTGCGCTAATCTTTTATAGACGAGCAAATACCACCATCCAACGAAAGAGGGCTATTCACCCCCTCTAGCCGGCCGATCGACATCCTACAAGTGGTATCATAGCCAAGGAAAGCTTGTCGAGGACTAACCGCCAAAACAAGAATATTCAAGGATGGCCGGCTCAAATATTCACCCACCAAAATTCGAAGGCAAATTCTCTTGGTGGAAAAAGAGAATGGAGGTATTTTTCGAGACCGATTTTGAAATTCTTTTAATCATGGAAAATGGTTTCGAATTGCCTAGGAACGAAAATGGGGAGCCATTGGAGAAATCAAGGTGGAGCAAGAGGCAAAGAGAAGAATACTTGGCAAATTCAAAGATCAAGCACCACCTCTACAATGTACTCCCTCAACAAGAAGTAAATAGGATAGGGGAGTGTGCTAGTGCCAAGGAAATGTGGGAATAATTAATAGAAATTCATGAAGGCACATCCGAGGCGAAATTAGCAAGGAGAGATGTCCTTCGCTCCCAATTATCCAACATCAAACTCGAAAAGGGAGAGAAGGTAAAATCCCTACACTCAAGATTTAAGGAAATTCTAACCGGTTTGACAAGTGTAGGTGAAAGGCTCTCCAATCGGGATATGGTAATGAAGGCCATAGATGCCTTTCCCCGGTCCTCGAGATGGAGCTCCATGGTAGACTCTTTTTACATCTCCAAGAACTTAGAAGTGAGCACCTTGGAGGAGTTCTTTTCAACAATGGAGCTCCATGAAACGAGGCTTGAAGGAATACAAGAAGAGCCAAGAATCCAACATTCAAGAGGAGTAGCATTTTTGGCAAACAAGGGGAAGAAGAAGATAGAGATCCCCTCCTCCGATGATGATGAAGCATCCTCCTCCTCCTCCATGGATAGCACGGAAGAAGCGTATATGGTAAGGAGGGTAAGGCGTGCTTTAAAAGGTTTTCAATTTAATAAATCTAATGATAGGAGGAGAAGACTAAGAGGGAAAGTCGTTTGCTACAATTGCCAAGGGGAAGGACATATAAGGAACAATTGTCCTCTCCTAAACAAGAGCAAAGAAGAGAGGAAGAAGAAAGAAGAAAAGAAGAAGAAAAAGGGGAGCAAGAAGAAAAAGGAAGAAGAAAAGGGAAGGCCAAGGCATTCAAAGCAAAGACATGGGATGACCTTTCCTCCTCCTCATCATCATCCGAGGAAGAAAACGCATTTGTCACCAACTTAGCATTGATGGCATTTGACGACTTGGATTGCTCCTCCTCCGAAAATGAAGGATCAAGTTCAAATGAAGGGAGCTCAATTGAAGGGGGAGCCTCCTCTACCTCCTCATCCGAAGAAGAGGACATGGAAACTATGGTAACTAACCTTTCACCTAGTAAAATAGTTTCTATGATTTCTAGTCTTACTAAGGATTTATTTAGAGCAAAGAAAAGGAATAAAAGCATGCTTGAGCAAATTAAGAATTTAGAAAATAAACTAGAAAAATCATGCTTAAATGTAAATGATGATATTTTTTCTAGTCATGATGATGCATGCTCACATGAATATATGCCTTTCAATGTTGATGATGCATGCATAGAAGAAAATAGGGCTCTAAGAGAAAAGGTAGACTATTTGACAAAAGCCCTAGAAAAATTCACTATTGGCTCAAACACTTTGAACATGATCATAGGGAGCCAAAGAGCAAGTTTTAACAAAAAAGGCCTAGGATATAAGGAAAAGAAAAATGAAAAGGCCTATAAATGCCTAATTGCTAGGGGACAAGATAAGAAGAAGGTAATAGCTAGAAAATGGATTCCTATGGAATTTCTAGTGAACCCCATAGGCAAGAATTTGTGTTGGGTTCCAAAATCCATCCTTAAGGGTTAGAAAAACCCTAGGATAGTCAACCATATAGACTTGACCTATATCATATTTTGGTTGACTTAGGATGGCGGGACAACATTTTAAAATAGTGTTAGGTGATGATAATGTGCCTATAAATAGATATTAATGTTTAAGTCATGATAGTTAATTAAATTGCTATGTATGTTTGCTATCATGATTTATGATCTTGATTTTTGGCACATAGTCATGGGCTTTAAGGGTATAAATCATGCTTTAGGTGATATTTGCTTAGTACCATTATGGAATACCTAATGCAAGATAACGATTTGATGAATATATTTGTTTCATGATCATAATGTGAAATTAGTTCATATATGTCTTTATGATCATGAGGATTGATAGGATGATACTTAACCTTGATAGAATTGCATGAAAATAATGGTTAAGTACATACAAATACCTTTAGGATACATCTCACACTCACAATAGGCTACCTTGATTGAAAACTTAGCATGAGTGAGATGTTAGGATGATACAAATGTCCACTAATGCCTATGGCAATTAGATGGTCATTTAAGGTATCAAAATAGCAATAATAGACCAATCATGGGGAAGGCTTATGTTTAATTCATAGACATATTGCCCAAAGATAATGGTTGGATATTTCATATGGTTTCAAAACAATTTCTTACTTTAAAATCTATGAGTTCATGTTTTGAAACAATTGGATAAAAAACTAGGTAGTAAACTTGATACTAGAATGATCAGAAACCTAGTGGTTTTAAAGCTTTTGGATTTTTGGCAAATCTCTAAAAAATACAATGATTTTTCATGAAAAACTATTTTTCATTGATAGATATACTTACAAGAAATATGTTCCTCAAATTTCATGATTTTTCGAAGTTTCTAGAATTTTTAATGCATTTCTGAATTTCGGTCCGAAAATCAAATTCTGAATTGTGTGTCACGACCGTAGTCTGAACCAATGACCGTGGCTCAAAATCATAACAGTAAAGGTTGAATTCAGATTTTAAACCAATTTTTGGTATTTTCCTTCTATTAGACTTGATGCCATGGGTTTCTAACTTAGTATTGATCTTTTTTATGGTGTCAAAGGGGGAGAAATAATTATATTTAAGGGGAGAAATAGGGGAGAAATATGTATGGGGAGTTTCATGGATTAAGGGGGAGTTGCATGTTGCTATATCATGTTTATGTTTACATGCTTTCTTACCTTATAAATTTCTATCAAATGTTTTACCTAACTTAAACGAATTGCCACACATAAAAAAGGGGGAGATTGTTAGGGCAATCTCTTGCCGTGATATGGTTTTGATGTGTGTGGCAAAGGGTTTAAGTTAGGTTGTTATTATGATTTGATATGTGTATTGGAGTCTTGCAGGACTTAGTAATTCGTACATGGAGCCTATGTTGGTGCAATCGGCCCAGGTTGACTCGAGTTTGACTCGAGCAGTACCTTGATAGTATTTTGATGATAGACAAAACTCATGACATGGGATTGTCATGGGAAAGTCCAACATGGGGTTGGCATGGAAAATCCAAGCATGGAGCTTGGTGTGGAAGTCCAAGGGGGAAGCCTTGGCATGGGAAAGTCCAAAGCATTGCGAAGCCGTGCGCTTGGTGCTTGGCATGGGAAAGTTCAAAGCATTGCGAAGTCGTGCGCTTGATGCTTGGTGAGAAATGCATTGCGAAGTCGTGCGCTTGGTGCATTTGGGAAGTCTTGAGGACTTGGTAAGTTCACTAGGCTCGGGGTCCTTGAGTCGGTGAAGGATGGCATTGCGAAGCCGTGCGCTTGGTGCATCCGAGGGACCGCCAGACGGGGAGCGAATGGAGTGAGCCAAAAGGGAAGCATACTTCTAGGGTATGAGACGTGAAGGATGGCGTTGCGAAGCCGTGCGCTTGGCGCATCCGAGGGACGTAGGCCGAGGGAAGAGAGCTTCGGTGGGGAACTCCATGAGGGATAAGGTGGACTTAGCCAAGTGGCTAAGATCGAGTGGTTTGAGGCTCAAACTTGATGTTCGAGGGTTTACCCGACGTCGGATGCTCAAACAACTTGGTGTTTGAGGTTTTGCCCGACGCCACCGATCGCATAGGTGTGTTCGATCGTCCAAGTCGACTGGAAAATCAAGGCCAGGGATTTTAGATATACTCGCTGATGATCGGGCATGAATCATGTTTAACGGAAGAATGACCGCTATGAAAAAGATGGCGGTCGTATGGGCGCTCATGCCAGAAGTCGATCAAGGCCGATAGGATCATCAAGATCCAACTAGGATCGCTGCCAGAGACACCAATGCCCGGCATAGTTTCAAGAAACTCTCCAGAGCAATACGTAACCGAACGAAGATCGGTGCCTTTTGGCAGTCGAATGCTAGGCGCGAAAACATCTCGATCCAGGTTATAAAAGGAGCTCGAGATGGAGGTTTTTGCCAATGGTTTTTGTGGAGCTATTGGAGGGGAATTGCTGCTGCATTCCAGTCCTTCAAGAGCCAATCAAAGCAAGCAACAAGCAAAGTGTTCAAAGCAAGCATTGTAAAGTGTTCTTTACGTGTATTTCGTATTTGTCTTTGTATTGCTTGTATTTCATTACTTAGTGTAATTGCTTGTGAGAGGTTTCTCCACCTCCGACGTGTAGTCGAAAAGGAGTGTTATTGTTAGTGTCGTGCGCATAACTAGAGCTCGATGAGCTCGCCCGTGGAGTAGGAACCATTCGGTTCCGAACCACGTATATCTTTGTGTATTGCATGTGCTTGTGTGTATTTGTGTATCTTGTTAGTATTATTATTGTTATTACGCCGCGCTAACAAGAATTGTAGACGAGCACGCAACAAGAACGAACAAAATCCGGCATCCAATGACAAAGGGCTATTCACCCCCCTCTAGCCGGCCGTCACGATCCCCCAACAAGTGGTATCAGAGCCGAGGTCACTCTTCAAGGACTAACCACCGCGAGAGCACTACAAAATGGTCGGCTTCATCCATCCACCGAAATTCGATGGAGATTTTGCTTGGTGGAGGAAACGAATGGAGGTATATCTTGAAACCGATTTTGATTATATGATTATTATATAAAATGGTTTTGAGATGCCTAGGGTCAAATACAACAAGCCAATTGAAAAGTCAAGGTGGACCCAAGACCAAATTAAGGACTTCAAGACAAATCTCGAGGTAATGAAACTATTTAGTGATTTGTTACCTAACAAAATTTGGTCTAGTTTGGGTGACTATAGGGATGCAAAGGAATTATGGGAGAAGATAATGAAATTTCAAGAAAGTTCCCAATCGGCACAAGTAGAGGAAGATGTCGTGGAAGAAAGCTCATTCACATTTGAAGATGTTGATGATTTGGTGGAGACTTCCACCTCTAGCATTGAGGGGGAGGAAAGGATTTCCACTCCGGAGCCAAGCCAAAATGAAGCATCTACCTCCGGAAGAAATGACCAAGAGGCTTCCACCAACTCCCTAGGTGACTCATGTATTATAATTAATCGTAAAGATTATATTATTTGTTTTGAGTGTAGGGAGAAAGGGCATTACAAGAGCAAATGCCCAAAATTGGCTAAGGAAAAGGCATCGACACCAAAAGTCAACCTAAAGTCAAAGGATGCCAGTGTTCCCAAAACTAGAAGCAAAGAGCACATTGTGTGCTTCAAGTGCAACCAACGGGGACACTACCGAAGTCAATGCCCTAGGGGGAGGAAGAAAGGGCAAGAAGGTGTAATTCATGTAGGGGGAGCTTCCCAAGCTAACCCTAAGGTATATTTAAATAATGCACCTTTAATTCCTAAAGTAAAAAAGCATGCTAAAAATTATTTTAGTTCTCTTGCTATTATCAATGAAAAGCATGCTAAGAGAAATAATAAGGTGTATTGTCTAGGTGCCAAGCATGTTCATATAACTAAGGATAAACCTAGGACTCATAATTCTAGACCTATTTTACCTAAAGAGTCCATTAGGAGAGTTGAAAACCATCTAGGCATTAACCCTAAGAAGGGTAGACACATGCCTAAGAAAAGAACATTTCCCCTAAACCTAATGAAAATTCAAAATTGGGAAAATTAGAGTTAGAAAACCAAGCCTTGAGGTCAAGGCTAGAAAAATTGGAGAAGACCCTAGCAATAATATCAAACTCGGTTAAGGGGTCTAATGCACAAAAGTCAAGACCTAGGAAACAAGAAACATCTAAGGGCAAGAAGGGTTTGGGTCACAAACCTATGTCCTACCATAATGTTCCATTTAATTATGGAACATCATCTAGGTCTAGACAAACTAAGGCTAATAGGGAAGTCATCCCTAAGTCTAGCCATGGTATGTGTTTAGTGGCTAAGGACTTAAGGAAAACCAATGTAGCCACTAAGAAGGTCAATGGAGTGTTGGGTTTCCGGCACCGCGGCGTATGTGTGTTCGATCATGTTTCGTAAACATGAGCACAGCGGAAGCAATAAAAAATAATAAATACTCCTATTTATTACAACACACACAACACACGCATGCTATTACAACAAGTGTAGACATAACCGTAAATTAAAATTGCAATAAAAGGAAATTAAACTACGTTATACCTTCCGTATGACGTGTAGCGGGAACGGCATCAACCGGAACGATCCTCGTAAGAATCGTCTCTATCCGTATCCATGCCGAGCTCCTCGGGATGACTTCGCCAAGCCACGAGCTTCGTCTTCGTACGGGTTACTAGCCTCGTGTTGAAGACGACGTGATCGAGAGATGATCACGATCCGAATCCAAATTCGGACCTAAAAACAAGTCCTCAAGACTTGCTTCTCCGGAGAGGTATTCGTCAACCGATTGACGAATCCTTCGTCCTCCACCTCAGAGGATTACCGGAGATCAAATCCCCGGTAAGTTAGCCGCTGTCGGAGCACTAACCGTCGTCCAAACGACGCTCCGACGAGAGGAGAAGAAGCTGTCCAGAAAACTGGACAGCTTGGTGGAGGAGATAGGCGCCGGCCAAAACAAGGAGACAAAAGCTCACCTTGATGCCGAACCTTTTAGGGGATCACCGGAGGGTCGCCGGAGGTTCACCGGCTGGAGCTTGGACGCCGGCAAGGGTCTTGACGGCAGCACAATCAAGCTGGGCGGCAAGGAGGTTGGGCGGCACAACCAGGTTGGGCGGCAACTCCTTGGAGGCTAGGGTTTTGGATTAGTTAGGGTTTAACAATCCCTTAAGCCCACTTTTATAGAGAACTAATTCTCTTAATGGTTAATGGATCATATCCATAAAGCCCGTTAACCCGCTCCATTAAGATAAGTTAAAATAAACCAAACCATGATGGTTTATTTTAAGTTAAAACGAACCGAACCAACTTTTGGTTCATTCGTTTAAAATAAACCAAACCCTTTGGTTTATTCTTATCCATTGGATTAGAACCAAACCATTTTGGTCCATCCATTATGTCTTCATAAGACACTGCCCATCCACGCTTCCATTGCGACTGAAACAATTTCATGCTCGCTTTATGTTTGGTCCAACCAAACATAGTTTCTCTCGGTCTGAGAATCCCATTCTCAAGCTCGTTTTAAATCCTTTGGATTACACTCGTTGTGCGTGTGACCAAATAGGTTCTCGGTTTATGTTGGCCGTCTATAATTAACCATTAATTATAGAACGATCATGAGTGGCACCTAGTAGTACATCATGATCCCCCATTAACCGAAAAGATCAACGGTTGATCCAGAACTATTTCTGAAACCCTTCAGTAGCTCGAATGAATCGTGCCCCATTCCCTTCACTCATCTTATACCCACTTGTTTCAGGACATGGTCTATTGTGTCAGTCCCCACTAGGCTGACTACGTCACACCTAGCCCAAGTATCATTTCCTCGTCCTACGGATTCTAGTTACTCCACATGTATCGAAGAGTACCTTACTCTAAACATGTAATGCTTTGGCCAAAGACTTTAGTAACAATCCGACGAGGCCATGGGTATACATCTCCTCGCAAGGAGTGGTGAATCCTTTATAGGCTATTCAAACACCTTCGATCACTTCGACTTATACCCAATCATCCCGGGTCCACATCTCCCTTGAGATGTTTGCTTAAGATGTCAAAGCATAAGTCTCCATGATCAAGATGACTTGAATACCGCAAGTCAAAGGAACATCGCACTTAAGCCACAGTAAGAACTTCATTGACATATCTATATATGCAGAGAACCATATGAAGTCTTACGGCTGGTCACTCCAATGAACTAGTTACCATAACTAGCATCCACGATCAACTCCGGACATCACAATGTCTCCAGCCAGTGAGAATCAGCTGCTTGGATACACCAAGGAGTATACCTCGTGCTAGTCTCGACAGAATTGATGGTGTCCAGATCCATCAATTCATCGACTAGGGATAATTCTGATACATCACAATTACACATGTAGAGATACTCACTAGTTGTGATCCAATCACAAATTCTCTCATGCTGTGAATCGTATCGTGGACATTCAGTAAATGAGTTTAAGATCCAATCAAATACATAAAACATGTATACTCAAATAGTGAATCTTCATTTATCATATAAATGGTTCATACATAAGGCGATTGCCTTAGGACATCTCTCATATATTACTAACATGGAGGAGTCACCTCTAGAGTTGACCCAAGTAAGACCCATTTGACTAAGGCTTCAAAGCCAAAAAGGGTCATTAGAAAGGTATCTAGGGAAGTTATCCCTAGGGAATACCTTGTTAACCCAAGGAGCTCCAATAGGTATTGGGTTCCTAAAAGCGTGATTGATTCACGCTAGATGGGTTAGGGTGTGTCAACCCTAAATGGATGGGTAGTTAACCTAACCATTGTGAGTTGACACATTAGGGTGTGCCAATATGGTTTGAGAAGTTAAAAATGATTTAAATTGGCACAATTAGGTCATAGAAGTCATGGTGTGCCATTTTGGGTTTTTGGCACACTAGGGAAATGAATGGCATTAAGGCAAAATGAATTTAATTCCTAGAAATGGAAAATTAATTTTAACACTTAGGTATTTTATACCTTAGTATATTTTTCTTGTCATGCTTTATTTGCCTTGCCATGTCATGACATCATTTTCATTTTTATCTATAAAATGTCATGATCATGTTTAGAATTATTTTTAGATGTCATGTATGCTTAGTTCTCATTCACATGCCATGACATCATGATATTGGCATATGTTTTTATCTAAATCATGTTTATGTCATAATCATATCATGCATAGTTTAAAATGGAGTTAAGGACTATGGCACAATTTGAAGGGAATCAAATTAATGTTGCCTAGAAATATGCATGAGAACATAAACAAAACAAAACCCACATCTCACAAAAATTTGACTTGTATGTGTTTTACACATCTAGATATTGGTGAGATGTTTAGGAAAAAGAAAATAAAGGTTTGAAAAACATTTTGAAAACATTTTGAAAAACCTTGGTGAAGCCTATCTTTTGATAGCTATCACCATTGAATGGGATGATACAAAGAGGGCTCTTTATTAAAGCTTTTCTTAAATTTTGGACTTTGTATCAATCTCCTAATTTAATGGGTAAAATAATTTTCCAATATTTTTCACCCATAGTGTTTATGATAAGTAATATACATACCAAATTTCAAGAATTTTAAACTTATGTATATTTACTTATGGATTTCGGAAATCCATTTCTGAATCAAAATCGCAAATCTGCTTATCACCGACCGCCATGGATTTCGATCAATGACGTTGGTTAGGCCCATGTTCAGCTAGGTTAAGGTCCCCTAACCACTCCTAACCCTAGGATATGCTTGGGAGAGCATTAGAGAGGGTAGAAATCCATTGGATATGGATTAGGAGTTGGGTTGAGGGTGAGTATCAATTTTAAGGTGGATGAGAGTTCATTGTTGAACTTTGCCTTAATTTTGTTTGGTTTAATGTTCCTATTGGCTTAGGGACTCTCCAAAAACATTGTTGGTGCAATGGTCAAGGGGGAGCAAGCCTCTAGGGGGAGGTATCCATCATGGGAAGATGGATGTGTATTTCCTCATGAGAGGAAAATTGGGTTGCCTCTCTTTAAGTGATATGGGATCACTAGAAAGATTGTAGGCATGTGTTCCTCCAAGGGAGAGATTGTAAGATCTCATTGGGATATGAGACATTCATACCCTTGGGGAGGACCTTTTTGATGTAGTGTCAAAAAGGGGGAGAAGTTACCAAGTTACCAATTAGGGTTCGTTGGAATTCTCATTGGGATATGAGAATTTCCAATATGGGAGAATTGGTAGACTTGAGATGGTAGTTTTGTCAATCATCAAAAAGGGGGAGATTGTTGGTGCAATCGGCCCAGGTTGACTCGAGTTTGACTCGAGCAGTACCTTGATAGTATTTTGATGATGGACAAAACTCATGACATGGGATTGTCATGGGAAAGTCCAACATGGGGTTGGCATGGAAAATCCAACCATGGAGCTTAGTGTGGAAGTCCAAGGGGGAAGCCTTGGCATGGGAAAATCCAAAGCATTGCGAAGCCGTGCGCTTGGTGCTTGGCATGGGAAAGTCCAAAGCATTGCGAAGCCGCGCGCTTGGTGCTTGGTGAGAAATGGATTGCGAAGTCGTGCGCTTGGTGCATTTGGGAAGTCTTGAGGACTTGGTAAGTTCACTAGGCTCGGGGTCCTTGAGTCGGTGAAGGATGACATTGCGAAGCCGTGCGCTTGGTGCATCCGAGGGACCGCCACATGGGGAGCGAATGGAGTGAGCCCAAAGGGAAGCATACTTCTAGGGTATGAGACGCGAAGGATGGCATTGCGAAGCCGTGCGCTTGGCGCATCTGAGGGACGTAGGCCGAGGGAAGAGAGCTTTGGTGGGGAACTCCATGAGGGATAAGGTGGACTTGGCCAAGTGGCTAAGACTGAGTGTCGGAGGCTCAAACTTGATGTTTGAGGGTTTACCCAACGGTCGGATGCTCAAACAACTTGGTGTTTGAGGTTTTGCCCGACGTCAGTCGACTGGCATAGGTGCCGGTTCGACTGGTCCAAGTCGACTAGGGTTCGACTGGTGTAAGGCTAGGGTTTTTTTCTGGGCAGTCGACTACCATGGATCGGCAATGATCGATAGCCGATGCCAACCGCCAAGGGATGGCAATGATCGATGGGAGTGTTGCGAGCAGCGCTCAGAGCCGATCGCGGCCGACTACTAGGTCACCAATGATCGGTGATGGGCATCATCAGTCGACTTGTAGGTGATCCGTTGGAACTTGTCTGACGTGAATTTGGTCGTTGTGAGACAACGGCTACAGGGGAAGTCGACTGGTGCCTTTTGGCAGTCGACTGCTAGGCGCAAAAACAGCTCGATGCAGGTTATAAAAGGCACTCTAGATGGAGGTTTTTGCCAATGGTTTTTGTGGAGCTATTGGAGGGGAATTACTGCTGCATTCCAGTCCTTCAAGAGCCAATCAAAGCAAGCAACAAGCAAAGTGTTCAAAGCAAGCGTTGTAAAGTGTTCTTTACGTGTATTTCGTATTTGTCTTTATATTGCTTGTATTTCATTACTTAGTGTAATTGCTTGTGAGAGGATTCTCCACCTCTGACGTGTAGTCGAAAAGGAGTGTTATAGTTAGTGTCGTGCGCATAACTAGAGCTCGGTGAGCTCGCCCGTGGAGTAGGAACCATTCGGTTCCGAACCATGTATATCTTTGTGTATTGCATGTGCTTGTGTGTATTTGTGTATCTTGTTAGTATTATTATTGTTATTCCACTGCACAAACAAGAATTGTAGATGAGCACGCAACAAGAACGAACAAAATCTGGCATCCAACGACAAAGGGCTATTCACCCCCCTCTAGCCGGCCGTCACGATCCCCCAACAGCCTAGGCGAGTTTCACAACTCATGACTCGGTCCTTGAGTCGGTGAAGGATAGCTTTGCGAAAGTCGTGCGCTTGGAGCATCCGAGGGACCGCCGGACGAGGAGCTTGGAGTGAAGCCGGAGGAAGTAGACTTCAGGGCGAGACGCGAAGGATGGCGCTGCAGAGTCGTGCGCTTGGTGCATCCGAGGGATGTGGCCGGACGAAGATAACTTCGAAGGTGAGGGACTCCGAGAGATAAGAGTGAGCGAATGTAACCCGGAAAAGGTGTAGTAGCTCCTAGGTGAAACTTGGCCATTTGGCTAAGTGTCGGATGAGTTTTCCCGACATCAGTCGACTACCATGAAATGACAGTCGACTGCTCTAAGTCGAATGGGTTCGACTAGTGTCCGACTCATGGGTATTTGGCCCAAGCAGTCGACTGCCATGGACTGGTAGTCGACTGCTATCGACATCAATCGACTGCCAAGGGACGACAGTTGACTGATAGCACTGTGCACGGGCACAGAATGGAGTCAAGCTCGCGAGCACTCGACTGATGGTCCATCAGTCGACTGATGGTCCATCAGTCGACTGATGGTAAGATCAGTCGACTGATGATGTTGTCGTTGGATGAAATCCAACGTGGAAAGTGGCCGTTATTGGGCAACGGCTACAGGACCAGTCGACTGATCGGGGCATCAGTCGACTGATCCTGTGTGAACGGGAAGAAACCCTCTTCCTCTATAAAAAGGAATGCTATGGGGCTTTGGGAGGCTAATGCTTCAACTCTAATCTTCTCCCAAAAGTGCCATAAACGTCTTCCCACTCTTCTTACTTGCTTTTACTTCATTTTTATTGTAAGAAGAGTGATCTTGATTGTAAAGGTTACCTCCACCTAGCTTGGTGCAAAGGAGAGATCATTAGTGAATTGGTTTTGGCGGAGTGATTCACCGAGGAAGAATTGGGGATCGTGGATTAGCGACATAGCCGTGAACCACGTTACGACCTTGTGTTAGCATTGTTTGTTTATCTTTTGCTTTGTCTATTTGTATTTGTATATTCCGCTTGCGCTAATCTTTTGTAGACGAGCAAATACCACCATCCAATGAAAGAGGGCTATTCACCCCCCTCTAGCCGGCCGATCGACATCCTACAATATATATATATATATATATATATATATATATCAACATATATATATATAATTAACTGTGATGTGGTCATGGCTCTACTACGATCTTCTCAAGCCAATGAGAAGATCGGACGGTCAACCTAGGGCTAGCGGCATCTTCAAGCGCTTCCTTTGACGACCATGTGTCGTCGACACTCTTCTCGTAACTTCGTCTACAAGTGGACTTTCCATCACTCCATTTTATACATTACAAATATGAAACTCAAGTTACATTCGAGTCTAAAACTATTTACAACTAGAATTTCAAAAGAAGAGGCACGACACGCAGGTCGCATATACTATACAACACGCACAACCACAAAAACAGCACGCAGACCGTATTGTGAATTACAACACATCATCATCCAATCATATTGGGGTTACTAGGCCATGACAATCACAGAATTATACATAATTCTAAATTATGTATTTTTAAAGAAAATTTCTATAATTGTTCCTATTTTATTTTCAATTTTATGAGTCGCCTCTCCGTAACGGTCCCGCTAAGTGGTTTCCGGGTGCGATCGCGGGACAAGGCCCCTTTCGGGGATAGGGGCAGCGCCCCTACTCAAAAAATAAACTTTGTGAGTGTCCCTACTACGATCTTACAGCGACTTAAATCATTGTCCCAAAAACCTAAAGCGAGAACTCGCCGTTTCCGAGAGTTTTTCTCGATGGTTGAAGCCTACAAGTGTCCCAACACTCGTTGCTTCGACTCTTAGAGAAAAATACCCAAAAATTCGATAAAATAGGAAATTTGCAGAAATTTAAAATTATGTAATTTTTATATCTAATATAAAAACTACAAATATGAAACACATACATGCTTTGCACGTGGCTCTGATACCACTGTTGGACTTTCCGAGCCGCAAAAACCGCTTTTTGCGTTGCGGAAACCTCGGAAGCCCAGCCACGGATCCGTACGAAGATATATAAAATAAGTTCATGTATGTGTTATGGAAAACTTAGATCTACCTTATATCTTCTTGATGAGAGTGTTACCCTCGAAACGACGCCCTTCGCTTATCCCGCTCGTCCAAATGGCTTGCCGGAACTCAAGAGTGTCATATGTACACTCCTCTATTGGTATCCACACGGACAAATGGTGGAGAAACTCAACCTAGAGTGTGCTAGCACTCATGGAAATTTCGGCCAAGAAGGATTGGGAGAGCAAGAGAGAAAGAATCAAGGAAGAAGATGAAGTTACAGAACTTAACTTCACACTTTCATAAACCACTATAAGGGGGTTACATGCATGCATGTAACTCCAAGAACCAATGGCTCTTGGTCTCCCTCATGAGATGGCACCCCATGATGTATCCATGATGATGTGGAGCATCATCATTGGCCGGCCCCATGCCAAGTCACCATGACATGGCAATTGGTCAAGTTAAAATTGACCATTCATCTTCCCTCTCAAGTCAAGTCAAAATTGAACTATTATCTCCCATGGTTGATCAAATCTAACCACTTGATTCAAGTCAATTTGATTTAATGAATCTCTATTCATTAATTTAAATTGACTCAATGAAACAAATCTAAATTAGACTCATTCAACACTTGAATCAAATTGAGTCTAACTCAATTAGTCTAATTTGGATTACTCTTAATCCAATTTGGTTCATCCCAAGAACCTAATCCTCATGGTTCATCATATGAACCTAATCTCCATCTAATTTCCCTTTGTGTGTGACCCTATAGGTTCTTGTAACGTTGGCAATGCTCCTAAACCGATTTAGGAACATAAGCAATGATCGGTATCTAGCAACACATCATTGCTACCCAAGTTACAAGAATGTTGAGATCCAACATCACCTTTGTGACTACTAATTATGACTCTCACAATATGTGACAATGTCCCTCTATCCTTGACATCTAGATTGACCAATTGAGGCATAGACCGTGTCATCCTCGGTACAATCTATATCTTCAACTCCAAGTAGACTCACTCTAATCAAATGAGCTCAATATCTCATATTGACTCATTTGGGCATGGCCATGCACTTCGTGGTCTCACTCTATCAAGAATAACCATGTCAGTCCCGTCATATAGGAGGGATAGATCCTATCTACATCACTCACATCCCTCCGCATAATTTGTTACATACCCAATAATCGGCTTTATAGTCCACCCATTTATGGGTGATCTTTGACGAAGCAAAAGTATGCAACTTCTATGTAGGGAACCATGGTGACTTCAGGTCTAAGGACTAATAGTCATACTAATAGCCACATGAAAAAGTATATGACACTCATATAATGATCCATGATACTTTCTCATGGCGGGTCATTCAGTATACATTCTCCAATGCATACCCATGTGCCAACTTGATATCTCATATCCATGACTTGTGAGATCAAGTCATCGTGTTGACCTACATGCTAGTCTCTACGCATTAACATTGTCCCTGAATGTTAATACTTGACTAGGAATGATTAAGAGTAGTGTTCTCTATATCATCTCATTATCGATTCAACCAATCGATTGATATAGATAAGAACCTACTACTTAAGGACGTTATTATACTTAGTTATTTGGCACCAATACAAGTAAATATAATAACCATGCCTTTATAAATAGGAATATGATACAATAAAGTCCATACAACAATCATCACATGATTGGCTCTAGGGCTTTCACTAACAGGATGTCCCTGTACTGAGGACTCGACCTTACTTACACTTACTCACACAAGCTTATCTCAAGCTTTACCTTTGTAGCTTTTGCTTCCGGTCTCCACCTGATTTCTTTGGCTCCCTCCGAAGTCCTCCCGATGTCGCCCGACCACCACGGTTTCTCAACACGTGAACCTCTAGGTGTCGCCGACCTTCAGCTTAGCTTAGCATTTCTACACACTTAATTCAACTCATGAGATAACGATATAAGCTTAACTTTGTGTCTTTTCCATAATCAAAATATAGGTTCAATTATCTAGTGCCCCTACACCAACATTTTGGGTAAAGGCCAAAAACAAAACCATGAGGACTTAGGCCCAATGTGGATAATATCATGTCATGTGGAGATATATGAATCTTATAGGCACTAACATTAAGATTATAAGAGATTGATCAAAAAGACTTTTAAGTTTGTCTCAAGAGACTTATATTAATAAGATATTTCAACACTTCGATATGTTAAATTGCAACATTGAATAGACACCTATAGCGAAAGGTACTGTTCTGAAAAAGAGTATCTATTTCAAGACTCCTAAGAAAATAGTCCAGATGAAGAAAAGACCATATGTCAGTGTCATTAATAGTTTAATTTATACTATGTTGTGCATGTGTCTTGATATCAACTATGGTATTAGCTTAGTTAACCATTTCCAGTCAAACCCAAGATCGAGACATAAAAAATCTGTGAAAAGAATATTCATATATCTTAAAGGGACAACAGATTATTATCTTTATTTTCAAGGATCTAATATGAGTTTGAAAGGCTACACAGATGTAAATTGAGCTGGGGACCTTGACGATAAAAAATCTACATCTGGCTATGTCTTCTTTTTGAATGGTGGAGCCATCTCGTGGAATAGCAAAAGGCAAGTTTGTGTAGCGTTGTAAATAATGAAAGTTGAGTATGTGGTTGTTTAGCAGTTGTACAAAAAGTTATCTGGTTAAGAAGATTCCTGAAGCATATAAAGATTGGTAAGAAGAGTGGGAATCCTATTACAGTTTATTGTGATAATCAAGCTACCCTAGTTTTTTCTAAGAATCTTAAGTATCATAACAAGGATAAGTACATATCTACTATGTATAATTTTGTAAGGGATATAATTGATAAGAAAAAGGTAGTTCTTGAGTATATCTCTATATGTGTTGTACTTGTTGATACTTTTACTAAGTTATTAACTAAAGAGCCATTTTAATTACATATGAAGCTTTGGGTATCACACCCCGAGAGTATGCCGAACCGAAAAGCAAACGGACGGTATCTCTCTTGTACGTGGCAACATACCCTGGTAATACAAGGCCCTTGGGGCCACAATTGCAACATAATAAATATAACTACATCAAAATACAGCGGAAACATAATACAACTACATCACAAACTACACACAGTGCATACCGGTATGACTGACACCACGACATAAAGGAAACATCGACAAAACCCGAATCCACAAGTGTGTACATCACATAACAAGTCCATCACATAAATCCGGATCGAAATAAGGAACATCCGAAATCAAAAGAAAACATAAATCCATGTTGGGACCCTCGGAGATGAGATGAGACGATGACAGCCAGCGATGCTTCAAGTCCATCACGAAGTCAGCTACCTGTTACTTGGGCGACAGAAAAACCCAGGGTCCGTGGTGATGAGTAAAACTCAGCAGGTAATAAGAGAGAACATGTATATATATCAAATATCACATGTAATTAAATAGTATAATCTACAGGTATGACAGGTATACATCAACATAATAAATATACATACATGCATACCACTAAACAATCTGAACAACAAAAGATGCTGACATACCTGACAATCAGCTACTCTGCACTCATCCAACCTGAGCATATATCCACAACATAAAATATGAAGAGTAATACTAACTCACACTATGTCATGATACGGGTCGAGGGTATCACAGTGACTGACCAACAAGTATATAAGTATCTGACACAACCATATAACAAATGTGATTAGCATGTATGAAGATGATGTACGACCAAATGCAGCAAGCATAGTACAATCAAATGCAACATCAAAATAAGCATATATATATATATATATATAGACAACATCTACATATATACTAATCACAATCATCCATATATATATATATATATATGTATATATATGGCAATATGCAAAATGCCATAAGATACGGCAATGCAGCATGCATTGTCATGCCTGCGCACCTCTACTCGCTACGAATATCCCAGTGTGGCCTAGGTGGCACGTCATGATAACTGTCCCAACTCAACACCAACCACTGCTCTAGAGTGGCCGAGTGGGTAGTATGATCGAGTAGCATATGAGTGTAAAGAGCTCGCTACACAACGGGGGTCCCTGCTACTGGCCACTCCGACTAACACTACTCATGAGTGATCGAGTGCCACGCACCCAGGACAACTGTATGCAACTCCAACTACCACCGTCTATAGTGGTAGATTGCAGCACAAAAAATGCTCTGCCCTCACACCAGTTACTTCTCCATGAGTAACCTAGGAAGCAGGATGACTGACGACCCTCTCAACCATAAGGGAGACTATGTCGTCAGTATGCATGCAAATGATATGAATTCACAGTCACGCATATAGACATCCACTACAAACTCTCTATTCTATAGAGAGTCATACCAATCCTATCAACGCACTCTCTATCCTGCAGAGAGTCGTACTCAACTGATCATAACACTCTCTATTCTATAAAGAGTTGTACTCAACTGATCGACGCACTCTCTATCCTGTAGAGAGTTGTATTCAACTAATCATAAAAGCTAGGACCATCGGTCCATAGCGACACACTAATCACAAATTTACTGGACCATTTACACAACACATGATCGGTAGTAAACATGCAACATAAGTGTATTGGAATCAATCCTATATTCAGGACCTTACTTACCCACAGATAACCTTTTACCAAATTTACAAATCAGGTCATCATCCGTACTCCAACATCTACACTCTACTAAATATTTATAGATCTACTTATATCACATCTATAACTCCTCAATCAAGATAAAGGAAAATGTCATATCAATATTAGAGCATATATGGCCAACGATAAGTATCAAGCACAAGAATAAATAAGAGCAGGGTCAAGATAATATGAATATATAATATGATCATATCTATGTCTAAATCTGTATGCAACGACAACTACCTGACCAGGGTAGGAAATTACCCACCTGTTAAATAGCTCGTATTAATGAAATCTTCACGGTCACAGTCCTGTCTTGTATCCATGTCCTGCACATATCAAGCATTATGATTAAGTGTAAGCATACAACGAATAATCAAATCGAATCCTACATCGACTTCGTATCTTGATCAACTAGATTGATCTAGTTATCCAATTAACCTAATCAGTCCTCCACATTAATCCCTATTACACATCCATATCAATTATAATACTGAATCTTAACTAACAGAAACAACTTCTTCCATTAACTTAATCAGAATACCAAACTGTCAATTTAATAATAGTTAATCAAGCTAACTCAATAAACATCTCTATCTATAGTTAAAGTAACGATCCATAGAATTTACCTAGTTTATAATCTATGGTAAGAGCTTCTTGATCCAAATTCAAATATCCCCTCCTGATCTCACAGCTATAAACAAATCCAATATCACAGCCATACATGTAGCATACAAAACATGGTAAAATCATGGATCAACATAAACCTTACCTAAACCTCGACCCTCCATTCTAATCCACACTGCCACCGACCCCTTCACAGCTTGCTATGTTTACTGGAATGACCCTCATTCCCCTGCTGGTAGGCACCATCAACAACAATCGATCAACCCCCTAAACGTTGACTCAACACAGGACGCAACAATATAGAAGAAGAGAAAAAAGGTAAATCACAGCTTACCAGTCGTTGGACTCCACTGTTAGCCACCTTCTTGTCTCCCATGTTCACAACCGCACAAAAACTCCAACATAACCCACCATCCGACTTGCTCCACCACTAGATTCACAGCAAATTGAAGCTATGCCGGCGATACTCCTCCCCCAAATCAATATGTTCATCGGAAATCCTCCTGCCCTAACCTTGCTCCGGCGACCACCATAAACCTGTGGCAATAGCTCTCGGCAGAAATCACAGCCCTAGATCGGAATGAGATGATGGCATGCTCGGAGGCTCGTCGGCTCCCATGTCCCCGGATTAAAATTTTCACTAATGAAAACTAATCCGGATGGGATGAGTTTCCTAAGCTCAACCAATTCGTCGTCTTGCTAATGACTCGAGTGATCGCTTGAACAAACTAGTTGTCCAAGAAAAAAAACTCTTCTAGTCGGTTAGCCGCGGAATAGACGACGGACGGATCGCCGGTTTTTGTGTTTATCTTCGGGGTCCATGATTATACAAATACATATGGATGTAGACATGTATAATCAACACATACAAACATATTAATAAGAACATGCAAAGATCAATAATAAAACTTGTAAAACTTTTATACCTCTCGATCTTCTATCGTATGTCCTAACCTCCTTGTAGACTTCGTGTGGGCAAAGATCCTCCACAAGTTGAAGCTTCCTAGATCTTCTTCAATCAAAAGAAAGAAGAACTCTCCTTCCCTTCTTGCTTGAGCCAACCACCAAGCCACAAAGACTTGATGCCACCGGCCCCAAGAAAAGAGAGAACAAGATGGCCAACCAAGGAACCAAACAAGGGAACAATCCCTAGCTCCTAGTGCCGCCGGCCAAGAGGGAGTGAAGAGGAGAAGAGGAATAGGTTGAGCGCCGACCAAGGTAGAGGGAAGAGAGATAGGTGCCGGCAACCCCTTAGGAAGAAGAAAAGAACCTCTCCTATTATTGCCGCCCACTCCACCTTCCAAACCCTAGCCGCCCAACCAAACCCTAACCTCCCTAGGATTTCTTGCCGTCCAAGCTAATGATAGGCAAAACCCTAATCTCCAAAAACAACCCCCATTCTTGCCTCCCACCTTAAGCCCCCTTTTATAGAGTTAGGCTTAAGCCTTGTTTTAATCTCGACCGTTGGTTCTAGAGATTTAATCTCAACCGTCGGATTTAGAGATTTAATCTCAACCGTCGGATCTAGAGATTTAATCTCAACCGTCGGATCTAGGGATTTAATCTCAACCGCCGGATCTAGAGATTTAATCTCAACCGTTGGATCTAGAGATTTAATCTCCACCGTCGGATCTAGGGATTTAATCTCAACCGTCGGATCTAGAGATTTAATCTCAATCGTCGGATCTAGAGATTTAATCTCCACCGTCGGATCTAGAGTTTTGTTTTCCATCATTGGATCTAGGCTCCATGAGGTTTATATTAGGCTACGATAGGGACCATGAGGAGGAGTTGGATCTTGGCCACCCGATGGATCGGAATCACACAAACTTGATCCATCAATGATGTTCCATTCCACTAGAGGATCATCATTGAATTACCTCACCAACCCCCATAAATTAATATGGGCTCCATACATTATTTGTACATCCATCTCCCCGTGTTTAAGATATCGAATGTCCGTCAATTAATTGATTTACTGACCATTAATCAATTAACATCTAACTCCTCGAGTAGTACCACTCAACCTTATCATCATGTTGACTAAGACAACCTGCAGGGTTTACATGATGAACCTTATGAGCTCCTCAAGGGGACATCATCAACCTAATATGTAGGACACGGTTTCCTCCTATAATTAACGGCACACCATGTAAATAATATCATTTCCCAACTTATCAGGCATATTGATTTAATCCATTTAAATCTCACCCTTTGGTAAATCAAAGAAATAAATACTAAGTACATGTGCCCGTTATTATATCAGGATTAAGAGCATGTACAACATAATATCCGAGGTTCGATTCAATTATGTAGTCAGCAATAAATTGAATCACCTCTATGTCGGTCCTACTCAATACACCTAAGTGTACTAGTGTAACTCTATGTTCAAGACAAACCAATACCAAGCTACACTACAACCATGCCAATGGTTTGTCCAAAACCATCTTGGTTGTGAGCCTCTACTTATATTCTACAAGGGGCTGATAACATGATCTTCTGTGTCACACCAAGCACCATATTTTCTACAATGTAAAGTATTAGACAATATGCACACATATAATAAATATAAAGTGCAAACAATGATCATGTGATTCTTATTTCAAAATAAAAATGTTCATACAAAAGAGCTAGACTTTCAGTATACATCCCAACAATCTCCCACTTATACTAAAAGACTATGCTGTCATCACACTGCCATACATCTGATCCCCATGTCCTCCACATGCCTATCAAACGCTTTCGCTGGAAGGGCCTTAGTGAATGGATCCGCCAGGTTATCCTTTGATGCAATCATGGCGACAACTACTTCTCCTCGCTTTACGATCTCTCGTATCAGGTGGTACTTGCGCTCTATGTGTTTACTCGCCTTATGGGCTCGTGGTTCCTTCGAGTTTGCAACTGCACCACTATTATCACAATAAATTATGATAGTTCTGGGCAAACCAGGAATCACATCCAAGTCCATCAAGAAGTTCCTGAGCCATCCAGCTTCCTTGGCTGCCTCAGAGGCTGCCACATACTCAGCTTCCATGGTAGAGTCCGCCACACATTTCTGCTTGACACTCCTCCATACTATGGCTCCACCTCAGTAAACACAAACCAGAGGTAGACTTCTTTGTCCCTATCGATTGGAAATCAAAATCAGTGTAACCCACGAGGACTAATTGATCTGCCCGATAAACGACATATAATCCTAGTCCTTCTCGGGTACTTGATATATGCTTTCTGCAGCGATCCAATGTCCTGTCGGGATTACTCTGATATCTGCTGACCATGCCCATGACAAAGCAGATATTTGGTCTCGTATATAGCATAGCATACATGAGGCTTCCTACTGCCGAAGCATAAGGAACCGCCTTCATCTCCTCTATCTCCTTTGATGTTTTGGGACACATCTCTTTAGATAAAGGTACTCCATGCCTAAAAGGTAGAAAACCTTTCTTGGAGTTCTACATGCTAAAATGAGCAAGGATAGTGTCAATGTATGAAGCTTGAGATAAACACAACATCTTTTTCTTGCTATCCCTTATCACCTTGATCCCAAGGATGTGACCCACTTCTCCCAAGTCCTTCATATCAAACTGATTGGACAACCATACCCTTACGTCTGATAACACTCTGATATTGTTGCCAACTAACAAAATGTCATCTACGTATAGTACAAGAAATACCACTATGTTTCTATCACATCTCTTGTATACACAAGGCTCATCCGGACTTTGAATAAATCCATATGATTGGATTACCTCATCAAAGCAGATGTTCCAAGATCTAGAAGCTTGCTTCAATCGATAAATGGACCGATTAAGCTTACACATAAGATGCTCTTTGCCCTTTGCAATGAATCCCTCTGGTTGCTTCATATAGATGTTTTCCTCAAGACTTCCGTTAAAGAAAGCTGTCTTGACATCCATCTGCTAAATCTTATAATCCTCATGAGCAGCAATAGATAAGAGAATCCGGATAGACTTAAGCATAGCTACCGGTGAAAAGGTCTCCTCATAATCGATACCCTCTTTCTGAGTATACCCTTTCGCAACAAGCCTAGCTTTGAAGGTCTCAACCTTCCCGTCTACTCCTCTCTTTCTCTTGTAGATCCACTTGCATCCAATGGCTTTCACACCATCGGGTGGTTCTACTAGCTCCCAGACATGATTAGAATCCAGAGATTCTATCTCTGAATTCATCTCTCTTTGCCAAGATACTGCATCTCTATCTTGGAGTGCCTCGTCATATGTCCAGGGATCAGGTTCATGTTTACTAGGGACTAAGTCCAAAGACTCTCCCAAGAACATGAATCTCACGGGTTGTCTAACAACCCTCTCACTACGACGAGGTGCCTCTTGTGTATGCTCTGTGACACGCGGTGCAGTGACTTGTGGTATTTCCTCTTGTACCGGTGGTACTGAAGTCGGGACTTCCCCTGTCAACTCCTCAAGAACAATCCAACTCATGAGCTTGTGGTTCATCACATAGTCCTCCTCTAGAAATCTGGCATTCGTACTCATGATCACCTTCTGATCTCTAGGACTATAGAACAAACCACCCTTTGTTCTCTTAGGGTAGACAACAAACAAGCGTACTTCTGTACGAGATTCCAACTTACCAGCATCTCCCTTCAGCACATGTGTTGGACTACCCCAAATCCGAATATGTCTTAGACTAGGCTTTCGCCCAGTCCACAATTCTGTGGGAGTAGAGGGTACTGACTTAGATGGAACCAAGTTCAGAATGTGTGCTGTCGTTTCCAGAGCAAACCCCCAGAACAAATCAGGTAACTCAGAATAACTCATCATTGATCTGACCATCTCCATAAGAATCCTATTCCTTCGCTCCTCCACACCATTCTGCTGGGGTGTGCCAGGTGCGGACAATTGGGATTGAATCCCAGCCTCTGATAAGTAACTCCTAAACTCTCCCAAGAGGTACTCGCAACCACGATCAGATCGTAGTGTCTTGATACTTTTACCTTGACGGTTCTCCACATCAGCCTTGAATTCTTTGAACCTGTCAAAGCATTCAGACTTGCGGCGCATCAAGTAAATGTATCCATACCTTGAATAATCGTCTATAAAAGAGACAAAGTATTCAAAGACACCTCTAGCCTGGATAGACATAGGACCGCACAAATCAGAATGAACCAATTCCAATACATCTTTGGCTCTATACCCCTTAGCCTTAAAAGGCCTCTTGGTCATCTTACCTTCCAAGCAAGACTCGCAGGTTGGGAGATCTTCCACCACTAATAAACCCAAGGGTCCATCAGCTATCAACCTTTGAATTCTACTTAGGTTAATATGACCAAGTCTTAGGTGCCAAAGATATGTCTGGTTCATTTTTGAAGGTTCTTTTCTCTTATTAGACTTAGAAGATGATTTATTCACTTCTATATGCATCGTGGGAGTTTTCGGTTCAAGAGTGTACAAATTGCCAACCAATGTACCAGAACAGATAATCTCCCTATTCCTTTTTATAACAACTTTGTCATTAAAAGAAACAAAATATCCATCCAGAAACAATTTAGAAACAGAAATTAGATTCTTTCTAAAAGTAGGTACATAAAGACAATTTCTCAAAACCAAAACTTTATTCCTATCAAAAGATAAATAAATGTCTCCCACTGTAATAGCCACCACCTTTGAAGCATTGCCCATGAAGACGGTAATCTCTCCCTCAGCTAGTCGTCGGGTTTCCTGGAACCCCTACAAAGTATTGCAGACATGATCAGTGGCTCCTGTATCTACACACCAGGTACTGGTAGATAACACCGCTAAACATGTTTCAACAACTAAACAAGAAGATATACCTTTGTTCTTTCGGCGAGGACAGTCCGCCTTCCAATGTCCACTCTGCTTGTAAGTGAAGCACTTGCCTTTTGGCTTCTTCACTCCTGCCTGAGGTCCTACTACCACTTTCTTTGCTCCACCTTGCTTCTTCTTCTTCTTCCCTTCGGTTTAGAAGTAGAAACCTTCTGAGCAACCATGGCTTGAGCACTTTAACGAAAAAGCCCCTCTGCTGCCTGGAGTTCTGTCAGAAGCTCCTCCAACGAATACAACCTCTTGTTCATGTTGTAGTTGAGGCAGAACTGCTCAAAACTCCTAGGCAGAGACTGGAGAATGATATCGACCTGGGTTTCCCCATCGATCTTAGCTCCGATGACTTCCATCTCATTCAGATGAGCCATCATCTTGAGAATATGGTCCCTGACGGATGTTCCCTCGGTCATGGTGGTCGTCATCATGTTCCTCATAGCCTCCTGTCTGGCCACCCTACTATGATGTCCGAAAAGTTCCTTGAGATTGAACATTATGTCATAAGCCGTGGCCATGGCCTGATGCTGATGTTGCAGCACATTTGACATAGATGCCAAAATGTAACACCGCGCCATCTCATCTGCCTTGATCCATTTCTTATAACTCTCTTTCTCCTTTTCATCAGAGTCATCGGTGGGCTTAGGAGGACAGACCTCGAAAAGTACAAATTTGTACTCCTCTGCAGTTAAGACAATATCCAAATTTCTTTTCCAATCAATATAATTTGTTCCAGCAAGTTTATTTTCTTTTAATATCATAGCAAGTGGGTTGAAAGTCATTTGAAAAAACCTAAGAATCACAATGATCAAAATATTAGATTTCAAATATCATTGATTCCTCAAACAATAAAATTTCGAAATCAACCAATACCTCAAAACACCGAGAATATCTCATGCCACGATAGTGTGGACGTATACGAATTCTATATTTGTAAGAGGAGGTTTAACCCATTAATTTTATTATCTTGTCAACCTTACTTTTTGACAAATAAAATTAATAGTTGGTTCCTCTTTGGCCCTACAAATAAAAGCAGTGACTCCGATGGGGAGGATACTTTTTATTTGCATCTAAGTGTCTCCCATTACACGATACTAAGGGAATTATCTCGGATTATGTGCCTTACCGATGGGGAAGTACACATGCTCCTAAATAATTTCCTATAACCATTATTTGACCTAGTGATCCGCAAATAAACTCATTCGATGGGGAGGAAGGCACTCAGAGACGACGCGCAAGTTTGTTGCATCACACGTCAAATTGTAATGGAGGCCACGGGAATTAATTAAAATGTCCCTCTCCCACTTAGTAAATTGATAGTGAGGAATTTTCAAGCACACACAACATGCATATTAAACAAATCAGCAATAAATATGAAAAAAAATAGAATTTTCCCAACTATTATGGCATTGTTCTCCAATATGCATCCCGTCGTGTCGCCACCTCGTCCGCTCCACCTCTTCCCGTGCGCAAGTCACCAAAGAGATCCGAGCCAAGATAAACTATTTTAATTTATATCCATCGATCCTATACTCCACGAAGGAGTGTACAAATAATCTAGATCGAAAATAAACTAAAATGAGTGGCTAAACAATGTCATATTTAATTACAAAAATTAAATACTAATTTAGCCTCGTCAACCCCGAGGATTCAAATAATATACAATCACACACACATGCAATCACATACATACATATATAGCTATAATAGTTGGAACTTATGCCTGCAACCAAAAAGTTATGCTACGCACATCCTACAATCATCTGGCATACACAATATATGATAAGTGCGTGAAAGTAACCGAATCCAAAACACACAAAACCAGAAACCGTGGCTCTAATACCAATTTGATGGCATGCTCGGAGGCTCGTCGGCTCCCATGTCCCCGGATTAAAATTTTCACTAATGAAAACTAATCTGGATGGGATGAGTTTCCTAAGCTCAACCAATTCATTGTCGTGCTAACGACTTGAGCGATCGCTTGAACAAACTAGTTGTCAAAGCAACAAAACTCTTCTAGTCGGTTAGCCGTGGAATAGACGACGGACAGATCGCCGATTTTTGTGTTTATCTTCGGGGTCCATGATTATACAAATACATATGGATGTAGACATGTATAATCAACAAATACAAACATATTAATAAGAACATGCAAAGATCAATAATAAAACTTGTAAAACTTTTATACCTCTCGATCTTCTATCGTATGTCCTAACCTCCTTGTAGACTTCGTGTGGGCGAAGATCCTCCACAAGTTGAAGCTTCCTAGATCTTATTCAATCAAAAGAAAGAAGAACTCTCCTTCCCTTCTTGCTTGAGCCAACCACCAAGCCACAAAGACTTGATGCCGCCGGCCCCAAGAAAAGAGAGAACAAGATGGCCAACCAAGGAACCAAACAAGGGAACAATCTCTAGCTCCTAGTGTCGCTGGCCAAGAGGGAGTGAAGAGGAGAAGAGGAATAGGTTGAGCGCCGACCAAGGTAGAGGGAAGAGAGATAGGTGTCGGCAACCCCTTAGGAAGAAGAAAAGAACCTTTCCTATTGTTGCCGCCCACTCCACCTTCCAAACCCTAGCCGCCCAACAAAACCCTAACCTCCCTAGGACTTCTTGCCACCCAAGCTAATGATAGGCAAAACCCTAATCTCCAAAAACAACCCCCATTCTTGCTGCCCACCTTAAGCCCCCTTTTATAGAGTTAGGCTTAAGGCTTGTTTTAATCTCCACCATTGGTTCTAGGGATTTAATCTCAACCGTCGGATCTAGAGATTTAATCTCAACCGTCGAATCTAGAGATTTAATCTCAACCGTCGGATCTAGGGATTTAATCTCAACCGTTGGATCTAGAGATTTAATCTCAATCGTCGGATATAGAGATTTAATCTCCACCATCGGATCTAGGGATTTAATCTCAACCGTCGGATCTAGAGATTTAATCTCAACTGTCGGATCTAGAGATTTAATCTCCACCATCGGATCTAGAGTTTTGTTTTCCATCATTGGATCTAGTCTCCATGAGGTTTATATTAGGCTACGATAGGGACCATGACGAGGAGTTGGATCTTGGCCACCCGATGGATCGGAATCACACAAACTTGATCCATCAATGATGTTCCATTCCACTAGAGGATCATCATTGAATTACCTCACCAACCCCCATAAATTAATATGGGCTCCATACATTATTTGTACATCCATCTCCTCGTGTTTAAGATATCGAATGTCCGTCAATTAATTGATTTACTGACCATCAATCAATTAACATCTAACTCCTTGAGTAGTACCACTCAACCTTTTCATCATGTTGACTAAGTCAACCTGCAGGGTTTACATGATGAACCTTTTGAGCTCCTCAAAGGGACATCATCAACCTAATATGTAGGACACGGTTTCCTCCTATAATTAACGGCACACCATGTAAATAATATCATTTCCCAACTTACCGGGCATATCGATTTAATCCATTTAAATCTCACCCTTTGGTAAATCAAAGAAATAAATACTAAGTACATGTGCCCGTTATTATATCGGGATTAAGAGCATGTACAACATAATATCCGAGGTCCGATTCAATTATGTAGTTAGCAATAAATTAAATCACCTCTATGTCGGTCCTACTCAATACACCTAAGTGTACTAGTGTAACTCTATGTTCAAGACAAACCAATACCAAGCTACACTACAACCATGCCAATGGTTTGTCCAAAACCATCTTGGTTGTGAGCCTCTACTTATATTCTACAAGGGACTGATAACATGATCTTCTGTGTCACACCAAGCACCATGTTATATACAATGTAAAGTATTAGACAATATGCACACATATAATAAATATAAAGTGCAAACAATGATCATGTGATTCTTATTTCAAAATAAAAATGTTCATACAAAAGAGCTTGGCTTTCAGTATACATCCCAACATGAGATGTCGACGCCGCCGATCCAACTCCCATCCATGCGCACACTCGCCGCCGGTGTCAGCTTCCAGCCGTGCACCGCCGCCCTAGCTTATCCACAGAGATCGTCCCAACTGACGACCGCCGCCTACGTGAGGAATAGGAACGAGAGTGACGAGAAGATCTGCCACCCGCCGCTTGCAGCGAGTAGGGGAAGACAATCGAGCGGTGGAGGTGTGGGAGAAGAAAGATCGTGAGAAGATGAAGGAAGAGATAACACTAGGGGGATTAAAGAGCGACGGCGAGGAATTAAAGGATGGGTTTAAAACAGGTCAGCATTTTTTTTAAATGGAACGGATCCATTTAAAAAATAAATCCCTAACTATGATATAAATAAATTCCTAACCATCGTTTAATTAATTGGTAGAATCTTCTCCCTAATTAACAAATAATAGAGATCTTAATCTGCTACGAATTTATTCATGGTATTTTACATTCTCCCCCACTAATAAGAATTTGGTCCCCAAATTTCGTACTAATATGCAAAAATTTACTTCGAGCAAGTTTCTGAAAGGACCACATACATTTCTTAAGTGAACAGATGAGGGTATCGAGCTCAGATAGTATCTTCCAGCTCCCACATAGCCTCCTCATCGATATGATGCTGTCATACAACCTTTACAGGTCGGATGGTTTTGTCCCACTATTGTCGCTCCTTGCGACCCAAGATCCACCCTGAAATCTCCTCGTAAGTCGCATTAGACTGAGGTAGAATCGGAACCTCTTTCAGAATATAATCTGAATGCAGAACACATTTCCTCAGCATAGAAATATGAAATATGTTATGAACATCCGCAAGTGTCGGAGGTAAAGCCAACTGGTAAGCTACACCCTCAATCTGCTCCAATATCTCAAATGGATCAATATAGTGTGGAGCTAATTTTCCTTTCAACCCAAATCGTTTCACCCCTTTTGTAGGTGAAACACGCAGAAATTTCTGTTCCCCAACTGAGAACTCCAAAGGCCTTCGCCTCCGGTCTACGTAACTCTTCTGTCGACCCTGTGCCTATAATAACCATCATCCGATGACACGCACCAATTCTGCATCATGTTGGATACTCTGTGGCCCCCATTAGCTGTCGTTCCCCGACTTCCTCCCACAACACGGGAGATCTATAGGGTCTACCATATAAGGCCTCGAATGGAGCCCTCTGACTATAAGAGTGGTAGCTATTATTATAGGCAAATTCCACTAAATGAACGTGATCCTTCTAGCTACCTCTGAAATCCATGACACAGGAGCTCAATAGATCCTCCAATATCTAAATGGTACGCTTAGATAGTCCATCAGTCCACAGATGAAGCCGAAGCTCTGTGCCCATAGTCTGATGCAGACTCTGTCAAAATCGCAGGGTAAATCGCGGGTCTCTATCAGATATAGTACTCAAAAGTACCCCATGCAATCTGATAATCTCTCGACAGTACAACTCTACCAGATGATCTAACGAGTATGTTCCACAAATAGGTAGAAAGTGAGCTGATTTCGTTAGTCGATGCACGATCACCTAAATCTCATCATGTTCTTTATGGGTTCTAGATAATCCCATAACAAAATCCATAGTGATACGCTCCCACTTCCATTCCGAAATTGGAATTTTCTGAAGTAATCCAGCGGATTTCTGATGTTCAGCCTTCACCTGTTGGCATACTAAACATCGAAACAATGAAGTCTGCAATATTTCTCATCATACTGTTCCAACCAGGATAAATGTTTCAAATCTTGGTACATACGAGTACCACCAGAGTGTATAGCTCATCTCGAATGATGTGCTTCTTGTAGCAACTCTTCCTTAACTGGATGCGTGTCCGGAACACACTATCCTTATCAGAGACGGGGAATTATCTTCTCAAAAGAGAGTCCATCAACACATTCAAAATCCACTCCACCATACACTCTTTAAGTGCATTGGAGACTATAACGACCAATCTCACTCGTTGCAACTGTTTGCGTTCCAGCAACTCTATAGTAGCTACCCAGTAGCTAGTTAAATTCAATGAGCACTTCTGCTCCATACATCCATAAATCCAGATAATAACTACAAAAGCCACATCATGTATATGATAGTCTATCTTGTAATTTCTTAACTGACGTAGGCGTATGATACGTCTCATTCAACTGTATCGGGATCGCTTTGATCCTTGAAACGAGGCATCTACGTACAATATCCTTCTATCCTCATTGGAAGGATTAACTAACACTGATGCAAAAGTCCACCATCGACTAAGCCCTAAAAACTAGTTTTACATGCTTCAAACCAAGTAAATTCCATCACCTCCTTGGTCAACCAAGTCCGTGGTATAGTAATGTTAAAAACATTCTATCCACATCTACAGTAATAACCAAATCATACAAAGAAACAACAATTACAGTGTCCGAGTTCACAACTCCAACTACCACTATCAACAGTGGCCAAGTTACGCAACTCCAATGACCACAACATGATCCAATCGTGTCCAGAATACACGATTCTCAAATCCATGGACGACTAAATCATTTAATAGTCTAACAACAAAATCAAAACTCATAAAATTCATACAAAGTATGAAATTGTCGTCTTTACACACCTGCATCCTCTTTACTTTACACTGATGTATATCAATCATCACAACGACAATGATAATTGTATGACATCATGTCACTACAATATTAACACACCAGTCGTAAACCAACCCTAGAGTATACACAGGTATCCTTAGTTGATCTAAACAGATCATCTATCCACCACGAAGGATATTTACTTTCAACAACTATCGCATTCCATCATTGATAATCGATGCATAATCTCAAAGGTTCATCTCTCTTTCAACAAAGAGCTCTGGATCTTCTCAAGGAGGAATACTGGGATAGATAAATATCCCCTTCAACATCTCCTATAATCGCAACTTACGTTCTTCCAATTTCCATAGTGTTTAGTAACACTTATACCAATCAAATTATCACCCGGTATTGGGATCTTCGATACCATAACTATTTCCACAATTATTTCGATCGCCTACTCCACTTGCCTATACAACGGCAAGCCTAGGAGTTCATCCAAAATTATATCCGCATACTCTCAAATTATACGCACATCCGAGAGACATATCATACTATACTTCCAACAATTTAACCATCCATAAGGATATGTCTACAGTAAAGGTATGTCTATCAAAGTCTAAGGGCATCCCTTGACTTCTTAATTGTTGGTCCACATCTCACCTGACGATAAAGATACCACCGACCCACAAGTCGATGTAATCCATCTAATTCGAATTAAGAATGTTCTAGACAAAGATACTTGTAAACTACAAGTATCCCTCAATATATTAACCCAAAGGGTAAACTAAAGTAATACCCTAAACGATCAATTATCTGCCGATCCAATCCAATAGTCTATGACATGGAGGTCGCATTTCTGCGACGAAGGACTCGGGAATTTTCTTGGATTGTCTGATCCCATGGCTTAATCCTATGAGCTACAACTGTAGAATACCAAATAGATACGACTATTGTCGTATACTCTCTCCTCTATACAAAGCCAATCCACATTTGGGGGTAACTGTTGTTGTTGTCTGCATGAGTCTTCTACGATGTCTTTTACTGATACTGCTGAGTAAATCACTTTCCTTGAAGGGAAGTATCATGGAACTCCAACCACGCCTGAGGTAGTAGGTCACTGCGGGTAAGATAACCCAATCTTCTATGTTGATCTCTACTGTCGAGATGGTGCATCATCCTCTCGGAACACCATTGATAGTCTTCAACTGAGTTTTCAAAGTATACCTCCTCAAATATACTGGTTGCTTACAATAGAAACAGATGAACCGATCCAACAGATAATATGACTTCGCGTGTATTCGTGATACGCACTGCACGCACATAATCCCTTCGGAGTCTTTGTTCTGATTTCACTGATAGCATCAAATAGTTCTGATGATCTGCGATGGGTCTTCTATGATCAAAAAAACTCTCCACTAGTAGCTTGTGGCCTATGACTCCGATCTTGCTCCTTTTTTCCAACATTCAGAGGCTTCTTATTCCAACATCTGACTTGCAATGTCTGCTTATCAATCTTCATCTCCTAAACACTTGTACGGGGTCATTTCTAAACTCTTGACTCAATCCGATGTCTTTCGGCAGGATCTAATAGAAGATCCAGTGACCTTACTCCAAAAGTAAGCCAATAACCATGGGTGGATTAAAACACTCATTCACATTCTTGAGCTATTAAGTGAGCGTAAACTCTGCAAGTCTAACGACTCTGCATGGTATTCCCGTTACCAATGGTCACCCTACTTGAAGCTCAAGAATCCCCTACAATGTGTCACAGAAAGTGACGCAGGGAAATACTCTCCCTCAACATCACTAAACCATGATCAAGTGATGTTTAATTCCCCTACAATGTTTATTTTCTGCATTTACCATCAAATACCGACTTGATCCTGATAATGGTATGCAAATAACTCTACCTTCTCTGTATAACACAAGTTAAGTACTCAAAAGTACCTTCAAAGTTATACAACCTAGTACGAACACCTTAGGGATAAAAATCCCTATGAAACACTGTAAACTAGCCTTCCGCTATCTGCATCAATAATAGTCTACTTGTCTTGTACATTACCCAACAGGTAATGATTTGACTAGCATAATTAGTGAAAATCTTTAAGACTGTAGTCTCTGATTTCCACAAGAAATGTGACGACTTGACCCCTATTTTCCGACTCGGTATCAGTCGGCTCTCAAAGGTAAATCACCTTTTCGACACAGGTTCAAGAATCACAGACTCAATAGGTCATTCCTGTGGTCAACTCAAACCACGATTACGAATAATAACCAACATACTATAGGTTATTCCCTATTATAACATTAAATACATAGCCAACAAAACCGAGAGTATAAATCATAAAGGCAACTCTGGCTGGTCGCCTTAGTGGACGACCCCTACTACAAGTCTACACAGGTGTCATAACCTTGACTGTATACACCTATTGATCAAGTTTAGATAAGTATCTACTATACTATAAGTTATCAAGAACTCTTACCTCGTGCTGCTTGGAGCTCAGGCCGCTGTCATCTCATCTCAGAAAACTAAAATCGAAAAAAAATAAATTGACTCCCGAGAATCCAAGACTCAAAAATAAAAATCATTGTATGACATCGTAGAACCTGGAGCTCTGATACCTCTAAAGTTGTCACACCCTAAGAGTATGCCAAGCCGAAAAGCAAATGGACGGTATCTCCCCTGTACGTGGCAACATACCCTGTTAATATAAGGCCCTTGGGCCCACAATCGCAACATAATAAACATAACTACATCAAAACATAGCGGAAACATAATACAACTACAACACAAACTACACACGGTGCATACCGGTATGACTGACACCACGACATAAAGGAAACATCGGCAAAATTCGAATCCACAAGTGTCTACATCACATAACAAGTCCAACACATATATCTGGATCGAAATAAGGAACATCCGAAATAAAAAGAAAACATAAATCCATGCTGGGACCCTCGGAGACGAGATGAGACGATGACAGCCAGCGATGCTCTAAGTCCATCATGAAGTTGGCTACCTGTTATCTAGGCGACAAAAAAAACCCAGGGTCCGTGGTGGTGAGTAAAACTCAGCAGGTAATAAGGGAGAACATGTATATATATCAAATATCACATGTAATTCAACAGTATAATCTACAGGTACAACAGGTATACATCAGCGTAATAAATATACATACATGCATACCACTAAACAATCTGAACAACAAAAGATGCCGACATACCTGATAGTTAACTACTCTGCACTCATCCAACCTGAGCATATATCCACAACATAAAATATGAAGAGTAATACTAACTCACACTACGTCATGATACAGGTCGAGGGTATCACAGTGACCGACCAACAAGTATACAGGTATCTGATACAACTATATAACAAATGTAGTAGCATGTATGAAGATGATATATAACCAAATACAGCAAGTATAGTATAATCAAATGCAACATCACAATATGGTCATGCCTGTGCACCCCTCCTCGCTACCATGACCCCAGTGTGGCCTAAGTGCACGACATGATAACTTTCCCAACTTAAAACCAACCACTGCTCTAGAGTGGCCGAATGGGCAGTATGATCGAGTAGCATATGAGCGTAAAGAGGTCACTACACAACGGGGGTCCCTGCTGCTGGCCACTCCGACTAATACTACTTATGAGTGGTTGAGTGCCACGCACCCAGGACAACTGCATGCAACTCCAACTACCACCATCTATAGTGGTAGAGTGCGGCACAACAAATGCTCTTCCCTCACACCAATTACTTCTTCATGAGTAACTTGGGAGATAGGATGACTAATGACCCTCTCAACCACAAGAGAGACTATGTTGTCAGTTTGCATGCAAATGATATGATTGCACAGTCACGCATATAGACATCCACTACAAAATCTCTATTCTATAGAGAGTCATACCAATCCTATCAACGTACTCTCTATCCTACAGAGAGTCGTACTCAAGTGATCATAATACTCTCTATCTTGTAGAGAGTAATACTCAACTGATCGACGCACTCTCTATCCTGTAGAGAGTCATATTCAACTGATCATAAAAGCTAGGACCACTGGTCCGTAGCAACACACTAATCACAAATTTACTGAACTATTTACATAACACATGATTGGTAGTAAACATGCAACATAAGAGTATTGGAATCAATCTTACGTTCAAGACCTTACTTACCCACGGATGACCTTTTACCCAATTTACAAATCAGGTCATCATCCATACTCCAACATCTACACCCTACTAAACATTTATAGATCTACTTACATCACATCTGTAACTCCTCAATCATTATAAAGGAAAATATGATATCAATATTAGAGCATATATGACCAACGATAAGTATCAAGCACAAGAATAAATAAGAGTAGGGTCAAGATAATATGATCATATCTATGTCTAAATCTGTATGCAAAGACAACTACCTTACCAGGGTAAGAAATTACCCACCTGTTAAATAGCTCGTGTTAATGAAATCTTCACAGTCGCGGTCCTGCCTCATATCCATGTCATGTACATATCAAGCATTATGATTAAGTGTAAGCATACAACGAATAATCGAATTGAATCCTACATCGACTTCGTATCCTGATCAATTAGATTGATCTAGTTATCCAATTAACCTAATCAGTCCTCCACATTAATCCCTATTACACATCCATATCAATTCTAATACTGAATCTTAACTAACAGAAACAACTTCTTCCATTAACTTAATCAGAATACCAAACTATCATTTTAATAATAGCTAATCAAGCTAACTCAATAAACATCTCTATCTACAGTAAAAGTAACGATCCATAGAATTTACCTAGTTTCGAATCTATGGTGAGAGCTTCTTGATCCAAATTCAAATATCCCCTCCAGATCTCACAGCTATAAACAAATCCAATATCACATCCATACATGTAGCATACAAAACATGGTAAAATCATGGATCAACATAAACCTTACCTCAACCTCGACCACCCATTCAAATCCACACTGCCACCGACCCCTTCACAGCTTGCTCTATTCATCGGAACAACCCTCACAGCCAGCCATTCCCCCTACTCACAGCCGCTCAGCCACCCATCCGATAGGCACCATTGATAACAATCGATCAACCCCCTAAACATTGACTCAACACAGGACGCAACAATATAGAAGAAGAGAAAAAAGGTAAATCACAGCTTACCAGTCGTTGGACTCCACCATTAGCCACCTTCTTGTCTCCCCTGTTCACAGCCACACAAAAACTCCAACATAGCCCACCATCCGTCTTGCTCCACCGCTCGATTCACAGCAAATTGAAGCTATGCCGACGATACTCCTCCCCCAAATCAATATGTTCGTCGGAAATCCTGCTGCCCTAACCTTTCTCCGGCGACCACCGTGAACCTGTGGCAGTAGCTCTTGGCTGAAATCACAGCCCTAGATCGGAACGAGATGCCGACGCCGCCGACCCAACTCCCGGCCATGCGCACGCTCACCGCTGGTGCCAACTTCTAGCCGTGCACCACCGCCCTAGCTTATCCATAGAGTCCCCAACCGACGCGCACGTCGCCATGCGTAAGAGGAACGAGTGACGAAGATCTCTCGCCGCTACTTCTGAGGAGGGGAAGACAATCGAGTGGTGGAGGTGCGGGAGAAGAAAGATCGCGAGAAAATGAAGGAAGAGATAATGCTCGGGGGATTAAAGTGTGACGGCGAGGAATTAAAGGACGGGTTTAAAACGGGTCGGCGTTTTTTTAAATGGAACAGATCCATTTAAAAAAATAAATCCCTAACTATGATATAAATAAATTCCTAACCATCGTTTAATTAATTGGTAGAATCTTCTCCCTAATTAACGAATAATAGAGATCTTAATCTGCTACGAATTTATTCGTGGTATTTTACATTGGGACTTTGTAGAATGTAATGTATTATAAAGGCAATCAGATATTCTAAGATGTTTGATTGTGAAATATCATGATCTATTAAATATATATGTCATTATTAAATTTAGATAAAATCTCAGTGAGTATGTTGGCGGATTGATTTTGGTCATCTTACATAGATAATCATTTTTATTTCTTAAGTATAAATAGAGATAAGATGATTTACTTATGAGACAACTAATGAAGTTATGAATGGAGATGTACTTGTAAGTTGGAGTTGCCTTGATGTAGTATTAAGATGAGATCATGTGTAAATTGTAATGATCGAAGTAAATGTGTCCACCATTTATTAAATCTGCTAGAAGACAAATTAGAATTCATGAGTTGAATTCAAGATTAGGCATTGAGTATATTTAGATCAAAATCTACACAATATTAAATTTATAAAATATATATATATATATATGCGCTTTATTAGTAAAGAGAATAACATCGTGATTGTATCATATGTGTTACATTGACAATAAGGATAGTAGGAGAATTGATCCCCACTTCTCTACTATGGGAAACCTTTGAAATTATAAGATAATCTCGATTTTACTCTTAGTGACTTTTTAGTCGTCTACGTGAAGTTTAATCAGTATCTATTACTTTAGCATATATCCTAATGACTATGGATGATTCGATTTATAAAGCATGACTAAAAAAATAACTGATTAAAATGAATGGATTCTCTTTAAAAATAAATATTAAAATTGATTTACATCTTTTACATTTATTCATTGGTTGACCAATTACTTTTTTGTTTAATACTAAAAATATGATTGTGAATAATTATAATGATTGAATATATTGAACATACACCTTCATTATTAAGGATCAAAGATGTTCATACTGATGTAAATAATTTAATCTAGGATAAATACAAGATATTGATGTCTCTAATTTATCTTAAAGAATGGTTAATGTAAAATGTGACAACTTTTTTATATTAATCACTCAGTATGTTTGTTGTCATACGAATCAATTTTCCTTAAATATGAATTGGATATTCTTATTCAGTCTTTATGATTTGACTTGGACTAATGAGAGATGTTAAATGGAAAGCAATTGCACAACAATTGCACCTTGTAGTTGGAGAGCTACCCATTAGTGGAAGCAATCCCATTTGTTTGTTTTTCTACATTATATATATACGTCCAAGTAAAGAGAAAGAACAAAAAGATAAAAGAAAGGGAGATAAAAGAACATCAATTGAGAGGAATTTGGTTCGTTAATTTGTGGGGGATGATTTATTGTAATTGTCCTTTAGACGACAAGCGCAAAGATTACTCGTAAGTGTTTTATTTTATTTATTGTAATTATTCATGCATTTATCAATATTTATATGTCCTCTTCTTGTATTAGTTGTAACATGTGTTATAAGAGATTTTTTTATCTTGAGACATTTTTAAGAAGGTGAACAATAGAGAGATTCGGAGTAATCCACAAGAAGTAGAAACCAATGACTATTGAACCAGATAAAGTTGGCTTATCATATTATGTTCTTGTTCTATATTTGTGATATTCTATTTTTTATTAGGTACTAATAATTTATAAACACAAAAATGAATAAAAAGTATGTTTTCAAATTTCACTGAATATGAATATTTTGAAGGTCTTATGAGTACGTAAAAATCGTACTTCAAATTTACTCGGAAGGCAAATTAGGGAAGTTGGTATATGTCTATTTAACCGTTCTCCTCTAGCAAACGTACGATGGCCTTATCATCTTGCTTAGTTTACAAACTAAAAGGCGTGAAATATATAATTTAAATTATGAATGTCAAAATGAAAATTTTTCTATTTTATATGAGGCCTTCCTACAAAAGTTATAACCATCCGATCTGAATGAGTTGAATCTCAGCCGTTTAATATCATGAACGATCAAGATTTAATCCTTTAAAATCGGACGATCATCCTCTACTTTTGAATTCGCGTTCATGGAGGAGACGTCATCAAGGAGATAAGAGAAATCGAGGAATGACCTTCATATCTCTCTCCTCGCCCTTCTCTTCCTTCCTCTTTCTTCTCCGCTTCGCGATGTTCTACACCTTCGCCGCATCTCCCTCCCCTTCCAGCATTTCTAAGCTTCCCAATCCCCTCTTCCCTTCCTCCACCTTCATCTCCTGCGCTGGCTCCCTCATCCGCCGCACAAGACTCCGAGCTGAAGCCGGATCCGACGGAGTAGACACCACCGCCACCACAAGCGGCCAGGAAAACCCTCCAGAAACGCAGACAAGCATCGGAGGCGGCGGCGGAAATCAAGCCTCCATCCCCTCCGTCGTCCCAATCAGCGACAAGGACATCAAAAAGGTATCTTTTTGCGTTCGATTTCTCCATCTCTCCCCTCTTTGCTGATCTCGCGACTTCGGTTCCATATCGGCAGGCTGTTCAGAAGACGGCGGCGACCTTCGCTCCTAGGGCTTCCACCCCGACCAAGAACCCCGCTGTGCCTGGAACAGTGCTCTACACTGTGTTCGAGGTGCAGGGCTACGCCTCAATGTTCTTCGGCGGAGCCCTCTCCTTCAACCTTATATTTCCGTCCAATGAGCCAGATATCTGGAGATTGATGGGGATGTGGTCAATTTGGATGTTCAGTATGTTCTGTTTCACTTTTCCGATTGGCACATCTCACTCTTTTCAGTTCGAGTTCGTGAGATTCTAAAGAGATATCACGTGTTATCCTGCAGCTATACCTTCTCTTAGAGCGAGGGATTGCTCCAAGAACGAGAAGGAAGCTCTCAACTATCTGTTTCTTCTCATTCCGCTTCTGAACATCGTGATCCCATTTTTCTGGAAGTCTTTTGCGGTGGTGTGGTCTGCTGATACTGTTGCCTTCTTTGCTATGTATGCCTGGAAGGTAACAATCCAACCCACATCCCCCCCCCCCCCTTTTTTCCTGATATCTAGAATCTAACTATTTGAATCCTTTCGTCAATCCACAGGTCGGTTGGCTTCAGAGATCGGAATGAACAATGGACCTATTAAACTGGCATTGCAAACGTACTGTTTCAAGATTTTGGAGCATGGTTAAATGAGTTCAATGGAACTACACTTATTTATATCAGCTTCTTCTCCCAGGAGTTTGTGTAGGGATGTGGCTAACTGTTAAATAATCTCTCTTTTTTATATGTGGCTTATTCTTGATTCTGGAACCTCAAGCGAGAAGGTAACAAAGGTAACAATTCATTGATTCCGTTGAAGGAATCACTCACCCTACTTTATATTTATTTAAGAAACCGAACAGAATACAAGAAGATTCATATATAATATTATCAGATTTTACAGCAATTGCAAGTATGAAATAATCAAAACGATTGCATAATCATAAAATGAATCTGATTATAATGGAATAACCATCGCAGCATCATCCACTATCTAATCTGTAGATGCTGCAGCAACGACACAAGCGGATCTTTCGTATGGTGTTGGATCGACGGTGTCAAATCTCTCCTCATTAAAAGGACGTGAGAACTGTCAAAGTATTTAATTCTACATAGATCACACCTTATTTTATAAATCTGGTCAGATTTGTTATCGGACAATCATTGTTATGGGACAATTATCAATAATTGGTCTGAACTGAAGGGTTCCATGCTTGAAATTCACATTCAATAATCCATAACATGAGACTTAATTTAATCAGATCATTTAATCAAATTTAATCAACATGACACAATTGGATATATTATGATAATAACATATAAGCCCACCAAATAGGAAAATCAAATCCAACAATCTTCCATTTGGTTATACGTGATAATAACACATAATCCAAATTTCTTTAGGTGAGCTTAAAAAAAATATCATATTGAGTAAATCAATTTGGTGGATTAACTCCATTAATATATGATTAAAGTGATCATAGTTACTTTATATATAAAATCGATAACAAAATTCATCAGAAATCACTATATTAATATTATCAATGACATATATCAGATGTAGATGTTTAGTAAGAAATTACATGAATGTGATTTGTAATTATCAATTCCCAATTGATCCTCTTTATAATCGACAATAGAGTCTCGATTATGTTTGCAAGCACTATATATTAAATCGCAATATCAAACTATGATCATAACTTTATGACTTAAAATAGAGTCCTACATACATTTATAAGCATCATATGTAAATTGCATTAGTAAATTTTAATGACTTTATTTAGAGTGTAAAAAAAAATTCAATTTACTTTCAAAGCTTAGTATACACTATAAACCAAAATATACATTTGCTCATTACAAAGAGCATCCAATAATAATTCATTAATACATATTTTCCCTTAATTGGTACTTTATCCATATGAAGGATCTCATCCTCAGTCTATGCTGATAATGGCAATGATAACATGATCTCCGAATATGTTCTATTAATTATTGACCATTCTGAACCCCTTCTTTAACTACTAGACACTTTATGTTAATGTGCAATGACTTAGACATATTGTGGTTGTTCCTGGCATAAAGTTTTGCAGTTTTATTATCATAGTTAATTCTCAATGACTTGTCAAGGCTCCTAATGATCTATAATACTATGATAAATTCTATAGCCAAAATCTATTATTGAATGTTTCATAGTAGTGTACTAATTCAACCATCATTATTGAGGCGACCATTAGCATATGTTGTTGGTGCAGTGGGCACCAAAGTCGAACCGGTATTTTGATTATGGCAAAAGGCTCAATAGTTAAGGGTATATTTGTTATCTTACGAGCTCAATTAAGTGTGCAGAAATGCTAAAGTTGAGCGGAAGGTCTGCGACACCCGGTGGGAATCGAGGTGGTCGGGCAACGCCAGAGGGACTTCGGAGGAAGCCGAGGTACTCGGGTGGAGACCGGAAGCGAGGCTACAAGGTAAGCTCGTGTGAAAGCGAAGCAAGGTCGTTAAGCGTAGATCCGACCCAATACCTCCAATGGAAGGTCTAGGTCGAGATCAGATGGTTAGAACCATCGTACTTTATATTTTAAGCTAACTTGTACTGCAGTCCAAAACCCTTTGACTACAGTCAACTGCTAGTCAAGTTCCAGCCTCGAGAAGAGCTCGAATTTCAAGGGGGTGAATTTGGACTTGACTCGTGTTTTGGTACAAAGGGTGATGTGGCATCAAGGTGGACATCCAAACCATCACCAAGCTTCCTTGTGGTGGACGCCCAAAATAAGGTGAGTTGGCACAAGATGGTTGGCTCCCATGATGTGGCACAAGTTGAATGGCTCCAACAAGTTGGCGCCCAAGGAGGTTGGAGGTGGCACAAGGTGGTTGGATGAAACACCTCATCCTTGAGTTGGCGCACAAGAAGGTTGGAGGTGGCACAAGGTGGTTGGATGAAACACCTCATCCTCAAGTTGGCGCCCAAGGAGGTTGGATGTGGCACAAGGTGGTTGGATGAAACACCTCATCCTTGAGTTGGCGCACAAGAAGGTTGGAGGTGGCACAAGGTGGTTGGATGAAACACCTCATCCTTGAGTTGGGATAAGAACCTCACCTTGGACACTACCTATGTCTAAATTCATAGATCAATATCCATAAATAGAAATGTTCACTACAAGCAAAGACAAGAGTTCAAGAGCTCTCAACACGCTCGTAACGCCGCTTACTACTACTCACATTTGCTACGAATGCCGACAACGAAAGCTACATCTTCTACTTATAAGAGTTGTCGGTATATTTATTTAAGTTCTACTTCTTTAAATTGTCTTTGTGCTTTAATCGTAACAAGGAAAGCGGGAGTGTCCCTTTGCCTTGATTTCTTTTTGTAATCGTTGCTCCTACCTCCAACGAGGAGGAGTGGTTTTAGTGAATTGCCCTCCGTACGTGATCAAGGATCACTAGGGCCGTGGATTAGCAATCGAAAGATTGTGAACCACGTAAAAATATCTTGTCTACTTTATATTTCCGCTGTGCATTCTCTACTTACTTATTGCAAAAGTTTTTAACGACACCGTATCGCTATTCACCCCCCCCTCTAGCGACACTTTCGATCCAACAATTGGTATCAGAGCCGGGGGCGCTAAGATTCGGTGAAACCACCAATCTAGCTTTGTTTTTCTTTTTTTTACAGATTTTTTATTTATTTATTTCTGTTTTCGTATAATTATTTCACTTGCTTATCTTCTCCTACATATAGAATTGCATTAGAGGCTTTAGGATCCGGATAAGGTTGTCCTTCGGGTTAGATCCCGAGTAAGGTTGTCCTCCGAACTTCAACGACATTCGCATTTGATTGTTTATTTCTTTTGCAAGTTACATTTTATATATCTTTTTTTACTTCTCAAGATTACTAATCCAAGACGAAAGTCTTGGAATATTCTTTCCGTGTGTGTTTTGCAAGATTCTTTTCGTTCTTCTTCTTGTTTTTAAATGGCCCATCTCAAGGGTTTAGCAGCCAATTTCGCTTTACAACGGTAATGACTTTCCTTATTGGAAGGGTCGGATGGAATGCTTTCTTAAAACCCAAATCGAGATGTGGATCGTAATCAAACCGGTTTCACACTTCCTAATGAAGATGGTGAATCTTTGGGTTACGATCAATGGTCAAATTCCATGAAAAAACAAGTAGAAGCCGATGCCAAGGCAACTCAAATCTTGCAATGTGGGTTGTCAAGGAAGAGCTCAACCGCACGCCCTTCCTTCATTAGTGCAAAGGACTTATGGACCAAGCTAGTGGAACTACACGAAGGCACCGACACGAAGGTATGTAAAAGAGATTTACTTTTAAATAAATTGTATAACTTGAAAATGCAGGAAAACGAGACCGCAACTCAACTACATGCTCGTATCCAAGACATCGTCAACCAACTCCATGCCATCGGACAAAAGGTCGAGAATCGCGACCTTATCAGGTATTCTCTTAACTCGTTTCCTAGGACCACCTTGTGGGCATCCATGGTCGATGCCTACAAGGTCTCTAAGGACCTTTCTAAAATTAGGTTAGACGAATTGTTTTCGGAACTTGAATTACATGAGCAAACTAACGTGGTCCAGGCCGAGACGAGTATTGCGTTAGTTGCGAGTGTTCCAAGAAGAAGAAGCCCCAAGCAAGCCACCCTCGGAGGAAGAAGACGATATCCAAGCTCTAATGGCCAAGCCGACCGAGCACGACTCAAACCAAGAAGAGTCCGAGTCCGAATCCGATGATGAGCTTCCATTCAAGACAAGCCACGGATCCGTATCCGGTTCAAAAGAATCATTAAGGGTAAGTCGGTCATTACTTAATACTTTGTATGGTGCAATTAAATTTTTAAATAAGAAACTAGCTAAGTCCGAGTCCAAGGTCGAGACCCTAATTGAGGAGGTTAACCTCCTCAAATATGAGGTCTCCCTAACCTCTTCGACTACTCGTATTCAAGAGGAGGACTCAACTCAAGTTGAAAAGCTTGAAGTTGAGAACTCGCTTTTGAAAACACAAGTCGAAGACCTTAGGAACATGTTGGAAAGGTTCACTTTGGGATCCAAGGGACTTGACCTCTTACTTGGATCACAAAGGGCCGTGTACAACAAGGCCGGACTCGGGTTTAACTCAAATACAACCAATAAGTCATATATGTCTATAGTAAACCAACATAAGAAAAATGTCCAAGCATGGGTCCCTAAGACCACTTTGATTTCAACTTTAGGATCTAACATGTATTGGGTTCCCAAGGACCAAATTCACTATGTGAATAGACCCACTCGATTGATAATGGTGGGGAGCCAATACAAAATGTATTTTTGTTAAGTCTTAGAAATTGCATGCTTAGTTTTTCCTTTATTTTTAGAATGGTTAGATAGGACTCATAACCAACTAAAATCCTGCGAAAAGATTGAGCCTCGGGGAGCCTCTTTTCAAAAATAAATCAACTAAAATCCTACGAAAAGATTGAGCCTCGGGGAGCCTCTTTTCAAAAATAACTAGTTAGACCAAGACGTAGTCTCAAGTAAGTCGAGTTATCAATTTCTTGAAATTAGCTTTGTCTAAGGAAGTGGTCGTTGTTCCGATCAAAGAAGGCCTCCGTGCCTCGCCACGACCTGGAAGCTAATCTCTTGAAAAGATTACTTGATGAGCTTAGACTAAATCCGAATCTAACCTAATGTTGGTTAATTTAAATTCATTAAAATTAATCAAGTAAAATTGAAAGTCATCTCACAATAACACATAGGAATAACATGTTTTGTTCATGTAGATATTGGTGAGATGATTTAGGTTTAAAAACTTACAAACAACCCTTTAGTAATTCCATTGATCCTACACATAAGAGTCGAAGAAACCATTAATATAGTTTTCGACGAAGGACACGAACCTGCTCAATCCTTAACAAAACCAACTAGCAAATCAACTTATAGCGAACCCGACTGATCTTGAACTTGAATCTGCTCCTAACTCAAGTCATCCTATCGACCAAGTGATAGATGACTCTAACCCAAGTCAAACTAGAACTCACCCAAGTCATCCTATCGACCAAGTGATAGATGACCCTAACCCGAGTCACACTAAGACTCAAACAAATCATCCTATCAATCAAGTTATAGGTGATCCAAATTTAGGGTTCGAACTAGAGCTTCATATCGAAACCTTAGTCAAATCTCGTTAATTTCCAAAATCGAACCCAAAACTATTGAACAAGCACTTCTTGATCCCGACTGGATTATTGCTATGCAAGAAGAGCTAGCTCAATTCACTAGAAATGAAGTCTGGGAATTAGTACCACCACCTAAAGAAAAATCAATTATTGGAACAAGGTGGGTATTTCGAAATAAACTTGATGATAAAGGTGAAGTAGTTAGAAATAAAGCTAGGTTAGTCGCAAAAGGGTTTAGTCAAGTCGAAGGTTTAGATTACGATGAGACCTACGCCCCCGTAGCGCACTAGAGTCCATCCGAATGTTGTTAGCATATGCCGCACATCGAGGTTTTAAATTGTTTCAAATGGATGTCAAGCCGCATTTTTGAATGAATACATTAAGGAAGAAGTTTACGCTACCAACCTCCGGATTGAAAAATCTAGATAAAGATGTCCATGTCCTTAGACTTAAGAAAGCCCTATATGGACTCAAACAAGCCCCAAGAGCTTGGTAAGAAAGGCTTTCGATCTATCTTAAGTCCAAAGGATTCAACAAAGGTTTAGTCGACCCAACCTTATTCGTTAAAACCGTAGGAAAAGAAATCTTTATAGCCCAAATCTATGTAGATGATATAATTTTTGGAACTACCAACTCGATCCTGCTAAACGAATTCATCTCACTTATGGAAAGTGAATTTGAAATGAATTTAGTGGGAGGGTTAAGTTTCTTCTTAGGTTTACAAATTAAACAAACTAAAGATGGAATATATTTACATCAACAAAAATATACTAAGGACTTAATAAATCGATTTGGAATGCAAGATGCTAAAATAATCAATACACCTATTGCAACTAATGTTAATATAAACGAAGATGTAGAAGGAAAACCCGTTGACCTAAAATACTATAGGAGCGCAATAGGAAGTCTCCTATACTTAACCGCGAGCCGACCCGACATTTTATTCGCGGTAAGTATGTGCGCAAGGTTACAAACCTGTGCCAAGGAGTCTCACCTAACCCTAGTCAAGCGTATCCTTAGATATCTAAAGGGCACGCTAAACGTAGGTATTTGGTACCCTAGATCTACCGAGTTTAATCTAATCGGCTACTCCGACTCCGACTATGCCGGTAGTAAACTCGATAGAAAGAGCACGAGTGGTTGTTGTCAAATCCTACCGAGTCAGTCTAGTGAGTGCGAGGGAAGCGAAAGATTGCGTTGCCTTATCTACCACCGGTTTAATACGTTGCGATGGGTGAGTGTGTCTCTCACTCTCGTGGATGAAGCACACTCTCAAGACTTTAGCTTAATCTTTAACAACATTAAAAGTTAGGTATGTGCATAATAGAGTAGGATTTAAATTTTTCTATATATGTACTCTATTTTTGCTTCTTTTTATGAAATTAGCCTAAGTCTTACCTTAGAAATCATATTGGGAACTTGCTTGGACTTACAAACCCTAAAATATATTTACAAACTTTTTGAGTTAAGGCAAAATGGTGAGAAAGACACAAAAGTAAGGAAGAAAGTAAACAAAATTATAAACTTTTATATTAAGAAATTCCGTTTACTTAAGCAACTATTAAGGGGGAGTAAAAATTATTTTTCAAGAACTCACCTTCACAAGGGGGAGGTTACCTCAAAGGGAGAACTTGAAACAATAATATTTCTCACTCATGCTTAATCTTTATGCTAGCTCATTCATGCTTAATCATTATGCTAGCTCATTCATATTTAATCTTTATGCTAGCTCATTCATGCTTAATCATTATGCTAGCTTACTGTTATGCTTAATTTTTCCTTAACTTTTGTGTCGGTTTGCCATGAATCAAAAAGGGGGAGATTGTTGGTGCAGTGGGCACCAAAGTCGAACCGGTATTTTGATTATGGCAAAAGGCTCAATAGTTAAGGGTATATTTGTTATCTTACGAGCTCAATTAAGTGCGAAATGCTAAAGTTGAGCGGAAGGTTCGCGACCCGGTGGGAACCGAGGTGGTCGCAACGCCAGAGGGACTTCGGAGGAAGCCGAGGTACTCGGGTGGAGACCGGAAGCGAGGCTACAAGGTAAGCTCGTGTGAAAGCGAAGCAAGGTCGTTAAGCGTAGATCCGACCCAATACCTCCAATGGAAGGTCTAGGTCGAGATCAGATGGTTAGAACCATCGCACTTTATATTTTAAGCTAACTTGTATCATACCCAAAACCCTTTGACTACATCCAATGCGCTAGTCAAGTTCCAGCCTCGAGAAGAGCTCGAATTTCAAGCGGGTGAATTTGGACTTGACTCGTGTTTTGGTACAAAGGGTGATGTGGCATCAAGGTGGACATCCAAACCATCACCAAGCTTCCTTGTGGTGGACGCCCAAAATAAGGTGAGTTGGCACAAGATGGTTGGCTCCCATGATGTGGCACAAGTTGAATGGCTCCAACAAGTTGGCGCCCAAGGAGGTTGGAGGTGGCACAAGGTGGTTGGATGAAACACCTCATCCTTGAGTTGGCGCACAAGAAGGTTGGAGGTGGCACAAGGTGGTTGGATGAAACACCTCATCCTCAAGTTGGCGCCCAAGGAGGTTGGATGTGGCACAAGGTGGTTGGATGAAACACCTCATCCTTGAGTTGGCGCACAAGAAGGTTGGAGGTGGCACAAGGTGGTTGGATGAAACACCTCATCCTTGAGTTGGGATAAGAACCTCACCTTGGACACTACCTATGTCTAAATTCATAGATCAATATCCATAAATAGACATGTTCACTCCAAGCAAATACAAGAATTAAAGAGCTCTCAACACGCCGTCGTAACGCCGCTACTACTACTCACATTTGCTACGACGAAGTGCCGCCGACAACGAAAGCTACATCTTCTACTTATAAGAGTTGTCGGTATATTTATTTAAGTTCTACTTCTTTAAATTGTCTTTGTGCTTTAATCGTAACAAGGAAAGGGGGAGTGTCCCTTTGCCTTGATTTCTTTTTGTAATCGTTGCTCCTACCTCCAACGAGGAGGAGTGGTTTTAGTGAATTGCCCTCCGTACGTGATCAAGGATCACTAGGGCCGTGGATTAGCAATCGAAAGATTGTGAACCACGTAAAAATATCTTGTCTACTTTATATTTCCGCTGTGCATTCTCTACTTACTTATTGCAAAAGTTTTTAACGACACCGTATCGCTATTCACCCCCCCCCTCTAGCGACACTTTCGATCCAACATATGTTTGATGCATTTTCAAATAATAATTCTTCCTACCAACATGAAGATAAGTTCTAATGTAAACCTCCCATTACCCAGACATCTATCACTACAAAAATACACCAAAATAGCGACGAAATTTGGCAATGAAAATAATTTGTTGCAAATCTACAATAAAATTTACGATGAATTCCAAATTTCATCGCAAATTAGTAACGAAATTTGCAACAAAACTTTTTTTGTTGCAAACTTATTTACATTTTCAACAAATACATTTTCGTCGTAAATATCGTCGCAATTTTGCAACGAAATTGATTTTTCGTCGCAAATTTACGACGAAAAATAAAATTCGTTGCAAAATTTTGCAACAAAATATAAATCCGTCGTAGAATTCGCAACGAATTATGAATTCATTGCAAAATTTGCAACAAAAATATAATTCATTGCAAATTTTGTGACAAATTTGGCGACGAAAGATTTTCATCGGACATTTTCAATTATTTGTCAAAGAAAATCAACGAAAGAAATTATAAAATTTGCGACGAATTTAATATTCATTGCTAATTTAGCAACGAATTTATTTTTCAATGCCAATTTTACAACGAAATATAAATTTCGTCGTAGAATTTTACAACGAAATATAAATTCGTCGCTAAATTTGCAACGATTTAATAATTTGTTGCAAAATTTGCGATAAATTTAGCAACGAAAATTTTTTCGTTGGTATTTTTATTTAGCGACGAATACTGTCGCCAAATTGGCGATGAATAATCTATTCATCGCCAATTTGGCGATGAATATTCGATTCGTCGCTAATTTGGCGACGAATAATCTTTTTGTCGCCAAATTGGTGACGAATAATCTTTTTGTCGCCAAATTGGCGACGAATATTGCAACAAAATAGATTTCATCCCCAATTTTCCCCTAATTAGCACTCCTTTCCTCCTCGATCCCTCCTCATGCGCTCGCTCGTCCCCTCGATTTGGTACGCTAACTCCTTCTCTTCCCCTCTTCCACTGCCAGTCTTCCACTGCCCAGAGTAGCGGCGTCGCTGTCGCGAGATCGTGGCAGGAGTTGTGACCTTGCAGCGCTTGCCACAAGGTTGCGACATCTTCCGCACCTCATGGCAGCTACTACGACAGCCACCAGCTGCCCAACTGTCGCGGGCAACAACCAGTTGGCGTCGCGGGCAACTGGCAACTGCCGCGGGCACACATCGTAGGGCCACGATGACGCGATAGGGGGTTCATCATCGTCCCTTGGATCGCACACCTAGGTGGTTCATCGCCATCTCTGCTGGAGCATTTGTTCCAAGTTCCGCACGACCCAGTTGGGTCGTTCATCTCTGTCCCTAGATTGCGCACAACTGTTGTGGCGATCCCGTCCCTCCTCATCATGTACTCGGTCATAGTAGAGTTAACATGTTATTCAAATTAAATCAGTAATGTGAAATATAAATACAAAACTATTGTTTTATTTTTCATAGGTTTGTCGTACTTCATTCTTCAGGTGATCCGTGTGTTCTTGAAGTTTTCAGTTGTGAGCTCATCCGTTGCTTCCACCAGGGCAGGTATATATAATATATATTCACAAATTTATAGTATTATCATTTTATAATATATATAATTAATTAATATTTGATTTTAAGTAAAATTTTTATTGTAAATATATAATATTTGTTCGATATGTTATAGTTTGCAATTCAATATCATACAAAAGCACAGTAAGCACTAGAAAAATTTATTTTGAGTATAAATTTATTGTTAGATTAATATGGATGAAATATAGAAAAAATAAAATTAATTCTTGATATAAATTTGGAAACAGGACAAATTGAGAGAGAAAGAGGTTGGATGTATAAAAAGAATTCACCAGTACATCGTGGTTTAACCGATGAATTTATTATTGGGTTGGAACAATTTTTGAATTTTTCTAGTAGCAATGTTGAGTTTATGGATAGGAATAAATTAAGGTGTCTGTGCAAAAAAAATTATAATGGTAAATTTTTTCAATGTGATAAAGTTCAAGAACATCTTTGTAGATTTGATTTTACTTCAAATTATTATAATTGGACACGTCATGATGAACCCTTCATATCCGATGAAGAGGTTAGACGAAACCTACAAAGGACAGTTAGTGGAGATCAAAGATATTATGATCAATTCAATCCATATCAGAGGATGATAGTTGATGCAGTTGGTCATAATTTCAATACCAAATCAAATATTGCAAGTTCTGGTTATCCTCAAACAATTAAACACATGTATACTAGTTATTCATCGTCGTTGGAGGAGGTAGAAGTAACTGGTGCTCATGAAAATGTATACAATGAATCATATCTCAAATTTCAAGACGTGTTGAGAGATGTAGATGAACCCATATAGTTTAGTTGTGACAGTCACATTAAATTATCTCTCATTGCAAGATTGTTGAATGTTAAAGCTGAGCATAATGTGTCCGAAGATTATTTTAATGATTTTGTTGAAGTTATTGGAGAAGTATTGTCGCGTGATCACATAATGCCGAATGATTTTTACAGTATGAAAAAACTTGTGAAAGATTTAGGTCTTCCGATGCAAAGAATTGATGTTTGCAGAGATGGTTGTTTGTTATATTGGGAAAATAATGCAGATTTAGAGACTTATAAATTCTGTAATCGATGTAGATACAAGAGTACCACGAGATTGAATCATAATAAGCAATGTAAATCATTCAGATAAATATTTTATTTGCCTTTAACTCATAGATTGCAAAGACTTTATACATCAAAGGTAATTGCTGAACACATGACTTGGCATGTAAATCATGAAATAGAGGAGGGAGGGGCTAATATGTCATCAATCAGATGTAGAGGTGTGGAAAATTTTTGATAGAACATATCCTAAGTTTGCAAATGAGACTCGAAACATTAGGTTGGATCTATGTATTGATGGATTTGCTCCATTTGACAAATCAGGAAGAACTTATTCTTGCTAGTCAATTATCGTAACTCCGTATAATCTTCCACCGGGTATATGTATGAAAATACCGTATATGTTTTTAATATTTATTATTCCTGACCCTCATAATCCGAAGAAGTTAATAGATGTTTACATGCAACCACTGATTGCCGAGCTGAAATAACTATGGGATGAGGGTGTTTCTACATATGATGTCAATACTAATCAGATGTTCACAATGAGAGCTACGCTTCTTTGGACCGTTAATGATTTTCCTGCTTATGATATGTTATCGGGATGGAGTACCGCGGGGATTTTAGGATGTCAAATATGTATGGAGAGATCAAAGTCATTCAGATTGAAACATAGAAAGAAACCAAGTTATTTTGATTGTCATAGATAATTTTTATCGCCTAATCATAAATTCAGAAGAAATAAAGAAGAATTCACTAAGAATAGAATTGAAAGAACACCTCCACCATTGAGATTCACCTGTCAATTCTTATGGCATAGAGTGCTTAACTTTCAATATGTTATTGAAGAATCAAATATTACAATATATGACTATGAAATTACACATAAATGGACTAAATGGAGTATATTTTGGGATTTACCATATTGGCAGAGTAATTTGATTCATCACAATCTTGATGTAATGCATATTGAGAAGAATATTTTTGATAATCTAATAAATACGATGATGGATATTACTGGAAAAATAAAAGACAATCTTAATGCAAGAAAAAATATGCGTCTCATCTGTAAACGACCTGCCCTTGACATTGATGAAAATAGTAGGGGACCAAAACCAAAAGTAGTTTATACATTGAATAAGGATCAGAAACGGATTGTTTGTGAATGATTGAAATCATTGAGATTTTCTGATGGTTATGTCTCTAATCTTGGCAGATGCATCGATTTGAAGGAATGCAAATTGATTGGTTTGAAAAGTCATGACTGTCATATATTCATGGAAAGACTAATTCCTATTGCTTTTAAGAGCTGTTACCAAATTTTATATGGGGTGCAATTATGGAATTAAGCATTTTCCTTTATGATATTTGCTCGACAGTATTGAGTCATTCACAAATGGAGACATTAGAGAGAGACATTCTGTGAGATATCGAAAAAAAGTATAATAATAATAAAAAAAATTCTGAATTAGTTAATAAATTATCTTATGGAATTTTCAGGAATTTTTAGAAATTTTTCAGGATTTAAACAGAGTTCTTATGATATTATCTAAGGAAAGATTTAATAGACTTTTACAAGGCCTGTTTGGATTATCCGTTATTAGGAAGTTAATAAACATTATTAACCTAAGGGTTTAATTAGAAAACCTAAGTTATACTCCTCCTTATTCTTTTCACGCCGTAACTTCCTCCCTCCTGACTTCTCATGCACAACTGCAATTCTCCTTCTCTTCACTTTTGTCGGTGTCAATCCAGCTCGATCTTTGCCCCGAGCTCGTGTCGGCGCTCCTCATTGTCGCTGCCACATCGGTTGCTGCCGCCAGATCTCACGCTGCCATGCCGATCGGTCTCGTCGTGAGCTGGAGTCGCTATCGCATCGTCGCCTTCTTTGCATTCTCACCATGAGCAGCTCTACAACCAACTATCTCTACCACAACCAAATACCTAGTCGTCAACGGTGATCTTCATCGATCCCTACATATCCATGGTCATCCACCTTTGGATCACCATTTTCCCCTTTTTCTCGCACGTTGCAGTCGCGAACCGGTGTCGCCTCTACTATAGATTGCTACCAATCGCCTCAGTCGAGGGATCTCTAGGTGTTTTGGCTGGCTGGGCGGCCATCCACAACCAATCATTTCCTTGTTCACCATGAGTGATAGGTTGCTTAACATCCCTATTGTGGGTTGCCGCTGTGCAGATCATCTTGAGCGTATTCGTGTCATCCATTGCACTATCAGTTGCCGGACAAATCCTTCAATAGCCTATACATCCAGTTCTGGTAATCTCATTGTCTTCTTGCTATTTTGGATTTATGGACTCTAAGGATTGGTTAGGAGGGAAGCTTATGTCCCTATGATTACAAGTTGTGAGGGTGTTGGAATTGAGTTTCTTTTACATCCAATCCGACAATGGACTCAAATCTAATACCCTGAAGTGGGTCAGGAAACTGTGCAAGGAAGGTTAAGTGTGGTAAGTCCAAATCTAGATGTTTATGGATGCATACTATTGTTACAACTGGTCTAGTAGTTATGAATACTAGATTATATCTATTATATAGATTGTGGTGAAATTTCAGGAACTTGGATCAAGAAGTTGGTGCCATGGATTCAGAACTGGGTAAGTCTTGATTTGTATATGATATCTATGTAATAGGTTGATACAATAGTGTTAATTGGAGAGTTGATTTGGTAATAATGAATGGTATGAGATTGTACCACTATGAAATTTGGTTGATCGATCAGGGATTAGGATTGGGTTAGATTCCTATTCCTATAGATTTATTCTGTTAGTGTTTAGTTATGTTTGTATGTTAATTGCAAGACCATGACTCGGGATTGTCTTTTGGACATGAAGACAATTGGTGTTCTATATATCATGTGGGTAATATTCTACCTTGGTCAGGTAGTTGATTAATCTTAGTGCATGAATTTTGTCAATATTGTACCTTGACTCCACTCATGTTAATCTGTGCTTTATACTTAGTCTTTGCACTTTGAATTATACTGTTGTTGTCATATTTCGATCATCGTTGCTATAAATTATCTATGCTATGGTATGTAGATATTTAGATGCTTAACCATGTATATGTAGCTGAGTATGGATATTGATGTGACTCGGGTCATTAGGAACAATCATTTGGGGGTGGATGGTGTCCTTAATGTAGAGTTAGTGGTTGTATCATCTTACCTTTCGTTGTATAACTATTACGGATCATATGTCTATACATGGTAGTGTGGGTTATCAACGGTGTGTCGCTACAGACTGGAAGTCCTAGCATGGTCGATGGTTAGTTGTATATGACTCTGTGAGGGATAGAGAGTGTGTTGTGGGTGTACGTATGTGTGGTTGTGCATTCATTCCATTTGCATGCATGCTGGCGACTTGTGTTGGGTTTTTGGTACCGCGGCGAGTATGTGTTCGAACATATTTCGTAAACATGTGCACAACGGAAGAATTAAAAAGCAATAAATCTAATTTATTACAATACACCCATCACACGTATGCAAAGTATAATATGTGTAGACATAATCGCAGTTTCAAATTTTACAATAAAAGAAAATTACGCTAGTTATACCTAACGTATCACATACAGCGGAAATGACATAAATCGAAGCAACTCTTGTTAGAATTGCCTCTATCCGTATCCACGCCAAGTACCATCGGGATAGCTTCGCGAAGCTACGAGCCTTGTCTTCGTAGGAGTCACTAGCCTCGTGTCGAAGATGATGTGATCGAGAGAAGATCACAATCCGAATCAAAATTCGGATTCAAAAATGAGTCCCCAAAACTCGCTTCTCCGGAGAGGTATTTGTCAACTGATTGACGAATTCTTAGTCCTCCACCTATGAGGATTACCGGAGATCCAATCCCCAACAATAAAGTCACTGTCGGAGCTCTAAACGTCGTCCAAACGTCGCTCCGACAAGAAGGAAACAAGCTGTCCAAAAACTAGATAGCTTGGTGGACGACTTGGCGCCGGCCAAAGGAGATGGACGGCTAATCCTTGGTCGCCGGAACCAAGGTGGGTCGTCGGAGGGTCGCCGGAGGAGTGGCCGACAGCAATTGTACATCGACATCTAGGGTAGACGGCAGCACAAAAGGGTTGGGCGGCGTGGACTCCTTGGGCGGTGGCAAAGAGAAGAGAGGGAGAGGAGAGGAAGAGTATTTCCAAAAATAAACTTAGGGCTCTCCAAACCTCTAATCGCGTTTTTATAGAGCGCGTGTTTTTTAACCATCAAGAAACCTTCTCCTTAGAGTTATTGGTTCATAACCAAAACTTGTTAACCCGCTCCAATAACTTAAGTTAAAATAAATCGAACTGAGTTGGTCTATTTTAAGTTAAAACGAGCCGAACCAACTTTGGTTCATTCGTTAAAAACAAACCAAATCCCTTTGGTTTATTCTCCACCATTGGATTAGAACCAAACCAATTTGGTTCATCCATCATGTCTTCATAAGACTCGGCCCATCCATGCTTCCATTGCGACGGAAACAATTTCATGCTCACTCCTTGTTTGGTCCAACCAAACCTAGTTTCTCTCGATATGAGAATCTCATTCTCAAGCTCGTTTTAAATCTTTCGGATTACGCTTGTTGTGCGTGTGACCAAATAAGTTCTCGATTTATATTGGTCGTCTATAATTAACCATTAATTATAGAATGATCATGAGTGACACCTAGTAGTATGTCATGATCCCCAATTAATCGAAAAATCAACGGTTGATCCATAAGCATTTCTGAAACCCTTCAGCAGTTACAATAAATCGTGCCCCGTTCCCTTCACGCATCTTATACTGACTTGGTTCATAACATGGTCTATAGTGTCAGTCTCCACTAGGTCGACTACGTCACACCTAGCCTAAGTATCATTTCTTCGTCCTATGAATTCTAGTTACCGCACATTTATCTAAGAGTACCTTTCTCTAAACATGTAATACTTTGGCCAAAGACTTTAGTAATAATCCAACGAGAGGTCATGGGTATACATCTCCTCATAAGGAGTGGGGAATCCTTTATAGGCTATTCAAACACCTCTGAGCATTTCAACTTATACCCAATCATCCCGGGTCCACATCTCCTTGGAGATGCTTGCTTAAGATGTCAAAGCATAAGTCTCCATAACCAAGATGACTTGAATACCGCAAGTCAAAGGAACATCGCACTTAAGCTGCAGTAAGAACTTCATTGACATATTCATATATGCAGAGAACATATGAAGTTTTACAACTGGTCACTCCATTTAACTAGTTACCATAACTAGCATCCATGATTATCTCCGGACATCACAATGTCTCCAGCCAGTGAGAATCAACTGCTTGTATACACCAAAGAGTATACCTCATGCTAGTCTCGACAGAATTGATGGTGTCCAAATCCATCAATTCATCAACTAAGGATAATTCCAATACATCACAATTATACATGTTGAGATACTCACTAGTTGTGATCCAATTACAAATTCTCTCATGCTATGAATCGTATTATGGGCATTCAGTAAATGAGTTTAAGATCTAATCAAATATATAAAAATATGTATACTCAAATAGTGAATCTATATTTATCATATAAATGGTTTAAACATAAGGCGATTGCCTTAGGACACCTCTCATATATTACTAACAACTTGGTCTCCTTTGTGGTTGAGAGGGTCGTCAGTCATTCTGACTCCATGGTTACTTGTGTTAGTAGTAACTAGTGTGAGGGTAGTTCATTTGTTGTGCCGCACTCGACCACTATTGATAGTGATAGTTGGAGTTGCGTGCAGTTGTCCTGGGTGTGTGGCACTCGACCACTCATGGGTAGTGTCAATCGGAGTGGCCAGCAATAGGGACCCCCCAGTGTGTAGCTTATAGCTCTTTAGCTTATCGCTACTTGTTCATACTTCCCACTCGACCACTTGAGAGTAGTGGTTGTTATTGAGTTGGGACAGTTGTCATGTCGTGCCACCTAGGTCACACTGGTATCATGGTAGCGAGTGGGGTGCACAGACATGATCATACATTTGCATTGACATGTGTGAGGGCATTTGTATATATATATATACATATACATATATTTATATATATATATATGTGTGTGTGTGTGTGAGCAATATATATAGATACGGTATATATATATATATATATATATATATATATATATATATATATATATATATATTGTATTGTTGTATTTGTTTGTGCTATGTTTGTTGCATTTGATTGTACATCATCTTGTATGTTATTTGCATGATCTATACTGTTGTGTGGGGGATACAGTGTATGACTTGGATCGGACGGTTGTATGCATTTGACCAGTACCTTGATGTTGAGTAGGTTGGATCATGTATATTGTTGTATTTGTTGTAGTATGTTCGCAAGATCATGTATTAAATACAGAGGTAGTTTTACTCTATCCCTTCGTACATGTTATATTGTTGTATATTTGTTCAGATTGTTTAGGTTGTATCATTGCGGACCATTCAGGTATGCCAATACATTGCATTATGTATAGTTGATCAGTTGGTGGTTTATGCTCTGTTTAGATTTACACTGATAGTTGTTTGTTATCACCTCTACGACTATATACTGTTGATCTCCATCAATATATATATTTTCATCTCCATTTGTATATCTATTGCCCTTTATATGTTAGTTGCTGATCATGCACTATCTTGCATATTACCGCTGAGTTTTATACTCACCACTACAGACCCTGGGTTTTCTTGTCGCACAGGTAAAAGGTAGAAGATTTCTTGGATGCTCGGAGCACCGCCAGCTGATCCCATCTCACCTCGAGTATTTGGATTGTAATCCATATTGGCGTTGTATATTTTGGATTTTTATCTTATATTATTTCCATTGTTTGGTAATCGGTTATGTTGTTATGTATTTGGTTTCGATCATGTTTTCTTGTTATGTCAAAGTCATACCGGTATGCATGTATTTGAGTCTTTGTATTTTTTTTATCGTTGGTGTGTTCCGCTGTGACTGTGGTTATATACTTCTATATGTTGTGTAGTTGTGGTCGGAAGGCTATGTATCAATAGGGAATTGTATCACGTACAGGGGAGATGTTGTCCGATTTTCGGGCTCGGCATACTCTCGGGGCATGACAATTTATTAGTATCATAGCCCTAGGTTGCGAAGTCCACTTTCATATTTTATTTAAGTTTGGACATCGAGTTTTGTTTTACTCGGTTTTGGTTTTGTGAGTTTTGGGAATTTTGGCTGTTGCGGAACATCTCCGAGCTGCAAGTTTTAAGGTATACTAATTGTTATCACATATTCTTGTTTGCTATGCATCTAGTTGTTTATAACTAGGAATGACATGTAGTGTGTTAGTTGCTATTTGTAACCGTGGTTGAGTTGACCATGGCTATGACATTTGAGTTTATTAGACATGTACATGCTTTTGAAAAGGCAAATTACCTTTGAGAGTCAATTGATACCGAGTCGAAAAGCAGGGTCTGGTAGTCACATTTCTTATGGAGATCAAAGATTACAGTCTTAGAGATTTTCACCTAGTTATGCTAGTCAAATCATTACCCGTGGGGTAATGGACAAATGAGTCTACTATTGTTGATGCAGACGGTAGAGGATTAATATATGGTGTTTCATAGGGATTTTGATCCCTGAGTTGTGCATGTGGGGTTGTATAACTTTGAAAATGCTTTTGAGTACTTAATCTGTGTGATGTAGAGAAAGTAGAGTTAGTTGCATACCATTATCGGGATCGAGTAGGTACTTGGTGGAAGAGGTAGGAAATAACCTTCGGGGAATAGGATAGATATCACTTGGTCACGATTTAGTGATGTTGGGAGAGAGTATTTCTCCCATGTTATTTCCTTTGACTTGTTGTCAGGTAATTCTTGAGCTTCAAATAGGATGATTGTTTGGTAATGGAAGTACCATGCAGAGTTGTTAGACTTGCAGAGATTATGACCACCTAATGCTCAAGAATGTGAAGGGATGTTTTAAGCCACCCACAGTTTATTGGCTTACATTCGGATTAGGATGTTGAATCTTCTATCAGATCCTGCCGGAAGACATTGGATCGAGTTATGAGTTTATAAATGACTCCGTACAAGTGTTTAAGAGTTGAAGACTGATAAGCAGATATTGTAGGTCAAATTATTAGAATCAGAAGTTTCCAAATGTTGGATAAAAGGAGCAAGATCAGAGTCATAGGCCACGAGCTACTATTGGAGAGTTTTTCCGATCATAGAAGACCAACCGCAGATCGTCAAAACTATCTCATGTTGTTAGCGAAATCAAAGGAAAGACTCCAGATTATGTGCGTGCAGTGCGGATCACGAAGACACATAGAGTCGGATTATCTGTTGGATCAGATTATATATCTGTTACTATTGTAAGCAACCAGCATATATGAGGAGGTGTACTTTGAAGACTCAGTTGAAGACCATTGACATTGCTTTCAGGAGGATGATTCAAAATCTCGACAGCAGAGATCATCACAGAAGATTGGGTTATCAGACTAGCAGCGATCTACTACTTCAGGCATAGTTGAGGTTCTTTGATACTTCCCTCCAGGGGAAACGATTTACTCAGCAGTATCAGCAGAAGACATCTTAGAAGACTCAAGCGTCCAGTCAACAACAACTGTCATCACCTCAGGTGCATCGTCTATAGTATTTGCAGAGTTGGAGTGTGCTACGATGTTGGTAGTTATTCAACATTTTATAGTCGATGGTGTACTCTTTACCAGTACAACAATGTTTACCACCTCCATTGTAGTCATTTTGGTTTGAATCATAGTTTCAGCAGTTGATTTCAGTTCCTCCATGATAGTTCTTCTGCATCTATCGGAACTTAGCCGTCAAAAATAGAAGTTGGATGAGCTTACATATCTACTCGAGAGGAGATGTAGAGGGTAAGGATTGATTGTTCAGAGTATTACTTTAGTTTACCCTCTTGGTTGATATATTGTGAGATACTGATAGTTTACAGGTATCTATGTCTAGAACATTCTTAGTTTGGATTAGAAGGGTTCTTATACTTTGACTTGTGGGTCGGTGGTATCTCTACCGTTAGGTGAGAGATTGACCAACAACTAAGAAGTCAAGGGTGAAGGTGGGGAAACTTCGCTTCCCACTTCAACATGGTCGCTTGTTCATGGCGATCCCGTCTATGTCCCCGAATAAAAAAATTTATCCTTGACAAAGATGAATTACCCAAGCTACCATTTCATCGTCGTGCTATTCGATTAGAGTAGTCACTTGAACAAACTTGTTGTTCAAGCAACCAACCTCTATTCTACGATTAGCCGCAGAATAGACGATGTACGGATCGCCGACTTTTGCATTTGTATTCGGGGTCCAAGTAAATTAGTCACATAATAAAAACATACAACAAGCATATAATTGAAAAATAATTAGAGACATAATACAAAAGAATATAAACAAGCATTATACCTTTCGATCTTCTATTATATGTCCTTCCTCCTTTTGGACGTCGTGTGGGCGACGATCTTCCAAAAGTCGAAGCCTCCTAGATCACCAAACTTCCTTTCCTTGTTCACACCGAACAAAGGAAGATGATAAAACAAATATCTTCTCCTTCCTTTAACCGACCACCAAGCTCCAACCTTGATGCTTGCCGCTAGCCAAAAAGAGAATAGAAGAGGAAGTGGGCGCCGACCAAGAGCTCCAAGGAATCACCCTAACCCTTGTTTCCACCGGCCAAGGAGAAGAAGAAGAAGAGGTTGGATGCTGGCCAAGGTTGAGAGAAGGAAAGGGGCGCCGGCCAAAACCCTAGGAAAAACCTTCCAAAAGTGTGGCCGCCCAAGCCTCAAGCCTTAGCCGCCCAAACCCTAATCCCCTCTTTAATTGTATTTCCACCCAAGCCATAGGCCCTTATTTATAGAGTTAGGCTTAAGCCTCCTTTTAATCTCCACCATTGGTTCTAGGGATTTAATCTCAACTGTCGGATCTAGAGATTTAATCTCAACCGTCGAATCTAGAGATTTAATCTCCACCGTTGGATCTAGAGTTTTATTTTCCATCATCGGATCTAGGCTCCATGAGGTTGTAATAGGCTACAATAGGGACCATGAGGAGGAGTTGGATCTTGGCCACCTAATGGATCAAGCCCACATAAAGTTCGATCCATTAATGATAATCCATTCCACTAGAGGATTATCATTGATCTACCTCACCAACCCCCATAAATTAATATGGGATCAATATATTATTTGTATATTTTTTCCCCATGTTTAAGATCTCGAATGTCCGTCGATTAATTAATTTACTGACAATTAATTAATCAACATCTAACTCCATGAGTAGTACCGCTCAACCTTATCATCATGCCGGACCAAGTCCACCTGCAGGGTTTACATGATGAACCTTATGAGCTCCTCAAGGGGACATCATCATCCTAATATATAGTACACGGTTTCCTCCTATAATCAACAACACACCATATAAATAATATCATTTCCTAACTTACCGAGCCTATCGATTTACTCTATAAATCTCTCCCAGTGGTAAATTAAAGAAATGAATACTAAGTATATGTGCCCGTTATTATATCGGGATTAAGAGCGTGCACAAAATAATATCTGAGATCCGATTAGATTATGTAGTCAGCAATAAATCGAATCACCTCTATGTCGATCTTGTTCAATACACACAAAGTGTACTAGTGTAATTCTATGGTCAAGACAAACCAATACCAAATTACACTACAACCATACCAATAGTTTGCCCATAACCATCTCGGTTGTGAGCCTTTACTTATACTTTACAAGGAACTGATAACATGATCTCCTGTGTGACACTACACACCATGTTTTCTACAATGTAATGTATTAGAAAAAATGCATAACCATAAATATGCAAAAAATGATCATGTGATTCTTATTTCAAAACTAAAGATGTTCATACAAAAGATAGATTTTTCAGTATACATCCCAACAATCTCCCACTTATACTCAAAGACTATGTTGTCCTCATACTGCCATACATCTGATTCCCATTCTTTTCACATGGCTATCAAAATCTCTCGCTGGAAGGGCCTTAGTGAAGAGATCTGCTAGGTTATCCTCTGATGCAATCTTGGCCACAACAACTTCTCCTCGCTTTATGATTTCTCGTATCAGGTGGTACTTGCGCTCTATGTGTTTACTTGCCTTATGTGCTCGTGGTTCCTTCGAGTTTGCAACTACACCACTGTTATCACAATAAATTGTGATAGTTCTAGGCAAACCAGGAATCACATCCAAGTCCATCAAGAAGTTCCTGAGTCATACAACTTCTTTGGCCACCTCAGAGGCTGCCACATACTCAGCTTCCATGGTAGAGTCCGCCACGCATTTCTGCTTGACACTCCTCCATACAATAGCTCCACCTCCCAAAGTAAACACAAAACCTGAGGTAGACTTACTGTTATCCCTATCTGATTGGAAGTAGAAATCTGTGTAACCCACAGGGAGTAATTGGTCTGTTTGGTAAACTAGCATATAATCCCTAGTCCTTCTCAGGTACTTCAATATATGCTTTACCGCAGTCCAATGTCTCTATCCTGGATTACTCTGATATCTGCTAACCATGTCAATCGTAAAGCAGATATCCGGTCTCGTACATAGCATCGCATACATGAGGCTTCATAATGCCGAAGCATAAGGAACCACCTTCATCTCCATTATCTCCTTAGATGTTCTAGGACACATCTCCTTAGATAAAGGAACTCCATGCCTAAAAGGTAGAAAACCTTTCTTGGCATTTTGCATGCTAAAACGATCCATAATGGTGTCTATGAATGAAGCTTGAGATAAGCACAACATCCTTTTCTTGCGATCCCTTATAACCTTGATCCCAAGGATGTTTCCCACTTCTCCCAAGTCCTTCATATCAAACTGTTTGGACAACCATACCCTTACGTCTGATAACAACTTGACATTGTTGCCAATTAACAAAATGCCATCTACGTATAGTACAAGAAATACCACTACGTTTTCATCACATCTCTTGTATACACAAGACTCATCCGGACTTTGAATAAATCCATAAGACTAGATTACCTCATCAAAGCGAATGTTTCAAGATCTCGAAGCTTGCTTCAATCCATAAATGGATTGATTAAGCTTGCACACAAGATGCTCTTTGCCCTTTGCAATGAATCCCTCTGGTTGCTTCATATAGATGTTTTACTCAAGACTTCCATTAAGGAAAGCTGTCTTGACATCCATCTGTCATACCTCATAATTCATATGAGCAGCAATACATAAGAGAATCTGGATAGACTTAAGCATGACTACCGGCGAAAAGGTCTCCTCATAATCGATACCATTTTTTTGAGTATACCCCTTCGCAACAAGCCTCGCTTTGAAGCTCTCAACCTTCCCGTCTATTCCTCTCTTTCTTTTGTAGATCCACTTGCATCCAATGACTTTTACACCATTGGGTGGTTCTACTAGCTCCCATACCTGATTTGAATCCATAGATTCAATCTCAACATTCATTGCACTTTGCCAAGATACCGCATCTTTATATTGGATTGCCTCGTCATATGTCTAGGGATTAGGTTCATGTTCGCTAGGGACCAAATCAGAAGATTCTCCCAAAAATATGAATCTATCAGGCTGTCTCACAACCCTCCCAGTACGATGAGGTATCACCTGTGTATGCTCTGTGACATACGGTGCAGTGACTTGTGGTATATCCTCTTGTACCGGTGGTACTGAAGTAGTGACTTCCCCTTTCAATTCCTCCAGAACAATCTTACTCATGGGCTTGTGGTTCATTACATAGTCTTCCTCTATAAATCTGGCATTCCTGCTAACGATCACCCTTTGATCTCTAGGACTATAAAACAAACCTCCTTTCGTTCCTCTAGGATAGCCAACGAACATGCATACTTCTATATGAGGTCCCAACTTACCAGTATTTGCCTTCAGCACATGTACTGGACTCCCCTAAATCCGAATATGTCTTAGACTAGGCTTTCGCCCAGTCCACAATTCTGTGGGAGTAGAAGGCACTGATTTAGATGGAACTAAGTTCAAAATATACACTGTCGTATCTAGAGCATACCCCCAGAACAAATCTGGCAACTCAGAATAACTCATCATCGATCTAACCATCTCCATAAGAGTCCTATTCCTTCGCTCTACTACACCATTCTGCTGGGGTGTGCCAGGTGAAGACAATTGAGATTGAATCCCTGCCTCTGATAAGTAATTCCTAAACTCTCCCAAGAGGTACTCACCACCACGATCAGATCGTAGTGTCTTGATACTTTTACCTTGATGTTTCTCCACATCATCCTTGAATTCTTTGAACTTGTCAAAGCATCAGACTTGCGGCACATCAAGTAAATGTATCCATATCTTGAATAATCGTCTATGAAAGAGACGAAATACTCAAAACCACCTCTTGCCTGGATAGACATAGAACCACACAAATCAGAATGAACCAATTCCAACACATATTTGGCTCTATACCCCTTGGTCTTGAAAGGCCTCTTGGTCATTTTACCTTCCAAATAGGACTCACAGGTTGGGAAGTCTTCCACCACTAATGAACTTAGAGGTCCACCAGCTATCAACCTTTGAATTCTGCATAGATTAATATGACCAAGCCTTAGATGACAAAGATATGTTTGGTTCATCTTCGAAGGTTCTTTTCTTTTATTAGAATTAGAAGATGAGTTATTTACTTCTATTTGCATCGTGGGAGCTTTTGGTTCGAGTGTATAAAAATTTCCTATCAATGCACCAGAACAGATAATCTCCCTATTCCTTTTTATAACAACTCTGTCATTAAAAGAAATAGAATATCCATCCATAAATAATTTAGAAACCGAAATCAAATTCTTTCTAAATAAAGGTACATAAAGGTAATTTTTAAGAACCAAAACTTTATTCCTCTTAAAAGACAAATAAACATCTCCCACTGCAATAGCCGCCACCTTTGTGGCATCACCCAAGTATACGATAATCTCTCCCTCATCCAGTTGTCTGGTTTCCTGGAACCCCTGCAAAGTATTGCAGACATGATCAGTGGCTCCCGTATCTACACACTAGGTGCCGGTAGATAACACCGCTAAACATGTTTCAACGACTAGACCAAAAGATATACATTTGTTCTGCTTCCGATTGGGGCAGTCCTTCTTCTAGTGTCCAGTCTACTTGCAAGTGAAGCACTTGCCTTTCGACTTCTTCACTCCTCCCTGAGTTCCTCCCACCACCTTTGCCCCATCTTGTTTCTTCTTCTTTTTGCCTTTCGGCTTAGAAGGAGAAACCTTTTGGGCAACCATGGCTTGTGCCTGAGCACTCTCACGAAATAGCCCCTCTGTCGCCTGGAGTTCTGTCAGAAGCTTTGCCAACGAATACAACCTTTTATTCATGTTGTAGTTCAGGCGAAACTGCTCAAAACTCCTAGGTAGAGATTGGAGAATGATATTGATCTGGGTTTCTCCATCGATCTCATCTCCAAGGACTTCCAGCTCATTCAAATGAGCCATCATCTTGAGAAAATGATCCCTCACGGGTGTTCCCTCGATCATGGTGGTCATCATCAAGTTCCTCATGGCTTCCTACCTAGCAGCCCGATTCTGGTGTCCGAAAAGTTCTTTGAGATTGAGCACCATGTCATAAGTAGTGGGAATGACTTGATGCTGATGTTGTAGTACATTTGACATATATGCCAATATGTAATACCGCGCCATCTCATCGGCCTTAATCCACTTCATATAACTCTCCTTCTCCTTTTCCCCAGAATCATCCGTAGGCTTAGGAGGGCACTCTTCGAGGAGTACATATTTGTATTCCTTAGTAGTCAAGACAATGTCAAGATTCCTCTTCCAATCAACTTAATTGGGTCCAGTAAGTTTATTTTCTTTCAGTATCACAGCAAGCGGGTTGAAAGTCATTTTGAAAAACCTAAGAATCACATAGATCAAAACATTATATTTCAAAAAATTATTGATTCCTCAAACAATAAAATTTTAAAATCAACCAACACCTCAAAACACTGAGAATATCGTATGCCACGATAGTTTGGACGTATACGAATTCTACATTTGTAAGAGGAGGTTTCACCCATTAATTTTACTATCTTGTCAACTTAACATTTTGACAAATAAAATTAATAGTTGGTTCCTCTTCATCCCTACAAATAAAAGCAGTGACTCTGATGGGGAGGATACTTATATTTGTATTTAAGTGTTCACCATTACTCGGTACCAAGGTAATTATCTCGGGTTATGTGCCTTTCGATGGGGAAGTACACATGCTCCTTAATAATTTCTTATAACGATATTCGACCTTGTGATCCGCAAATAAACTCATCCGATGTGGAGGAAGGCACTCGGAGCTGACGCGCAAGTTTGTTTGCATCACATGTCCAATCGTAATGGAGGCCGTGGGAATTTATAAAAATATCCCTCTCCCACTTAGTAATTTAAAATTGAGGAATTTTCTAGCCTACGACATGCATATCAAACAATAAGCAATAAATATGAAAAAGAAATATTTTCTAACTATTATGGCTTTTGTCTGCAATATGCCTCCCGTCATATCGCCATCTCGTCCGCTCCTCCCTACGCCATGTACAAGCCATCCGGAGATCCAAGCTTAGAAAAAAAACTATTTTAATTTACATCCATCGATCCTATACTCCATGAAGGAGTGTACATGAAATCTAGATCGAAAGTAAACTAAAATAAAAAGAGTGGCTAAATAATACCGTATTTAAATACAAAATTAAATACTAGTTTCGTCAACCCCGAGGATTCAAATAATATACAATTACACACATACAATCACATACACACATATGACCATAATAGTTGGATCCTATGCCTATAACCAAAAAGTTAACCTACGCACATCCTACTATTATCCGGCACATATAGTATATGAAAAAGTGCATAAAATTAACCAAATCCTAAACATACAAAATCGAAAACCGTGGCTCTGATTCCACTTGAAGGTGGGGAAACTTCGCTTCCCACTTCAACACGGTCGCTTGTTCATGGCGATCCCGTCTACGTCCCCGGATAAAAAAAATTTATCCTTGACAAAGATGGATTACCCAAGCTACCATTTCATCGTCGTGCTATTCGATTAGAGTAGTCACTTGAACAAACTTCTTGTTCAAGCAACCAACCTCTATTCTACGATTAGCCACGAAATAGACGATGTACAGATCGCCAGCTTTTGTATTTGTATTCGGGGTCCAAGTAAATTAGCCACATAATAAAAACATACAAAATGCATATAATTGAAAAATAATTATAGACATAATACAAAAGAATATAAACAAGCATTATACCTCTCGATCTTCTATTGTATGTCCTTCCTCCTTTTGGACGTCATGTCGGTGACGATCTTCCCAAAGTCGAAGCCTCCTAGATCACCAAACTTCCTTTCCTTGTTCACACCGAACAAAGGAAGATGATAAAACAAATCTCTTCTCCTTCCTTTAACCGACCACCAAGCTCCAACCTTGATGCTTGCCGCTGGCCAAAAAGAGAATAGAAGAGGAAGTGGGCGCCGGCCAAGAGCTCCAAGGAATCACCCTAACCCTTGTTTCCACTGGCCAAGGAGAAGAGGAAGAAGAGGTTGGATGCCAACCAAGGTTGAGAGAAGGAAAGGGGCGCCGGCCAAAACCCTAGGAAAAACCTTTCAAAAGTGTGGCCGCCCAAGCCTCCAAGCCTTAGCCGCCCAAACCCTAATCCCCTCTTCAATTGTATTGCCGCCCAAGCCATAAGCACTTATTTATAGAGTTAGGCTTAAGCCTCCTTTTAATCTCCACCGTTGGTTCTAGGGATTTAATCTCAACTGTCGGATATAGAGATTTAATCTCAACCGTCGAATCTAGAGATTTAATCTCCACCGTCGGATCTAGAGTTTTATTTTCCATCATCGGATCTAGGCTCCATGAGATTTTAAAAGGCTACAATAGGGACCATGAGGAGGAGTTGGATCTTGGCCACCCAATGGATCAAGCCCACATTGTCACGCCCCGAGAGTATGCCGTGCCGAAAAGCAAACGGACGACATCTCCCCTGTACGTGGCAACATATCGGGTAAATACAAGGCTCGTAGGCCCACAACTACATAACATATATATGGACAATACTAAACAATACAACCACAACAACACAAAGGTGCGCACCGGTGCGACTCTAACATACTACACAAAAACAACATATAAACCAATAGCCAAATACAACACTGATTATACATGACCATAATACAAAACAACAGTGGAAGCAAATACGTGGAAAACCCCAATTGTTCGGTGTGAGATGGGATCAGCTGGCAGAGCTCCAAACGTCCAAGAAAATCTTCTACCTGTTACCTGGGCGATAGGAAACCCAGGGTCTGGGGTGGTAAGTATAAACTCAGGGGTAATATATAGAAAGTGCATGAACAACATATAAAGATATAGAGATCTATAAGTATACATGTGAAGATCTACAGGTATACAGCATGAGTCCAATAGACATACAGTCCTATCCAAATCTACTAACAAGTAACCACAGTATAGTCATACTCAATGTATATGCTAAACTGATCCACTGAACATGAAGGAATGTATCAACGTACCTGACGGTCTACAACACCATAAGCTATATCATCCTGAACAGATATACAATAACATAACCCATATAACGTATAAGGTCAATCCCATACTTGACCAAACAATCAAACATATGAACATTATATAATCACATGTAATAACATCCCGGTCCATACTACACTATGACATGACGCTAATCTAGTGCATACAACGGTCTAGACTAACACATATATCATGCTCAACACACAGCAGTATATAATATGCAAATGACATGTATTATGATGTACAAACATATGCAGCAAACAAATGCAGCATCTCACAGGCATATGTAAAACATATATCGAATACATGCATACAAATATATCAATAATGCATATGCATGACCATGTCTGCGGACCCGTCCAACCATGACCCCAGTATGGCCTGGGTGGCATGACATGACAACTATCCCGACTCTAGCCGCCACCACTCTGGAGTGACCGAGTTGGGTAGTATGAAACAGTAGCTAGCCGCTATAGAGCTATATGCTACTCACACGGGGGTCCCTGCTGCTAGCCGCTCCGTCCCTACCCATGAGTAGACGAGCACCGCACCCAGGACAACTGCACATCACACGACCACCATCTATAGTGGGTGAGGGCGCTAACTACCACTCCGCACAGTGGCTAAGTGCGCATCTCCAGCTACCACCATCCATAGTGGCCGAGAACGACACGCACAATAATGCTCTGCCCTCAACCCTTCTACCACTACCCTGAGTGGCCGGGGAGGTAGGATGACTGACGACTCATCTCAACCACAAGGGAGACCCAGTCAACAACATGCATGCAAATGTAATGATGCATAGCTCCACACAAGTATCCTCACAACACTCCCTATCTCATGGGGAGTCCTGGTCAACCAAAAGTCAACTATGCAAGGACTACAATCCACAAGACTTTCTTTATCGCACAAAGAGTCATACACATCTGACAGTCAACCACGCTAAGACCTCTAGTCAGTAGCGAGATACTATCGACCATCCATATAACCATACACAGATATACGATCTATAATGGATATACAATCATGCTAGGACCACTAGTCCATAACCACATACTGACAACCACACACATTTATCTATGCATAGACAACTAGATCCACCATAGATGCACAACTAATATGTGTACGATACAACAATCTACTCCATAACCCAAACCATCACCTAACCCTAGTGATGCAACACAATAATCCAATCTGAGGTCACAAGGATAACCCTAACCACCTGTACTTACTGAACATCCATCAGCTAACACATAATAGGGTTTATAGTTCCTATCCATGTTAGATAATCAATGAAGTAACGGAGTATATATCTCAAAGGTCAAGGCAGTACAAGCATATGATTAAATAAGAGTGAATCTAAGATCAAAGTGTAGGATCGAAGTGAGCGCTAGAGGGGGGGGGGGGTGAATAGCGCAAAACCTTTTTCTTCTTTTACGAGTTCGTATCAAAACAAATAAGTGCAGCGGAAAGATAAATGAAACAAAAAGAGACAAGTTTATTTTTTTACTTGGTTCGTAGCCTTCGGCTACTACTCCAAGGCCCTAACGGTCCTAGACCGTGTACGGAGGGCAATTCACTAAAACACTCCTCCTCGTTGGAGGTAGGAGTTTGACGATTACAAAAAAAACTTTCGAAGCAAAATGATAGAGAGACAAACCCTCTCTTCTATTAAAAGTAAAATGCAACGATAGAAAACTCTCGAGTAAAATAATTGCAATATTGAAAACAAGGATTATACCAACAACTAAAAAGAAAGAACTTAAGCTAGGGTTGTTGGCAGCACTTCGTTGTCGTAGAGTCGTCGGAGAGTCGCAGCGTTGTGGAAGCTTTTGAGCACTTAGAAATTAATGAAAAACCCTAGGTTTGGCCCTCCTTTTATAGCCTTTAAGCCCCTCAACGAATGAGTCTTCAACCAATCACAAATGCGCACAAAACTCCTTGAAAAATGGTGATAAAGCTTGACTCCTCGAGGCTGATTTTTGACCACCGGTTGAACTGATTTCTTGGCCGGTTGAACTGATGGCTCAGCAGTTGAACTGATCCTTGGCCGGTTGAACTGATATCTCAGCAGTTGAACTGATCCTTTGCCGTTGAACTGATTTCGGACTTTTCGACTATAATAAAGAGTTAGCTCGAAAAACATAATTTCCGACGGTTCGTTGATCGTCCGATCTCGACCTAGACCATCTATAGGATGTCTTTGGTGGATCTACGCTAAGATCATCCCGTAAAGAGGATACGACCTACTTACGCCGCACATGAGCTTACCTCGATACTTATGTGTCGCTTTTGCTTCCGGCCTTCCACTCAATTCCTTCGGCTCCCTCCGAAGTCTCTTGAGTGTCACCCGACCACCGCGGCTTCCTCCGGGTGTCGCTAGCCTTCAGCTCCAGCGTTGAGACTTTTCTGCACACTTGATTTAGCTCGTGAGATAACAATATATGCTTAACTTTGTATCGTTTGCTATAATCAAAACTTAGGTTCGACTTAGGTGCCTACTGCACCAACAATCTCCCCCTTTTTGATTTATGGCAAACCCACATACAAAGTTAAGTAAATAGCAAGCATGAAGAATAATAATGTGCATGAGAAACAAAAAATATGAAGATTAAGTTGGAGTAGTAAGGATTTTCTTCAAATACTCCCCCTTGAGGAAACCTCCCCCTAGACCGAGGGTGAGTCTTTGAAGAAAGACCTTAATCCTCCCCCTTGAGGGTTGCTTTAAGTAATTAACATTACTTAAAGTTGGCCTTAGCAAAACATTTTAGTTAAGCCCTTTCTCCCCCTTAAGTAAAACATTAATGACATAAAGATTTGTTAAAAGTTATAGAATACGCTTTAAGTAAAACGAGACACAAATACGTTTAAGTTAAGAATTATTTAACTTTTGTCAAAAGTTAAATAAGTTTTAACTTTTGGTAAAAAAAATTTGTTTTGACCCCTTAACTTTGGCCTTTTTCTCCCTTTGCCATATCGAAAAGAGTAAGGGTGTGTGTGGAAAAAAGTTAATTTTAAAATCCAAGCATGTTCCACATTATTTTGAAAATAATATACTGAAAATAAGTTCATCTATAAAATGTTCGACTCATATTTGGCTTGATTGATATGAAAGATCAACCACCTAGTCGTAGCCTGCTAGTAAGTATGATTATACTCCATGGTTCATAGCGATGCACTAGCTCTACATCCGAACTGTGAGTAAGGTCCTAACATCTCACGCCCATCTACGTATATACACAAACACATTAGTCCTATGTGTTGTGAGATGTATTGGCTCCTTAAATCTATAGGTGCATGATATCTAAGGTATGTCCTATGCTAGTTCCATGAAAAAAAGTAAGAAATAGTAGTAAGAAAATATAATTTGCAAGTTCCTATTCTATTACGCACATGCCCAATTTTCGTCTCAAGAGACTAAATTCGGCTTCGGGTAGTGGTTTAGTAAAAATGTACGCTAGGTTAGACTTCGAGTCAACATATTCGAGTTGTATGGAGCCATTGGCTACATGTTCTCGAATGAAATGGTGTTTTACCTCTATATGCTTTGTTCTTGAATGACATATAGGGTTCTTAGTTCGATTTATCGAACTTATGTTGTCTACTTAAAATTTTAGTTTTGGTGAAGTCCAACCTAAAGTCTCGAGAGGGTGCTTCATCCAAAGAAGCTGAGTTACACACTCACCCATCGCAACGTATTCGGCTTCGGTGGTAGATAAGGCAACACAATGTTGCTTCCTACTGCACCAACTCACTAGACTCGAGCCGAGTAGTTGACAACAACCACTCGTGCTTTTTCTATCGAGCTTACTACCGGCAAAGTCCGAATCGGAGTAGCCGGTTAGTTCGAACTCGGTAGATCTAGGATACCAAATACCGACATTAAGTGTACCCTTTAGATATCTAAGGATACGCTTGACTAGGGTTAGATGAGACTCCTTAGCACAGGTTTGAAACCTTGCGCACATACTTACTGCGAATAGGATGTCGGGTCGACTCGCAGTTAAGTATAGGAGACTTCCTATCGCGCTCCTATAGTACTTTAAGTCAATGGACTTACTTTCTAGGTCTTCTCCTCTGTTAACATTAATCGCCATTGGGGTGTTTATTATCTTAGCGTCTTGCATTCCAAATCTTTTAATTAACTCCTTAGTGTATTTTTGTTGATATAGGTATATACCATCCTTAGTTTGTTTAATTTGTAGACCTAAAAAGAAACTTAACTCGCCTACCAAGTTCATTTCGAACTCACTTTCCATGAGTGAAACGAACTCGTTTAGTAAGGCTGAGTTAGAGGTTCCAAAAATTATGTCGTCTACGTAAATTTGAGCTACGAATATTTCTTTACCTAAGGTTTTTACGAAGAGAGTTGGGTCAACTAAGCCTTGGTTAAACCCTTTTGACTTGAGATGGATTGAAAGTCTCTCGTACCAAGCTCGAGGAGCTTGTTTAAGTCCATAGAGAGCTTTCTTAAGTTTTAGAACATGGTCGGGTTTATCTAGATTTTCGAATCCAGGGGGTTGGCTAACATAAACTTCTTCTTTAATGTATCCATTTAGGAATGCCGACTTAACATCCATTTGAAACAGCTTAAATCCTCGATGTGCAACATAAGCTAGCAACATTCGAATGGATTCGAGTCTAGCTACTGGGGCATAGGTTTCGTCGTAATCTAAGCCTTCGACTTGGCTAAATCCTTTGGCGACTAACCGAGCCTTGTTTCTAACTACTTCACCTTTATCATCAAGCTTATTTCAAAACACCCACCTTGTTCCAATTATCGTTTTGTCTTTAGGTGGTGGTACTAATTCCCACACTTCGTTCCTAGTAAATTGAGCTAGCTCTTCTTGCATTGCAATAATCCAATCGGGATCAAGAAGAGCTTGTTCAATTGATTTGGGTTCTATCTTTGAAATTAAGGAAATTTGACTAAGGTTCCTATAGGATGCTCTAGTTCGAACTCCTAGATTAGGATCTCCTATCACTTGATCGATAGGGTGGTTAGTATGAGTCCTAGATTGGGTTGGGTTTGTGTCACCTAATGCTTGATCAATGGGGTGACTTGGTTGAACACTAGTTTGGTTGGAGTCATCTATCACTTGATCAATAGAGTGACTAGGTTGACTTAGGTTAGGATTAACACTAGACCTGATCTCCGGATCAGAGTAAGGTCTAGTATGAATCGGCTCGCTAATTGGGGTTGCCGGGGGTTTTGTAGGTTCATGTCCTTCATCGAATACTACATTGATAGTCTCCTCGACTCTAAGGGTGTCGTGGTTATATACTCTATAAGCTCTACTTGTAGTCGAGTATCCTAGAAAGATTCCGGTCGTGGTTTTGGATGTAAATTTTCCTAGGTAATCCTTAGTGTTTAGGATATGTACCTTACACCCAAATACCCTAAAGTACTTGATGTTAGGTATTTTATCGTGATAAATCTCGTACGAGGTCTTAAGGTGCCTCTTTACCATAAGGATCCTATTTTGGACATAGCAAGTCGCTAACGGCCGCCAAAACCTATCGGGTAGGTCGTATTCGTTCAACATGGTCCTAGCGGCTTCTTGTAGAGTTCGGTTTTTCCGCTCCACTAGGCCATTTTGTTGAGGGGTCCTAGGGCAAGAGAATTCATGGTGGTATCCATTTAGGTTACAGAAGTCGGTGAACCTTTGATTTTCGAATTCACCACCATGATCGCTTCTAAGTCTTTTAACCTTAAGGTCTTTTTGATTCTCGATTAATTTGAATAGATTGATTAATTGATCTAGGGTATCATTTTTATGTTTGATGAACCTAACCTGTGAACTCGAGTAGTCGCCAATTATGACTAAGCAATATTGACTTCTATTGAGTGACTTGGCTCCATGTGAATCAAATAGATCCATATGCAAGAGCTCACACTTGAGGTTTGTTCTGGTTAGTTAACTTGTGTTGTGTCCTAGGTTGTTTTCCTTGTTGACAAGCATTACTGCATTTTATTAACCAAGTTGTTGAGGTTGGTAAACCTCTGACTAAGCCACTCTGACTCATCTTGTGGACGAGTCTTGGGTGCGAGTGACCGAGTCGTCGGTGCCACAACCATGATTCCTCTTCCTGTGTCATAAGACATTTGGCTGAGGATTTGATTAAGTTCATTGTATAAATGTTATTTGTCCTAGTTCCTTTGAGTATTGTTTTAGCTGTTTCATTTGTTTTAATGACACATTCATTTTCTAAAAATATGACCTTATAGTTATTGTCACATAATTGGCTTACGCTAAGCAGGTTATATTCAAAATTCTCTACAAGTAACACATTTTTAATAACAAAGTTCGAGTTAAGCTCGATATCACCTGATCCGATGATTTTGAGCTTGTCGTTATTCCCAAAGGCTACCGATCCTTGTCGTTTGAATCGAAGCTTTGTGAATTTGAGTTGATCCCCGGTCATGTGTCGGGAGCAACCGCTGTCCAACATCCATTGATCCTACACACAAGGTGGTTGGATTGGATGTTAGATTTTTGTGATATGATTTCCAATTAAATTGATTAAGTAATTTTATGTTGAGATAATTTCCAATTAAATTGATTAAGTGGATTTAGGTTCAAGTAATTTTATGTTGAGATGATTTTCAATTAAATTGATTAAGTGGATTTAGGTTTAAGTAAATTTATGTTGAGATGATTTTCAATTAAATTGATTAAGTGGATTTAGGTTCAAGTAATTTTATGTTGAGATGATTTTCAATTAAATTGATTAAGTGGATTTAGGTTTAAGTAATTTTATGTTAGATTTGGATTTGACCCTAGGCTTGTCAAGTTTACCTTTTCAAGATTATGGCTTCCAGGTCGTGGCGAGGCACAGGGGCCTTCTTTTATCGGATCATCGACCACTTCCTTAGACAAAGCCATTTTCAAGAAAATGATTACTTGACTCACCTACGACTATTTCCTCGTCTAACTAGTTATTTTTGAAAAGAGGCTCCCCGAGGCTCAATCTTTTCGAAGGATTTTAATTGGTTATTTGAAAAGAGGCTCCCCGAGGCTCAATCTTTTCGAAGGATTTTAATTGGTTATTTGCGTGTTCTAAGTGAGTTCAGAAAAAAAACAAAACAAAACAAAAAAAAATCTAAGCATGCAATTACTAAGTTAAAACACAAACATGTTTTGTACTGGCTCCCCCTAGACCGTTGAATCGGTTCAGTCTATCCACATAGTGGATTTGGTCCTTGGGAACCCAGTATGAGTTGGATCCTAGAGTTGAAATCAAAGTGGTCTTAGGGACCCATGCTTGGACACGTTTTTTATGTCTACTTACGATTGACATATACGACTTATTGGTCGTGTTTGAACTAAACCCTAGTCCGGCCTTGTTGTACACGGCCCTTTGCGATCCAAGTAGGAGGTCAAGTCCTTTGGATCCCAAAGTAAACCTTTCCAACGTATTCCTAAGATCTTCGACTTGACTTTTCAAGAGTGAGTTCTCAACTTCGAGTTTTTCAACCTGAGTTGAGTCCTTCTCTTGAACTCGACTAGTCGAAGAGGTTAGGGAGACCTCGTGTTTGAGGAGTTTAACTTCCTCAACCAGGGTCTCGACCTTGGACTCGGACTTAGCTAACTTCCTAGACAAAAACGTAACCGTATTATGCAAAGTATTAAATAAAGCTCGACTTACTTTAAGGGTATCTTTTGAACTGGATGCGTATCCGTGGCTTGACTTGAAGGTAGCTTCGTAGTCCGAGTCATCCTCGTGTTCACTCTCAAGTTCAGGGCTCGGTCTCCATGTCCGACTCAATTGATTTCGCCATGAAGACGTGGTCTTCGCCTTCTTCTTCGGATGACGCTTCTTCCCATGTCGCTTGAGGGCCTTCTTGTGCTTAGGTGCTTGGTGGTTGAGCTTGGGGCACTCGGACTTGATATGTCCAAACTCGCTACACTCATAACACCTAATGTTAGAACTTTTAGACTTACCTTGGTTGGGTCGAGTCGTGGTTCGCTGTCCCCTTGGCTATCCTTCGAGCTAGGTTCATTAGTTCTGATCAACTCCGGGTCAACTTCTTCTTGGACTCGCCTTCCTCCTCGGTTGGTGGTGGCTTGCTTACGATTTTCTTCTTCTTTGAACTCGCAAACAAGGCTATACCCCTCTCGGGTTCCGAGTTGGATTGTTCATGTAATTCAAATCCAAAAGAGTTCATCTAACCTAATTTTAGAAAGGTCCTTGGAGACCTTGTAGGCATCGACCATGGATGCCCACAAGGTAGTCCTCGGAAAAGAGTTTAGGACATACCTTATAAGGTCGCGGTTTTCAACCTTGCCCGATTGCGTGTAGGTTGTTGACTATGTCTTGGACACGGGCGTGGAGTTGCGCCGCGGACTCGTGTTCCTCGCATTTTTAGTGTATACAATTTATTGAACAACAAATCACGCTTGCAAACCTTAGCTTGATCCGATCCTTCGTAACTCGATTAGTTTTGTCCAAAGATCCTTTGCGCTATGAAGGGGCCGACGCGATTTAGCTCCTCCTTGGATAGGCCGCATTGGAGAATTTGTGTTGCCTTGGCGTCGGCTTCGACTTGTCGTTTTGTTGCAACGGTCCATTGATCATAATCCAAGGAGTCACCCACTTCATTAGTCGGAAGTGTGAAACCCGTTTGGATTATGATCCACATCTCGATTTGGGTTTTGAGAAAGCATTCCATCCGACCCTTCCAATAACGGAAGTCATCTCCGTTGTAAAATGGAGGTCGGACGGTGCTAAAACCCTCGAGATGGGCCATTAGAACAAAAAAACAAGGAGACTAAAATGAAAACCTAGCAACAACAAAAACACACGAAAGTACCAAGACTTGCGTCTTGGATTAGTAGTGCGGGAAATAAAAATAAATAAACGAAAAATAGAAAGTTAAGCAAAGAAATAAGAAACTAAATAAAAAGTAAGTACTCACAACCTCCGATGTTCCCGAAAGGCTACTAAACGTCGATTTTTTAGGATGAAAATAGCTTGTTACGGGGGTAAACCCCTGTGAGAGGTGTAGATCTCTGTGAGAGCTTCGATTTGGTAGGTAGACCGTGTCGTGGGTCAACTTGTACGAAAAGTTATGCCCGTTTGACCGTCGGCTACTCCAAAAGCGAAAACTTGCAAAACAAAATCAAACGAAGAGTACCAAGACTTCGTCTTGGATTAGTAGTGCGGGAGAAAAATTTAAACGAACGAAAAACAAATCTGAAAAAAAAAATGTTAGATTGGTGGTTTCACCAAATCTAAGCGCCCCCGGCTCTGATACCAATTGTAGGATCGAAGTGAGCGCTAGAGGGGGGGGGTGAATAGCAAAACCTTTTTCTTCTTTTACGAAGTTCAGTATCAAAACAAATAAGTGCAGCGGAAAAGTAAGTGAAACAAAAAGAGACAAGTTTATTTTTTACTTGGTTCAGAGCCTTCGCCATTACTCCAAGGCCCTAACGGTCCTAGACCGTACGGAGGGCAATTCACTAAAACACTCCTCCTCGCTGGAGGTAGGAGTTTGAAGATTACAATAAAACTTTCGAAGCAAAATGATAGAGAGACAAACCCTCTCTTCAATTAAAAGTAAAATGCAACCATAGAAAACTCTCGAGTAAAATAAGTGCAATATTGAAAACAAGGATTATACCAACAACTAAAAAGAAAGAACTTAAGCTAGGTTGTCAAAGACTTCATCTAGAGAGTCGCTTGAGAGTCGCAGCTGCTGTGGAAGTTGAGCACTTAGAAATTAATGAAAAACCCTAGGTTTGGCCCTCCTTTTATAGCCTTTAAGCCCCTCAATGAATGAGTCTTCAACCAATCACAAATGGGCACAAAACTCCTTGAAAAATGGTGATAAAGCTTGACTCCTCGAGGCTGATTTTTGACCACCGGTTGAACTGATTTCTTGGCCGGTTGAACTGATGGCTCAGCAGTTGAACTGATCCTTGGCCGGTTGAACTGATATCTCAGCAGTTGAACTGATCCTTGGCCGGTTGAACTGATTTCCAGACTTTTCGACTATAATAAAGAGTTAGCTCGACAAAAACATAATTCCGACGGTCGTTGACCGTCCGATCTCGACCTAGACCATCTATAGGATGTCTTTGGTCGGATCTACGCTTAAGATCATCCCCGTAAAGAGGATACGACCTTACTTACGCTCGCACACACGAGCTTACCTCGATACTTATGTGTCGCTTTTGCTTCCGGCCTTCCACTCAATTCCTTCGGCTCCCTCCGAAGTCTCTTGAGTGTCACCCGACCACCGCGGCTTCCTCCGGGTGTCGCTAGCCTTCAGCTCCAGCGTTGAGACTTTTCTGCACACTTGATTTAGCTCGTGAGATAACAATATATGCTTAACTTTGTATCGTTTGCTATAATCAAAACTTAGGTTCGACTTAGGTGCCTACTGCACCAACACAAAGTAATAGCATAAATCCAAATTCATGCACCAGATTCAGATCAAAAACTACCTGACTAGGGTAGATATTACCGACCTGATATGTGAAAAACAAGCTGTCTTCACGTCCGAGAATCTATCTTGCATCAAGATCCTGAAATCAACATCCTTGATTAACTTCACCGGTACAACTTCTTGCCTCAATTCTGAGTATCTAATCTGTATCAAACCACCACATTAAGGCAAGACCAATTCCAATCATAAACTATTTTGCTGTCACAATCTAGTTCACTATCAAAACATAACCAAATAATAGCTTACCTAATTTGAGCCTTGCTTCCACTGCTTCTTAATCCATGGTTTTAAATCATAGATCAATTTGCATTGTCAAATTAGAATTAACACAACCCAATCCCATACAACTTCCATAATCGGCACAAACAGAGTATTACCATTAACATTCTCGATCAAGCTTGACTGAGCACATCTCACAATAAAAGATTAACTCACTGTTCCACCTTGACTGAACACAACAACCCTCCTCTAATCCTCACTCACGCATGCACAGGCGGCACAGCTCCTTCGATCCATCCTTCATCCGGCTTGTTCCACCAATTATAACCCATCGAACCAACGACAAACAAAATTATTGTAACATATATCAAGAATCACCACCACCAATTCTCGGTGAAACCAAAAATCTAACCAAATTCATAGATATAGGACTTACCCCAATAGGCAGAACACGATCTGCACACAGTCATTCTCAATGGCAACTAATCGAAAATAGCAAAAGCCAAGGCATCAATGGAAGCAGCCGATCAAGTTCACACGAAGAAAATCCTACAACCGATCTGAGTTGCGACGGAAGAGTGACACGGTAGCAACGCAGATCTTGCCAATGCTAAGCTCACCAACTAACCATACGTAGAAGATCTGGCGGCAAGAAGAAGCAACGACAACAACGAGTTGCTGCCGATAGTGATGGTGGCAGATCCAGCTCTTGGGATCCGAAGCAGAGGTAGAAAAAGAAGGCACCGGAGACAAGCCGATGCACCAAGCAGTTGCTAGGTCAGCAGCATTGTGCGGGGATCATAGCCGATCACGATCGATGTTGGCCATAGAGCCCCCCCTGCGTCGGACGTCGGCGATGGATTGAACTCGATAAGATGAGGGCGATCTTCTCGATCGTAGAAAACCGAAGAAATCGGCAACTCCTTCACTGAGCTGGGCTCGCTCAAAGAAAAATGGTGATGAGATCTGATGTCGGCAGAAGGTCGGCGGCAGCTGGTTCTCGCAGTGAGGAGGACAGATCGAAAGAAGAGAGCACGACTACGAAAAATATAAGAAGGAATGGGATTGGGGATGAGCAAGTGGTTGCTCGAGTGGAGATTGTCGACGATATTGAGCTCCGGAAGCGGCGACGAGGCTATGACAGCGTGGAAGAGGGGAAATTGCGCGACGAAGGGGAGGAAAAACTCACGACTGGAAACTTTGAGGATTCAGAATCGGGATTTAAGGCTGACACAAACCCTATTCAAGCTCCAACCAGTTCAGCCATCTGGTCCAAGCCCATTTCAAGCCCAATTTCAAACCCCATCACTAATTCAATCCAATTAACCCACTAATTAAACCCAATTAATTAAAGGGTTAATCCATATGAATTTTAATTTTTTTTTCGTATCTTACATTCTCCTCCACTAATAAAAATTTGGTCCCCAAATTTCTGACTCACGTACGAGTACGAGATGTCACAATAACCATCTCAAATATCCGAAGAAAAGTTACACACCTCAAGTGACTAAGTGGGGTACTGAGCTCGAATATTACATTCTAGCTCTTATATACACTATCAATTAACCTATTAAGAGGTCAATAACTGTACCAGAGTGGAGCTCTATATCCATAACCAGTGGGAGACTTTGCCAGAATCGTAAGGTGACTCATGAATCACTATAGACAATGATACTCAAGGATACTCCATGAATATAATTCCGTCAAGTGATCCAACGAAATCCATCTTACAGCTCGGAAGAAAATGAGCGGACTTGGCTAATCGGTCATCTACTACCCAAATCCTATCAAGTCCTTTCTGAATTATAGATAATCTCCCAACACAGTCTAACGTACTAGGCTCCCACTTCATCACGGTACGTAACCCTACCGATCACAATATTCCACCTTTGCTTGTTGGCATACCCAACATCAAACTACGAAATCAACCGTGTCCCATATATCGTTCCACCAACATGAACATTTCAATACTCACTATTTTCGGGTACACTCCGAATAAATCATCACTCTCGAATGAAGAGTCACCTGAAACAACTCTTCCTAACGCGAATGCAACTCTGGGAACCACTATCCTTCTTAGAGACGGAGATTTATTCTCACAAGAAAAATTAATCTAATGTCCAAAATTCACTCAGTCACACAGAACTGAAAATAACTGGAAGACTATAATGACTAATCTCGCTAGTTTCTCAACTAGGAAACACATAATATACTTCTCATTCAACTACATCGGGATCGCTCCTAATCCCTGAAATGATGCATCTGCGTACAATACTCTTTCATCTATATCGGACAGATTAACTAACACTGACACAAAAGTCAGCCACCTTCTAGGCCTTGAAACCTAGCTTCCCAAGATTCCAACCAAATGATTTCCAACACCTTCTTGATCCAACAAATCATCTAACAAGGAAACCACTAACGGGTCCAGTCGCTTCATGAATGACTAAATCGTTAATAAGTCTAACGACATTATCAACAACTCATAAAATTCATACCAAGTATGAAATATCATCTTCTACACACCTGCATCCTTTTACTCTAAGCTGATGATAGCTCAATCATCATACCGATATCGATAACTGTATGACACCAAGTCACTACAATATCAACACTTCAATCGTAGATCAACCCTAGAGTATACACAGGTATTCTTTAACTGATATAAATAGATCATCTATCCACAATGACGGATATTTATCCTCAACCACTATTGCTTTCCATCATCGATAATCGATGTATAACCCTAAAGTTTCATCTCTCTTTTAAAAAAGAGTTACGAGTCTTCTCAAGAAGAAATACTAGGAGAGATAAATCCCCTCATGAGAAATACTGGGACGGATAAATATTCCATCCAACACCTCCTATAATCGCAACTTACGTTCTTCTGATTTCCACAGTGTTTAGCAACACCGATACCCATAAAATCATCTCCCGGTATGAGGTCCCCAATATCAAAACTATTTGCGAAATCACCTCAATCGCATATTCCACTTGCCTATGCAGTGGCAATCCCGGGAGTTCATCCGAAACTACATTTGAATACTCTCGAATTATATGCACATCCGAGATACATGTTATACCCTCATTCCAACAATTTAACTACCCGTAAGGATATGTTTTATAGTGAAGGTATGTCTAGCAAAGGCTAAGAGTTTCCCTTGACTTCTTGGTCATTGATCAACATCTCACCTGACGATAGAGAAAAATCACCAACCCACAAGTCGATAGGAACCTTTCTAATCCTATCTAAGAATGTTCTAGATAAAGATACTTGTAAACACCCGATATCTCTCGATATATCAGCAAATAGGGTAATCTAAAGTAATACCCCGAATGACCACTTCATCGGTCTTCTATACCTCTTCCCGAGTAACCATGTAAACTCGCGCAACATCTATTCTTGACGGCTGAGCTCCTGTAAGTGCAAAGGACTACCATGGAGGAACTGAAGTCAACTGCTGAAACTGAGGTAGAAACTGAAACAACTGCAATGGAGATGGTAAACACTGTTGTACTGGCAGAGAATATATAATCGGCTGTAATGTACTGAAGAACTGTCAACATCGTAGCACGCTCCAACTCTGCAAATAGTATAGCTGCCACTGAAGAATGCAGAATAGATACGACCATCGTTGCATAAGCTCTCCTCTGTATAAAGAATAATCACGCTTGGGAAGATAATAGTTGCTATCGTCTGGATGTCTGAATCTTCTGAGATGTCTTCGGCTGATACTACTGAGTAACTTGCTTCTCCCGGATGAAAGTATCAAAGAGCTCCAACTATATCTGAGGTAGTAGATCGCTGCTGATGTGATAATCCATTCTTCTATCATGATCTTGGCTTCCGAGGTTATGGATCATCCTCTCGAAAGCTTCATCCATAGTCTTCTACTGAGTCTTCAAAGTACATACTCTCCTCGTAGATACTGACTGCTTATAGTAGAAATGGATAAAATGATCCATCGGATAATCTGACTTTGTATAATTGTGATCCACACTGCACGCTCATAATCCATTCGGAGTCTTTCCTCTGATTTCACTGATAAACATGAGAAAGTACTGACGATCTGCAGTCCGTCTTCTATGATCGGAAAACTCTCCAATAGTCACTCATGACTCATGACTCTAATCTTGCTCTTTTTTTTTGTCAAACATTCAGAGACTTCTGATTCCAATAATTTGACTTGTAATATATGCTTATCAAATCTCCAACTCTTAAAACACTAGCTACGAAGTCATTTCTATACACATGACTTGGTCTAAGGACTTTCGGTAGGATCTAGTAGGAGATCCAAATATCATGATAAAGATGTCAACCGATAAACCGTAGGTGCCTTAAGACATGTCGATCACATTCTTGAGCTATTAGGTGGTCGTAACCCTCGCAAGTCTAATGACTCTGCATGGTACCTCTGTTACCAAATGATCACTCAACCTAAACCTTAAGAATTCTTTGACAATAAGTCAAAGAAGATGACGTGGGAAAATACTATCTCACAACATCACTAAACTGTGACCAAGTGATACATTATTTCTCGTAGGTTATTTCCTATAGCTTCCACCAAATACCGGCTAGATCCGGATAATGGTATTCAACTAACACTAATATCTTTGTATAACACGAGTCAAGTACTCAAAAGTGCTCCCAATGTTATAAAACCTAGAACGACCAGTCAGGGGATCAAAATCCCCATGAATATCATCCACTAATTTTTCTACTATCTGCATCAGCAATAGTATACTCCCTTAGTCCATTACCCCTCAGATAACAATCTAACAAGTATAATCAGTGAAAATCCTTAGGACTGTAATCTTTGATCTCCACAAGAGATGTGACTACCTAACCCCTGCTTTCTGGCTCGGTATCAGTCGACTCTCAAAGGTAATTACCTTTTCGATAGCAGGTACATGTCTAATAACCTCCACATGTCATTCCCGTGGTAAACTCAAATCACGGTTACGAATACTAAGCAACACCTTAAAAGTCATCCCAATTATAAGCAACTAAATGAATAGTCAACAGAAGGATATGTAATAACAGTTAACATACCTTAAACCATGTAGCTCGGAGATGTCCGCAACAGCCAGATCCCAGAACTCACAAAACCAAAACTGAGTAAAGCAAAACTCGTTGTCCGAACGAAATGAAATCCAAAAATGGACTTTGCAACCTAGGTCTCTGATACTAATAAAATTGTCATGCCCCGAGATTATGCCATGCCGAAAAGAAAATGGACGACATCTCCCCTGTACGTGGCAACATATCGGGTTAATACAAGACCCGTAGGCCCACAACTACATAACATATATATGGACAATACTAAACAATACAACCACAACAACACAAAGGTGTGCACCAATGAGACTCTAACATACTACACAAAAACAACATATAAACCAATAGCCAAATACAACACTGATTATACATGACCATAATACAAAACAACAGCAGAAGCAAATATGTGGAAAACCCCAATTGTTCAGTGTGAGATGGGATCAGCTGGCAGAGCTCCGAACGTCTAAGGAAATCTTCTACCTGTTACCTGGGCGACAGGAAACCCAGGGTCCGATGTGGTGAGTATAAACATAGGGGTAATATATAGAAAGTGCATGAACAACATATAAGGATATAGAGATCTACAAGTATACATGTGAAGATCTACAGGTATACAACATGAGTCCAATAGACATATAGTCCTATTTGTAGGGAATTCTTTATGCCAAATGGCATATGCGCAACGGAAAAATTAGGATCCCTTCCAAGTGATCCATGCGAAAGCAAACTCGTATAAAATAAATTTCTCTAAACCAAGCCTATCTTATAGGAGAGGATTACCTTTGTTGCGTGCCCTTGTTAATCCCGCTTCTTCCTTTTGTTTGTTGGATCTTTAGCACGTTCAAGTGTCCGTGCCTCTATATGTATCCACACGAGCAAGCTCTTGTCTCACAAAAGAAAACTAGAGGAGCTCTCCTTTACTTCTTGCTAGAGAAGTCCCTAAAGGAGAGGAAGCTAGGGAAAAAGAGAAGGGAAGAAGAAGACTACTCTTCTTGCTACACTCACAAAAGCCACAACAATAAGCTCTCAAGCTCTCTCCAAGCCTCAAGCTCCCAACAACCACACCAACAATTGCTTTGGCCGGCCACTCCATGGGGTCTTTTATAGGGTTGGAAAAACCCTTTCACCTCCACACATTCAATGCAATCCATTGCATTGGGACATTTGTTTGGCCGGCCACTTAAGGAGACAAAACCATTTTGTTTCCTTCCACCTTATCTAGCTTAGGTGGATGCTTAGGTGGCATGCTTATGTGGCATTCTTATGTGGCATTCATGCATGTTGAATTAATCTTATTAATTCAATTAAGCTTATGTTATCATATTGAATTAATCTTATTAATTCAATTAAGCTTATGTTATCATATTGAATTAATCTTATTAATTCAATTAAGCTTATGTTATCATATTGAATTAATCTTATTAAATCAATGAGGTAACATATTGAATTAATCTCATTAAATCAATTAGCTAAAATTCTCATTAAGCTTAAAGTCCAAAAACCATTTTGTACTTAAGTTTATTCCCAAATTATTCTAGTCAAACTAGAATACTCTAATTCCTCTAATCATCATGCTCTTTGTGTGTGACCCTATAGGCTCTCATAACGTTGGCAGTGGACCTAAACTCTTTTAGATACACAAGCAATGAGCGGCATCTAGCAATACATCATTGCTACCCAAGTTATGAGATAAGTCAAGATCCGACTAACCTTTCCGTGACTACTATAATATATGACTGTGTCCTTCTATCCTTGATATCAGATTGATCAATGAGGCATAGACCGTGTCATCCTCGATCAATCTATGTGTTTCTTGATCCCTGAGTAAACTAACTCAAACAAATGAGCTCAATATCTCATATTGACTCATTCGAGCATGACCATGCGTTTTAGTAGTTCTACTCAATCAAGGGGCCCACCGATATCACTCTCGTCATATGAGAGGGATAGATCCCATCTACATCACTCACATCCCTCCGCATAATTTGTTATATACCCGATGTCGCTTTATGGTCCACCACCTGCTACGGGTGACGTTTGGCGATACCAAAGTACATAACTCCTTATGTAGGGAACCGTAGTGACTTCAGGTCTGAGGACTATTCATACCAATAGTCACATGAGAAAGTTTATGACACTCATATAACGATCCATGAAACTTTCTCATGGCGGGTCAATTCAGTATATATTCTCTAATATATACTCATGTGTCAACTTGATATCATATATCCATGACTTGTGAGATCAAGTCATCAATTGACCTACATGCTAGTCTTTATGTATTAATATTGCCCTTGCATATTAATACTTGACTAGGAACATTTAGAAAGTGTTCTCTACAGCCTCTCATAATCAATTCTGCCAATTGATGTGCTGTAGATAAGAACCTACTTTTCTAGGTCATTACTATATTTAATTTAGCTGGCACAAGCAAGACTTTAAATATAATAACCAATCCTTTGCCTTTATAGAATATGATACAAAATGTTCCCTATTCAACCATCACATGATTGGTTCTTAGGGCTATAACTAACAATCTCCCACTAGCACTAGTACCAATCACTATGATATCTAATACCTAGTGACCTAGTGTGACCATCATGCTTCCTCTGTGCCAAAGCCTTGGTCAATGGATCTGCGATGTTAGCTTCTGTCGGTACTCTGCATATCCTCACATCTCCTTTATCGATGATCTCTCGAATGAGATGGAAGCGCCGCAGTATGTGTTTGGTCCGCTGATGTGATCGAGGTTCCTTAGCCTGTGCAATAGCCCCATTGTTGTCACAATAGAGGTCTATTGGATCTGCAATGCTAGGAACTACCCCAAGTTCACTGATGAACTTACGGAGCCAAACAGCCTCCTTTTTGCATTAGATGCGCAATATACTCGCTTCGTAGAATCAAGAATCGTGTCTCGCTTTGAACTCTTCCACTCACACTCCACCATTCGCAAAACACGCACTGCCGATTGCGATCTATAGTCATCCTTGTCATTTGGAAGCTTGCATCACGTAACCCTTTCTGACCTAGCTCCTCATTGCCTCCAAATATCGAAATATTCTTTCGTTCTTCGTAAGTATTTAAGAATATTTTTGACCGCTATCCATGACTTTCACGGATCCGATCGTATCTACTCTCATGCTCAAAGCATACGAGGCGTCAGACAAGTACAAAGCATGGCGTACATGATAGACCCTATGGCGCAGCATAAGGGATCTTATCCATGCGATCTCTCTCCTCCTTAGAAGAGGGACATTGAGTCTTGAAAGACTCACACCATGTGATAAAGCGAAATCCTTTCTTGGAATTTTGCATAGCAAAGCGATCTAGCACTTTATCAATGTATGTACTCTGACTTAGGCCAAGTAATCTTTTAGATCTATCTCTATAGATCTTGATGCCTAGAATATAGGCAGCTTCACCTAAGTCTTTCATCGAGAAACAATTCCCTAACCACATCTTCACAGACTGGAGTGAGGGAATATCATTTCCGATGAGAAGTATGTCATCTACATACAAGACAAGAAATACAACTGTGCTCCCACTATTTCTCTTGTAGACACAAGGTTCATCTTCATTATTGATGAAACCAAACTCCTTGATTGCATCATCGAATCGAAGATTCCAGCTTCGAGAGGCTTGCTTTAGTCCATAAATGGACCTTTGCAGTTTGCATACCTTTCCAGGATGCTTTGGATCTTCAAAACCCTCAGGCTGTGTCATGTACACATCCTCGAGTAGCTTTCCATTCAGAAAAGCGGTTTTGACATCCATCTGCCAGATCTCATAATCGTGGTAGGCTGCAATAGCAAGTATGATCTGAATGGATTTAAGCATCGCAACTGGTGAAAAGGTTTCATCATAGTCAATACCATGAATTTGTTTGAATCCTTTAGCCACCAATCTACCTTTATAGGTATGCTTATTACCATCCATGTCAGTCTTTACTTTAAAGACCCACTTACACCCAATGGGTTTTACCCCTTCAGGTGGATCAACCAAGGTCTATACTTGGTTAGTGTACATGGATTCCATTTCGGATCTCATGGCCTCTAGCCATTTCTCGGAATCTGGGCTCATCATAGCTTCTTGATAGGATGTAGGCTCGTCAAGATCGACAAGCAATACATCACCATTGTCAGTCAAGAGAAAAGAATATCTCTCGGGTTGACGACGGATCCTGTCAGATCTACGAAGAGGTTGGTCTACTTGAACAGGTGTTTGTTCCACAACTCTTTGGGCAACAATTTCCTCATCCACAACACTTTGTGGTTCCTGTTCATTTTCCATCGAAGCCTTAGTGTTATCGTCATCTTGAACTTCTTTAAGATGAATTTTACTCCCACTAGTTTTTCTAGAAATAAATTCTCTTTCTAGAAAGACAGCATTTCTGGCAACAAACACCTTGCCAAGTGTGGGATTGTAAAAGTAATATCCCTTAGTTTCCTTGGGATATCCGACAAAATAACACTTATCTGATTTGGGTCCTAGTTTATCTGAGACTTGACGTCTTACATAAGCTTCACAACCCCAAATCTTTATAAAAGACATTTTGGGACTCTTCCCAGTCCATATCGTATATGGTGTCTTTTCTACGGCTTTTGATGGGACGCGATTAAGTGTGAAAGCGACTGTCTCTAGAGCTAGTCCCCAAAAGAAAGTAGGTAGATCAGTCTGGCTCATCATTGATCGTACCATATCTAATAGAGTACGATTTCTCCTCTCAGATACACCATTCCATTGTGGTGTTCGAGGGGGAGTGAGTTGGGATATTATCCCACACTCAGCCGGTGATCACGCGAAACTCTTGACTAAGGTATTCACCACCTCGATCCGATCAAGTAGCTTGATACGCTTACCAAGTTGGTTTTGTACTTCATTCTTGAATGCTTTGAACTTTTCAAAGGATTCTGACTTATGTCTCATCAAATATAAGTAGCCAAATCTACTCATATCATCAGTGAAAGTAATAAAGTACTTATAGCCTCCTCTGGCTTCGACATTGAAAGGCCCACATACATCAGTATGTATGAGTCCTAACAAGTCTGTCGCTCTCTCTCCATGTCCACTAAATGGAGTTTTAGTCATCTTTCCTAAAAGGCAAGATTCGTACCTCATATGATTCAAAATCAAATGAGTCCAATAATCCATCTTTATGGAGTTGGGATATGCGTTTTTCATTTATGTGACCTAAGCGTGCGAAGATATGTTTGGTTCGAATCATTCGATTTGAACGCTTGGTATTCACGTTATAAATTGGGTTTTCTAAATCTAGAACATAGAGACCATTCATAAGTGGTGCATTACAATAGAACATTTCATTCAAATAAATGGAACAACATTTGTCCTTTATTATAAAAGAAAAGTTTTTCTTGTCTAAACAAGATACAGAAATTATGTTCTTTGTCAATGAAGGTACATATAAGCACTCCTCTAGTTCTAAGATAAGCCCAGTGGGCAAAGACAAAGAATATGTTCCTACAGCTACAGCAGCAACTTTTGCATCATTGCCTACTCGTAGGTCTACTTCGCCTTTTGCCATTTGTCTACTATTTCTCAGTCCCTGCACATTATTACAAATGTGAGATGCACATCCGGTATCTAATACCCATGTAGAAGAAATAGATAGATTAACTTCTATAACGTGTATACCTGAGGCAGAAGTCCCACTTCTTTTATTCTTTACTTCCTCAAGGTAGACTTTGCGTTCCGCTTCCGGTGTCGATCTCACCGCAATGGAAGCGATCCCTTCCTTAGGTACTTTACCTTTACCCTTTGAAGTGGATGAATTGGCCTTGCCTTTGGCTTGGGTCTTACCCTTGCCTTTGCGCTTACCTTTGCCCTTCTTGACCATTAGTACGTTGCTAACTTTCTTTTTGAGATTCGGTTGTGATTCTTAACATCTTTGAGAATCTCGAGCAAAGGTTTATCAATTTCATTCATGTTATAATTCATGACGAATTGATTATATGCTTAAACGCGATTGCGAGATAACATCGGTTGCCAATTCTTGGCTCGATGGAAAACCTAGTCTTTGAGGTTCTCAAGCGTACCCAATCATTTTGAGTCGTGAGTTCCTACAGTGTTCCTTCTTGCATCTTGCATGCAAAAAGAGCCTTAGACACTTCAAAACGCCGTGCCTAGCTTGTCCTTGATATAGTTGTTTCAAATGCTCAACCATATCATAGGCATCCATGTTCTCATGTTGCTTCAAGCTCGAGTTCATGGTGGCAAGCATAAGACATGACACATCTAATCGTCATCTTGATGCTTCTTATAAGCATCCTTTTCAAACGAGTGGCGCATGGGTGTTTGAGGTAGCTGCTCTAGGACATACAGTTTGCGTTCTTGTTTGAGGATAATCCTCAAGTTCCTATACCAAATCAAGAAAGTTCGCTCCATTGCTTGTCCTTCTCAAGGAGACGGATCGCAAGTTGAGGGGTGTCGTGTTAGAAGTCAAGGTGATCTACAACATTAAAATGCAAAGTTAAGTATCATACCTAAATCATTTAATTAGGCCTTTAATTAAATGAGGCTCCCACTAAATTCTCATAGCTACTATTTAGCTATAAATTTATATGGGATAAAGATCCACATTATAATTCGTCTTGAGTTAGCTTTGGCTAATCGCCCAAGACGTAGTATAATTAGGTAGGCAATCTTTTGCCAATTACATCTGATGTAACTCTTTAATAGCTTTGGTTAAGTTTTAGATTAGTTTAGTGTTTATTCCTAAACCGACTTCAGGGTGGCGAGGCACAGGGCCTTCTTGGATATCGAACATGACCACTTCTAAGACAAAGTGATGTTCGGAAATCACATAAAACTAATTTTAAAACTTATGTTCAAAGCTAATATATGCCTCTACTTTCTTAACTAATTAAGAAAACTTAATTAAGTCTTAACCAAGTTTGATAGCGGGACATCACGATTGTCCACTCGCACTCTTCCAAGATAAAATGCATTGCTTTGCTTTGGCAAACCCAATAACAAATGATCGAGGAAGTAGTGAGTACCAAGCTTTGGTAGGCATATCATTTTTGACTTATTAAGAAATAAACATGTATCATATACATATTAGCATACATCACATATAAGCTAAACTAATCATGCATCACATACAAGCTAAACTAACATGCATCACATACATATTAAACTAAGCGTGTCATGGTTATGGCCCTTATTCTACAATCTTCTCAAGCCAATGAAAAGATTGATTGGTCAACCTAGGGATAGCATCTTCTCCTAAGTGCTTCCTTTTGGTTGTCTTGTGTGTTGACTTCCTCCTTGTAACCTCATCTTCCAATGGACCCTCCATCTTTGTTTTGTACATTACAAAAGGAGAAATACTCGAGTTACATTAGTCTAAAACTAATTTTACAACAAGAATTTTAGGAGGAAGGCACGACACGCAGCCGTATTTAAGAATTACACACACACACATTCACAAACCTTTTGGGACTAGGCCATAACCATGCACCATGTCATTTTAACTTTTAAAAGACATCGGATATTTTATTATGTTTGACAATTGCTAATGCAATTATCAACTCATAATAAAATTTATCCTACTTCTATATCACATATAAAATAGAGAAAACCTATTTTTATACGATCTTTATAAGTGGCTCGATACCCTTTGTAGGGAATTCTTTATGCCAAATGGCATATGCTTAACGGAAAATTAGGATCCCTTCCAAGTGATCCATGCAAGCAAACTCGTATAAAATAAATTTCTCTAAACCAAGCCTATCTTATAGGAGAGGATTACCTTTGTTGCGTGCCCTTGTTAATCCGCTTCTTCCTTTTGTTTGTTGGATCTTTACGCGTTCAAGTGTCCGTGCCTCTATATGTATCCACACGAGCAAGCTCTTGTCTCACAAAAGAAAACTAGAGGAGCTCTCCTTTACTTCTTGCTAGAGAAGTCCCTAAAGGAGAGGAAGCTAGGGAAAAAGAGAAGGAAAGAAGAAGACTACTCTTCTTGCTACACTCACAAAAGCCACACAACAATAAGCTCTCAATCTCTCTCCAAGCCTCAAGCTCCCAACAACCACACCAACAATTGCTTTGGCCGGCCACTCCATGGGGTCTTTTATAGGGTTGGAAAAACCCTTTCACCTCCACACATTCAATGCAATCCATTGCATTGGGACATTTGTTTGGGCCACTTAAGGAGACAAAACCATTTTGTTTCCTTCCACCTTATCTAGCTTAGGTGGATGCTTAGGTGGCATGCTTATGTGGCATGCTTATGTGGCATTCTTATGTGGCATTCATGCATGTTGAATTAATCTTATTAATTCAATTAAGCTTATGTTATCATATTGAATTAATCTTATTAATTCAATTAAGCTTATGTTATCATATTGAATTAATCTTATTAATTCAATTAAGCTTATGTTATCATATTGAATTAATCTTATTAAATCAATGAGGTAACATATTGAATTAATCTCATTAAATCAATTAGCTAAAATTCTCATTAAGCTTAAAGTCCAAAAACCATTTTGTACTTAAGTTTATTCCCAAATTATTCTAGTCAAACTAGAATACTCTAATTCCTCTAATCATCATGCTCTTTGTGTGTGACCCTATAGGCTCTCATAACGTTGGCAGTGGACCTAAACTCTTTTAGATACACAAGCAATGAGCGGCATCTAGCAATACATCATTGCTACCCAAGTTATGAGATAAGTCAAGATCCGACTAACCTTTCCGTGACTACTATAATATATGACCGTGTCCTTCTATCCTTGATATCAGATTGATCAATGAGGCATAGACCGTGTCATCCTCGATCAATCTATGTGTTTCTTGATCCCTGAGTAAACTAACTCAAACAAATGAGCTCAATATCTCATATTGACTCATTCGAGCATGGCCATGCGTTTTAGTAGTTCTACTCAATCAAGGGGCCCACCGATATCACTCTCGTCATATGAGAGGGATAGATCCCATCTACATCACTCACATCCCTCCGCATAATTTGTTATATACCCAGTAATCGCCTTTATGGTCCACCCTGTTACAGGTGACGTTTGACGATACCAAAGTACATAACTCCTTATGTAGGGAACCGTAGTGACTTCAGGTCTGAGGACTATTCATACCAATAGTCACATGAGAAAGTTTATGACACTCATATAACGATCCATGAAACTTTCTCATGGCGGGTCAGTTCAGTATATATTCTCTAATATATACCCATGTGTCAACTTGATATCATATATCCATGACTTGTGAGATCAAGTCATCAATTGACCTACATGCTAGTCTTTATGTATTAATATTGCCCTTGCATATTAATACTTGACTAGGAACATTTAGAAAGTGTTCTCTACAGCCTCTCATAATCAATTCTGCCAATTGATGTGCTGTAGATAAGAACCTACTTTTCTAGGGCATTACTATATTTAATTTAGCTGGCACAAGCAAGACTTTAAATATAATAACCAATCCTTTGCCTTTATAGAATATGATACAAAATGTTCCCTATTCAACCATCACATGATTGGTTCTTAGGGCTATAACTAACACTATTTAAATCTACTAACAAGTAACCACAGTATAGTAATACTCAATGAATATGCTAAACTGATCCACTGAACATGAAGGAATGTATCAACGTACCTGACGGCCTGCAACACCATAAGCTATATCATCCTGAACAGATATACAATAACATAACCCATATAACGTACAAGGTCAATCCCATACCTGACTAAACACTCAAACATATGTACAGTATATAATCACATGTAATAACATCCCGGTCCATACTACACTATGACATGACGCTAATCAAGTGCATACAACGGTCTGGACTAACACATATATCATGCTCAACACACAACAATATATAATATGAAAATGACATGTATCATGATGTACAAACATATGCAACTAACAAATGCAGCATCTCACAGGCATATGTAAAACATATATCAAATACATGCATATATATATATCAGCAATGCATATGCATGACCATGTTTGCGGACCCTTCCAACCACGACCCCAGTATGGTCCGGGTGGCACGACATGACAACTATCCCGACTCCAGCCGCCACCACTCTCGAGTGACCGAGTTGGGTAGTATGAAATAGTAGCTAGCCGCCATAGAGCTATATGCTACTCACACGGGGGTCCCTGCTGCTAGTCGCTCCGTCCTTACCCATGAGTAGATAAGCACCGCAACCAGGACAACTGCACATCACACGACCATCGTCTATAGTGGGTGAGTGCGCTAACTACCACTCCGCACAGTGGCCAAGTGCGCATCTCCAACTACCACCATCCATAGTGGCCGAGAACGACATGCACAACAATGCTCTACCCTCAACCCTGCTACCACTACCCCGAGTGGCCGGGGAGCCAGGATGACTGACGACTCATCTCAACCACAAGAGAGACCCAGTCAACAGCATGCATGCAAATGTAATGATGCATAGCTCCACACAAGTATCCTCGCAACACTCCCTATCTCACGGGGAGTCCTGGTCAACCAAAAGTCAACTATGCAAGGACTACAATCAACAAGACTCTCTCTATCGCACAAAGAGTCATACACATTTGACAGTCAACCACGCTAAGACCTCTAGTCAGTAGCGAGATACTATCGACCATCCATATAACCATACACAGATATACGATCCATAATGGATATACAATCATGCTAGGACCTTTAGTCCATAACCACATACTGACAATCACACACATTTATCTATGCACAGACAACTAGATCCACCCTAGATGCACAACTAATATGTGTACGATACAACAATCGACTCCATAACCCAAACCATCACCTAACCCTAGTGATGTAACAAAATAATCCAATCTGAGATCACAAGGATAACCCTAACCAACTGTACTTACTAAACATCCATCGACTAACACATAATAGGGTTTATAGTTCCTATCCATGTTAGATAATCAATGAAGTAACATAGTATATATCTCAAAGGTCAAGGTAGTACAAGCATATGATTAAATAAGAGTGGATCTAAGATTAAAGTAATAACATAAATCCAAATTCATGCACCAGATTCAGATCAAAAACTACCTGACCAAGGTAGATATTACCCACCTGATATGTGAAACACCAACTGTCTTCACGTCCGAGAATCTATCTTACATCAAGATCCTGAAATCAACATCCTTGATTAACTTCACCGGTACAACTTCTTGCACCAATTCTGAGTATCTAATCTATATCAAACCACCACATTAAGGCAAGACCAATTCCAATCATAAACTATTTTGCTGTCACAATCTAGTTCACTACCAAAACATAACCAAATAACAGCTTACCTAATTTGAGCCTTGCTTCCACCGCTTCTTGATCCATGGTTTTAAATCATAGATCAATTTGCATTGTCAAATTAGAATTAACACAACCCAATCCCATACAACTTCCATAATCGGCACAAACAGAGTATTACCATTAACATTCTCGATCAAGCTTGACTGAGCACATCTCACAACAAAAGATTAACTCACTATTCCACCTTGACTGAACACAATAACCCTTCTCTGATCCTCACTCATGCACGCACAGCCGACACAGCTCCTTCGATCCATCCTTCATTCGGTTTGTTCCACCAATTATCACCCATCGAACCAACGACAAACAAAATCATTGTAACATATATCAAGAATCACCACCACCAATTCTCGATGAAACCAGAAATCTAACAAAATCCATAGATATAGGACTTACCCCAATAGGAAGAACACGATCTGCACACAGTCATTCTCAATGGCAACTGATTGAAAATAGCAAAAGCCAAGGCATCAATGGAAGCAGCCGATCAAGCTCACACGAAGAAAATCCTACAACCGATCTGAGCTGCAACGGAAGAGTGACACGGCAGCAATGCGGATCTTGCCAATGCTAAGCTCACCAACTGACCATCCGTAGAAGATCCGACGGCAAGAAGAAGTAATGGCAGTGACGAGTTGCTGCCGATAGTGATGGTGGCAGATCCAGCTCCCAGGATCCGAAGCAGAGGTAGAAAAAGAAGGCACCGGAGACAAGTCGACGCACCAAGCAGTTGCTAGGTCAGCAACATCGCGTGGGGATCATAGCCGATCTCTATCGATGTTGGCTGCAGAGCCCCCCTGCATCGGACATCGGCGATGGATTGAACTCGATGAGATGATGGCGATCTTCTCGATCGGAGAAAACCAAAGAAATCGGCAACTTCTTTCACTGAGATGGGCTCGCTCGATGAAAAATGGCAATGAGATCCACTGTTGGCAGAAGGTCGGCGGCAGCTGGTTCTCGCAGTGAGGAGGACAGATCGGAAGTAGAGAGCACGGCTACAAAAAATAGAAGAAGGAACGGGATTGGGGATGAGCAAGTGGTTGCTCGAGTGGAGATTGTCGGTGTTGTTGAGCACCGACAGCGACGATGAGGCTAGGACAACGAGGAAGAGGGGAAATCACGCAACGATGGGGAGGAAAAACTCGCAACTGGAAACTTTGAGGAATCAGAATCGGGATTTAAGGCTGACCCAAACCCAATTCAAGCTCCAACCAGTTCAGCCATCTGGTCCAAGCCCATTTCAAGCCCAATTTCAAACCCCATCACTAATTCAATCCAATTAACCCACTAATTAAACCCAATTAATTAAAGGGTTAATCCATATGAATTTTAATTTTTTTTTCGTTTCTTACATTCTCCTCCACTAATAAAAATTTGGTCCCCAAATTTTTGACTCACGTACGAGTACGAGATGTCACAATAACCATCTCAAGTATCATAAGAAAAGTTACACACCTCAAGTGACTAAGTGGGGTACTGAGCTCGAATATTACATTCCAGCTCTTATATACACTCTCAATCAACCTATTAAGAGGTCAATAACTGTACTAGAGTGGAGCTCTATATCCATAATCGGTGGGAGACTTTGCTAGAATCGTAAGGTGACTCATGAATCACTATCGGCAATGATACTCAAGGATACTTCATGAATATAATTCTGTCAAGCGATCCAACAAAATCCATCTTACGGTTCGGAAGAAAATGAGCGGACTTGGCTAATTGATCATCGACTACCTAAATCCTATCAAGTCCTTTCCGAATTCTAGATAATCTCCTAACACAGTCTAACATATTAGGCTCCCAATTCATCACGGTACGTAACCCTACCGATCACAATATTCCACCTTTGCTTGTTGGCAAACCCAACATCAAACTACGAAATCAACCGTGTCCCATATATCGTTCCGCTAACATGAACGTTTCAATACTCACTATTTTCGGGTACACTCCGAATAAATCATCACTCTCAAATGAAGAGTCTTATGAAACAACTCTTCCTAACGCGAATGCAACTCTGGGAACCACTATCCTTCCCAGAGACGGAGATTTATTCTCACAAGAAAAATTAATCTAATATCCAAAATTCACTCAGTCACACAGAATTGAAAATAACTGGAAGACTATAATGACTAATCTCGCTAGTTTCTCAACTAGCATAGACATAATATACTTCTCATTCAACTACATCGGGATCGCTCCTAATCCATGAAATGATGCATCTGCGTACAATACTCTTTCATCTATATCGGACAGATTAACTAACACTAACACAAAAGTCAGCCACCTTCTAGGCCTTGAAACCTAGCTTCCCAAGCTTCCGACCAAATGATTTCCATCACCTTCTTGATCCAACAAATCAACTAAGAAGGCAACCACTAATGGGTCCAGTCGCTTCATGAACCACTAAATCGTTAATAAGTCTAACAAAATTATCAAAAACTCATAAAATTGATACCAAGTATGAAATATCGTCTTCTACACACCTGCATCCTTTTACTCTAAGCTGATGATAGCTCAATTATCACACCGATATCGATAACTGTATGACACCAAGTCACTACAATATCAACACTCCAATCGTAGATCAACCCTAGAGTATACACAGGTATTCTTTAACTGATATAAATAGATCATCTATCCACAACGATGAATATTTATCCTCACCCACTATTGCTTTCCATCATCGATAATCGATGTATAACCCTAAATGTTCATCTCTCTTTTAATAAAGAGTTACGAGTCTTCTCAAAAAGAAATACTAGTAGAGATAAATCCCCTCATGAGAAATACTGGGACGGATAAATATTCCATCCAACACCTCCTATAATCGCAACTTATGTTCTTCTGATTTCCACAGTGTTTAGCAACACCGATACCCATAAAATCATCTCCCGGTATGAGGTCCCCAATATCAGAACTATTTGCGAAATCACCTCAATCGCATATTCCACTTGCCTATGCAGTGGCAATCCCAGGAGTTCATCCGAAACTACATCTGAATACTCTCGAATTATATGCACATCCGAGATACATGTTATACCCTCATTCCAATAATTTAACTACCCATAAGGATATGTTTTATAGTGAAGGTATGTCTAGCAAAGGATAAGAGTATCCCTTGACTTCTTGGTCATTGATTAACATCTCACCTGACGGTAGAAAAAATCACCAACCCACAAGTCGATAGGAACCCTTCTAATCCTATCTAAGAATGTTCTAGATAAAGATACTTGTAAACTCCCGATATCTCTCGATATATCAGCAAATAGGGTAATCTAAAGTAATACCCCGAATGACCACTTCATCGGTCTTCTATACCTCTTCCCGAGTAACCATGTAAATTCGCCCAATATCTATTCTTGACGGCTGAGCTCTTGTAAGTGCAAAGGACTACCATGGAGGAACTGAAGTCAACTGTTGAAATTGAGGTACAAACTGAAACAACTGCAATGGAGATGGTAAACACTGTTGTACTGGCAGAGAATATATAATCAGCTGTAAGGTACTGAAGAACTATCAACATCCTAGCACGCTCCAACTCTGCAAATAGTATAGCTGCCACTGAAGAATGCAGAATAGATATGACCATCGTCGCATAAGCTCTCCTTTGTATAAAGAATAACCACGCCTGGGAAGGTAATGTTGTTGTCGTCTGGATGTCTGAATCTTCTAAGATGTCTTCGGCTGATACTGCTAAGTAACTTGCTTCTCCAGGATGAAAGTATCAAAGAGCTCCAACTATATCTGAGGTAGTAGATCGCTGCTGATGTGATAATCCATTCTTCTGTCATCATCTTGGCTTCCGAGATTGTGGATCGTCCTCTTGAAAGCTTCATCCATAGTGTTCTACTGAGTCTTCAAAGTACATATTCTCCTCGTAGATACTGACTGCTTATAGTAGAAACGAATAAAATGATCCATCGGATAATCTGACTTTGTATCATCGTGATCGACACTGCACGCTCATAATCCCTTCGAAGTCTTTCCTTTGATTTCACTGATAAACATGAGAAAGTGCTGACGATCTACAATCGGTCTTCTATGATCGGAAAACTCTCCAATAGTCACTCATGACTCATGACTCTAATCTTGCTCCTTTTTTTTGTCAAACATTCGGAGACTTTTGATTCCAATAATTTGACTTGCAATATATGCTTATCAAATATCCAACTCTTAAAACACTAGCTACGAAGTCATTTCTATACACATGACTCGGTCTAAGGATTTTCGTTAGGATCTGATAGGAGATCCAAACATCATGATGAAGATGTCAACCGATAAACCGTAGGTGCCTTAAGACATGTCAATCACATTCTTGAGCTATTAGGTGGTCGTAACCCTCGCAAGTCTAACGACTCTGCATGGTACCTCTGTTACCAAATGATCACTCAACCTAAACCTTAAGAATTCCCTGACAATAAGTCAAAGAAGATGACGTGGGGAAATACTATCTCACAACATCACTAAATTGTGACCAAGTGATACATTATTTCTCGTAGGTTATTTCCTATATCTTCCACCAAATACTGGCTAGATCCGGATAATGGTATTCAACTAACACTACTATCTTTGTATAACACGAGTCAAGTACTCAAAAGTACTCCCAATGTTATACAACCTAGAACGACCAGTCCGGGGATCAAAATCCCCATGAATATCATCCACTAATTTTTCTACTATCTGCATCAGCAATAGTATACTCGCTTAGTCCATTACCCCTCAGATAACAATCTGACAAGTATAATCAGTGAAAATCCTTAGGACTGTAATCTTCGATCTCCACAAGAGATGTGACTACCTAACCCCTGCTTTCCGACTCGGTATCAGTCGGCTCTCAAAGGTAATTATTTTTTCGATAGCAGGCACATGTCTAATAACCTCCACATGTCGTTCCCGTGGTCAACTCAAATCACAGTTACGAATACTAACCAACACCTTAAAAGTCATCCCTATTATAAGCAACTAAATGCATAGCCAATAGAAGGATATGTAATAACAGTTAACATACCTTAAACATTGTAGCTCGGAGATGTCCGCAACAGCCAGATCCCAGAACTCACAAAATCAAAACCGAGTAAAGAAAAACTCGATGTCCGAACGAAATAAAATTCGAAATTGGACTTCGCAACCTAGGGCTCTGATACCAATAAAATTGTCACTCCCTGAGAGTATGTCGTGCCGAAAAGCAAACGGACGACATCTCCCCTGTACGTGGCAACATATCGGGTTAATACAAGGCCCGTAGGCCCACAACTAAATAATATATATATGAACAATACTAAACAATACAACCACAACAACACAAATGTGCACACCAGTGCGACTCTAACATATTACACAAAAACAACATATAAACCAATAGCCAAATACAACACTGATTATACATGACCATAATACAAAACAAAAGCGGAAGCAAATACGTGGAAAACCCTAATTGTTCGGTGTGAGATGGGATCAGCTGGCAGAGCTCCGAACGTCTAAGGAAATCTTCTACCTGTTACCTGGGCGACAGGAAACCCAGGGTCCGGGGTGGTGAGTATAAACTCAGGGGTAATATATAGAAAGTGCATGAACAACATATAAGGATATAGAGATCTACAAGTATACATGTGAAGATCTACAGGTATACAGCATGAGTCCAATAGACATACAGTCCTATCCAAATCTACTAACAAGTAACCACAGTATAGTCATACTCAATGTATATGCTAAACTGATCCACTGAACATGAAGGAATGTATCAACGTACCTGACGGTCTGCAACACTATAAGCTATATCATCCTGAATAGATATACAATAACATAACCCATATAACGTACAAGGTCAATCCCATACCTGACCAAACACTCAAACATATGAACAGTATATAATCACATGTAATAACATCCCGGTCCATACTACACTATGACATGACGCTAATCAAGTGCATACAATAGTCTAGACTAACACATATATGATGCTCAACACACAGCAGTATATAATATGCAAATGGCATGTATCATGATGTTCAAACATATGCAGCAAACAAATGCAGCATCTCACAGGCATATGTAAAACATATATCGAATACATGCATACATATATATCAGCAATGCATATGCATGGCCATGTTTGCGGACCCGTCCAACCACGACCCCAGTATGGCCCGGGTGGCACGACATGACAACTATCCCGACTCCAGCCGCCACCACTCTCGAGTGACCGAGTTGGGTAGTATGAAACAGTAGCTAGCCGCCATAGAGCTATATGCTACTCACACGGGGGTCCCTGTTGCTAGCCGCTCCGTCCCTACCCATGAGTAGACGAGCACCACACCCAGAACAACTGCACATCACACGACCACCATCTATAGTGGGTGAGTACGCTAACTACCACTCCGCACAGTGACCAAGTGCGCATCTCCAACTACCACTATCTATAGTGGTCGAGAACGGCACGCACAAAAATGCTCTGCCCTCAACCCTGCTTCCACTACCCCGAGTGGCCGGGGAGGCAGGATGACTAACGACTCGTCTCAACCACAAGGGAGACCTAGTCAATAGCATGCATGCAAATGTAATGATGCATAGCTCCACACAAGTATCCTCGCAACACTCCCTATCTCACTGGGAGTCGTGGTCAACCAAAAGTCAACTATGCAAGGACTACAATCAACAAGACTCTCTCTATCGCACAAAGACTCATACACAACTGACAATCAACCACGCTAAGACCTCTAGTCAGTAGCGAGATACTATCGACCATCCATATAACCATACGCAGATATACGATCCATAATGGATATACAATCATGCTAGGACCTCTAGTCCATAACCACATACAGACAACCACACACATTTATCTATGCACAGACAACTAGATCCACCATTGATGCACAACTAATATGTGTACAATACAACAACCGACTCCATAACCCAAACCATCACCTAACCCTAGTGATGTAACACAATAATTCAATCTGAGGTCACAAGGATAACCCTAACCACCTGTACTTGATGAACATCCATCGGCTAACACATAATAGGGTTTATAGTTCCTATCCATGCTAGATAATCAATGAAGTAATAGAGTATATATCTCAAAGGTCTTGGCAGTACAAGCATATATTAAATAAGAGTGGATCTAAGATCAAAGTAATAGCAAAAATCCAAATTCATGCACAAGATTCAGATCAAAAACTACCTGACCAAGGTAGATATTACCCACCTGATATGTGAAACACCAGCTGTCTTCACATCCGAGAATCTATCTTGCATTAAGATCCTGAAATCAAAATCCTTGATTAACTTCACCGGTACAACTTCTTTCCCCAATTCTGAGTATCTAATCTGTATCAAACCACCACATTAAGGCAAGACCAATTCCAATCATAAACTATTTTGCTGTCACAATATAGTTCACTACCAAAACATAACCAAATAACAGCTTACCTAATTTGAGCCTTGCTTCCACCGCTTCTGATCCATGGTCTTAAATCATAGATCAATTTGCATTGTCAAATTAGAATTAACACAACCCAATCCCATGCAACTTCCACAATCGGCACAAACAGAGTATTACCATTAACATTCTCGATCAAGCTTGACTGAGCACATCTCACAAAAAAAGATTAACTCACTATTCCACCTTGACTGAACACAACAACCCTCCTCTGATCCTTACTCATGCACGCACAACCAGCACAGCTCCTTCGATCCATCCTTCATCCGGCTTGTTCCACCAATTATCACCCATCGAACCAATGACAAACAAAATCACTGTAACATATATCAAGAATCACCACCACCAATTCTCGGTGAAACCAGAAATCTAACAAAATCCATAGATATAGGACTTACCCCAATAGGCAGAACATGATCTGCACATAGTCATTCTCAATGGCAACTGATCGGAAATAGCAAAAGCCAAGGCATCAATGGAAGCAGACGATCAAGCTCACACGAAGAAAATCCTACAACCGATCTGAGCTGCGACGGAAGAGTGACATGACAGCAACGCAGATCTTGCCAATGCTAAGCTCACCGACTGACCATCCATAGAAGATCCAGTGGCAAGAAGAAGCAACGACAGCGACAAGTTATTGTCGATAGTGATGGTGGCAGATCCAACTCCCAGGATCCGAACCAAAGGTAGAAAAAGAAGGCACCGGAGACAAGACGACGCACCAAGCAGTTGCTAGGTCAGCAACGTCGCGCGGGGATCATAGCCGATCGCGATCGATGTTGGCCGTAGAGCCCCCCTGCGTCGGACGTCGGCGATGGATTGAACTCGATGAGATGAGGGCGATCTTCTCGATCGGAGAAAACCGAAGAAATCGACAACTCCTTCACTGAGATGGGCTCGCTCAAAGAAAAATGGCGATGAGATCCGCTATCGGCAGAAGGTCGACGGCAGCTGGTTCTCGCAGCGAGGAGGATAGATCGGAAGCAGAGAGCACGACTATGAAAAACAGAAGAAGGAACGGGATTGGGGATGATCAAGTGGTTGCTCGAGTGGAGATTGTCGGCGATGATGAGCTCCGGCAGCGGTGACGAGGCTATGACAACGAGGAAGATGGGAAATCACACGACGATGGGGAGGAAAAACTCGCGACTGGAAACTTTGAGGAATCAGAATCGGGATTTAAGGCTGACATAAACCCTATTCAAGCTCCAACCAGTTCAGCCATCTTGTCCAAGCCCATTTCAAGCCCAATTTCAAACCCCATCACTAATTCAATCCAATTAACCCACTAATTAAACCCAATTAATTAAAGGGTTAATCCATATGAATTTTAATTTTTTTTTTCGTATCTTACACACATAAAGTCCGATCCATTAATGATAATCCATTCCACTAGAGGATTATCATTGATCTACCTCACCAACCCCCATAAATTAATATGGGATCCATATATTCTTTGTACATTTTTCTCCTCGTGTTTAAGATCTCGAATGTCCGTCGATTAATTAATTTACTGACAATTAATTAATCAACATCTAACTCCATGAGTAGTACCACTCAACCTTATCATCATGCCGAACCAAGTCCACCTACAGGGTTTACATGATGAACCTTATGAGCTCCTCAAGGGGACATCATCATCCTAATATATAGGATACAGTTTCCTCCTATAATCAATAGCACACCATATAAATAATATCATTTCTCAACTTACCAAGCCTATCGATTTACTCTATAAATCTCGCCCATTGGTAAATCAAAGAAATGAATACTAAGTATATGTGCCCATTATTATATCGGGATTAAGAGCATGTACAACATAATATTTGAGGTCCAATTCGATTATGTAGTCAGCAATAAATTGAATCACTTTTATGTCGGTCTTGCTCAATACACATAAAGTGTACTAATGTAATTCTATGGTCAAGACAAACCAATACCAAATTACACTACAACCATACCAATGGTTTGTCCATAACCATCTCAGTTGTGAGCCTTTACTTATACTTTACAAGGAACTTATAACATGATCTCCCATGTGACACTACACACCATGTTATCTACAATGAATGTATTAGACAAAATGCATAACCATAAATATGCAAAAAATGATCATGTGATTCTTATTTCAAAACTAAAGATGTTCATACAAAAGATAGACTTTTTAGTATACATCCCAATAAAGGGATACCCTTAGACTTTGATAGACATACCTTTACTATAGACATATTCTTATGGATTGTTAATTGTTGAAATTATGGTATGATATATCTCTCAGATGTGCGTATAATCCAAGAGTATTAAGATGTAGTTTCAGATGAACTCCCAGGCTTGCCATTGCATAGGCAAGTGGAGTATATGATTAGAGTAATTTCAAAAATAGTTTCGATACTGAAGATCTCATACCGGGAGAAAATTTCTTATAATTACTTACCAATTGAGGTCATGATATTTTAGAGCCAAATGTTTTTACTTATGGTGTGTTGGCTGAGGGCTAGTGTAAAGCTCACAAAGTAGTTGAAACTCGTGAGTTACTCAATGCAATGTCATTTGATTGATTATGAGCCTAATCAGGTTGTTTGATACCCTCATTGATCGATTTTGCAAAGTTGGCAAGGTTGATGATGCATAGGAGGTATTTGTTAGAATAATGATTTTACCAGGAGATAATTTTATTGGTATCAATGTTGCTAAACACTATATAATTGAAAGAAAGTAAGTTGCGATTACAGGATGTGTTGGATGGGATATTTATCTATCCCAGTATTTATTCTTGAGAAGATCCGGAACTCTTTGTTAAAAGAGAGATGGACCTTTGAGGTCAGGCATCGATTATTGGTGATGAAATGCAGTAGTTGTTGGGAATAAATATCCTTCGTTATGGATAGATGATCTGTTGAGATGAGCTAAAGGACACTTGTGTATACTCTAGGATTGATTTAGGATTGGTGTGTTGATATTGTAGTGACATGGTGTCATACAATTATCATTGTCGTTGTGATGATTGATATATCATCAGCATAGAATAAAGAGGATGTAGGTGTGTAGAGACGACAATTTCATACTTGGTATGAATTTTATGAGCCTTTGATAATGTTGTTAGACATACTTAACGATTTAGTCATCCATGGATTTGAGAAATTATGTATTCTGGACACGATTGGATCAGTTTGTGGTTGTTGGTGTTAGGGAAATCAACCCATGTATGGTTTGGTTTTGATGTGTGTGGCAAAGGATTTAAGTTAGGTTGTTATTGATTTGATATGTGTGTTTAAGTTGTACAGGACTTAGTAAATCACACATGAGATATCTTGATGATAGCATTGGTGAGTTCACTATCTCATGGCTCGAGTCCTTGAGTCAGTGAAGGATGAAATTGTGGAAGCTGTGCACTTGGTGCATCCAAGGGACTGCCAGACAAGGAGCATTGGACTGAAGCCAAAGGAAGTAGACTTCAGGACGAGATGTGAAGGATGACATTGCGGAAGCCGTAAGCTTGGTGCATCAGAGGGACGTGACCGGACGAAGAGAGCTTCGGTGAGGGACTCCAGGGGAGATGAGAGAATGAGTGATTGTAACGATAGCTCATAGGTGAACTTGGCCGAATGGCTAAGTGTCGAATGCTCAAACTTATGTTTGAGGTTTTACTCGACATTTTGATATGTCAGATGCTCAAACATGAGTTTGAGGTTTCTACTTGATGATTGGAAGTGTCGGTTGCTCAAACATGTGGTTTGAGATTTACTCGACCGTCGAAGGCTCAAATAAGTGTTTTATTTGAGGTTTTACCCGACACCAGTCGACTGCTCTGAGTCATTGGCACTCAACTGGTGCTCGATTTGCTAGGGTTAGCGCGATTGTTACCATCGATCGCTAAGGGACGATCGATCGCTTGAAGGTGGTCGTGGGTATAAAAGGTTTGAAAGTCGACTGATCACCTGGATCACTCAATTGTTGGCTCTATCAGTCAAATGATGGGCATGATCGGTCGATTGATTAGGGAGTCATTGGCTGGATGCCAATGTGGATGAAGTCGTTGTGAGGCAACGACTACAGCAGCAGTTGACTGATGGCTGCATCAGTCGACTGCTCGTTGTCCAACTGGAAGAATGGCCTCTTCCCTATAAGAAGAGGCCTTGGGTGCTCTTTGGAGTCTAATACTTAACTCCTAAACTTCTCCCAAGTGCCCAACACATTTTAACACTCCTCTTCTCGTGTTTATTTCAATCTTATTGTAAGAGGGAGTGATTTGTGTAAGAAAGTTTATCTCCACCTTGAAGGAGAGATTAGTGGATTGTTGAGGGAGTGATTCGCCATACGAATCGTCCGTGGACTAGCGACAAGGGCCGTGAACCACTTTACATCTTCGTCTTAGTGTTTGCTTCTCTTTACTTGTTGTATTTGCTTAATTGTCTTTATTGTTAGTATTTCCACTGTGCTAACATCGATTGTAGACCATTAAGACGTGAGAGGATTCCATCGTACAAGGCTATTCAACCCCCTCAAGTCAGGCAACGATCCTCCAACAAATTGTATCAGAGCAAGGAGCTTGTCTACGGACTCATCGCTAAAACAAGTGCGACAAGAAATGGCCGACTCCAACATTCATCCACCCAAGTTCGAAGGTGATTTCTCTTGGTGGGAAAAGAGAATGGAGGTATTCTTCGAAACGGACTTTGATATAATGCTAATCATGGATAGTAGTTTTGAGATACCTAGGGATGAAGAAGGGAGAATGCTAGAAAAATTGAGATGGACCAAGAAGCAAAGAGAGGAGCACTTGGCAAATTCAAAGGCCAAGCACCATATATACAATGTGCTCCCTCAACAAGAGATCAATCGAATTGGAGAGTGCTCTAGCGCCAAGGATGTCACGCCCCGAGAGCATGCCGAGCCGAAAATCAAACGAACGACATCTCCCCAGTACATGGCAACATTTCGAGTTAATACAAGGCCCGTAGACCCACAATAACAACATAACATATAAATATGAAAAAAACCACAACAATATAACAACTAATTACAACAACTACACAGCGGAAACATAAAACACAACAACATCAATCCCACACATGCATACTAGTATGACTAACACATTACAACAACACGGAACCTCGACAAAATCCGAATATACAACATGTACATCATGAAAACTCAAAAATACAATACACTACGGACGGAAAGCCCAAAACAAACATGGGAGCCTCGGAGGTGAGATGAGATGTCAGCCAGCGGTGCTCCAAGCCGTCACGAAGACTTCTACCTATTACCTGGGTCACAGAAAAACCCAGAGTCCGTTGGGGTGGTGAGTAAAACTCAGCAGGTAATAGAAAATATGTATATATGTAATATCACATGTATTTCAACAACATAATCAAGAGGTACAACAAGTATATCAGCATAGTATATAAATACAAGCATATACCATCTAACTAAATGAACAACGTAAAATGAAGACATACTTGAGTCTGCTACGCTACTCTGATCCAACCTGAACATATATCCAACATATATATAACAGGAAGAGTAAGATCAACTCAATATACTCAAGCTACAGGTCAAGGTATCTAATGGTCTGTCCAACACATATACCAGTACCCGACACAACCGTATAACATATGCAAGAAGCATGCATGAATATGATGTACAACTAAATGCAGCAAGCATAATACAATCAAGTGCAACATGACAATAAGCATATATATATAGACTGCATCTATATATATATATATATCAATCTCAACCATCCATATATATATATATACATGCATATATGTGTATATATATGGTAATATGCAAAGCGCCATCAGATACGGCAATGCAGCATGCATGGTCATACCTGTTCACCCCTACTCTCTACCACGACCCAGTGTGGCCTAGGTGGCACGACATGACAACTGTCCCAACTCACACCAACCACTGCTATAGAGTGGCCGAGTGGGCAGTATGATCAAGTAGCATATGAGCGTAAAGAGCTCGCTACACAACGGGGGTCCCCGCTGCTGGCCACTCCGACTAACACTACCAATGAGTGGTCGAGTACCATGCACCCAGGACAACTGCACGCAACTCCAACTACCACCGTCTATAGTGGTAGAGTGCGGCACAACAGATGCTCTTCCCTCACATGAGTTACTCCTCGGGGAGTGCTCTGGGAGGCAAGATAACTGACAACTCTCTCAACCCCAAGGGAGACTATGTCGTCAGAATGCATGCATATGACATGAGTATGTTGTCACTCGTACAACCATCTACCATAGACTCTCTGTTCAACAAAGAGTCGTACCCATCTGATCAATATATTCTCTATCCTGTAGAGAGTCGTACTCAACTGATCGACGAACTCTCTATCCTGTAGAGAGTCGTACTCAACTAATCATAACTCTCTCTCCAATAGAGAGTCGTACTCAACTGATTGACGCACTCTCTATCCAATAGAGAGTCGTTCTCGACTGATCATAACTCTCTCTTCAATAGAGAGTCATACTCAACTGATCGACGCACTCTCTATCCGATGAGAGTCATACTCGACTAATCATATCAAGCTGGGACCACCGGTCCACAGTGACACACTAATCACCCTTCACTTAACCATTACACAACTCATGGTTGGTAACAGTATGCAACATACAGATATTGGAAATAAATCTTACATTTAGGGCATTACCTACCCACGGATGACCTTTTTGTCAATTTATAAATTAGGTCATCCTCCGTACTAACATTTACACCTTGCTAAACATCTAGGCCAATTTATATCACATCTATAACTCCTAAATCATGATAGGGAATATGTGATATCAACAATTGAGCATAAATACATCCAACGATAAGTTCAAGCATAAGATAATAAGAGCAAGGTCAAGATAATATGAACACCTAACATGCTCATATTTATGGCTAAATCTGAATGCATTAAAACTACCTGACCAGAGTAGGAATTACCCACCTGCTAAATAGTTCCGTGAAATAATATCTTCACGTCCGTGGATCTGCCTCATATCCACGTCCTGCAAATATCATCATTCACAATAAAATTCAAGCACTAACATAAACGATCAGTAAAAAAAGGAATCTAACCCAATCCTAATCCCAAATCTTACCAATAGAACAACTCTATTCACTAACTACTAATCATCGATTCAACTACAACATAAGTTATAATTATCACACCATAACTGTAATTCAATCTAAATCTACACTTACCTTCTACAACGTCTTGATCCACCTTTGAAGTAGTGATCTATATCAATTAGATAGTTAAGTTGAATCCTTACTCACTTTATCTTCATCAACAAAATCCATCACAAATCAAAGTCCTGCCATTGACAGTTAATTAGTTGTAAATCAAACTAATCAAATCCATATCTTAATCCACAACACTTACCTTATTCACCTACGTCATTGTTCCAATTCAAATCCAGCTTCTATCTAAAGCACCAATATCGATTCACACATAGTTGAGCTCTCTCTCGAGCACATAACTCATCCACAACAAAACAATATCCAATTAGCTATCAACAATTTACATTGAAGAATAGAAATCTAACAACATCTATAGATTAATCCAGAACTTACCCCAACTTCAATCCACAGCTCACAAAACCATGGAGATCCCGATCGTAGCTGCCCATCCATATTAGAAACTTGTCATTACAAAGATTGCAAAATAACAGCTCACGATCAAAAGGAAATGAAGACACAGCTACAACCGTCTTCCCCCAACTGCCCTTATATTTCTTCATCCGCTCACCGGAACACCACAACACACAAGGAAACCAAATCCAAAATCCCAGCTGCCATCAGAATGCTCAGCCCTGCTTAACTCTGATCTCCACGGCAGATTCAACAACCTCTACCATCAATCAAATCCCTAAAGAACAATTAACTCCAAATCAAATCCAGTTAACAACGACCACCACGGCATCAGGAACCATCACAAAACTCCGATCAGCGATGAAGGATAGCCTCGACTTACCCAATTCCAATGGCGATTCCCTGTTCACCGACGAACTCCTTGCTGCCCTAACCCCACAGAACCGATCTAATGGCAGTGAATAACATGATTGAGGATGAATCTCCTTCAAAATCAGGGAAATGAGTTTAACCACTTACCTAACTACGATAGAGATCGTGAAGCATTGGAAATAAGGAAGGAATTGCCGTCGATCTCCGAACTCCTTGTGAAGGCACTCGCTCCCCAACAACGGCACACGCCGGAATCCCGCAGAGGAAGCTGCGATCGGTGGTCTTCCAGCGAGATGAACCTCCACCGCGAGCGTGTCGGCAGCCGTGGATTTTGTAAGGGAAGAGGAGAAGACGAGCAGCTCTCTTTCTCCTCTTGCGCGCGACGGGAAGATATAAGAAAACGCTCGGAAAGAAAGAGCCGACGAGAGTAAATACGGGATGGTAAAGAAACGGGTCGGCTTAAGCTTTTAATTGGATCCATTTAAGAGAAATTAAACTTAGGTTAGGTTTAATTAATCCTAAAAGCTTTAACCTAGGTTAGGTTTGATTTATCCCTAACCATCCATTTTTTTTAGCCATTTATTTGCGGTATTTTACATTCTCCCCCACTTAACAAAATTTGGTCCCCAAATTTCATACTTAAATACGAGAACCAACTCAAGAAATTTTCGGAACCATCACATACCCTAAGTGAAAGGATGAGGATGTCGAGCTCGGATAGCATCTTCCAGCTCCCACGTAGCCTCCTCATCCGGTATGATGCTGCCATCCAACCTTTACGAGTCCGATGGTTTGTTCCGCAACTGACGCTCCTTGCGACCAAGAATCCACACTGGAATCTCCTCATAAGTCGCATTAGACTGAGGTGGGATTGGTACCTCCTTCAGAACATGATCAGAATGTGACACGTATTTCCCTAGCATAGAAACATGAAATACATTGTGTACACCCGCAAGTGTCGGAGGTAAAGCCAACCGATAAGCTGCACCTCCATAATCCACGACACAAGATCTGAATAGATCCTCCAACGTCTAACTGATACACTGCATCGCTCATCCTGCGCAGATGAAACATTGCACTAAGCCAAGCTCGGCCCATAGTCCGCATGCATCGCCAAAATCACGAGGTAAATCGCGAATCTCTATCTGATATGGTACTTAAAAGTACCCCACGCAATCTGATAATCTTTCGATAATACAACACTGCCGGATGGTCCAACGAGTACGACCCACGAATAGGAAGGAAATGAGCTAATTTGGTCAGTCGATCCACAATCACCCAAATCGCATCATGTCCACTACGGGTTCTAGGCAACCCCGTAACGCAATCAATCGTGATATGCTCCCACTTCCATTCCGGAATTGGAATTTTCTAGAGCAATCTAGCGAGTTTCTGATGTTCAACCTTCACCTACTGGCATACTAAACATCCAGCAACAAAGTCTGCGGTATCTCTCTTCATACCGTTCCCACCAATATAAACATCTCAAATCTCGGTACATCCGAGTACCACCAGGATGCATAGCAAATCCCAAATAAGGTGCCTCCGGTAGCAACTCTATCTTAAGTGGATGTGTGTCCAAAACACATATCCATATTAGAGGCGAAAAATTATCTTCTCACAAGAGAAGTCCATCTACCATCTAAAATCCACTCCACCACACACTCTGTAAGTGCATGGGAGACTATAGCGCCCAATCTCGCAAGTTGCAACTGTTCGCATTCCAGCAACTCTATAGTAGCTACCCAGTAGCTAGTTAAAATCCCATGAGCATTCCTGCTCCATACATCCACAAATCCATATAATAACTACTAAAGTCACATCATGTATATGACAGACTATCTCGTAGTTTCTTAACTTACGTAGACATAAAATATGTCTCATTCAACTGCATCAGAATAGTTCCGATCCTGAAACGATGCATCCGCATACAACATCCTTTTTATCCACTCCGGAAAGATTAACTAATACTCATGTAAAAGTTAACCGCCGTCTAGGTCTTGTAACTGATTTCACCAGCTTCCGACTAAATGATTTCCATCATCACCTTTGTCAAACAAGTCCGTAGTATAGTAATGCCAAACATTCTATCCACATCTACAGAACTAACCAAACCATACAAGGCAAACTACCATCTACGGTGGTCGAGTGCGCAACTCCAACTACCATAATCAACAGTGGTCAGGTTATGCAACTCCAACAATCACAAACTGATCCAATCGTGTCCAAGATACACGATTCTCAAATCTAGTGGCGACTAAATCGTTAAATAGTCTAACAACTTAATCACAACTCATAAAATTCATACCAAGTATGAAATTGTCATCTTTACACATCTGCATTCCCTTTACTCTAAGCTGATGATATATATATTAATCACCACAACGACAATGATAATTGTATGATACCATGTCACTACAATATCAATGCTCCAGTCGTAAATCGATCCTAGAGTATACACAGGTATCCTTAACTGATCTAGATAGATCATCTATCCACAACGAAGGATATTCATTCACAACGATTACTGTCTACTATCATCGATAATCAATGCATAATCTCAAAGGTCCATCTCTCTTTCAATAAAGAGTTCTGGATCTTCTCAAGAAGGAATACTGGGATAGATAAATATCCCTTCCAACTTCTCCTATAATTACAACTTACATTCTTCCAATTTCTATAGTGTTTAGCAACACTGATACCAACAAAACTATCACTCGATATGTGATCTTCGATACCAAAACTATTTCCGCAATCATTTCGATCGCCTACTCCACTTGCCTATGCAATGACAAGCCTTGGAGTTTATCCGAAACTACATCCGAAGGCTCTCGGATTATACACACATCCGAGAGACATAATCATACTATAATCTCAACAACTTGACCATCCGTAAGGATGTCTACAGTAAAGATATGTCTATCCAAGTCTAAGGGCATCCCTTAACTTCTTAATTGTTAGTCCTCATCTCACCTAACGGTAGAGATATCACCGACCCACAAGTCGATGTATAGGAACCCTTCTAGTCCAAACTGAGAATGTTCTAGACAAAGATACCTGTAAATTCAAGCATCTCTCAATATATTCATGCAGAGGGTAAACTAACGTAATACCCTGTACGATCAATTATCTGTCGATCCGATCCAAAGGCTCCTCGCAGGTCTCGGCCTTTCTATGAAGAGAACAAGATCAGATCCAACAGTCCACGACAAAGTGGTTGCATTTCTATGACAAATAATCCAGGGATTTTCCAAGATCATCTGATCCCCATTACTCAATCCTATGAGCTGCAACTGTAGAATACCTTATAGATACGACCATCATCATATATTCTCTCCTCTATAAAAAGCAAATCATATCTGGAGGTAACTGTTGTTGTCTGCATGAGTCTTCTGCGATATCTTCTGCTGATACTGCTGCATAAGTCACTTCCCTTGAATGGAAGTATCACAGAACTCCAACCACGCCTAAGGTAGTAGGTTGCTGCTGATAAGATAACCCGATCCTCTGTGCTGATCTCTGCTGTCGAGATGATGCATCTTCCTCCCGGAATACCCCGGATAGTCTTCAACTGAATCTTCAAAGTACACCTCCTCCACTGTACTGGTTTCTCACAATAGCAACAGATGAACTGATCCAACGGATAATCTGGCTTCGCGTGTCTTCGTGATCTGCATTGCACGCACACAATCCCTTCGAAGTCTTTGTTCTTATTTTGTTGATATCCACGAGAACATCCTGATGATCTGTGGTTGGTCTTCTATAATCGAAAAATAGCTCAAAGTCTATGACTCCGATCTTGCTCCTTTATCCAACAGTCAGAGACTTCTGACTCTATTAAGTTGACCTGCAATATTTGATTACTGGTCCCAACTCTTAAACCCTTGTACGAAGTCATTTCTAAACTCCTGACTCGATCCAGTGTCTTTCGGCAGGATCTGATAGAAGATCCAGTTATCTTAATCCAAAAGTAAGCCAATAACCGTGGGTGGCTTAAAACATCTCTTCATCTTCTTGAGCTATTAGGTGGTCGTAACCTCTGCAAGTCTCACGACTCTGCACAATACACTATTACTAACCGATCACGCTTTCTTGAAGCTCAAGAATTCCTTATAATGTGTCACTAAAAGTGACACAGGGAAATACTCTCTTTCAACATCACCAAACCATGATCAAGTGATATATTATTCCCCCAAGATTAATTTCTGCATTTACCACCAACTATCGGCTTGATCTCGATAATGGTATGCAAACAACTCGTCTTTCTCGGTATAACATGAGTTAAGTACTCAAAAGTACACTCAAAGTTATACAACTCAGTACGAACAACTCCGGGATAAAATCCCTATGAAACACCGTAACCTAGCCTTCCGCTATTTGCATCAACAATAGTCCACTTGTCTTGTCCATTACCCAATAGGTAATGATCTGACTATCACCGTTAGTGAAAATCTCTAAGACTGAAATCTCTAATTTCAACCAGAAATGTGACGACTTGACCCCTATTTTCCGACTCGGAATCAGTCGGCTCTCAAAGGTAAATCACCTTCTTGACACAGGTTCAAGACTCACAGACTCAACAGGTCATTCCCGTGGTCAACTCATACCACGGTTACGAATAATAACCAACACACTACAAGTTATTCCCTGGTATAAGCATCTAAATGCATAACCAACATAACCGAGAGTACAAACCCTAAAGGTCACTCAGGTTGGTCGCCTCGGTGGACGACCCCTACTACAAGTCTGCACAGGTGTCATAACTCTATTGTATACACCTACAGATCAAGTTTAGATAAATATCAACTAAACCATAAGTTATCAGGAATTCTTACCTAATGCTGCTTGGAGCTCAGGCCACTGTCCATCTCATCTCATAAAACCAAAACCGAATAAATCAACTCCCGAGAATCCAAGACTCGACACAAAAACAACATTGTATGGCATCGCAGAACCTAGGGCTCTGATACCACTAAAGTTGTCATGCCCCGAGAGCATGTCGAGCCAAAAATCAAACGGACGATATCTCCCCTGTGCGTGGCAACATTTCAGGTTAATACAAGGCTCGTATGCCCACAATAACAACATAACATATAAATATGAAAACAACCACAACAATATAACAACTAATTACAAAAACTACATAGCGAAAACATAAAACACAACAACATCAATCCCACACATGCATACCGGTATAACTAACACATCACAACAACACGGAACCTCGAACTAAATCCGAATATACAACATGTACATCATGAAAACTCAAAAATACAATACACTACGGACGGAAAGCCCAAAACAAACACGGGAGCCTCGAAGGTGAGATGAGATGTCAGCCAGTGGTGCTCCAAGCCGTCACGAAGACTTCTACCTGTTACCTAGGTGACATAAAAACCCAGGGTCCGTTGGGGTGGTGAGTAAAACTCAGCAGGTAATAGAAAACATGTATATATGTAATATCACATGTATTTCAACAACATAATCTAGAGGTACAACAGGTATATCAGCATAGTATATAAATACAAGCACATACCGTCTAACCAAATGAACAACGTAAAATGCAGACATACCTGAGTCTGCTACGCTACTCTGATCCAACCTGAACATATATCCAACATATATATAACAGGAAGAGTAAGATCAACTCAATATACTCAAGCTACAGGTCAAGGTATCTAATGGTCTGTCCAACACATATACCAGTACCCGACACAACAGTATAACATATGCAAGAAGTATGCATGAATATGATGTACAACTAAATGCAGCAAGCATAATACAATCAAGTGCAACATCACAATAAGAATATATATATAGACTTCATCTATATATATATCAATCTCAACCATCCATATATATATATATATACATGCATATATGTATATATATATGGTAATATGCAAAGCGCCATCAGATACGACAATGCAGCATGCGTGGTTATGCCTGCTCACCCCTATTCGCTACCACGACCCCAGTGTGGCCTAGGTGGCACGACATGACAACTGTCCCAACTCACACCAACCAATGCAATAGAGTGTCCAAGTGGGCAGTATGATCAAGGAGCATATGAGCATAAAGTGTCACGCCCACCCTTTTCCAGGGGTCCGAAGGGGCGGCGCATAACGCGATCGTACATACATACATTACAGTGGAAGACTACCTATACTTCTTACAGCGGAAGACTTTAGACTTATTTTTTTTTTCTTTTAAACATAAACATGCATCGTCATTTCATAGATACTTCTTCTTAAACATAGGGCATGCATCATCAGTTCATAAGTACTTAGTTCAAATTCATAAACAAAATCATCATAGGGGAAAACATGCATAAAGAACATAACAGATCTCGTCTACCATGCCACTACCACACACACTTTGCCCCTCCTACTGCTCCCTTAAGTTTAGCCACCCTTTACCCTTATCTGCAGTACAAGGGAACATAAACTATAAGCACATAGGCTTAGTAAGATCTTGTCCTACTCACAAAAACCATACGTAAGCATAACATGTAAACATACAAAGACATAAGCAGGCATAACTTGAATATAACATCGTAGAACATAAGCAAACATAACATGAACATAACATCATAGACATAAGCAAGAATAACATAAATATAACATCATAGAACATAAGCAGGCATAACATGAACATAACATCATAGACATAAGCAGACATAACATAAATATAAAATCATAGACATAAGCAGACATAACATAAATATAATATCATAGACATAAGCAGGCATAACATGAACATAACATCATAGACATAAGCAAGCATAATATAAATATAACATCATAGACATAAGCAGACATAACATAAATATAACATCATAGACATAAGCAGGCATAACATAAATTATATGCAGGATGCTCTTTGAAAACATATCTTATAGGTATTTAAACATAAATCTCAGGCCCATCCTAAGCCTGTACTTATGACCGTCGGCCTAGGGCATCTGGGAGCCCATCCCCTGGACCTTGTTAGGGTCCTGGTACAAGCCATGCAGAAAGTAAAATACTTATCATGCTTCATATCATAACGTGTCATATTTCATTTCATAAACATAAACATATCATGTTCTTTATCATGGCATATCATGTTTCTTCTTCATCTTCATAACATATCGTATTTCTTCTTCATAATACATCATACATCATAGCATACTTCTTCTTCATAACATATCATATTGCTTTCATAACATATGATATTTCTTTCCATGCATATCATGGTTCTTCTTTATAAAACATCATACATTTGTACAATCACAAGGGAATGAGCATAACAAGATCATATATTTAACATGGTAATGAGCAGAAACTTATCATGCATCCCTACTATTGACATAGACATATGGATTGACCTAAACTTCATGGAGCTCTATTAAAGTTTTAAACACCAAACAACTTATAGATGGTCTAATTAACTACATAACATATAAATCATGGCATGGGAGGGCACTTAGGGTTGTAGATAAGCCTTGGCCGAGAGTTCCAAGACAACCTAAGATCCATTTCTTAAATCTAGCTTAACTTTCACATGTTACCTATATCTACATTCAAAACATGACATGGTAATTTATAGATCATAGCATAATAAGCCTAAATGGGTCTTGGCCGAATGGTCCAAGGGCTTAAAAGTTCATCCACTTAAATCTAGGATAACCAAACATCATGTTATCTTCTTTTACCATTAAAACATAACATGAACTTATCTATAGCATAGCATAGAACATGTTATCTTCTTCTAACATTAAACATGGCAAGAACTCATTTAAAACCTAGCATAGAGCATGTAATCTTCATCTAACACCAAAAGTTATCATGAGCTCATCTAAAGCATGGCCTAAAAAGAACACATAGGGGTCTAAAGGGACTTGGCCGAATGGTCCAAGGCTTAAAAGTTCATCCACTTAAATCTATGTTAACCAAACATCATGTTATCTTCTTTTACCATCAAAACATAGCATGAACTTATCTATAGCATGGCATAAAAAGAACAGATAGGGGTCTAAAGGGACTTGGCCGAATGGTCCAAGGGCTTAAAAGTACATCCACTTAAATCTAGGTTAACCAAACATCATGTTATCTTCCTTTACCATCAAAACATAGCATGAACTTATCTATAGCATGACATAAAAGAACACATAGGGGTCTAAAGGGACTTGGCCGAATGGTCCAAGGGCTTCAAAGTTCATCCACTTAAATCTAGGTTAACCAAACATCATGTTATCTTCTTTTACCATCAAAACATAGCATGAACTTATCTATAGCATGGCATAAAAAGAACACATAGGGGTCTAAAGGGACTTGGCCGAATGGTCCAAGGGCTTAAAAGTTCATCCACTTAAATCTAGGTTAACCAAACATCATGTTATCTTCTTTTACCATCAAAACATAGCATGAACTTGTCTATAGCATGGCATAAAAAGAACACATAGGGGTCTAAAGGGACTTGGCCGAATGGTCCAAGGGCTTAAAAGTTCATCCACTTAAATCTAGGTTAACCAAACATCATGTTATCTTCTTTTACCATCAAAACATAACATGAACTTATCTATAGCATGACATAAAAGAACACAGGGGGGTCTAAAGGGACTTGGCCGAATGGTAGAAGGCTTAAAAGTTCATCCACTTAAATCTAGGTTAACCAAACATCATGTTATCTTCTTTTACCATCAAAACATTGCATGAACTTATCTATAGCATGGCATAAAAGAACACATTGGGGTCTAAAGGGACTTGGCCAAATGGTCCAAGGGCTTAAAAGTTCATCCACTTAAATTTAGGTTAACCAAACATCATGTTATCTTCTTTTACCATCAAAACATAGCATAAACTTATCTATAGCATGGCATAAAAAGAACACATAGGGGTCTAAAGGGACTTGGCCGAATGCTCCTTGGGGTTTTTAAGGTAAAACACTTAACCTAATCCATCTAGCATCCTATCTTCATCATGTTCATACAAGGTATGGCATGGATCTTCATGGAAAACTCTAATAAAGGTCTTGGCCGAATGGTTCAAGAAGAGGTTGACACCATAACATCAATCGAAACAGCTACTTGTATGCAGGTGAGGGGATACTTACTTCCTTTGCTTTGCTATTAGTTTGAAGATAACCTAAGGGAAGCCAAACCTTGCCTTCTTCTTGCCTGGATGTATCTCGGAAAAATGGAAAGGGAGAGGGCTAGGTTTCGGTGAGGAAGAAGAAGAGGAAGAGAAGATGCCAAATTGATTTCTCATGTCTCCTCATTCCCCTATTTATTCTCTTGAAGTGTCCCTTAGTCTCCCTTACCCCTAACTATAATTTCCCATATTCCACTAATAGTACAACCTTGCTGGGCTTCTGGTTATTTGATGCATCTTTAGGGCTTAACAATCTACTAGAGGTTTGGGGTTCAATTCCTAGGCCTTGCATCCTTTTTGGCTCCTTTTCTTTTATTTTTGAAAGAGCCCACATAAACCCCATTATAATCATGCAAAAATTCTTGTAAAATATCTAGGAATTTTACGGGCGTTACAATCCTTCATACCTTTTAAAAGTTTAGTCCTCGAAACTTAGAACAATTCCAGGTACTTCTGTTTCATGTCCTCCTCGCGTTCCCAGGTAGCTTCTTCGTACCATTGATTTTGCCACAGGACCTTTACTAAGGGCACCTCTTTATTCCTTAGCCTCTTGACTTCTCGGTTAAATATCTGGATAGGCCGACTTTCATAACTCAGGTCCTCTTGAACTTCCACTGTTTGTGGCTCGATCACTTGGTCCATACTGGAAATGCACTTCTTGAGCATCGAAACGTGAAACACATTGTGAATAGCCGACATCTCTTGAGGCAGCTCTAGCTCGTAAGCTACCTTGCCAACTCTCTTCAATATCGAATACGGTCCCACGTAGCGCGGACTCAGCTTACCCTTCCTTCTGAATCTCATTACTCCCTTCATAGGGGCCAATTTGAGGAATACTAAATCCCCGACTTCGAATTCTAACGGTCTACGGCGCATATCTACATAGCTCTTTTGTCGGCTCTGAGCAGTTTCAATTCTTTGGCGGATATTCTGTATAGCTCGGGTGGTGTCGTCAATGAAATCTGTCTAGAATTCCATCCCCTTCTTTTCACCACCCTCGTACCAGCATATAGGAGATCTACATTTCCTCCCGTATAGAGCCTCGTAGGGTGCCATTCCAATAGTAGCTTGGTAGCTATTGTTGTAGGCGAATTCTGCCAAGCATAAGTATTGGCACTAGCTCCCTTTGAAATCAAGGGCGCAAGCTTGTAATATATCCTCCAGTACTTGATTTACCCTTTCGGTCTTTCCGTCCGTCTGAGGATGGAAGGCAGTACTGAACAATAGCTTCGTGCCAAGGGCCTTCTGAACACATTCCCAGAAATGGAAAATAAAGTGACCATCTCTGTCAGAAATGATGGTCTTAGGAATCCCATGTAATCTGATAATTTCCTTAGCATATAATTGAGCCAGTTGCTCAGTCGAATAGGTCATCTTGATGGCTAAGAAATGGGCCGACTTCGTCAATCTGTCCACAATTACCCATATAGCATCATATCCGTTTGTCGTCTTGGGCAATCCTGAGATGAAATCCATAGAAATATCCTCCCATTTCCATTCTGGAATCTGGATCGGCTGCAGTGTTCCTCCAGGCCTTTGGTGTTCTACTTTAACCCTCTGGCAGGTCTGGCAGGTACTGACATACTAAGCCACATCTCTTTTCATTCCGAACCACTAGAATTTTCTTTTCAGGTCTTGGTACATCTTGGTGGTTCTAGGATGCATCGCATAAGGAGTTCCGTGAGCTTCCTCGAATATCTTCTTCCGTAATTCTGGATCATCGGGAATACACAAGCGGTCCCTGAGATAGAGTTTTCCACTATCAGAGATACAGAACCCATCATCCTTTCCTCCTAGGACCTCCTGCTTGATCCTCTGAATGCTCGGGTCACGGGTTTACTTTTCCAATATATCGTCGAACAGCGTCGGTGCTATTGTCATGGTCGAGAGTTGTCCGGAAATGATTTCAACCCCGTAACGCATAATTTCCTTTTCTAAGGGCCGAGATAGTACTGATAGAGACATTAAGGTGGCGCAGGACTTCCTGCTGAGTGCATCAGCCACCTTGTTCGCTTTTCCTGAATGGTAGAAGATCTCGCAGTCATAATCCTTGACAAGCTCGAGCCATCTGCGTTGTCTCATGTTCAGGTCCTTCTGTGTGAAGAAATATTTCAGAATCTGGTGGTCTGTATAAATCCTACACTGAGCTCCATATAGATAATGCCTCCATGTTTTTAGAGCAAAGACCATGGCCGCTAACTCTAGATCGTGAGTGGGATAATTCCTTTCATGTTCTTTGAGTTTCCTAGAGGCGTAGGCAATGACCTTGCCGTTCTGCATGAGTACAGCTCCGAGTCCCAACTTGGAAGCGTCACTGTACATGTCGAAGCCTTCATTACTGTCCGGAAGAGAAAGGATTGGAGCGTTGGTCAGTCTCTTTTTCAATTCTGTGAAACTCTTCTCGGAGGCGTTCGTCCATTCATACTTTTTGTTCTTTCTGGTGAGGACTGTCATAGGGGCTGCAATTCTAGAGAAGTTCTCTACAAACTTCCTGTAGTAGCTTGCTAGCCCAAGAAAGCTTCTGATCTCGCTGGCATTCTTTGGTCGGTTCCAGTTGCTCACAGCTTCAATCTTTATTGGGTCTACCATCACTCCGTGCTTAGATATAACATGACCCAGAAATGATACTTGATCGAGCTAGAATTCGCATTTGAAGAACTTTGCATACAACTGCTTTTCCCGAAGAATCTGCAATAACAAATTCAGATGTTCTGCGTGCTCTTCTAGGGTTCTCGAATATATCAGTATATCGTCGATGAAAATGATTACAAATTTATCGAGGAATGCCGAGAATACCCAATTCATCAGATCCATGAACATAGCAGGTGTGTTCGTCACTCCGAAGGGCATAACTACGAACTCGTAATGTCCGTATCTTGTTCGAAAAGCCGTCTTTGGTATATCATCTGGTTTCACTTTCACTTGATGGTAGACAAACCTCAATTCAATCTTAGAGAAGACTATGGCACCCTTTAGCTGGTTGAACAGGTCGTCAATCCGCAGTAAAGGGTACCGGTTCTTGATCGTCACATTATTTAGTGCTCGGTAGTCTATGCACATTCGCATAGACCCATCTTTCTTCTTCACCAACAGCACTGGAGCTCCCCATGGAGAGCGACTTAGGCGTATGAGTCCCTTGTCGAGTAACTCCTATAGTTGTCCCTGAAGTTCCTTCAATTCAGCCGGCGCCATATGGTAAGGTGCTTTAGAGATCGGGTTAGTGCCAGGAATCAATTCGATCTCAAATTCAATTTCTCTATCTGGGGCTAACCCTGGTAGTTCATCTGGGAATACCTTTGGGTAGTTGCATACAACTCTGACATCTTCTAGCTTCTGGTCCTCAACTTGACTTGTATCAACCACATGTGCTAGAAACCCAGTGCATCCACTGTCTAACATCTTGCACGCTTGTAGAGCTGATAGAAATTTATCGATTCTTCTCCTTGGCTCTCCAATAAATTCAAACATAGGTTCTGCCTCCAGTTGGAAGACCACTTTTTTTTTTACAACACTCGATCGAAGCACCATACTTGCTTAAGAAATCCATGCCTAGTATGACATCATAATCCTGCATGTCGAGCACTATCAGATCAAAGTAGAGTTCTCTGTCTGCGATTCTAATGGGTGCAGCTAGCAGCATATGAGTGGAGGGCATTACTTCTCCCGAGGGCAGGGTGGTTAAGAACTTGCGATCCAAAGCTTATGGTGGCATGTCTATCTTTTCCGTGAAGGGTGTAGAAACAAACGAATGTGTTGCCCCAGTATCAAATAATGCAGTAGCATGCTGACAGAAAATAAATATCTGACCTGTGATAACCGTAGAAGCGTTCGCCATATATTCTTGGGTGAGAGAGAATACCCTGGCATCTGTCATAACTGGCGGGGCTTCCAATCTCCCTTGACTGATCGGGGTTCCCTCGATTGCAGCCTGCATCTGGTGTAGCTGTGGAGGAGCACCTCTGTACTGGCCATACTACTGAGGAGGTGCCTGAACCTGAATAGGGCAGTCCTTGACTCTATTCCCTTCCCGTCCACAATTGTAGCATCTATTTGTGCCTCGGTAGCATACTCCAGGATGTATCTTCCCGCATATAGCACACAGAGGGATCTTGGGCTGCTTGTTCGCTGGACCACCTTTAGAGTCATCCCATTGCTTTCTCTTACCAGTGTGGTTCCCTTTCCAAATACTCTGGTTTCTCTGACCTCCTGACTGGGCTTGGTTCCTGCCTTCACTCAGTGCCTTCTTTTGATGGTTAATATTGTTCAAATAATGTTCGGTAATCAAGGCACTACTGAACAACTCCTCTGTGGTATGCGGTCTATGAACTCCGCCGACAACATTCAGAGCTATTTTGGGTCGAAGAATCTTCAGCATGGGTCTGACCCTTTCTCTTTCCGTGCTGACCAACTTTGGGCATAGGCATGCGAGTCGGTTGAATCTCTTCACGGCTTTACTGACTGATAGGTCACCTTGTCGGAACCCAGTGAACTCGTCGTAATGCTTGTTCGTCACCCTCATATAGAAGAATTCTTCGAAAAATTCATACTCGAAATTCGTCCATCTCATCTGATTTACTTGCCTCTTTGCTTTAACCCGTTCCCACCACATCCGAGCATCTTTCGAAAGGCAAAATGGTGCGCACTTAATCTTCTCGCATTCGGGCCAGTCCAGTAGCTCCACGATGCTTTCCACCATCTTGAACCAGGCCTGGGCGTCCCATGGTTCACATACAGAGAAATTTTTGGCTTGGCCTCGCCGGATCGGATCAGGTAAGCTTCCTGTCGAACCATTGGGCCAGGGCCCGCTAGTGGGGCAGTAGGGTTTCCTCGCTGATTCATTAAGGTATTTATCACTTGTTGCTGCTCTGTGACTTGACACTGGAGTTCAATAACCACATGCGTAAGGTCATGTGGTGGTGCTATCTCGTCGACTCTACTACTGCGTCTCCTAGCCATGTTTATCTTCACATATTAGAGTAAGGCTAGTATAAGGTTATCGTCCATTTATCTATGCATAGTTAAACTAAAAGCTAGCATAAGGTTATCTTACATATTTTCAGGCATATTTAAGCTAGAGGCATTTGTTATCATACATGAAAGAAATAAAGTAGGCATAGAATTTCTTACTTGGAGCAGCAGGATTCGGAGCTTGATGTGTGTGTAGTGGAAAGGCAGATCTGCTCTGATGTATGTATGTATGTACGATTAGAGCAGATCTGCCTCTAGCTATAATGTATGTATGTATAATGTATGTATGTACGATCAGAGCAGATCTGCCTTTCCACTACACATAACATAAATGTTTGTAAGGCAGATCTGTCTATGATATTATATTTATGTTATGCCTGCTTATGTCTAGGATTCGGAGCTTGATGCGTGACACGATCGTACATACATACATTACAACGGAAGACTACCTATACTTCTTACAGCGGAAGACTTTAGACTTATTTTTTTTTCTTTTAAACATAAACATGCATCGTCATTTCATAGATACTTCTTCTTAAACATAGGGCATGCATCATCAGTTCATAAGTACTTAGTCCAAATTCATAAACAAAATCATCTTAGGGGAAAACATGCATAAAGAACATAACAGATCTCCTCCACCATGCCACTACCACACACACTTTGCCCCTCCTGCTGCTCCCTTTAGTTTAGCCACCCTTTACCCTTATCTGCAGTACAAGGGAACATAAACTATAAGCACATAGGCTTAGTAAGATCCTGTCCTACTCACAAAAACTATACGTAAGCATAACATGTAAACATACAAAGACATAAGCAAGAATAACTTGAATATAACATCGTAGAACATAAGCAGGCATAACATGAACATAACATCATAGACATAAGCAAGCATAACATAAATATAACATTGTAGAACATAAGCAGGCATAACATGAACATAACATCATAGACATAAGCAGACATAACATAAATATAACATCATAGACATAAGCAGGCATAACATAAATATAACATCATAGACATAAGCAGGCATAACATGAACATAACATCATAGACATAAGCAAGCATAACATAAATATAACATCATAGACATAAGCTGGCATAACATAAATATAACATCATAGACATAAGCAGGCATAACATAAATTATATGCAGGATGCTCTTTGAAAACATATCTTATAGGTATTTAAACATAAATCTGAACATATTGGGCCCGACATTGTACCATATCATCATCATCATACTAGGTCCATACTATGTCCGTCGACCTAGGGGAAACATAACATAGAGGCCCATCCTAAGCCTGTACTTATGACCGTCGGCCTAGGGCATCTGGGAGCCCATCCCCTGGACCTTGTTAGGGTCCTGGTACAAGCCATGCAGAAAGTAAAATACTTATCATGCTTCATATCATAACGTGTCATATTTCATTTCATAAACATAAACATATCATGTTCTTTATCATGGCATATCGTGTTTCTTCTTCATCTTCATAACATATCGTATTGCTTCTTCATAATACATCATACATCATAGCATACTTCTTCTTCATAACATATTTCTTCTTCATAACATATCATATTTCTTTTCATCCAAATCATGGTTCTTCTTTATAAAACATCATACATTCGTACAATCATAAGGGAATGAGCATAACAAGATCATATATTTAACATGGTAATGAGCAGAAACTTATCATGCATCCCTATTATTGACATAGACATATGGAGTGACCTAAACTTCATGGAGCTCTATTAAAGTTTTAAACACCAAACAACTTATACATGGTCTAATTAACTACATAACATATAAATCATGGCATGGGAGGGCACTTAGGGTTGTAGATAAGCCTTGGCCGAGAGTTCCAAGACAACCTAAGATCCATTTTCTTAAATCTAGCTTAACTTTCACATGTTACCTATATCTACATTCAAAACATGACATGGTAATTTATAGATCATAGCATGATAGGCCTAAATGGGCCTTGGCCGAATGGTCCAAGGGCTTAAAAGTTCATCCACTTAAATCTAGGTTAACCAAACATCATGTTATCTTCTTTTACCATCAAAACATACAATGAACTTATCTATAGCATAGCATAGAACATGTTATCTTCTTCTAACATCAAACATGACATGAACTCATTTAAAACCTAGCATAGATCATGTAATTTCATCTAACATCAAAAGTTATCATGAGCTCATCTAAAGCATGGCCTAAAAAGAACACATAGGGGTCCAAAGGGACTTGGCCGAATGGTCCAATGCTTAAAAGTTCATCCACTTAAATCTAGGTTAACCAAACATCATGTTATCTTCTTTTACCATCAAAACATAGCATGAACTTATCTATAGCATGGCATAAAAAGAACACATAGGGGTCTAAAGGGACTTGGCTGAATGGTCCAAGGGCTTAAAAGTTCATCCACTTAAATCTAGGTTAACCAAACATCATGTTATCTTCTTTTACCATCAAAACATAGCATGAACTTATCTATAGCATGGCATAAAAGAACACATAGGGGTCTAAAGGGACTTGGCCGAATGGTCCAAGGGTTTAAATGTTCATCCACTTAAATCTAGGTTAACCAAATATCATGTTATCTTCTTTTACCATCAAAACATAGCATGAACTTATCTATAGCATGGCATAAAAAGAACACATAGGGGTCTAATGGGACTTGGCCGAATGGTCTAAGGGCTTAAAAGTTCATCCACTTAAATCTAGGTTAACCAAACATCATGTTATCTTCTTTTACCATCAAAACATAGCATGAACTTATCTATAGCATGGCATAAAAAGAACACATAGGGGTCTAAAGGGACTTGGCCGAATTGTCCAAGGGCTTAAATGTTCATCCACTTAAATCTAGGTTAACCAAACATCATGTTATCTTCGTTTACCATCAAAACATAGCATGAACTTATCTATAGCATGGCATAAAAGAACACATAGGGGTCTAAAGGGACTTGGCCGAATGGTCCCCGGCTTAAAAGTTCATCCACTTAAATCTAGGTTAACCAAACATCATGTTATCTTCTTTTACCATCAAAACATAGCATGAACTTATCTATAGCATGGCATAAAAGAACACATTGGGGTCTAAAGGGACTTGGCCGAATGGTCCAAGGACTTAAAAGTTCATCCACTTAAATCTTGGTTAACCAAACATCATGTTATCTTCTTTTACCATCAAAACATAGCATGAACATATCTATAGCATGGCATAAAAAGAACACATAGGGGTCTAAAGCGACTTGGCCGAATGCTCCTTGGGGTTTTTAAGGTCAAACACTTAACCTAATCCATCTAGCATCCTATGTTCATCATGTTCATACAAGGTATGGCATGGATCTTCATGGAAAACTCAAATGAAGGTCTTGGTTGAATGGTTCAAGAAGAGGTTGACACCATAACATCAATCGAAACAACTACTTGTATGTAGGTGAGGGGATACTTACTTCCTTCGCTTTGCTATTAGTTTGAAGATAACATAAGGGAAGCCAAACCTAGCCTTCTTCTTGCTTGGATGGATCTCGGAAAAATGGAAAGGGAGAGGGGTAGGTTTCGGTGAGGAAGAAGAAGAGGAAGAGAAGATGCCAAATTTGATTTCTCATGTCTCCTCATTCCCCTATTTATTCTCTTGAAGTGTCCCTTAGTCTCCCTTACCCCTAACTATAATTTCCCATATTACTCTAATAGTACAACCCTGCTGGGCTTCTGGTTATTGGATGCATCTTTAGGGCTTAGCTATCTACAAGAGGTTTGGGGTTCAATTCCTAGGCCTTGCATCCTTTTTGGCTCCTTTTCTTTTATTTTTGAAAGAGCCCACATAAAGCCCAATATAATCATTCAAAAATTCTTGTAAAATTGCTAGGAATTTTACGGGCGTTACATAAAGAGCTCGCTACACAACGGGGGTCCCCACTGCTGGCCACTCCGACTAACACTATCAATGAGTGGTCGAGTACCACGCACCCAGGACAACAACACGCAACTCAAACTACCATCATCTATAGTGGTAGAGTGCGACACAACAGATGCTCTGCCCTCACACCTGTTACTCCTCGGGGAGTGCTCTGGGAGGCAAGATGACTGATGACTCTCTCAACCCCAAGGGAGACTATGTCGTCAGAATGCATGCATATGACATGAGTATGCTTTCACTCGTACAACCATCTACCACAGACTCTCTGTTCAACAAAGAGTCGTACCCATCTGATCAATACACTCTCTATCCTATAGAGAGTCATACTCAACTAATCGATGGACTCTCTATCCTGTAGAGAGTCATACTCAACTAATCATAACTCTCTATCCAATAGAGAGTCGTACTCAACTGATCGATGCACTCTCTATCCTGTAGAGAGTTGTACTTGACTGATCATAACTCTCTCTCCAATAGAGAGTCGTACTCAACTAATCAACGCACTCTCTATCCAATAGAGAGTCATTCTCGACTGATCATAACTCTCTCTCCAATAGAGAGTCGTACTCAACTGATCGACGCACTCTCTATCCAATAGAGAGTCGTACTTGACTAATCATATCAAGCTGGGACCACCGGTCCACAGCGATACACTAATCACCCTTCACTTAATCATTACACAACTCATGGTTGGTAACAGTATGCAACATACGGGTATTGGAAATAAATCTTACATTTAGGGCATTACCTACCCACGGATGACCTTTTTGTCAATTTATAAATTAGGTCATCTCCTGTACTAACATTTACACCCTGCTAAACATCTAGGCCAATTTATATCACATCTATAACTCCTAAATCATGATAGGTAATATGTGATATCAACAATTGAGCATAAATACATCCAATGATAAGTTCAAGCATAGGATAATAAGAGCAGGGTCAAGATAATATGAACACCTAATATGCTCATATTTATGACTAAATCTGAATGCATTAAAACTACCTGACCAGGGTAGGAATTACCCACATGCTAAATAGCTCCGTGAAATAATATCTTCACGTCCGTGGATCTGCCTCGTATCCACGTCCTGCAAATATCATCATTCACAATTAAATTCAAGCACTAACATAAACGATCAGTAGGAAAAGGAATCTAACCCAATCCTAATCCCAAATCTTACCAATAGAACAACTCTATTCACTAACTACTAATCATCGATTCAACTACAACATCAGTTATAATTATCACACCATAACTGTAATTCAATCTAAATCTACACTTAGCTTCTACAACGTCTTGATCCACCTTTGAAGTAGTAATCTATATCAATTAGATAGATAAGTTGAATCCTTACTCACTTTATCTTAATCAACAAAATCCATCACAAATCAAAGTCCTACCATTGACAGTTAATTAGTTGTAAATCAAACTAATCAAATCCATATCTCAATCCACAACACTTACCTTATTCACCTACGTCATTGTTCCAATTCAAATCCAGCTTCTGTCCAAAGCACCAATATCGATTCACACATAGTTGAGCTCTCTCTCGTGCACACAACTCATCCATAACAAAACAATATCCAATTAGCTATCAACAATTTACGTTGAAGAATAGAAATCTGACAGCATCTATAGATCAATCCAGAACTTACCCCAACTTCAATCCTCAGCTCACAGAACCATGGAGATCCCGATCGTAGCTGCCCATCCATATTAGAAACTTGTCATTACAAAGATCGCAGAATAACAGCTCGCGATCAAAAGGAAATGAAGACACAGCTACAGCCGTCTTCCCCCAACTGCCCTTATATTTCTTCATCCACTCACCGGAACACCACAACACACAAGGAAACCAAATCCAAAATCCCAGCTGCCATCGGAATGCTCAGCCCTGCTCAACTCTGATCTCCACGGTAGATTGAACAACCTCTACCATCAATCAAATCCCTAAAGAACAATTAACTCCAAATCAAATCCAGTTAACAACGACCATCATAGCATCAGGAACCATCACAAAACTCCGATCAGCGATGAAGGATAGCCTCAACTTACCCAATTCCAACGGCGATCCCCTGTTCACTGGCGAACTCCTTGTTGCCCTAACCCCACAGAACCGATCTAATGGCAGCGAATAACATGATTGAGGATGGATCTCCTTCAAAATCAGGGAAATGAGTTTAACCACTAACCTAACTACGATAGAGATCATGAAGCATTGGAAATCAGGAAGGAATCACCGCCGATCTCCGAACTCCTTGTGAAGGCACTCGCTCCCCTACAACGGCACACGCCAAAATCCCACACGAGGAATTTGCAATCGGTGGTCTTCCAGCGAGATGAACCTCCACCGCGAGCGTGTCGGCAGCCGTGGATTTCGTAAGGGAAGAGGAGAAGACGAGCAGCTCTCTTTCTCCTCTCGCGCACGACGGGAAGATGTAAGAAAATGCTCGGAAAGAAAGAGCCGACGAGAGTAAATACGGAACGGTAAAGAAACAGGTCGGCTTAAGCTTTTAAACGGATCCATTTAAGAGAAATTAAACTTAGGTTAGGTTTAATTAATCCCAAAATCTTTAACCTAGGTTAGGTTTGATTTATCCCTAACCATCCATTTTTTTTAGCCATTTATTTGCGGTATTTTACAAAGGAAATGTGGGAAAAGCTTATAGAGCTCCATGAAGGCACCTCCGAGGCAAAGCTTACAAGACGAGACCTTCTCTGATCACAATTAAGCAACATCAAGCTAGAAAAAGGAGAAAAGGTACTTTCCTTGCATTCTAGGTTTAAGGAAATAATCACCGGTTTGACAAGTGTAGGAGAGTAGCTTTCAAACCGGGACATGGTAATGAAGGCGATAGATGCATTCCCTCGGTCATTCAAATGGAGTTCTATGGTGGATTCATTCTACATCTCCAAGAATCTAGAGGTAAATATTCTAGAAGAATTTTTCTCTACAATGGAATTACATGAAACTAGGCTTGAAGGTATAGTAGAAGATCCAATCAATCCATCAAGGGGATTAGCACTAGTAGCTGACAAAGGAAAGAAGAAGAAGGAGACTCCATCTTCCTCATCGGATGGAGAATCCTCCTCATCAATGAATAGTAATGAGGAAGCATATATGGTAAGGAAGGTGAGACGTGCTTTAAAGAATTTTAAATTTAACAAGTCTCATGATAGGAGAAGGCCGATGAGAAAAATCATATGCTACAATTGCCAAGGAGAGGGACACATGAGAGATGATTGTCCTCTTTGAACAAAAGCAAGGAAGAAAGGAGAAAGAAAGAAGACAAAAAGAAGGGAAGCAAGAAGAAGGATGAAGAAAAGAAATCCAAGGAAAAAGGAAAGGGGAAGATGCAAAGCTTGAAGGGCACATAGGATGATCCATCCTCATCGGAGGAAGAAGAAGCATTCACAAGACTTGCACTTATAGCGATAGAAGACTTGAACTTCACCTCATCCGAGCAAGAAGGAAGTACAAGTGAGGAGGAGAGCTCAAGTGTAGGGGGAGCATCTATCTCATCAGAATCGGAAGAAGGATATTGGATAAGTGAGTTAACGAATCTCCTTCCCAATAAAATTGTTTTAATGATTTCAAGCCTTACTAGAGATTTATTTAGGAGTAAGAAGAAGAATAAATGCATGCTTGATGATATTAGGGAATTAGAAGAAAAACTTGAAAAAGCATGCTCACATGTTAATAATATCTCTTCTAGTGTTAATGATCCATGCTTAGTAGAAGAGAATAGGAGCTTAAGGGAAAAGGTAGATTTTCTCACTAAGGACCTAGAGAAATTCACAATTGGCTCCAACACTTTGAATATGATAATTGGGAGGCAAAGGGCTAGCTTTAACAAGAAGGGCTTAGGTTATAAGGGATCTAAAAATGAAAAAGCCTACCATTGTCTAATTGCTAGGGGACAATCCAAAACAACAATGGTAGCTAGGAAATGGATCCCAAAGGAGAACTTGGTGAACCCCATTGGAAAGAATTTATATTGGGTTCCCAAGTCAATCCTCAAGGGTTAGAGAAACCTAGGATATTCAACCATAGTTGGACTTATTTTATATCATGCTAAATGGTTGACTTATGTTGAAGTTAGGGAGTATTAAGTTATTATGAGCATGATGGATGATTTGGCTATAATGTTTAAATCATGATTTGTACTTGATTTTATACTTGATGAATGATCATGATTTATTAATTGAATGTTATACTTGTATTATGATCATAATATGTAAATTAAATGATAATATTTGTGTTATGATCATGATGGGTATTTTTGTATGATATATACTTAACCTTGATAGAATTGCATGAAAATTGATGGTTAAGTATAATTACTTTTAGTCACATCTCACATTCACCATAAGGCTAACTTGATTGAAAACATAGCATGGGTGAGATGTTAGGATGATACAAATGACTCACTTATGCTTATGACATTTTTGATGAGTCATTATAAGTATCATGATAGAGTAATCATAGACCAACTATGGGGAAAACTTATGTTTATTTCATGGATATATTTCCCAAAGATCATCGTTGGATATTTTAAATGTTTTAAAACCATTTCATATTTCAAAAACTGAGAGTTCATGTTTTGAAAAGTTTCTAAGGAAAAACTAGCTTTCAAATTGATACAAAATTGAGACATTTTGCACCTTTTAAGTTTTTGCCTAATTTTAGAAAATAGAATGAATTTTCATGAAATTTTTTTTTCCTTAATAGAGAGACTTATGAGAAATATGTTCCCCGAATTTCATGATTTTTTAAATTTCTATAATTTATAATGCATTTTTGAAATTGGGTTCCAAAATCAAAAAAGGTTGAAATATTGGTGCCAATCGATTGGCGTTCTGACATAGTTGACTGATGGAACTGTGCATAGACTATTTTGGATGTTTTCAGCATGTTTTGGTATTTCTCTTCCATTAGACTTTGATGTCATGTCATATGACTTATGTTTAATGTTTTTGATAGTGTCAAAGGGGGAGAAATAGTTGAGTTTAAGTTAATCATGCTAGGAGGGGAATTAACATGTGTTAAGGGGGAGTTGCATGTATTAAGGGGGAGTGTTTGATACTCATAATTGTTTTACATGCTTTCTTGCCTTATGTATTTTGTTAATATTTTACCTAACTTAAACGGATTGCCACACATCAAAAAGGGGGAGATTGTTAGGGTAATCAACCCATGTTGTAGGATCGAGTAAGTCGAGGAGGGGGGGTGAATCTCGGTGGTTAACAATTTAGGCTAATTTTCTATTCTAATAAAAGTACGTAGCGGAATCTAAAGACAATTATCAACACAAGCAGATTACTTGGTTCACAACCCTGACTGGGTTGCTACTCCAAGGCCCGTAGCTCTCCCACGAGCTACCTCGGTGGGCAATTCACTAAATACCCTCCGATTCGAGAACTCTCAACTTCGGAGGGTTTCGCTTTTTACAAATAATAGAGTTAGGTGACAAACCACCCACTCGGAGAATTAAGTATACAAGCGAAACAATAGAGTAAAGAGATTACAAGACTTTATACTGACACTTGATAATCGTAGAGGTAGTCATAGAGTGTCGGAGGATTGTCTTGTCGTGGAATTAAAGTATAGTGGACGAGCAAGTAATTTGGCAGCACTTCAACATATTTGAATTTCAATATCTATATCTGGTCGAGCACAACTTTTATAAACTTTATCCAGTCGACTAGAATGGCTTCCAGTCGACTCCACATCAGCCCATCGATATGGAATTCGTGGTCTTCCAATCGACTGAATCCTCTTCAATCGACTCCACATCATTCAGCTCCTCATCAGGAAATTTCCCTCTTCAGTTGACTCAACTCTTCAGTTGACTCAAGACCTTTCCATTTGCGTCGCATGATCTCCAATTGATCACAAGCTGATCCTGCCAAATAGGTTTCCAATCGACTGATACATCTCTAGTTGACTGGACTTCAGTCGACTCGAATTCATCTAGTCGACTGGACCCTACAAAATAATATTAGCACAAGATATATGAATTACGATAGCAGTAGTAATACTGCTCGATCTCGACTACCAAGTCTCACGCGGACTTTTCGTTGGACCGACACCTAACTTTGTCCCCCTAAAGAGGACTCGGCCTTATCTCTTCACTCGAGGCTTACCTGGCAGCTACCTGCTGGACTTACAATTCTTGATATCCGATCTGACCCATAAGGGCTTCCACCAGGCGTCCGATTTGCCTGACCCAGCTAGACTTTTTGTCGATTGTCCGGTCTTTTGACCCAACCGGTCTTCATGCCAGATGTCCGGTCCATGCGACTCGTTTGGACTTCATGCCTGGTGTCCGATCCTCCTGATCTGTCAAGATGTGTGCCTAGTATCCGGTCAACACGACCTACTAGGACTTCCTGTTAAGTCTACACACTTAACACTTATATTAGTTCACAAGTGAATCCTAACTCTTAACTGTGGTTCATACATCAAAACTGAGGAGTGATGCTCACTGCATCAACAATCTTTCCCTTTTTGATGTATGACAACACGTCAGTTAAAGTTAAGAGAATCAAATACCAATCTATATATTTTGACATTTATAAGAAATGAACTAACAACTTTTGTCATGCATATTTTTAACCATGTATGAAATGCATAGATCCTTCTCAAATTTTGCATCCTCTTAACTTTATATATTTTTTTAAAACCATATCTCTTCTCTCCCCCTTTGGCATACCTCAAAATAAGGGTTAGGTTTGGAGTTTCTCAAAAATTTTCAAAATTTTTCAGAATTGTTCCTGAAAAATTTAAAAGTTTTCAAAATTTTTAAAATATTCAGAACTCCCCCTGAATAATTCAAAAGTTTTCAAAAATTTTCTAACTTGTCAAAACTCCCCCTGAATAATTTAAAAGTTTTCAAATTTTTTAATGTTTTTAAGAACTCCCCCTAAATAATTCAAAAGTTTTCAAAAATTTTTAAAGTTTTTCAGAACTCCCCTTGAATAATTCAAAAGTTTTCAAAACTTTTCAAAACTCCCCCTGAATAATTCAAAAGTTTTCAAATTTTTTCAAAACTCCCCCTAAATAATTTAAAAGTTTTCAAAATTTTCAAAGTTTTTCTAAATTCCCCCTGAATAATTTAAAAATTTTCAAAATTTTCAAAGTTTTTCAAAACTTTGATGCAAAAGTTATAGGTAAGAAGTCCAAACATGAATTCCTTAATATTATATATAACTTTTGAAAAATACACATCTAAAAATTGTCCTTAAAGCAAATATTCAACTCTTTACTAGCTCAAATGATATAGAATTAATCATCAAGCTTTGCATTAGAGTTAGTCACTGAAGTGATCGATTTGCTCTTGTAAACCCCATTTTGGTTCATGTCGATGCACTGGATCTACATCTGGAACCAGGGGTGCAGTCCTAACATCTCACACTCATCTTCATGGCTCAATACACAAACAGGTAAATCTATGTGTTTGTGAGATATGAAGGCGACCTAGATCTATAGGATCATGAAGTCTAGATTGACCTAATCTAGATTAATTTTTAATTTTCTTAAAAAATATAATATTACTTTTCAAAATAATTCGAAATGATAAGCATGAAAAAATTCCTAATCTACCAAGCATAATCCTAAGTGTCTTCGAAGCATACTAAATTCTACTTCCGGAAGTGGTTTAGTGAATATGTCGGCAAGGTTTGATTTGGACTCAACATAGTTGAGTTTAATATGACCTCTTGCCACATGATCTCTTACAAAATGATGTTTAACATCAATGTGTTTAGTTCGTGAGTGATGAATTGGATTTTTAGTTAAATTTATTGAACTTATGTTATCAACTAAAGTCTTTACTTTTTTGTAATCTAGTTTAAAGTCCTTAAGTGTGTGCATCATCCATAATAGTTGTGCAACACATTCACCTAATGCTATATATTCTGCTTCAGTTGTGGAAAGTGCAACACAATGTTGCTTCCTACTGAACCAGGTCACTAAGCATGATCCTAAGGGTGCATTTGGTTCAAGTAATCATACATAACCTTGGTTATATGATTACCAGGGTATAAAACATAACCTTGGAATAAAGTATAACCTTAGATAAAAACCTTGTTTGGTTGGAGGTTTTAATATATAACTTAGTTTAACATTTTACTAAATTATCCTTTATCTTTGCTCAACAATGATACCGATTAAGCGCGGCGATCAACGACGGTGGCCGTAGCGTCGCCGTCGGCCGCCGGTCGCGGCGGCGACAGTGAAGCGATCGGCCGTGGCGATGCGGCGATGGCGGCGGGCCGCGACAGGCGGCGACATCGGTGGCGTCGGCGGCGGCAGCGATGGCGGCGATGCGGCAACGGCGAGCGATGAAGGCGGCGCGGCAGCGGCAGCGGCGGCAGCGGCGGCGATGATGCGGCGGTGATGGTGGTAGTGGCGGTGGCGGCACGCGGTGGTGGCGGTGGCCGGCAATGGCGCGGCGATCGGCGCTGGCGGCGACGGGTGCGACAATGCGGCGGCAGCGGGACGGCGGCGAACGACGGCAGCGGCGGTGGTGGTCGGCGACGGCGGCAACGACGTCGATGGCGATCGGGATAATGGCGATAGACGGGTGGTAGCGCGACGGCCGGCGGCGACGGCGGCGACGGCAAGGCGGGCGATGGCGTGGCGGCGGCGGCGGCGACGCGACGGCGGCGGCGATCGAAGGACGACAAATCGATTGAGTTTTGACAAATTGACATTTAATATATTGCTAGGGGTAATATTGGAAAAAAGTTTCCTTAACCCCGAAAATCAACAAAAACCTTGGTTCTCCAAGGTTTTCCGATTCCCCCTAAAAAGGTTTTTGTTCATAACCAGGTAATGAACAATTACCAGGTAATTGTTTATAACCTAAACCAAACAAGTTTTTGTTGATAACCTAACAAGGTTATCAACAAAAACCCCCAACCAAACGCACCCTAAGAGTTGACATCCTCCACTAGTACTTTTCCTATCTAGTCTACAACCTACTTAGTTTGAGTCAGAGTATCCTATTAACTCAAAATTACTAGATCTTGGGTTCCACATATCTACATTAATTGTTCCTTTAATGTACCTTAGTATTCTTTTAACATGTGTTAAATGTGACTCTTTAGCACAAGTTTGATATCTAGCACACATACTTATTGCAAATAATATGTTTGGTCTACTTGCAATTAAGTATAGTAAACTGCCTATGATACTCCTATAGTACTTTAGATCTACAGACTTTCCTTCCTTGTCTTCATTTAGGATAACATTCATAGACATAGGTGTTTTAATATCTTTTTCATTTTCCATACCAAATTTTTTAATTAATTCTCTTGCATATTTATTTTGGTATATATAGTTACCATCTCTTGTTTGTTTTATTTGTAGACCAAAGAAGAAGTTTAACTCACCTACTAAGCTCATTTCAAATTCTTGTTCCATAAGGTTTATAAATTCTTTTAAAAAATTTGAATTTGTTGATCCAAAAACTATATCATCTATGTATATTTGAGCAATAAAAATGTCTTTGTTTAAGGTTTTTACGAATAGTGTTGAATCAATTTGACCTTGTCTAAACCCTTTAGAACTTAAGTATGAGGATAGTCTTTCGTACCAGGATCTAGGAGCTTATTTTAATCCATATAATGCCTTTTTTAATCTATAAATGTGATTAGGATATTCTAAGCTTTCAAAACCTAGAGGTTGACCTACGTATACTTTTTCTTTTATTACTCCATTTAAAAATATAGATTTTACATCCATTTTGTATAATTTAAATCCTTTTTGTGTCGCATATGCTAGCAACATTCTAATTGACTCAAGTCTAGCTACTGGGGCATAAGTTTCATCATAGTCTAACCCTTCTGCCTGACTAAACCCCTTAGATACTAATCTAGCTTTATTCCTAACGATTTCTCCTTTGTCATTTAATTTATTTCTAAACACCCATTTAGTGTCTATTATTGATTTATTTCCAGGTGGAGGTACTAGATCCCACACTTCATTTCTATCGAATTGTGCTAATTCTTCTTGCATGACTATAATCCAATCAGTGTCTGGTAAGGCCTCCTCTATTGATTTTGCTTCTGATATTAATGCGATTTGACTTAAGTTTCTTAGAGCTGATCTAGTTTGAACTCCTAAAGTTAGATTTCCTAATACCTGATCTAGAAGATGATTAGGATTAATTCTAGACGTCTTTAAGTTTTCTTCACATTGGTTAGGATTAAGTTGTTCTTCTTCATCATGTGTAATTTTATTTAGATCATTTGTTGGTACAGGGGCACTAGATAATCGAACCTGTGTTTTGATTATGGCAAAGACACAAAGTTAAGTTTACATCGTTATCTCACGAGCTAAATTGAGTGTGCAGAAAAGTACTAAAGCTGGAGCTGAAGGCTAGAGACACCGGGAGGAAGCCGCGGTGGTCGGGCGACACTCGAGTGACTTCGGAGGGAGCCGAAGGAATCGAGTGGAAGGCTGGAAGCGAGAGCTACAAGGTAAGTATCGAGGAAAGCTCGTGTGAGTGAGAGATTGTAAGGTCATGTCCTCTTTACGGGGATGACCGTAGGCGGTGATCCGACTAAGACTTCCTATGGAAGGTCTAGGTCGAGATCGGACGGTTAGAAACCGTTGCATTTATCATTTTTCGAGCTAACCTCTTCGCAGTGAAGTGGCGGGATGACAATGATCATCGAACATTGGCGGTCGATCGATGCTCATCACCGATGATGGGAGTCATCAGTCGACTGATGGCGGCGAATCAGCCTTTGTGCTAGGTCAAAATGGATAACGTTTGACGCGGCCACTTCGCGATAAAATTTGGACAACTTCATGATCTATTCCAAAAAAAAAGGAGACAAATTCAGAGGCCAAAATCTACAAAAAGAGGGGAGGATTCCAACTCCAAATATCATCAAGTTTATTCATCAAGTGCTCCTACAACGCCAACGCTCCAACACCGTCATAACGCCGACGTGACTACAAGCTCAGATCTTCTTCGTCGACAGCAACATCTAGTAATATATTTTAATATTGTATTTGTTAGGACCCTTGGAACGGCTAGAGGGGGGGTGATTAGGCTTTCTTCTTTTCTACAACAATGTTAGCGGAAGCAATACAAAATAAAAACACAAATCAAAGCAAGAACAAAGCTAACACCCGATGTACGTGGTTCGGAGATGACGCTCCTACTCCACGACAATCCGTAAGGTGGATTAGCCCTAATCAACCTTCACTAGATCCTCCTTTGGATGAACCAAGGTGGAGAAACCTTTCTTACAATGCTCTCCTCTTCTTTACAATGATGGATGATCAAGAACAAGAGAAGAGGAGGATTTAAATCACTAAAAACACTTGGAAGGCTTGGTGAGCATGAGAGTATAGTTAGGAGCAAGAGCACTAGCTTCACCAAGCTCCCCATGACCCCTTTTTATAGAAGAGGGGCTGTTTTTCCCGTTGGGCGTCGATCAGTCGACTGATGCATACCATCAGTCGACTGCCGCCGAAGCCAACGGCTTCTGAAACGCGATCTCCGCGGAGATTCGTAGCCGCAATTTCCAATGGCCAGGTGATCAGTCGACTGATCCCTCCATCAGTCGACTGATGGGGTGATCAGTCGAGTGATCAAGGCAGCAGTCGAGTGAGACTGCATTCTGTGGCGATATTTCCCTTGATCAGTCGACTGATGCCCTTGGCAGTCGACTGATCGCAGCATCCGATCATTGCTCGACCAAGGCAATGACCGATGGTCGAGTTTCATCGACTCGGTCGAACGCTGACGGTCCGATCGATACATCGTATCAGTTGACTGATACTCATCAAGTATGAGTAATTCATACTTGATTTTATACCCTAGACCTAGACTCAACCTTCTAGCTCCTCAATAAGCCTTGCGCCTTCAGGATCCCTCCGAGTCCGCGACTTGTTCATCCTTTGCGCTTTGCTTCCAAGAGCTTCCTTCGGTTTCGTCATGTCTTGGGTTGCCAAATGCTTAGACTTTACGCCGCCAAGACTACAAGCTTAGACTTATGCTGCCAAGACATTACTTTGGACTTCCTTTGCTAAGGTTCACTTGGACTTTATGCTGCCAAGACTACAAGCTTGGTCTTATGCCGCCAAGTCCATCCCTTGGACTTCCTTTGCCAAGATCATACTTGGACTTCCTTTTACCAAGTCTTCATCCTTGGATTTCCCTGTCACTTAAACACATGCTTAATTAGATCACAAGATATTGCCTAACTTAGATGATTAGCCAAACATCAAAACATATAAATGCTTGGAGCATTGTTGCACCAACAATCTCCCCCTTTTTGATGTTTGACAATCATTTAAGTTAGGTCTTTAAAGATACACGCATAATCATCTAACTTAAGCATTCCTTCTCCCCCTTTGACATACATCAAAAAGAGAAGGATGAAAGAATTGAGAGTATTGGATCTTGGACTAAGGTATTTGATTGAAATTAAGCTCCCCCTTAATCCAAGATAGGATGTAAATTACATTTGAAGCAAAGCATAATCTAAAATTTAAAAGTTAAATCCTAACTTTGCACCAACAATGATTTTGGGGATAAAAAGATAGAATTTATTGAAACTCCCCCTAAACCACTGTATTAAGCAGTCCTAAAACGCAATATTATCATACTAGAGTTTTAGGACATCAAAAATACACCAAATATCAGAAAATGGAGCTTATTATCAGAAAACCCAGTGTATCGATCGGTATATCAACCGAACGATCGCTATGCTGAAATCGAAATTTCAGCCTTTTCAGCCCATTTTCAGAAATGCGGTAGAAATTCAAGAAATCTCGAAAAATCACGAAATTTTGCGTACACATTTCTGAAATCATACTTTATTAAGGAAAAATAATTTGAAAAATATATGTTTTCCAGATTTCAAGATTGATACAAATTTGGAAACTTACAAAAGTTCTAAAGAATTTTCAAACTTTGTATCCCTTTTGTGATTCACTTGAAAACTGTTTTCCAAAATATAATGAACATAGTTTAAAATATATATTATTTGGAATTTCCAACCATGTTCTTAGAGCTATGTACTCATTACTTGAATACAAGCCTTCCCAATGGTTGGTCCATAAGGTATTTATGTCTCTAGGTGTGTCATTGGCTCATAGTAATGCATCATAACAAGCATGATGAGCCAAGTACACCTTCCCTATCATCTCACATGGTTCTAAGTGTCTCAATACAAAAATCAAGGTTTCTTAAGGCTTTTTGTGAGATGTATCAAGGTATAAAGATAACATATAAACATGGGATCATGCAAACCTAGAATTTTACTCTCACATACCAAGCTCTCTCCTTAAAGATGAAAATTCATTTTCGGGAAGAGCTTTGGTGAAGATATCGGCAAGGTTGGACTTAGATTCTACATAATTAAATTCAATGTCCCCTCTTGCCACATGATCTCTTATGAAGTGATGTTTCACTTCAATGTGCTTGGTCCTAGAGTGATGTACCGGATTTTTGGTCAAGTTGATGGTACTCACATTATCACAATAAACTTTAATGTTAGAGTAGTGTAGCTCATAGTCCACAAGAGTATGCCTCATCCAAAGTAATTGAGCTACACAACCACCCATAGCCACATATTCGGCTTCGGTGGTTGATAAAGCCACACAATGTTGCTTCCTACTACTCCAACTAACTAGGGAGGACCCAAGAAATTGGCATCCACCACTAGTACTTTTCCTATCCAATTTGCACCCGGCATAATCGGAATTGGTATACCCAAGTAATTCAAATGACCTAGTCCTAGGATACCAAAGTCCTACATTTAGGGTGCCTTTAACATACCTTAATATTCTTTTGACGGCTACCAAATGTGATTCTTTGGCACAAGATTGGTATCTTGCACACATACTTACCGCAAATAAAATGTCGGGTCTACTAGCAGTTAGGTATAGTAAGCTACCAATCATACTCCTATAAAGTTTAAGATCAATTGATTTACCTTCATGATCACTATCTATCCTAGTGCTAGTGGCCATAGGAGTGGTTACAATTTTGGCATTTTCCAAACCAAATTTCTTGATCATTTCATTTGCATATTTGGTTTGATAAATATGAATACCCTCATTGGTTTGTTTGACTTGTAAGCCTAGGAAAAAGGTAATCTCTCCAACCAAACTCATTTCAAATTCATTTTCCATATTTTTTATAAAGTCTTGAAGAAGATCATCATTTGTTGACCCAAAGATGATATCATCAACATATACTTGAGCTATGAATATATCTTTTAACGTTGACTTTATAAACAAAGTTTGATCTACTTGGCCTCTTCTAAAATCCTTAGAAATTAAGAAGGATGACAATCTTTCATACCATGCCCGGGGAGCTTGTTTTAACCCATATAATGCTTTCCTAAGCTTACATACATGATTTGGATAATCTATGTTCTCAAATCCGGGTGGTTGTTCTACATATACTTCCTCCTTAATAAAACCATTTAAGAATGCCGATTTAACATCCATTTGGTAAAGTTTAAATCCCATGTAGGAAGCATACCCTAAGAGAATCCTAATAGATTCTAACCTTGCAACCGGGGCATAAGTCTCATCATAGTCAAGCCCCTCAACTTGATTGAATCCCCTAGCAACCAACCTAGCTTTATTTCTAGTGATATTTTCTTGATCATCTAGCTTATTCCTAAAGACCCACCTTGTAGTAATTATGGTGCTATCATCGGGTCTAGGTACTAATTCCCACACTTGACTTCTCTCAAATTGAGCCAATTCATCTTACATTGCCAAAATCCAATCCGGATCATGTAATGCATCATTGATCGATTTGGGCTCAATTTGTGAGATAAGAGCAACTTGACTAGTAGGAGGTCTATGAAATGACCTAGTTCTTACTCCTTGAGATAGATCTCCTATGTAACGCCCATAAAATTTCTAGCAATTTTAATAGAATTTTGGCTTTATGATGATAGGCTTTATGTGGGCCTTTTTGGAAAAATAAAAGAAAATAAGCCAAAAAAAAAAAGGATGCAAAGCCTAGGAATTGAACCCCAAACCTCTAGAGATAACCAAGCCCTATAGATGCACCCACTAACCATAAGCCCAATAGAATTATATCATTAGAGGAAGAGGGGAATTTATAGATAAGTGGAAGAAGGGTAAGTGAAGAGGCATGACAAAGAAAAGAGAAACTTCTCTTCCTCCCTTTATAAAGAAGAAGGAAGTTTCCATTTGGCCATTTTCTTCCTCTCCTCTTCATCCTCACCGAAACCCATCTCCCTCTTCATCCTTTGGCCGAGACCCCCTTTCAAGCTAGGAGAAAGCTAGGTGACCTCCATTAGGTCATCTCTCAAGCAAAGCGAAGGAAGTAAGATTTCCCTCACCTGCAGTGTATTAGTTTCGTAGGTTAAATTTCATGAAAAAAAAAAGATGAAGTTGTAGCCCTTGTAGGTTTCGACCAATCAAGTTTCCTTGGGCTAAGATTCATGAACATGATTCTAGGGAACTTCTATAGGTTGTATGCTCACTATAGGAACTTTTAGGGGACAAAGATTCTAACTTGGTGCCCTTATAGGTTTCGGCCACCAAGGCTTTTTAGGGTTAGGGTTTTTATGACATCTCCCTCTTATGAGGTTAGGCCATGATAATGCTTTATGAATGAATTCTAGGGGACAAAACCTAAGTTTGAACCCATTCCATGTTTCGGCCAACCCATATAATTAGGGTTAGGGTTGCATGAAAATGTTCCTAATGACACTAGGTTAAGTAATAATGCTTTATGAATGAACTTTAGGGGACAAAACCTAAGTTTGAACCCATTCCATGTTTCGGCCAACCCATATAATTAGGGTTAGGGTTGCATGAAAATGTTCCTAATGACACTAGGTTAAGTAATAATGCTTTATAAATGAACTTTAGGGGACAAAACCCAAGCTTGAGCCCCTTACAAGATTCGGCCAACCCATGGTTTTAGGGTTAGGGTTTCATGAAAACACCCCCACATGTAGTTGTGCTAAGGGTATGGTTTTTGTTTGTTTATATGTCATGAACTATGCTTGTGTGATGTATATGCTTATGATTCAATGCAATATGAAATAAGCTTATGTGATGAACATGTTTATGATATAGTATGCCATGAAACATACCTAGATGTGGAACATGTTTTGTGATTTAATATGCCATGAATATGCCTAGGAAATATGCTTCATGTCTATGATGTAAGGTACCATGAAATATACCTAGAGGTGGAACATGTTTTGTGATTTAATATGCCATGAATATGCATAGGAAATATGCTTCATGTTTATGATATAATGTGCCATGAAATATGCTTGGGTGATGAACATGTTTATGCTTAGGACCCCTTTAGGGTACTCTTATGTTATGAATGCATGTGTCCTTATGAAATGACTGAGATGGAGATGCTTCCCTTTCAAGTAGGGATCAAGAGCTCTCCTTATGACAAGATAAGATGGAGATGCTTCCCTTTCAAGTAGGGATCAAGAGCTCTCCCTATGATAAGATAAGATGGAGATGCTTCCCTTTCAAGTAGGGATCAAGAGCTCTCTTCATGACAAGATGAGATTAAGATGCTTCCCTTTTATGTTGGGGATCAAGAGCATTCTTTATATTATGACAAGAAAAGAAAAGAATTAAGTATTTTACTTTGCAAGAGGTTAAGTACCTGACCCGTCAGGTGGTCGTTAATCAAATCCATAGGGACATAAGAAGACGTAAGAGGTCTTGCCCTGGTAAGACGTAAGAGGTCTTGCTCTAGTAGGACTGGTGGCTCGCTACCCCAGCCTATTAGGGAATGCGCATTATGTGGTACTTAACCTGGGGCCCCCCAAACAAGTTATGATGATATTGAAGTATCTATAAGTATATGTTTTGAAAAGAAAAGACTTTTATGATTATTGTGTATGCTCATGTTAAATACTCTGAATGCTTGCGAACTATGTTCTTTATGCATGCTAGATGTTATGAAGTTATGATGATATTGAAGTATCTATAAGTATATGTTTTGAAAAGAAAAGACTTTTATGATTATTGTGTATGCTCATGTTAAATACTCTGAATGCTTGCGAACTATGTTCTTTATGCATGCTAGATGTTATGAAGTTATGATGATATTGAAGTATCTATAAGTATATGTTTTGAAAAGAAAAGACTTTTATGATTATTGTGTATGCTCATGTTAAATACTCTGAATGCTTGCGAACTATGTTCTTTATGCATGCTAGATGTTATGAAGTTATGATGATATTAAAGTATCTATAAGTATATGTTTTGTAAAGAAAAGACTTTTATGATTATTGTGTATGCTCATGTTAAATACCCTGAATGCTTGCGAACTATGTTCTTTATGCATGCTAGATGTTATGAAGTTATGATGTTTAGAGTTAAGTTTAAGAATGTTGCGACTATGTACTTTATGCTAGTTTGGAATTTATGATGTGGTGAATGTTATGGTTAAGTTTATGAATACTTGCGATTATGTTCCTTCTGCAGGTTTAGGATTTATGTTATTACAAATGTTTATGTTCAAGTTAAACAAATGCTTATGATTATGTCCTTTATGCATGTTTGGATTCCCTGATGAATGGTCATGGTTAAGTTGAAGAATGTTTGTGCCTATGTACTTTATGTAGGTTTAAGATGTAGGATGTTACGGATGCTTAGGTTAGGAATGCTTATTGTTAAGTTTTAAAACGCTTATGAATATGTCTTTCATGCATGCTTAGTTTTATGTAGTTATAATGCTTATGTTCAAATTATGCCCTGCTTAGATTAATTATGCTTAACTGGCTTATGAACAATTCTATGCCATGCTTAGTTTTTTTATTACACGGATATGTTGTTGATTAGTGTTGCTATGAATCACTTAGGTCCTTTATGCTAGTATGCTCATGTTCTAATTGCTTGATGAAGTTTGTGGCTTTTGTGAGTAGGCAAGGATCTTACTAAGCTATATGCTTATAGTTCATGTTATCCATATACTGCAGATAAAGGAAGTCTGCGCTAGAGGAAGTAGCAGGAGGGGCCAAGTGTGTGTGATAGTGGCATGGTGGAAGAAGACCCTATACTATCTGCTTGTATTTATATGCTCTAAGAACAACTTAAGACATTGCTTCCGCTTATAAGACTTGTGTTTAATGAGTATCATCTACTTAAGAAGGTTGGAAATGTTAGAACTCATGAACGAATCTTTATGTATGCATGTTATGAGAGATATGTTAACATGCTAATGATGAATATGATATGTGATGCATGTGCAAAAGAAGGTTTAAGTTATGATGACCTGTTAAAGTACGTAGGTTGTGAGAGGATCCATATGTAGTATGTTTAAAAAAAAAAAAAGGAGTAACAGTAGCGCCGCCCTGAGAGCAGATAAGGGCGGGCGTTACATCCTACTACTTGGTCAAGTGGAAGATCTTGATGAATTCTTAGGTTTCTAGAAGGGGTTTCAATTTGATCATTGTTATCTTCCACCCTTCTTTTATCATTGGAGTCTCCTTTTCCTCCCCCTTGATCATTACCCCTAATGGTCAAATTTTGAAGTTTTTGGGTAATGTCTTGATTGTTGTCATTAATATCCTTATCAATGGAGGACTTTCTAGGGTAGGTACTAGTAGTTTCATCAAATTGAACATTGGAAGACTCCTCAATCCCTTTGGTTCTCTGATTGTAGACTCTATACCCTCTACTTGTGGATGAGTATCCAACTAGGATTCCCTCATCCGCTTTTGATTCAAATTTTCCTAAGTTATCTTTGGTGTTTAGAATATAAACTTTACATCCAAAGACTTTGAAATAATGAATTGTGGGTATAGTCCCATTCCATAATTCAAATGGTGTTTTTCCTAAAAACCTATGGATTTGAACCCTATTTTGGATATAACAAGCGGTATTAACCGCTTCCGCCCACAAGTAGCTAGGTAGAGAATATGCATTAAGCATAGTCCTAGCCGCCTCTTGTAGGGCACGATTTCTCCTTTCCACCACTTCATTTTGTTGGGGTGTTCTAGGACAAGAGAACTCATGCTTGTACCCTTGCTCTAAATAAAATTGTGAAAATTTTAGGTTTTCAAATTCACCACCATGATCACTACGGATCCGGTTGATTTTGAGACTCTTTTCATTTTCAACCCTTTTACTAAATCCTATGATTATTTCTAAGGTATCATCCTTATGTTTCATAAAATAGACCCAAGTATACCTAGAAAAATCATCTACTATAACCAAACAACATTTATTACCATTTAAAGATGGAGTACTATGGCAATCAAATAAATCAAGATGCAATAATTTTAGTGGTAAAGAAGTATTGGTTAGAGTTTTACCTTTGTGTGATGCCTTTGTTTGTTTTCCTTCTTGGCATGCATCACACAATTTGTTCTTGACATACTTGATCTTTGGTAGCCCTTTGACCAACTCCATCTTGGCTACCTTGGCTATGTTTTTCATGTTGATGTGCCCCAATCTTCTATGCCATAGCCAACTTTCCTCTTCTTTTGCAACAAAACACTTAGTAGAAATGTTAGAAGCATATGAAAGATCAACATAATAGATATTTGATTTCCTATATCCAACTAACATGCAATCATTTAATTCCTTGTGTCTAATCATGCATTTAGAGGATTCAAAAGATACATGATAGTTTGCATCACAAAGTTGACTAACACTTAATAAATTAAATTTCATATTTTCAACTAGCAAGACTTTGTGAATAATAATTTTGGGGGATACCTCAATTGTTCCTCTACCTAATATCTTGAGTTTTCCACTATTCCCAAAGGACACCGCTCCCTTCTTCACATATTTAATTGTGGAGAACTTGCTCACATCCCCGGTCATATGTGTTGAGCAACCGCTATCCACAATCCACATCCCTTGCTCTCCTACCTAAATCACATGAAAAACACAAGCTTTTGGTACCCAAACATTTGGACCGGTAACATTAAGCAAAAACTTCTTAGGTACCCAAGCTTTCTTAACCTTACCCTTAATAGTTGCTTTCCTATTTATTAATGAAATATAAGCAACTTCTTTTTCTTTTGGCTTATATCCTAAACCGGCCTTGTTATAAACCGCTCTTTGCCTACTTAGAATCATATCAAGACACTTTGAGCCATTTGAAAATTTTTCTAAACATACTTTCAATTCACTAACCTCATCCTTAAGTTTGTCATTTTCTTCCCTAAGCATGCAAGAGTCAATAAGTGAAGGTTTTTCATCCCTAATGGCCTTTAGTTCTACCTTCATGCTCTTAACCTTAGATTTTGACTTATCTAGAGCTTCTTTAAGATAAGCAATTGATTTATAGAGAAGCATAACCTTGGGAGAATTCATTACCTCATCGTCACTAGATGACGATTCATCACTTGAAGAATCTTCTTGACTTGATGTGCCGGAATCATCTTCTAATTCCATGAGTGCCACATGGCGTGTGATGTGGCAAAGCTCATCATCGGATGAAGAGTCTTCAACACTTGGTGTGTCCCATGTGGTTTGAGCCACCATGACCTCCTTCTTCTTCTTTTCCTTCTTGTCCTTCTTTTTCTTTTCCTTTTCCTCCTTCTTCTTTAGCTCCGGGCAATTCGGCTTTATATGCCCCTTCTTATTGCAAGCATGGCAAATCACATTATTGCTAAAACTTGAATTACCATTAAATTTACCTTTTGAGGAATGAGACCCCTTCCTTGCTTCTCTATTCTTGAACTCTCTTGACTTCTATAAAGCTTCTTGACGAAATTTGCCATTTCACTAGATGAGTCCCCATCGCTACTTGACTCATCCTCCGACTCGGATGATGATGATGCTTCTTTTCTTTCCTTCTTCTTCTTTTCTTTCTTGTCCTTCTTTTCAACAAATAGAGCTAACCCCTTTTCCTTAGAGGACATGTTAGTTTGCTCATGTAATTCAAACTCACAAAATAATTCATCAATTTTAATTTGAGATAAATCCCTAGTTACCTTAATGGCATCAACTATAGAAGTCCATAAAGAATTTCTAGGAAATGCTTGTAAAATATACCTTACCAAATCCCAGTTGTCAACTCGCTCACCTATGATATGGAGTCCGTTAACAATTTCTTTGAACCTTCCATGCATTTGACTTACGGTTTCATGCATCTTCATTTGGAAGGCTTGAAGTTGTCCAATTAGTAGGTCCTTCTTGGCCCTCTTTGACTCCTTGGAACCTTCATTTAGCTCAATGAGCTTTTCCCATAGCTCCTTGGCGGATTCAAAAGGCCCCACCTTGTTGAGTTGCTCCATTGTGACGCCGCATTGGATGGTGAGGACGGCCTTTGCATTTGATTCAAACTTCTTGTTTATTTCTCTTGTCCAATCCTTGCTTGGAATAGGATGTCCATGTTCATCCACCGGTTCCTCGAAGCCATCTACAACACTATGCCAAATTTCAATATTACTCATAAGATAGTACTTCATCCTACCTTTCCAATACGCAAAGTGACTCCCATCGAAGAGCGGTGGCTTGGCGATGCTATATCCCTCTTGAAGAGCCATTGATGTCTTGGTTGATGGTGAGATCTTCCAAGCTAACAGGGCTCTGATACCACTTGTTAGGACTCTTGGAACGGCTAGAGGGGGGGTGGTGATTAGCCTTTCTTCTTTTCTACAACAATGTTAGTGGAAGAAATACAAAATAAAAACACAAATCAAAGCAAGAACAAAGCTAACACCCGATGTACGTGGTTCGGAGATGACGCTCCTACTCCATGGCAATCCGTAAGGTGGATTAGCCCTAATCAACCTTCACTAGAACCTCCTTTGGATGAACCAAGGTGGAGAAACCTTTCTTACAATGCTCTCCTCTTCTTTACAATGATGGATGATCAAGAACAAGAGAAGAGGAGGATTTAAATCACTAAAAACACTTGGAAGGCTTGGTGAGCACGAGAGTATAGTTAGGAGCAAGAGCACTAGCTTCACCAAGCTCCCCATGGCCCCTTTTTATAGAAGAAAGGATGTTTTTCCTGCTATGCCGATCACCGACCGATGCATACCATCACGATCGCCGGCCAACGGCCAAATGCGATCTCGCGGAGATTCAGAGCCGCACTTCCAACGGCCAGTGATCACGATCGATCCTCCATCACGACGATGGGGTGATCACCGAGTGATCAAGGCGCAATGAGTGAGACCGATTCGCGGGCGATATTTCCCTTGATCACCGATCGATCGCAGACGATCGATCGCTCGACTCAAGGCAATGACCGATGGTCGTGGTTTCATCCCCGACTACCGAACGCCGACCAGCGACGATCGATACATCGGCACGATCGATACTATGAGTAATTCATACTTGATTTTATACCCTAGACCTAGACTCAACCTTCTAGCTCCTCAATAAGCCTTGCGCCTTCAGGATCCCTCCGAGTCTGCGACTTGTTCATCCTTTGTGCTTTGCTTCCAAGAGCTTCCTTCGGTTTCGTCATGTCTTGGGTTGCCAAATGCTTGGACTTTACGCCGCCAAGACTACAAGCTTGGACTTATGCTGCCAAGACTTTACTTTGGACTTCCTTTGCCAAGGTTCACTTGGACTTTATGCTGCCAAGACTACAAGCTTGGTCTTATGCTGCCAAGTCCATCCCTTGGACTTCCTTTGCCAAGATCATACTTGGACTTTCTTTTACCAAGTCTTCATCCTTGGATTTCCCTGTCACTTAAACACATGCTTAATTAGATCACAAGATATTGCCTAACTTAGATGATTAGCCAAACATCAAAACATATAAATGCTTGGAGCATTGTTGCACCAACAGTATTCATTGTTTTTATTCGTAACAAGGTGAGGTAGGCTTGTTGCCTCATCCTCATACTTCCGGATTTTGTGATCGTTGTCTTCTACCTCCAACGAGGAGGAGACGTTATAGTGCTTTGCCCTCCGTACGCGGTCTAGGACCGATAGGGCCTTGGAGTAGCAACCGCTGGGTTGTGAACCAAGTAAAATAAATGTGTCACTTTATTTTCCGCTGTGCTTACTCATTTACTCGTGTCTCAACGAACGAATTCGAATGAAAGATATCGCTATTCACCCCCCCTCTAGCGACGCTTCTCGATCCAACATCATTTTGATTATCTTTCAATGTATGTGATTGTTTATTATTGATTTCTTCCTCATCAAATTTTACATTTGTTGTTTCTTCAATTTTTAGGGTTTTCTTATTATAAATCCTATAGGCTCGGCTAGTGTTCGAGTACCCTAAAAATATCCCTTCATCGGTTTTTGAAGAGAATTTTCCTATGTGATCTTTCATATTTAAAATAAATACTTTACATCCAAATACCTTAAAATATTTTATTGAAGGTATTTTATTGTTAAAAATTTCATAAGAAGTTTTGTTATGTATTTTATTATGTATTACTCTATTTTGCACATAACATGTAGTGTTTATTGCTTCAGCCCATAAATAACTAAGTAGTTTATACTCATTTATTATTGATCTAGCGACTTCTTGTAAAGTTCTATTTTTTCTTTCTATTATGCCATTTTGTTGAGGTTTTCTAGAACATGAATATTCATGATGATATCCATTTTCTGAACACATTATTGTAAATTTTTCATTTTTAAATTCGCCTCTGTTATCACTCCGTATTCTTTTTATCTTACGATCTTTTCCATTTTCTATTTGTTTACTAAAATTTTTAAATACTTTAAATGTTTCATCTTTATGTTTTAAAACTTTTACCCATGCAAATCTAGAATAATCATCTATTATTACTAGATAGTATAGATTATCACTTAGTGATTTTACTCCATGTGAATCGAATAAATCTAAGTGGATTAACTCAAGTATTGAGCTTGTTCTATCTTGATTAGTTAATTTATGTTGAGACTTAGTTTATTTTCCTTGTTGGCAAGCATTACAAACTTTATTTTCAATATTTTTAAGTTTGGGCAACCCTCTAACTAGATTAGTTTCACTTAACTTCGTTATATTCCTAAAGTTGGTGTGAGCCAGTTGCCTATGCCACAACCAACTCTCCTCTTGCCGTGTCATATGACACTTAATTGAGGATCTTTCTAAATTTATTGAATATATATTTTTATCCCTAACTTCCATAAGTAATATTTTTTAATTTTCAATATTGTTAATTAAACATTCATTAGATAAGAATTTTACTATATAACCAATATCACACAACTGACTTATACTAAGCAAATTAAATTTAAAATTATCTACAAGCAAAACTTTTTGTATAACAAAATTAGATTCTAATTTAATGTTACCTGATCCAATTACCTTAAGTTTGCCGTTATTTCCAAAGGCAATTATTCCTAGGTTCTTGTAGCTTAATTTCGAGAACTTTTGACTATCTCTAGTCAGATGTCTGGAGCAGCCACTATCCAGAATCCATTAGTCCATTCTATTGGTGCAGGGGCACTAGATAATCGAACCTTGGTTTTGATGATGGAAAAGATTCAAAGTTAAGCTATTTTGTTATCTCATGTGATATGCTAAGTGTGCAGGAAGTGTTTAAGCTAAGCCAAAGGTCGAGCGACATCCGGAGAATCTCAAGTTGAGAAACCGTGGTGGTCGGGCAACACCAGGAGAACCTCGGGGAGTCAAGGAACCTCGGTGGTGACCAAAAGCTAAGCGACAGGTCAAGAGGACCAAAGGTAAGCTCCGTGTGTGTAGCGGTGGTAAGGACGCGTCCTCGGTTAGAGGACAATCCTAGGCATCGATCCGACTAAGGCTTCCGGAGGAATGTTGAAGTCGAGATCGGACAGTCAAAGGACTGTCACACTGCATGGCATTATGCATCTATTATGCTAATATTGTATTGCAGGAATTCTCAAGTACAGTAGTCAACTAGAGATGTCAGTAGTCGACTGAAGGCAGTCGACTGCTAAGAGGATCAATTGACTGATGTCGACGAATCAGCCCAATGCACAAGGTCAAAGAGATAAAGATTGATGCCACCACCTCAGGATAAGATAAGTCGCCACCTCAGGATAAGATAAGCCACCACCTCAAGATAAGATCCACGAGTTTTGGATCTGGATCGGGACAAATTCCAAGGTGCAAATCTATAAAAGGAGGGGAGGACTCACACCGAAATTTAAGAATCTCCCAAGTGTTCGTGCTCTCTACAACGCTACTCCAACCGTGCGCCATCTTCTAATTAATTGTCGGTATTATTATTATCTTTCTGTACTTAATTTGTATAAGGATCGATAAGGTTGTTACCGACCTTATAATCATTGTAATCGTCTTGTCTCTTACCTCCAACGAGTAAGAGACTTTTAGTGATTGCCCTTCGGAAGCGATCAAGGATCGCAGGGCCTTGGATTAGCAGTCGGTGGGCTGTGAACCAAGTAAAAAAGCTTTGTGTCTTTCTTGTGTTTGTCTTTTAGTTTTCCGCTGTGTACTTGGTTTTAATCGTCGAAAAAGAAAAGTTTTTACGAACGCTATTCACCCCCCCTCTAGCGCTCATATCGATCCAACAATTGGTATCAGAGCGGGGGCGCTCAGATTCGGTGCAAACACCGGTCGAGCATTTTCTTTTCTTTATTTTTATTTTTATTTTTAAATATCTCCCGCACTACTAATCCAAGACCAAGTCTTGGGACTTTTGGGTTTGTGTTTTTTTTTGCGAGTTTTAGAAAATCATTGACCGAGCAAACCATGGAAGAGTCTCCCACAAGACATAAAGGTAACAATGTCAATTTAAATTTTAAATTTCATATTATTTGCTTTAAGTGCAGGGAGAGAGGACACTATAAAAATAAGTGTCCTACTCGTAAGACTCGAACGACACAATCGACGGCAAAGGAGACACCATTGCTAGGAATCCGGAAGAACAAGGAGCACATCAAGTGCTTCTATTTGGAAGATCTTCACTACAAGAATCGATGTCCAAAAAAAAAGGTTAGTAAAGTTAATAATTTTGAAAAGTTGAGTTTTAGAATAGTTGATAATTTAGATAAATTGTGTAATTGTTGTCAATTAATTAATACAATTATTAATTCAACTAATAAAAAATTAATTAATTCAGATTTAATTAGTTTAAATAATAATAATTATAATATTATGGAAGAAAATGATCAAATTAATCTAACATTTGATAAAATTAACCAAGAGATTAATCAAATATTTAGTTTAATCAACATAGATCTAGATCAAGTCAAAGATAAAACCAACCATGGACTTAATCAGAATAATCAAACCCTTGATCAGAATAATCAAACCATATGACAGAATCATCAAATCCTAGATCTGATTAATCTAGATAATTCCGAATTAAAAAATTCTGTTTTAAAAAATTCAACCATAAAAAAATCGAAATTAACTTTAAAAAATTCCAAAGATAATCTAAATAATTCTAATAATAATTCTACCTTTAAAAACTCTAACAATTTTATCTTAAATAATTCTAATAATAATTCTACCTTTAAAAACTCTAACAATCTTATCTTAAATAATTCTAATAATAATTCTACCTTTAAAAACTCTAACAATCTTATCTTAAATAATTATAATAATAATTTTACCTTTAAAAATTCTAATAATCTTATCTTGAATAATTCTAATAATTCTACCTTAAAAAATTCTAATAATTTTAATAATTCTATTTTTAAAAAGTCTAATAATCTTATCTTAAAAAATTCTAATAATTCTACTTTTAAAAATTCTAATAATCTTATCTTGAAAAAGTCTAATCATATTATTTTAAAAAATTCTAATAATCTTATTTTAAATAATTCACAATCTAAATTAATTAAAAATTCAAAATTAGATAATCAAACCAATAAAATTAATTATAATAGAGTACCATTTGATTATACACAAATTAATAATCTAGTAATTAAACCTTCAACTTTTAAAAATTCAACTAATAAATATGTAGACTTGGGTTACAAGTCTAAGCTAACCAAAAATCAAGACACTAAAATTTGTAAACCTAATTATAATAAAGTATCTTATAACTATAGAACAAATAAAAGTCTACCCAAGAAAACAACCATTTCTTTAAATTGATTGAATGTAGCTTGCTCATGCATACATATCATTATCATGCTTATTTTGTCATGTCATACATACTAGTTTTAAATTCACTCTCATAGAATGGTTAGATAGGAAATAATTAATTAATCTTGACAACATAGTATCAGGATGCGGTGAGATGATAGTACGTTAAGGAAACAAAGTCAAGTGTATCCGAGTTGGATAAGGAGTATCTAGCTTGGTGCATTTAACTAAGTGGAACTAACTGAAGCTACCTCACCACATCCTAAACTAGTTAGACTAGGACATAATCCTAAGTGAATTAAGTGTGTAATTTCCTAAGTTGACTTTGTCTGAGGAAGTGGTCGTTGTTCCGATCAAAGAAGGCACTTATGCCTCGCCACGACCTGGAAGCTCTCTTTTGAAATGTTCACTTAACTAACTAAAGGTGAAATCCGAATCTAACCCAAGATTAATTAATTTCTAAGGCATTAAATTAAATTCATCTCACAATACCTATAAGAATAACTTTGTTGATAATGTAGAATGGGTGAGATGGTAAGGACAACAAATTAAAAATGATTTTGAAAACGATTTCAAAATTTATATACACATAAATAGATTCTTAAAATTATTTTTATTGGTTGCCATGATTATTGTGTGTAGTTATACGTAGTTTTCAAAACAACTATGCTTCTTAAAATGATAGTTAGTTGACCAATACTGAACGTATAAATCCTTAGGTCAACTTTAGATACCTAAACCCTCTGGACACATAGGTGAGCCTTCCTTATAGCCAACAAGGATGTCCTAAGAGTTTGTCAGACAAAAGGGGAGACCCTCTAGATATGCCTTCCTTGTGGCTAACAAGGATGTTAGGTTAAGGGGGAGGTTCTAATTGGATAATCATCATAGAAGTTGTTAAAAAATATTTTTTTAAAAAAAATCACCAATACTTCCTAAATTTAAATCCTTCTTTTGATAATATGCCAAGGGGGAGAGAAGACTTAAGTTGGACAAACTTAGTATCTAGCTACCTCCAGTTTGGCATAAAAACCAATAGACATGAGCCTTTAAAATGTTTTTTTAATACTTTCTCAAAATTTTATAACAATGTTAAAGGTTAGGGGGTCACATTCTAACCTAGGATATACATTGTTGGTGCAGGATCTAGAAACCTAAACTCCTAAACTCTTAAGTATTAAAGGGAGTTGAACATATTAAATCAACTTGATTAGCATGTTTAAAAATTCTATTTCTTGGTAATGTACCCAATATAAAGTTATTTTTGATATATGTCAAAGGGGGAGAGAGAATAAAGTTAAGAGGTTACTTACTTTTTCTTTCCCAAAAAGTAATTGTTTTTCAAAACTCACCTAGGGTTAAGGGGGAGGTACCCTTAAGGGGGAGGTTTTGAAAAATGATTGTTCAATGCTTACTGCTTATTTTCTCTTAACTTTGAATTGGTTTGCCATAGATCAAAAAGGGGGAGATTGTTGGTGCAGGGGCACTAGATAATTGAATCTTGGTTTTAATGATGGAAAGGATTCAAAGTTAAGCTATTTTGTTATCTCATACGATATGCTAAGTGTGCAGGAAGTGTTCAAGCTAAGCCAAAGGTCGAGCGACATCCGGAGAATCTCAAGTTGAGAAACCGTGGTGGTCGGGTGACACTAGGAGAACCTCAGGGAGTCGAGGAACCTCGGTGGTGACCAAAAGCTAAGCGACAGGTCAAGAAGACCAAAGGTAAGCTCCGTGTGTAGAGCGGTGGTAAGGACGCGTCCTCGGTGAGAGGACAATCCTAGGCGTCGATCCGACTAAGGCTTCTGGAGGAATGCTGAAGTCGAGATCGGACAGTCAAAGGACTGTCACACTGCATGCCATTATGCATCTATTATGCTAATCTTGTATTGCAGGAATTCTCAAATGCAGCAGTCAACTAGAGATGTCAGTAGTCGACTGAAGGCAGTCGACTGCTAAGAGGATCACTGATCGATGTCGCAATGCAATCACCAATGCACAAGGTCAAAGAGATTGATGCCACCACCTCAGGATAAGATAAGTCGCCACCTCAGGATATGATAAGCCGCCACCTCAAGATAAGATCCACGAGTTTTGGATCTGGATTGGGACAAATTCCAAGGCACAAATCTATAAAAGGAGGGGAGGACTCACACCGAAATTCAAGAATCTCCCAAGTGCTCGTGCTCTCTACAATGCTACTTCGACCGTGCGCCATCTTCTAATTAATTGTCGGTATTATTATTATCTTTATGTACTTAATTTGTATAAGGACCAATAAGGTTGTTACCGGCCTTATAATCATTGTAATCGTCTTGTCTCTTACCTCCAACGAGGAAGAGACTTTTAGTGATTGCCCTTCGGAAGCGATCAAGGATCGCAGGGCCTTGGATTAGCACCCGGTGGGCTGTGAACCAAGTAAAAAAGCTTTGTGTCTTTCTTGTGTTTGTCTTTTAGTTTTCCGCTGTGTACTTGGTTTTAATCGTCGAAAAAGAAAAGTTTTTATGAACGCTATTCACCCCCCCTCTAGCGCTCATATTGATCCAACACATTCTGGAGTCCTACATGAATTGTAAATTTTAAGATAATTCATACCTTAAGTAGGATGAATTTTCCTTAAATTCTATTTAAGTTGTAAATTTATTAAGCAAGTAAATTAATTATAGTTAAATTAAGTTAGGTATATTTGTTTAGTTAAAGAGTTAAATTACGTTAAGTTTAATTAAGGTAAGTTGTTAAGCTAAATTTATTAATCTTGATTTAAGTATATTAGGTTTAGTTAAGCTACTTTAAACTAATTAAGGTCTAAATCATCTCACCCAAGCTAGGTTTTCAATACACTTATTCCTATGAGTTTTGTGAGATGAGGATTTCTTTTATCTTAATTAAATTTAATGAGCAATTTCAAAGTGTTTAAACTTGTGTTAGATTCAAGCTTAGTTTGAGCTAGTCAAGTAGGTTTTTCCAGTATTGACTTCTAGGTCATGGCGAGGCACATGACCTTCTTGGTTATCGGAGCAACGACCACTTCCTAGACAAAGTCAATAAAGGAATCAAGTACTTGATTCACTTTAGATTAAGCCTTAGTCTAACTAGTTAAAGACTTAGTGAGTTAGCTTTGGTCAGTTCCACTCAACTTAGTGCACCAGGTTGTGGCGAGGCACATGGCCTTTTTGATTATCGGAGCAATGACCACTTCCTAGACATGCACTTCGAAGAGCTTCCCTAACTTACTATCAGTTCACTTGTCTTTGTACTAGGTTGTTCAAGTTTAAACTACTTTGTTTCCTATCTAGTCTGTTCTAAATTAAGCAAGTAAAATAAACTAAGACATGCAAGTGTTTAACTAAACAAGGAAACAAGCAAAGTGTTAGCTCCCCCTAAATGGTAGCTAGTTTGAGTTTTGTTCACTAAATGAACTTGACTCTTGGGAACCCAAAATTGATTTGGTCCAACTTGGTTGACTAATCTAGACTTAGGAACCCATGCTTGGACTCGATTCTTAGCGTTTCGGCTAAGTAATGACATGTATGATATATAGGTGGACTTAGCCTTATACCCGAGTCCAGATCTATTGTACACAGCTCGCTGAGATCCAAGCATCATGTTGAAATAGTTGGAACCCGAAGTAAACTTTTCCAAAGATCCAGTTAGATCTTCTACTTGCCTTTTTAGGATTGAGTTCTCTTCGTCAAGCTTTGCAACTTGAGTTGAGTCTCTATCCTTAAATTGACATGTCGAAGTCTTCGAGTTAACTTGCTCCTTAAGTACTTGGACTTTCTTAAGTAGCGAGTCGACTTGATTTTCAGACTTAGCTAACTTCCTACCTAAGCATGCAATAATATTATATAATTTATCTTATAATGGAGAAGTTACCTCATTCGAACCTTCGGAAATGGATACGGATTCGTGGCTTCTCTGCGACTCAAAATCGGACTCATATTCGGAACTTGACTAAGCTCTGGATCTTGATTCGGCCATAAACGTGACAAAGCTTCTCTTTGTCTCTTCCACGTCCGACTCCTCTGATGACGACTCCTCCCATGTCACCTTCCTTTCCTTTTTTGGTTTTTCTTCCTTTTTTAAGTTTGCACACTTCGACTTGTAGTGTCCTTTTTCGTTTCATTCGTAGCACGTCACATCCGATCGGGGTCTCGGCTTGTTGTCGGCCACCTTTTTGGCATCTTTCTTTGTAAACCTCTTCTTTTGGTTGAACTTCTTTCTTACCATATTTACAATTTCCTCTTCTCCATTTGTTTCCGACTCCAACTCATCTTCGGACTCACTCTTCACTTTTCTTTTCTTTTTAGTTGAACCTGCCATCAAAGCTATACCATTCTCGGTTTGACCCGAGTTAGCTTGTTCGTGTAGTTCAAGTTCACAAAATAGTTCATCTAACCTAATTGTGGAGAGATCCCTAGATACCTCATAGGCATCGACAATCGATGTCCATAAGGTATTTCTCGGGAATGCCTTAAGGGTATACCTAATTAAGTCCCTATTCTCTATTTGGTGTCCTATTAAATGTAATCCGTTTAATATATCTTTAATCCTAGTATGAAGTTGACTAGCGTTTTCATTTTCATTCATTTTATAATTAAATAATTTATTTAAAAGCATGTCCCGTTTGGCTATCCTAGTGTCATTTGTACCCTCATACAATTCAATTAATTTCTCCCATAATTTCATAGAATTTTCAAATGGACCTATCCTATTGAGCTCTTCTTTGGTAAGTCCGCATTGCAAGGTGTTAAGTACCTTGTAATCGACTTGAGCTCTCTTCCTAATATCAGGGGTCCATTTTTTCGGTTCTAACAACTCACCCGAGTCGTCTACCGGAGCTGTGAACCCTTTCCTAATTGAAAACTAGACATCTAGGTTAGTCTTCAGATAACACTCCATTCGTCTTTTCCAATAGGAAAAGTCCTCTCCGTTGAAGAGAGGAGGGTGAATGATGTTGTATTCCTCTAAGTGTAACATTATTAATGAAATACTTTCTAAAAACTATATTAAATAAAATAAAATAAATATAATATACAAAAAATGATCCTAATATGCAAAAAATTATTTTAATGAATTTTAAATATGAAAAAAATTAATTTAATATGATGAAAATGAATTTAATGAATTTTAATATGCAACAAATGAATTTAATGAATTTTGATATGCAGAAAATGACTAATGAATTTTGATATGCAGAAAATGAATTTAATGAATTTTGATATGAAGAAAATGAATTTAATGAAATTAAATATGCAGTAAATGAATTTAATGAAATTTAAAATCCAAAAAATGAATTTAATGAAATTTAAAATGCAGAAAAAAATATGTAGAAAATGAATTTAATGAAATTAAAAATGCAAAAAATGAATTTAATAAAATTAAATATGCAAAAAATGAATTTAATGAATTTTAATATTAATCTACTGCAATATAAATTAATCTGAAGCAATACAAATCATTCTAATGCAATAAAATGCTCACGATGGTGGTTTCACCAACTCAGAGCGCCCCCGCTCTGATACCAATTGTAGGATCAAGTAAGCCGAGAGGGGGGGGTGAATCTCTGTGGTTAACAATTTAGACTAATTTTCTATTCTAATAAAAGTACGCAGTGGAATCTAAAGACAATTATCAACACAGGCAGATTACTTGGTTCACAACCCTAACTGGGTTGCTACTCTAAGGCCCATAGCTCTCCCGCGAGCTACCTCGGTGGGCAATTCACTAAATACCCTCTGATTCGAGAACTCTTGACTTCGAAGGGTTTTGGTTTTTATAAATAATAGAGTTAGGTGACACACCACCCACTCGAAGAATTAAGTATACATGCGAAACAATAGAGTAAAGAGATTACAAGACTTTATACTGACACTTGATAATCGTAGAGGTAGTCATAGAGTGTCGGAGGATCGTCTTGTCGTGGAATTAAAGTATAGTGGACGAGCAAGTATTTTGGCAGCACTTCGACGTATTTGAATTTCAATATCTGGATCTGGTCGAGCATAACTTTAATAAACTTTATCTAGTCGACTGGAATGACTTCCAGTCGACTCCACATTAACCCGTCGATATGGAATCCGTGGTCTTCCAGTCTACTGAATCCTCTTCAGTCGACTCCATGTCATTTGGCTCCGCATCGAGAAATTTCCCTCTTTAGTCGACTCATGCCCTTTCCATCTGTGTCGCACGATCTTCGTTTGATCACAAGTTGATCCTGCCAAATAGGTTTCCAGTCGACTGATACATCTCCAGTCGACTGGACTTCAATTGACTCGAATTCATCCAATCGACTGGATCCTACAGCACAGGATTAGCACAAGATATATGAATTAGGATAGCAATAGTAATACTGCTTGATGTTGACTACTAAGTCCCATGCGGACTTTTCGTCGGACCGACGCCTAGCTTTGTCCCCCGAAAGAGAACTGGCCTTACCTCTTCACTCGAGGCTTACCTGGCGGCTACCTATCGGACTTACCATTCTTGACATCCGATCTGACCTACCAGGTCTTCCACCAGCTATCTGGTTTACCTGACCAAGCTAGACTTTTTGCCGATTGTCCGGTCTCCTAACCCAATCGGTCTTCAAGCCAGATGTCCGGTCCACACGACCCATCTGGACTTCATGCTTGGTGTCCTATCCTCATGATATATCAAGATGCGTGCCTAGTATCTGATCAACACGACCTACTAGGACTTCCTATTAATCCTGCACTCTTAACACTTATATTAGTTCACAAGTGAATCTTAACTCTTTACTGTGGTTCATACATCAAAACTGAAGAGTGATGCTCACTGCATCAACACATGTATGGTTTGGTTTTAATGTGTGTGGCAATGGATTTAAGTTAGGTTGTTATGGATTTGATATGTGTGTTTAAGTTGTGCAGGACTTAGTAAATCACACATGAGGTAGCTTGATGATAGCATTGGTGAGTTCACCATCTCATGGCTCGGGTCCTTGAGTCAGTGAAGGATGACATTATGGAAGTCGTGTAGGGGATCGATTGGCTGGCTAGAGGGGGGTGAATAGCCCTCAATCGTTGGATGTCGTAATTCGTTCGTTCTCGTTGCATTGCTTGTCTACGATTGTCGTTAGCGCAGCGGAAACAATAAAACAATAATAATACTAACAACAAATAAGCACATGCAAACACACACGATATACGTGGTTCGGAACCGAATGGTTTCTACTCCATGGGCGAGCTCCTCGAGCTCTAGAGATGCACACGGCAATACTCAAACTCCTTCTCGACTACACGTCGGAGGTGGAGAAACCTCTCACAAGCAATTACAACAGTAATATACAAATACAAACAAGAATACAAATACAATACAAAAGAAACACTTTTCACCGATTGCTTTTGATCACTTGTTTATTGCTTGCTTTGATTGGCTCTTGAAGGATTGGAATGCAGCAGCAATTCCCCTCCAATAGCTCCACAAAAACCATGGCGAAATCCTCCAACTCGTGCTCCATTGATAACCTGCATCAAGCTATTTTTGCGCCCATCAGTCGACTAATCGTGACCATCAGTCGACTGGTCCTGTAGTTGTTGTCTCACAACGACCAGATCCACGTTGGCTAAGTTCCAACGGATCACACATCAGTCGACTGATGGCACCCATCAGTCGACTGATCATCCATCAGTCGAGTGCTGGCGAGCTTGACTCCATTCGCGTCGTGCGTGCAGTGTCATCGATCGATCGTCCCTTGGCGATCGGATGCTCCCAACGATCGCCCTCCTAGCGATCCGATCAGCTAGACTTGATTTAGTCGAACACTGGTCGAACCCATACGACCTAGAGCAGTCGACTGGCACCTATGACAGTCGACTGATGTCGGCTAAAACCTCAAACATAACGATGTTTGAGCCTCCGACACTCAGTCTTAGCCACTTGGCCAAGTCCACCTTATCCCTCATGGAGTTCCCCACTGAAGCTCTCTTCCCTCGGCCTACGTCCCTCGGATGCGCCAAGCGCACGGCTTCGCAACGCCATCCTTCGCGTCTCATGCCCTAGAAGTATGCTTCCCCTATGGGCTCACTCCATTCGGTCCCCGTCCAGCGGTCCCTCGGATGCACCAAGTGCACGGCTTCGCAATGCCATCCTTCACCGACTCAAGGACCCCGAGCCTAGTGAACTTGCCAAGTCCTCAAGACTTCCCAAATGCACCAAGCGCACGACTTCGTAATGCATTTCTCACCAAACACCAAGCGCACGGCTTCGCAATGTTTTGGACTTTCCCATGCCAAGGCTTCCCCCTTGGACTTCCACACCAAGCTCCATGCTTCGATTTTCCATGCCAACCCCATGTTGGACTTTCCCATGACAATCCCATGTCATGAGTTTTGTCTATCATCAAAATATCATCAAGGTACTGCTCGAGTCAAACTCGAGTCAACCTGGGCCGATTGCACCAACAATCTCCCCCTTTTTGATGATTGACAAAACTACCATCTCAAGTCTACCAATTCTCCCATATTGGCAATTCTCATATCCCAATGAGAATTCCAACGAACCCTAATTGGTAACTTGGTAACTTCTCCCCCTTTTTGACATTACATCAAAAAGGTCCTCCCCAAGGGTATGAATGTCTCATTTCCCAATGAGATCTTACAATCTCTCCCTTGGAGGAACACATGCCTACCATCTTTCTAGTGATCCCATATCACTTAAGAGAGGCAACCCAAATTTTCCTCCCATGAGGAAATACACATCCATCTTCCCATGATGGATTCCTCTCCCTAGAGGCTTGCTCCCCCTTAACCATTGCACCAACAATGTCCTTGGAGAGTCCCTAAGCCAATAGGAACATTAACCAAATTAAAATTAAGGCAAAGTTCAACAATGAACTCTCTTCCACCTTAAAATTGATACTCACCCTCAACCCAACTCCTAATCCATATCCAATGGATTCCCACCCTCTCTAATGCTTTCCCAAGCATATTCTAGGGTTAGGAGTGGTTAGGGGACCAAAACACAGCTGAACATGGGCCTAACCAACAAAGTTTACCCGAAATCAGCATTATCACCAATCATCGAAACCGATCGACACCCTCATCATCGATCGCCTCCTGGCGATCGATAATCGATTTGATGAATTTCAGAAATGACTTTCCGAAATTCATAAGTAAATATACATATGTAGATAAATCTTGAAATTTAGTATGTATATTACTTATAACAAACATAATGGGTGAAAAATATTGGAAAATTATTTTATCCATTAAATTAGGAGATTGATACAAAGTCCAAAATTCAAGAAAAGCTTCAATAAAGAGTCATCTTTGTATCATCCCATTCAATGGTGATAGCTATCAAAAGATAGGCTTCGCCAAGGTTTTTCAAAAAGTTTTCAAAATATTTTCAAAACCTTTAATTCCTTTTCCTTAAACATCTCACTTATATGTAGATGTGTAAAAACACATTCAAGGCAATTAATCTAGTGAGATGTGGGTTTTTGTTCTTTAAATGGTCTCATGCATATTTCTAGGCAATATTATTTGATTCCCATCAAATCATGCCATAGTCCTTAATTTCATTTTAATTTGTGCATGATGATGATTATGGCATAAATATGATATAAATAAAAACATATGCCAAAATCATGATGTCATGGCATGTAAATGACATTCAAGCATACATGACATATAAAAATAAATCTAAACATTATCATGACATAGTTAGAGATACAAATGAGAATGATGTCATGACATGGCAAGGCAAATAAAGCATGACAAGTAAAATATACTAAGGTATAGAATACCTAAGTGTTAAACTCAATTTGCCATTTCTAGGGATTAAACCAATTTTGCCTTAATGCCATTCATTTCCCTAGTGTGCCATAAACCCAAAATGGCACACCATGACCTCTATGACCTAATTGTGCCAATTTAAATCATTTTTAACTTTTCAAGCATATTGGCACATGCTAATGTGTCAACTCTACTATGGTTAGGTTAACCACCCATCCACTTAGTGTTGACACACCCTAACCCATCTAGCATGAATCAATCACGCTTTTAGGAACCCAATATCTATTGGAGCTCCTTGGGTTAACAAGGTATTCTTTAGGGATAACTTCCCTAGATACCTTCCTAATGACCCTTTTTGGCTTTGAAGCCTTAGTCAAATGGGTCTTACTTGGGTCAACTCTAGAGGTAACTCCCCTAATGACCTTCTTAGTGGCCTTTTTGGTTTTTCTTAAATCCTTGGCCACTAAACACATACCATGGCTAGACTTAGAGATGGCTTCCCTATTAGCCTTGGTTTTTCTAGACCTAGATGTTGTCCCATAATTGAATGGAACATTATGGTAGGACATAGGTTTGTGACCCAAACCCTTCTTGCCCTTAGATAGTTCTTGTTTCCTAGGCCTTGATTTTTGTGTATTTGACCCTTGAACCGAATTTTTGATTATTGCTAGGGTCTTCTCCAATTTTTCTAGCCTTGACCTCAAGGCTTGGTTTTCTAACTCTAATTTTCCCAATTTTGAATTTTCATTTATCTTTTGGGAAGGACTCTTTCTAGGCATATGCCTAGATTTCTTGGGGTTAACACCTAGGTGGTTCTCAATTCTCCTAATGGACTCTTTAGGTAAGATAGGTCTAGAATTATGAGTCCTAGGTTTATCCTTAGTCAAATTAACATGCCTTGCACCTAAACAATAAACTTTATTATTTCTCCTAGCATGCTTTTCATTGATAATTGTTAGAGAAAAAAAAATTCTTAGCATGCTTTTTAGTTCTAGGAATTAAAGGTGCATTAAACAAATTTACCTTGGGGTTAGTTTTAGGAGCTCCCCCTACATGAGTGGCACCTTCTTCCCTTTTCTTCCTCCCCCTAGGGCATTGGCTTCGGTAGTGCCCCTTTTGATTGCATTTAAAGCACACAATGTGCTCTTTGCTCTTAATCGAAGGAACACCGGCATCCTTTGACTTTATGTTGACTTTTGATGTCGATGCCTTTTCCTTAGCCAATTTTGGGCATTTACTCTTGTAATGCCCTTTCTCCCTACACTCAAAGCATATTATGTGATTTTTATTTAAAATAATAACACTTGAGTTATCTAGGGAGGTGGTGGAGGCCTCTTCACTTCTTCCAGAGGTAGAAGCTTCATCTTGATTCTTCTCCGGAATGGAAACCCTTTCCTCCCCCTCAATGCTAGAGGTGGAGGTCTCCACCAAATCATCAACATCTTCAAATGTTGTGGGTGCTTCTTCTTCGGCATTTTCTTCTACTTGTGCCGGTTGGGAATTTTCTTGGAATTTCATTATCTTATTCCATAATTCCCTTGCATTCCTAAAATTACCCAACCTAGACCAAATATTGTTAGGAATCAAATCACTAAGTAATTCGATTACCTTGCGATTTGTCTCGAAGTCCTTGATTTGGTCTTGGGTCCACCTTGACTTTTCAATTTGCCTATTTCTTTCATCCCTAGGCAATTCGAAACCGTTTTCTAAGATTAGCATAAAATCAAAATCGGTTTCTAGGTATACCTCAATTTTTCTTCTCCACCATAGGAAATCTCCTTCGAATTTTGGTGGTTGGAGGTTGTAGCCGGCCATCTTGTAGTGCTCTCGTGGCGGTTAGTCCTTGAAGAGCAACCTCAGCTCTGATACCACTTGTAGGGGATCGATTGGCCGGCTAGAGGGGGGTGAATAGCCCTCAATCGTTGGATGTCGTAATTCGTTCGTTCTCGTTGCGTTGCTTGTCTACGATTGTCGTTAGCGCAGAGGAAACAATAAAACAATAATAATACTAACAACAAATAAGCACATGCAAACACACACGATATACGTGGTTCGGAACCGAATGGTTCCTACTCCACGGGCGAGCTCCTCGAGCTCTAGAGATGCACACGGCAATACTCAAACTCCTTCTCGACTACACGTCGGAGGTGGAGAAACCTCTCACAAGCAATTACAACAGTAATATACAAATACAAACAAGAATACAAATACAATACAAAAGAAACACTTTTCACCGATTGCTTTTGATCACTTGTTTGTTGCTTGCTTTGATTGGCTCTTGAAGGACAGGAATGCAGCAGCAATTCCCCTCCAATAGCTCCACAAAAACCATGGCGAAATCCTCTAACTCGTGCTCCATTTATAACCTGCATCAAGCTATTTTCGCGCCCATCAGTCGACTGATCGTGACCATCAGTCGACTGGTATCGTAGCCGTTGTCTCACAACGGCCGGATCCACGTTGGTTAAGTTCCAACGGATCACACATCAGTCGACTGATCATCCATCACCGAGAGTCGGGCGAAGCTCGACTCCATTCTCGCGTCTGCAGATTAGCGTCATCGGGCCGATCGCCGCCCTCGGCAATGATCGATGTTTCCTAATAGGTCGATCGACCAGACTTGATTCAATGAACACCAACATAATGATGTTTGAGCCTCCGACACTCAGTCTTAGCCACTTGGCCAAGTCCGCCTTATCCCTCATGGAGTTCCCCACTGAAGCTCTCTTCCCTCAGCCTATGTCCCTCGGATGCGCCAAGCGCACGGCTTCGCAACGCCATCCTTCGCGTCTCATGCCCTAAAAGTATGCTTCCCCTATGGGCTCACTCCATTCGCTCCCCGTCCGGCGGTCCCTCAGATGCACCAAGCGCACGACTTCGCAATGCCATTCTTCACCGACTCAAGGACCCCGAGCCTAGTGAACTTGCTAAGTCCTCAAGACTTCCCAAATGCACCAAGCGCATGACTTCACAATGCATTTCTCACCAAGCACCAAGCGCACGACTTCGCAATGCTTTGGATTTCCCATGCCAAGCACCAAGCGCACGGCTTCACAATGCTTTGGACTTTCCCATGCCAAGGCTTCCCCCTTGGACTTCCACACCAAGCTCCATGCTTAGATTTTCTATGCCAACCCCATGTTGGACTTTCCCATGACAATCCCATGTCATGAGTTTTGTCTATCATCAAAATATCATCAAGGTATTGCTCGAGTCAAACTCGAGTCAACCTGGGCCGATTGCACCAACAAGTCGTGCTCTTGGTGCATCCAAGGGACTGCTGGATGAGGAGCATTGGAGTGAAGCCAAAGGAAGTAGTCTTCAGAGCAAGACGCGAAGGATGACATTGCGGAAGCCATGCGCTTGGTGCATCCGAGGGACGTAACCGGACGAAGAGAGTTTCAGCGAGGGACTCCAATGGAGATGAGAGAATGAGCGATTGTAACGATAGCTCATAGGTGAACTTGGCCAAATAGGTAAGTGTCGGATGCTCAAACTTATGTTTGAGGTTTTACCTGACATTTAGATAAGTTGGATGCTCAAACATGAGTTTGAGGTTTCTACCCAACAATTGGAAGTGTCGGATGCTCAAACATGTGGTTTGAGGTTTACCCGACTATCGGAGGCTCAAACAAGTGTTTTGTTTGAGGTTTTACTCGATACCAATCAACTGATATAGATATCAGTCGACTACTTCGAGACGATGACACCCAACTGGTGATCGATCAGTGTTCAACTGATGGCTTTCTAGCTCAGTAGTTGACTGCTAGGGTTTGGCAATCGACTGCTGCACCATCAGTCAACTGCTAAGAGACGACAGTCGACTGCTAAAGGTGGTCGCGGGCATAGAAGGTTTGAAAGTCGACTGATCGCCTAGATCACTCGACTGATGGCTCTATCAGTTGACCGATGGGCATGATCAGTCGATTGATTAGGGAGTCGTTGGTTGGATGCCAACGTGGATGAAACCATTATGAGGCAACGACTACAACAACAGTCGACTAATGGCTGCATCAGTCGACTACTCGCTGCCAAACAGGAAGAATGACCTCTTCCCTATAAGAAGAGGCCTTGGGTGCTCTAAGGCTAATGCTTAACTCCTAAACTTCTCCCAAGTCCCCAACACGTTTTAACACTCCTCTTCTTGTGTTTATTTCAATCTTATTGTAATAGGGAGTGATTTGTGTAAGAAGGTTTACCTCCACCTTGAAGGAGAGACTGGTGGATTGTTGAGGAAGTGATTTGCCTTACGAATTGTCTGTGGACTAGCGGCAAGGGCCATGAAACACATTACATCTTTGTCTTAGCATTTGCTTCTCTTTACTTGTAGTATTTGCTTAATTGTCTTTATTGTTAGTATTTTCGATGCACTAACTTTGATTGTAGACCATTAAGATACAAGAGGATTCCATCGTACACAGCGAGGGCTATTCACCCCCCTCAAGCCGGACAGTGATCCTCCAACAGTTGGAGTTGCGTAACTTGGCCACTGTTGATGGTGGTAGTTGGAGTAGCACACTCGGCCATCGTAGATGGGGGTTTTCTTGTATGGATTTGGTTATTACCGTAGATGTTAATAGGATGCTCTAGGGATACTATACTGCTGACTTGTTGGACCAAGAAGGTGATGACATTCACTTGGTCAAAAGCTTGTGAACCCAGTGTTCAGGACCTAGATGGTGGTTAACTTTTACACGAGTATTAATTAATCCTTCCAGGGTGGATCGAAGGATATTGTACGCAAATGCATCATTATAGGGGTTGAAGCGATTCTGATGCAGTTGAATGGGACATATCCTAGGCTTACGACAACTGAGGGGTTATAGATGTATAGAGCAGGAGTGCTCATGGGGTTTTGGTTAGCTACTGGGTAGCTACTATAGAGTTGCTGGAACACGGATAGTTGCAATTAGGGAGATTGGTCATTATAGTCTCCCCAATCACTTCCAGTTTCTGTGTGGTAGAGAGGATTTTAGAAAGTAGATTGATTTCTTTTGTGAGAGAGAAATTCTCTACCTCTGAGGAGGATAGTGGTTTACCAAGCTGCATTAGACTTAGGAAGATTTGTTTCTGGAGACTCATCATTTGAGATTGGAGATTTATTCAGAATGTATCCGAAAATAGCGAGTTTTGAATTGTTCCTTCTGGTGGAACGATATGTGGAATATGGTTGGATTAGGAGCTTAGAGTTTAGTATGTAAAGGGTGAAATATTAGTGATCAGCAAGGTCACCTTAGGAGTGGTAGCCTAGTACGATGGAATGCGTTGGGAGATTATCTAGAGTTCGGAAAGGATGTGATGTGATTTGGGTAATCAGTGATCGATTAGCTAAGTTTGTGCATTTTCTTCCGATCTATAGGATGAATTTGTTGAATCTCTGGGTGGAATGATACTGCAAGGGGGTTTCAATATGTTATGGAGTATACTTGAATATCATATATGTTAGAGATTTACAGTTAACTTTACGATTTAGAAAAAGTCTCCAATAGGTCATGGATATTGAGCTCCACTCTAGTATGATTATTTAGCTTTTAACAGGAGGTCGATATGAAGGTATTATTCATACTTTAGAAGGGATGTTGAAGGCATGCGTGATAGATTTTAGAGGCCATGTGAGAGTTGAAAATAATATTCAAGCTCAGTACCCCACTTAGACACTTGAGGTGTGTGACTTATCTCCTGATACTTAAGATGGTTGTTGTGACATCTCGTGCTCGTACATGAGTTAGAAATTTGGGGACAAAATTTTTATTAGTGGGGGAAAATGTGAGATATCAAAAAAAATATAATAATAATAATAAAATTCCAAATTAGTTGATAAATTGTCATATGGAATTTTCAAGAATTTTTAGAAATTTTTCTGGATTTAAACGGAGTTCTTATGATATTATCTAAGGAAAGATTTAACATTCTTTTACAAGGCCTATTTGGATTATCTTGGGAAGTTAATAAATGTTATTAACCTAAGGGTTTAATTAGAAAACCTAAGTTATACTCCTTATTCTTTTCACGCTGTAACTTCCTCCCTCTCGACTTCTCACGCGTAGCCGCAATTCTACTCCTCTTCACTGTCGCCAGCGTCGATCCAGCTTGATCTCTACCCCGAGCTTGTGCCAGAACTCCTCATTGTCATCGCCACGTCGGTTGTTGCCGCTAGATCTCACGCTTCCACATCGATCGATCTCGTCGCGAGCTGGAGCCGTTATCTCATCGTCGCCTTCTTTGCATTCTCACCGTGAGCAGCTCTGCAGCTGGCTACCTCTACCACAGCCAAATACCTAGTCGCCAATGGTGATCTTCATCGATCTCTACATATCCATGGTCATCCACCTTCGGATCACCGTTTTCCCCTTTTTCTCGCACGTCGCAGTCGCGAACCAATGCTGCCTCTACTGTAGACTGCTACAAATCACCTCGATTGAGGGATCTCTCAGTGTTCTAGTTGGTTGGGCGGCCATCCACAACCAATCGTTTCCTTGTTCACCATGAGTGATGAGTTGCTCAAGATCCCTATCGTGGGTTGCTTCTGTGCAGATCATCTTGAGCGTATTCGTGTCATCCATTGCACTATCAATTGTCGGACAAACCCTTCAATAGCCTATACATCCAGTTATGGTAATCTCATTGTCTTCTTGCTATTTTGGATTTATGGACTCTAGGGATTGGTTAAGAGGGAATCTTATGCCTCTATGATTACAGGTTGTGAGGGTGTTGGGATTGGGTTTCTTTTACATCCAATCCGACAATGGACTCAAATCTAATACTCTGAAGTGGGGCAAGAAACTGTGCAAGGAAGGTTAAGTGTGGTAAGTCCAAATCTAGATGTTTATGGATGCATACTATTGATACAACTAATCTGGTGGTTATGAATACTAGATTATATTTATTATATATATAGTGGTGAAATTTCAGGAACGTGGATCAAGAAGCTGGTGCCATGGATTCAGAGCTGGGTAAGTCTTGATTTGTTTATGATAGCTATGTAATAGGTTGATACAATAGTGTTAATTGGAGAGTTGATTTGGTAATAATGAATGGTATGAGATTGTACCACTATGAGATTTGGTTGATCGATCAGGGATTAGGATTGGGTTAGATTCCTATTCCTACATATTTGTTCTATTAGTGTTTAGTTATGTTTGTATGTTAATTGCAGAACCTTGACTCTGGATTGTCTTTTGCACGTGAAAACAATTGGTGTTCTATATATCAGGTGGGTAATATTCTACCCTGGTCAGGTAGTTGATTAATCTTAGTGCATGAGTTTTGTTAATATTGTACCTTGACTCCACTCATGTTTGTTAGTGCAATCGGCCCAGGTCACGATTGACCAAGACTCGAGTTTGACTCGAGTGATGTTTTGATGTTCGACAAAAACATATGACAATGTAATTGTCATAGGGAAGTCCAAGTCTTGAGTACTTGGCATGGAAAGTCCAAGTGAGACACTTGGCATTTGGGAAAGTCCAAGCATGGGTCTTGGCAAGGTAAAGTCCAAGTCTTGAGTACTTGGCATGGAAAGTCCAACATGGGTTGGCAATGGAAAGTCCAACATGGGTTGGCAAGAGAAAGTCCAAGGGGATTGATATTATCGCAGAAAGTCCAAGCGAGTCTTGGCAAAGATAAGTCCAATGGTTGCAGAAGTCCAAGCGAGTCTTGGCAAGATAAGTCCAATGTTCGCAACAGAAAGTCCAAGCGAGTCTTACAGAAGTCCAATGTGCCTTGGCGGTGTAGACACCGTTAGCATGACATAGCCGATGGAAGCACCTGAAGGCTAGCGCGATGGATGAACAAGTCATGGATGACTTGGAGGGATCCGAGAGGCGTGAGGCGGAGGGAGGTGGCTCGAAGGCTTAGGTCTAGACTAAGGGTGGTCTAGCAAGTATGGGGGACCCATACTTGTGCTAAAACCTCATGTTTGAGGTGTGCCGACCGTGCCATGTGGCAACGACCGACCGAGTCAACTAGGGTTTGACTACGTTATGGTTTCAGCAAATGACGCCAGAGGGTGGACAATGATCGATGGCTCGAGCAAATGACGGATCGCGGTGATCACCGACCGGTGCTCGAGAATCGCCACGTATCGGAGTCGCGACTCGACTGGTCGAGTGAGGACTCCATCAGTCGACTGATGGTCACATTCAGTCGACTGATGGTAGATCCATTGGACTTATCCAGCGTGGATCTAGCCGTTGTCTCACGACAACAGTGGCATTAGTCGACTGATGGTCCCGATCAGTCGACTGATCGACATTTTCCAGCACAGGTTGAAGCTTTATAAGGAGCTCGTGATGGAGGATTTTGACATCGGTTTTCTTGAGAGTTTTGGAGCGATTTGCTGTTGCAAATCAGGGTCTCCAAGGTGATTTCAAGCAACCAAGCAATCAAGCAATCCAAAGGCAATTGTAAAGTAGTTTTCTTTACTTGCATTGTATTTCATTATTGTAATTTCTTGTATTAGTATCTTATTGTTGTAAGATTAATTGTACGAGGTTTCTCCGCCTCCGGATTGTTCCGAGAAGGAGTTATTATTATAGTGGTGTGTGATTGACATCGCTAGGGTTCGTACGAACCCGATCCGTGGAGTAGGAACCGTGTGGTTCCGAACCACGTTAAATCTTCGTGTCTTTGTGTGTGCTTGTCCATTTCGTTATTGTATTATATCTATATTCCGCTGCGCTAACGAAATTGTAGAGACGAACACGATCGATTTCCGACAACTTGAGAACGACGCTATTCACCCCCTCTCTAGCCGTTCCAAACGATCCCTAACAAGTGGTATCAGAGCCCAGGGCTCTTCTACGGATTAACAATCTGGAGTCAAGAAGCTAGAGGGAAGAATATGGAATTTGAGGAAAGATTGGGTGGCGACGTCAACATCCCACCTTCCTTCAATCGCGAACATTTTGCGTATTGGAAAGGTAGAATGGAATATTTTCTAATGACGAATATAGAAAATTGGTTTGCCGTGACTATAGGTTTTGATGCTCCGAGAGGAGAAAACGGCGAAATCCTCAAGATGAAGAGATGGACCGAGGAGCAACGGGAAAAATTCAAGACAACCGTTAAGGTAACAAAAATGTTGATTGATTTGATACCTAACGATATTTTGTCCAGATTAGGAAGCTATAGGGATGCCAAGGAGTTGTGGAACAAGTTGATCAAGTTCCACGACAATCCCGAATCGGTCCAAGAAGACTTGGAAGAGGAGGAGACAGAAGAAGAATCATCATCATCCTCACAAGAAAGTAAGGAGTCAACTTCCAGGTCAGAAGAGGTGGAGGAAGTGGAAGAAGCATCCACCTCAAGGATTGAGGGGGAGGAGAGAACCTTCATACCGGAACATCGAGAAGAAGAAGCTTCGACATCCGGTCAAGATGAAGAAGCCCAAAGTCCAATTCCGGTCTCCACCACCATCGGTAACTCAAACACCTCAATTCAAAATAAAAATAACATTATGTGTTTTTAGTGTAGGAAATTTGGGCATTATAAGAGTAAGTGCCCAAAGAAAGTCAAGAAAGCTCCTCCGGCGCCTAAAAGTCAACAAAAGTCAACGGACGCCGGTTCCCCAAGTATCAAGAGCAAGGAGCACATCATATGCTTCAAATACAATGCAAAAGGACATTATAGGAATCAATGTCCTATGGGGAAGAAGAAGACCCAAGAGGGAGCTACACATGTAGGGGGAGCTTCCAAAGCTAACCCTAAGATATATTTTAATAATTCATCCTTTTTAGTTAATAGGCAAAAGCATGCTAAGGGTTTCAATTCTCTTGCTATTTATCATAAAGAGCATGCTAGAAATAACAAACATATTTGTTTAGGAGCTAAGAAGGTTCACCTTAGGAATAAGGAGAAGTTTGGGACTAATGTCCCTAAAAATATCTTACCTAGATAATCAATCAAGAAAATAGGAGAACACCTAGGTTTCAATCCTAAATGGACTAGGCATATGCCTAGGAAGTCAAATGCCCAAGGATTAAATCAAAATTCTAAAATTGGGCAACTAGAAAAGGAAAATCAAGTCTTGAGGTCAAGGCCTGAAAAGATGGAAAAGACCCTTGCAAAAATGCAAAATCTATTTCAAGGGTCAAGAGGTCAACATGTAGGGTCTAGAAGTCAAAGCCTAGAGTCAAATGGTCAAAAATCAAGACCTAGGAAATTAGATTCATCCAAGGGTAAACCTAAGCCCAAGGAAACCTATCACAATGTTCCATTTGATTATGGAACTAAACCTAGGAAAACTAAGGTCAATAGGGAAGTCATCCCTAGAGTTGACCAAGGGTTGTGCCTAGTGGCCAAGGTTTCTAAGAAACCTAGGGTGGCCACTAAGAAGGTTGCAAGGGGAGTTACCCCTAGAGTCAACCTAGGTAAGACCAAAATGACCAAGGCTAATAAGCCTAGGAGGGTCATTAAGAAGGTATCTAGGGAGGTTATCCCTAAGGAATACCTAATTAACCCTAGGAGCTCAAATCGGTTTTGGGTTCCTAAGAGCGTGATTGATTCACGCTAGGTGGGTTTAGAGTGTGCCAACCTTGATTGGATGAGTAGTTAACTCAACCATGGTAAAGGTGGCACTTTAGGATATTTTCAAGGTTATGGTTACTTTGAAAATACATTTTAGCTTTAATCCTAAAAGATTTTAGGATGTGTCAATATTATTTGAGAAGTTTGATAAAATGATTAAATTGGCACAATTGAGTTTTAGAGATTAGTTTTCCATTTTAAGTTTTTGGCACACTAGGAAGATTAGTGATAATATGGCAAAATATAATTAATTATATCAAATGGCAATGAATATTAAAATTTAGGTATACTTATACCTATACTTTTTACTTGCCATGATTTGTTTGCCATATGCCATGACATGACATCATGTTTATGTTCTATCATTTATATGTCATGAGTATGCTTAGGGATTAAGGACCAATGTCATGTGTTTTTAGATTTTATCATATGCCATGACATCATGATCATTGGCCATGCATAATTATTGCTATCTTTATGTCATGATCATTTCATGCATTAGATTGATTAAAATTGAACTAAGGACAATGACATGACTTGAAGTCCCATTTATAAGGGAATCAAGTAGAGTTGCTTTAGAAGATGCATGAAACCCTAGTTTAGGGAGAACAAAACCCACATCTCACATCTAATTGACATGTATGTGTATTTATACACCATAGATACATGTGAGATGCTAGGATATGAGTTAAGTTCAAGGTGCATAGTTTTTGAATCTAGATGAACTAAAACTCATCTAATTCTATTTGTGGATCATTGGGAAAGCTTGTGTACAAGTCATGTGCATAGATCCCAAGGAGTATGATCCAAAACAAGGTTTTGAAAACATTTTAAAATCATTTTGAAAAACCTTGGTGAAGTCTATCTTTTGATAGCAATCACCATTGATGAAGTTGATACAAAGTAGGACCAAAACATTGAAAATTTCAATGGTTTTGAACTTTGTGCCAATTTCAGTATTTTATGGGTAAAATAATTTTCAAACATTTTTCACCCATTGCATTGGTCATAGGTATTATACGTATCAAATTTCGTGATTTTTCGATATACGTATAATTATTTATGATTTTTTAAAATTCAACTCTGATAATTGATATTCGGAAATTTGATTATCGATCGCCATTGGTGGCGATCGATGGAGGTGCCCGATCGATTTCTGAATCACTGACAGAAGTTCGATTTCGGTAGGTTGTTTAACCCGATTTCAGCTACGGTTATGGTCCCTAATCACTCCTAACCCTAGGATATGCTTTGGGAAGCATTATAAAGGGTGAAAATCCATTGGATATGGATTAGGAGAAGTATTTAGGGTTTGTATCAATTTTAAGGTGTTGGAAAGTTCAATGTTGAATTTCTAACCTTAATTTTGATGGTTTAGAGTTCCTATTGGCTTAGGGACTTCCCAAGGACATTGTTGGTGCAATGGTCAAGGGGGAGCAAGCCTTTAGGGGGAGGTATCCATCTTGGGATGATGGATGTGTTTTTTCTCCTTGAAGATGAGAAGTTATTGGGAGAATATGACATCAATTGGGAAATTGATGGGACTTTTGAGAGACGCAATTTGGAAATTGGGAGAGTAAATGGGATTGCCTCTCTTGAGTGATATTGGACTTATCACTAGGAAGATGGTAGGCATCCTAAGTATTGTTGGACCAAGGGGGAGATTGTAAGATCTCATTGGGACATGAGACATTGACCTCCTTGGAGAGGAAACCTTTTTGATGTTAGTCAAAAAGGGGGAGAATGTTTGGGGGAGAACATTTGGTGAGTGTTTACCAATTTGGGATAATTGGTAAGGGATTTGAGTTAGTGTTCTAACTCAATAATTTGTTTGGTTTTTTTCAAACATCAAAAAGGGGGAGATTGTTGGTGCAATCGGCCCAGGTCACGATTGACCAGGACTCGAGTTTGACTCGAGTGATGTTTTGATGTTCGACAAAAACATATGACAATGTAATTGTCATAGGGAAGTCCAAGTCTTGAGTACTTGGCATGGAAAGTCCAAGTGGGACACTTGGCATTTGGGAAAGTACAAGCATGGGTCTTGGCAAGGTAAAGTCCAAGTCTTGAGTACTTGGCATGGAAAGTCCAACATGGGTTGGCAATGGAAAGTCCAACATGGGTCGGCAAGAGAAAGTCCAAGGGGATTGATATTGGCTGTGTAAAGTCCAAGCGGGAGTCTTGGCAGCATAAGTTCAATGGTTGGCGGCGTAAAGTCCAAGCGGGAGTCTTGGCAGCATAAGTCCAATGTTTGGCGACGTAAAGTCCAAGCGGAGTCTTGGCGGCGTAAGTCCAATGTGCCTTGGCGGTGAAGACACTGTTAGCATGACATAGTCGATGGAAGCACCTGAAGGCTAGCGCGATGGATGAACAAGTCATGGATGACTTGGAGGGATCCGAGAGGCGTGAGGCTGATGGAGGTGGCTAGAAGGCTTAGGTCTAGGCTAAGGGTGGTCTAGCAAGTATGGGGGAACCATACTTGGGTTAAAACCTCATGTTTGAGGTGTGCCAGTCGACTGGTGCCATGTGGCAGTCGACTGGACCGAGTCAACTAGGGTTTGACTGCGGGTTATGGCCTAGCAGTTGACTGCCAGAGGTGGGCAGTCGGTGATGGCTCGATCGTGATCGTGTGATCGGTGTCGGTGCTCGAAATCGCCACGCGGATGGAGTCGACTGGTCGAGTGATGACTCCATCAGTCGACTGATGGTCACAATCAGTCAACTTATGGTAGATCCGTTGGACTTATCCAGCGTGGATCTAGCCGTTGTCTCACGACAACAGTGGCATCAGTCGACTGATGGTCTCGATCAGTCGACTGATCGACCTTTTCCAGCACAGGTTGAAGCTTTATAAGGAGCTCGTGATGGAGGACTTTGACATCGGTTTTCTTGAGGGTTTTGGAGCGATTTGCTGTTGCAAATCAGGGTCTCCAAGGTGATTTCAAGCAACCAAGCAATCAAGCAATCCAAAGGCAATTATAAAGTAGTTTTCTTTACTTGCATTGTATTTCATTATTGTAATTGCTTGTATTAGTATCTTATTGTTGTAAGATTAATTGTACGAGGTTTCTCCGCCTCCGGATTGTTCTGAGAAGGAGTTATTATTATAGTGGTGTGTGATTGACATCGCTAGGGTTCGTACGAACCCGATCCGTGGAGTAGGAACCGTGCGGTTCCAAACCACGTTAAATCTTCGTGTCTTTGTGTGTGCTTGTCCATTTCGTTATTGTATTATATCTATATTCTGCTGCGCTAACGAAATTGTAGAGACGAACGCGATCGATTTCCGACAACTTGAGAATGACACTATTCACCCCCCCTCTAGTCGTTCCAAACGATTCCTAACAATGTTAATCTGTGCTTGCTACTTAGTCTTTGCACTTTGAGTTATACTGTTGTTGTCATATTTCGATCATCGTTGCTATAAATTATCTATGCTATGGTATGTATATCTTTAGACACTTAACCATGTATATATAGCTGAGTATGGATGTTGATGTGACTTGGGTAATCAGGAACAATTGTCTGGGGGTGGATGGTGTCCTTAATGTAGAGTTAGTGGTTGTATCATCTTACCTTTCGTTGTATAACTATTACAAATCATATGTCTGTACATGGTAGTGTGGGTTGTCAACGGTGTGTCGCTACAGACTGGAAGTCCTATCATGTTTGATGGTTAGTTGTATACGACTCTGTGAGGGATAGAGAGTGTGTTGTGGGTGTATGTATGTGTAGTTGTGCATTCATTCCATTTGCATGCATGTTGGCGACTTGATCTCCCTTATGGTTGAGAGGGTCCCCAGTCATCCTGCCTCCACAGTTACTCATGATAGTAGTAATTGGTGTGAGGTTAGTTCATTTGTTGTGTCACACTCGGCCACTATTGATAGTGGTAGTTGGAGCTGCATGCAGTTGTCCTGGGTGTGTGGCACTCGACCACTAATGGGTAGTGTCAATCGGAGTGGCCAGCAGAATGGACCCTTGTTGTGTAGCTTATCGCTACTTGTTCAAACTGCCCACTCGATCGCTCAAGAGTAGTGGTTGTCGTTAAGTTGGGATAGTTGTCATGTCGTGCCACCTAGGCCACACTGGTGTCGTGGTAGCAAGTGGAGTGCATAGGCATTACCATGTATTTGTATTGCCATGTGTGAGGGCATTTGTATATATATATACATATAAATATATTTATGTATATATATGTGTGTGAGTGTGAGCAGTATATATATATATATATATATATATATATATATATATATATGCTTGTTGTATTGTTGCATTTGTTTGTGCTATGTTTGCTGCATTTGATTGTACATCATTTTGTATGTTATTTGCATGATCTATACTATTGTGTGTGGGATACCAGTGTATAACTTGGATCAGACGATTGTATGCATTTGACCAGTACCTTGATGTTGAGTAGGTTGGATCAGATATGTTGTTGAAGATCGTGTATTAAATACAGAGGTAGTTTTACTCTATCCCATCGTACTTGCTATATTGTTGTATATTTGTTCAGGTTGTTTAGGTTTGTCATTGTGGACCATTCAGGTATGCCAGTACAATATATTATGTACAGTTAATCAGTTGGTGGTTTATGCTCTATTTAGATTTATAGTGATAGTTGTTTGTTATCACCTCTACAATTGTATACCATTGATCTTCTTCTATATATATCTGTTCATCTCCATTTGTATATCTATTGCCCTTTATATGTTAGTTGTTGATCATGTACTATCTTACATATTACAGCTGAGTTTTATACTCACCACCACAGACCCTGAGTTTTCTTATCGCTCGAGTAACAGGTAGAAGATTCCTTGGATGCTCGGAGCACTGCTAGTTGATCCCATCTCACCTCGAGTATTTGGATTGTAATCCATATTGGTGTTGTATATTTTGGATTGTATGTTTTGGATTTTTATCATATATTATTTCCATTTTTTTGGTAATCAGTTATGTTATTATGTATTTGGTTTCGATCATGTTTTCTTGTTCTGTCAAAGTCATACCGATACGCATGTATTTGAGCCTTTGTATTTTTTTTTTATCGTTGGTGTATTCCGTTGTGACTTTGGTTATATACTTCTATATGTTGTGTAGTTGTGGCTGTAAGGCTATGTATCAACAGAGAATTGTATCACGTACAGGAGAGATGATGTCCAATTTTTGGGCTCGACATACTCTCGGGGCGTGGCAATTTTATTAGTATAAGAGCTCTAGGTTGCGAAGTCCACTTTCGAATTTTATTTCAGTTTAGACATCGAGTTTTGTTTTACTCGATTTTGGTTTTGTGAGTTCTGGGTTCAGGCTATTGCGGGACATCTCCTAGCTGCAAGGTTTAAGGTATGTTAATTGTTATCACATATTCTTGTTGGCTATGCATCTAGTTGTTTATAATCAGGAATGATATGTAGTGTGTTAGTTTCTATTCATAACCGTGGTTGAGTTGACAGACATGTTGAGTTTATTAGACATGTAAATTCTTTCGAAAAGGCGAATTACCTTTGAGAGTCGACTGATACCGAGTCAGAAAGCAGGGTCTGGTAGTCACATTTCTTATGGGGATCAAAGATTATAGTCTTACGGATTTTCACCTAGTTATGCTAGTCAGATCATTACCCCAGGCGTAATGGACAAACCAGTATACTATTGTTGATGCAGATGGTAGAGGATTAGTAAATGGTGTTTCATAGGGATTTTGATCCCTGAGTTGTGCATGTGGGGTTGTATAACTTTGAAAGCGTTTTTGAGTACTTAATCTATGTGATGTAGAGAAAGTAGAGTTAGTTGCATACCATTATTGAGATCAAGTCAGTACTTAGTGGAATAGGTAGGAAATAACCTTCGGGGAATAGGATATCACTTGGTCACGATTTAGTGATGTTGGGAGAGAGTATTTCTCTCGTGTTATTTCCTTTGACTCGTTGTCAGGCAATTCTTGAGTTTCATGTAGGATGATTGTTTGGTAATGGGAGTACCATGCAGAGGTGTTAGACTTGCAGAGATTACGACCACCTAATGCTCAAGAATGTGAAGGGATATTTTAAGCCACCCACGGTTTATTGGCTTACATTCGGATTAGGATGTTGAATCTTCTATCAAATCCTACCGGAAGACATTGGATCAAGTCATGAGTTTAAAAATGACTCCGTACAAGTTTTTAAGAGTTGGAGACCGATAAGCAGATATCACAGGTCAAATTATTAGAATCAGAAGTCTCCAAATGTTGGATAAAAGGAGCAAGATTGGAGTCATAGGCCACGAGCTACTATTGGAGAGTTTTTTCGATTATAGAAGACCAACCGCAGATCGTCAGAACAATCTCATGTTGTAAGCGAAATCAGAGGAAAGACTCCGGATTATGTGCATGCAATGCAGATCATGAAGACACGTAGAGTCGGATTATCTGTTGGATTAGTTTAGCTATTACTATTGTAAGAAACCAGCATATATGAGGAGGTGTACTTTGAAGACTCAGTTGAAGACCATCGACATTGCTTTCAGGAGGATGATTCACAATCTCGACAGCAGAGATCATCACAAAAGATTGGGTTATCACACTAGCAGCGATCTACTACTTTAGGCATAGTTTGAGTTCTTTGATACTTCCCTCCAGGGGGAGCAATTTACTCAGTAGTATCAACAGAAGACATCTCAGAAGACTCAAGCATCTAGTCAAGAACAACTGTCATCACCTCAGGCACATCTATAGTATTTGCAGAGTTGGAGTGTGCTACAATGTTGGTAGTTATTCAACATTTTATAGTCAGTGGTGTACTCTTTACCAGTACAACTATGTTTACCACCTCCATTGCAATCATTTTGGTTTGCATCACAGTTTTAGCAGTTGATTTCAATTCCTCCATGATAGTTCTTTTGCATCTATCGGAACTTAGCCATCAAGAATAGAAGTTGGATGAGTTTACATATCTACTTGAGAGGAGATGTAGAGGGTCGAAGGATTGATCGTTCAAGGTATTACTTTAGTTTACCCTCTCCATTGATATATGTCGAGATACTGGTAGTTTACAGGTATCTTTGTCTAGAACATTCTTAGTTCTAATTAGAAGGGTTCCAATACATCGCGGTTGACCAACAACCAAGAAGTCAAGGGATGCCCTAAGACTTTGATAGACATACCTTTACTGTAGGCATATCCTTACAGATGGTTCATTGTTGAAATTATGGTATGATGTGTCTCTCGGATGTGTGTATAATCCGAGAGTATTCAGATGTAGTTTCAGATGAACTTCTAGACTTGTCATTGCATAGGTAAGTGGAGTATACGATCGGAGTGATTTCGGAAATAGTTTCGATACTGAAGATATCATATCGGGAGAAAATTTCTAATAATTACTTTACCAATTGAGGTTATGATATTTTAGAACCAAATGTTTTTACTTATGGTGCGTTGGCTGAGGGCTAGTGTAAAGCTCACAAAGCAGTTGAAACTCGTGAGTTACTCAATGCAATGTCATTCGATTGATTATGAGCCTAATTAGGTTGTTTGATACACTCATTGATCAGTTTTGCAAAGTTTGCAAGGTTGATAATGCATACGAGGTATTTGTTAGAATGATGATTTTACTGTAGGGAGATCGGGATGGCCGGCTAGAAGGGGGGTGAATAGCCCTCAAACGTTGGATGTTGGAATTTACTCGTCTACAAAAGGTTAGCGCAAGCGGAATATAATAAGACAAGACAAGTAAATATACAAGACAAGAATCAAAACGCTAACGCAAGATGTAATGTGGTTCACGACTACGCCGCTAATCCACGATCCTGATTCGCCCGAGGTGAATCACTCCTTCAAAGCCAATCACTATTGGTCTCTCCTTTGCACCAAGCTAGGTGGAGGTAACCTTTACAATCAAGATCACTCTTCTTACAATAAGAATGGAGTAAAAGCAAGTAAGAAGAGTTTAGAGCTTGTGGGGCACTTGGATGGTCGTTTGGAGTAAGAGCATTAGCCCCCCAAAGCTCCACACCCTCTCTTTTTATAGAGAGGAGGCTTTTCTTCCCGTTGGTCGCCACTCCGATCATTCTTTGGCGGCGATGACCGCTCCACTACAACAGTCTCCAAACACATCGGATCCCGACCGTTGTAGTCCAACGGAACACTTGGCAGTCGATTGATGGACCTCATCACGATCAAGCTACCTCGTAGTCCGCTCGATCGGCTATGAGCGATTCTATGGCTAAACCCTTTTGACTACCGATCATTGCTGCATTCAAGATCGATGGTCTCTGGCAATGATCGCCTACATATGACAAATGACCATCGGCCTCAAAACATTCAGTCGAATACTAGTCGAACCACATTCTACTCGGAGCAGTCGACTGCCATTACATGGCAATCGACTGGTGCTGTGTGAAACTCAAACTTAACATAAGTTTGAGCTTCTGGCGGTCGGGTAAACCTTAACCCTTGCGGTCAAGTCTCCGATACTCAGCCATTCGGCCAAGTTCACCTAATGAGCTACTTACATTTCACTCATTCTCTCATCTCACTCGAAGTCCCTCGCCGAAGCTCTCTTCGTTCGCGGCCACGTCCCTCGGCAGCATCAGGCGCACGACTCTGTAATGCTCCTTCGCGTCTCTTGCCTCCAAAGTCTGCTTCCTTGTCTTCACTTCAAGTCATCTCGTCCGACGGTCCCTCAGCAGCATCAAGCGCATGGCTCTGCAATGCTCCTTCTCCGACTTAGGCACGAGGTTGTGAGGGTGAACCCGCCAAGGCTCCATGTGCGAATTACTAAATCCTGCAAGACTCCAACGCACATATCAAATAACAATACCAACCTAACTTAAACCCTTTGCCACACACATCAAAACCTTATTATGGCAAGAGATTTCCCTAACAATCTCCCCCTTTTTGATGTGTGGCAATCCGTTTAAGTTAGGTAAAAAAAAAAACATTTGATAGAAATTTCTAAGGTAAGAAAGCATGTAAACATAAACATGATATAACAACATGCAACTCCCCCTTAATCCATGAAACTCTCTCTACAAATTCTCCCCCTATCATAATTTACTTAAACACAATTATTTCTCCCCCTTTGACACCATCAAAAAGATTAATACTAAGTTATAAACCCATGGCATCAAGTCTAATAGAAGGAAAATTCCAAAAACATGTTTAAAATCTGAAATAAGAAAATATTAGACTGTTTTTCAGGTGAGCAGTCGACTACTATCAGTATGGCAGTCGACTGGCACAATGGTTTCCGAAATTTTGATTTTCTGGGTGAATTTCAAAAATGCATTAAAAATTCTAAAAAATTCAAAAAATCATGAAATTTGGGAAACATATTTCTTGTAAGATTATTTATCAGTGAAAAATAGATATTCATGAAAAATCATTATATTTTCACGTATTTGCCAAAAATCCAAAAGCTTTAAAAACTATTAGGTTTTTGATTATGATAGTATCCATTTTAACACCTAGTTTCAGTTTGAATTGTTTCAAAACATGAATACACATATTTTAAGGTAAGAAATTGTTTTGAAAACATATGAAATATCCAACCATGATCTTTGGGCAATATGTCTATGAATTAAACATAAGTCTTCCCCATGATTGGTCTATTATTGCTATTTTGATACCTTAAATGACCATCTAAGTGCCATAGGCATTAGTGGACATTTGTATCATCCTAACATCTCACTCATGCTATGTTTTCAATCATGGTAGCCTATAGTGAGTGTGAGATGTATCCTAGAGGTATTTATATATACTTAACCATTATATTCATGCAATTTTATCAAGGTTAAGTATCACCCTAACAATCCTCATGATCATAATGACATATATGAATGAATTCTACATTATGATCATGAAACACATGAATTCATTGAATTGTTATCATGCATTAGGTATTATATCATGATAATAAATAAAATATCACCTAAGTCATGATTTAAACCCTATTTCTTATGATGATGTGCCAAATTTCAAAATCATAAATCATGATTGCACATATACATAGCAATTACATTGATTATCATGATTTAAACATTATTAACTATTTATAGGCACGTTATCATCACCTAACACTATTTCAAAATGTTGTCCCGCCATCCTAAGTCAACCAAAATATGATATAGGTCAATTGCATATGGTTGACTACCCTAGGGGTTTTCTAACCCTTAAGGATGGATTTTGGAACCCAAAATAGGTTCTTTCCTATGGGGTTCACAAGATACTCCTTGGGAATCCATTTCCTAGCAATTACTTTCTTTTTATCTTGTCCCCTAGCAATTAGGCATTTGTAGGCCTTTTCATTTTTCTTTTCTTTATAACCTAGGCCTTTCTTATTGAAGCTAGCTCTTTGGCTCCCTATGATCATGTTCAAGGTGTTTGAGCCAATTGTGAATTTCTCTAGGGCTTTTGTCAAATAGTCTACCTTTTCCTTTAAAGCCCTATTTTAATCCATGCATGCATCACTAACATTAAATGGCATATATTCATGTGAGCATGCATCATCATGGCAAGAAGAAATATTTTCATTTACATTTAAGCATGCTTTTTCTAACTTATTTTCTAAGTCCTTAATTTGATCTAGCATGCTTTTGTTCTTCTTATTAGCTCTAAATAAATCCCTAGTTAAGCTAGAAACCATGGAAACTATTTTCTTAGGAGTTAGATTGGTTACCATAGTTTCCATGTCCTCTTCTTCTTCGGATGAGGAGGTGGAGGAAGTAGAGGCTCCCCCTTCACTTGAGCTCTCTCCACTTGAGCTTGATTCTTCGTTTTCGGTGGAGGAGCAATCCAAGTCGTCGAATGCCATCAATGCTAGGTTGGTGACAAATGCATTTTCTTCCTCGGATGAGGAAGAGGAAGAAGGGTCATCCCATGTCATGGCCTTGAATGCTTTGGCCTTCCCTTTTTCTTTTGCCTTCTTTTCTTCTTCCTTTCTCTTGCTCCCCTTCTTCTTGCTCTTTTCTTCTTTCTTCTTCCTCTCTTCTTTTCTCTTGTTTAGGAGAGGACAATTGTCCCTTATGTGTCCCTCTCCTTGGAAATTGTAGCAAATGATTTTCCCCCTTGGTCTTCTACTCCTATCATTGGATTTATTAAATCGAAAACCTTTTAAAGCACGCCTTACCCTCCTTACCTTATACGCTTCTTCCATGCTATCCATGGAGGAGGATGAGGATGCTTCATCATCGGAGGAGGAGGGGATTTCCATCTTCTTCTTCCCTTTGTTTGCCATCAAAGCTACTCCTCTTGAAGGTTGGATTCTAGGCTCTTCTTGTATTCCTTCAAGCCTCATTTCGTGGAGCTCCATTGTTGAGAAAAACTCCTCCAAGGTACTTACTTCCAAGTTCTTGGAGATGTAAAACGAATCCACCATGGAGCTCCATCTTGAGGACCGGGGAAAAGCATCTATGGCCTTCATGACCATATCCCGGTTTGATAGCTTCTCTCCTACACTTGTTAGCCCAATTAATATTTCTTTAAACCTAGAATGTAATGATGTTACCTTTTCTCCCTTTTCCAATTTGATATTTGATAGTTGGGAGCGGAGGAGGTCTCTCCTTGCAAGTTTGGCTTCCGAAGAGCCTTCATGAAGTTCAACCAATCTCTCCCACATCTCCTTGGCACTTGAGCATTCCCCAATTCGGTTGATCTCTTGTTGGGGGAGCACATTGAAAAGATGATGCTTGGCTTTTGAGTTTGCAAGGTGCTCTTCCCTTTGCTTTTTGGTCCACCTAGATTTCTCTATTGGCTTCCCTTCTTCATCCCTAGGCAAAATGAAACCGGATTCCATTGTAATCATAATATCAAAATCCGTTTCGAAAAATACCTCCATTCGCTTTTTTCACCAAGCAAATTCTCCTTCAAACTTCGGTGGATGAATGTTTGAGCCGGCCATTTTGATGTAGAGCTTGTTGCGGCGGTTAGTCCGGTGACAAGCAACCTTGCTCTGATACCACTTGTAGGGAGATCGGGACGGCCGGCTAGAAGGGGGGTGAATAGCCTTCAAACGTTGGATGTTGTAATTTACTCATCTACAAAAGGTTAGCGCAAGCGGAATATAATAACACAAGATAAGTAAATATACAAGACAAGAATCAAAACGCTAATGCAAGATGTAACGTGGTTCACGGCTACGCCACTAATCCACGATCCCGATTCGTCCGAGGTGAATCACTCCTTCAAAGCCAATCACTATTGGTCTCTCCTTTGCACCAAGCTAGGTGGAGGTAACCTTTACAATCAAGATCACTCTTCTTACAATAAGAATGGAGTAAAAGCAAGTAAGAAGAGTTTAGAGCTTGTGAGGCACTTGGATGGTCGTTTGGAGTAAGAGCATTAGCCCCTCAAAGCTCCACACCCTCTCTTTTTATAGAGAGGAGGCTTTTCTTCCCGTTGGCCGCCACCAGTCGACTGCTGCCCTTGGCAGTCGACTGCCGCCACTACAATGGTCTCCGAACACGTCAGATCCCGACCATTGTAGTCCAACGGAACACTTGGCAGTCGACTGATGGACCTCATCAGTCGACTGCTGTCTCCGTAGTTGACTGCTCAGTCGGCTATGAGCGATTCTATGGCCAAACCCTTTCGACTACCGATCGCGCATTCGAATGATCGATGGTCTTGGCGATCGACTTCCCATATATGGCAATGATCACGGCCTCAAAACATTCATCGAATACGGTCGAACCACATTCGACTGCGATCATGCCATTACATGGCACGATCGGCGGTGTCAGTGAAACTCAAACTTAACATAAGTTTGAGCTTCCGGCGGTCGGGTAAACCTTAACCCTTGCGGTCAAGTCTCCGATACTCAGCCATTCGGCCAAGTTCACCTAATGATCTACTTACAGTTCACTCATTCTCTCATCTCACTCGATGTCCCTCGCCGAAGCTCTCTTCGTTCGCAGCCACGTCCCTCGGTAGCATCAGGCGCATTGCTCTGCAATGCTCCTTCGCATCTCTTGCCTCTGAAGTCTGCTTCCTTGGCTTCACTTCAAGTCATCTCGTCCGATGGTCCCTCGGCAGCATCAAGCGCACGACTTTGCAATGCTCCTTCTCCGACTCAGGCACGAGCTTGTAAGGGTGAACCCGCCAAGGCTCCATGTGTGAATTACTAAGTCCTGCAAGACTCCAACGCACATATCAAATAACAATACCAACCTAACTTAAACCCTTTGCCACACACATCAAAACCTTATCATGGCAAGAGATTGCCCTAACATTTACTAGGAGATAATTTTATTGGTATCAATGTTGCTAAACATAGAATTGAAAGAACGTAAGTTGCAAGTATAAGAGGTGTTGGATGGGATATTTGTCTGTCCTAGTATTTCTTTCTGAGAAGATCCGGAACTCCTTGTTAAAAGAGAGATGGAACTTTGAGGTCTGACATCGATTATCGATGATGGAATGCAGTAGTTGTTGGGAATAAATATCCTTTGTTGTGGATATATGATCTGTTGAGATCGGCGAAAGAACACCTGTGTATACTCTAGAGTTGATTTAGGATTGGTGTGTTGATATTGTAGTGACATGGTGTCATATAATTATCATTGTCGTTGTAATGATTGATATATCATCAGCTTAGAGTAAAATGGATGCAGATGTGTAGAGACGACAATTCCATGCTTGGTATGAATTTTATGAGACTTTGATAATGTTGTTAGACATACTTAATGATTTAGTCGTCAATGGATTTGAGAAATTGTGTATTCTGGATACGATTGTATCAGTTTGTGATTATTGGAGTTGCGTAACTTGGCCACTGTTGATGGTGATAGTTAGAGTAGCGCACTCAGGCACCGTAGATGGTGGTTTCCTTTTATGGATTTGGTTATTACTGTAGATGTAAATAAGATGCTCTAGCGATACTATACTACTGACTTGTTGGACCAAGAAGGCGATGACATTCACTTGGTCAAAAGCTTGTGAACCCAGTGTTCAGAACTTAGATGGTGGTTAACTTTTGCACGAGTATTAATTAATCCTTCCGGGGTGGATGGAAGGATATTGTATGCAAATGCATCATTACAGGGATCGGAGCGATTCCGATGCAGTTGAATGGGACGTATCCTAGGCTTACGATAGTTGAGGGGTTGTAGATGTTTGGAGCAGGAGTGCTCATGGGGTTTTGGTTAGCTACTGGGTTGCTACTATAGAGTTGATGGAACACAGATAGTTGCAACTAGGGAGATTGGTCATTATAGTCTCCCAGTCACTTCCAATTTTAGTGTGGTAAAGAGAATTTTAGAATGTAGATTGATTTATTTTGTGAGAGAGAAATTCTTTATCTCTGAGGAGGATAGTGGTTTATAGAGATGCATTAGATTTAGGAAGAGTTGTTTCAGGAGACTCATCATTCGAGATTAGAGATTTATTCAGAGTGTATTCGAAAATAGCTAGTTTTGAACTATTCCTTCTGGTGGAATGGCATGTTGAATATGGTTGAATTAGTAGCTTAGAGTTTAGTATGTAAAGGGTGAAATATTAGTGATCAACAAGGTCACTTTAGGAGTGGTAGCCTAGTACGATGGAATGCGTTGGGAGATTATCTAGAGTTTGGAAGGAATGTGATGTGATTTAGGTAATCAGTGATCGATTAGCTAAGTTTGTGCATTTTCTTTCAATCTGTAAGATGAATTTGTTGAATCTCTTGATGGAATGATACTGCAAGGGGGTTTCCATATGTTATGGAGTATCCTTGAATATCATATATGATAGAGATTTACAGTTCACCTCACGATTCTAAAAAAGTCTTCAACAGGTTATGGATATTGAGCTCCACTCTGGTACGATTATTTACCTTTTAACAGAAGGTCGATATGAAGGTAATATTCATACTTTAGAAGGGATGTTGAAGGCATGCATGATATATTTTAGAGGCCATGTGAGAGTTGAAAAATAATATTCAAGCTCAGTACCCCACTTAGACACTTGAGGTGTGTGACTTATCTCTAGATACTTGAGATGGTAGTTGTGACATCCCGTACGCGTACATGAGTTAGAAATTTGAGAACCAAATTTTCATTAGTGGGGGAGAATGTGAGATATAAAAAAAAATAATAATAATAAAAAATCCTAATTAGATAATAAATTGTCTTATGGAATTTTCAAGAATTTTTAGAAATTTTTCTGGATTTAAACGGAGTTCTTATGATATTATCTACGGAGTTCTTATGATATTATCTAAGGAAAGATTTAACTTGCTTTTACAAGGCCTATTTGGATTATCCGTTATTGGGAAGTTAATAAACATTATTAACCTAAGTGTTTAATTAGAAAACCTAAGTTATACTCCTCCTTATTCTTTTCACGCCGTAACTTCTTCCCTCTCGACTTCTCACGCGCAGCCGTAATTCTCCTCCTCTTCACTATCGTCGGTGTCGTTCCAGCTCGATCTCTTCCACGAGCTCATGCCAGTGCTCCTCATTGTCACTGCCACGTTGGTTGCTACCGCCAGATCTCGCGTTGCCACACCGATCGATCTCGCCATGAGCTAGAGCAGCTATCGCATCGTCGCCTTCTTCACGTTCTCGCCGTGAGCAGCTCTGCAACCGACTACCCCTACCACAACCAAATACCTAGTCGCCAACGGTGATCTTCATCGATCCCTACATATCCATGGTCATCAACCTTTAGATCACCATTTTCCCCTGTTTCTCGAATGTCGCAACCGTGAACCGGTGCTGCCTCTGCTGTACACTCCTACTAATCGCCTTGGTCGAGGGATCTCTAGGTGTTCTGGCTGGCTAGGCGACCATCCACAACCAATCGTTTCCTTGTTCACCATGAGTGATGGGTTGCTCAACATCCCTGTCGTGGGTTTCCGTTGTGTAGATCATCTTGATCGTATTCGTGTCATCCATTGCACTATCATTTGCCGGACAAATCCTTAAATAGCCTATATATCTAGTTCTAGTAATCTCATTGTCTTCTTGATATTTTGGATTTATGGACTTTAGGGATTGGTTAGGAGGGAAGATTATATCTCTGTTATTATAGGTTGTGAGGGTGTTGGGATTGGGTTTCTTTTACATCCAATCTGACAATGGACTCAAATCTAATACCCTGAAGTGGGGCAGGAAACTGTGCAAGGAAGGTTAAGTGTGGTAAGTCCAAATCTAAATGTTTATGGATGCATACTGTTGTTACAACTAATCTTGTGGTTATGAATAATGGATTATATCTATTATATAGATTGTGGTGAAATTTCAGGAACTTGGATCAAGAAGCTGGTGCCATGGATTCAGAGCTAGGTAAGTCTTAATTTGTATATGATAGCTATGTAATAGGTTGATACAATAGTGTTAATTGGAGAGTTGATTTGGTAATAATGAATGGTATGAGATTGTATCACTATAAAATTTGGTAGATCGATCAGGGATTAGGATTGGGTTAGATTCCTATTCCTCTGATTTGTCTGTAGTGTTTGAATTATGTTTGTCTATATTTCAGGTGCGTAATATTCTACCCTGGTCAGGTAGTTGATTAATCTTAGTGCATGAGTTTTGTTAATATTGTACCTTGACTCCACTCATGTTAATCAGTGCTTGATACTTAGTCTTTGCACTTTGAGTTATACTATTGTTGTCATATTTCGATCATCATTGCTATAAATTATCTATGCTATGGTATGTAGATCTTTAGATGCTTAACCATGTATATGTAGCTGAGTATGGATGTTGATGTGACTCGGGTTATCAGGAACAATCATCCGGGGGTGGATGGTGTCCTTAACGTAGAGTTAGTGATTGCATCATCTTACCTTTCATTTTTTAACTATTACGGATCATATGTCTGTACATGGTAGTGTGGGTTGTCGATGGTGTGTCGCTATGGACTGGAAGTCCTATCATGGTCGATGGTTTGTTGTATATGACTCTCTGAGGGATAAAGAGTGTGTTGTGGGTGTACATATGAGTGGTTGTGCATTTATTCCATTTATATGCATGCTGGCGACTTGGTCTCCCTTGTAGTTGAGAGGGTCGTTAGTCAATCTTCCTCCATAGTTACTCATGATAGTAGTAACTGGTGTGAGGGCAGTTTTTTTGTTGTGCCGCACTCGACCACTATTTATAGTGATAGTTGGAGTTGCGTGCAGTTGTCCTAGGTGTGTGGCACTCGACCACTCATGGGTAGTGTCAGTTGGAGTGGCCAGTAGCAGGGACCCCTAGTGTGTAGCTTATAGCTCTTTAGCTTATCACTACTTGTTCATATTGCCCACTCGGCCACTCAAGAGCAGTGGTTGTTGTTGAGTTGGGACAGTTGTCATGTCGTGCCACCTAGGCCACATTGGGGTCGTGGTAGCAAGTGGGGTGCGCAGGCATGACCATGCATTTAATATATATATATATATATATATGTGTGTGTGTGTGTGTGTGTGTGTGTGAGTGTGAGCAGTATATATAGATATGGTCTATATATATATACTTGTTATATTGTTGCATTTGTTTGTGCTATGTTTGTTGCATTTGACCAATACCTTGATGTTGAGTATGTTGGATTAGGTATGTTGTTGTATTTGTTGTAGTATGTTCACAAGATTGTGTATTAAATACAGAGATAGTTTTACTCTATTTCGTCGTATGTGCTATATTGTTGTATATTTGTTCAGGTTGTTTAGGTTGTGTCATTGCAGACCATTCAGATATGCCAGTACATTACATTATGTATAGTTGATCAGTTATTGGTTTTTGCTCGGTTTAGATTTACACTAATAGTTGTTTGTTATCACCTCTATGACTGTATACCGTTGATCTCCATTAAATATATTTGTTCATCCCCATTTGTATATCTGTTGCACTTTATATGTTAGTTGTTGATCATGCACTATCTTGCATATTACCACTAAGTTTTATACTCACCACCACAGACCCTGGGTCTTCTTGTCGCCTAGATAACAGGTAGAAGATTCTTTGGATGCTTGGAGCACCACTAGCTAATCCCATCTCACCTCGAGTATTTGGATTGTAATCCATATTGGTGTTGTATATTTTGGATTTTTATACTATATTGTCTCTATTGTTTGGTAATCGGTTATGTTGTTATGTATTTGGTTTCGATCATGTTTTCTTGTTCTGTCAAAGTTGTACCGGTATGTATATATTTGAGCCTTTGTATTTTTTTTATCGTTGGTGTATTCCACTGTGACTTCTGTTATATACTTCTATATGTTGTGTAGTTGTGGCCGGAAGGCTATGTATCAACGGGGAATTGTATCACGTACAGGGGAGATGCTATCCGATTTTCAAGCTCGGCATACTCTCGGAGCGTGACACATTTCGATCATTTTGTGTAACCTAGAAAGAATATTTCCACCAGCATTTTTTGATCCCATGGAACATCTTTTGGTTCACTTGCTAAATGAGGCTAAAGTTGGAGGTCCTATTCAATTTCGATGGATGTATCCGTTTGAAAGGTGAACTTTTTCTTCTTTTTTTTTATCATTGTTAGTACATTTGAACAATTTTAGTATAAATTTTTTTCTAATACATTTTTCTTTACTATTAGATTCCTATATCACTTGAAAAAAAAGTGAAAAATAAGGCTCATGTTGAGGCTTCTATTGTTAATGCATATATTGTGGAGGAAGTTACAACTTTTGCATCATATTATTTTGAACCTCACGTTCAATTCAAAAGTCATAGAGCAGAAAGAAATGATGAGGGTCCCGTTGATCCAAATTTTAAGTCATTCTCAAATTTTAATTACTTTGGTCGACCGAGTGGATCTTGTATAAGTAGATACTTAACTGGTCAAGAGTGGTGAGTATCCCACACATATATTTTACTGAATTGTCAAGAAGTAATGTCGTATTTTGAATGAGTATATAAATGTTATATTATATATTTCATATATCATAAATTATTAATTGTTTGTGTTATATTTAATTTTATGGTAGGATTTTTCAAACCCTATGTTCTGAGCTTCCAGAGCATGAGTTTGATTATTTCTGCGATGAAGAATTTGCACCATGATTCAAAAAATATATAAGTAGTCTATGATAATAAATTTGATAAATCATGACTTTAACACATACTTATTTGACTTTAAGTTCTTGATAATCACGCTCACATTGAGCAAGAATAAGTAAAGCATCTATCACGGTGTCCAAACTCAATGGTGAAAACTTGATCGACATATTTCATAAACAGATATAATTTTCATACTCAAGAATATGAAACTGGGAAAGCTACAATGAATAGTGGGGTTTGTGTTCAGTCATCTAGTGATGGAGCTGCAAGGAATGATTTTTATGGCTTGCTAGATGAAATTTTAGAGGTAGCGTACCCAGACTCAAATTTGTGAGTTATTTTATTTATGCATCATTGGTTTGACCCTATTATTGATGCAATGAGCATCACTCCTTAATTTTGATATATGAATAACAGTTAAGAGTTAGGATCCACTTATGATCTAATATAAGTGTTAAGTGTGTAGGCTTAACAGGAAGTCCTAGTAGGTCATGTTGACCGGATACTAAGCACGTATCTTGACAAATCAGAAGGATCAGACACTAGGCATGAAGTCTAGATGGGTCACGTGGATCAGATATTTGCCATGAAGAACAGTTGGGTCAAGAGACTAAAAAATCAACAAAATGTCTAGCTAGGTCAAGCAGACCGGACAGCTGGTGGAAGCCCTAGTGGGTCAGATCGGATGTCAAGAATGGTAAGACCGACAGGCAGCCGATAGGTAAGCCTTGAGTGAAGAGGTGAGGTCAAGCCCTCTGTAGGGGGATAAAGCTAGGCGTCGATCCGACGAAAAGTCCGGGTGAGACTTAATAGTCGAGATCGAGCAGTATTACTACTGCTATCGTAATTCATATTATCTTGTGCTAATCCTGTTTTGCAGGGACCAATCTATTAGGGCAATCAACCCATGAATGATGTGTTTTGATGTGTGTGACAAAGGTTTAAGTTAGGATGTTTGTGGATTTGATATGTGTGTTGAAGTCGTGCAGGACTTAGTAATTCACACATGGATAGCTTGACAAAGCATTGGCAAGATCACCATCTCATGACTCGGTCCTTGAGTCGGTGAAGGACGACATTGCGAAGCCATGTGCTTGGTGCATCCGAGGGACCGTCGGACGAGTAGCATTAAAGTGAAGCCAAGGAAGCAGACTTCAGGGTGAGATGCGAAGGATGTCATTGCAAAGTCGTGTGCTTAGTGCATCCGAGGGATGTGGCTGGGCGAAGAGAGCTTCAAGGCGAATGACTCTAAGGGAGATGAGAGTGAGCGATTGTAACCTGGGACGGGGTAGCTCATAGGTGAACTTGGCTGAATGGCTAAGTCAAGTGTCAGATGCTCAACCAAAGGTTGGTTTGAGGCTTTACCCAACACCAGTCGACTGCTATAGGTAGCAGTCGACTGCTCTAGGTCGATTGGACTCGATCAGTGTTCGACTAACCTGGTTCTAGCCAAATAGTCGACTAATGGGAATATCAGTCGACTGATCAGGGTGAATTTGGGCATAGAAGGTTGATCAGTCGAGTGATCGCTTCGGTCACTCGATCGATGGCCACATCAGTCGACTGATGTGGGAGCCATTGGTTGGAATCTAACATGGATGAAGTCGTTGCGAGTCAACGGTTACAGCGGCAGTCGACTGATGGCTTCATTAGTCGATTGCTAGGTGTCCAATGGGAAGAATGACCTCTTCCCTATAAGAAGGGGCCTTGGATCACTTGGGGAGCCTAATGCTTTTTCTCTAAACATACTCCCAAGTGCCTAAATGAATTCTACTCCTCTTACTTGCTTTTATTTCAATTATATTGTAAGAGGGAGTGTTCTTGTAAAGAAAGGTTTACCTCCACCTTGCTTGGTGCAAAGGAGAGAATAGTGACGCTTTAGGCGTGATTCACCTAGAACGAATCGGGTCCTGGATTAGCGGTAAGGGTCGTGAACCACATTACACATTCTTGTTAGCATTGTTCTCTCCTTTACTTTGTGTTTTGTCTTAATCTTTTGTTAGCATTTGTTTTCCGTTGTGCTAATCTTAATTCGTAGATGACTAAGCAACTGAATTCCATCATCTACGTAAAAGGGCTATTCACCCCCTCTAGCCGGCCACCAATCCTCCAACAAGTGGTATCAGAGCCAAGGTTGCTTGTCACCGGACTCACCGCAGCAACAAGTACGACAACAAAGATGGTCGACTCAAACATCCATCCAACCAAGTTCGAGGGCGAATTCGCGTGGTGGAAGAAAAGAATGGAGGTATTCCTTGAAACCGATTTTGAAATTATGTTAATAATGGAAAATGATTTCGAGATACCTAGGGATGAAGAAGGGAGGTTAATTGAGAAGTCAAGGTGGACCAAGAAGCAAAGGGAGGAGCATCTTGCAAACTCAAAAGTGAAACACCACCTCTTCAATGTGCTTCCCCAACAAGAGATAAATCGGATAGGAGAATGCTCTAGTGCCAAAGAGATGTGGGAGAAGCTAGTGGAGCTTCATGAAGGCACATCTGAGGCTAAGCCAGCAAGAAGAGACCTCCTCCGATCACAATTAAGCAATATCAAGATCGAAAAAGGAGAGAAGGTATTATCCTTGCATTCACGTTTTAAGGAAATAATAACCGGTTTATCAAGTGTAGGGGAGAAGCTTTCAAAGAGAGAGATGATAATGAAGGCAATAGATGCCTTCCCCCAATCATCGAAGTGGAGCTCAATGGTGGATTCATTTTATATCTCCAATAATCTAGAGGTAAGCACTCTAGAAGAGTTTTTCTCCACCATGGAACTCCATGAAACAAGGCTTGAAGGAGTAGTAGAAGAGCCAATCAAGCCATCAAGGGGACTAGCCTTAGTAGCCAACAAAGGGAAGAAGAAGAAGGAGACGCCTCCATCCTCATCATTCGATGAATCATCCTCCTCCATGGATAGCAATGAAGAAGCCTACATGGTAAGGAAGGTGAGGCGTGCATTGAAAAATTTTAAATTTAATAAATCTCATGATAGGGGAAGAAGACCTAGAAGAATGATCATTTGTTATAATTGCTAAGGAGAGGGACACATAAGGGATGATTGTCCCCTCTTGAACAAAAGCAAGGAGGAAAGGAGAAAGAAAGAAGACAAGAAGAAGGGGAGCAAGAAGAAGGAAAAAGAAAGAAAAACTAAAGAAAAAGGGAAGGCCAAGGCACACAAAGCCACGTGGAATGATCCTTCATCTTCATCGGAGGGAGAACAAGCTTTCACAAGCCTTGCACTCATGGTGATAGAAGATTTGGACTCCACCTCCTCCGAAAAAGAAGAAACAAGCTCAAGTGAGGAGAGCTCAAGTGACGGGGGAACCTCATCCTCATCTTCATCGGAATCGGAGGAGGAAGATATGGTAAGTATGGTAAGAAATTTTCTTACTCAAGAAATAATTTCTATGATTTCTGATCTTACTAGAGATTTATTTAAGAGTAAGAAGAAAAATAAATTCATGTTTGATGAAATTAAGTCCCTAGAAGAAAAACTAGCAAATGCATGCTCACATGATGATTATATTCCTCTTAATGTTAATGATGCATGTATTGAAGAAAATAAGGCTTTAAGGGAAAAGGTAGATTTTCTAACTAACGCCTTAGAAAAGTTCACAATTAGCTCCAACACCCTAAACATGATTATTGGGAGCCAAAGGGCTAGTTTTAATATGAAAGACCTAGATTATAAGGGAACCAAAAATGAAAAGGCCTATCATTGCCTAATTGCTAGGGATCAAGCTAAAAATACAATGGTAGCTAGAAATGTAGGGATGTATACTGAAAAGTCTATCTTTTGTATGAACATCTTTATTTTGAAATAAGAATCACATGATCATTGTTTGCATTTTTATGATTATGCAATATTGTCTAATACATTACATTGTAGATAACATGGTGTGTGGTGTCACACGGGAGATCATGTTATCGTCTCCTTGTAAAGTATAAGTAAAGGCTCACAACCGAGATGGCTTTGGACAAACCATCAGAATGGTTGTAGAGTGATTTGGTATTGGTTTGTCTTGACCATAGAATCACACTAGTGCACTTTGTGTGTATTGAGCAGGACTGACTTAGAGGTGATTTGATTTATTGCTGACTACATAACCGAATCGGACCTCAGATATTATATTGTACATACACTTAATCCTGATATAATAATGGACATATATACTTAGTATTCATCTCTTTGATTTACCAATGGGCGAGATTTATAGATTAAATCGATAGGCTCGGTAAGTTGGGAGATAATATTATTTATATGGTGTGCCGTTGATTATAGGAGGAAACCGTGTCCTATATATTAGGATGATGATGTCCCCTTGAGGAGCTCATAAGGTTCATCATGTAAACCCTGCAGGTGGACTTGGTCCGACATGATGAAAAGGTTGAGTGGTACTACTCATAGAGTTAGATGTTGATTAATTAATGGTCAGTAAATTAATTAATCGACGGACATTCGAGATCTTAAACACGAGGAGAAAATGTACAAATAATATATGGAGCCCATATTAACTTATAGGGGTTGGTGAGGTAGATCAATGATAATCCTTTAGTGGATTGGATTATCATTAATGGATCGGACTTTATGTGGGCTTGATCCATGGGTGGCCAAGATCCAACTCCTCCACATGGTCTCTAATGTAGCCTATTAACACCTCATGAAGATTAGATCCAATGGATAGAAACAAAACTCTAGATCCATAGGTAGAGATTAAATCTCTAAGATCCGACGGTTGAGATTAAATCTCTAGATCCGACGGTTGAGATTAAATCCCTAGAACCAATGGTAGAGATTAAAAGGAGGCTTATCCCTAACTCTATAAAAGGAGCTTGAGGGGTTGGCATGGAGTAATCATCAAGAGAAGCTAGGGTTTTGGAGGTTGGCAGCAAGGCATAGGAATTAGGGTTTGGGCTTGGGCGACACCTAATTGTTAGGGATCGTTTGGAAGCTAGAGGGGGGGGGGGGGGTGAATAGAGTCAATGGAATTCTTTTGCGTTTGTTTCTACAATTTCGTTAGCGCAGCGGAAATAGAAAAGTAATAACGATAACGAAATGCACAACACGCTAACACAACGATATAACGTGGTTCGGAACCACACGGTTCCTACTCCACGAATCGGGTTCGTACGAACCCTAGCGATGCCAATCACACACCACTATAATAATAACTCCTTCTCGGAGCAATCCGGAGGCAGAGAATCCTCGTACAATATGATTACAACAATAATCAAGTAGATACAAGCAAAAACAATATGAAATACAAATGCAAGTAAAGGAAAAACACTTTACAAGAGCATTGGATTGCTTGATCTTTGATTGCCTTGAACTAGCTTTGAAGGACTGGAAAGCACCAACTTCCCTCTTCAATTTCGCTCAAGAAAATCGCTATCTTTCCCTCCATCACGAGCTCCTTATATAGATTCAACCTGTGCTGGAAAAGGTCGATCAGTCGACTGATTGGGACCATCAGTCGACTGATCACACTGTTGCTGTGAGACAACGGTGTAATCCACGCTGGAAAAAATCCAACGGCTAGGATATGAGTCGACTGATCATGACCATCAGTCGACTGATGAGCCATCACTTGACTGCTCGTCTCAGCAGTCGAGTGAGACTCCATTCTATGGCCGAAAATCCGAGCATCAGTCGACTGATAACATAATCACGATCGCATCACGACCGCGGCAATGATCGCTAGGCCACTTTCTACAACAAACCCTAGTTGATTTTCCGCCGATCGCCACATGGCACTGGGCCGACCGCACACCTCAAACATGAGGTTTTAACCCAAGTATGGTTCCCTCATACTTGCTAGACCACCCTTAGCCTAGACCTAAGCCTTCTAGCCACCTCCATCAGCCTCACGCCTCTCGGATCCCTCCAAGTCATCCATGACTTGTTCATCCATCGCGCTTGCCTTCAGGTGCTTCCATCGGCTATGTCATGCTAACGGTGTCTACACCGCCAAGGCACTTTGGACTTACACCGCCAAGACTCCGCTTGGACTTTACGCCGCCAACCATTGAACTTATTCTGCCAAGACTCCCGCTTGGACTTTACGCCGCCAATATCAAACCCTTGGACTTCTCAAATGCCAAGACTCAAGCTTGGACTTTCCCTTGCCAACCCATGTTGGACTTTTCATGCCAAGACCCATGCTTGGACTTTTCATGTGCCAAGTGTCCCACTTGGACTTTCCATGCCAAGTACTCAAGACTTGGACTTTACCAAATGACAATTACATTGTCATATGTTTTTGTCGAAATATCAAAACATCACTCAAGTCAAACTCGAGTCCTGGTCAATCGTGACCTGGGCCGATTGCACCAACAATCTCCCCCTTTTTGATGTTTGACAAAAACCAAACAAATGATTGAGTTAGAACACTAACTTAAATCCTTTACCAATTATCCCAAATTGGTAAATACTCTCCAAATGTTCTCCCCCAAACATTCTCCCCCTTTTTGACTAACATCAAAAAGGTTTTCTCACCAAGAGGGTCAATGTCTCATGTCCCAATGAGATCTTACAATCTCCCCTTTGGTCCAAAAATACTTAGGATGCCTACCATCTTCCTAGTGATAAGTCCAATATCACTCAAGAGAGACAATCCCATTTACTCTCTCAATTTCCAAATTGGGTCTCTCAAAAGTCCCATCAATTTCCCAATTGATGTCATATTCTCCCAATAACTTTTCCTCTTCAAGGAGAAAAACACATCCATCATCCCAAGATGGATACCTCCCCCTAAAGGCTTGCTCCCCCGTGACCATTGCACCAACAATGTCCTTGGGCAGTCCCTAAGCCAATAGGAACTCTAAACCATCAAAATTAAGGTTAGAAATTCAATATAGAACTTTCCAACACCTTAAAATTGATACAAACCCTAAATACTTCTCCTAATCCATATCCAATGGATTTTCACCCTTTAAAATGCTACCCAAAGCATATCCTAGGGTTAGGAGTGATTAGGGGATATAACCGTAGCTGAAATCGGGTTAAACAATCGAGTGATTAAATCACGATCATTGGCTTTCCTCCATCGATCATTGCCACCAATATCAGTCGACTGATAACTGAAATTTCTGAATTTCAGTTATTAGAGTTGAATTTCAGAAAATCATAACTAATTATACGTATATCGAAAAATCACAAAATTTGGTACGTATAATACTTATAACACATATAATCAGTGAAAAATTTTGGAAAAATATTTTTACCATCGAAATAGGAGATTGATACAAAATCCAAAAGTGATTAAAAACTTTAAAGTTTAAGCTCACTTTGTATCAATCTTATCAATGGTGATTGCTATCAAAAGATAGACTTCACCAAGGTTTTTCAAAATGATTTTAAAATGTTTTTGAAAGCCTATTTTGAACCATAATTTATTGGCTAAATAACATAGCTTGTATATTAGCTTTCCTTATGATTCTTGGTGATAATTAGAATAAGTTTGAGTTCATCTAGATGCACTACCCATGCACCTTGAACCTAACTTATTATCCTAGCATCTCACATGTATCTAGGATGTATAAATACACATACATGTCAATGTGATGTGAGATGTGGGTTTGGATTCACTTTATCTAGGGTTTCATGCATTTCCTAGGCAACCCTACTTGATTCCATTATAAATGGGACTTCAAGTCATGCCATAGTCCTTAAATCAATTTCAACCAATTGCCTTAAATGCATGAATGATTATGGCATTAGAAATGATATAAATAAGCATATGCTCATAATCATGATGTCATGGCATAAGATGAAATTTAAGAACACATGACATCTAAAATAACTCTAAACAATGACATGACATGGTATATGATAGGATGCGATTTCATGTCATGATATATCAACTTTCATAAGCAATACAATTATACAAATACTCAACCAGACACACAAGATTTTCAGAAACAAAAATTTCATTCAACTTAAAAATTTAGTCTTTTACATTCAAAATGGAGATTGGCTATGCTCAATCTCACTACAAAAACTGACAACCACAGAAAATCTAATATCTTCAATATCTAATCGTCTGCAGGAGGTGGCGGTGGAGGAGGCTGCTGACTCAGGGTCCAGGCCCGCATCATCTCTAACATATCGGTGACGCCGATGCGGCTCTGGGACTCCTCCATCCGATCCAGACGTGCACCGAAGGATGCCTGGCCTGCCAATAACTCTGACAGCCTAGCGTCAACCGACTGCTGATAGTCCTGAAATCTAGACTCCAACCGGACACGATGATCATCTGATGGACCCACCACTGATGCATCTGTCGGCATCTGATCGTCCTCATCAGCGGGGTCTACATCCTCGTAGTCCTCTGCTGTATCTCTGGGTACTGGAGGAGGCTCTCTGCATGCCCTGGGTGGTGGTCGTGGTGCCAAACTCCAAGCGGACACGATGATCATCTGATGGACCCACCACTGATGCATCTGTCGGCATCTGATCGTCCTCATCAGCGGGGTCTACATCCTCGTAGTCCTCTGCTGTATCTCTGGGTACTGGAGGAGGCTCTCTGCATGCCCTGGGTGGTGGTCGTGGTGCCAACTCCATCTGTCCAGCCCCCATCCGTAGCTTTGTTAATGAGAAGTTACGAACTGATATACAGTCGTACACCTCCGATAGCGCTCTCAGAGAACCCCTGTGGATGTTAACCCCTACGGACTCTAGCCATGCTGTGATGATATGACCATATGGCATATGCACTTTCCCTTGGACAGGGGAAGTGAAATGCACAATGCAATGAAACATGTTTAGTGCAAAGTTAATGTCTAACCTATGCCGCATGGCGTATAGAAGAAATAGATGGGGAGGCCGAATCTTGGCCAGACCCCGAGTGACGATAGGAAGAAAACACCCAACAATGACCTTGTAAAGGACATTATCAGGTGCAGATAACTCAGTGATAGGGAATAAGTTTTGGGCCGGTGGACGAGGATAACCAAAGATATGCTCATGCATGGACTCCATAGAGATATGGTCAATGGGCTCAAGTAAAGGAAAATCCATGGTAGGGAAAAAGATAAAGGTGTCATCTGAGGGCCTACACTCGAGAAACTCCTACAGTATCGCAGGAGTGAACTCTAACTCGCGTTTTGCAATGCGAGTAGTGTAGGTAGGACCGTCATCCACCTTTTTTAGGTTTTGATAAAATTCCTTAAGAAGGTCATCATTAATTGGATGCGTGCATAAGACGACTTTCATGAGATTGTAGTATGTAATTAATTCTATGACATCACTACAATGGCGGTTGAAAAAGTCCCTATCGATGTACCTAACCAACATAGGTTGGTATAATCGAGATTCACCCTCGGGTGGATCATTCCTACGGGCTCTCTTATTATGAATGTAATGTAATGATATGACATGCAAGGACATAATACATGATTAGATAAAAACTAAATTATAACGGAAAGAAAAATTAGGGCTTGGGTAAAAAGATTGTTACTTAGGCGCCATTTGGAGGTGTGGCCTGAGGGAAAACTCAGATGTTACTGGGGGGTCATCGGAAAATTCGCCGGAGACGCCGGAACCCTAATCGAAACAAGGAACCAACCCTAGAATGAGTGAAATGAGGCTTGAAATAAGTGAACTAAGGTAAAATAGGGCTCATCTAACAAACCTAACACCTTGGGCGGCTGGCACGGCCGGAAGGATCGTCGGAGAACAAGAATGGCGATCGGAGAAGGAACCCTAGTGGTTCGGCATTATAAAATCGCATCGTGGTTTATTATCAAGCCGATCGCTCCGGCCAAGAATCGATCATGAACCTTCGTGGCGTGCTACGATAGCATCGATCGGTGATCGATGTTGCTCATCGACCGATCGATGTCCGCATCACTCGATCGCTCGTCGAGCACTCGATCGATGACCCTCACCTCGGTGAGCAGTGCCATCCCGATTGGTGATGTATCCATCGATCGATCGATGTTCAAGCAGTCGAGTCATGAAGCCAGCACTCGACTGATGACCGCATCATATCGTGCTACAGTGTTATCAGTCAACTGATATCTGATTTCCAGTTCTGAAATTCTGAAAATCTTGATTTCTTCATCTAATTAATCCATTTTATCATGTTTATTCTTTTATATCGAATATATTGATGTTACACTTACATTCATGTATTCGTTAATGTATTTTAATGTTTTATTTCATTTTTGCAAACATTAACATTCAATGATTTCCAAATCCTAACATCTCACCCTTTCTATGTGTTGAAATACATAATCAAGGTAAAAGACTTGTTTTGTGAGATGCAATCCATCCTAGACATTCCTTCCATGCAAACATATGGTAAAACATATGAAGCATGGTGAGTACAATACATCAAGTTGTGTGACACTTGAGTATCACTCTTGATGTTACTTTTACATGAACTTTTAAAGTGTGCCAACAATCAAAGTTACACACTATGATCTCTAAATCTAGATTATGCCAATTTTGATCATTTTATCAAACTTCTCAATTAGTATTGGCACATCCTAGACCCACCTAGTGTGAATCAATCACGCTCTTAGGAACCCAAAACCGATTTGAGCTCCTAGGGTTAATTAGGTATTCCTTAGGGATAACCTCCCTAGATACCTTCCTAATGACCTTCCTAGGCTTATTAGCCTTGGTCATTTTGGTCTTTCCTAGGTTGACTCTAGGGGTAACTCCCCTTGCAACCTTCTTAGTGGCCACCCTAGGTTTCTTAGAAACCTTGGCCACTAGGCACAACCCTTGGTCAACTCTAGGGATGACTTCCCTATTGACCTTGGTCTTCCTAGACTTAGTTAGTGTTCCATAGTCAAATGGAACACTATGATAAGTCACCTTGGACTTAGGTTTGTGACCCAAACCATTCTTGCCCTTGGTTGACTTTTGACTCTTAGGTCCTAGATGTTGACTTTGACTTTTTGATCTAGGAGTTTGACCATTAGACCCTTTAAATTGATTTTGCATAGTGTTGAGGATCTTCTCAAGTTTTTCAAGCCTTGACCTCAAGGCTTGGTTTTCTAATTCCAATTGCCCAATTTTAGAATTTTGATTTAAAACATGGGCATTTGACTTTCTTGGCACATGCCTAGTCCATTTTGGATTAAAACCTAGATGTTCTTGTATTTTCTTAATAGATTCCCTAGGTATGGTTTTTCTAGGGACATTAGTCCCAAATTTCTCCTTATTACTAAAATGGGAACTTTTAGCTCCTAAGCAAAAACATTTATTCCTATTAGCATGCTTTTCATAAATTGCAGGAGAATTTAAATTCCTAGCATGCTTTTTAACATTTAAATTCGAAGATGCACTACTAAAATATACCTTAGGGTTAGCCTTAGCTCCCCCTACTTGTGATGCTTCTTCTTGGGTCTTTTCCCTCCCCCTAGAGCATTGGCTTCTATAATGCCCCTTTTGATGGCACTTGAAGCATATAATATGCTCCTTGCTCTTTTGACTTGGGGAACCGACATCCTTTGACTTTTGTTGACTTTTGGGCGCCGGAGAAGCTTTCCTAACCTTCTTTGGGCATTTGCTCTTGTAATGCCCATACTCCCTACACTCAAAGCACATTATATGATTTTTATTTGAAAATAAAGTGTTTGAGTTACCTAGGGTGGTGGTAGGTGCCGGAGTTAAATTTTGAGCTTCCTCATCTTGATCAGATGTTGAAGGCTCTTCTTGAGGTTGCTCCAGTGTAGAGGATGGTCTCTCCTCTTCAATCCTAGAAGTAGATGCTTCTTCCACCTCTTCTACTTCTTCTTTCTCCGATTCGGAAGTTGACTCCATCTCAACTTCCGATTCCTCACTTTCACTTGAGGATGAACTCTCCTCATGGAATCTTGCCAATTTTCTCCATAGCTCCTTGCATACATGTAATCCCCTAGCTTGCACAAAACATCATTAGGGATTAAATCTTCCAAAAGTTTCGTTACCTTAACTTTGGTCTTGAGCTTTTGACGTTGCTCTTGGGTCCACTTTTTCAATTTTAGGACATTCCCCTTCTTATCCCTAGGGGGTTCAAGGCTTTCAACGAGGATGAACCAATCCTCTATGTTCATCATCAAGAATTTTTCCATTCTTGCTCTCCACGCCGAAAAATCTTCTGGATCATATGGAGGTGGAGTATTGATATCCCATCCAAGCTTGTCTTGGAATTCCATCTTCACCCTCTAGCCTTTTGTTTTAGCTTCGGGCGGTTAGTTCGTAGAAGAGCCCCAGGCTCTGATACCACTTGTTAGGGATCGTTTGGAAGCTAGAGGGGGGGGGGTGAATAGCGTCAATGGAATTCTTTCGTGTTTGTTTCTACAATTTCGTTAGCGCAGCGGAAATAGAAAAGTAATAACGATAACGAAATGCACAACACACTAACACAACAATATAACGTGGTTCGGAACCGCACGGTTCCTACTCCACGGATCGGGATCGTACGAACCCTAGCGATGCCAATCACACACCACTATAATAATAACTCCTTCTCGGAGCAATCCGGAGGTGGAGAAACCTCGTACAATATGATTACAACAATAATCAAGTAGATACAAGCAAAAATAATATGAAATACAAATGCAAGTAAAGGAAAAACATTTTACAAGAGCTTTGGATTGCTTGATCTTTGATTGCCTTGAACTAGCTTTGAAGGACTAGAAAGCACCAACTTCCCCCTTCAATTTCGCTCAAGAAAATCGCTATCTTTTCCTCCATCACGAGCTCCTTATATAGCTTCAACCTGTGCTGGAAAAGGTCGATCAGTCGACTGATCGGGACCATCAGTCGACTGATCACACTGTTGCTGTGAGACAACGGTGTAATCCATGCTGGAAAAAATCCAACGGCTAGGATATCAGTCGACTGATGAGCCATCACTCGACTGCTCGTCTCAGCAGTCGAGTGAGACTCCATTCTGTGGCCGAAAATATGAGCATCAGTCGACTGATAACATAATCGGATCGATTGCTGCCCATCATCGATCATTGCTAACAGCGGCAAAACGCACATTCCGCAAAACCTACATGAGGTTTTAACCCAAGTATGGTTCCCCCATACTTGCTAGACCACCCTTAGCCTATACCTAAGCCTTCTAGCCACCTCCATCAGCCTCACGCCTCTCAGATCCCTCCAAGTCATCCATGACTTGTTCATCCATCGCGCTAGCCTTCAGGTGCTTCCATCGGCTATGTCATGCTAACGGTGTCTACACCACCAAGGCACTTTGGACTTACGCCGCCAAAACTCCGCTTGGACTTTACGCCGCCAACCATTGGACTTATGCTGCCAAGACTCCCGCTTAGACTTTACGCCGCCAATATCAAACCCTTGGACTTCTCAAATTCCAAGACTCAAGCTTGGACTTTCCCTTGCCAACCCATGTTGGACTTTTCATGCCAAGACCCATGCTTGGACTTTTCATGTGCCAAGTGTCCCACTTGGACTTTCCATGCCAAGTACTCAAGACTTGGACTTTACCAAATGACAATTACATTGTCATATGTTTTTGTCGAAACATCAAAACATCACTCAAGTCAAACTCGAGTCCTGGTCAATCGTGACCTGGGTCGATTGCACCAACACTAATAAGGAAATTTTTCCTTGTGTTGTTCTTCTTCCCCAAGCTACCGGCGCCCTTGGAGTTCCTTCCAGCCCTTGGCTGGCGTCCAAAACAGGTCCTCTCCTTCTCCTTGGCCGGTGAAACAAAGGTTTAGGGTCCTCCCTTCAAGCTTTTGGCCGCCCACTCTCAAACTCCTCTTCCTTCTTGGCCGGCGGCAAGCTTCTTCCTTGGAAGTTGTTGGTTGGTTGAAAGAAGAAATAGAGCCTTGTTCCTATTCTTCCTCTTGCTTTGGAAGAGCAAGGAAGGAAGATTTACGATCTAGAAGCTTTGACTTTTGTTAGATCGTCGCCCACACGACGTCCGAAAGGAGGAAGGTCATACATTAGAAGATCGAGAGGTATACCTATTCTTCATTCTCTTTTGTAACATGTTTGTTTTTGTTTTTCAATTATGAGCATGTAATATTCTGTTTGTGGCTAAATAATACTTGGATCCCTATCATAAATACAAAAGTCGGCGATCCGTACATCGTCTATTCCGCGGCTACTCGTAGAATAGAGGATGGTCGCTTGAACAACGAGTTTGTTCAAGTGACCTCTCTAGACGAATATCACGATGATGACTTGATTGTTTGGGCAATCCCTTTTGTCTTGGTTTAAATTTTTTTTATCCGGGGACATCGATGGGATCACCATGAACAAACAACCAAGGTGTAGTGGGAAGCGATGTTTCCCCTCACGGACTCGATAAGAAAAACCCTTCAATTGGTATCAGAGCCAAGGTTTCCGATTTTGTGTATTTAGGATTCGGTTAATTTTTATGCACTTTTCATATATTATATGTTTCGGATAATAGTAGGATATGCGTAGTTTAACTCTTTGGTTGCAGGCATAAGATCCGACTATTATGGCCATATGTGTGTATGTGATTGTATGTGTATATTTTGTTGAATCCTCGGCGTTGACGAGACTAGTATTTGATTTTTTATAATTTAGATACGACATTGTTTAGCCACTCTTTATTTTAGTTTACTTTCAATCTAGATTTCATGTACACTCCCTCGTGGAGTATAGGATCGATGGATGTAAATTAAAATAGGTTTTAGTCTTGGCTCGGATCTCCGGATGGCTTGTACATGGCGTAGGAGGAGCGGATGAGAAGGCGTTGCGATGGGAGACATATTGAAGACAAAAGCCATAATAGTTGGAAAATAATTTATTTTTCATATTTATTGCATTTTATTTGATATGCATGTCATAGGATAGGAAAATTCCTCAATTTCAAATTACTAAGTGGGAGAGGGAATTTTTTTTTAAAAAAATTCCCACGACCTCCATTACGATTTGACAAGTGATGCAAACAAACTTGCGTGTCGACTCTGAGTGCCTTCCTCCCCATGGGATGAGTTTGTTTGCGGATCACAAGGTCAAATATGGTTATAGGGAATTATCAAGGATCATGTGTACTTCCCCATCGGAAGGCACATAACCCGAGATAATTACCTTGGTACCGAGTAATAGTGAACACTTAGATACAAATATAAGTATCCTCCCCATCGGAGTCACTGCTTTTATTTGTAGGGCCAAAGAGGAACCAACAATTAATTTTACTTGTCAAAAAGTTAGGTTGACAAGATAGTAAAATTAATGGGTAAAACCTCCTCTTACAAATGTAGAATTCGTATACGTCCACACTATCGTGCCATATGATATTCTCGGTGTTTTGAGGTGTTGGTTGATTTTAAAATTTTATTGTTTGAGGAATCAATAATTTTTTGAAATCTAATGTTTTGATTTATGTGATTCTTAGGTTTTCTTTCAAAATGACTTTCAACCCACTTGCTGTGATACTAAAAGAGAACAAACTTACTGGACCCAACTATGTTGATTGGAAGAGGAATCTAGACATTGTCTTGACTGCTGAGGAATACAAATATGTACTCCTCAAAGAGTGTCCTCCCAAGCCTGCAGATGATTCTGGGGAAAAGGAGAGAGAGAGCTATAAGAAGTGGATCAAGGCCGATGAGATGGCGCAGTGTTACATTTTGACATCTATGTCAAATGTACTCCAACATCAGCATCAAGCCATGCCCACTGCTTATGATATGATGCTCAATCTCAAGGAGGTTTTCGGAAACCAGAATCGGGCTGCGAGGTAAGAAGCCATGAGAAACTTGATGACGACCACCATGATCGAGGGAACACCCGTAAGGGATCATATTCTCAAGATGATGGCTCATTTGAATGAGTTGGAGGTCCTTGGAGCTGAGATCGATGGGGAAACCCAGGTAGATATCATACTCCAGTCTCTACCTAGGAGTTTTGAGCAGTTTCGCCTGAACTACAACATGAACAAGAGGTTGTATTTGTTGACATAACTTCTGACAGAACTCCAAGCGGCAGAGGGGCTATTTTGTCAAAGTGCTCAGGCATAAGCCATGGTGACCCAAAAGGTTTCTACTTCTAAACCGAAAGGAAAGAAGAAGAAGAAACAAACTGGGGCAAAGGCGGCGAGAGGTACTCAAGGAGGAGTGAAGAAGCCGAAAGGCAAGTGCTTCACTTGTAAGCAAACTGGACACTGGAAGAAGGACTGCCCCAACCGCAAGAACAAAGGTATATCTTTTGGTCTAGTCATTGAAACATGTTTAGCGGTGTTATCTACCGACACCTGGTGTGTAGATACGGGAGCCACTGATCATGTCTGCAATACTTTGCAGGGGTTCCAGGAAACCAAACGACTAGCTGAGGGGGTGATTACCGTGTACTTGGGCGATGCCACAAAGGTGGTGGCTGTTGCAGTGGGAGATGTTCATTTATCTTTTGAGAAAAATAAACTTTTGGTTCTTAAGAATTGCCTTTATGTACCCTTATTTAGAAAGAATTTAATTTCGGTTTCTAAATTGTTTATGGATGGATATGCTATTTCTTTTAATGACAGAGTTGTTATAAGAAGGAATATGGACATTATCTGTTTGGGTGCATTGATAGGAAATTTGTACACACTTGAACCAAAACCTCCCACGATGCAAATTGAAGTTAATAACTCATCTTCTAATTCCAATATGAGAAAAGAACCTTCGAAGATGAACCAAACATATCTTTGGCATCTTAGGCTTGGTCATATTAACCTAAGCAGAATTCAAAGGTTGATAGCTGATGGACCTTTGGGTTCATTAGAGGTGGAGGATCTCCCAACTTGTGAATCTTGCTTGGAGGGTAAGATGACCAAGAGGCCTTTTAAGGCCAAGGGGTATAGAGCCAAAGATGTGTTAGAATTGGTTCATTCTGATTTGTGTGGTCCTATGACTATCCAAGCTAGAGGTGGTTTTGAGTATTTCGTCTCTTTTACAGATGATTACTCAAGATATGGATACATTTACCTGATGCGCCGCAAGTCTGAATGCTTTGACAAGTTCAAAGAATTCAAGGCTGATGTGGAGAAATGTCAAGGTAAAAGTATCAAGACACTACGATCTGATCGTGGTGGTGAGTACCTCTTGGGAGAATTTAGGAACTACTTATCAGAGGCTGGGATTCAATCCCAATTGACTGCACCTGGCACACCCCAGCAGAACGATGTAGCAGAGCAAGGAATAGGACTCTTATGGAGATGGTTAGATCGATGATGAGTTATTATGAGTTGCCAGATTCGTTCTGGGGATATGCTCTAGATACGGCGGTGTACATTCTGAACTTGGTTCCATCTAAATCAGTTCCTTCTACTCCCACAGAGTTGTGGACCTGACGAAAGCCTAGTCTAAGACATATTCGAATATGGGGGAGTCCAACACATGTGATGAAGGCAGATGCTAGTAAGTTGGAACCTCGTATAGAAGTACGCATGTTCGTTGGCTATCATAGAGGAACGAAGGGTGGTTTATTTTATAGTCCTAGAGATCAGAGGGTGATCGTTAGCAAGAACGCCAGATTTCTAGAGGAAGACTATATGATGAGCCACAAGCTCAAGAGTAAAATTGTTCTGGAGGAATTAAAATGGGAAGTCACTTCTTTAGTACCATCGGTACAAGAGGATATACCACATGTCACTGCACTGCGTGTCACAGAGTATACACAGGTGATACCTTATCGTAGTGGGAGGGTTGTGAGACAACCTGATAGATTCATGTTCTTGGGAGAATCTTCTGATTTGGTCCTTGGTGAACATGAACCTGATCCCTGGACATATGATGAGGCAATCCAAGATAAAGATGCAGTATCTTGGCAAAGTGCAATGAATGCTGAGATTGAATCTATGGATTCAAATTAGGTCTGGGAGCTAGTAGAACCACCCGATGGTGTAAAAACCATTGGATACAAGTGGATCTACAAGAGAAAGAGAGGAATAGATGGGAAGGTTGAGACCTTCAAAGCGAGGCTTATTGCGAAGGGGTATACTCAGAAAGAGGGTATCGATTATGAGGAGACCTTTTCGTCGGTAGTCATGCTTAAGTCTATCCGGATTCTCTTATGCATAGCAGCTCATATGGATTATGAGATGTGGCAGATGGATGTAAAGACAGCTTTCCTTAATGGAAGTCTTGAGGAAAACATCTATATGAAGCAACCAGAGGGATTCATTGCTAAAGGCAAAGAGCATATTGTATGTAAGCTTAATCGGTCCATTTATGGATTGAAGCTAGTTTCGAGGTCTTGGAACATCCGCTTTGATGAGGTAATCCAGTCTTATGGATTTATTCAAAGTCCGGATGAGTCTTGTGTATACAAGAGATGTGACGGAAACATAGTGGTATTTCTTGTACTATACGTAGATGACATTTTGTTGATTGGCAACAGTATCAAAGTGTTATCGAATGTAAGGGTTATGGTTGTCCAAACAGTTTGATATGAAGGACTTGGGAGAAGTGGGACACATCCATGGGATCAAGATTATAAGGGATCGCAAGAAAAGGATGTTGTACTTATCCCAAGCTTCATACATAGACACAATTATGGATCGTTTTAGCATGCAGAACTCCAAGAAGGGCTTTCTACCTTTCAGGCATGGAGTTCCTTTATCTAAGGAGATGTGTCCTAGATCATCTGAGGAGATAGAGGAGATGAAGGCGGTTCCTTATGCTTCGGTAGTAGGAAGCCTCATGTATGCGATGCTATGTACGAGACCAGATATCTGCTTTGTCGTGGGCATGGTCAGCAGATATCAGAGTAATCCAGGACAGGGACATTGGACTGTGGTAAAGCATATATTGAAGTACCTAAGAAGGACTAGGGATTATATGCTGGTTTACCGGGCAGACCAATTACTCCCTGTAGGTTACACGGATTCCGACTTCCAATCTGATAGGGATAACAGTAAGTCTACCTCAGGTTTTGTGTTTACTTTGGGAGGTGGAGCCATTGTATGGAGGAGTGTCAAGCAGAAATGCATGGCGGACTCCACCATGGAAGCTGAGTATGTGGCAGCCTCTGAGGCGGCCAAAGAAGCTGTGTGGCTCAGGAACTTCCTGATCGACTTGGATGTGATTCCTGGTTTGCCCAGAACTATCACAATTTATTGTGATAATAGTGGTGCAGTTGCAAACTCGAAGGAACCATGATCCCAAAAGGCAAGTAAACACATAGAGTGCAAGTACCACCTAATACGAGAAATCGTAAAGAGAGGAGAAGTTGTTGTGGCCAAGATTGCATCAGAGGATAACTTGGTAGGTCCTTTCACTAAGGCCCTTCCGGCGAGAGCTTTTGATAGGCATGTGGAGGGAATGGGGATCAGATGTATGGCAGTTTGAGGATAGCATAGTCTTTTAGTATAAGTGAGAGATTGTAGGGATGTATACTGAAAAGTCTATCTTTTATATGAACATTTTTATTTTGAAATAAGAATCACATGATCATTGTTTGCATTTTTATGATTATGCAATATTGTCTAATACATTACATTGTAGATAACATGGTGTGTAGTGTCACATGGGAGATCATGTTATCGGCTCCTTGTAAAGTATAAGTAAAGGCTCACAACCGAGATGACTTTAGACAAACCATCGGAATGGTTGTAGTGTGATTTGGTATTGGTTTGTCTTGACCATAGAATCACACTAGTGCACTTTGTGTGTATTGAGCAGGGCCGACTTAGAGGTGATTCGATTTATTGCTTACTACATAATTGAATTAGACCTCAGATATTATATTGTTCATACTATTAATCCCGATATAATAACGAGCACATATACTTAGTATTCATCTCTTTGATTTACCAATGGGCGAGATTTATAAATTAAATCGATATGCTCGGTAAGTTGGGAGATAATATTATCGTTGATTATAGGAGGAAACCGTGTCCTATATATTAGGATGATGATGTCCCCTTGAGGAGCTCATAAGGTTCATCATGTAAACCTTGCAGGTGGACTTCGTGCATATTAATGGATCGGATTATCATTATGGGGCCCATATTAAATTATGGGGGTTGGTGAAGTAGATCAATGATAATCCTTTAGTGGATTGGATTATCATTAATGGATCGGACTTTATGTGGGCTTGATCCATGGGTAGCCAAGATCCAACTCCTCCACATGGTCCCTAATGTAGCCTATTAACACCTCATGAAGATTAGATCCAATGGATAGAAACAAAACTCTAGATCCATAGGTAGAGATTAAATCTCTAAGATCCGACGGTTGAGATTAAATCTCTAGATCCGACAGTTGAATTAAATCTCTAGAACCAATGGTAGAGATTAAAAGGAGGCTTATCCCTAACTCTATAAAAGGAGCTTGAGGTGTTGGCGTGGAGTAATCATCAAGAGAAGCTAGGGTTTTGGAGGTTGGCGGCAAGGCATAGGAATTAGGGTTTGGGCATGGGCGACACCTAATAAGGAAATTTTTCCTTGTGTTGTTCTTCTTCCCCAAGATGCCGGCACCCTTGGAGTTCCTTCCAGCCCTTGGCCGACATCCAAAATAGGTCCTCTCCTTCTCCTTGGTAGGTGGAACAAAGGTTTAGGGTCCTCCCTTCAAGCTTTTGGCCGGCCACTCTCAAACTCCTCTTCCTTCTTGGCCGGCGGCAAGCTTCCTCCTTGGAAGTTGTTGGTTGGTTGAAAGAAGGAATAGAGCCTTGTTTCTATTCTTCCTCTTGCTTTGGAAGAGCAAGGAAGGAAGATTTGCGATCTAGGAGCTTCGACTTTTGGTAGATCGTCGCCCACACGACGTCTGAAAGGAGGAAGGTCATACATTAGAAGATCGAGAGGTATACCTATTCTTCATTCTCTTTTGTAACATGTTTGTTTTTGTTTTTCAATTATGAGCATGTAATATTCTGTTTGTGGCTAAATAATACTTGGATCCCGATCATAAATACAAAAGCTGGCGATCCGTACATCGTCTATTCCGCAGCTACTCGTAGAATAAAGGATGGTCGCTTGAACAACGAGTTTGTTCAAGTGACCTCTCTAGACGAATAGCACGACGATGACTTGATTTTTTGGGCAATCCCTTTTGTCTTGGATTAAATTTTTTTTATCTGGGGACATCGATGGGATCGTCATGAACAAACAACCAAGGTGTAGTGGGAAGCGAAGTTTTCCCTCACGGACTCGATAAGCAAAACCCTTCAAGAAAATGGATCCCTAAGGAGTATTTGGTGAACCCTATTTGAAAGAACTTATATTGGATTCCCAAGTCCATCTTTAAGGCTTAGGAAAACCCTAGGATAGTCAACCATGAGTGGACTTATTTTATATCATGTTAAAAGGTTGACTTAGGATAAATGGGTGATGATTTTTGATTGAGTGTTGGGTGATCATAATATTAAATCATGAATATTGTTTGATTTATGATCATGATATGCAATAATTGAAAATATTTGATCATGATTGATAATACATGTTTTTATGATTCTGTTGGGTGTTTTAGGATATCGATACTTAACCATGGTAGAATTGCATGAACATTTATGTTTAAGTATAATACCTTTAGGTATATCTCACACTCACTATAGGCTAACTTGATTGAAAGCATAGCATGGTGTTAGGATGATACAAATGACTAACTTATGATTATAACATTTTGATGAGTCATTATAAGTATCATGATAGCAATAATAGACCAATCATGGGGAAAGCATATGTTTAATTCATAGACATATTGCCCAAAGATTATGATTTGATATTTCAAATTTTTTGTAAAACATTTCTTGTTTTATAAATTGCAAATTCATGTTTTAAAACAATTCAAGGCAAAACTAGGATTTCAAGTTGATAAAAACTTTAGTGGTTTTCAACATCTTTGAGGTTTTGCCAAACATTCAAAAATAGAATGAATTTTCATGAAAAAATATTTTTCACTGATAAAAGGACTTATAAGAAATATGTTTCCCAATTTTTATAATTTTTTGAATTTTCTAGAATTTTTAATGAATTTCTAAAATTCAGTCCGAAAATCAAAAATGGCTGAAAACTTGGTGCCAATCGACTGATGCTCTGATTCAGTCGACTGCTGGAACTATGCATGCACAAAGAAGCCTGATTTTTGGGTCTTTCAGTATATTTTGGTATTTTTTTTTCTTTCCCTAGACTTGATGACATGCTCATATAACTTATGTTAGATGTTTTTGATGGTGTTAAAGGGGGAGAAATGGTTAGGTTTAAGTTAATCATGCTAGCGGGAACTAGCATGTGTTAAGGGAGAGTTGCATGTATTAAGGGGGAGTTGATATCCATGTTTTACATGCTTTCCTTCCTAATGTTTTATGTTAATGTTTCACCTAACTTAAACATGGTTTCCACACATCAAAAAGGGGGAGATTGTTAGGGTAATCAACCCATTAATGATGTGTTTTGATGTGTGTAGCAAAGGTTTAAGTTAGGATGTTTGTGGATTTGATATGTGTGTTGAATTCGTGCAGGACTTAGTAATTCACACATGGATAGCTTGACAAAGCATTGGCAAGATCACCATCTCATGACTCGGTCCTTGAGTCAGTGAAGGACGACATTGCGAAGCTGTGTGCTTGGTGCATCCGAGGGATCACCGAACGAGGAGCATTGGAGTGAAGCCAAGGAAGAAGACTTCAGGGCGAGATGTGAAGGATGACATTGCGAAGCCGTGCACTTGGTGCATCCGAGGGACGTGGCCGAATGAAGAGAGCTTCAAGGTGAAGGACTCTAAGGGAGATGAGAGTGAGGGATTGTAACCCAGAACGGGGTAGCTCATAGGTGAACTTGGTCGAATGGCTAAGTCAAGTGTCAAATGCTTAACTAAAGGTTGGTTTGAGGCTTTACCCGACACCAGTCGACTGCTATAGATAGCAATCGACTGCTCTAGGTCGATTTGACTCGACCGGTATTCGACTGACCTGGTTTTGGTCAAACAGTCGACTGTCGACACCATCAGTCGACTGATCAGGGTGAATTCAGGCACATAAGATTGATCAGTTGAGTGATCGCTTTGATCAGTCGACTGATGGGAAGATCAGTCGACTGATGTGGGAGCCGTTAGTTAGAATCCAATGTGGATGAAGTTGTTGCGAGTCAACGGCTACAGCGACAGTTGACTGATGGTTTCATAAGTCGACTGCTAGGTGTCCAACGGGAAGAATGGCCTCTTCCCTATAAGAAGGGGCCTTGGATCACTTGGGGAGCCTAATGCTTCTTCTCTAAACATACTCCCAAGTGCCTAAACAAATTCTACTCCTCTTACTTGTTTTTATTTCGATTATATTGTAAGAGGGAGTGTTCTTGTAAAGAAAGGTTTACCTCCACCTTTCTTGGTACAAAGGAGAGAATAGTGAAGGTTTAGGCGTGATTCATCTGGAACGAATTGGGTCGTGGATTAGTGGCAAGGGTCGTGAACCACGTTATGCATTCTTGTTAGCATTGTTCTCTCCTTTACTTTGTGTTTTGTCTTAATCTTTTGTTAGCATTTGTTTTCTGTTGCGCTAACCTTAATTTGTAGATGACTAAGCGACCGAATTCCATCATCTACATAAAAGGGCTATTCACCCCCTCTAGCTGGCCACCGATCCTCCAACACAGTTGACTAAATGGATTCAAGTCGACTGAAGTCCAGTCGACTAGAGATGCATCAGTCGACTAGAGATGTATCAGTCGACTGGATATCTATTTGGCAGGATCAGCTGGTGATCAATCGGAGATCGTATGACGCATATGGAAAGGGCTTGAGTTGACTGAAGAGTTTGAGTCGACTGAAGAGCGAAATTTCTCGATGTGGAGTCGACTGAAGAGGATTCAGTTGACTGGAAGACAATGAATTCCATAACGATGAGCTGATGTGGAGTGGACTGGAAGGCATTCCAGTCGACTAGAAAAAGTTTATAAAAGTTGTGCTCGACCAGAACCAGTCATCGATCTCAATCAACGTTGAAGTGCTACTGAAATATTTGCTCGTCCACTAAATTTTCATTCCAAAACAAAGCGACCTTCCGACACACTACAACTACTTCTACAATCCCTTAGTGTCCGTATAAAGTCTTGTATTTCATTTTAATTTATTATTTCGCTTCTACACTTAATTTTAAGAAGAGTGGGTAGTGTGTTACCCTTCTTCGTCATTTATAAAAAGTGTAACCCTCTGAAGTCGAGAGTTCTCGAGTCGGAGGGTTTTTAGTGAATTGCCCATCAAGGTTGCTCACGGAAGAGCTACGGGCCTTGGAGTAGCAACCCAGTTAGGGTTGTGAACCAAGTAAATTGATGTGTCTAACTTGTTTAATTTTTGCTGCATATCCTATTTAGAAAAAATTATAAAATACAGATTCACCCCCCTCTCTCAGCTTACTCGATCCTACAATTGGTATTAGAGTAGGGGCACTCCGAGTTAGTAAAACCACCATCGTGAGAAATAGATTAGTTTGGATTAAATTAGAATAATTTTTATTGCATTAGAATAATTTTTATTGCATTAGGATAATTTTTATTACATTAGAATAATTTTTACTGCATTAGAATAATTTTTACTACATTAGAATAATTTTTATTGCATTAGGATAATTTTTATTGTATTAGGATAATTTTTATTGCATTAGGATAATTTTTATTGCATTAGAATAATTTTTATTGCATTAGAATAATTTTTTATAGCATTAGATTATTATTTTTATTAAATAATTTTCTACACATTAAAATATTTTTATGCACATTAAAATCATTTTCTGCACATTAAAATCATTTTTTGCAGATTAAAATATTTTTCTGCACATTAAAATCATTTTCTGCATATTAAAATAATTTTATGCACATTAAAATCATTTTCTGCACATTAAAATATTTTTTTTCACATTAAAATCATTTTATGTAAATTTAATTTAATTGAAAATATTTTTCTAAATATTAAAATAATTTCCTGCATATTAGATTTATTTCATTTAATTTAATTTTTTTTCCTTAGAAAATATTTCATTTATAATGTCACACTTAGAGGGATACAGTACCATTCACTCTCCTCTATTCAACCTAGAGGACTTTTCCTACTGAGAAAGGCGAATGGAGTGCTACCTGAAGACTGACCTAGAGGTCTGATTTTCAATTAGGAAAGGGTTCACAGCTCCGGCAGACGACTCGGGTGAGTTATTAGAATCGGAGAAATGCACCGTAGATATTCAAAAAAGAGCTCAAGTCGATTACAAGGCACTTAACACCTTGTAATGCAGACTTACCAAAGAAGAGCTCAATAGGGTAGGTCCATTCAAAAATTCTAAGGAATTATGAAAAAAATTAATTGAATTGCATGAGGGTACAAATGACACTAGAATAGCTAAACGGGACATGCTATTAAATAAATTATTTAATTGTAAAATGAACGAAAACGAAAACGCTAGTCAACTTCATACTAGGATTAAAGACATATTAAATGGATTGTATTTAATAGGACATCAAATAGAAAATAGGGATACAATTAGGTATACCCTTAAGGCATTTCCGAGAAATACCTTATGGGCATCGATTGTCGATGCCTATAAGGTATCTAGGGATCTCTCCATAATTAGGTTAGACGAACTATTTTGTGAACTTGAACTACACGAACAAGCTAACTCGGGTCAAACCGAGAATGGTATAGCTTTGATGGCAGGTTCAACAAAAAAGGAAAGAAAAGTGAAGAGTGAATCCGAAGATGAGTTGGAATCGGAAACAAATGGAGAAGAGGAGATTGTAAATATAGTAAGAAAGATGCTCAACCGGAGGAAGAGGTTTACGAAGAAAGATGCAAAAAAGGTGGTTGACAATAAGCTGAGACCCCGATCGAAAGTGATGTGTTACGAATGCAATGGAAAAGGACACTACAAGTTGGAGTGCACAAACTTAAAAAAGGAAGAAAAAATAAAAAAGGAAAAGAAGAAGAAGGCGCTTAAGGCGACATGGGATGAGTCGTCATCGGAGGAGTCAGACGCGGAAGAGACGAAGAGAAGCTTCATCGCATTTATGGCCGAATCGAGACCCGGAGCTGAGTCAAGTTCCGAGTATGAGTCTGATTCCAAGTCCGAGAGAAGCCATAGATCTGTATCCATTTTCGAAGGTTCAAATGAGGTAACTTCTCCATTAGAAGATAAATTATATAATATTATTGCATGTTTAGGTAGGAAGTTATTTAAGTCCGAGAATCGAGTCGATTCACTACTTAAGAAAGTCCAAGTACTTAAGGAGCAAGTCAACTCGAAGACTTCGACTTGCCAAATTAAGGATAGAGACTCATCTCAAGTTGTAAAGCTTGAGGAAGAGAACTCAGTCCTAAACAGGCAAGTAGAAGACCTAACTTGATTGTTGGAAAAGTTCACTTTGGGTTTCAAGTATCTCAATATGATGCTTGGATCTCAGCGAGTTGTGTACAACAGATCCGGACTGGGTATAAGGCTAAGTCCACCTATAAATCATACATGTCATTACTTAGTTGAAATGCTAAGAATCGAGTCCAAGCATGAGTTCCTAAGTCTAGCTTAGTCAACAAATTTTGACCATTGTTGGTGCAGGGGCACTAGTTAATCGAACCTAGGTTTTTATTATGGCAAAGATCCAAAGTTAAGGCCATATTGTTATCTCATGAGCTGAATTAAGTGTGAAGGAAATGGTTAAGCTAAGCTAAAGGTCAGCGACACCCAGAGAATCCTGAGTCGGGAAACCATGGTGGTCGGGAGACACCGGGGGAACTTCGTGGGAGTCAAAGAACCTAGGTGGAAGACCGGAAGTAAAGCGACAGGTGGTAAAGGACCAGAGGTAAGCTCATGTGAGTGAAAGATGGTAAGGTCGTGTCCTCTGTACGGGGATGACCATAGGCGGTGATCCGACTAAGACTTCCTGTGGAAGGTCTAGGTTGAGATCGGACGGTTAGAAACCGTTGCATTTACCATTTTCTGTGCTATCCTCTTACTGCAAGGAAGTGGCCAGCCGACAATGACTATTATTGGTCATTAGGCCGACCGATGATGCACATCACCGACGATGATGGCGATCAATCGACCTTTGTGCTAGGTCAAAATGGATAATATTTGACATGACCACTTCGCGATAAAATATGGTACCACCTCGTGATCAATTCTAAAAGATGAGGAGACTTATTCCAAGGCAAAATTCTATAAAAGGAGGGAAGGATTCCAATCCAAATATCAATCAAGATTATTCTTAAGTGCTCCTACAACGCCAAAGCTCCAACATTGTCATAACGCCTACGCGATGCCAAGCTTTCGTCTTCTTGGTCAGGAGCAACAGCAAGTAATATCTTTGGTTATTGTATTCTTTGTTTTAATCGTAACGAGGTGAGGTAGGCTTGTTGCCTCATCCTCGTACTTCTGGTTTTGTGATCGTTATCTCCTACCTCCAATGAGGATGAGATTTTATAGTGGATTTCCCCTTCGTACGCGATCAAGGATCGCAGGGCCTTGGAGTAGCAACCGGTGGGTTGTGAACCAAGTAAAAATAAACTTGTCTTTTTATTTTTTTCGTTGTGCTTGCTCGTGTATCGAATGAACGAAACGAAAAATTTTACGCTCGCTTTTCACCCCCCCCCCCCCCCGCCCCCTCTAGCGATGCTTCTCGATCCAACAACCAAATCCATTTTGGGTTCCCAAGAGTCAATTTCACTTAGTGAACAAAACTCAAACTAGTTACCATTTAGGGGGAGCTAACACCTTGCTTGTTTCCTTGTTTAGTTAAACACTTGCATGTTTTAGTTTATTTTACTTGTTTTAGTTAAACACTTGCATGTTTTAGTTTACTTTACTTGCTTAATTTAGAACGGACTAGATAGGAAACAAAGTAGTTTAAACTTGAACAACCTAGTACTAAGACAAGTGAACTGATAGTAAGTTAGGGAAGATCTTCAAATTTCATGCCTAGGAAGTGGTCGTTGCTCCGATAAACAAGAAGGCCATGTGCCTCGCCACGACCTAGTGCACTAAGTCGAGTGGAACTGACCGAAGCTAACTCACTAAGTCTTTAACTAGTTAAACCAAGCCTTAGTCTAAAGTGAATCAAGTACTTGATTCCTTTATTGACTTTGTCTAGGAAGTGGTCATTGCTCCGATAACCAAGAAGGTCATGTGCCTCGCCACGACCTAGAAGTCAATACTGGAAAAATCTACTTGACTAGCTCAAATCAAGCTTGAATCTAACACAAGTCTAAACACTTTGAAACTACTCATTAAATTTAATTAAGATAAAACAAATATTCATCTCACAAAACCCATAGGGATAAGTATATTGAAAACCTAACTTGGGTGAGATGATTTTGAACTTAATTGAGTTTAATTTATCTTAATTCAATCTAATAAACTTAATAAATTTACCCTAACAACTTACCTTAATTTAAACTCAATTTATTAAACTAATATACCTGAATAAACAGATTTATTTAACTTAAGAAACTAATTAATAATATGGTTTGAATTTAATTAAACCAAATTTAGCAAATCTATTTAACAAAACTTAATCACCAAATTAGTTAACCTACTAAATTTAATAATCTAAATCAAAAAGTTAATTAAATAAGAATAATTAAGTAAATAAATAAATTTAACCTTAAATTTTTCATAAATCGAATTAAACAACCGAAAATCAAACATCCTCGAATTCAGTCGACTGAATTGTGTTCAATCGAATCAATAAGAGTCGACTAAATCAAAATCAGTTGCCTCCGAGTATCGGGAAGGTAAAATGCAACTTTAGTCGACTGAAGTAAATTTCAGTCGATTGAAATGAATCGGTAGATAAAGTATAGGCGGCAAAGTAAATGGTAAAATTTATTACAGTCGACTGAAACATGTTCAGTCGACTCATATTCAGGCGACTGGAATGTTTTCAGTCGATTGAATCCAGTCTATAAGAACAACGCTGAGCCATGCCAAATTCATTCACAATAGGTAAAATTTCACTGCAGAAACCCTAATTCTAGTCTTCCGAAATGCTTTGGTCGTTATTTTCTTTAATATCATTCAAAATACTGAGGTAATAACTCTTAAACTTCAATTTCAATTATTTTCATTAAATATTTAATATTTGTAATTCAATTAGGGTTAAAAGGAGAGCCATTAAGATTGAGTCATCTACTCCATGCATGGATATTAGGTTCCCCACTAAGGGGCATAGGATTAGATTTGAGAGCACCACTTACATTCCTATGCCTACTAGGTACATTAGTAGATCATACTTTAGAAATGCATGCATGCTTAGTATGGAGGTCATCACACACTATGGATTAGAAAAACTTGTTTATTGTAAAAACTCCATTAACATAGACATATGTGCGGAGTTTTTCAATAAATTTAATAAAATTGATGATCTTTCATATTCGACTAGGGTGCATGGAAAGGACTTTGTTTTTTCCCTCACCATGTTGAGAGAACATTTAGGACTTATGCATTTGACATGCCTTGTTGCATGTTTTCCATCCACAGAATTATCGTACGGTGACCCCTATTCTCATATTACATTAGATAGAATACATATGCATCTTTTTGGTGAAGAAAGAACTCCGTGTGTGAGTATCTTTAGTTCTACTAGACTCGGAGTACAGGACTACGCCATGTATCGAGTTATAGTGAACTGCATTTTGCCACTCACCACTAGGGACATCGCTATGATGCATCCTTATCATTCATTTTTACTTTATGCACTTAGTCATAGATTAGATTTAGACATCAGCCTATAGATGTTCCATTCCATCATTTATCATTCTAAGTCAGTTACTAGCATGAAGACACATTTGCCTTACTGCCATGTCATTACATCTCTCTTAGCTGCATTAGCGTTTGATGTTACCACAGGTAACATCAAACGGCTTACTGAGTATGACATGATAGGGTCTAGGCAGTTTGATTTAGCAAAAATAGGTCTAGACGAAAATAATATCCTTGCATGGAAGAGAGATGACCCTCAGCCTCAGCCCTAGCCTAACCCGGAGCAGGAGCACGAGCCAGAGATCGACCCCAACCACCACTCAGAGTCCGAGCATCAGGAAGCCCTAGGATTTGATAGTTTGTCACCATTTCTTGGGATTCCATCACCTCCGACCATAGCAGAGAGACTATCTAGGTTAGCATCAGGAGCAGTAGCATCTTGAGATGATGTAGATCTTGCAAGCACAGAGAGAGGACCATTGAGAGATGATGGAGCTTCTTAGGTCATGGGGCATGGGTCCTTCTCATCCTTCATCTACTGTTTAGGATTGTTATGATACTTAAACTTAATAATTTTTTTTTCTGTGAATTATATTATGCTTGGTAGATTATAAATTTTTTATGCTTGTCATTCAGAATTATTTTGAAAAGTAATATTATATTTTTTTAAAAAAATTGAAAATTAATCTAGATTAGATCAATCTAGACTTCATGATCCAATAGATCTAGGTACCATTCGCATCTCACAAACACCTAGGATTACCTATTTGTGTATTGAGCCACGATGATGGGTGTGAGATGTTAGGACTGCACTCCTGGTTCTAGATGTAGATCAAGTGCATCAACATGAACTAAAACGGGGTTTACTAGAGCAAATTGATCACTTCGGTGACTAACTCTAATTCAAAGCTTGATGATTAAATTCTATATCATTTGAGCTAGTAAAGAGTTGGACATTTACTTTAAGGACAATTTTTAGATGTGTACTTTCAATATTTAAATTTAATATTTAGGAATTCATGCTTGGACTTATTCCCTATCACTTTTGCGTTAAAGTTTTTAAAAATATTGAAAATTTTATATAATTCAGGGGGGAGTTTTTGAAAAATTTAAAAATTTTAAATTTTCTTTTGAATAATTCAGGGGGAGTTTTTGAAAAATTTGAAAATTAAAAAAAAAATTGAATAATTCAGGGGGAGTTTAAAAAAAAAGATTTGAAAATTTTGAAAATTTTAAAATTTTTTGAATTATTCAGGGGGAGTTTTTGAAATATTTGAAAATTTTGAAAAATATAAATATTATTCAGGGAGTGTTAAAAAGTTACAAATTTTTAAGTTTGAAAATTTTTATAGTTTGACAATTTTTGAAGTTAAAAATATTGTTGAAAAGCTTAAAGTAAATCAAATTTCAAAGTTTTTTTTTAGTTTGATAATTTGTCATGTTTGTGAAACCTTAACTCTCCACTACATTATGTTGGCGTATTTTTAACTTAATCCTTATTTTGATGTATGCCAAAGGGGGAGAGAAGAGATATAAAGTTAAGTGGATGCAAAAATTTGATAAAGACCTATGCGTCTCATACATGGTTAAATTTATGCATTACAAAAATTGTTAGTTCATATTTTATACATGTCAAAATATGGAGATTGGTATTTGATTCTCCTAACTTTAACTGATGTGTTATCATACATCAAAAAGGGGGAGATTGTTAATGCAGTGAGCATCACTCTTTAGTTTTAATGTATGAACCATAGTTAAGAGTTAAGATCATTTGTGATCTAATATAAGTGTTAAGTGTGCAGACTTAACAGGAAGTCCTAGTAGGTCATGTTGACTGAATACTAGGCACGTATCTTGATAGATCAAGAGGACCGGACTGTCACGCCTCGAGAGTATGCCGAGTAGCAAACGGACGACACCTCCCCTGTACATGACAACATATCTTGTTTATACAAGCTTTTCGGCCACAACAACAATAACATATACAAATGTAAACATAACAACATAACAAAGCACCATGGAACTAACACAACTACAAAACAAACCACACACCATGCATACCGGTATGACTAACAACAAATTAAGAAAACGTCGTAACAAAACCAGAAAGAACGGTACAACAATAGCAGTGTCCAACACTACAAATCATCATATAAAATCAAATTCATAATGAAACACCTATAATAAACCCAAAAGCTCGGACCCTCAGAGTTGAGATGAGACGATGCCAGCCAGCGATGCTCCAAGCCGTCATGAAGACTTCTACCTGTTACTTGGGCGACAGAAAAACCCAGGGACTGTGGTGGTGAGTATAACTCAGCGGTAATATGAGAGAACATGTATATATCAAATATCACATGTAATTCAACAATATAACCTACAGGTACATCAGGTATACACCAGTATAGTATATAAATACATGCGTATACTCCCTAAACAAAATGAACAGCGTAAAGTGTAGACATACCTGAAAGTATGCTACGCTACATATATCCAACCTGAGCATATATCCACAATATACATCATGAAGAGTAATACTACCTCATACTATATCATGATACTTGTCAAAGGTATCAAATAGACCGACCAACAAGTATACAGATATCCGACACCCAACCATCTAGAAAATGTAATAGCATGTATGAATATGTACAAACAAATGCAGCAAGCATAGTACAAACAAATGCAACATCATAGTAAGCATACATATAGACTGCATCTATATATATACTAATCACAATCATCCATATATATATATATATATATATATATATATATATATATATATATATATATGTATGCAACATCATAGTAAGCATACATATAGACTGCATCTATATATATACTAATCACAATCATCCATATATATATATATATATATACATACATACATGCATATATGTATATATAGGGCAATATGCAAGATGCCATAAGACACGACAATGCAGCATGCATGGTCATGCTTGTGCACCCCTACTCACTACCACGACCCCAGTGTGGCATAGGTGGCATGACATGATAACTGTCCCAACTCAACACCAACCACTGCTCTTGAGTAGTCGAGTGGGCAGTATGAACAAGTAGCATATAAGCGTAAAGAGCTAGCTACACAATGGGGGTCCCTACTGCTGGCCACTCCGACTAACACTACTCATGAGTGGTGGAGTGTCACGCACCCAGGACAACTGCATGCAACTCCAACTACCACCGTCTATAGTGGTAGAGTGCGACATGACAAATGCTCTGCCCTCACACTAGTTACTTCTCCATGAGTAACCTGGGAGGCAGGATGACTGACGACCCTCTCAACCACCAGGGAGACCATGTCGCCAACATGCATGCAAATGACATGAATGCATAGTCACTCATATAGACATCCACCACAGACTCTCTGTTCTACAGAGAGTCATACCAATCTGATCGATACACTCTCTATCCTGCAGAGAGTCATACTCAACTGGTCATAACAAGCTAGGACCACCGGTCCATAGTGACACACTATTCATAATTCACATGACCATTTACACAACACATGATCAGTAGTAAATATGCAATATAAGGGTATAGGAATCAATCCTATGTTCAGGGCATTACCTACCCACGGATTACCTTTTACCAAATTTACAAATCAGGTCATCATCCGTACTCCACTATTTACACATAACTAAGCATTTATAGGTTTACTTACATCACATCTATAACTCCTAATCATAATGAAGGGAAAATGTGATAACAACAATATAGCATATAAGGCCAAAGACAAAGTATAAAGCACAAGAATAAATAAGAGTGGAGTCAAGGTAATATGATCATATATCTAAATCTGCTAGCATCAACAACTACCTGACCAAGGTAGGAAATTACCCACATTTTATATTGCTTGTAATAACAATATCTTCATGATCGCTGTCTTGTCTCGTATCCATGTCTTGCACATATTAAACATTATGATTAAGTGCAAGTATACGACGAATAATCGAATCGAATCCTACATCGACTTCGTATCCACATCAACTAGATTGATCTAGTTATCCAATTAACCTAATCAATCTTCCACATTAATCCCTATCAACCATTAGATCAATTAGCAACTTATTATGCATTTATAAATACCCATATCTGAACTTACCCTTCCTTATCCACACTTGCACAACTTCAACTAATCTTAACACTCAACACATCTTCCTCAGCTTCACTACAAACGCAACAGAACACCATAACTCTCACAACCCACACAACTCATTTACAACTCAATTCACAACCATACAACTCCTCCCCAACCCACACACAACTATTCACAACTTCCTGCAGTCGTTCACAGCCGACCAAACTTTCAACTCACAACCCCACAACTAGCACTCCTTCCTCACAGCCGAGCAACATCCCAATTACGGTGGTACAACCGACATCAAACCCAATCACAACTATTACAACAACACAACAACCCCATCTCACTCAGACCTTCATCGGTAGGACACCCCACTGCACAGCCCCCCTTTGAGACCCAAAATCGACACCAATTACAACCTTTGGCAGCAAAGAAAGGGAGCAACCGAGAGGTATACCTGAGGTTGCAGATCCACCGGCGACAATCCTCCCCAATCTCTGTTCACCGAAGCAATTGGCGCCCACGAACCCACTGCCCAACACAGGCCCATGGTCAACCAAGGAAGATCACCACAAGCGTTAATTTCTTCCAAAATAAGGAGAGATTCGGCTTACCTAGCTCCCTCAAAAATAGGGCAGAGGCGACTCCCAATCAAGCAGCAACGAAGCTGTTGCCGATCCCCCTTCTCTATATGAGCACTCGACTGGATCACGCTCGGTAGAGATGTTGAACTATCCGAGCCATAAAAACCACTTTTTGCATTGCGGACACCTTGGAAGTCGGCCACGGATCTGTGCGAAGATTAAACAAAATACAATACATGTATATGTTTAGAAAACCTAGATCTACCTTAGATCTACATGAAAAGAGAATTACCCTTGTAGCGACACCCTTCGCTTATCCCGCTCGTCCAAACGTTTTGTCGGATCTCATAGATTGTCAAGTGTACACTTCTCTACACGTATCCACACGGACAATAGGTGGATAAAACCACCTTGAGTGTGCTAGCACTCTTGGAGGTCACGGCAAGGAGGATGAGGGAGAGAGATAGAGAGGAGAGGAGGAAGAAGATGAAGTTAATTCTCTCCAATTAACGACTAACTCATGCATAAGTTGGCAGACCACATTAAGGAGATTTAAACCATGTAATACCAAGAGCCATGGCTCTTGGTCTCCCTCATGAGGTGGCACACCATGATGTGTTTATGATGATATGAAATATCATCATTGGTCGGCCCCTTGCCAAGACACCATGATGTGGCATTTGGTCAAGTCAAACTTGACCCTTCATCTTTCCTCTCAAGACAAGTCAAACTTGACCTTGTTGGATCGAGAAGTGTCGCTAGAGGGGGGGTGAATAGCCATCGTAAATCTTTTCATCGTTTCGTTCGAGTAGACAATTAAACGCAGAGGAAAATAAAGAGACACGTTTATTTTACTTGGTTCACAACCCAGCAGTTGCTACTCCAAGGCCCTATCGGTCCTAGACCGCGTACGGAGGGCAAAGCACTAAAATGTCTCCTCCTCGTTGGAGGTAGGAGACAACAATCACAAAACCGAATGTACGAGGATGAGGCAACAAGCCTACCTCACCTCGTTACGAATAAAAACAATGAATACAATATCAAAATATATTACTAGATGTTGTTGCTAACGAAGAAGATCTGAACTTGTTGTCGTGTCGGCGTTATGACGGTGTTGGAGCGTTGGCGTTGTAGGAGCACTTGATGAATAAACTTGATGATATTTGGAGTTGGAATCCACCCCTCCTTTTATAGATTTTGGCCTCTGAATTTGTCTCCTCTTTTTTCGGAACAGATCACGAAGTTGTATAATTTTTATCGCTAAGTGGCCGCGTCAAACCTTATCTGTTTTAACCTAGCGCAAAGGCTGATTCATCGTCATCAGTCGACTGATGAGCATCAGTCGACTGCCCAATGTCCAGCAATCGACTGCCAGCCTGGCCACTTCCCTGCAGTAAGAGGTTAGCTCGGAAAATGATAAATGCGACAGTTTCTAACCATCCGATCTCGACCTAGACCTTCCACAGGAAGTCTTAGTCAGATCATCGCCTACGGTCATCCCCGTAAAGAGGACATGACCTTACAATCTCTCACTCACACGAGCTTTCCTCGATACTTACCTTGTAGCTCTCACTTCCGGCCTTCCACTCGATTCCTTCGGCTCCCTCTGAAGTCACTCGAGTGTCGCCCGACCACCGTGGCTTCCTCCGGGTGTCGCTAGCCTTCAGCTCCAGCTTTAGTACTTTTCTGCACACTCGACTTAGCTCATGAGATAACGATGTAAACTTAACTTTGTGTCTTTTCCATAATCAAAATACAGGTTCGATTATCTAGTGCCCCTGCACCAACAAACCTCTTATCTCCCATGGTTGATCAAATCCAACCATTTGATTCAAGTCAATTTAATTTAATGAATCTCTATTCATTAGTTTAAATTGATTCAATGAATCAAATCTAAATTAGACTCATTCAACACTTGAATCAAATTGAGTCCAACTCAATTAGTCTAATTTAGATTACTCTTAATCCAATTTGGTTCATCACATGAACCTAATCCTCTTGGTTCATCATATGAACCTAGTCTCCATCTAATTGCCCTTCATGTGTGACCCTATAGGTTCTTGTAATGTTGACAATGTTTCTAAACCAATTTAGAAACATAAGCAATGAGCGGTATATAGCAACACATCATTGCTACCCAAATTACAACAATGTTGAGATCCAACATCACCTTTGTGACTACTAATTATTACTCTCACAATATATGACAATGTCCCTCTATCCATGACATCTAGATTGACTAATTGAGGAATAGACCGTGTCATCCTCTGTATAATCTATATCTTGAACTCTAAGTAGACTCACTCTAATCAAATGAGCTCAATATCTCATATTGACTCATTTGGGCATGGTCATGCACTCAGTGGTCGCACTCTATCAAGAATCATGATGTCACTCCCATCATATAGGAGGGATAGATCTCATCTACATCACTCACATCCCTCCGCATAATTTGTTACATACCCAGTAATTGCCTTTATAGTCCACCCATTTACGGGTGACGTTTGACGAAGCCAAAGTGTGCAACTCCTTATGTAGGGAACCATGGTGACTTTAGGTCCAAGGACTAATAGTCATACTAATAGTCACATGAGAAAGTATATAACACTCATATAACGATCCATGATACTTTCTCATGGTGGGTCATTTAGTATAGATTCTCCAATGCATACTCATGTGTCAACTTGATATCTCATATCCATGAATTGTGAGATCAAGTCATCGATTTGACCTACATGCTAGTCTCATCGCATTAATATTGTCCCTGAATATTAATACTTGACTAGGAATGATTAAGAGTAGTATTCTCTATATCATCTCATTATCGATTCAACAAATCGATTGATATAGATAAGAACCTTCTACTCAAGGACGCTATTATACTTAGTTATTTGGCACCAATACAAGTAAGTATAATAACCATAAAGAAATGCCTTTATATATATATAGGAATATGATACAACAATCATCACATGATTGGCTCTAGGGCTTTCACTAACAATCTCCCACTAGCACTAGTGCCAATCACTGTAGTATCTAATACCCATTGACCTAGTGTGACCATCATGCTTTTTCTATGCCAAAGCCTTGGTCAAGGGATCTGCGACGTTAGCCTCTGTGGGTACTTTACAAATCTTCACATCTCCTCTATCGATAATCTCTCGAATGAGATGGAAGCGCTGTAGTATGTGTTTGGTCCACTGGTGTGTGTGAGGTTCCTTAGCCTGCGCAATCGATCCATTGTTGTCACAATAGAGCTCTATGGGATCTGCTATGCTAGGAACCACCCCAAGCTCAGTAATGAACTTGTGGATCCAAACTGCTTCCTTTGTTGCATCTGATGCAGCAATATACTCAACCTCTATTGTAGAATCAACAACTGTATCCTGCTTCGAACTCTTCCAGCTCACAGCGCCACTATTCAAGCAAAATATGAACCCTGACTGTGATCTATAATCATCTTTGTCAGTTTGGAAGCTGACATCACTATAACCCTTTACATCTAGTTCCCCATCGCCTCCAAATATCAAGAAATATTCTTTAGTCATTCTTAAGTACTTAAGAATATTCTTGACTGTTATCCAGTGACGCTCACCTGGATCTGATTAGTATCTACTCGTCATGCTCAAAGCATATGAGACATCAAGACGAGTAGATAGCATGACATACATGATAGATCCTATGACAGATATATAAGGGATCTTATCCATGTGGTCTCTCTCCTCTCTAGAAGAGGGACTTTGAGTCTTCAAAAGACTCACACCATGTGACATCGGCAGAAGTCCCTTCTTAGAATTCTGCATGAAAAATCATAGTAATTCCATGTCAATATATGTACTCTGACTTAGGTTGAGCAATCTCTTAGATCTATCTCTATAGATTTTGATGCCTAGAATATAGGCTGCTTCACCTAAGTCCTTCATTGAGAAACACTTCCCCAGCCAAGTCTTCATAGACTGTAGCGAAGGGATGTCATTCCTAATGAGTAGTATGTCATCCACATATAATACAAGGAATATAACTGTGTTCCCATTAACCCTTTTGTAGACACAGGGTTCATCTTCATTCTTGATGAAACCAAACTATTTGATCGCATCATCGAATCAAAGATTCTAGCTCTGAGAAGGTTTAATCATAGTCAATACCATGAATTTGCTTGAAACCTTTAGCTACCAATCTACCCTTATAGGTATGCGTAAGTCCATCCATATCAGTCTTTCTCTTAAAGACCCACTTACACCCAATGGGGTTGACGCCTTCAGGTGGATCAACCAAAGTCCATACTTGGTTGGTGTACATGGATTCCATCTCGGATCTCATGGCCTCTAGCCATTTCTCAAAATCCGAGCTCATCACAGCTTCCTGATAAGAGGTAGGCTCATTCTCAATAAGCATAATGTCATCATGGTCAGACAAGAGAAATGAGTATCTCTCAGGCTGATGACGTACCCTATCAAACCTGCGAAGAAGTAGGTCTACCTGAACAGGTTGTTGTTCCATAACTCTTTGTGCAACAATCTCATCATCCACAACACTTTGTGGTTCCTATTCAACCTTCATCAAGGCCTCAGTGCTATGGTCCTTATCTTGAATTTCTTTAAGATCGAACGTACTCCCACTAGTTTTTCTAGAAACAAAATCTCTTTCTAGAAATACCCCAATCTTTGCTACAAACATTTTGTGCTGACTGGGAATGTAGAAGTAATATCTCTTTGTTTCCTTGGAATATCCAACAAAATAGCACTTATCGGATTTGGGTCCCAGTTTATCTGAGACTTGGCGTCGAACGTAAGCCTCACAACCCCAAATCCTCATGAAAGACATCTTGGGATTTTTCCTTGTCCATATTATATATAGTGTCTTTATCACAGCTTTGGATGGAACACGGTTAAGTGTGAAGGTTGATGTGTCTAGAGCATATCCCTAAAAGAATATAGGAAGATCTGTATGAATCATCATAGATCGTACCATATCTAATAGGGTACGATTTCTCCTTTCGGATACACCATTCCACTGTGGTGTTCCAGGAGGAGTGAGTTGGGATAGAATCTCACACTTAGCTAGATAGTCACGAAACTCATGGCTAAGGTATTCACTACCTTGATCTGATTGAACTATCTTAATACTCTTGCCAAGTTGATTTTGCACTTCATTCTTAAATTCTTTGAACTTTTCAAAGGATTATGACTTATGTGTCATCAGATACACATAACCATATCTACTAAAGTCATCAGTAAATGTAATGAAGTACCTATAACAGCAACATTGAAAAGGCCACATACATCACTATGTATAAGTCCTAACAAGTCTGTTGCTCTTTCGCTATGTCCACTAAAGGGAGTCTTGGTCATCTTGCCTAGAAGGCAAGACTCGCATGTCTCATATGATTCAAAATCAAATGAGTCCAGCAACCCATCCTTATGGAGCTGGGATAAGCGACTATCATTTATGTGACCTAAGCGACAATGCCAGAGATAGGTTTGGTTCAACTCATTTGACTTGAACCTTTTGGTACTTATGTTATAGATGGGGTTCTCTAAGTCTAGAATGTATAGTCCATTCATCAAAGGTGAACTACAATAGAACATATCATTTAAATAAACTGAACAACATTTGTTCTTTATTATAAATGAAAAGCCTTTTTTGTCTAAACAAGAAACTGAAATTATGTTCATCGTAAGAGCAGGCACATAACAACATTCATCTAATTCTAGTACAAGCCCAGAGGGCAGAGATAGAAAATAAGTCCCTACAGCAACAACAACAACCCTTGCTCCATTGCCTACTCATAGGTCTACCTCGCCCTTCGTCAATGCTCTGATATTTCTCAGCGCCTGCACATTAGTACAAATGTGAGAAGCACATCCGGTATCAAATACCCAAGATGAAGAAATAGATAGATTGACTTCTATAACATATATACCTGAAGTATAAGTCTCACTCTTCTTCTTAAGATCTTCCAGGTATGCTTTGCAGTTACGCTTCCAGTGTCCAGCTTCCTTACAGTTGAAGCAAGTCCCTTCCTTAGCCACCCCTCCTTTCGGTTTCAGTGCCTTGCCTTTGCCCTTGGCTTGGGACTTTCCCTTACCTTTAGGCTTGCCCTTGCCTTTCTTCTTTTGCACCATCAAAATGGAGTCGGGCTTTACCTTCTTAAGGTTGAGCTCAGCAGTTCTCAACATGCTAAGCATCTCAGGCAGTGGCTTATCAATTTCATTCATGTTGTAATTCATGACAAATTGATTATAGCTTTTTGGCAAGGATTGCAAGATCAAGTCAGTGGCTAGTTCTTGGCCAAGTGGGAATCCCAACCTCTGTAGGTTCTCTATGTATCCAATCATCTTGAGTACATATGGACCTATGGGAGTCCCATCTTGCATCTTGCACTAAAACAATGCCTTAGAGATCTCGTATCTCTCGTGCCTTGCTTGTCCTTGATACAGTTGACAAAGATGTTCACCCATATCAAAAGCATTCATGAACTCGTGTTGCTTCTGAAGCTCTGAGTTCATGGTCGCGAGCATGAGGCATGACACATCTAATGCATCATCTTGATGCTTCTTGTAAGCATCTCGGTCTGCTCGCGAGGCAGTTGCAGGAGGTGCTTCTGGAATGGGCTGCTCCAGGATGTACAGTTTTCTTTCTTGTGTGAGAACAATTCTCAGATTCCTATACTAGTCCAGGAAATTAGTTCCATTGAGCTTGTCCTTCTTAAGGAAAGAACGTAGGGAGAGAGTGTTCATGTTTGATGACATGACAATTTACAACATAAATAATGCAGAAAGTAAATATCATATTTCATTTATCATTTAATTAGGCCTTTAATTAAATGATGCTCCCACTGAATTATAGGACTTTTGTAGAATCGAGTCATGGATGTGGTCAAACCACATTACTAGATTCATACAAACTAACTATAATTCTCACGGGACAAGATCCATATCATACTACGCCTTGAGTTAGCTTTGGCTAAATCACCCAAGACTTAGTATGATCGGTAGGTAACAAATTACCAATTACATCTCTATGCAACTCTTGTTTATAGGATCAAGATCCACATTTACAAAAGAACTTGAGTTAGCTTTGGCTAAATCGCCCAAGATTTAGTGTAAATGTAATCTTATCCTATCTTTCCAACTGTTGAAATATGCCTATAGTTTTACCCGATCCAATTGAGTTAACTAGTTTCACTCAATCTAATTGAGCTTATTCTCACCCAAGCTTTGATAGGCGGGACCAAGATTGTCCCTCCGCACCCTACCAAGATAATATGCGTTGCTCTGCTTTGGCAGATTCAACAACAACAAATGATCGAGGTAGTGATGGGTATCAAAACTTGGTAGGCATTTCGAGTTGACTCGATTTAGATCTAATATAATCGTGAATGTGTATCATATATGCATTAAGGCATTAATAACCCTATACTAACATGCATCACATACATACAAGAAAAATATACTAGCATGGATCATATACATACAAGCAAAAACATACTAGCATGCATCATATATATATATATATATATATATATATATATATATATATATATATATATTATTTAATTAATTTGTGATGAGGTCATAACCCTACTACAATATTCTCAAGCCAATGAGAAGATCGGACGGTCAACCTAGGGTTAGCGGCTTCTCCAAGTGCCTCCTTTGACCACCATGTGTCGTCGGCACCCTCCTCGTAACTCCGTCTACAAGTGGATCTTCCACCGCTTCATTTTGTACATTATAAACATGAAACTCGAGTTACATTCGAGTCTAAAATCTATTTACAATAGGAATATAAAAAGGAGAGGCACGACGCACAGGTCGCATATCATATATAACATGTACAACACAAAAACAGTGTGCAAGCCGTATTATGAATTACAACACATTTTATCCAATCACATTGGGGTTCTTAAGCCATGACCATCACAATATCATAAATAATTCTAAATTATGTATTTTACATAAATTTTTATAATTTTCCTATTTTTTTTAATTTTATGAGTCACATCTCCGCAACGGTCCCGCTAAGCGATTTTCGGGAGCGAACACGGGACAATGCCCCTTGCGGGGTTAGGGGCAGCGCCCCTACTCATAAAATGAATCTCGTGAGTGTCCCATCTTGATCTTACAGTGCCTTAAGTCTCTTTCCCAAAAGACTAAAGCGAGACTTCGCCGTTTCGGAGAGTTTTTCTCGGTGGTTGAAGCCTACAAGTGTCCAAACACTTGTTGCTTCGACTCTTGGAGAAAAATACTCACAAAAATCTATAAAATTAGGATAATTATAGAAACTTACAGATCTGTAAATTTTCTTATCTAATATAAAAATTACAAAACCAAACACGTACATGCTTCGCACGTGGCTTTGATACCACTGTTGGACTATCCGAGTCGCAAAAACCGCTTTTTGCATTGCGGAAACCTCGGAAGTCGGCCACAGATCCATACGAATATTAATAAAAATATAATACATGTACATGTTTAGAAAACCTAGATCTACCTTAGATCTACATGATAAGAGCATTACCCTTGTAGCGACGCCTTTCGCTTATCCCGCTCGTCCAAACAGTTTGTCGGATCTCGTAGAGTGTCAAGTGTACCCTTCTCTACACGTATCCACATGGATAATAGGTGGAGAAAACCACCTTGAGTGCGCTAGCACTCTTGGAGGTCATGGCAAGGAGGATGAGGGAGAGAGTTAGAGAGGAGAGGAGGAAGAAGATGAAGTTAATTCCCTTTAATTAACCACTAACTCATGAATAAGTTGGTCGACCACATTAAGGAGATTTAAACCATGTAATACCAAGAGCCATGGCTCTTGGTCTCCCTCATGAGGTGGCACACCATGATGTGTCCATGATGATGTGGAACATCATCATTGGCCGACCCCATGCCAAGTCACCATGATGTGCCATTTGGTCAAGTCAAACATGACCCTTCATCTTCCCTCTTAAGTCAAGTCAAACTTGACCTCTTATCTCCCATGGTTGATCAAATCCAACCATTCGATTCAAGTCAATTTAATGCAATGAATCTCTATTCATTAGTTTAAATTGACTCAATGAATCAAATATAAATTAGACTCATTCAACACTTGAATCAAATTGAGTCTAACTCAATTAGTCTAATTTGGATTACTTTTAATCCAATTTGGTTCATCAAATGAACCAAATCCTCTTGGTCCATCATATGAACCTAATCTACATCTAATTGCCCTTCGTGTGTGACCCTATAGGATCTTGTAACATTGGCAATATTCCTAAACCGATTTAGAAACATAAGCAATGAGCGGTATCTAGCAACACATCATTGCTACCCAAGTTACAAGAATGTTGAGATCCAATATCACCTTTGTGACTACTAATTGTGACTCTCATAATATGTGACAATGTCCCTCTATCCATGACATCTAGATTGACTAATTGAGACATAGACCGTGTCATTCTCTGTACAATCTATATCTCGAACTCCAAGTAGGATCACTCTAATCAAATGAGCTTAATATCTCATATTGACTCATTTGGGCATGGCCATGCACATAGTGGTCTCACTCTATCAAGAATCATGATGTCACTCCCATCATATAGAAGGGATAGATCTCATCTACATCACTCACATCCCTCCGTATAATTTGTTACATACCCAGTAATCTCCTTTATAGTCCACCCTTTTACGGGTGACATTTGACGAAGCCAAAGTGTGCAACTCCTTATGTAGGGAACCATGGTGACTTCAGGTCCAAGGACTAATAGTCATACTAATAGTCACATGAGAAAGTATATGACACTCATATAACGATCCATGGTACTTTCTCATGGAGGGTCATTCAATATACATTCTCTAATGCATACCCATGTGTCAACTTGATATCTCATATCCATGACTTGTGAGATCTAGTCATCGAGTTAACCTACATGCTATTCTCATCGCATTAATATTGTCCCTGAATATTAATACTTGACTAGGATTGATTAAGAGTAGTATTCTCTATATCATCTCATTATCAATTCAACCAATCGATTGATATAGATAAGAACCTTCTACTCAAGGATGCTATTATACTTAGTTATTTGGCACCAATACAAGTAAGTATAATAACCATAAAGAAATGCTTTTATATATATATAGGAATATGATACAACAAGTCCATACAACAATCATCACATGATTGGATCTAGGGCTTTCACTAACAAGAGCTTCAATCGGTGCTCATCCCTCCAGCTGGGTCTCCCACTGAGAGATCATCGGTAGTCGCTAGATCACGGTGGAAATGGAGCAGGAGGAAGAAGTCGGAAGGTGCAACTAGAAGAGATGAAGGAGGCTGCTCAGTGACCTTGCTTCCGGCCAGACCTCCCACCATACGAGCTCTGGCCACCGTAGAGAAGATGAGGAGGTAGAGACGTCGTGACAGGGAAGAGAAATAGTTGCGGCGAGAAGAAATCCGAAAGAAACTGCTCGGGCGGTTCGACGGTGAGAAACAGAAAACGGAAGTGGCGTTAAATGGTTGTCATTAAGGCAAAAGAAAATGGGTCGAGCAAGAAAATACCGGGTCAGATTTAAGACTTCTATAAGTCATTCACTTGTGATTAAGCTAACCTAGGTTAAGTCCAAGTTAGCCCAAATTGACCCAACCACCAATTTAAACCCCCATTAGCTACTTTGGTATTTATTCCATATACCTAATAATTTTTTTTCAGTATCTTACATTCTCCCCCACTTAATAAAATTTGGTCCTCAAATTTTGTACTTAAATGTAAGAACCAATTCAAGAGATTTCTTGAACTACTACATGCCTCAAGTGAATAGATGAGGGTACCGAGCTCGGATAGTATCTTCTAGCTCCCAAATAGCTTCCTCATCAGTATGATGTTCTCATACAACCTTTATAAGTCGGATGGTTTTGTTCCACAACCGGCATTCCTTGTGACCAAGAATTCACATTGGAATCTCTACTGTAGATCATGTAACATGGAGCTAACTTTCCTTTTTAGCCCAAAATCTGTTGACTCCTTTGGTGGGTGAAACTTGTAGGAATACATGATCCCTGACTAAGAATTCCAAAGGCCTTTGCCTCTGGTCCATGGAACTCTTATGTCGATCCTGTGCCTCTGATAACCGTCGTCTGATGACACGCAATGACTCTGCATTGTGCTGGATAGTCTGTGGCCCCAATAGCAATCGTTCCCCAATCTCCTCCCACAACACAGGAGATCTACAGGGTCTGCCGTATAAGGCTTCGAACGGAGCCATCTGAATGGAGGAGTGATAACTATCCTATAGGCAAATTCCCCTAAAGGAATGTGATCCTCCCAACTGCCTCCGAATCGATGACACAAGATCTTAATAGATCCTCCATAGTCTGAATGGTACACTCAGTCTTGTTGGGATGTATACTGAAAAGTCTATCTTTTGTATGAACATCTTTATTTTTGAAATAAGAATCACATGATCATTGTTTTGCATATTTATGGTTATGCATATTGTCTGATACATTACATTGTAGATAACATGAAGTGTAATGTCATACGGGAGAATATGTTATCAGTTCCTTGTAGAGTATAAATAGAGGCTCACAACTGAGATGGTTTTGGAGAAACCATTGGTATGGTTGTAGTGTGATTTGGTATTGGTTTTGTTGGGTTTTCGGCACCGCGGCGTGTGTGTGTTCGATCACGTTTCGTAAACATGAGCACAGCGGAAGCAATAAAAATAATAAATCTACATTTATTACAACAAACACAACACATGCATGCATAGTACAACAAGTGTAGACATAACCGTAAATTTAAATTTGCAATAAAAGGAAATTTAACTACGTTATACCTTTCGTATTACGTGTAGCGGGAACGGCATCAACCGGAACGATCCTCGCTATAATCGTCTCTATCCGTATCCACGCCGAGTATCCTTAGGATGACTTCGCTAAGCCACTAGATTCGTCTTCGTACGGGTTACTAGCCTCGTGTTGAAGACGACGTGATCGAGAGATGATCACGATCCGAATCCAAATTCGGATCCTTAGACGAGTCCTCAAAACTCGCTTCTCCGGAGAGGTATTCGTCAACCGTTTGACGAATCCTTCATCCTCCACCTCAGAGGATTACCGGAGATCAAATCCCCGGTAAGTTAGCCGCTGTCAGAGCTCTAACCGTCGTCCAAACGACGCTCCGACGAGAGGAGAACAAGCTGTCCAGAAAAACTGGACAGCTTTGGTGGAGGAGATAGGCGCCGGCCAACAAAGGAAGCCAAGTGCTCACCTTTTCACCGAAGCCTAGGAAGATCACCGGAGGGTCGCCGGAGGATCACCGGCTGAAGCTTGGACGGCGGCAAGGAGCTGGACGGCGGCACAAGGTGCTGGGCGGCAAGGTAGGGTTGGCGCCGAGAGTCTCCAAGGAGAGGTGGGCGGCAACCTTTACTAGGGTTTTGGGTTAGGGCTTAATTATCCCTTAAGCCCTCTTTTATAGAGAACTAATTCTCTTAATGGTTATTGGATCGTAACCATTAGTCCCGTTAACCCGCTCCATTAAGATAAGTTAAAATAAACCAAACCATGATGGTTTATTTTAAGTTAAAACGAACCGAACCAACTTTTGGTTCATTCGCTTAAAATAAACCAAACCCTTTGGTTTATTCTCCTCCATTGGATTAGAACCAAACCATTTTGGTTCATCCATTATGTCTTCATAAGACATGGCCTATCCATGCTTCCATTGCGACTGAAACGATTTCATGCTCGCTCCTTGTTTGGTCCAACCAAACCTAGTTTCTCGCGGTCTGAGAATCCCATTCTCAAGCTCGTTTTAAATCCTTTGGATTACGCTCATTGTGCGTGTGACCAAATAGGTTCTTGGTTTATGTTGGCCATCTATAATTAACCATTAATTATAGAATGATCATGAGTGGCACCTAGTAGTACATCATGATCCCCAATTAACCGAAAAGATCAACGGTTGATCCAGAACTATTTCTGAAACCCTTCAGCAGCTCGAATGATTCATGCCCCATTGCCTTCACTCATCTTATACCCACTTGGTTCAGGACATGGTCTATAGTGTCAGTCCCCACTAGGCTGACTACGTCACACCTAGCCCAAGTATCATTTCCTCGTCCTACAGATTCTAGTTACTACACATGTATCGAAGAGTACTTTACTTTAAACATGTAATGCTTTGGCCAAAGACTTTAGTAACAATCCGACGAGAGGGCATGGGTATACATCTCCTCGCAAGGAGTGGTGAATCCATTATAGGCTATTCAAACACCTTCGATCACTTCGACTTATACCCAATCATCCCGGGTCCACATCTCCTTAGAGATGTTTGCTTGAGATGTCAAAGCATAAGTCTCCATGATCAAGATGACTTGAATACCGCAAGTCAAAGGAACATCGCACTTAAGCTACAGTAAGAACTTCATTGACTTATCTATATATGCAGAGAACCATATGAAGTCTTACGGCTGGTCACTCCAATGAACTAGTTACTATAACTAGCATCCACGATTAACTCCGGACATCACAATGTGTCCAGCCAGTGAGAATCAGCTGCTTGGATACACCAAGGAGTATACCTCGTGCTAGTCTCGACAGAATTGATGGTGTCCAAATCCATCAATTCATCGACTAGGGATAATTCTGATACATCACAATTACACATGTAGAGATACTCACTAGTTGTGATCCAATCACAAATTCTCTCATGCTGTGAATCGTATCGTGGACATTCAGTAAATGAGATTAAGATCCAATCAAATACATAAAACATGTATACTCAAATAGTGAATCTTCATTTATCATATAAATGGTTCATACATAAGGCGATTGCCTTAGGACATCTCTCATATATTACTAACATACTCCCACTTGGCCTAATGCCAATCGCTACGGTATCCAATACCATAAGCTCTAACATGACCCTCAAACTTACTTTGAGGTAATGCTTTAGTCAAAGGATCCGCTAAGTTCCTTTCAGTGGGAATTTTCTCGATTTGTATTTCGTTCCTACTGATGATCTCTCTGATAAGATGATAGCGGCGAAGCACATGTTTGGATCGTTGATGAGACCTTGGCTTTTTCGCCTGTGCAATTGCTCCATTGTTGTCATAGTAGACCAGTATTGCTTCAACAATGGCCGGAATCACACCAAGTTCATGAACGAACTTCTTGATCCAAACCGCTTCCTTTGCTGCTTCCGAAGCTGCAATGTATTCTGCCTCAGTGGTAGAATCCGCTACAGTCTCTTGTTTGAAACTTTTCCAACTCACTGCGCCCCCATTCAAGGTGAACACGTATCCAGACTGAGACCTGGAATCATCCTTGTCTGTCTGGAAGCTGGTATCCGTATACCCGCGTATCACCATGTCCCCTTCTCCATATATTAGGAATACATCCTTAGTTCTTCTCAAGTACTTAAGGATCGTCTTAATAGCCACCCAATGATCCATTCCTGGATCGGACTAGTATCTGCTCGTGACACTCAGAGCATACGATACATCGGGCCTCGTACATAACATAACATACATGATAGATCCTATTGCGGTTGCATAGGGAATCTTACTCATGCAAATCCTCTCGTCTTCTGTGCGCGAACACATAGACTTCGAAAGGTGTACCCCATGCCTGATGGGTAGGAAACCTTTCTTGGATTCCAACATGCTAAACCTCTTTAGCACTCGGTCTATATATGTAGACTGCGAAAGACCAAGCAACCGTTTCGATCTATCTCTATAGATCTTAAACCCGAGGATGTAGGTTGCTTCTCCCAGGTCTTTCATGGATAATGTCTTGGATAACCAAACCTTAACTGACTGTAAGATTGAAACATCGTTTCCTATAAGTAATATGTCATCGACATACAATACTAGGAACACGACTGCACTCCCACTAACCTTCTTGTACACACAAGGTTCGTCTGGATTTTGTGAGAAATCAAACTTTTTGATTGTCTCATCAAAACGGATATTCCAGCTCCTGGATGCTTGCTTCAATCCATAAATGGATCATCGCAATTTGCATACCTTGGTTTTATCAACCGATGTGAAACCCTCAGGCTGTATCATATACACGTCCTCGAGCAGGTTTCCATTAAGGAAAGCTGTTTTCACATCCATCTGCCATATCTCATAATCATAATGAGCCGCTATGGCCAGGAGCATCCGAATGGATTTAAGCATAGCTACAGGCGAATAGGTTTCGTCATAATCAACACCTTTCTTTTGACGATATCCTTTCGCCACCAATCTAGCCTTATAGGTAATCACATTACCATCCATGTCGATTTTCTTCTTGAAAACCCACTTGCACCCTATAGGCTTTATGCCTTCAGGTGGGTCAACCAAGTTCCAAACTTGGTTTTCATACATGGAATCCATTTCTGACTTCATGGCACCAAGCCACTTATCCCTTTCTGAACTTGTCAGCACTTCTTCATAACTGGTAGGCTCCTCATCATCAATGAGTAACACGTCGTTCGATTCACTTACGAGAAATCCATATCTCTCAGGAATATTACGTGTTCTACGGATCTCTGAAGATGTGGTGTTACAATAGGTCCGTAGGATTGCTCATCACTATGAGTTGTCGGTGTTGTGCTCACGTATCTCATCAATGTCTATTTGAGTCTCTCAAGCCTCCTCAAGCTCGATGACACTCCCACTGTTTTCTTGCAAGAGAAACTCTTTCTCTAGAAACACAGCATGCCTTGAAACAAACACCTTTTGTTCCATAGGATGATAGAATTGGTAACCCCTTGTTTCTTTAGGGTATCCAATAAATAGACATTTATCAGACTTAGCATCCAATTTGTCTGATACAGTCCACTTCACATAAGCAGGACAACCCCATATCTTCAAGTAAGATACATGAGGTTTCTTACTATTCCATATCTCATATGGAGTAGTTAAGACTACCTTGGTAGACATTCTGTTTAACAAGTAAACAACTGTCTGAAGTGCATAACCCCAAAAGGACTTGGGAAGAGTCGCATGATTCATCATTGACCTGACCATGTCCAACAAGGTCCGGTTACACCTCTCAGATACACCATTATGTTGTGGTGTATAGGGAGGAGTCCATTGAGACAATATACCATTGTCTCTTAGGTAATCAAGAAACTCCTGACTCAAGTATTCACCACCTCGATCCGATCGAAGTATTTTAATACTCTTGTCATGTTGTTTCTCTACTTCATTTCTGAATTCTTTGAACCTTTCAAATGCTTCAGACTTGTGTTTCATCAAGAACACATACCCAAACCATGAATGATCATCGGTGAAGGTAATGAAGTAGTTATAGCCTCCTAATGCTTGAGTTGACATAGGTCCACATACATTAGTATGTATTAGACCTAGTAACTCTCCCACTCGTTCACCTTTTCTAGTAAAAGGTAACTTAGTCATCTTGCCTTTTAAGCATGATTCGCATGTATCGTATGAATCCCATTCATTTTTCGAATTTCAAAAACCCCAAAATCACTTTGGGAGATCGTAGGTCCATCTCCGAATGGGCTGATATCCATCATAGTTATGAACAACCTTGGAGAGAGTCCAACAAGCCATTCATAACTACGACGGTAGGTATCAACTATACCGATTGCATATCACGTATATGCAACTATCACAATGTGCTATCAACTAATTGAATGTTCACACATACATCAGGTTGTTAACACATTAACAAGTATGCATCATATGCATAGCACCCAACTTCACCTCCCTTTACATCGACCTTGGAGAGAGTCCAACAAGCCGATGATCCAGGTTAAAGCCAACCCATTAATCGGGAAATAGTTTTAATATGGTTAGAGCGCATTCAACCAATTAGCCCAGCTTGGAGAGAGTCCAACAACCAAAGCTAACGATTGACCTCTGACTCTTACCATATTAGTATTAAACTATTCCATGGTTTGAACATGTTCGGGTTCGAGTCGGGCTTGGAGAGAGTCCAACAACCCAAACAAGAAACGAAACTCTGGTTCTAACCATATTAATGGAAGGTGTAGGCTTTAATATTGAGTTAGGGTTTTTTATGTCTCATCCTCTTTGCATGCAAATAACTATTATCTACATGGCATGACATACATGACATACATCTACATGTCACGACACGCATGACATAATGATATGCATCTAATGCAATTACATGACATACAATTATGTCATGTACATAATTTCCTTATTTGTCATAATTATTTATGGAAATAAAATATGTTTAAGATTTGATTCTCCAAATCAAATCATGATTAAATTAGGAAACAAATTTCCAAATCTAATCACATTTTTTATTTATGGAAATAGTTGATTAAGGAAAATCAATTTAGGAAACTAATTTCCTAAATCATCAAAAGTACTTATGGAAATAAAATATTTTAAGATTTGATTTCCCAAATAAAATCATGATTAAATTAGGAAACAAATTTCTAGAATCTAATTAAATATTTTATTTATGGAAAATATCAATTTCCATAAATACTTCCAACTTTCCAAAAGTGGAAGATTTCCATAAATACTTCTAGACTTTCCAAAATTGAAAATTTCCAGAAATAACATTATGAATATCGCAAAACCATTTTTACAATTATGTCGAAACACAACCTGGGCTCTGATACCACTGTTGGGTTTCCGGCACCGCGGCGTGTGTGTGTTCGATCACGTTTCGTAAACATGAGCACAGCGGAAGCAATAAAAATAATAAATCTACATTTATTACAACACACACAACACACGCATGCATAGTACAACAAGTGTAGACATAACCGTAAATTTAAATTTGCAATAAAAAGAAATTTAACTACGTTATACCTTTCGTATTACGTGTAGCGGGAACGGCATCAACCAAAACGATCCTCGCAAGAATCGTCTCTATCCGTATCCACGCCGAGTATCCTTAGGATGACTTCGCTAAGCCACGAGCTTCATCTTCGTACGGGTTACTAGCCTCGTGTTGAAGACGACGTGATCGAGAGATGATCACGATCCGAATCCAAATTCGGATCCTTAGATGAGTCCTCAAAACTCGCTTCTCCGGAGAGGTATTCGTCAACCGTTTGACGAATCCTTCGTCCTCCACCTCAGAGGATTACCGGAGATCGAATCCCCGGTAAGTTATCCACTGTCGGAGCTCTAACCGTCGTCCAAACGACGCTCCGATGAGAGGAGAACAAGCTGTCCAGAAAAACTGGACAGCTTTGGTGGAGGAGATAGGCGCCGGCCAACAAAGGAAGCCAAGTGCTCACTTTTTCACCGAAGCCTAGGAAGATCACCGGAGGGTCGCCGGAGGATCACCGGCTGAAGCTTGGACAGCGGCAAGGAGCTGGACGGCGGCACAAGGGGCTGGGCGGCAAGCTAGGGTTGGCGCCGAGAGTCTCCAAGGAGAGGTGGGCAGCAACCTTTGCTAGGGTTTTGGGTTAGGGCTTAATTATCCCTTAAGCCCTCTTTTATAGAGAACTAATTCTCTTAATGGTTATTGGATCATAACCATTAGGCCCGTTAACCCGCTCCATTAAGATAAGTTAAAATAAACATAACCATGATGGTTTATTTTAAGTTAAAACGAACCGAACCAACTTTTGGTTCATTCGTTTAAAATAAACCAAACCCTTTGGTTTATTCTCCTCCATTGGATTAGAACCAAACCATTTTGGTTCATCCATTATATCTTCATAAGACACGGCCTATCCACGCTTCCATTGCGACTGAAACGATTTCATGCTCGCTCCTTGTTTGGTCCAACCAAACCTAGTTTCTCTCGGTCTGAGAATCCCATTCTCAAGCTCGTTTTAAATCCTTTGGATTACACTCGTTGTGCGTGTGACCAAATAGGTTCTCGGTTTATGTTGGCCATCTATAATTAACCATTAATTATAGAACGATCATGAGTGGCACCTAGTAGTACATCATGATCCCCAATTAACCGAAAAGATCAACGGTTGATCCAGAACTATTTCTGAAACCCTTCAGCAGCTCGAATGATTCGTGCCTCATTCCCTTCACTCATCTTATACCCACTTGGTTCAGGACATGGTCTATAGTGTCAGTCCCCACTAGGCTGACTACGTCACACCTAGCCCAAGTATCATTTCCTCGTCCTACGGATTCTAGTTACTGCACAAGTATCGAAGAGTACTTTACTCTAAACATGTAATGCTTTGGCCAAAGACTTTAGTAACAATCCGACGAGAGGCCATGGGTATACATCTCCTTGCAAGGAGTGGTGAATCCTTTATAGGCTATTCAAACACCTTCGATCACTTCGACTTATACCCAATTATCCCGGGTCCACATCTCCTTAGAGATGTTTGCTTAAGATGTCAAAGCATAAGTCTCCATGATCAAGATGACTTGAATACCGCAAGTGAAAGGAACATCGCACTTAAGCTACAGTAAGAACTTCATTGACATATCTATATATGCAGAGAACCATATAAAGTCTTACGACTGGTCACTCCAATGAACTAGTTACCATAACTAGCATCCACGATTAACTCCGGACATCACAATGTCTCCAGCCAGTGAGAATCAGCTGCTTGGATACACCAAGGAGTATACCTCATGCTAGTCTCGACAGAATTGATGGTGTCCAAATCCATCAATTCATCGACTAGGGATAATTCTGATACATCACAATTACACATGTAGAGATACTCACTAGTTGTGATCCAATCACAAATTCTCTCATGCTGTGAATCGTATCGTGGACATTCAGTAAATAAGATTAAGATCCAATCAAATACATAAAACATGTATACTCAAATAGGGAATCTTCATTTATCATATAAATGGTTCATACATAAGGCGATTGCCTTAGGACATCTCTCATATATTACTAACAGGTTTGCGTTGACCATAGAATTACACTAGTATACTTTGTGTGTATTGAGCAGGACCGACTTTGACGTGATTCAATTTATTGCTGACTACATAATTGAATCGGACCTCGGATATTATGGTGTACATGCTCTTAATCCCGATATAATAATGGGCACATGTACTTAGTATTTATTTCTTTGATTTACCAATGGGCGAGATTTATAGATTAAATCGATAGGCTCGGTAAGTTGAGAAATGATATTATTTACATGGTGTGCCATTTATTATAGGAGGAATCATGTCCTATATATTTGGATGATGATGTCCCCTTGAGGAACTCATAAGGATCATCATGTAAACCCTACAGGTGGACTTGGTCCGGAATGATGATAAGGTTGAGTGGTATTACTCATGGAGTTAGATGTTGATTAATTAATTGCCATTAAATTAATTAATTGATGGGCATTCGAGATCTTAAACACGGGGAGATATTTGTACAATTAATATATGGAGGTCATATTTATTTATGGGGGTTGGTGAGGTAGATCAATGATAATCCTCTAATGGAATGGATTATCATTAATGGATCGGATTTTATGTGGGTCGGATCCATTGGGTGGCCAAGATCCAACTCCTCCTCATGGTCCCTATTGTAGACTATTAAAACCCTCATGAAGCCTAGATCCGATGGTGGGAATTGAATCCCTAGATTCGACGGTGGGAATTGAATCCCTAGATCCGACGGTGGAGATTGAAAGGAGGCTTAAGCCTAGCTCTATAAAAGGAGGGCTAGGGCTTGGGCGGCGAGAGCAATTGAGAGGATTAGGGTTTTACTCTTTGGCTTGGGCGGCGACTAGGTTTTGGCTAGGGTTTGTTGGTCGGCAACTAGGAGGTGGCTAGGGTTTGCTTCTCATCTTGGGCGGTGGCAACCTAGGGTTGGCTTCTCCTTTTGGCGGCGGCAACAAGACCCATCATCAAGACTTGGCCGGTGCCTCTCCCTCTCCTTTGGCCGGTGGCAAGATATCAATCTTGGCTGGCAAATTCTCTCCCTCTCTTTAGGGTCGGCGGACACCAAGTTGGTGCTTGGTCATTGGTGCAAGTAAGGAGAAAAGGGAGCCGAGTATTCTTCCCTTTGTTCGGAGTGAGCAAGGAAGGGAAGAACGTGATCTAGGAAGCTTCAACTCTTGGAGGATCGTTGCCCACACAACGTCCAAGAGGAGGATAGGACATACAATAGAAGACCAAGAGGTAAACAAGAGGTATAATTCTTGTTTTGGTTTTCTTTTGTTTCTTTGTATTATGTATGTAATTGCATGTGGCTAATTTACTTGGACCCCGAAGATAAACATAAAAACCGACGATCCGTACATCATCTATTCCGCAGCTAATCGAGGATAAGAGTTAGGTTGCTTGAACAACAAGTTTGTTCAAGAGACCACTCTAATCAAACAACACGATGATGGATCGATTGCTTGGGTAATCCGTCATCGCCTTGGATTAATTTTTTTTTAATCTGGGGAAATAGATTGGATCGCCATGCACAAGCGACTGAGGTGGGAAGTGAAGCTCAGTTCCACCTTCAATTGGTATCAGAGCCACGGTTTCAAATTTTTTGTATTTACCATTCGGTTACTTTTATACACTTATCATATATTGTATGTGTCGGATGATAGTAGGATGTGCGTAGGCTAACTTTTTGGTTGTAGATATAAGATCCAACTATTATGGCCATATGTGTGTGTATGAGATTGGATGTGTGTAATTGTAATATTATTTGAATCCTCAGGGTTGACGAGGCTAGTATTTAATTTTTTGTAATTAAGTACGACATTGTTTAGCCACTCTTTTATTTTAGTTTACTTTCGATCTAGATTTCATGTACACTCCTTCGTGGAGTATAGGATCGATGGATATAAATTAAAATAATTTTTCTCGGCTCGGATCTCCGGATGGCTTGTACATGGCGTTGGGAGGAGCGGACGAGATGACGATACGACAGGAGGTATATTGGAGAACAAAAGCCATAATAATTGGAAAATATTTTTTTCATATTTATTGCTTCTTGTTTGATATGCATGCCATGTGCTAGGAAAATTCCTCAATTTTAAATTACTAAGTAGGAGAGGGATATTTTTTTAAAAATTCCCACGACATCCATTACGATTTGACATGTGATGCAAACAAACTTGCGCGTCGACTCTGAGTGCCTTCCTCCCTATCGGATGAGTTTGTTTTGCGGATCACAGGGTCAAATATGGTTATAGGAAATTATTTAGGAGCGTGTATACTTCCCCATCGCAAGGCACATAATCCGAGATAATTGTCTTGGTATCAAGTAATGGTGAACACTTAGATGCAAATAGGAGTATCCTCCCCATCGGAGTCACTGCTTTTATTTGTAGGGCCGAAGAGGAACCAACTATTAATTTTATTTGTCAAAAAGTTAGGTTGACAAGATAGTAAAATTAATGGGTAAAACCTCCTCTTACAAATATAGAATTCGTATACGTCCACACAATTGTGATATATGATATTCTCGGTGTTTTGAGGTATTGGTTGATTTTAAAATTTTATTGTTTAAGGAATCAATAATTTTTTGAAATCTAATGTTTTGATCTATGTGATTCTTAGGTTTTTCAAAAATGACTTTCAACCCGCTTGCTGTGATACTGAAAGAGAATAAATTTACTGGACCCAATTATGTTGATTGGAAAAGGAATCTTGATATTGTCTTGACTGCTGAGGAGTACAAATATGTGCTCTTTGAAGAGTGTCCTCCTAAGCTTACGGATGATTCTAGGGAAAAGGAGAAAGAAAGTTATAAAAAGTGGATTAAGGCGGATGAGATAGTGCGGTGTTACATTTTGGCTTCTATGTCAAATGTATTGCAACATCAGCATCAAGCCATGGGCACTGCTTATGACATGATGCTCAATCTCAAAGAGCATTTCGGACACCAGAATCGGGCTTCTAGGTAGGAAGCCATGAGGAACTTGATGACGACCACCATGATCGAGGGAACACCCGTGAGGGATCATGTTCTCAAGATGATGGCTCATTTGAATGAGCTGGAAGTCCTTGGAGCTGAGATCGATGGGGAAACCCAGGTCGATATCATTCTCCAGTCTCTACCTAGGAGTTTTGAGCAGTTTTGCCTGAACTACAACATGAATAAGAGGTTGTATTCATTGGCGGAGCTTCTAACAGAACTCCAGGCAGCAGAGGGGCTTTTTCATCAGAGTGCTCAGGATCAGGCCATTGTTGCTCAGAAGGTTTCGTCTTCTAAGCCGAAAGGCAAGAAGAAGAAGAAACATGGTGGAGCAAAGGTGGCAGGAGGATCTCAGGGTGGAGTGAAGAAGCCGAAAGGCAAGTGCTTCACTTGCAAGCAGACTGGACATTGGAAGAAGGACGACCCCAACCAGAAGCAGAACAAAGGTATATCTTTTGGTCTAGTCGTTGAATCTTGTTTAGCGGTGTTATCTACCGACACCTGGTGTGCAGATACGGGAGCTACTGATCATGTCTGCAATACTTTGCAGGGGTTCCAAGAAACCAGACGACTAGCTGAGGGGTAAATTACCATTTACTTGGGTGATGCTACGAAGGTGACAGCTGTTGCAGTGGGAGATGTTTATTTATCTTTTGAGAAGGAATAAAATTTTGGTTCTAAAAATTTACATTTATGTACCTTTATTTATAAAGAATTTGATTTCGGTTTCTAAATTGTTTGTGGATTGATATTCTATTTCTTTTAATGATAGAGTTATTATAAAAAGGAATAGGGAGATTATCTATTCGGGTGCATTGATAGGAAATTTATATACCCTTGAACCAAAAGCTCCCACGATGCAAATAGAAGTAAATAACTCATCTTCTAATTCTAATAAGAGAAAAGAACCTTCGAAAATGAACCAAACATATCTTTGGCATCTAAGGCTAGGTCATATTAACCTAAGTAGATTCAAAGGTTGATAGCTGATTGACCTTTGGGTTCATTAGTGGTGGAAGATTTCCCAACCTGCGAATCTTGCTTGGAAAGTAAAATGACCAAGAGGCCTTTTAAGGCCAAGGGGTATAGAGCCAAAGATGTGTTGGAATTGGTTCATTCTGATTTGTGTGGCCCTATGCCTATCTAGGCTAGAGGTGGTTTTGAATATTTTGTCTCTTTTATAGATGATTATTCAAGATATGGATACATTTACTTGATGCGCCGCAAGTCTGAATACTTTGATAGGTTCAAAGAATTCAAGGCTGATGTGAAGAAACGTCAAGGTAAAAGTATCAAGACACTATGATCTAATCATGGTGGTGAGTACCTCTTGGAAGAGTTTAGGAATTACTTATCTGAGGCTGTGATTCAATCCTAATTGTCTACACCTGGCACAACCCAGCAGAATGGTGTAGTGGAGCAAAGGAATAGGACTCTTGTGGAGATGGTTAGATCGATGATGAGTTATTCTGAGTTGCTAGATTTGTTCTGGGGGTATGCTCTGGATATGACAGTGTATATTCTGAACTTGGTACCATCTAAATCAGTGCCTTCTACTCCCACAGAATTGTGGACTGGGTGAAAGCCTAGTCTGAGACATATTCGGATTTGGGGGAGTCCAACACATGTGCTGAAGGCAGATGCTGGTAAGTTGGAACCTCGTACAGAAGTGCTTATGTTCGCAGGCTATCCTAGAGGAACGAAAGGTGGTTTGTTCTATAGTCCTAGAGATCAGAGGGTGATCATTAGCACGAACGCCAGATTTTTAGAGGAAGGCTATGTAATGAACCATAAGCCCGTGAGTAAGATTGTTCTGGAGGAATTGAGAGGGGAAGTCACTACTTCAGTACCACCGATACAAGAGGATATACCACAAGTGACTGCATCATGTGTCATAGAGCATACACAGGTGATACCTCATCATAGTGAGAGGGTTGTTAGACAGCCTGATAGATTTATGTGCTTGGGAGAATCTTTTGATTTGATCCCTGGCGAACATGAACCTGATCCCTAGACATATGACGAGACAATCCAAGATAAAGATGCGGTATCTTGGCAAAGTGCAATGAATTCTGAGATTAAATCTATGGATTCAAATCAGGTCTGGGAGCTAGTAGAACCACCCAATGGTGTAAAAATCATTGGATGCAAGTGGATCTACAAAAGAAAGAGAGGAATAGATGGGAAGGTTGAGACCTTCAAAGCAAGGCTTGTTGCGAAAGGGTATAATTAGAAAAAGGGTATCAATTATGAGGAAACCTTTTCGCCGATAGTCATGCTTAAGTTTATCCAAATTCTCTTATGTATTGCTACTCATATGGATTATGAGGTGTGGCAGATGAATGTCAAGACAACTTTCCTTAATGGAAGTCTTGAGGAAAACATCTATATGAAGCAACCAGAGGGATTCATTACAAAGGGAAAAGAGCATTTTGTGTGCAAGTTTAATCGGTCCATTTATGGATAGAAGCAAGCTTCGAGATCTTAGAACATCCGCTTTGATGAGGTAATCCAGTCATATGGATTTATTCAAAGTCCGAATGAGTCTTGTGTATACAAGAGATGTGACGGAAATGTAGTGGTATTTCTTGTACTATACGTAGATGACATTTTATTAATTGACAACAATGACAAGGTGTTATCAGACGTAAGGGTATGGTTGTCCAAACAGTTTGATATGAAGGACTTGGGTGAAGTGGAACACATCCTTGGGATCAAGGTTATAAGGGATCGCAGGAAAAGGATGTTATGCTTATCTCAAGCTTCATACATAGACACCATTTTGGCTCGTTTTAGCATGCAGAACTCCAAGAAAGGTTTTCTACCTTTTAGGCATGGAGTACCTTTATCTAAAGAGATGTGTCCTAGAACATCAAAGGAGATAGAGGAGATGAAGGCGGTTTCTTATGCTTCGGCAATAGGAAGCCTCATGTATGCTATGTTATGTACGAGGCCGGATATCTGCTTTGCTGTGGTCATGATTAGCAGATATAAGAGTAATCCAGGACAGGAACGTTGGACTGCGGTAAAGCATATATTAAAGTACCTGAGAAGGACTAGGGATTATATGCCGGTATACTAGGCAGATCAATTACTCCCTGTGGGTTACACAAATTTCGACTTCCAATCAGATAGGGATAACAGTAAGCCTACCTCAGGTTTTGTGTTTACTTTGGGTGGTGGAGCTATTGTATGGAGGAGTGTCAAGCAGAAATGCATGGCGGACTCTACCATTGAAGCTGAGTATGTGACAGCCTCTGAGGCGGCCAAAGAAGCTATATGGCTCAGGAACTTCTTGATGGACTTGGATGTGATTCTTGGTTTGCCCAGAACTATCACAATTTATTGTGATAACAGTGGTGCAGTTGTAAACTCGAAGGAACCACGGGCCCATAAGGCAAGTAAACACATAGAGCGCAAGTACCACCTGATACGAGAAATCGTAAAGCGAGGAGAAGTTGTTGTAGCCAAGATTACATCAGAGGATAACCTGGCAGATCCTTTCACTAAGGCCCTTCCAGCGAGAGCTTTTGATAGGCATGTGGAGGGAATGGGAATCAGATGTATGGAAGGCTGAGGATAGCATAGTCTTTTAGTATAAGTGGTAGATTGTTGGAATGTATACTGAAAAGTCTATCTTTTGTATGAACATCTTTATTTTTTGAAATAAGAATCACATGATCATTGTTTATATATTTATGGTTATGCATATTGTCTGATACATTACATTGTAGATAACATGGTGTGTAGTGTCACACGGGAGATCATGTTATCAGTTCCTTGTAGAGTATAAGAAGAGGCTCACAACCGAGATAGTTTTGGACAAACCATTGGTATGGTTGTAGTGTGATTTGGTATTGATTTGTCTTGAACATAGAATTACACTAGTACACTTTGTGTGTATTGAGCAGGACCAACTTAGAGGTGATTCAATTTATTGCTGACTATATAATTGAATCGGACATCGTATATTATGGTGTACATGCTCTTAATCCCGATATAATAACGGGCACATATACTTAGTATTTATTTCTTTGATTTACCAATGGGCAAGATTTATAAATTAAATCGATAGGCTCGGTAAGTTGAAAAATGATATTATTTACATGGTGTGTTGTTGATTATAGGAGGAAACTGTATCCTATATATTAGGATGATGATGTCTTCTTGAGGAGCTCATAAAGATTATCATGTAAACCCTGCAGGTGGACATTATCCGGCATGATGATAAGATTGAGTGGTACTTCTCATGGAGTTAGATGTTGATTAATTAATTGCCAGTAAATTAATTAATTGATGGAAATTCAAGATCTTAAACACGGGGAGATATTTGTACAATTAATATATGGAGCCCATATTTATTTATGGGGGTTGGTGAGGTAGATCAATGATAATCCTCTAGTGGAATGAATTATCATTAATGGATCAGATTTTATGTGGGCCGGATCCATTGGGTGGCGAAGATCCAACTCCTCCTCATGGTCCCTATTGTATCCTATTAAAACCCTCATGAAGCCTAGATCTAACGGTGGGAATTGAATCCCTAGATATGACGGTGGGAATTGATTCCCTAGATCCGACGGTGGATATTGAAAGGAGGCTTAAGCCTAGCTCTATAAAAGGAGGGCTAGGGCTTGGGTGGTGAGAGAAATTGAGATGATTAGGGTTTTGCTCTTTGGCTTGGGCGGCAACTAGGTTTTGGCTAGCATTTGTTGGTCGGCAACTAGGAGGTAGCTAGGGTTTGATTCTCATCTTGGGCGGCGACAACCTAGGGTTGGCTTCTCCTTTTGGCCGGCGGCAACAAGACCCATCATCAAGACTTGGCCGGCGCCTCTCCCTCTCCTTTGGCCGGCAGCAAGATATCAATCTTGGCCGTCAAATTCTCTCCCTCTCCTTAGGGTCGGCGGACACCAAGTTGGTGCTTGGTGGTTGGTGCAAGTAAGGAGAAGAATGGAGCCGAGTATTCTTCCCTTTGTTCAGAGCGAGCAAGGAAGGGAAGAACGTGATCTAGGAAGCTTCAACTCTTGGAGGATCATTGCCCACACAACGTCCAAGAGGAGGATAGGACATACAATAGAAGACCAAGAGGTAAACAAGAGGTATAATTCTTGTTTTGGTTTCCTTTTGTTTTTTTGTATTATGTATGTAATTATATGTGGCTAATTTACTTGGACCCCGAAGATAAACACAAAAAGCAGCGATTCGTACATCATCTATTCCGTGGCTAATCGAGGATAAGAGTTAGGTTGCTTGAACAAAAAGTTTGTTCAAGAGACCACTCTAATCGAACAGTAAGATGATGGATCGGTTACTTGGGTAATCCGTCATCGTCTTGGATTAATTTTTTTTAATCCGAGGACATAGATGGGATCACCATGCACAAGTGACCGAGGTGGGAAGCGAAGCTTTGGTTCCACCTTCAACTCTGTCCATCTATCTACGGATGAAACGATGTACAGAGTCGAAGCTCTGTGCCCATGGCCTGCTACAGGCTCTGCCAAAAATCATGAGGTAAATCGCGGGTATCTATCAGATATAATACACAAAGATACTCTGTGTAATTTGATAATCTCTCGACAGTATAACTCTGCTAAATGGTCCAACGAGTCCATCCCGCAGATAGGCAGAAAGTGAGCGGATTTGGTTAGTTGATCCACGATTATCCAAATTGCATCATGTCCTTTACGGGTTCTATGCAATCCCGTTACAAAACCATAATGATTTGCTCCCACTTCCGTTCAGGAATCGGAATTTCCTAGAGAAATCCAACGAGTTTCTGATGTTCAACCTTCACCTACTAGCATACTAAACATCGAGCAGCAAAATCTGCTATATCTCTCTTTATACCATTCCACCAGTATAAATGTTTCAAATCTCGGTTTATCTGAGTACCATCAGAATGTATAGTAAATCTCGAATGATGTGCTTCCTGTAGCAACTCTTCCTTATCAGACACGGGAAATTATCTTTTCACAATAGAAGTCCATCTACCGTCCAAAATCCACTCCCCCACATACTCTGTAAGTGCATGGGAGACTATAGCGACCTATCTCCCTTGTTGCAACTGTTCGTGTTCCAGCAACTCTATAGTAGCTACCCAGTAGCTAGTCAAAATTCCAAGAGCACTTCTGCTCCATACATCCACAAATCAAGATAATAACTACTAAAGTCATGTCATGTATATGATAGCCTATCTCGTAGTTTCTTAACTGACATAAGCATAAGATACGTCTTATGCAACTATATCGGATTCACTCCGATCCCTGAAATGATGCATTTGCATACAATACCCTTCCATCCACATTGGAAGGATTAACTAACACTGATGCAAAAGTCAACCATCGACTGAACCATGAAAACTAGTTTCACAGGCTTCCGACTAAGTAAATTGCATCACCTTTCTGATTAAACAAGTCAGTGATATACTAACGCTAAAAAGCATCCTATCCACATCTACGGTAATAACCAAATCCATACAAGGAAACCGCCATCTACGGTGGCCAAGTGTGCAACTCCAACTACCACCATCAACAGTGGCCAAGTTACGCACCTCCAACAATCATAAACTGATCCAATCGTGTCTAGAATATACGATTTCTCAAATCCATAGACGACTAAATCATTAAATAGTCTAATAACATAATCAAAAGCTCATAAAATTCATACCAAGTATGAAATTGTCGTCTTTACACACTTGCATCCTCTTTACTCTACACTGATGATATATCAATCATCACAACGATAATGATAATTGTATGACATCATATCACAACAATATCAACACTCCAGTCGTAAACCAACCCTAGAGTATACACAGGTGTCCTTAGCTGATCTAAACAGATCATCTATCCACAACGAAGGATATTCACTTTCAATAACTATCGCATTCCATCATCCATAATCGATGCATAATCTCAAAGGTTCTGTTTGATCGAAGCGGATCGATAGAGGGGGGTGAATAGTGATAAACCTTTTCTTTCGTTCAAATTCGTTTCAAAATAATTAAATGCAGCGGAAAATAAAATTAAACACAAGAGAGACAAATAGGTTTTTACTTGGTTCGTAGCCTTCAGCTACTACTCCAAGGCCCTAACGGTCCTAGACCTTGTACAGAGGGCAATTCACTAAAACACTCCTCCTCGTTGGAGGTAGGAGTTTAACGATTACAAAAATCTTCGAAAACAAAAGATAGAGAGACAAACCCTCTCTTCTATTAAGGTAAAATGCAACGATAGAAAACCTCGATTAACAATAGGAATTGCAATATGAAAGAGACGACAATTTAAAGTTATACCAACAACTAGAGAATAGAAATTAAGCTAGGATTGTTGACATCACTTCGTCGTTGTAGAGTCGTCGGAGAGTCGCAGCATTATGGAGGCTTTAGGGCACTTAGAATTGATGAAATGGTGAGAAATTGACCTTCTTTTATAGTCCTAGAAGTCCCCTCCTCGAGCACATCAAGATCCTACATCAATGGCCACCTCACCCTTAAAGAAAGGGATGAGTTTTGACTCATCTCGAAGTTGATCCTTGACCAGCGATTGAACTAATTTCTTGCCCAGTTGAACTGATCCTTGGTCGGTTGAACTGATGGCACAACAGTTGAACTGATCCTTGGCCGGTTGAATTGATTGCCAGAATTTTTGACTGTAATAAAGAGTTAGCTCAAAATATAAGTGAATTTGACAACCACTTGCCGTCTGATCTCAACATAGACTTTCCATGGGAAGTCTTGGTCGGATCATCGCCTAAGGGTGTCCCTGTATAGAGGACTCGACGTTACTTATGCTCACTCACACGAGCTTACCTCAATATTTACCTTTGAAGCCTTGCTTTCGGTCTCCACCTGATTCCATCGGCTCCCTCAGAAGTCCTCCCAGTGTCGCCCGACCACTACGGTTCTCTCCGAGTGTAGCTGACCTTCGGCTTAGCTTAGCATTTTTGCATATTGATTCAGCTAGTGAGATAAAAAAATGCACTTAACTTTGTGTATTTGCTATAATCAAAACTCAGGTTCGATTCAGGTGCCTACTGCACCAACAATCTCTCCCTTTTTTATCTATAGCAAACCAACACAAAGTTAAGTAAAATAAATTAAGTGCATTAAGAAAAATGAGTATGAGATATGCATGAATGAGCAGGAGTATATAAAAACTCTTTTTCAAGTGCTCCCCCTTGAGGAATCCTCCCCCTTGACCGAGGGTGAGTACTTGAGAAAGAGTTTTAACTCTCCCCCTTGATGTTTGCTACTTAAAAAGAATTAAGTAACTGAAATTACTTAATACTGGCCATAGTGTCTAAAATAAGTTTTAAGTTAAGAAATCAAAAAATTGATTTCTTAACCTTGGCCTTTCTCCCCTTATTTAAGTTCTAAAAATTAAGTTAAGTAAAAATTTACTTAACTTGGGTCATTAGAATATGTACTAAGTTAAGTTACCAAAAAATGACCCCTTAACTTTGGCCTTTTCTCCCCCTTTTGCCATAAATCAGAAAGAGCAGGGGGTTTTGAAAAACACGATTTTGAATATAGTTGTAAGTCCAAGCATGTTCCAAATAAATTTTGAAAATAGTATACTGAAAATAAGCTCATCTATAAAATATTCGACTCATATTTGACTTGATTGATATGAAAGATTATCCCGTCCTGGTTAGAGTCAGTTAATATGTATGATTATACTCCGTGATTCATGGCGATGCACTAGCTCTACATTTGGAACCAGGAGTAAGGTCCTTACATCTCACACCCATCTATGTGGCTAAGTACACAAACACATTAGTCCTATGTGTTGTGAGATGTATTGGCTCCTTAAATCTATAGGTGCATGATATCTAAGGTATGTCCTATGCTAGTTCCATAAAAATGAAAAAGTAAGAAATAGTAGTAAGAAAATATAATTTGCAAGTTCCTATTCTACTATACACATGCCCAATTTTCGTCTTAATAGACTGAATTCGGCTTCGGGTAGGGGTTTAGTAAATAGGTCTGCCAAGTTGGACTTCGATTCGATGTATTCGAGTTGTATGGCTCCGTTGGCCACATGTTCTCGAATGAAATGATGTTTGACCTCTATATGTTTGGTCCTAGAATGACATATCAGATTCTTAGTTAGGTTAATTGAGCTAATGTTATCTACGTGGAGTTTAGTGTTCATAAAGTCTAACTTAAAGTCGCGGAGAGTGTGCTTCATCCAAAGAAGCTGAGTGACACACTCACCCATCGCGATGTATTCGGCTTCGGTGGTAGATAAGGCAACACAGTGTTGCTTCCTACTGCACCAACTCACTAGACTCGAGCCGAGAAGTTGACAACACACACTCGTACTCTTTCTATCGAGCTTACTACTGGCATAGTCCTAATCGGAGTAGCCGGTTAGTTCGAACTCGGTAGATATAGGGTATCAAATACCGACATTAAGTGTACCCTTTAAATATCTAAGGATACGCTTGACTAGAGTTAGGTGAGACTCCTTGGCACAGGTTTGGAACCTTGCACACATACTTACTGCAAATAGTATATCAGGTCGGCTCGCAGTTAAGTAAAGGAGACTCCCTATTATGCTCCTATAGTATTTTAAATCAATTGAATTTTTGATTACATCTTCTTCTATATTCACATTAGTTGTCATTGGGGTATTAATAATTTTAGCATCTTGCATTCCAAAGCGTTTAATTAATTCCCTAGTATATTTGCGTTGATGTAGGTATATTCCATCTTTAGTTTGTTTAATTTGTAGACCTAAGAAGAAACTTAACTCACCTACTAAATTCATTTCAAATTCACTTTCCATAAGTGAAATGAATTCATTCAGTAGGATCGAGTTGGTGGTTCCGAAAATAATATCGTCTACGCAGATTTGGGCTATGAATATGTCTTTACCTATGGTTTTTACGAAAAGGGTTGGGTCAACTACACCTTGGTTAAATCCTTTGGACTTAAGATAAACTGAAAGCCTCTTGTACCAAGCTCGAGGAGCTTGTTTAAGTCCATAGAGAGCTTTCTTTAACCTAAGAACATGGTCAAGTTTATCTAAACTTTCGAAACCAGGGGGTTGACTAACATAAACCTCTTCTTTAATGTATCCATTCAAGAATGTTGACTTTACATCCATTTGAAACAACTTAAATCCTCAATGTGCAGCATATGCTAATAACATTCGAATGGACTCTAATCTATCTACTGGGGCATAGGTCTCGTCGTAATCTAAATCTTCGACTTGACTAAATCCTTTAGCGACTAATCTAGCTTTATTTCTAACTACTTCACATTTATCATCAAGTTTATTTCTAAACACCCACCTTGTTCCAATGATTGTTTTATCTTTAGGTGGTGGTACTAATTCCCATACTTCATTCCTAGTGAATTGAGCCAGTTCTTCTTGCATTGCAATAATCCAATCGGGATCAAAAAGAGCTTGGTCAATAGTTTTGGGTTCAATTTTAGAAATCAAGGAGATTTGACTAAGGTTTCTGTATGAGGCTCTAGTTCGAACTCCTAGGTTTGGATCACCTATCACTTGGTCGATAGGATGATTCGTTTGAGTCCTAGTTTGGTTTGGGTTTGGGTCATCTACCACTTGATCAATAGGATGACTCGATTGAGTCCTAGTTTGGTTTGAGTCATCTACCACTTGGTCAATAGAATGACTTGATTGACTCAGGTTGGGATTAATACTAGACTTGATCTTTGGATCGGAGTTGAGTCTGGTATGAATCGGCTCGCTAATTGGGGTTGCCGGGGGTTTTGTAGGTTCGTGTCCTTCATCAAATACTATATTGATAGTCTCCTCGACTCTAAGGGTGTCATGATTATATACTCTATAAGCTCTACTTGTAGTCGAGTATCCTAGGAAGATTCCGGTCGAGGTTTTGGATGTAAATTTCCCTAGGTAATCCTTAGTGTTTAGGATATGTACCTTCCACCCAAATACCCTAAAGTACTTGATGTTAGGTATTTTATCGTGATAAATATCGTATGAGGTCTTAAGGTGCCTCTTTACCATAAGGATCCTATTTTGGACATAGCATGTCGTACATATGGCTTCTGCCCAAAAACTATCGGGTAGATTATACTTGTTTAACATTGTCCTAGTGGCTTCTTGTAGGGTTCTATTTTTACATTCTACTAGGTCATTCTATTGTGGGGTTCTAGGGCAAGAGAACTCATGGTGGTATCCATTTAGGTTATAGAATTTTGTAAACCTGTGGTTCTCGAATTCACCACCATGATCAGTCCTAAATCTTATGATTTTAAGGTTTTATTGATTTTCTATTAGTTTAAATAGATTGATTAATTGATCTAGGGTATCACTTTTGTGTTTGATGAACCTAACCCAAGTAAATCTAGAATAATCATCAATTATGACTAAGCATAATTTACTTCCATTAAGTGACTTTGCTCCGTGTGAATCAAATACATCCATGTGTAGGAGCTCAAGAACACTTTTGGTCGTTCTTAATTAGTTAGTTGATGTTGTGTCCTAGATTGTTTACCTTGTTGACAAGCATTACATATTTTATTATCCAAGTTATTGAGGTTAGGCAAACCTCTGACTAAGTCACTCTGACTCATCTTGTGGATGAGTCTTGGGTGTGAGTGACCGAGTCGTCGGTGCCACAACCATGATTCCTCTTGCCGTGTCATAAGACACTTGGTTGAGGAGTTAGTTAGATTAATAGTGTAAATATTATTATTTCTGGTTCCCTTAAGGATTGTTTTAGAAGTTTCATTTGTATTAATTATGCATTCATTTTCTAGAAATATGACCTTATAGTTATTATCACACAATTGGCTTACACTAAGTAAATCATATTGAAAATTTTCTACCAATAAGACATTTTGAATAATAAAGTTAGAGTTGAGCTCAATATCACCTGATCCAATGATTTTGAGCTTGCCGTTGTTTCCGAAGGCTACCGATCCTTGTCGTTTGAATCGAAGCTTCAAAAACTTGAGTTGATCCCCGATCATGTGTCGGGAGCAACCACTGTCAAACATCCATTGATCCTACACGCAAGGTAGTTGTATCGGATATTGGATTTATTAAAGATTGGTTGAAGATTATTATCCTAAATCATCTCACCCATGTCTACATGATCAAGCATGTTAACCCTATATGTTCTTGTGAGATGACTTCCAATTTTACTTGATTTAATTTTAATGATTTGAACACTTGTCAACCTTGTGTTAGATTCAGATTTGACCTTAGGCTCATCAAGACACCTTTTCAAGATCATGGCTTCCAGGTCATGGCGAGGCACAGAGGCCTTTTTTGATCGGAATAACGACCACTTCCTTAGACAAAATCATTTTCAAGAAAATAGAGACTTGACTCACCTAAGACCACTTCCTCATCTAACTAGTCTAGGATACAGCGAGGTAGCTTCAGCTAGTTCCACTCGGTCATGTCCATCGAACTAGATACGCCTTATCTAGCCCGAATACACAAGACTTCACTTTCCTAGCGTACTATCATCTCGCTATATCCTGGTACTATGTTATGAAGTATTGACAAGTTATAGTCCTATCTAGCCATTCTAAAAAGAAAAATCAAACTAAATAAAGAACCTAAGCATGCAATTTCTAAGTTAAAATACAAAAAAATTTCGTACTAGCTCCCCCTAGACCGTTGAATCGGTTCGGTCTCTCCATATAGTGGATTTGGTCATTGGGAACCCAGTACTGGTTCGATCCTAAGTTTGAAATCAAGGCAGTCTTAGGGACCCATGCTTGGACACGTTTTTCATGTCGACTTACAATCACCATATACGACTTGTTGGTCGTATTTGAGCTAAACCCTAGTCCGGCCTTGTTGTACACGATCCTTTGCGATCCAAGTAGGAGGTCAAGTCCTTTGGATCCCAAAGTAAACCTTTCCAATGTGTTCCTAAGATCTCCGACTTGACTCTTCAAGAGTGAGTTCTCAACTTCGAGCTTTTCAACCCGAGTTGAGTCCTCCTCTCGAACTCGACTAGTCGAAGAGGTTAGGGAGACCTTGTGTTTGAGGAGTTTAACTTCCTCAACCAGAGTCTCGACCTTCGACTCAGACTTAGCTAATTTCCTAGTTAAGAACTTAATTGTACTATAAAGCATACTAATAAGGGATCGACTTACCTTGAGTGTATCTTTTGAACCAGATGCGTATCCGTGGCTTGTCTTGAATAGCGCTTCGCAGTCCGACTCGTCTTCGGTTTTCGACTTGTGTTCCGATTCCGAATCTGTCTCTGATTCCACCAGTTTATCCATGAGGACACGATCATCATCTTCTTCCTCGGATGCTTCTTCCCATGTAACGTTGAATGCCTTTTTGTGTTTTGGTGCTTTGCTCTTGAGTTTTGGGCATTCGGACTTGATATGTCCAAACCTGTTGCATTCGTAACACCTAATGTTAGAACTTTTCGGCTTACCTTCGTTGGGTCGAGTGACAGTTCGCTTTCGGCCCTTGACTATCCTTCGAACTAGGTTGACTAGTTCGGTCTCCATTTCCACGTCAACCTCCGAATCGGACTCATCCTCTTCTTCCTTCGGGGGTGGCTTGCTTGCGGTTTTCTTCCTCGAACCTGCAAAAAGTGTTATACCCTTCTCGAATTCCGAGTTAGACTGCTCATGAAGTTTGAAATAGGAAAATAACTCATCTAACCTAAGTTTCGAAAGATCCTTGGAGACCTTGTAGGCATCGACCATGGATGCCCACAAGGTAGTCCTCGGAAAAGAGTTAAGAACATACCTTATAAGGTCGCGATTTTCGACCTTTTGCCTGATCGCGTGTAGGTTATTGACTATGTCTTGAACGCGAGCATGAAGTTGAGTCATCATTTCATGTTCCTGCATTTTTAGATTATATAATTTATTAAATAAAAGATCGCTCTTACATACCTTGGTTTCATCGGTCCCTTCGTGTAGCTCCACTAGTTTTGTCCAAAGATCCTTTGCACTGATGAAGGGGCCGACGCGATTAAGCTCCTCCTTGGACAAGCCACATTGGAGGATTTGAGTTGCCTTGGCATCGGCTTCGACTTGTCTTTTTGTCGCATTGGTCCATTGGTCATAATCCAAGGATTCACCCACTTCGTTAGTCGGAAGTGTGAATCCCGTTTGGATTATGATCCACATCTCGATTTGAGTTTTAAGAAAGCATTCCATCCGACCCTTCCAATAACGGAAGTAATCTCCATTGTAAAATGGAGGTCAGACGGTGGTAAAACCCTCGAGATGGGCCATTGATACAAAAGAAACAAGAAAATGAAGACGAGAAACCTAACAACGACATAAACACACGAAATGTACCAAGACTCGCGTCTTGGATTAGTAGTGCGGGAGAAAAACTAACCAAATGAAATAAATTCAAAATAAGTAGAATTAAAAAGGAAAAAAAATCTGTAAAAAGCTAGATCGGTGGTTTCACCAAATCTTAGCAACCCTCGGCTCTGATACCAATTATTGGATCGAAGCGGATCGCTAGAGGGGGGTGAATAGCGATAAACCTTTTCTTTCGTTCGAATTCGTTTCAAAATAATTAAATGCAGCGGAAAATAAAATTAAACACAAGAGAGACAAATGTATTTTTACTTGGTTCATAGCCTTCGGCTACTACTCTAAGGCCCTAACGGTCCTAGACCGTGTACGAAGGGTAATTCACTAAAATACTCCTCCTCGTTGGAGGTAAGAGTTTAACGATTACAAAAACCTTCGGAAACAAAAGATAAAGAGACAAACCCTCTCTTCTATTAAGGTAAAATGCAACGATAGAAAACATCGATTAACAATAGGAATTTCAATATGAAAGGGACAAAAATTTAAAGTTATACCAACAACTAGAGAATAGAAAATAAGCTAGGATTGTTGACAGCACTTCGTCATTGTAGAGTCGTCGGAGAGTCGCAGTATTGTGGAGGCTTTAGGGAACTTAGAATTGATGAAATGATGAGAAATGGACCTTCATTTATAGCCCTAGAAGTCCCCTCCTCGAGCACATCAAGATCCTACATCAATGGCCACCTCACCCTTGAAGAAAGGGATGAGTTTTGACTCATCTCAAAGTTGATCCTTGACCAGTGGTTGAACTGATTTCTTGGCCGGTTGAACTGATGTCTCAGCAATTGAACTGATCCTTGGCTGGTTGAACTGATGGCTCAGCAGTTGAATTGATCCTTGGACGGTTGAACTGATTGCCAGAATTTTCGACTGTAATAAAGAGTTGGCTCAAAATATAAGTGAATTTGACGGCCACTTGTCGTCCGATTTCAACATAGACCTTCCATGGGAAGTCTTGGTTGGATCATTGCCTAAGGGTGTCCCCGTTTGGAGGACTCGACCTTACTTACGCTCACTCACACAAGCTTACCTCAACATTTACCTTTGAAGCCTTGCTTTCGGTCTCCACATGATTCCTTCGGCTCCCTCCGAAGTCCTCTCGGTATTGATAACTGCCACTTTGTTGTATTATTTCGGTCCTTAATATCATCGTTTTAATCCTCTCGTGTGTTTAATTATTGATTATTTACATATTTTATGAGTTGGATCATCTTTTAGACCTAATTGTAAATTCTCCTATATTTTAGACTTATATGCAAAATTTATCTTTATTTGTAGGAGATCGAGATGAGCCACAAGACTAGACTCGAGTTAGATTAAATATGGCTTCATCTGGGGTCATAATGGATATTTCAAGATGATTTAATCTGAGCCCTTCATCCAGATCAGAAGGCAAATTAAATCAAGGGTTCAGATCTGAGCATTATAGACCGTCCGAGGAATTTGATTGATTCTGAGTCATCCATCTAGATCTGGAGCGATCCGGCCCATACATTAAGATCTACACGTCTTGGCCGTTCATCCGGACCGTTGGATTGTGATTATACCTTCAGACGGATCAGATCCATCCTTTTGAAATCAGATTGATCACAACCGTTGGATCACAGCCTTCTTAGGAGATTAATTGGACTCATTTAACCTAGCTCTATTTGGACGGCTGAGATCGTGGGAGAAATGATCGGACGGCTCACAAAATCCCTTTAATCAATCTAGCTTCACGCGGAGACAGAGACCGCAGCTTTCTTCTTCTTCCCAAAATCGTGCAGCCTCCCCTAATCGCACGCCACGCCTTCTCCACGCCATCGCCCGGCACCGCCGGCGGTCCCTTCCTTGGCCGTGGTGCTATTTCCTATTCCTCATCTTCTCCGATAGTTTTTCTCCTTTTCACGTCGGCGGCGGCTTTCGTCACGCTGGCTTCGCGGCAGCTTCCGTAACTCGGGCGGCCCCTTCATCTCCATCCAAGATCCTTCCCTTGGTCGACGGAGTCAAGTTCTGAAGTTGGGCAGACGGTGGCTTCGCCGAGCAGAGGGGTTTTCATCCATCTTCACCGGCATTCTCTTGGCGCTGCAACAGCGGTGAGCCACCCGGTTGGGCGTGGTCGCGAAGGTGGTGTGACCTTCTCTTGCCGTGGTAGCGGCATGTATTTCGATTCCGGCAGCCCTTCAATTCTAAATTCGTCGCCATAACCCTATTTCCAACATCGGTGAAGACTTGTACGATCACAGATTCGGTACCTTCTACTGCCGTAGTAGCGGCGATCCAAGTCCATCAGGAGCGATGATCCGTTCCACCATTCCAACTTTCGTCGGAGGATTATTCTGACGAAAGATCCGTGACATTGAAGCCGTAGGAGCTGTCCAGATTTGTCGTTGGTAACCGGAGAGGGTGGTTCCTTTCCGGGAGTTGTAGACGAGAGTTGATTAATTTTTATTCTGTTGGTTCATTATGTTTTCATTTGTATTTGCACTTGTGTTTTTCTTCGTATTTGCACTTGTGTTTTCATTTGTGTTGTCACTGGTGTTATTACATTGTGTTTGCATTAGTGTTTTCAATTGTGTTTTCGCTAGTGTTATTAATATGTGCTTTCACCAGTGGCTTTGAATTGTGTTTTTACTAGTGTTATTAACTTGTGTTTTCACTTTTATCTTACTTTGTATTTTAATCATGCGTTTAACTTGTATTTTATTCTGTATTCTAACTTGTGTTTTAACTCGGGTCGTAGTTAGAGTTTGATTTGTGTTATGCTTTAGTTGTTAGGTTAGTTTCATTTACATTTGACCAGTGTACCGTATAGTGACAGTGCGGTGCCTGGTTGAATTGCATTCGTTCTTGCATTTCGTTCTTGCATTTTTAGTGAATGTTTAGCTACCGTGGTCGATAGTGACAAAGGCGGTGCATGGTTGAATTGTTCACATTTATTTGATCATCGCCGTATAGTGACGCGGTGCTTGGTCGCTTTCTTTCGTACATGCATTAGTTTAGTTTTTCGTTATTGTTTGACTATCGTATATCGTCGATAGTGACAAAGGCGGTGCATGGTTGAATTGTTCACATTTATTTGATCATTGTACCGTATAGTGACAGTGCGGTGCGTGATCACTTACTTTTGCGCATTAGGATAGTTGTTTGTTACTTGTTATTTGGTAGTTAGATTTACTTCTTGCATGCTTAATTCCCATGTTTGCTTTTGATTTTGCATTTTGATTGTTTTGATAAATTGTTAAAACCCCCAGTGTTTACTTCTGTTTAAAAACAAACGTCCAGCCATTAGGTTCGTTGGGAGATGACCCGAGTCAGTCCTATACTGCATTAGTGTAGTTAGGGGGTTCGGTAAATAATTTGGGAACGGTATTGCGACAAAAAATCGTTCTTATCAAATTTTGGCGCCGTTGCCGGGGAACTCTAATGGGTTCGTTTGTCTTTAAACTGTAGTTTGTTTGTTTGTTTTCTTTTTCTTTTGTTATTATTGTCTTTCTTATCATTTATATTTGTTTCTCATTATATTTGTTTGTGTGGATGACTAGGTCTTCAGGTGATCATCTACTTGAATTTTGCAGCAGTTTTTCTCTTCCCTCAGAGGCCCAGCCTAGGAAGGGGGTTGTTGAAGAAAAGGTTAGGGAAACAGATTCCCAAGTATGCCGAGGTTTTGTTTCACGAGAAGTTGTACTCTTTCTATGGAGGTAGGAGATACTGTGGTTTGGTTCAGTATTTTGGACGCTATGAGGTACCCGATGGAGGATCATTCTATTCTTAGCGTGGTTATAGCTGATGAGTTGGACTGCATGAATTTTATTTCTTAGTCTATTTTTCATTTGGATATCTCTGCACCTTCTATATTTTGTTATGATTTTATTGATTCTGATTGATTCGATGTTGATAATGATTTGTTGTTAGGACCTATCTCAGGCCCTCTTTTTATGGAGGGATATGGATTGTGTAGGGACTAGCGCTCTTCAGGCGATGCCCCAAGGATCACTTCCATCAGATGTTTGTAAGAAATGTCATTTCATGGTCGAGTATGGGATATCTTGGATTATATTATCTCTGTGTATGATATTGAAGTAGATCCTGCTAAAATTCATGCTATATATTCTTTATCTTACCCCGCTTCTGTGCGGGAAGTTGTGCTTTTCTAGGTCATGCAGGTTCTCTGCACATTTTATCGAGACTTCAATGATCAGTTGCCCTACCCTTGACCAAATTGTTGCGAAGGAGATGGTATTTTGTTTGTGAGATCGAGCCCACCCCATAGCAGATTCTTTTCCAGATGAGCAACTTTTTCACCTGTAGGGTAAGACACCATGGTATGCAGATCTTGCTATTTATTTAGTTGCCGTGTTGTACCTTCACATTTTACTCATGCACAAGTCCAGAAATTGAAAAGTGATGCCAAGTATTATGTATGGGATGATCTTTATCATTGAAAATTTTGTAATGATCAGATTATTAGATGATGTGCACTTGATTATGAGTTTCATTCCATATGTATTTACTTTTGTTATTCTCTGGCTTGTGGGGGGTATTTTGGACCCCAAAGAACTGCTAGGAAAGTTTTAGAGTTTGATTTGTATTGGCCCACCTTATTTCATGATGTCTCTGAATTCTACAAGTCTTGTGAGCGATGTCAACGAACAGGGAACATAGGACGTAGAAATGAAATGCCTCAAAAACTTTTGTTATTTTGTGAGATTTTCGATATTTGAGGTATTGATTTTATGGGTCCTTTTCCTGTATCTTTTGGATTTCCATATATTCTTTTGGCATATGATTATATTTCTAAATGGGTGGAGGTCATCCCCACCAGGACTGATGATTCTCTAGTTGTTGTGGATTTTGTTAGGTCTCACATATTTTGCAGATTTAGAGTTCCCGTAGGCATCATTAGCGATCAAGGGTCTCACTTTTACCTTGAGACTCATGAAGTGTCGAGCAAAGAGATCAAGTATATACTGGAGAATACGGTGGGGCCAGACATGATGATGCTTCTTCTCCGACATGAAAGGGAGTGTGTTCTTTTATTTCTGCATTTATTTTCTTCCTTTCATGTTCGGAATAAATTGTATGGGTTGTGTGTTTGTTTGCTGTTTACCTAGGTCTGTTTATGCATTGTTAAATAATATTCTCTATGCATGAATTAGTATCATTTCAGAGGTTGTAAAAATTAGTTAAGTTTGATCATCAATTTATGGATTTGTGTGTATGATAAGAGACTTCACTTGCATGCAGTCACTTGTTATGATGGTGAACTTTTTATTGATAGATTAAGCTTGATTTTGATTCACCTAGTGAGGTTATAAGCCATTCTTATCATCTACCCACTTTTGTGTGATAACACATGTGATTCTTGTTGCTCTAGAACTTGCTTTGAATCTTTTCAAAACTGCAGTAACATTTACTTGCATGAATATGATGAAGGATTTCATTCTTGACTCTTTTCTGACTTGGTTTGATTGTCTAATCCACTTGATACTTCCATCTTCTATGTCTTACTTATCATATCTTTTCATTTGCTATCCATTGTCTTTGTATCTCTGTGGATTATCTTTTGTATATCTATTATTTTCCATATTGGAGGAATAGTTTGATGGGTTGTATTGTCCGAGACGGACAAAATTTTAAGTGTGGGGGAGGAGCTATATTATTTGTGTTGGAAACATGATATGGAAGATATAGTTTTCAGAGGTCATTGGTTCTGAGATATATTTGCCTGTGATTAGTACTTGAGTTTCTGCACAAAAAAAAAAAAATCGCGCCATTGATATTTCTTTTGAAAAAAAAAGCAAAAAAAAGAAAAGAAGAAAAAAAAAATGTGCAATTGTAATGCAGGCAAATTGAATTGCAATGTGTTGGATAGAGCCATTTGATCCTGAATCCAATTCTAAAGTTTCCAATTGTCTTAGCCTCTTCCCATATTGCTGGTTACTGAGCATTTCACAGAGCAACTCATCAGATTTATTTCTCCAATTCTTCTCTTGTTTCCTATTCATTTGTACCTTTGTCTTGTACTACTCTTTGCATACTTTATCTGTTGTCTACTTTTGATCTCATTCTGATTCCTGATAAATCCTTTTGATTCATGTATGAGATGTATTGATAGCGATGAAGTAGATGATAAGCAAGCATATGGTAGTACAAAATTGCATGTTGTTTTGAGGCGCCTACCTATGTTATTATGTGAGCATCGTGCATATTTCCTTTTTGGGAGGTTTTGTATCAGGCTTAGTCTATTTGATTTGTATGTAAATCATCATACATTTTGATTGTTGTAGGAGTTGGATCTTTTGAATACCCTAGATCCTGATGAATTTGGTGATCCTAAGTAACTTATTTTTTCTATCTCCAGATTATTGATCAGGTATTGTTTGGGAATGAGTGATTGAGTCGGTGTTTCTTTATTTTTATTATTGCTCGGGACGAGCAAGAATAAGTGTGGGGAGTTGATAAGCTGCCACTTTGTTGTATTATTTCGTCCTTAATATCGCTTTAATCCTCGTGTGTTTAATTATTGATTATTTACATATTTTATGAGTTGGATCATCTTTTAGACCTAATTGTAAATTCTCCTATATTTTAGACTTATATGCAAAATTTATCTTTATTTGTAGGAGATCGAGATGAGCCACAAGACTAGACTCGAGTTAGATTAAATATGGCTTCATCTGGGGTCATAATGGATATTTCAAGATGATTTAATCTGAGCCCTTCATCCAGATCAGAAGGCAAATTAAATCAAGGGTTCAGATCTGAGCATTATAGACCGTCCGAGGAATTTGATTGATTCTGAGTCATCCATCTAGATCCTGGAGCGATCTGGCCCATACATTAAGATCTACACGTCTTGGCCGCTGTTCGATTATACCTTGACGGATCGATCCATCCTTTTGAAATCGATTGATCACAACCGCTGGATCACGGCCTTCTTAGGAGATTAATTGGACTCATTTAACCTAGCTCTATTTGGACGGCTGAGATCGTGGGAGAAATGATCGGACGGCTCACAAAATCCCTTTAATCAATCTAGCTTCACGCGGAGAGACAGAGACCGCAGTTTCTTCTTCTTCCCAAAATCGCGCAGCCTCCCCAATCGCACGCCGGCCTGCTTCTTCTCACGCCAAAGCACCGCCGGCGGTCCCTTCCCTTGGTTCCTATTCCCTCATCTTCTCCGATAGTTTTTCTCCTTTTCACGTCGTGGCGGCGCGGCTTTCGTCCCACGCTGCGTTTAAGCGCCCCATCCAAGATCCTTCCCTTGGTCGGCGAAGTCAAGTTCTGAAGTTGGGCAGACGGTGGCTTTGCCGAGCAGAGGGGTTTTCATCCATCTTCACCGGCGTTCTCTTGGCGCAACAGCGGTGAGCCACCCAGTTGGGCGTGGTCGCGAAGGTGGTGTGACCTTCTCTGCCGTGGTAGCGGCGGCATGTATTTCGCATTGGCAGCCCTTCAATTCTAAATTCGGCGTAACCCTATTTCCAACATCGGTGAAGACTTGTAGACGATCACAGTTCGGTACCTTCTCTGCCGTGGTAGCGGGCATCCGAAAGTCCATCACCGAGCAGCGTTGATCCGTTCCACCATTCCAACTTTCGTCGGAGGATTATTCTGACGAAAGATCCGTGCCATTGAAGCCGTAGGAGCTGTCCAGATTTGTTGTTGGTAACCGGAGAGGGTGGTTCCTTTCCGGGAGTTGTAGACGAGAGTTGATTAATTTTATTCTGTTGGTTCATTATGTTTTCATTTGTATTTGCACTTGTGTTTTCTTCGTATTTGCACTTGTGTTTTCATTTGTGTTATCCTTTGGTGTTATTACATTGTGTTTGCATTAGTGTTTTCAATTGTGTTTTCGCTAGTGTTATTAATATGTGCTTTCACGGTGGCTTTGAATTATGTTTTACTAGTGTTCGTAACTTGTGTTTTCACCGTATCTTACTTTGTATTTTAATCTGCGGTTTAACTTGTATTTTATTCGTATTCTAACTTGTGTTTTAACTCGGTCGTAGTTAGAGTTTGATTTGTGTTATGCTTTAGTTGTTAGGTTAGTTTCATTTACATTTGACGATTAAGGTATATAGTGACAAGCGGTGCCCGTTGAATTGCATTTCGTTTTGCATTTCGTTTCTGCATTTTTAGTGAATGTTTAGCTCTGTGTCGTATAGTGACAAAGGCGGTGCATGGTTGAATTGTTCACATTTATTTGATCATCGTATAGTGATGAGTGACGCGGTGCTTGGTCGCTTTCTTTTACTCATTAGTTTAGTTTTGATGGATCGCTTGACTCTACATGTCGATAGTGGTTGAATTGTTCACATTTATTTGATCATTGTACCGTATAGTGACAGTGCAGTGCGTGATCACTTACTTTTGCGCATTAGGATAGTTGTTTGTTACTTGTTATTTGGTAGTTAGATTTACTTCTTGCATGCTTAATTCCCATGTTTGCTTTTGATTTTGCATTTTGATTGTTTTGATAAATTGTGAAAACCCCCAGTGTTTACTTCTGTTTAAAAACAAACGTCCAGCCATTAGGTTCGTTGGGAGATGACCCGAGTTAGTCCTATACTGCATTAGTGTAGTTAGGGGGTTCGGTAAATAATTTGGGAACGGTATTGCGACAAAAAATCGTTCTTATCAGTATCGCCCGACCACTACGGTTCTCTCCGAGTGTCGCTGACCTTCGGCTTAGCTTAGCATTTCTGCATACTTGATTCAGCTCGTGAGATAACAAAATGCACTTAACTTTGTGTATTTTCTATAATCAAAACTCATGTTCGATTCAGGTGCATACTGCACCAACAGGTTCATATCTCTTTTAACAAAGAGCTCCGGATCTTCTCTAGAAGAAATACTGGGATAGATAAATATCCCATCCAACAACTCCTATAATTGCAACTTACGTTCTTCCAATTTCCATAGTATTTAGCAACACTGTTACTAATAAAATCATCTCTCCGTATGATGTCTTCAATACCGAAACTATTCTCAAAATCACTTCGACCGCATACTCCACTTGCTTATATAGTGGTAAGCCTTGAAGTGCATCAGAAACTATATCCGAATACTCTCAGATTATACGTACATCCGAGAGACATATCATACCATAATCTCAACACATTAACCATCCATAAGGTTATGTCTACAGTAAAGGTATGTCTATCAAAGTCTAAGGGCATCCCTTGACTTCTTGGTCATTGGTTAACATCTCACCTGACGATAGTGATACCACCAACCCCCAATTCGATGTATAGGAATCCTTCTAATCTGAACTAATAATTTTCCAGACAAAGATACTTGTAAACAATCTGTATCTCTCAATATATTAACCCAGAGGGTAAACTAAAGTAATACCCTAAACAATCAATTATCTGCCGATCCGATCTAAAGGCTCCATGCAGGTCTCAGTTTTTTCCCCAAAGAGAACAGGATCAAATCCAACAGTGCACGACAAAGCGATCACATTTCTACGACGAATGACCTGGAAATTTTCCTAGATCATATGATCCCATCACTTAATCCTATGAACTTTAATTGTAGAATACAGCATAGATACGACCATCGTCGTATACTCTCTCCTCTGTACAAAGCCAATCCACGTTTGGGGGGATAATCGTTGTTGTTGTCTGCATGAATCTTCTAAGATGTCTTCTGCTGATGCTGCTAAGTAAATCACTTCCCTTGAAGGGAAGTATCAAGGAACTCCAACCACGCCTGAGGTAGTAGGTCGCTGCTGGTGAGATAACCTAATTGTCTGTGATAATCTTTGCTATCAAGACTGTACATCATCCTCCCGGAACACCATTGATAGTCTTCAACTGAGTCTTCAAAATACTACTCCTCAACTATACTAGTTGCTTACAATAGCAACAAATGATATGATCCAATGGATAATCTGACTTCGTGCGTTGTCGTTTCCTACATTGCACACACATAATTCCTTCGGAGTCTTTCTTTAGCTTTCGCTAATAACCTGAGAAAGTTTTGATGATTTGCGGTTGGTCATCTATGATCGGACAAACTCTCCAATAGTAGCTCGTGGCCTATGACTCCAATCTTGCTCCTTTTGTCCAACATTCGGAGGCTTCTCATTCCAACATCTGACTTGCAATGTCTGCTTATTGATCTTCATCTCCTTAAAACTTGTACGGAATCATTTCTAAACTCCTGACTCAATCCAATGTCTTCCGGCAGGATCTGGTAGAAGATCTAAACATCCTAATCCAAATGTAAGCCAATAACTCTGGGTGGCTTAAGACATCCATTTACACTCTTAAGCTATTAAGTGAGCATAAACTCTACAAGTCTAACGACTCTGCATGGTATTCCCGTTATCGACAATCACCCTACTTGAAGCTCAAGAATTCCCTAACAATAAGTCAAAGGAATAGCACGGGGAAAATACCCTCTCACAACATCACTAAACTATGATCAGTGATATATTATTCCCCGAAGGTTAATTCCTGCATCTTCCACTAAATACCAGCTTGATCCCGATAATGGTATGCAACTAACTCCATTTTCTTTATATAACATGAGTTAAGTAGTCAAAAGTACCTTCAAAGTTATACAACCCAGCACAAACAACTCAAGGATCAAAATCCCTATGAAACACCGTAACCTAACCCTCCGCTATTTGCATCAATAATAGCCTACACATCTTGTCCATTACCCATCAGGTAATGATCTGTCTAGCATAATTAGTGAAAATCCCTACGATTGTAGTCTTTGATTTCCACAAGAAATGTGACGACTTGACCCCTACCTTCCGACTCGGTATCAGTTGGTTCTCAAAGGAAATTCACCTTTTCAACACAAGTTCAAGACTCACCAACTCAATAGGTCGTTCCCGTGGTCAACTCATACCACGGTTATGAATAATAATCAACATACTACATGTTATTACCTATTATAAATACTAAATGCATAGCTAATAAAATCGAGAGTATAACCCTAAAGGCAACTCCGACTGGTCGCCCTGGTGGATGACTTCTGCTACAAGTCTGTACAAGTGCCATCACTCTGTCTGTATACACGTGTTGAACAAGTTTATATAAGTATCTAACTAAAATATAAGTTATCAGGAATTCTTATTTCGTGCTGCTCGGAGCTTAGGTAATTGTCAATCTCATCTCACAAAACCAAAACCGAAATAAACTGACTCCCGAGAATCCAAGACTCAAAGAAAACAAATTATTGTATGGCATCGCATAACCTAGGGCTATGATACCACTAAAGTTGTCATGCCCTGAGAGTATGTCGAGTCGAAAAGCAAATGGACGACACCTCCCCTGTACGTGGCAACATAGCCTGTTTATACAAGCCTTTCAGCCACAACAACAATAACATATACAAATGTAGACATAACAACATAACAAAGCACCACAGAACTAACACAACTACAATACAAACCACACACCATGCATACCGGTATGACTAACACTAAATTAAGAAAACACTATAACAAAACCAGAAAGAACGGTGCAACAACAGCAATGTCCAACACTACAAATCATCATGTAAAACCAAATCCATAATGAAAAACCTACGATAAACCCAAAAGCTCGGACCCTCGGAGTTGAGATGAGACGATGCCAGCCAGCGATGCTCTAAGCCGTCACGAAGACTTTTACCTGTTACCTAGGTGACAAAAAAACCCAGCGTCTATGGTGGTGAGTATAACTCAGCGGTAATATGAGAGAACATGTATATATCAAATATCACATGTAATTCAACAATATAAGCTACAGGCACATCTGGTATATACTAGTATAGTATATAAATACATGCGTATACTCTCTAAACAAAATGAACAGTGTAAAGTGCAGACATACCTGAAAGTCTGCTACGCTACATATATCCAACCAGAGCATATATCCATAATATACATCATGAAGTGTAATACTATCTCATACTATATCATGATACGGGTTAAAGGTATCAAATAGACCGACCAACAAGTATACAGATATCTGACACCCAACCATATAGAAAATGCAATAGCATATATGAATATGTATAAACAAATGTAGCAAGCATAGTACAAAAAAATGCAACATCATAGTAAGCATACATATAGACTGCATCTATATATATACTAATCACAATCATCCATATATATATATATATATATATATATATATATAAATATATATATATATATATATATATATATATATATATATATATATATATATATATACATGCATATATGCATATATATCGCAATATGCAAGATGCCATATGACACGATAATGTAGCATGCATGGTCATTCCTGCGCACCCCTACTCGCTACCACGGCCCAAGTGTGGCCTAGGTGACACGACATGACAACTGTCCCAACACAACACCAATCACTACTCTCGAGTGGTCAAGTGGGCAATATGAACAAGTAGCATATTGTAGGGATGTATACTGAAAAGTCTACCTTTTGTATGAACATCTTTATTTTGAAATAAGAATCACATGATAATTGTTTGCATATTTTTATGGTTATGCAATATTGTCTAATACTTTACATTGTAGATAACATGGTGTGTGGTGTCGCATGGGAGATCATGTTATCGACCCCTTGAAAAGTATAAGTAAAGGCACACAACTGAGATGGCTTTGGACAAACCATCGGAATGGTTGTAGTGTGATTTGGTATTGGTTTGTCTTGACCATAGAATCACACTAGTGCACTTTGTGTGTATTGAGCAGGACCGACTTAGAGGTGATTCGATTTATTGCTGACTACATAATCGAATCGGACCTCAGATATTATATTGTACATACTCTTAATCCCGATATAATAACGGGCACATATACTTAGTACTTATCTCTTTGATTTACCAATGGGCGAGATTTATAGATTAAATGATAGGCTCGATAAGTTAGGAGATGATATTATTTATATGGTGTGTCATTGATTATAAGAGGAAACCATCTCCTATATAATGGGATGATGATGTCCCCTTGAGGAGCTCATAAGGTTCATCATGTAAACCCTGCAGGTGGACTTGGTCCGACATGATGAAAAGGTTGAGTGGTACTACTCAAGGAGTTAGATGTTGATTAATTAATGGTCAGTAAATTAATTAATCGATGGACATTCGAGATCTTAAACACGGGGAGAAAATGTACAAATAATATATGGAGCCCATATTATCATATGGGGGTTGGTGAGGTAGATCAATGATGATCCTTTTGTGGATTGGATCATCATTAGTGGATCGGACTTTATGTGGGCTTGATCCATGGGTGGCCAAGATCCAACTCCTCCTCATGGTCCCTAATGTAGCCTATCAACAACTCATGAAGCTTAGATCCAATTGATAGAAAAAAAATTCTAAGATCCATTGGTAGAGATTAAATCTCTAAGATCCGACGGTTGAGATTAAATCTCTAGATCCGATAGTTGAGATTAAATCCCTAGAACCAATGGAGAAGATTAAATCATGACTTATCCCTACCTCTATAAAAGGAGGGAAAGGGAGTTGGCATGGAGATCATCCATGAGAGCTAGGGTTTTGGGCGGAAAGAGAGCAATCCTAGTTGAGATAGGATTAGGGTTAGGGTTTGGAGGCTTGGGCGGCACCTAATAAGGAAGGTTTTTCTTTCTTCTTCTTCCTTCATTGGCCGGCATCTGGCACCTTTCCAGCCCTTGTTCGGTGACCAAAAGGCTATATTCTCTTCTCCTTAGGTGGTGGAAACAAGATATAGGGCTTTTCCTTGGTGTCTTGGCCGGATTCCACCACAAAGTCCTCCTCCTAGTTGGCCGGCGGCAAGGTTTCTAATTGTTCCTTGTTGGTTGGTTTTAGGGAGTAGAAGAACTTTGTTTCTACTCTTCCTCTTGCTTTGGAAGAGCAAGGAAGGAAGGTTTGCGATCTAGGAGCTTCGACTTTTGGTAGATCGTCGCCCACACGATGTCCAAAAGGAGGAAGGTCATACATTAGAAAATCGAGAGGTATACCTATTCTTCTTTCTCTTTTTGTTACTTGCTTGTATTTGTTTTTCAATTATGAGCATGATATAAATCTGTATATGACTAAATAATACTTGGATCCCGAGCATAAACACAAAAACTGGCGATCCGGACATCGTCTATTCCGCGGCTACTCGTAGAATAGAGGTTGGTCGCTTGAACAACTTGTTTGTTCAAGTGACCTTTCTAAACGAATAGCACGATGATGGCTTGGTTGTTTGGGCAATCCCTTTTGTCTAGGATTAAATTTTAATCTGGGGACATCGAAGGGATCGCCATGATCAAACGATCGAGGTGAAGTGGGAAGTGAAGTTTCCCCTCATGGACTCGATAAGCAAACCCCTTCAATTGGTATCAGAGCCAAGGTTTTCGGTTTTGTGTGTTTAGGATTTGGTTAATTTGTATGCACTTTTTCATATATTATATGTGCCGGATAATAGTAGGATATGCATAGTTTAACTCTTTGGTTGCAGGCATAAGATCCGACTATTATGGCTATATGTGTGTATGTGATTGTATGTGTGTAAATATTTATTTTATTGAATCCTCGGGGTTGACGAGGCTAGTATTTAATTTTTTGTAAATTAGATACGGCATTGTTTAGCCACACTTTATTTTAGTTTACTTTCGATCTAGATTTCGGGTACACTCCCTCGTGGAGTATATGATCGATGGATGTTAATTAAAATAGGTTTTAGTCTCGACTCGGATCTCCGGATGGCTTGTACATGGCGTAGGAGGAGCGGACGAGAAGGCGTTGCGATGGGAGACATATTGAAGTCAAAAGTCATAATAGTTGGAAAATAATTTATTTTTCATATTTATTTCTTTTTGTTTGATATGCATGTCATAGGCTAGGAAAATTTCTCAATTTCAAATTACTAAGTGGGAGAGGGAATTTTTTAAAAATTCCCACGGCCTCCATTACGATTTGACAAGTGATGCAAACAAACTTGCGCGTCGGCTCTTAGTGCCTTCCTCCATATCGGATGGGTTTGTTTGCGCATCACAAGGTCAAATATGGTTATAGGGAATTATCAAGGAGCGTGTGTACTTCCCCATTGGAAGGCACATAACCCAAGATAATTACCTTGGTACCAAGTAATGGTGAACACTTAGTTACAAATATAAGTATCCTCCCCATCGGAGTCACTACTTTTATTTGTAGGGCCGAAGAGAAACCAACTATTAATTTTACTTGTCAAAAAGTTTGGTTGACAAGATAGTAAAATTAATGGGTAAAATGTCCTCTTACAATTGTAGAATTCGTATACGTCCACACTATCGTGGCATACGATATTCTCGGTGTTGGTTGATTTTGAAATTTTATTGTTTGAGGAATCAATAATTTTTTGAAATCTACAGTAATGATCTATGTGATTCTTAGGATTTTGAAAAATGACTTTCAGTCCACTTACTATGATACTAAAGGAAATAAATTTACTGTACCCAAATAATGTTGATTGAAAAAATCTAGATATTGTCTTATCTGCTAAGGAGCACAAGTATGCACTCTTCAAAGAGTGTTCTCAAGCCATGGTTGCTCAAAAAGGTTTCTACTTCTAAGCCGAAAGGCAAGAAGAAGGAGAAACAAGGTGGAGCAAAGGTGGTGGGAGGATCTCAGGGAGGAGTGAAGAAGCCGAAAGGCAAGTACTTCACTTACAAGCAGACTGGACACTTGAAGAAGGACTACCCCAACCGCAAGAACAAAGGTATATCTTTTTGTCTAGTCGTTGAAACATGTTTAGCGGTGTTATCTACCGGCACCTGGTGTGTAGATACGGGAGCCACTGATCATGTCTGCAATACTTTGCAGGGGTTCCAGGAAACTAGACGACTGCATGAGGGGGAGATTACCGTATACTTGGGCGATGCCACGAAGGTGGCGGCTATTGCAGTGGGAGATGTTCATTTATCTTTTGAGAAAAATAAACTTTTGGTTCTTAAGAATTGCCTTTATGTACCCTTATTTAGAAAGAATTTAATTTCGGTTTCTAAATTGTTTATGGATGGATATGCTATTTCTTTTAATGACAGAGTTGTTATAAGAAGGAATAGGGATATTATCTGTTTGGGTGCATTGATAGGAAATTTGTACACACTTGAACCAAAACCTCCCACGATGCAAATTAAAGTTAATAACTCATCTTCTAATTCCAATAAGAGAAAAGAACCTTCGAAGATGAACCAAACATATCTTTGGCATCTTAGGCTTGGTCACATTAACCTAAGCAGAATTCAAAGGTTGATAGCTGATGGACCTTTGGGTTCATTAGTGGTGGAGGATCTCCCAACCTGTGAATCTTGCTTAGAGGGTAAGATGACCAAGAGGCCTTTTAAGGCCAAGGGGTATAGAGCCAAAGATGTGTTAGAATTGGTTCATTCTGATTTGTGTGGTCCTATGTCTATCCAGGATAGAAGTGGTTTTGAGTATTTCGTCTCTTTTATAGACGATTACTCAAGATACGGATACATTTACCTGATGCGCCGTAAGTCTGAATGCTTTGACAAGTTCAAAGAATTCAAGGCTGATGTGGAGAAACATCAAGGTAAAAGTATTAAGACACTATGATCTGATCGTGGTGGTGAGTACCTCTTGAGAGAGTTTAGGAAATACTTATCAGAGGCTGGGATTCAATCCCAATTGACTGCACCTGGCACACCCCAGCAGAACGGTGTAGCAGAGCAAAGGAATAGGACTCTTATGGAGATGGTTAGATCGATGATGAGTTATTCTGAGTTGCCAGATTCGTTCTAGGGATATGCTCTAGATACGGCGGTGTAGATTCTGAACTTGGTTCCATCTAAATCAGTGCCTTCTACTCCCATAGAATTGTGGACTGGGCGAAAGCCTAGTCTAAGACATATTCGGATATGGGGGAGTCCAGCACATGTGTTGAAGGCAGATGTTGGTAAGTTGGAACTTTGTACAGAAGTACGCATGTTCGTTGGCTATCCCAGGGGAACGAAGGGTGGTTTGTTTTATAGTCCTAGAGATCAGAGGGTGATCGTTAGCATGAATGCCAGATTTCTAGAGGATGACTATGTGATGAGCCACAAGCCCAAGAGTAAAATTGTTTAGGAGGAGTTAAAAGAGGAAGTCACTTTTTCAGTACCACTGGTACAAGAGGATATATCACGTAACTGCACCGCGTGTCACAGAAGATACATAGGTGATACCTCGTCGTAGTGGGAGGGTTGTGAGACAGCCTGATAGATTCATGTTCTTGGGATAATCTTCTGATTTGGTCCCTGGCAAACATGAACCTGATCCCTGGACATATGACGAGGCAATCCAAGATAAAGATGCAGCATCTTGGCAAAGTGCAATGAATGCTGAGATTGAATCTATGGATTCAAATCAGGTTTGGGAGCTAGTAGAGCCACCCGATGGTGTAAAAATCATTGGATGCAAGTGGATCTACAAGAGAAAGAGAGGAATAGATTGGAAGGTTGAGACCTTCAAAGCGAGGCTTGTTGTGAAGGGGTATACTCAGAAAGAGGGTATCGATTATGAGGAGACCTTTTCGCCGGTAGCCATGCTTAAGTCTATCTGGATTCTCTTATGCATAGCAGCTCATATGGATTATGAGGTGTGGCAGATGGATGTCAAGACATCTTTCCTTAATGGAAGTCTTGAGGAAAACATCTATATGAAGCAACCAGAGGGACTCATTGCTAAGGGCAAAGAGCATCTTGTATGTAAGCTTAATCGGTCAATTTATGGATTGAAACAAGCTTCGAGGTATTGGAACATCCGCTTTGATGAGGTGATACAGTCTTATGGATTTATTCAAAGTTCGGATGAGTCTTGTGTATACAAGAGATGTGACGGAAACGTAGTGGTAATTCTTGTACTATACGTAGATGACATTTTGTTGATTGGCAACAATATCAAGGTGTTATCGGACATAAGGGGATGGTTGTCAAAACAGTTTGATATGAAGGACTTGGGAGAGGTGGGACACATCCTTGGGATTAAGGTTATAAGGGATCGCAGGAAAAGGATGTTGTGCTTATCCCAAGATTCATACATAGGCACGATTTTGGATCGTTTTAGCATGCAAAACTCCAAGAAGGGTTTTCTACCTTTCAGGCATGGAGTTCCTTTATCTAAGGAGATGTGTCCAAGATCATCTGAGGAGATAGAGGAGATGAAGGCGGTTCCTTATGCTTCAGCAGTAGGAAGCCTCATGTATGCGATGCTATGTACGTGACCAGATATCTGCTTTTTCGTGGGCATGGTCAGTAGATATCAGAGTAATCTAGGACAGGGACATTGGACTACGGTAAAGCATCTATTGAAGTACCTGAGAAGGACTAGGGATTATATCTTTGGTTTCACGCGGACCAATTACTCCTCGATAGGGTTACAGAGGGATAATAGTAAGTCTACCTCAGGTTTTGTGTTTACTTTGGGAGGTGGAGCCATTGTATGGAGGAGTGTCAAGCAGAAATGCGTGGCGGACTCCACCATGGAAGCTGAGTATGTGGCAGCCTTTGAGGCGACCAAAGAAGTTATATGGCTCAGGAACTTCCTGATGGACTTGGATGTGATTCCTGGTTTGCCCAGAACTATCACAATTTATTGTGAGAATAGTGGTGCAGTTGCAAACTCGAAGGAACCACGAGCCCATAAGGCTAGTAAACACATAGAGCACAAGTACCACCTGATACGAGAAATCGTAAAGAGAGGAGAAGTTGATGTGGCCAAGATTGCATCAGAGGATTACCTAGCAGATCCTTTCACTAAGGCCCTTCTGGCGAGAGCTTTTGATAGGCATGTGGAGGGAATGGGGATCATATGTATGGCAGTTTGAGGACAGCATAGTCTTTTAGTATAAGTGGGAGATTGTAGGGATTTATACTGAAAAGTCTACCTTTTGTATGAACATCTTTATTTTGAAATAAGAATCACATGATCATTGTTTGCATATTTTTATGGTTATGCAATATTGTCTAATACTTTACATTGTAGATAACATGGTTTGTGGTGTCACACGGGAGATCATGTTATCGGCCCCTTGAAAAGTATAAGTAACTACTCACAACCGAGATGGCTTTGGACAAACCATCGGAATGGTTGTAGTGTGATTTGGTATTGGTTTGTCTTGAGCATAGAATCACACTAGTGCACTTTGTGTGTATTGAGTAGGACCGACTTAGAGGTGATTCAATTTATTGCTGACTACATAATCGAATCAGACCTATGATATTATATTGTACATACTCTTAATCCCGATATAATAACGGACACATATACTTAGTACTCATCTCTTTGATTTACCAATGGGCGAGATTTATAGATTAAATCGATAGGCTCGGTAAGTTGGGAGATGATATTATTTATATGGTGTGTCGTTGATTAAAGGAGGAAACCGTGTCCTATATAATAGGATGATGATGTCCCCTTGTGGAGCTCATAAGGTTAATCATGTAAACCCTGCAGGTGGACTTGGTCCGACATGATGAAAAGGTTGAGTGGTACTACTCAAGGAGTTAGATGTTGATTAATTAATGGTCAGTAAATTAATTAATCAACGGACATTCGAGATCTTAAACACGGGGAGAAAATGTACAAATAATATATCGAGCCTATATTATCATATGGGGGTTGGTGAGGTTGATAAATGATGATCCTTTAGTGGATTGGATGATCATTAATGGATCGGACTTTATGTGGGCTTGATCCATGGGTGGCCAAGATCCAACTCCTCCTCATGGTCTCTAATGTAACCTATCAACACCTCATGAAGCTTAGATCCAATGGATAGAAACAAAATTCTAAGATCCATAGGTAGAGATTAAATCTCTAAGATCCGACGGTTGAGATTATATCTCTAGATCCGATAGTTGAGATTAAATCCCTAGAATCAATGGAGGAGATTAAATCATGACTTATCCATGACTCTATAAAAGAAGGGAAAGGGAGTTGGCGTGGAGATCATCCAAGAGAGCTAGGGTTTTGGGCGGCAAGAGAGCAATCCTAGTTGAGATAGGATTAGAGTTTGGGTTTGGAGGCTTGGCCGACACCTAATAAGGAAGATTTTTCTTTCTTCTTCTTCCTTCATTGGCCGACGTCCAGCACCTTTCCAGCCCTTGGCTGGCACCCAAAAGGCTTTATTCTCTTCTCCTTAGGTGGTGGAAACAAGATATAGGGCTTTCCCTTGGTGTCTTGGCCGGATTCCACCACAAAGTCCTCCTCCTAGTTGGCCGGCGGCAAGGTTTCTAATTGATCCTTGTTGGTTGGTTTTAGGGAGGAGAAGAACTTTGTTTCTACTCTTCCTCTTGCTTTGGAAGAGCAAGAAAGGAAGGTTTGTGATCTAGAAACTTCGACTTTTGGTAGATCGTCGCCCACACGATGTCCAAAAGGAGGAAGGTCATGCATTAGAAGATCGAGAGGTATACCTATTCTTCTTTCTCTTTTTGTTACTTGCTTGTATTTGTTTTTCAATTATGAGCATGATATAAATCTGTATATGACTAAATAATACTTGGATCTCGAGCATAAACACAAAAACCGACGATCCAGACATCGTCTATTCCGCGGCTACTCGTAGAATAGAGGTTGGTCGCTTGAACAACTTGTTTGTTCAAGTGACCTCTCTAAACGAATAACACGACGATGGCTTGGTTGTTTGGGCAATCCCTTTTGTCTAGGATTAAATTTTAATCCGGGTACATCGAAGGGATCGCCATGATCAAACGACCAAGGTGAAGTGGGAAGCGAAGTTTCCCCTCACGGACTCGATAAGCAAAACCCTTCACATATAAGCATAAAGAGCTAGTTACACAACGGGGGTCCCTGCTGCTGGTCACTTTGACTAACACAACTCATGAGTGGTCGAGTGTCACGTACCCAGGACAATTGCACGCAACTCCAACTACCACTATCTATAGTGGTAGAGTGCGGCACAACAAATGCTCTGCCCTCACACCAGTTACTCCTCCATGAGTAACCTCGGAGACAGGATGACTGACGTCCCTCTCAACCACTAGGGAGACCATGTTGCCAGCATGCATGCAAATGACATGAATGCATAGTCACTCATAAAGACATCCACCACAGACTCTCTGTTCTACAGAGAGTCATACCAATCTGATCGATACACTCTCTATCTTGTAGAGAGTCATACTCAACTGGTCATAACAAGCTAAGACCACTGATCCGTAGCGACACACTATTCACAATTCCCATGGCCATTTACACAACACATGATCGGTAGTAAATATGCAACATAAGGGTATTAGAATCAATCCTATGTTCAGGGTATTACCTACCCACGGATGACCTTTTACCCAATTTACAAATCAGGTCATCATCTGTACTCCAGTATTTACACATAACTAAGCATTTATAGGTTTACTTACATCACATCTATAACTCCTAATCATAATGAAGGGAAAATGTGATAACAACAATAGAGGATATAAGGCCAAAGACAAAGTATCAAGCACAAGAAAAAATAAGAGTGGAGTCAAGGTAATATGATCATATAATATAATCATATATCTAAATCTATATGCATCAATAACTACCTGACCAGGGTAGGAAATTACCCACCTATTATATTGCTCATAATAACAATATCTTCACTACTGTGGTCCTATCTCATATCCATGTCCTGCACATATCAAACATTATGATTAAGTGCAAGTATATGATGAATAATTGAATCGAATTCTACATTGACTTCGTATCCCCATCAACTAGATTGATCTAGTTATTCAATTAACCTAATCAATCTTCCACATTAATCCCTATCAACCATTATATCAATTAGCAACTTATTATGCATTTATAAATACCCATATCTGAACTTACCCTTCCTTATCCACACTTGCACAACATCAACTAATCGTAATACTCAACACATCTTGCTCAGCTTCACCACAAATGCAATAGAACACCATAACTCTCACAACCCACACAACTCATTTACAACTCAATTCATAGCCATACATTTCCTCCCCAACCCATACATATCTATTCACAGCCGTCTATAGCCGTTCACAACCGACCAAATTTTCAACTCACAGCCCCATAGCCAGCACTCCTTCCTCACGGCCGAGCAACATCCCAATTTACGGCCGTACAGCTGACATCAAACCCAATCACAACTTTTACAACAACACAACAACCCCTTCTCACTCAGACCTTCATTGGTAGGACACCCCACTGCATAGCCCCCCTTTGAGACCCAAAATCAACACCAATTACCACCTTGGACAACAAAGAAAGGGAGCAACCAAGAGGTATACCTGAGGTTATAGCTCCACCGGTGACAATCCTCCCCAAATCTTTATTCACCGGAGCAATTGGCGCCCACGAACTCACTTCCCAACACAGGCCCATCGTCAACCAAGGAAGATCACCACCGGTGTTGATTTCGTCTAAAACAAACAGAGATTCGGCTTACCTAGCTCCCTCAATAATTGGGTAGAGGTGACTCCCAATCAAGCAGCAACGAAGCTGCTGTCGATCCCCCTGCTCCAGATGAGCACTCGATAGGATCACACCCGGTAGAGCTTCAATCGGTGCTCTTCCTTCCGGTTGGGTCTCTGACCGAGAGATCATCAGCAGTCGCTTGATCACAGAGGAAATGGAGCAGGAAGAAGAAGTCAGAAGGCGCAACTTGAGGAGATGAAGGAGGTTGCTCGGTGACCTTTCTTTCGGTCGGACCTCCCACCGTACGAGCTCTGACCACCGTTGAAAAGATGAGGAGGCAGAGACGTCGCGATGGAGAAGAGAACTGGTCACAGTGAGAAGAAATCGGGAAGAAACTGCTCAGGCAGTTCGGCGGTGAGAAATAGAAAATGGAAGTGGGGTTAAATGGTTGTCATTAAGGCAAAAAAAAATGCGTCGGGCAAGAAAATATCAGGTCGGATTTAAGACTTATATAAGTCATTCACTTGTGATTAAGCTAACCTAGGTTAAGTCCAAGTTAGGCTAAATTGACCCAACCACCAATTTAAACCCCCATTTAGCTACTTAGGTATTTACTCCATATACCTAATAAATTTTTTTCGGTATCTTACATGGACACTAGACATGAAGTCCAAATGGGTCGTGTGGATCGAACATTTGGCATGAAGAGCGATTGGGTCAGGAGACCGGATAATTAGTAAAAAGTACAACTGGGTCAGGTAGACCAGAAAGCTGGTGGAAGCCCTGGTGGGTCAGATCGGATGTCAAGAATGGTAAGTCCGGCAGGTAGCCGGCAGATAAGCCTTGTGTGAAGAGGTGAGGTCGAGTCCTCTATAAGTGGACAAAGCTAGGCGTCGATCCGATGAAAATTTCACGTGGCAATTAGTAGTCGAGATCGAGTAGTATTACTACTGCTATCGTAATTCATATTACCTATCTTGTGCTAATCCTGTTTTGCAGGGATCAGTCGACTGAATGGATTCAAGTCGACTGAAGTCCAGTCGACTAGAGATGTATCAATCGACTGGATACCTATTTGGTAGGATCAGTTGGTGATCGATCGGAGATCGTGCGATGTAGATGGAAAGGGCTTGAGTCGATTGAAGAGCAAAATTTCCCAATGCAGAGTCGTGTGACGTGGAGTTGACTGAAGAGGATTCAATCGACTGGAAGACCACGAATTCCATATCGATGGGCTGATTGGAGTCGACTGGAAGGCATTCCAGTCGACTAGAAACAGTTTATAAAAGTTGTGCTCGACTAGAACTAGTCATCAATCTCAATCAATGTCGAAGTGATGCCCAAATATTTGCTCATCAACTAAATTTTCATTCCACAACAAGGTGACCTTCCGAGACACTGCGACTACTTCTACAATCTCTTAGTGTCAGTATAAAGTCTTGTATTTCATTTTAATTTATTATTTTTCTTTTGCACTTAATTTTAAGAACAGTGAGTAGTGTGTTACTCTTCTTCATCATTTGTAAAAAGTGAAACCCTCCGAAGTCAAGAGATCTCGATTCGGAGGGTATTTAATGAATTTCCCATCGAGGTAGCTCGCGGGAGAGCTACGAGCCTTGGAGTAGCAACCCAGTTAGGGTTGTGAACCAAGTAAATTGTTGTGTCTAACTTATTTAATTTCCGCTGCATATTCTGTTAAGAAAAATTTATAAAATATCGAGATTCACCCCCCTCTCTCGGCTTACTCGATCCTACACCTATCAAAGGCATGAGGGTGCATCCACAGTTTAATTTGGTTGAAATAAATTACAAAAAATTATACAAGAGGTATGAACAATTTGTTTTAGCACAACAAACGATTCAAGTATTTTATGCTTCATATCCTAGTCTGAGATGAGAAAAAAGTGATTGATGGGTTGTTTGTAAAACAAAATCACATTAAAAAATTGAGGAACATTGAGACATAACATATCAACAAGATAAAGTTGTCAATACATTTCATATCGAAGAATATAATATTTCAACATTATGAGATCCCAGCGGCATAGTAATAGCCATTGATTAAAGTGAAATGAATGAGGATGAAGATGAGGAATTTAATTTAGAGAATGACGATGACGATATCGAATAGACGTATGACCAGGATGAAAATCACAATGCGGACTTCGATTTATAATTATGGGTAACTTTTATTGAGTACCAATTATGTTTCATTTTTACTGTCTAATTCTAAATTTCATATATTTAATAAACTGTCTTTTTTTTTGTAGGTTATCCAATTGTTATGAATATGGTAATTTTTTCCTATTGTTCATATTATAAATTCGATATGAAAATGTAATTCTTTTTTTATTGTCATATTCTTCTAATAATTATGATTGTTAGTTTCAACGTGGCGGTCATAGACGGAGTAGCGATGGAAGATCACAATCTTCCTCTACTTTATCCCCTGCATAGTTTGATGCTCTTGTAGGAAATGTGTCCTCCACCTCTTCTCCAGTTCCATGCTCATCTTGTTCTCAACAGATACCTGCTAATGTATTTTCCCCAGTACAACAATTAATCATTGAGAGGGAAGATATGTGAGAGTTCATATCTCCGTGCGAAGATTCGTAAGTATTCAAGTTTTAAATTATCTATGTTTTTAATACGATATGTATTTTTATAAGTATCTAACATGGTTTGTTTTTATTTTATGTTAGATTTACAAATTTTGTACATGTTATTCACGAGGTGAATAAAATAGTGAATAACCATTTGGGCGGAGCTTCTATGACTTATACAAGCACGCCGGAAGAAGTAACAATTTTGTGATGGAATGAGTTCAAAGTAAGTTATTACTTAGGAGGAGAGTGAAACACTATATACTCAATCATTTTGTATATAAAATTGTAGTTAATATAATCAATTCAATTTTTCTCTACAACAGCAGTTATTTACTTGGGAGGAGAGTGAAACACTAGAGATTAGGAGGATTTTCAAGAAAAAGTGTGGCAACCATGTCAGAAACATACTCAGTCATGCGAAAACAAGAAATAAAAAGTCACACTATATAATAGAGGAGAATTGGAATAAAATTGTTGCATATTGGGGATCTGAGGATAACAAACGGAGGAGTGAACAGAATAAACAAAATCAACATTGTAATTCTGGTGCTATGGCTGCCATGTATGTGGGAGGCTCAATCAATATCACTGAGCATAAACATCAATTGGTGATTTTTTTTAAATTATAATTTTGTAATCTAATACTCATTAATTTATAAATTATAACGCTGTTTGTTTAGGCACAGGAGACGGGGACTGAGCTGTTATTCATATACACTTTCACTTGTACATTCCTAAAGAAAGATAAGGCGTGAAGTGGGGAGAGAGCTAGAACAATGAAGGTTTGTAATTTAAAAAATTTAAATTCTTATGTTAGTATTTAACTTTTTTTCTTTCAAAATAAGAGAAATACGATGAGCTTGCACAGAGAAATTCGAGTGTAAGTGATGATGCAATCGAATCTGAGCCTTCTATTAGCAATATCAATTTATGGCTCGAAGCAACTGGAGGGGCGAAAAGTGGAAGAATAATTGGACTCGGTTCTTTGAGCATATCCTATAGAGCCACTAGTGCTTCTTCTTCATCCTCCCCGGCATCAAGAGCAGAAATAAATCAATTAACCGAAGAGGTTACTCATTTGAGGGAGTTACTACTGTAGAAGGAAAATGAATCAAGAGAAAGAGCTCAAGAAGTAAAAGAATTAAATGAATAGATGAACGAATTTCGGAGGCAACAGATGTTCATTATGAAGCATCTTCAATTAACTTTTACTTCAAGTCAACTTCCTCCTTCTCGATCTGGTCCTCCTCTTGATCCCTATAATAATGACAAAGATGATGTATTTTTTGATGATGATGGTAGTGACGATGGTGGTTACGTTTGACTTTATTTGTTGTATTTAAATGTGTAGGGATGTATACTGAAAAGTCTATCTTTTGTATAAACATCTTTATTTTGAAATAAGAATCACATGATCATTGTTTGCATTTTTATGGTTATGCAATATTGTTTAATACATTACATTGTAGATAACATGGTGTGTGGTGTCACACGGGAGATCATGTTATCGGGTCCTTGTAAAGTATAAGTAAAGGCTCACAACCGAGATGGCTTTGGACAAACCATCGGAATGGTTATAGTGTGATTTGGTATTGGTTTGTCTTGACCATAGAATCACACTAGTGCACTTTGTGTGTATTGAGTAGGACCGACTTAGAGGTGATTCGATTTATTGATGACTACATAATCGAATCGGACCTCAGATATTATTTTGTACATGCTCTTAATCCCGATATAATAACGGGCACATATACTTAGTATTCATCTCTTTGATTTACCAATGGGCGAGATTTATAGATTAAATCGATAGGCTCGGTAAGTTGGGAAATGATATTGTTTATATGGTGTGCCATTGATTATAGGAGGAAACCGTGTCCTATATATTAGGATGATGATGTCCCCTTGAGGAGTTCATAAGGTTCATCATGTAAACCCTGCAGGTGGACTTGGTCCGGCATGATGAAAAGGTTGAGTGGTACTACTCATGGAGTTAGATGTTGATTAATTAATGGTCAGTAAATTAATTAATCGACGGACATTCGAGATCTTAAACACGGGGAGAAATGTACAAATATTATATGGAGCCCATATTAAATTATGGGGGTTGGTGAAGTAGATCAATGATAATCCTTTAGTGGATTGGATTATCATTAATGGATCAGACTTTATGTGATGTTGATCCATGGGTGGACAAGATCCAACTCCTCCTCATGGTCCCTAATGTAGCCTATTAACACCTCATGAAGCTTAGATCCAATGTATAGAAACAAAACTCTAGATCCAAAGGTAGAGATTAAATCTCTAAGATCCGACGGTTGAGATTAAATCTCTAGATCCGATGGTTGAGATTAAATCCCTTGAACAAATGGTGGTGATTAAAAGAAGGCTTATCCTTAACTCTATAAAATGAGGACAAGGGGTTGGCGTGGAGTTAAAAAAAATCAAGAGAAGCTAGGGTTTTGGAGTTGGCGGCAAGAAGAGGAGCTAGGGTTTGGGCTTGGGCGGCACCTAATAAGGAAAGATTTTCCTTGTGTTGTTCTTCTTCCACAAGCTGTCGATGCCCATTAGAGCTCTTCCAACCCTTCGTCGGCATCCAAACTCCCTCTTCTCCTTCTCCTTGGCCGGTGGAACAAAGGCTTAGGGTCCTCTCTTAAATCTTTTGGCCGGCAACCATTAATCTCCTTCTCCTTCTTGGCTGCCAGCAAGCTCCATCCTTGGAGGTTGTTGATCGGTTGAAAGAAGGAATAAAGCTTTATTTCTATTCTTCCTCTTGCTCGGAATGAGAAAGGAAGGAAGATTGATGATCTAGGAGCTTCAACTTTTGGTAGATCATCGCCCACACGATGTCCGAAAGGAGGAAGGTCATATATTAGAAGATCGAGAGGTATATCTATTCTCTATTCTCTTTTGTTACTTGCTTGTATTTATTTTTTCAATTATGAGCATGATATATTCTGTTTGTGGCTAAATAATACTTGGATCCCGAACATAAATACAAAAGTTGGTGATCCGTACATCGTCTATTCCGTAGATACACGTAGAATAGAGGTTGGTCACTTGAACAACGAGTTTGTTCAAGTGACCTCTCTAAACGGATAGCACGATGATGACTTGATTGTTTGGGCAATCCCTTTTGTCTAGGATTTTTATTTTAATCCGGGGACATCGATGGGATCGCCATGAACAAACAACCAAGGTGAAGTGGGAAGAGAAGTTTCCCCTCACGGATTGATCACAAAAACCTACAATTGGTATCAGAGCCAAGGTTTTCAATTTTGTGTGTTTAGGATTCGGTTAATTTTTATGCACTTTTCATATATTATATGTGCTGGATAATAGTAGGATATGCATAGGTTAACTATTTGGTTGCAGGCATAAGATCCGACTATTATGGCCATATGTGTGTATGTGATTGTATGTGTGTAAATGTTTATTTTGTTGAATCCTCGGGGTTGACGAGGCTAGTATTTAATTTTTATAAAATTAGATATGACATTGTTTTGCCACTCTTTTTATTTTAGTTTACTTTCGATCTAGATTTCATGTACACTCCCTCGTGGAGTATAGGATCGATGGATGTAAATTAAAATAGATTTTAGTCTCGGCTCGGATCTCCGGATGGCTCGTACATGGCATAGGAGGAGCGGACGAGAAGACGATGCGATGGGAGACATATTGAAGATAAAAGCCATAATAGTTGGAAAATAATTTATTTTTCATATTTATTACTTTTTGTTTGATATGCATGTCGTAGGCTAGGAAAATTCTTCAATTTCAAATAACTAAGTGGTAGATGGAAATTTTTATAAATTCCCACGGTCTCCATTACAATTTGACAAGTGATGCAAACAAACTTACGCGTCGGCTCTGAGTGCCTTCCTCCCCATCGGATGAGTTTATTTGCAGATCACAAGGTCAAATATGGTTATAGAGAATTATTAAGGAGCGTGTGCACTTCCCCATCGTAAGGCATATAACCCGAGATAATTACCTTGGTACCGAGTAATAGTGAACACTTAGATACAAATATAAGTATCCTCCCCATCGGAGTCACTGCTTTTATTTGTAGGGCCAAAAATAAACCAACTATTAATTTTACTTGTCAAAAAGATAGGTTGACAAGATAGTAAAATTAATGGGTAAAACCTCCTCTTACAAATGAAGAATTCGTATACGTCCACACTATCGTGGCATACGATATTCTCGGTGTTTTGAGGTGTTGGTTGATTTTAAAATTTTATTATTTGAGGAATCAATAATTTTTTGAAATCTAATATTTTTGATTTATGTGATTCTTAGGTTTTCTTTCAAAATAACTTTCAACCCACTTGCTGTGATACTGAAAGAGAACAAACTTACTGGACTCTACTATGTTGATTGGAAGAGGAATCTAGACATTGTCTTGACTGCTGAGGAATACAAATATGTACTCCTCGAAGAGTGCCCTCCTAAGCCTGCAGAAGATTCTGGGGAAAAGGAGAGAGAGAGTTATAAGAAGCGGGTAAAGGCCGATGAGATGACGTGGTGTTACATTTTGGCATCTATGTCAAATGTACTGCAACATCAGCATCAGGCCATGCCCACAGCTTATGACATGATGCTGAATCTCAAAGAGTTTTACGAACACCAGAATCGGGCTGCGAGGCAAGAAGCCATGAGAAACTTGATGACGACCACCATTATCGAGGGAACACCCGTGAGGGATCATGTTCTCAAGATGATGGCTCATTTGAATGAGTTGGAAGTCCTCGGAGCTGAGATCAATGGGGAAACCCAGGTCGATATCATTCTCCACTCTCTACCTAGGATTTTTGAGCAGTTTTGCCTAAACTACAACATGAACAAGAGGTTGTATTCTTTGGCGGAACTTCTGAAAGAACTCCAGGCGACAGAGGGGCTATTTTGTCAGAGTGCTCAGGCACATGCCATGGTGACCCAAAAGTTTTCTACTTCTAAGCCGAAAGGCAAGAAGAAGAAGAAACAAACTGGGGTGAAGGCGGTGGGAGGTACTCAGGGAGGAGTGAAGAAGCCGAAAGGCAAGTGCTTCACTTGTAAACAGACTGGACACTGGAAGAAGGACTGCCCCAACCACAAGAACAAAGGTATATCTTTTGGTCTAGTCGTTGAAACATTTTTAGCGGTGTTATCTACCGGCACCTGGTGTGTAGATACAGGAGCCACTGATCATGTCTGCAATACTTTGCAGGGGTTTTAGGAAACCAGACGACTAGCTGAGGGGGAGATTACCATGTGCTTGGGCGATGCCACGAAGGTGGCGCCTGTTGCAGTGGGAGACGTTCATTTATCTTTTGAGAAAAATAAACTTTTGGTTCTTAAGAATTGACTTTATGTACCTTTATTTAGAAAGAATTTAATTTCGGTTTCTAAATTATTTATGGATGGATATTCTATTTCTTTTAATGACATATATGTTATAAAAAGGAATAGGGATACTATCTGTTTGGGTGCATTGATAGGAAATTTGTACACACTTGAACCAAAAGCTCCCATGATGCATATTGAAATTAATAACTCATCTTCTAATTCCAATAAGAGAAAAAAACATTCGAAGATGAACCAAATATATCTTTGGCATCATAGACTTGGTCACATTAACCTAAGCAGAATTCAAAGATTGATAGCTGATGGACCTTTGGGTTCATTAGTGGTGGAGGATCTCCCAACATGCGAATCTTGCTTGGAGGGTAAGATGACCAAGAGGCCTTTTAAGGCTAAGGGGTATAGAGCCAAAGATGTGTTAGAATTGGTTCATTCTGATTTGTGTGGTCCTATGTCTATCCAGGTTAGAGGTGGTTTTGAGTATTTCGTCTCTTTTATAGACGATTACTCAAGATATGGATACATTTACTTGATGCGCCACAAGTCTGAATACTTTGACAAGTTCAAATAATTCAAGGCTGATGTGGAGAAACATCAAGGTAAAAGCATCAAGACACTACGATCTGATCGTGGTGGTGAGTACCTCTTGGGAGAGTTTAGGAACTACTTATCAGAGGCTGGGATTCAATCCCAATTGACTGCACCTGGCACAACCCAACAGAACGGTGTAGCAGAGTGAAGGAATAGGACTCTTATAGAGATGGTTAGATCGATGATGAGTTATTCTGAGTTGGCGATTCGTTATGGGGATAGGCTCTAGATACGACAGTGTACATTCTGAACTTTGTTCCATCTAAATCAGTGCCTTCTACTCCCACAGAGTTGTGGACTGGGCGAAAGCCTAGTCTAAGATATATTCGGATATGGGGGAGTTCAGCTCATGTGCTGAAGGCAGATGATGGTAAGTTAGAACCTCGTACAGAAGTACGTATGTTCGTTGGCTATCCTAGAGGAACGAAGGGTGATTTATTTTATAGTCCTAGAGATCAGAGGGTGATCGTTAGCACGAACGCCAGATTTCTAGAACAAGACTATGTGATGAGCCACAAGCTCAAGAGTAAAATTGTTCTTGAGGAATTAAAAGGAGAAGTCACTTCTTCAGTACCACCGGTACAAGAAGATATACTACATGTCATTGCACCGCGTGTCACAGAGGATACATAGGTGATGCCTCGTCGTAGTGGGAGGGTTGTGAGACAACCTAATAGATTCATGTTCTTGGGAGAATCTTCTGATTTGGTCCCTGTTGAACATGAACCTGATCCCTGGACATATGACGAGGCAATCCAAGATAAAGATGCAGCATCTTGGCAAAATGCAATGAATACCGAGATTGAATCTATGGATTCAAATCAGGTCTGGGAGCTAGTAGAACCACCCGATGGTGTAAAAACCATTGGATGCAAGTGGATCTACAAAAAAAAGAGAGGAATAGACGGGAAGGTTGAGACCTTCAAAGCAAGGCTTGTTGCGAAGGGGTATACTCAGAAAGAGGGTATCGATTATGAGGAGACCTTTTCACCGGTAGCCATGCTTAAGTCTATCCGGATTCTATTATGAGGTGTGGCAGATGGATGTCAAGACAACTTTTCTTAATGGAAGTCTTGAGGGAAACATCTATATGAAGCAACCAGAGGGATTCATTGCGAATGGAAAAAAGCATCTTGTATGTAAGCTTAATCGGTTCATTTATGAATTGAAGCAAGCTTCGAGGTCTTGGAACATCCGCTTTGATGAGGTAATCCAGTCTTATGGATTTATTCAAAGTCCGGATGAGTCTTGTGTATACAAGAGATGTGACGGAAACGTAGTGGTATTTCTTGTACTATACATAGATGATATTTTGTTGATTGGCAACAATATCAAGGTGTTATCGGACGTAAGGGTATGGTTGTCCAAATAGTTTGATATGAAGGACTTGGGAGAGGTTGGACACATCCTTGGGATCAAGGTTATAAGAGATCGCAGGAAAAGGATGTTGTGCTTATCCCAAGCTTCATACATAGACACGATTATGGATCGTTTTAGCATGCAGAACTCCAATAAGGGTTTTCTACCTTTCAGGCATGGAGTTCCTTTATCTAAGGAGATGTGTCCTAAAACATGCGAGGAGATAGAGGAGATGAAGGCGGTTTCTTATGCTTTAGCAGTAGGAAGCCTCATTTATGTTATGCTATGTACGAGACCAGATATCTGCTTTGTCATGGTCATGATCAGCAGATATCAGAGTAATCCTGGCCAGGGACATTGGACTGCGGTTAAGCATATATTGAAGTACCTGAGAAGGACTAGGGATTATATGCTAGTTTACCAGGCAGACCAATTACTCCCTGTGGGTTACACGGATTCTGACTTCTAATCTGATAGGGATACCAGTAAGTCTACCTCAGGTTTTGTGTTTACTTTGGGAGGTGGAGCCATTGTATGGAGGAGTATCAAGCAGAAATGTGTGGCGGACTCCACCATGGAAGCTGAGTATGTGGACGCCTCTGAGGCGGACAAAGAAGTTGTATGGCTCAGGAACTTCCTGATGGACTTGGATGTGATTCCTGGTTTGCCCAGAACTATCACAATTTATTGTGATAATAGTGGTGCAGTTGCAAACTCGAAGGAACCACGAGCCCATAAGGCTAGTAAACACATAGAGCGCAAGTACCACCTGATACGAGAAATCATAAAGAGAGGAGAAGTTGCTGTGGCCAAGATTGCATCGGAGGATAACCTGGCAGATCCTTTCACTAAGGCCCTTCCAGCAAGAGCTTTTGATAGGCATGTGGAGAGAATGGGGATCAGATGTATGACAGTTTGAGGACAACATAGTCTTTTAGTATAAGTGGGAGATTGTAGGGATGTATACTGAAAAGTCTATCTTTTGTATGAACATCTTTATTTTGAAATAAAAATCACATGATCATTGTTTGCATTTTTATGGTTATGCAATATTGTCTAATACATTACATTGTAGATAACATGGTGTGTGGTGTCACATGGGAGATCATGTTTTCGGCTCCTTGTAAAGTATAAGTAAACGCTCACAACCGAGATGGATTTGGAGAAACCATCGGAATTGTTGTAGTGTGATTTGGTAGTGGTTTGTCTTGACCATAGAATCACACTAGTGCACTTTGTGTGTATTGAGCAGGACTGACTTGGAGGTGATTCAATTTATTGTTGACTACATAATCGAATCGGATCTCATATATTATTTTGTACATGCTCTTAATCCTGATATAATAACGGGCACATATACTTAGTATTCATCTCTTTGATTTACCAATGGGCGAGATTTATAGATTAAATCGATATGCTCGGTAAGTTGGAAGATGATATTATTTATATGGTGTGTTGTTGATTATAGGAGGAAAACGTGTCCTATATATTAGGATGATGATGTCCCCTTGAGGAGCTCATAAGGTTAATAATGTAAACCCTGCAGGTGGACTTGGTCCGGCATGATGAAAAGGTTGAGTGGTACTACTCATGGAGTTAAATGTTGATTAATTAATGGTCAGTAAATTAATTAATCGACGGACATTCGAGATCTTAGACACGGGGAGAAAATGTACAAATAATATATGAAGCTCATATTAACTTATGCGGGTTGGTGAGGTAGATCAATGATAATCCTTTAGTGAATTGGATTATCATTAATGGATCAAACTTTATGTGGGCTTGATCCATGGGTGGCCAAGATCCAACTCCTCCTCATGGTCCCTAATGTAGCCTATTAACACCTCATGAAGCTTAGATCCAATGGATAGAAACAAAACTCTAGATCCTAAGGTACAGATTAAATCTCTAAGATCCGATGGTTGAGATTAAATCTCTAGATCCGACGGTTGAGATTAAATACCTAGAGCCAATGGTGGAGATTAAAAGAAGGCTTATCCCTAACTCTATAAAAGGAGGACAAGGGGTTGGTGTGGAGTTAATAAAAATCAAGAGAAGGTAGGGTTTTGGATTTGGCTGCAAGAAGAGGAGCTAGGGTTTGGGCTTGGGCAGCACCTAATCAGAAAATATTTTCCTTGTGTTGTTCTTCTTCCACAAGCTGTCGGCGTCCATTGGAGCTCTTCCAACCCTTGGACGGCGTCCAAACTTCCTCTTCTCCTTCTCCTTGGCCGGTGGAACAAAGGCTTAGGGTCCTCCCTTGAAGCTTTTGGCCGGCAACCATTAATCTCCTTCTCCTTCTTGGCCGACGGCAAGCTCCATCCTTGGAGGTTGTTGATTTGTTGAAAGAAGGAATAGAGCTTTGTTTCTATTCTTCCTCTTGCTTGGAACGAGCAAGGAAGGAAGATTGGCGATCTAGGAGCTTCAACTTTTGGTAGATCGTCGCCCACACGACGTCCGAAAGGAAGAAGGTCATACATTAGAAGATCGAGAGGTATATCTATTCTCTATTCTCTTTTGTTACTTGCTTGTATTTGTTTTTTCAATTATGAGCATGATATATTCTGTTTGTGGCTAAATAATACTTGGATCCCGAACATAAATACAAAAGCCGAGGATCCGTACATCATCTATTCAGCGGCTACTCGTAGAATAGAGGTTGGTCGCTTGAACAACGAGTTTGTTTAAGTGACCTCTCTAAACGGATAGCACGACAATGACTTGATTGTTTGGGCAATCCCTTTTGTCTAGGATTATTTTTTTTTTAATCCAGGTACATCGATGGGATCGCCATGAACAAACAACCAAGGTGTAGTGAGAAGCGAAGTTTTCCCTCACGGATTGATCACAAAAACCTACAAAATGTTACTTGACTTATCACATACGATATCTTTGTTTTGTAAGTTATATTATTGTTTGTTATGTATATATTGATTTGGTATTGAAGTTTTATGTGTGAATTAGTTTATATTGTTATATATATTTGTTGTAAAATAGGGGAAATGGTATAATCTGTCATAATATATATTTTTTAAAATTTTTCTAGATTAGCAACGAAAAAAAATTTCGTCACAGATTTGCGACGAAAAATTTTTTTTAGTCGCAGAATCTACGACGAAATTTTTTTTCGTTGCTAATCTGGAAAAATTTTAAAAAAAAATCGTTGTAAAAAATTAAGCACTAGTCAACTGATGCATGTGTCCAATTGACTGACATACTATCAGTCGAGTGGGAAGTCGGCTAAAAAAGGGTATCTGATCAACATCTCCACTACCAGTGGACTGATGGCCATCATCAGTCGACTGATACATGAAAATTTATGATGAAATTTTTTTCCATCGTAGAAATTGCATCGAAAAAAGTTTTTATTGTAGATTATCCTGACCAGTCGACTAATCAACATAATCAGTCAGTTGAAATTACTATAGCATAATACAGAACTTTTTGTAGCTGACTAAGCAATCAACTATTCACCACATCACTCGACTAATCAAAATGATCAGTCAATTGCTATACTGTACCACCTTACAGAAAGTTTGGAAGCCGACTGACCAGTATAACGGGTGAAGTTTCAGTCGACTAATTGCATCCTTCAGTCAACTGGCCTTGAATATATTGCAATGATTTTTTTTCGTCGCATATTTGGCGACGAAAAAATATTCATTGCAAAATTTAGTTTTATTCATGAAAATATCTTTATTAGACTTTTGCGACGAACAAAATTTTCGTCGTATATTTGGCGACGAATATAACTCTTCGTCGCAAAATTTTTGTGATGAACTATTTTTTCAAGCCAGATTTGGCGACGAACTAGTTTTTTATCGCAGATTTGGCGATGAACTATTTTTCGTAGACAAATTTGGCGACGAATAATAATTTTCGTCGCTAAATTTTGCAACGAAAATTTTGTTCGTTGCAATTTTGGCGACGATTTTTTTTTTCGTTGCCGAATTTAGCGGCGAATTATTTGCAACGAAAAAAAATTCGTTGCAAATTTCGTTGCAAAATATTTTTGCAATAAATTTGTATTCAAAATTCGTTGCAAAATTCATCGCTAAACCCTTCTATTTTTGTAGTGTATCAAAATAAGAGTCTGAATATCTGATCACCTTCAGGTACTCTGTCACGCCCTGAGAGTATGACGAGCCAAAAAGCAAACGGATAGCATCTTCCCTGTACGTGGCAACATATCCTGTTTATATAAGCCTTTCGTCCACAACCACAATAACATATACAAATGTAAATATAACAAAGCACAGCGGAAACTATCACAACGACATAACAACTGCACACAGTGCATACTAGTATGACTAAAACAACATAAAGAAAGCATCGTCAAAACCCGAATCAATAAGTGCGTACATCAACAACGTCAAATGCAACATACACCATATAAATCCGAATCAATATACGAAACATCCGAAATCAAAAGGAAAAATAAATCCAAGCAGGGACCTTTGGAAATGAGATGAGAGATTGTCAGCCAACATTGCTCCAAGCTCATCACGGAGTCGAGTACCTGTTATCTAGGCGATAGAAAACCCAGGGTCTGTGGTGGTGAGTACAAAACTCAGCGGTAATAAGAATAAAAGTGCATGCATAATATATACATATATATATCACATGCGAGTCAACAATATGATGTCTAAAGGTATAATAGGTATACACCGACATGATATAACAACTGTATAACTAAACCGATCAACAATAATAACATAAGGTATTGACATACTTGAGATCGACAACGATGTAACTCATACAACCTGAGTATAAGTACCATAATACAACACCTACAATATGGTAGAGTAAATACTGAATCTATAATAATCAACACTGCCATACTAATATTCTATGGCTAATACAACCATGAACTGGGTCCATCCCGTATCACCTCAAGGTACTGGTCAAAGGTATACAACAATCTGACCAACTCAATACTGGTAGATTATACACAACCATATAGAATATGCAAGTGTAATGCAAGATGATGTACAATTAAATGCAGCAAGCATAGCTCAAACAAATGCAACATCACAACAAGCACATATATAGACTGCATCTATATATATACTAATCACAAACATCCATATATATATATATATATCAATATGCAAAATGGCATAAGAACACAGCAATGCAGAATGAATGGTCATGCTTGCTCACCCTAACCGCTACCATGAACCCAGTGTGACCTAGGTGGCTCGACATGACGACTGTCCCAACTCAACGCCAACCACTACTCTCGAGTGGCCGAGTGGACAGTATGAAGAAGTAGTATATAATCATAAAGAGCTAGCTATACAACATGGGTCCTTGCTATTGTTCACTCCGACAGTCACTACCCATGAGTGGTCGAGTGTCACACACGTAGGACAACTGCACGCAACTCCAACTACTGTCGTCTATAGTGGTAGAGTGTGACACAACAAATGCTCTACCCTCACACCAGTTACTCCTCCATGAGTAACTTGGGAGACAGGATGACTGATGACCCTCTCAACCACAAGGGAGACTAAGTCGCTAGCATGCATGCAAATGACATGAATGCACAGTCACACATACATATATCCACCACAGACTCTCTATCCTACAGAGAGTCATACACAACCGATCAACACACTCTCTATCCTACATAGAGTCGTACTCAACTGATCATAACACTCTCTATCCTGTAGAGAGTCATACTCGATTGATCAAAACCAAGTTAGGACCACCGATCCGTTGCGACACACTATCCATAATCCACATGACCATACATATGTCCTCAACACACTCTCTATTCTATAGAGAGGCATATACAGTTGACAACAACCAAGCTAGGACCTCCAATCCGTAGCGACGCTGTACCGACAAATCACATGTCCATACATGACTAAATGATCCATAGTGGATATGTACACAACATCAAGATATAACATGGGAACTCACTTTACTTCTAGAATCATCCACCCCCAGATGATTTATCTAAATTGCACAATTCAGTTTTACAATCGAATTTAGCTACGTACACATAGGCAAACCACTATAGGTCCACTTATCATAATGTCTATAATTCATAACAAAAATGAAAGAATAGATAACAACAATGATCAAGTATTTTAGTGCAAAGGCAAGTATCAACCATCAAAAAAACTAGAATGGAGTCAAGGTTAATGTGACAACAATATGAAGTTATATACTTCAGGGTTTAGCTACCACCTGACCAGGGTAGGAAATATTACCCACCTACTATAAAGTTTGAAATAATGAAATCTTCACAGTCGCAATCCTGTCTCGTATCCATGTTTTGCACATATCAAATATTATGATTAAGTGCAAGCATACAATGAATGATCGAATCAAATCCTACATCGACTTCGCATCTTGATCAACTAGATTGATCTAGTTATCCAATTAACCTAATCAATCCTCCACATTAATCCCTATCAACCATTAGACCAATTAGCAACCTATTATGCATTTATAAATACCCATATTTGAACTTACCAACCTTATCCACACTTGCACAACCCCTTGATCTCAAGTGGAGGTATCACATCCAAATCACATAACCAAAATAGAGACAACCAATGTTAATCACCTGTAATAAATTAAAACCATCATGTATGTAATTCAACCATTCGACCACTTAAATATCAACTTACAATGAACTAGCTATACAATTATTCTACACCCACCAATCAATTCAACATATAACCTCACATTTAACATATTCACAGCTTCATCCACAGCAAAACAAAATACCTCAATCACACGGCAGCCACTCACAAAATGGTCTGCCTTATCCCTGTTACACACAATATAGCCTAAACTAAACAACACAAATCGCATCCCACAACCAATTCACTACAAGTAACTATGCTGCAACTTAGAAATGATAGAATCATAAATCAAAACAGCTTTACCTCAAACTCGAACCACCTGTCCCAATCCACACTGCCATCGACACCCCTTGAACTTATTCTCAGTCGAGCAACCTCCGATCACATCATCTTGCTAGCTCCACAAATCAAAGCTATCCACCGTTGTTGTATCCATGATCCAGAACTCTGAGCCATGACGGCCAACACTGCTGCTCGCTGTATAGAGTCAGTGGGAGGTGCAATCGGCAGGACACAACCAACACAAAAGGACTGAGCTCTGGATCTGATCTGTGGCATCGTTGAATGGAGAAATAGGTTGTGGTAGATCATCTGCATCAAAGATTAGTGTAGTGATGAAGCTGCAGAAGAGGGCAACAACAAGCTGAGCTCGAGCTCTTGCGGCAACCAAAGGGCGGTTGCGCATCGGCTGGAGGGATCACGTGGTCGATGCGACAACCGATCGACAATCAAAAGGTTCGGCGGCAAGTGGGAAGAGCAAGATCCGACGATGGAGTCCGACAATATGACGGTGGGCGACAGGGGCTACAGTTCGATGGTGTGCGCAGCAAACGGCTCGAGGAGGTGACCCTAGGGCGACGGCAGCGAGCACGGGAAGGAGATCGGGCGGAGAGGAAGAGAAACCGCAGCAAAATTATTTGGCCATTAATGACACGGGTTGGGTTTGGCAAATAAACGAGTCGACTGAACTGGTTGAGCTAGCCTGAGTTTGCCTAAAGCTAACCTAGGTTAGCCCAATCATTTATTTAGACTTTAACCTTTCTCTCAATTGGTCATATGAGCTGCTATTGAATCCAGAAAAAATCTTGAAAAATTCAACAAGATAATTCCCTTATTTAACAAGCGGTATTTTATTATTATTTTATTTTCCGATATCTTACATTCTCCCCCACTAAAAAAAAAATTGGTTCCCAAATTTCTGACTCATGTATGAGTGCGAGATGTCACAACAACCATCTCAAGTATCTGGAGAAAATCACACACCTCAAGTGACTTAGCGGGGTTCAGAGCTTGAATATTACTTTTTAGCTCTCACATAACCTCTAAAATCTACCATGTATATTTTCAATAGGCCTTCTAAAGTATGAATAATACTTCCATATTGACCCTCTATCAAAAGGTAACTACTGTACCAAAGTGGAGCTCTTATCCGTGACTTGTTGGAGACTTTTCTAAGATATTGAGGTGAACCATGAATCTCTATCAGATATGATATTCAAGGATACTCCATAAAATATAGAAATCTCCTTGCAATATAATCTATCACTCGATCAATAAAATTCATCCTACGAATCGGATGAAGATGAACAAACTTGGCTAATGGATCACCGATTATCCCAAATCGTATCATATCCTTTCTGGATTTCAAATAATCTCCCAACACTGTCCATCATACTAAGCTCCCTCTTCCATCTTGATACGTAACTCTATTGGTCACTAGTATTCCACCTTTACTTGTTGGCATATCCAACATCAAACTATGGAATCAATCATGTCCCATATATCGTTCCACCAACAAGGACGTTTCAAGACTCACTATTTTTCGGATACAATCCGAATAAATCACCAATCTCGAATGACGAGTCTCCTAGAACAACTCTTCCTAAAACTGAAACAACTCTGGGTCACAGTCTTCCTCGAAGGTGAAGAAACTCTCTATCGTCACAACAGAGATCTGTCTGTTGATCTGAATCAAAAGTAACTCTTCCTAAATTCTGATACAACTTCAAAAACCACTATCCTCCTCCGAGACGGAGAATTATCTTCTCACAAGAGAAGCCCATCTACCATCCAAAATCCACTCCACCACACACTCTGTAAGTGCATGGAAGACTATAGCAACCAATCTCACTTGTTGCAACTGTTCTCTTTCCAACAACTCTATAGTAGCTACCCAGTAGCTAGTCAAAATCCCATGAGCATTCATGCTCCATACATCCACAAATTAGGATAACATCCACTATGTCCATGTCATGTGTATGACAACTTGTCTCGCAGATTCTCAATTGTCATAAGCTTAAGATACGCTTCATTCAACTACATCGGGATCGCTCCGATCCCTGAAACGATGCATTTGCGTACATCCTTTTATCCACCCCGGAAGTATTAACTAATACTCGTGTAAAAGTTAATCGCCGTCTAGGTCCTATAAACTGGTTTCACCAGCTTCCAAATAATGATTTTCATCATCACCTTTGTCAAACAAGTTTGTTGTATAGTAATGCTAAAACATTCTATCCACATCTACAGTAATAGCCAAATCATACAAGGCAAACCACCATCTACGATGGCCGAGTGCGAAACTCCAACTACCACCATCAACAGTAGTCAAGTTGCACAACTCCAACAACCATAAACTTATCCAATCGTGTCTAGAATACACAATTTCTCAAGTCCATAGATGACTAAATCATTAAATAGTCTAACAACTTAATCAAAACTCATACAATTCATACCAAGTATGAAATTGTCATCTCTACCCACCTGCAACCACTACAATCCTCTTTACTCTAAACTGATGATATATCAATCAATACAATGACAATGATAATTGTATGACACCATGTCACTATAATATCAACACTCCAGTCATGAACCAACCCTAGAGTATACACTGGTGTCCTTAGCTGATCTTAACTGATCATTTATCAACAACGAAGGATATTCACTTTCAACAACTATCGCATTCCATCATTGATAATCGATGCTTAATCTCAAAGGTCCATTTCTCTTTTAACAAAGAGTTTTGGATCCTCTCTAGAAGAAATACTGGTACAGATAAATATCTCATCCAACATCTCCAATAATCATAACTTACATTCTTCTAATTTCCATAGTGTTTAGGAACACTAATACCAACACAATTATCACTCGTATGAAGTATTCAATATCGACAATATCTCCAAAATCACTCTGATCTCCTACTCCACTTGCCTATGCAGTGACAATCCTATGAGTTCATCCAAAACTACATCCGAATACTTTCGGATTATTCGCACATCTTAGAGACATAATCATACCATAATCTCAACAATTTGGCCATCTGTAAGGATATGTCTACAGTAAAGGTATATCTATCAGAGTCTAAGGGCATCCCTTGACTTCTTAATTGTTGATCTACATCTCACATGACGATAGAGATACCACCAACCCACAAGTCGATGTAAAGGAACCCTTCTAATCCAAACTAAAAATGTTCTAGACAAGGATACCTATAAACTACAAGTATCTCTCAATATATTAACCCAGAGGGTAAACTAGAGTAATACCCTGAATGATCAATTATCTGTCGATCCAATCCAAAGACTCCACGCAGGTCTCGGTCTTTCCCCGAAGAGAACGGGATCAGATCCAATAGTCCGCGATAAAGCAGTCGCATTTCTATGACAAATGACTCGGGGATCCCATCACTTAGTTCTACGAGCTGCAACTATAGAATACAGAATAAACACGAGCATCGTCGTATACTCTCTTTGCATGAGTCTTCTAAGATGTCTTCTGCTGATACTGCTGAGTAAATCACTTCCCCTAAAGGGAAGTATCAAGGAACTCCAACCATGCCTGAGGTAGTAGGTCACTGTTGGTGAGATAAACTAATCTTCTATAATGATGCATCATCCTCCTAGAACACCATTGATAGTCTTCAACTGAGTCTTAAAAATACACCTCCTCAATTGTACTAGTTACTTACAAAAGCAACAAATGATCTGATTTTGTTGATAACATCAGATAGTTCTGACAATCTACGGTGGGTCTTTTATGATCGAAAAAACTCTCCACTAGTAGCTCGTGGCCTATGACTCCGATCTTGCTCTTTTTGTCCAACATTCGGAGGCTTCTCATTCCAACATCTGACTTGCAATGTTTGCTTATCGATCTTCATCTCCTAAACACTTGTATAGAGTCATTTCTAAACTCCTGACTCAATCCAATATCTTCTGGTAGGATCTAATAGAAGATCCAGTCATCTTAATCCAAAAGTAAGCCAATAACCGTGGGTGGCTTGAAACATCTATTCACATTCTTGAGCTATTAGGTGAGCATAAACTCTGCAAGTCTGATGACTTTGCATGGTATTCCCGTTACCGATGATCACCCTACTTGAAGCTCAAGAATTCCCTGACAATGAGGCAAAGGAAGTGACGCGGGGAAATACTCTCTCTCAACATCACTAAGCCATGATCAAGTGATATATTATTCCTCGAAAGTTCTTTCCTGCACCTACCACCAAGTACCAGCTTGATCTTGATAATGGTATGCAACTAACTCCACTTTCTCTGTATAACATGAGTTAAGTACTCAAAAGTCCCCTCACAGTTATACAACATAGTACAAACAACTCAGGGATCAAAATCCCTATGAAACCCCATAAACTAGCCTTCCGCTATCTACATCAACAATAGCCTACTCGTCTTATCCATTACCTAACAGGTAATGATTTGACTATGATAATTAGTGAAAATCCCTAAGACTATAGTCTCTGGTTTCCACAAGAAATGTGACGACTTAACCTCTACTTTCTGACTCGGTATCAATCGACTCTCAAAGGAAATTCACCTTTTCGACACAGGTTCAAGACTCACAGACTCAACAAGTCGTTCCCGTGGTCAACTCATACCACAGTTACGAATAATAACCAACACACTACATGTTATTCCCTGTTTAAACATTAAATACATAGCCAGAAAAACCAAGGGTATAAACCCTAAAGGCAACTCCGGATGGTCGCCTCGGTGGATGACCCCTACTACAAGTCTGTACAGGTGTCATAACTCTGATTGTATACACCTATTGAACAAGTTTAGATAAGTATCTAACTAGGCTATAAGTTATCAAGAATTCTTACCTCGTGCTGCTTGGAGCTCAGGTCACTGCCAATCTCATCTCAGAAAACCAAAACTAAACAAATCAACTCCCGAGAATCCAAGACTCAACAAAAATATCATTGTATGACATCGTAGAACCTAGGGCTCTAATACCACTAAAGTTATCACACCCCGAGAGTAATGCCGAACCGAAAATCAAACGGACAACATCTCCCCTCTATGTGGCAACATATCCTGTTTATACAAGGCCCTTGGGCCAACAATAATAATAATATATACAAATGTAAACATAACAACATAACAAAGCACAGCGGAACTAACACAACTACAATACAAACCACACACCATGCATGCCAGTATGACTAACACCAAACTAAGAAAAGGTCATAACAAAATAGAAAGAACCATACAATAACAATAGTGTCCAACACTACAAATCATCACATAAAACCAAAGACATATCAAAACACCAATGATAAATCCCAAAAGCTTGGACCCTTGGAGTTGAGATGAGACAATGCCAGCCAGCGATGCTCCAAGCCATCATGAAGACTTCTACCTATTACTTGGGCGATAGAAAAATCCAGGGTCCGTGGTGGTGAGTATAACTCAGTTGTAATATGAGAGAAAATATATATATCAAATATCACATGTAATTCAACAATATAACCTTGAGGTACAACAGGTATACACCAGCATAGTATATAAATACATGCATATACTCCCTAAACAAAATGAACAGCGTAAAATGCAGACATATCTGAAAGTCTGCTATGCTACATATATCCAACCTGAGCATATACCACAATATACAAAATGAAGAGTAATACTATCTCATAGTATAATCATGATACAGGTCAAAGGTATCTAATAATCTGACCAACAAGTATACAGGTATCTGACACAACCGTATAACAGATGTGCGTAGCATGTATGAAGATCATCTACAACCAAATGCAGCAAGCATAGTACAATCAAATGCAACATCACAATAAGCATATATATATAGACTGCATCTATATATATACAAATCACAATCATCCATATATATATATACACATGCATATATGTATATATATGGCAATATGCAAGACGCCATAAGACACGACAATGCAGCATGCATGGTCATGCCTGTGCACCCCTACTCGCTACCACAACCCTAGTGTGGCCTAGGTGGCACGACATGACAACTGTCTCAACTCAACACCAACCACTGCTCTAGAGTGGTTGAGCGGGCAGTATGAACGAGTAGCATATGAGTGTAAAGAGCTCGCTACACAATGGGGGTCCCTACTGCTGACCACTCCGACTGACACTACCTATGAGTGGTCAAGTGCTACGGATCCAGGACAATTGCATGCAACTCCAACTACCACCGTCTATAGTGGTAGAGTGCAACACAACAAATGATCTGCCCTCACACCAGTTACTCCTCCATGAGTAACCTGGGAGGCAGGATGACTGACGACCCTCTCAACCACAAGGAAGACTATGTCGTCAGTATGCATGCAAATGACATGAATACACAGTCACACATACAGACATCCACCATAGACTCTCTATTCTACAGAGAGTCATACCAATCTGATCAACGTACTCTCTATCCTGCAGAGAGTCATATTCAACTGATCATAACACTCTCTATCCTGTAGAGAGTCATACCAATCTAATCGACACACTCTCTATCCTGTTGAGAGCCATACTCAACTGATCATAACAAGCTACGACCACCGGTTCGTAGCGACACACTAATCACAAATCACCTGACCATTTACACAACATATGATCGGTAGTAAACATGCAACATAAGGGTATTGGAATCAATCTTACGTTCAGGACCTTACTTACCCACGAATGCCTTTTTACCCAATTTACAAATCAGGTCATCATCTGTACTCCACTATTTACACATAACTAAGCATTTATAGGTTTACTTACATTACATCTGTAACTCCTAATCATGATGAGGGAAAATGTGATAATAGCAACAAAGCATATATAACCAAAGACAAAGTATCAAGCACAAGAATAAATAAGAGTGGAGTCAAGGTAATATGATCATATAATATGATCATATATCTAAATTTGCATACATCACCAACTACCTGACCAGGGTAGGAAATTACTCACCTGATATGTAGACTGTGTCAATAGTCTTCACGTCCATCAACCTATCTTGAATCAAGGTCCCAACTGTAGAATACAACATAAACAACTGCTATCATACATGCTATAGGAATTTGGATCTAAACCAATCTTAGTCCATTTCATAAACCACATATATAATGTAAGTAGATTTTCCTTACAGTATAAAATTAAATCAATTCACACAAAACCTAAATCTAAACTTACCTTACACTGATTCATCCTCCTCTCCTTCTTGATAGGTTGAAGAAGATCTAATCTCCAATAAATCTGAATCAATCATCCATCACTACACAACGAATAGGAAACTATATTCTCATTACCTGATTATAACATATCCAGACTAGTTAACTAAACAACTGATATGCAAAAACATATGGATTGAAAAACTTCTTAAATCTGAACTCACCTATTCCAGTGATATTGCCATATCTTCTTGATCCAAGGGTTAAGTCTCAGATCCATTTCCAATGCCAAATTAGAAGTAACACCAACCCAATCTGATCCAATTAATCTTATTCGTCCATACTAGAGAACCCAATCACATAACAAGCTACACCTATACAATTCATCAACAATTACTTATTGAACTAACAATTTACTATAAAACATAGTGTACATCCATCAATTATCCAAATCCAAGATTACCTAACACCACTTCATTCAACCACAACTCCTTGCTTCAATCAAACCCAAGTCCGAACAGTTGCATTGGAGACAAACCCTAAAATGGTATGCCTTATCCCTGTTACACACAATATAGCCTAAACTAAACAACACAAATCGCATCCCACAACCAATTGACTACAAGTAACTATGCTGCAGCTTAGAAATGATAGAATCATAAATCAAAACAGCTTTACCTCAAACTCGAACCACCTGTCCCAATCCACACTGCCATCGACACCCCTTGAACTTTTTCTTAGTTGAGCAACCTTCGATAACATCATCCAGCTAGCTCCATAAATTAAAGCTAACAAACATTGTTGTATCCGTGATCTAGAACTCTGAGCCATGGTGGCAGACACTACTGCTCGTGATATAGAGTCAGTCAGAGGCGCAATCAGTAGGACACAACCAACACAAAAGGACTGAGCTCTAGATCTGATTTGTGGCATCGTCGAATGGAGAAATAGGCTATGGTAGATCATCTGCATCAAAGATCAGTGTAGCAATGAAGCTACAGAAAAGGGAAACGACAAGTTGAGCTCGAGCTCCGGCGGCAACCAAAGGGCGGTTGCGCATTGGCTAGAGGGATCACGTGGTCGATGCCATGACCGATTGACAATCAAAAGGGTCGGCGACGAGGGGAAAGGGCAAGATCCGATAGTGGAGTCCGATCGAATGATGAAGGGCGATAGGGGCTATGGTTCAGTGGCGTGCGCAGCAAGCGACTCGAGGAGGTGACCCTAGTGCGAAGGCAGCGAGCACGGGAAGGAGATCGGGCGGAGAGGAAGAGAAACCGCAGCAAAACCATTCAGCCATTAACAGCACGGGTTAGGTTTGGCAAATAAACGAGTCAACAGAACTGGTTGAGCTAGCCCGAGTTTGCCTAAAGCTAACCTAGGTTAGCCCAATCACCTATTTAGACTTTAACCTTTCTCCCAATTGTTCATATGAGCTGCTATTGAATTCTGAAAAATTCCTGAAAAATTTCATAAGATAATTCCCTTATTTAACAAGGGGTATTTTATTATTATTTTATTTTTTGATATCTTACAAGGCTTATCAGATAGATGCACAACTGAACATAATAATTCTGCAGACACTGCCTCATTTACAACATCATCAACCTCAATATAAGTAACAATATCTGCTAAATCTGAAATATCATGTGCAACATTAACAATATCACAAGAAGGAGTAACAGTATCATCGACAATAATATCTGCTCTCTTATCAACACTAACATCCACATCATCCTCAGCTTCATATCATAGCACAGAGAAATATTGGAGTCATATAGAGTAGCAGGATCATAAACCTGACTATCACATACTCCACAATCCATCTCCTCTAGCGCATCGATATCAAGAGAAATGGTCTCTAATGAAGGCTAAATAAATCCTTGTGCTTGTATTTGTTGGGACTGTTGTGGGCTATTAAGCATTGGGATATTCTAGAACTCAGGAGCCAACCTCTGAAATGCTGGTGGAGGCTGATAAGAATATTGTGAATTTGTAGCCATGACCTCAATAAGTTCTCTAGCCTGAGCAAGAGTCTTGTTGACTAGGGCCCCTCCACTAGCTACATCAAGCGTACACCTGTCCATAGGAAATAATCCATCATAGAAGTGCAGGATGAGCATGTGATCGCTAATCTCGTGTTGAGGAGAACTAGCACATAACCTTTTGAATCTCTCCCAATACTCATGTAGAGTTTCTCCTATCATTTGCTCTATGCCACAAATGCTCTTCTGAATTGTTATGGTCTTGGATGCAGGAAAAAACTTTTCCAAAAAGGGTTTCTTCATTTCACTCCAACATGTAATAGAGCCAGGAGGAAGATTATAGATCCAATCCTTTGCCCTATCTGATAAAAAGAATAGATATACATTGAGCATAATGTCCTCCTGTGATATACCTCGTGGCTTCATTGTTGAGCATACCATATAAAATTCTTGCAAGTGCCTAATTGGATCTTCGCTAGCTTAACCATGGAATTTCGGAAGCAAATGTACAATTTCAAAAAGTTCAACATGTTGGGATGTATACTAAAAAGTCTATCTTTTGTATGAACATCTTTATTTTGAAATAAGAATCACATGATCATTTTTTGCATATATATGGTTATGCATATTGTCTGATACATTACATTGTAGATAACATGGTGTGTAGTGTCACACGGGAGATTATGTTATCGGCTCCTTGTAAAGTATAAGTAAAGGCTCACAACCAAGATGGCTTTGGACAAACCATTGGCATGGTTGTAGTGTGATTTGGTATTGGTTTGTCTTGACCATAGAATCACACTAGTGCACTTTGTGTCTATTGAGCAGGACCGACTTAGAGGTGATTCGATTTATTGCTGACTACATAATCGAATCAGACCTCAGATATTATATTGTACATACTCTTAATCTCGATATAATAACGGGCACATATACTTAGTATTCATTTCTTTGATTTACCAATGGATGAGATTTATAGATTAAATCGATAGTCTCGGTAAGTTGTGAAATGATATTATTTATATGGTGTGCTGTTGATTATAAAAGGGAACCACATCCTATATATTATGATGATGATGTCCCCTTGAGGAGCTCATAAGGTTCATCAGGTAAACCCTGCAGGTGGACTTGGTCCGGCACGATGAAAAGGTTGAGTGGTACTACTCATGGAGTTAGATGTTGATTAATTAATAGTCAGTAAATTAATTAATCAATGGACATTCGAGATCTTAAACATGGGGAGAAAAATATACAAATAATATATGGAGCCCATATTAACTTATGGGGGTTGGTGAGGTAGATCAATGATAATCCTTTAGTGGATTGGATTATCATTAATGGATCGGACTTTATGTGGGCTTGTTCCATTGGGTGGCCAAGATCCAACTCCTCCTCATGGTCCCTATTGTAGCCTATTAATACCTCATGAAGCCTAGATCCAATGGATGAAAACAAAACTCTAGATCCAACAGTAGAGATTAAATCTCTAAATCCGACGGTTGATATTAAATCTCTAGATTCGACGGTTGAGATTAAATCCCTAGAAGCAATGGTGGAGATTAAAACAAGGCTTATCCCTAACTCTATAAAAGGAGGCTTTAGGGTGGCCGGCAAGGAGGAATTCCAACAGAGATAGGCTTAGGGTTTGGGAGGCTTAGGGTTTGAAGGTTTGGGCGGCCACAAATAAGGAATTTATTTCATTTCTTCTTCTTCTACCTTGGTGGATGGCGCCCATCTCCTTCTCCCCTCCCTTGGCCGGCGTCCAAACCTAATTCTTCTCCTCTGCAAACCCTAAAATGGTTTGCCTTATTCCTGTTACACACAATATAGCCTAAATTAAACAACAAAAATCGCATACCACGACAAATTGACTACAAGTAACTATGTTGCAGCTTAGAAATGATAGAATCATAAATCAAAACAGCTTTACCTCATACTCGAACCACTTGTCCCAATCCACACTGCCATCGACACCCCTTGAACTTATTCTTAGTCAAGCAACCTTCGATAACATCATCTGGTTAGCTTCATAAATTAAAGCTAACCAACGTTGTTGTATCCAAGATCCAGAACTCTAGGCCATGGTGGCCGACACTACTGCTCGTGGTATAGAGTCAGTCAAAGGCGCAATCGGCAGGACACAACCAACACAAAAGGACTGAGCTCTAGATCTGATTTGTGGCATCGTCGAATGGAGAAATAGGCTGTGGTAGATCATCTGCATCAAAGATTAGTGTAGCAACGAAGTTGCAGAAGTGGACAACGACAAGTTGAGCTCGAGCTCCGGTGGTAACCAAAGGGCGGTTGCGCATTGGCTAGAGGGATCACGTGGTCGATGCCACGACCGATTGACAATCAAAAGGGTCGGCGGCGAGTGGAAAGGGCAAGATCCGATAGCGGAGTCCGATCGCATGATGATGGGCGATAGGGGCTTTGGTTCGGTGGCGTGCGTAGCAAGCGGCTCGAGGAGGTGAACCTATTGCGGTGGCAGCGAGCACTGGAAGGAGATCGGGCAGAGAGGAAGAGAAACTGTAGCAAAACCGTTCAGCCATTAACAGCACAGGTTGGGTTTGGAAATTAAACGAGTCAACAGAACTGGTTGAGCTAGCCCGAGTTTGCCTAAAGCTAACCTAGGTTAGCCCAATCATCTATTTAGACTTTAACCTTTCTCCCAATTGGTCATATGAGCTGCTATTGAATTCTGGAAAATTCCTGAAAAATTTCACAAGATAATTCCCTTATTTAACAAGGGGTATTTTATTATTATTTTATTTTCTGATATCTTACAAGGCTTATTAGGTAGTTGCACAACTGAACATAATAATTCTGCAGACACTGCCTCATTTACAACATCATCAACCTCAATATAAGTAACAATATCTGCTACATTTGAAATATCATGTGCAACATTAACATTATCACAAGCAGGAGTAACAGTATCATCGACAATAATATCTGCACTCTTATCAACACTAACATCCACATCATCCTCAGCTTCATTATCATAGCACAGAGAAATATTGGAGTCCTATAGAGTAGTAGGATCATAAACATGACTATCACATACTCCAAAATCCATCTCCTCTAGCGCATCGATATCCAGAGAAATGGTCTCTAATGAAGGCTAAATAAATCTTTGTGCTTGTATTTGTTGGGACTGTAGTGGGCTATTAAGCATTGGGATATTCTGAAACTCAGGAGCTAACCTCTGAAATGCTGGTGGAGGCTGATAAGAATATTGTGAATTTGCAGCCATGACCTCAATAAGTTCTCTAGCCTGAGCAAGAGTCTTGTTGACTAGGGCCCCTCCACTAGCTACATCAAGCATACACCTGTCCATAGGAAATAATCCATCATAGAAGTGCAGGATGAGCATGTGATCGCTAATCTGGTGTTGAGGGCAACTAGCACACAACCTTTTGAATCTCTCCCAATACTCATGTAGAGTTTCTCCTATCATTTTCTCTATGCCACAAATGCTCTTCTGAATTGTTATGGTCCTGGATGCAGGAAAAAACTTTTCCAAAAAGGCTTTCTTCATTTCACTCAAACATGTAATAGAGCCAGGAGGAAGATTATAGATCCAATCCTTTTCCCTATCTGATAAAAAGAATAGAAATACTTTGAGCATAATGTCCTCCTGTGATATACCTCATGGCTTCATTGCTGAGCATACCATATAAAATTCTTGCAAGTGCCTAATTGGATCTTCGCTAGCTTAACCATGGAATTTCGGAAGCAAATGTACAATTTCAAAAAGTTCAACATGTTGGGATGTATACTAAAAAGTCTATCTTTTGTATGAACATCTTTATTTTGAAATAAGAATCACATGATCATTTTTTTCATATATATGGTTATGCATATTGTCTGATACATTACATTGTAGATAACATGGTGTGTAGTGTCACACGGGAGATTATGTTATCGGCTCCTTGTAAAGTATAAGTAAAGGCTCACAACCAAGATGGCTTTGGACAAACCATTGGCATGGTTGTAGTGTGATTTGGTATTGGTTTGTCTTGACCATAGAATCACACTAGTGCACTTTGTGTCTATTGAGCAGGACCGACTTAGAGGTGATTCGATTTATTGCTGACTACATAATCGAATCAGACCTCAGATATTATATTGTACATACTCTTAATCTCGATATAATAACAGGCACATATACTTAGTATTTATTTCTTTGATTTACCAATGGATGAGATTTATAGATTAAATCGATAGTCTCGGTAAATTGTGAAATGATATTATTTATATGGTGTACTGTTGATTATAAAAGGGAACCACATCCTATACATTATGATGATGATGTCCCCTTGAGGAGCTCATAAGGTTCATCAGGTAAACCCTGCAGGTGGACTTGGTCCGGCACGATGAAAAGGTTGAGTGGTACTACTCATGGAGTTAGATGTTGATTAATTAATAGTCAGTAAATTAATTAATCAATGGACATTCGAGATCTTAAACACGGAGAGAAAAATGTACAAATAATATATGGAGCCCATATTAACTTATGGGGGGTTGGTGAGGTAGATCAATGATAATCCTTTAGTGGATTGGATTATCATTAATGGATCGGACTTTATGTGGCCTTGTTCCATTGGGTGGCCAAGATCCAACTCCTCCTCATGGTCCCTATTGTAGCCTATTAATACCTCATGAAGCCTAGATCCAATGGATGAAAACAAAACTCTAGATCCAACGGTAGAGATTAAATCTCTAGATCCGACAGTTGATATTAAATCTCTAGATCGGACGGTTGAGATTAAATCCCTAGAACCAATGGTGGAGATTAAAACAAGGCTTATCCCTAACTCTATAAAAGGAGACTTTAGGGTGGGCATCAAGGAGGAATTCCAACAGAGATAGGATTAGGGTTTGGGAGGCTAAGGGTTTGAAGGTTTGGGCGGCCACAAATAAGGAATTTATTTCCTTTCTTCTTCTTCTTCCTTTGTGGCCGGTGCCCATATTCTTCTCCCCTCCCTTGGCCGGCATCCAAACCTAATTCTTCTCCTCTCCTTGGCCGGTGGAAACAAGACTTAGGGTCTTCCCTTGGAGCTCTTGGTCGGTATCCATCTTATTCATCCAATCCTTCTTGGCCAGCGGCAAGCACCAAGCTTGGAGCTTAGTGGTTGGTTGAAAGAAGGAGAAGTGCTTTGTTTCTTATTCTTCCTCTTGTTTGGAGCGAGCAAGGAAGGAAGATTGGTGATCTAGGAGCTTCGACCTTTTGTAGATCATCGCCCACACGACGTCCAAAAGGAGGAAGGACATACAATAGAAGATCGAGAGGTATATCGATTGTCTATATTCTTTTGTAACATGTCTATAATTGTTATTCAATTATATATGCATGTAGTATTCTGTTTTTATGGCTAAAATAACTTGGACCCCAAATATAAACACAAAAGCCGGTGATCCGTACATCGTCTTTTCCGCGGCTATTCGTAGAATAGAGGTTGGTGGCTTGAACAACAAGTCTGTTCAAGTGACTACTCTAATCGAATAGCACGACGATGAAATGGTTGCTTGGGTGATCCCTTTTGTCTAGTATTAAATTTTTTTAATCCGGGGACATCAATGGGATCGCCATGAACAAGCGATCGAGTTGAAGTGGGAATCAAAGTTTCCTACCTTCAAGTGGTATCAGAACCACGGTTTTCGGTTTTGTATGTTTAGGATTCGGTTACTTTTATGCACTTTTCATATATTATATGTGCCGGATAATAGTAGGATATGCGTAGATTAACTCTTTGGTTGTAGGCATAGGATCCAACTATTATGGCCATATGTGTGTATGTGATTGTATGTGTGTAATTGTATATTTTGTTGAATCCTCGGGGTTGATGAGGCTAGTATTTAATTTTTATAAATTAGATACGGCATTGTTTAGCCACTCCTTTTATTTTAGTTTACTTTCGATCTAGATTTCATGTACACTCCCTCATGGAGTATAGGATCGATGGATGTAAATTAAAATATTTTTTAGTCTCGACTCGGATCTCTGGATTGCTTGTACATGGCGTAGGGAGGAGCAGATGAGATGGCAACACGATGGGAGACATATTGAAGACAAAAGCCATAATAGTTGGAAAATATTTATTTTTCATATTTATTGCTTATTGTTTGATATGCATGTCGTAGGATAGAAAATTCCTCAATTTCAAATTACTAAGTGGGAGAGGGATATTTTTATAAATTCCCACGGCCTCCATTACGATTTGACATGTGATGCAAACAAACTTTCGCGTCAACTCTGAGTGCCTTCCTCCCCATCGGATGAGTTTGTTTGCGGATCACAAGGTCAAATATGGTTATAGGAAATTATTAAGGAGCGTATGTACTTCTCCATCGGAAGGCACATAACCCGAGATAATTACCTTGGTACCGAGTAATAGTGAACACTTAGATACAAATATAAGTATCCTCCCCATCGGAGTCACTGCTTTTATTTGTAGGGCCGAAGAGGAACCAACTATTAATTTTACTTGTCAAAAGGTTAGGTTGACAAGATAGTAAAATTAATGGGTAAAACCTCCTCTTACAAATGTAGAATTCATATACGTCCACACTATCGTGGCATACGATATTCTCGGTGTTTTGAGGTGTTGGTTGATTTTAAAATTTTATTTTTTGAGGAATCAATAATTTTTTGAAATCTAATGTTTTGATCTATGTGATTCTTAGGTTTTCTTTCAAAATGACTTTCAACCCACTTGCTGTGATACTGAAAGAAAATAAACTTACTCGACCCAACTATGTTGATTGGAAGAGGAATCTTGACATTGTCTTGACTGCTGAGGAATACAAATATGTACTCCTCGAAGAGTGTCCTCCTAAGCCTACGGATAATTCTGGGGAAAAGGAGAAGGAGAGATATAAGGAGTGGATTAAGGCCGATGAGATGGCACGGTGTTACATTTTGGCATCTATGTCAAATGTACTGCAACATCGGCATCAAGCCATGCCCACTGCTTATGACATGATGCTTAATCACAAAGAGATTTTCGGACACCAGAATCGGGCTGCTAGGCAGGAAGCCATGAGGAACTTGATGACGACCACCATGATCGAGGGAACACCCGTGAGGGATCATGTTCTCAAGATGATGGCTCATTTGAATGAGTTGGAAGTCCTCGGAGCTGAGATCGATGGGGAAATCCAGGTTGAAATCATTCTCTAGTCTCTACCTAGGAGTTTTGAGCAGTTTCGTCTAAACTACAACATGAACAAGAGGTTGTATTCATTGGCGGAGCTTCTGACAGAACTCCAGACGGTAGAGGGGCTATTTCATCAGAGTGCTTAGGCACAAGCCATGGTTGCCCAAAAGGTTTCAACTTTTAAGCCGAAAGGTAAGAAGAAGAAGAAATAAGCTGGGGCAAAGGCGGTGGGAGGAACTCAGGGAGGAGTGAAGAAGCCGAAAAGCAAGTACTTCACTTGTAAGCAGACTGGACACTGGAAGAAGGACTGCCCCAACCGCAAGTAGAACAAAGATATATCTTTTGGTCTAGTCGTGGAAACATGTTTAGTGGTGTTATCTACCAGCACCTGGTGTGTAGATACGGGAGCCACTGATAATGTCTGCAATACTTTGTAGGGGTTCCATGAAACTAAACGACTGGCTGAGGGGGAGATTACCGTATACTTTGGTGATGCCACAAAGGTGGCGGCTGTTGCAATGGGAGATGTTTATTTATCTTTTGAGAAAAATAAAGTTTTGGTTCTTAAGAATTGCTTTTGTGTACGTTTATTTAGAAAAAATTTAATTTCGATTTCTAAATTGTTTATGGATGGATATTCTATTTCATTTAATGACAGAGTTGTTATAAAAAGGAATAGTGAGATTATCTGTTCGGGTGCATTGATAGGAAATTTATACACACTTGAACCAAAAGCTCCCATGATGCAAATTGAAGTTAATAACTCATCTTCTAATTCCAATAAGAGAAAAGAACCTTCGAAGATGAACCAAACATATCTTTGGCATCTTAGGCTTGATCATATTAACCTAAGCAGAATTCAAAGGTTGATAGCTGATGGACCTCTGGGTTCATTAGTGGTGGAAGATTTCCCAACCTGCGAATCTTGCTTGGAGGGTAAAATAACCAAGAGGGCTTTAAGGCCAAGGGGTATAGAGCCTAAGATGTGTTAGAATTAGTTCATTCTGATTTGTGTGGTCCTATGTCTATCCAGGCTAGAGGTAGTTTTGAGTATTTCATCTTTTTTGTAGACGATTATTCGAGATATGGATACATTTACTTGATGCACCACAAGTCTGAATGCTTTGACAAGTTCAAAGAATTCAAGGTTAATGTGGAGAAACATCAAGGTAAAAGTATCAAGACACTACGATCTGATCATGGTGGTGAGTACCTCTTGGGAGAGTTTAGGATTTACTTATCAGAGGCTGGGATTCAATCCCAATTGTCTGCACCTGGCACATCCCAGCAAAATGGTGTGGCAGAGTGAAGGAATAGGACTCTTATGGAGATGGTTAGATTGATGATGAATTATTCTGAGTTATCAGATTCATTCTGGGGATATGCTCTAGATACGACAGTGTACATTCTGAACATGGTTCCATCTAAATCAGTGCCTTCTACTCCCATAGAATTGTGGACTGGGCGAAAGCCTAGTCTAAGACATATTCGGATTTGGGGGAGTTCAGCACATGTGTTGAAGGCAGATGCTGGTAAGTTAAAACCTCGTATAGAAGTACGAATGTTCGTTGGCTATCCTAGAGGAATGAAAGGAGGTTTGTTTTATAGTCCTAGAGATCAGAGGGTGATCATTAGCACGAATGCCAGATTTCTATAGGAAGACTATGTAATGAACCACAAGCCCATAAGTAAGATTGTTCTGAAGGAATTAAAAGGGGAAGTCACTTCTTCAGTACCATCGGTACAAGAGGATATACCACAAGTCACTGCACCGCGTGTCACAGAGGATACACAGGTGATACCTCGTCGTAGTGGGAGGGTTGTGAGACAGCCTAATAGATTCATGTTCTTGGGAGAATCTTCTAATTTGATCCCTGACGAACATGAACCTGATCCCTAGACATATGACGAGGCAATCCAAGATAAAGATGCAGTATCTTAGGAAAGTGCAACGAATGCTGAGATTGAATCTATGGATTCAAATCAGGTCTGGGAGCTAGTAGAACCACCCGATAGTGTAAAGAACATTGGTTGCAAGTGGATCTACAAAAGAAAGAGAGGAATAGATGGGAAGGTTGAGACCTTCAAAGCAAGGCTTGTTGCGAAAGGGTATACTTAGAAAGACGGTCTCGATTATGAAGAGACCTTTTCGTCGGTAGCCATGCTTAAGTCTATCCGGATTCTCTTATGTATTGCATCTCATATGGATTATGAGGTGTGGCAGATGGATGTCAAGACAACTTTCCTTAATTAAAGTCTTGAGGAAAACATCTATATGAAGCAACCAGAGGGATTCATTGAAAAGGGCAAAGAGCATCTTGTGTGTAAGCTTAATCATTCCATTTATGGATTGAAGCAAGCTTCGAGGTCTTGGAACATCCGCTTTGATGAGGTAATCCAGTCTTATAGATTTATTCAAAGTCCGGATGAGTATTGTGTATACAAGAGATGTGACGGAAACGTAGTGGTATTTCGTATACTATACGTAGATGATATTTTGTTAATTGGCAACAATGTCAAGGTGTTATCGGACATAGGGGTAAGATTGTCCAAACAGTTTGATATGAAGGACTTGGGAGAAGTGGGACACATCCTTGGAATCAAGGTTATAAGGGATTGCAAGAAAAGGATGTTGTGCTTATCTCAAGCTTCATACATAGACACCATTATGGATCATTTTAGCATGCAGAAATCCAAGAAGGGTTTTCTACCTTTCAGGCATGGAGTTCTTTTATCTAAAGAGATGTGTCCTAGAACGTCTGAGGAGATAGAGGAGATGAAGGCGGTTCCTTATGCTTCAGCAGTAGGAAGCCTCATGTATGCGATGCTATATACGAGACCAGATATCTACTTTGCCGTGGGCATGGTCAGCAGATATCAGAGTAATCCAGTACAGGGACATTGGACTGTGATAAAGCATATATTAAAGTACCTGAGAAGGACTAGGGATTATATGCTAGTTTACAGGTAGACCAATTACTCCCTGTGGGTTATACAGAGTCCAACTTCCAATCAGACAGGGATAACAGTAAGTCTACCTCAGATTTTGTATTTACTTTGGGAGGTGAAGCCATTGTATCGAGGAGTGTCAAGCAGAAATGCGTGACGGACTCCGCCATGGAAGTTGAGTATGTGGCAGCCTCTAAGGCGGCCAAAGAAGTTGTATGGCTCAGGAACTTCTTGATGGACTTGGATGTGATTCCTAGTTTGCCAGAACTATCACAATTTATTGTGATAATAGTGGTGCAGTTGCAAACTCGAAGGAACCACGAGACCATAAGGCAAGTAAACACATAGAGCGCAAGTACCACCTGATATGAGAAATCATAAAGGAGGTAGAAGGTGTTGTCACCAAGATTGCATCAGAGGATACCCTAGTAGATACTTTAAATAAGACCTTTCTGATGAGAGCCTTTGATAGGCATGTGGAAGGAATGGGAATCAGATGTATGACAGTTTGATGATAGCATAGTCTTTTAGTATAAGTGGGAGATTGTTAGGATATATACTGAAAAATCTATCTTTTGTATGAACATCTTTATTTTGAAATAAGAATCACATATCATTGTTTGTATATTTATGGTTATGCATATTGTCTAATACATTACATTGTTGATAACATGGTGTGTAGTGTCACATGGGAGATCATGTTATCGGCTCCTTGTAAAGTATAAGTAAAGGCTCACAACTTAGATGGCTTTGGACAAACCATTGGCATGGTTGTAGTGTGATTTGGTATTGGTTTGTCTTAACCATAGAATCACACTAGTACACTTTGTGTGTATTGAGCAGGACCGACTTAGATGTGATTCGATTTATTGTTGACTGATAGCTGCATTTTTTATTGCGCTATTTTTACTTGTGGATTCGATATTTTAGGCTCTTTGATGGGATAATTATTGTTATTCGGGATGTTTTTACATATTGAGCCTATTTGCGATTAATTGCATTAATTCCTATAATTTCAGTATTTTACAAGAATTTCATGTGATTTTGTAGGAAACATATAATGAGGTTCTAATTGGAGCAATCGCAGCCGTTGATCTAGATCAGATCTGAGCATTATGGACCATTCGAAGAATATAGCTGATTCTAAGCTATCTATTAAGATCTGGAGAGATCCCGTCCATACATTTCGATCTGAACATCTGAGCCCTTCCTCCAGATTCGACCGATCGTAATTATCCTTCCAGATGAATCAGATCCGTCCATTTGAAATCAAATTGATCACAACCGTTGGATCACAACCTTCTTAGGAGATTAATTGTACTCATTTAACCGAGCTCTATTTGGATGGCAGGGATCAGAGGAGGCTCCCATCGGACGGCTCAGAAAAATCACTTAATAAACCTTCACTCGAGCAGCATAGAAGCAGAACGCACGACAGAACACGAGCGGCATCTTCTTCCTCTCGCGAGCGCGGCGATCGATGACTACACGAGCGATCGACGACAGGTCGAAAGTATTCAAACGAGTTTCCCTCCGACAGCTGGCGACGATCCCTTCCGATCCTTGGCGGCAGATCCAGATGTCGTGATTCAGGCAGCTGATCCAAAGCAAGGCGAGGCGGGATTTCGACGAGTACACCCTTCACCGGCGTTCCACTCCATTTCGGCGACTGGGCTAGGCTGTTCCATCTCGCCGGAGCCACCCACAAGCTGTGCCAGATTAGAACAGCTCCATCTCTATTCGGTGAAGATTTCCATTTCACTGTCCGGTGAATCCACATTCGCCGGAGCAGTGATCGCAGTCATCCATCTTTCCTTCCTTCCTGTTGCGCCGATCGGGGCAGCTTCGTATTCACCATCTGAGTGGATGTTCAGTTTGTTGTGACCGCCATGTGGTTTATCGGTCGTTGTTTTATTTGGATTAATGAGTGTGTTTGTGTTAAACACTCGTTTAGTTGGGATTTTGTGTTATTTACATTCTACTTTTTATTCCAGTTCAGTTATGCAATTGTTAGTAGTTGATTATATTTGTTTCGGTTAATTATTGGTTTGTTTACATGTAATGTTATTTCTATCGGGTTGTTGTGCTTAGTTGTTTAATTTTGTTCATCCTGCATTTTTATTAGATTAATACTTGTGTTCGTTATTTAGTTGTAGGTTAGTTTAATTTCTTGTTGCTGATGTACTAACCCCATCAATTAAAATTGTCCAATCAATGCATCGTATAGTGACAGTATGGTATTTTGGTTGGAGTGCTTTCATTATTAGGTTAGATTTCCTTTACATTCGACCAGTGTGTCGTATAGTGATAGTGCGGTGCTTGGTTGAATTGCTTATTTTCCTCGCATTTAGTTTAGCTTTTCAGTGACTGTTTGATCACAATGTCGTATAGTGACAGTGCGATACTTGGTTAAATTATTCACCTTTGTTTCTTGACCACTGTGCCATATAGTGATAGTGCGGTGCTTGGTTAAGCTATTTTCTATCTGTTATTGTAGCTTTTTAGTGACTGTTTGATCACTGTGTCGTATAGTGACAGTGCGGTACTTGGTTGAATTGTTCACCATTATTTCGTGATCATTGTACCGTATAGTGACAGTGCAGTGCGTGATTACTTACTTTTGCGCATTAGGATAGTTATTTGTTAATTGTTATTTGGTAGTTAGATTTACTTCCTGCAGATTTTATTTCCATGTCTGTTTACCAGAATTGTTTGGCCATTGCATCGTATAGTGACAGTGCGATGCAAGATTGAATCATTCTTGCATTAGGTTAGCTTTGAATAATTGTTTTAATAAATTGTAAAAACCCCCAGTGTTTACTTATGTTTAAAAACAAACGTCCAACCATTAGGTTCGTTGGGAGACGATTCGAGTCAATCCTATACTGCATTAGTGTAGTTAGGGGGTTCGGTAAATAATTTATAACGGTACCATGACATAAATAACCGTCTATCAAATTTTGGAGTCATTGCCGGGGAACTTTAATGGGTTCGTTTATCTTTAAACTGTAGTTTGTTGGTTTGTTTTCTTTTTCTTTTGTTATTAGGGTCTTTCTTATTATTTCTATCTGTACTCATTGTGTTGTTTGTTTTGAAAATGACCAGGTCTTCAAGCGATAAACTGTTTGAGCTGGATCCAGAGATTCATAGGACTTTTCACGCACTGCGGAGAGCACAGGGAAGGTCAGCTGATACTTCTGATTATAGTCCATCAGAGTTGCAGATAGTCATGGCAGATAACAACAGGACTCTGAAATAGCTTGCAGCCCCTGATGCGACATACCAGTATTCTTGCATTAGCTACCCAGCTTTAGAGGAGGATTTTGAGCTCAGATCAGGTACAGTTCATTTGCTTCCTAAGTTTCATAGATTGTCTGGTGAAGATCCCAATAGGCACTTGCACGAGTTCCATGTGGTATGCTCTACTATGAAGCCACAGGGCATTTCAGAGGAAGATATAAAATTGAGAGCTTTTCCATTTTCACTGGCGGGAGCAGCTAAGGATTGGTTATACTATCTTCCACCTGGATGTATCAACAGTTGGCTTGAATTGAAGAAAGCATTCTTGGAAAAGTTCTTCCCAGGATCCAGAACTGCTACCATCAGGAAAAGCATCTGCAATATCTAGCAGTCTATTGGAGAGAAATTGTATGAGTACTGGGAGAAATTCAAGAAACTATGCCCCAGTTGCCCTTAGCATCAGATCAGTGACCAGTTGTTCGTTCAGTACTTCTATGAGGGACTGCTTCCCATGGACAGGAGTATGATAGATGCAGCTAGTGGAGGGGCATTAGTTAACAAGACTCCCAGTGAGGCCCGAGAGCTTATTGCAAACATGGCAGAGAACTCACAACAGTTTGGGAGCAGAGCTATAGTGACTAGAGGGGTGAGTGAGGCTCACCTGGCTTATACTGATCAGGCAGAACATGAAGAATTCTATATAGGAGCTCACATCATTAGTTAGGCAGTTGGCTCTGAATCAGGTAAGCCAATCTTCTGCAGTGCCTATGCAACCCATGCGGGTTTGTGGTATTTGTTCGAGTCTAGAGCATCCTTTTGATTCATGTCCTTCACTCCTGCAAGATGAAATAATAGCGCCAGCCAATCAGTTTCCCTCGAGACCTCAATATCAGCCTCCATATCAGCATCAACAACATCAGTATTAGCCTCAATATCAGTAGTAACATTCCAGATATGATCCGATGTCTGCCACTTATAATCCAAGATGGAGAGATCATCCAAATCTAAGGTATGAGAATTCATTTTATCAGCAGCCGTTTTAGCAGAAGACAGATGTATCTATTCAGAACATAGAAAGATAGCTTAGCCAGCTTGCATCTAACATTAACCAGCTGCAGTCACAGGGATCTAGTCGGCTACCATCTCAGACCATCCCGCATCCTAAAGGGAACATCAGTTCGATTACACTGCGGAGTGGTAGAGTTACTTCAGACCCCCAGGCTTCAAACCCTGTTCCAGATCCAGTTGATGATTTGAGTAGTTCAGATCAGTGCAGAGCAGAGCAAGATCCACAGCTGCGACGATCGGAGTCGCCAGTTCCATTACCTTTCCCTCAGAGGCCAGTACAGCCTAGGAAGGGGGTTAGTGAAGAAAAGGCTAGGGAATTTTAGGAGCTTGTGGATTTGTTCAGTAAGGTGGAAGTTAATGTCCCTTTATTCACAATGATTGAGCAGATTCCCAAATATGACAAATTTCTGAAAGAATTGTGTGTGCATAAGAAGAAGCTGAAAGGAAATGAGTTAATCAGAGTTGGAAAGAATGTTTCAGCACTTATTCAGCCTTTGCCTCAGAAGTGCGAGGATCCAGGAGTGTTCACTGTACCTTGTGTGATTGGGAGCCATGTGTTCGAAGATGCTATGCTAGATCTAGGAGCTTCCATTAATGTGATGCCAAGGTCAGTTTTTTTTCACTAGGTATTGGACCCTTGCAGCCGACAGGTGTAGTGATTCAGTTAGCCAACCACAGTCAGACTCACCCAGCTGGGGTGATCGAGGATGTGTTGGTTAAGGTGAGAGAGATGATAATTTCTGTAGATTTCTACATTCTGGACATGGAGGGTGATTCATAGAGCAGCAGAGCTCCGCTTATTCTGGGCAGGACTTTCCTCAAGACTGCCAAGACCAAGATTGATGTGCATGCAGGTACACTTTCCATGGAGATAGGAGATACTGTAGTTCAGTTCAGGATTTTAGATGCGATGAAGCACCCGACGGAAGATCATTCTATACTCAACATGGACTTAGAGGATGAGCTGGATTGCATGGATTTCATTTCTGAGTCTGTTTTTGAATTGGATATCTCTATACCTTCTGTTCTTTGTAGTGATTTCAGTGATTCTGATGATTCTGGTGTAGATGCTATTTTGTTAGGACCTATTTGTGGGCCCTTTGATTTGACAAGGACATGGAATGTGTAGGGACTTGCGATCTTCAGGCAACGCCCCATGAATCACTTCCATCATATTTGCAACCACAGCAGCTTGAATTGAAACCTCTTCCCGAGCATTTGAAGTATGTGTATTTGGATAAGGACGAGCGGAGACCCTTTATTATTGCCCGAGATCTAGATCCAGATCAGGAGTACAGATTAGTAGATCTTCTGAGGCAGCACAGGAAAGCGATTGGGTGGATGCTGGCAGATATCCCGGGTATCAGTCCTTCGATCTGTATGCACAGGATTCACTTGGAAGAGGATGTAAAACCAGTTATACAACCACAGCGACGGCTTAACCCACTGATTCTTGAGGTAGTAAAGAAAGAGGTGATGAGGCTTCTACAGGCTGGTATCATCTATCCTATTTTAGACAGCAATTGGGTAAGCCCTGTTCAGGTGGTTCCGAAGAAGTCTGGTATTATAGTGGTTGCTAATGCAGATAATGAACTGATTCCCACCAGAGTGCAGAACTCTTGGAGAGTTTGTGTGGACTACAGGAAGCTGAATCAGGCCAGTAAGAAAGACCACTACCCCCTGCCTTTTATTGATCATATGTTAGAGAGGTTGGCGGGCAAGTCACATTATTGCTTCCTAGATGGTTACACTGGTTATTTCTAGATCTGTATTGCACCAAAGGATCAGGAGAAGACCACTTTCACTTGCCCTTTCGGTTCGTATGCATATCGACGCATGCCTTTCGGACTTTGCAACGCTCCCGGTACATTCCAACGATGTATTGTAAGTATTTTTGGTGATTTATTAGAGCATTGCATGGAGGTGTTTATGGATGATTTTTCTGTGTACGGTTCTTCTTTTGATTCATGTCTAGATAGTTTGTCGAGAGTTTTACGGAGATGCATTGATACGGATTTGGTTTTGAATTTCGAGAAATGTCATTTCATGGTAGGGCATGGGATAGTCCTAGGTCATATTATCTCTGTGCATTGTATAGAAGTAGATCCTGCTAAAATTCATGTTATTTCTGCTCTATCTTACCCTGCTTCGGGAAGTTCATGCTTTTCTTGGACATGCAGATTTCTACAGACGTTTCATCAGAGATTTCAGCCAGATTGCCCTACCTTTGACTAACTTATTACAAAAGGAGGTGGTATTTCAGTTTGATCAGAGGTGCAAGGATTCATTCAACCAGCTTAAGCAAGCTTTGATATCAGCACCGATCTTGAGACCACCAGATTGGACTCTACCATTCGAGTTGATGTGTGATGCCTCGAACTATGCGATGGGAGCTGTCTTGGCGCAGAGAGTGGACCGAGCATCTCATGTGATCTGCTATGCCTCTAGGACATTGGATGCTGCACAATCCAACTACACCACCACAGAAAAGGAGCTTTTAGCTATTGTTTTTGCTTTGGATAAATTCATATCTTATTTGCAATATTCTCATGTGGTTGTTTTTTCTGATCATGCAGCTTTGAAATTCCTCCTGAAGAAGTCGGATGCAAAACCAAGACTGATTAGATGGATGCTTCTGCTTCAAGAATTCGATGTAGAGATACGCAATAGGAGCGGGAGGGAGAACATGGTAGCAGACCATCTTAGCAGGATAGTGACGGAGATCGAACCCACCCCTATAGCAGATTCTTTTCTAGATGAGCAGTTTTTTCACCTGCAGGGTAAGACACCATGGTATGCAGATATTGCTAACTATTTAGTTACCCGTGTTGTACCTTCATTTTTTCACATGCACAAGTCCAGAAATTGAAAAGTGATGCCAAGTATCATGTATGGGATGATCCTTACCTTTGGAAGTTTTGTAGTGATCAGATTATTAGAAGATGTGTTCCTGACTATGAGTTTCATTCCATACTTACTTTTTGTCATTCTCTGGCTTGTGGGGGGCATTTTGGACCCCAAAGGACTGCTAGGAAAGTTTTAAAGTCTGGTTTGTACTGGCCCACCTTATTTCATGATGCTTATAAATTTTATAAAGCCTGTGAAATATATCAACGAACAGGAAACATAGGACGTAGACATGAAATGGCTCAACAACCTTTATTATTCTGTGAGATTTTTGACGTTTGGGGTATTGATTTTATGGGTCCTTTTCCTGTATCTTTTGGATTTTCTTATATTCTTTTGGCTGTTGATTATGTTTCCAAATGGGTGGAGGCCATCCCCACCAGGACTGATGATTCTCCAGTTGTTGTGAATTTTGTTTGGTCTCACATATTTTGCAGATTTGGAGTACCCAGGGCGATCATCAGCGATCAAGGGTCTCACTTTTGCAACAGACACATGAAAGCCATGCTAAGAAGGTATGGGGTGTTTCATAAGATTTCTACTCCTTATCACCCTCAGACGAATGGGCAAGCTGAAGTGTCAAACAGAGAGATCAAATCTATACTGGAGAAGACAGTGGGGCCAGACAGGAATGATTGGAGCAAAAGGTTAAAGGATGCTCTGTGGGCCTACAGGACTGCCTATAAGACTCCCATAGGCATGTCCCCTTACAGATTGGTGTATGGCAAAGCATGTCATTTGTCGGTGGAGATTGAGCATAGGGCTTATTGGGCGGTGAAAGCTTGCAACATGGATGCTTACAGAGCAAGGAGAGAGAGAAAACTCCAACTTTAGGAACTTAAAGAGATACTGTTAGAAGCATATGAGAACTCCCGCATTTACAAGGAGAAGACTAGAAATTTTCATGACAAGAGGATTATGAGGAAAGAGTTCCATATTGGTGACAAAGTTTTAGTGTATCAGTCTCGTCTCAAGTTGATTAGAGGTAAGTTGAGATCCAAGTGGGATGATCCTTTTTGTGTTACTAATGTGTTTCCCTATGGTGTTGTAGAGGTGCAGGAACCTTCTTCAGGGAACACTTACAGAGTGAATGGACACCGTCTCAAGATATTTCACGAAGGGGTGAGAGAGACTATAGTATAGGACTTGGACCTTGAGGATGTTTCTTCTCTGACATGACAGGGGAGTGTGTTCTTTTGTTTACTGTATTTTCTTCCTTCCTCTCATGTTCGGAAATAACAAGTTGTTAGTTGTTTGGTATTTGCCTGTTTGCCTAGGTTGTTTAGTTATTTTCATTGAGTCGAATAATTTCCCCTATGCATACCTTAGTATCATTTCAAAGATGGTAAAAATTAGTTAAGTTTGATCATTGAATTATGGATTTTTGTGTAGGATAGGAAACTTCACTTGCATGCGGTCACTTGTTATGATGGTGAACTTTTTATTGATAGACCAAGCTTGATTTTTATTCACCTAGTGAGGTTTAAGCCATTTGCATCAATTACCCCTTTTGGTGTGATACACGTGTGATACTTGTTACTCTAGAACTTGCTTTGAGTCTTTTCAAAACTGCAAGAACATTTATTTGCATGAATATGATGAAGGATTTCACTCTTGATTCTTTTCCTTACTATAATTGCTTGTTTAATCCACTTGATACTTTCATGTGTTAGTACTTGTCATTCCTATTCATTTATTTTCTATTGTCTTGTGGATTATCTCTACCATCCTTCGTCCTCACATTGGAAGAATAACTTGATAAGTTGCATTGTCCGAGACAGGAAAAATTATTAAGTGTGGGGGAGGAGATTGTTGTTGGGTTGCTGTGAATTGGATAAAGAATTTGACTTGGATCTAATTGGAGATTGCTTGATTTGCTAAGTCATGCAGTTACAGAATCTTGGCGCTAGAAGGAGGTATTGAAATGTTGGTTAGCTGGGAAATTACTATCAATGGGGAAAGAGAAATGGGTGTAGCTCTGGTGAAGCTCTAGATGGATGGAAAATTACTGAACTTGTAACCATTAGTGACATGTGTTGAATAAACAGGAATTAGTGGAGGCTGTGATACGGAAGGTTCTGATTTAGAGTTTCTGCATCTCTATGGAGATGTTTATATCTACAACCAATTTATGATTTGAAGATAGTGTACGGGTGCACTTCAATTGGAGCTAGAGTTGCTTGCAATTTAACTTCATAAAAATCTGCAAAATGTCAAAAGCTGCACGTGCAAGTTTTAATGAGCTAGTCAAATTCTGGAAAAATGCATGAGTCACCAAAGATCTAAGAGGATATGCATACACGTGGATATTTTTGCCAAGTGAAGCACATGCCATTGTAGAGATAACTTGCAAGTTCACTTCATTAAAACCTGCAGAATGTCAAGGAATTGTAACCTTCGAGAAGATGCACATGCAAGCTTAGAGGATCTAGATAATATCTGAACAAAATGCGATGATCAATGTCATTCACAAACCTTGAAGTAATTGTTGTAAAATGAATGGAAGACCCTAAGAATTTTCTAACTGTCCGTCCAACATCTCAAGTGCTAAGCCTTGACCACATCCTGATGATCTTGTTAAACATGTTCTTAATTCTGCTGCACACAGTGTTGCTCTACTTTGCTTAGCAGCTGGTTATCAGAAAAGTGTATCCATTGTAGAGATGCTAAAAGGAATTATGGAAGATGATAGCAATAGGAATTCTGCCAAACAATACCTAGCATTGCTATGTCTTGGAGAAATTGGAAGATGATAGATTCTGCACATAGAGGTAGAGGTGCTCTAGATTGGGCTGAATGGAAGAATCAGATCTGGGTATATGAACTTATCAAGAAACATATGGAAGCACTTCAAGAAATTTAACCTCATCCTTTGCAGGTCTTGGTTCATTCCATTTCAACATATTTGGAACTACAGTGCCATCTGAGCATGTTTCTGTAGCTCCTATTTTTGACGAGCATTTAGATGGTGATGCCCACTACATTTAATTAAATTTTCACATGGAATGAACTCTGGCCATGTTTCTAGAAGACTTATATGGATGCAACAATGTCTGTCATTAACCCTAAAACTAAAGAAAAGCTTGTGGATGAAAACTCAGCTAATCAACAATTACCAACACTGCCTGTTATTGTCCAAGCAAATGAAGCAATTGAACTTACAGCTGCACCGACTAACAACCAATTTCAAGTTCGTGGAGATGAAATAGTGGACGTCCAGCAAGCTGCCACTATAGAGGATATGCATCAAGGGGCATCTGAAATGAGGAAGCAAACTCTTGATAATCTGAATGTCATAGATAATACCCAATGATACTATTGTTACCTCTTCTCTATGAACCAGATAGGAAGGCTCGCATGTAAGGCATTACCCGAACCAAATGATTGGTTCGGCGGAGAAAGAAGGGAGGAACGGTTCGGGCGCAAGCGCTTGAGACAATTGGCACGAGAGAGCTAGTGGAGGTAATCGACACGGCAAAGCGGAGGCGGGAGGAGGCGCTTCGGTAGGAAATAGGCAAGAATCGGTTCGGGTAGATAGGCCTAGAAGTAGATGGGATGGATAAGAATCGACTCGGCCTAGTCAATCCGGAGGTAGTTCGGTATGGGAAGAAGGGGAGTTGGTTCGGGCTGGTGAGGAGCCCAAGGGCTATGCCACCCGTGAACTATAGACCTAAGTTAGTTTCACCAAAAGTAGATGGTTGAGAGGGACAGGCTAACCTAGTTTCCCAAAATGTAGATGAAGAGGTGTTATGTAACAGAAGAGGGGGTCCCCACACAATATTCCAAGGAGTCTTCACTCCTCATATATGTAACAGAATTATTCTCCAGGTGGACGTGGTGGTCACGTGTACGATGGGGACAACTCGCGAAGTAACACTGGATCAGAAGAGGAGGATAAAAAGGAGGAAGAGGACAGAAGGAGGGGGATCCGCATTATTCCAACGAGCAAGAAATGAAGACGCATGATGAGAGGAGAGCTACCACCATGCCGGAGAAGGAGAGTAGCAATCTTTGCTTTTGCGTTGCGTGTACTCTTTCTTGTATTGTGATTTGACTGTAAGAGGTTTTCTCCTCCACCTCCGGAAGTTTCCTTTCCGTGAAGGAGGATGTTCATAGTGAAAGTTCTTTGGCACTGCATCCGGTGAGGGAGCTCACCTCCGTGGAGTAGGAATCCTTATTCCGAACCACGTTACATCCTGTGTCTTATTTTTGTTGCTTGTGTTGGTTTTGTGTTTCTCTGCTTCACTTTCTCATCTTTACTGTTGCGGCCTGTGAGAACCCCCCAAAGCTCCCTTCATGCTTCATCGCATCGAAAGGAGGTGAACAAATCTTCCTCGCCGCATCAGTTGGCGCCGTCTGTGGGAACATTTGAGCTAGACGTAGAGATGCAGCCAGAAGAGATACCACACCCAGGTGCCTCCGCAGCGGAGGGAAACCCCATTACCATACTGCCATCACAACTGAGGGTTCTAGTGGACGACGCTGTAACTTAGGCCCTCGCTAGAGAAAGAAGAAGGATAGGATACCTTCATCCTCACTCTGGTGAACCTTCTTCTCGAGGCCCACCCCCAGAAGTGCCTCCTCCACCTCGTGCAACCATTAACATTGAAATAGTTCCTGGCGAGGGACCTAGAGGGCGAGCACATCAGAATACTATACCCTTAACCCAGACTCAACGGGAAGAACATGGTGAAAGCCGGTCGACTAGGGCCCCAGAAGTTTATGAGCCCAGTCCTTTTACCATGGTCATTCTCTCTGAAATCCCCCCATCATACTTTTGGAATCCCCAAGTAAATAAGTACAATGGCTCAACGAATCCCGAAGAACATCTATCGCAATTCGATGGAGCGACCTCGCTCCACTGCTATACCGACACCCTCAAGTGTCGAGTCTTCTGGACCACCTTAATCGGTTCGGCATAAAAATGGTTCAATACCTTGCCCCCGGGGTCTATTACCTATTTTGCTGATTTTCAGGGGATGTTCCGCCAGGAGTTCGCCAGTTGTAAGGCGTATAAGCATGACGCCTCTATCCTGATGCATATTATGCAGGGGCCCTCATAATCACTCAGAGGGTATCTTCATCGGTTCACCTCTGCAGCTAGGGGTATTCCTTCCGCAAGATCGGAAGCTTTCAGAGTCGCTATCCCGCACGGGCTGAAGGAGGGCTCCTTCCTTAGTTCCCTTTTGAGGAAGCCTGCTAACAGCTACGAGGAGCTACTGAGTCATGCGGAAAAATTCATCAACGAGGAGGAAGGACTGAAAGTGCGGAGAGCCAAATGTGCTGCCGCAGTAGTCCCAGCCGAGAGAATTTGCCCCGCCGCCCCTCAAGCACCCCTTCGTCGGGGATATGCGCGACCCCTTCTACTAGAGGCTCCTAGACCTCGGTTATTGTTACAAAGTGCTCTCCCTGTGCAGCCAATACAGATTATGGTCGTTGATGCCCTTCCTCCCGCTAGGACTTGGAAAGAGCGGGAGATGGAATTCTATGATCAGCAGGGTCTACTGCAGCGACCCTCAGGATATAGGGGGGTACCACGTAACCCCCCCCCCCTCTTGCCCCATTTTTCTGCCAATACCATATGGAGTACGGCCATGCCAGCGGCCGATGTTTCAAGCTATAGGAGGAGCTGGAGTGCCTACGAGCCGCATACCCGCAATTGCGGCTTCAGACGGGAGGGCCAACACGGCGAGGGAAACAACCCAATGTGGCTCGTCCAGGACCGTATAACCAACCATCGCAAGTTACTTTCCCATAAACTCCGTCCCAGGAGGTTGTTTCTCAGGAAGGCCCATCAGGTGAGGGCCCCTCATCTAATCCAAATAATGCTCCCACACTGGGGGTTATTCATGTCATTGTAGGAGGACCCACTGACGGGGACTATAACTGGGTGCGGAAGTCATACGCCCGCCTCATGGAGAGTCTAGCCATCATCACCGACCAGACAATCCAAAATGTTGGGTTTTTCCGAGCCACAAAAAATCGCTTTTTGCGTTGCGGAAACCACGGAATCCCCGACCACGGATCCATGTGAAGATATATTAAAATAAAACATGTATGTGCTTACTAAAAACCCTAGATCTACCTTAGATCTAAGAGGTGAGATCATTACCCTCGATGCGACGCCCTTCGCAAATCCTGCTCGTCCAAAAGTTCGCCGGAACTCGAGAGTGTCAAGTGCACACTCCTCTATTGGTATCCACACAAGCAATAGGTGGAGAAAGAGACAAACTTGAGTGTGCTAGCACTCCTAGAAGATCTCGGCAAGATGAGGAAGGAGAGGGAGAACTTGAGAGGAAGAGCACCAAGGAAGAAGATGATGGAATGAGTAACTCACCAAATGAATTCCTCACTAATTGAATGGTGGTCGGCCACTTCATGGAAGGGGGGTTACATGCATGCATGTAACTCCCATGACCCTTGGTCTCCTTCATGATGTGGCACCAATTGACCAAGTCAATGATGATGTGGAGCATCATCATTGGCCGGCCATGCCAAGTCATCATCATGACATGGCATTTGGTCAAGTCAAACTTGACCTTTCATCTTCCCTCTCAAGTCAAGTCAAACTTCACCCTTAATCCCCCACGGTTGATCAAATCTAACCACTTGACTCAAGTCAATTTAATTTAATGAATCTCTATTCATTAATTTAAATTGATTTGATGAATCAATTCTAAATTAGACTCATTCAACACTTGAATCAACTTGAGTCTAACTCAATTAGTCTAATTTGGATTACTCTTAATCCAATTTGGTTCATCCCATGAACCTAATCCTCATGGTTCATCATATGAACCTAATCTCCATCTAATTGCTCTTATGTGTGTGACCCTATAGGTTCTTGTAACGTTGGCAATGTCCCTAAACGGATTTAGGAACATAAGCAATGAGCGGTATCTAGCAACACATCATTGCTACCCAAGTTACAAGAATGTTGAGCTCCAACATCACCTTTGTGACTACTAATTGTGACTCTCACAATATGTCACAATGTCTCTATATCCTTGATATCTAGATTGACCAATCGAGGCATAGACCGTGTCATCCTCGGTACAATCTAAATCTTGATCTCCAAGTAGACTCACTCTAATCAAATGAGCTCAATATCTCATATTGACTCATTTGGGCATGGCCATGCACTTCGTGGTCTCACTCTATCAAGAATATCGATGTCACCCACGTCATATAGGAGGGATAGATCCCATCTACATCACTCACATCCCTCCGCATAATTTGTTACATACCTAGTAATCGCCTTTATAGTCCACCCATTTACGGGTGACGTTTGACAAAGCCAAAGTATGCAACTCCTTATGTAGGAAACCATGGTGACTTCAGGTCTAAGGACTAATAGTCATACTAATAGCCACATGAGAAAGTATATGACACTCATATAACGATCCATGATACTTTCTCATGGCTGGTCATTCAATATACATTCTCCAATGCATACCCATGTGTCAACTTGATATCTCATATTCATGACTTGTGAGATCAAGTCATCGTGTTGACCTACATGCTAGTCTCTACGGATTAACATTGTCCCTGAATGTTAATACTCGACTAGGAATGATTAAGAGTATTGTTCTCTATATCATCTCATTATCGATTCAACCAATCGATTGATATAGATAAAAACCTACTTCTCAAGGACATTATTATATTTAGTTATTTGGCACCAATACAAGTAAATATAATAACCATGCCTTTATAAATAGGAATATGATACAATAAAGTCCATACAGCAATCATCACATGATTGGCTCTAGGGCTTTCACTAACAATCTCCCACTAGCACTAGTGTCAATCACCGTAGTATCTAATACCCATTGACCTAGTGTGACCATCATGCTTTTTCTGTGCCAAAGCCTTGGTCAAGGGATCTGCGATGTTAGCCTCTGTGGGTACTCTGCAAATCTTCACATCTCCTCTATCGACAATCTCTCGAATGAGATGGAAGCACTGATATATTCGGCCTCTGTTGTAGAATCAATAATTGTGTCCTGCTTGGAACTCTTCCAACTCACAGAGCCACTATTCAAGCAAAACACAAACCCTGACTGTGATCTATAATCATCCTGGTCTGTTTGGAAGCTAGCATCGCTGTAACCCTTTACAGCTAGCTCCTCATCGCCTCCAAATATCAAGAAATATTCTTTAGTCCTTCTCAAGTACTTAAGAATATTCTTGACTGTTATCCAGTGACGCTCACCTGGATTTGACTGGTACCTATTCATCATGCTCAAAGCATATGAGACATCAGGACGAGTACACAGCATGGCGTACATGATAGATCCTATAGCAGATGCGTAAGGGATCTTATCCATGCGGTCTCTCTCCTCTCTAGAAGAGGGACTTTTGAGTCTTCGAAAGACTCACACCATGTGACATCGGCAGAAGTCCTTTCTTGGAATTCTGCATGGCAAACCGAAGTAATACCGTGTCAATGTATGTACTCTGACTTAGGCCAAGCAATCTCTTAGATCTATCTCTATAGATATTGTTGCCTATATTACAGGCTGCTTCACCTAAGTCCTTCATTGAGAAGCACGTCCCGAGCCAAGTCTTCACAGACTGTAGCGAAGGGATGTCATTCCCAATGAGCAGTATGTCATCCACATACAATACAAGGAAGACAACTGTGTTCCCATTAACCCTCTTGTATACACAGGGTTCATCTTCATTCTTGATGAAACCAAACTGTTTGATCGCATCATCGAATCGAAGATTCCAGCTCCGAGAAGCTTGCTTTAGCCCATAAATGGACCTTTGCATCTTGCATACCTTCCCAGTATGCTGTGGATCTACAAAATCCTCAGGTTGTGTCATGTACACATCCTCGAGTAAGTTTCCATTCAGAAATGCAGTTTTGACATCCATCTGCCAGATCTCATAATCGTGGTATGATGCAATAGCAAGCAAGATCCGAATGGACTTAAACATCGCCACTAGAGAAAAGGTTTCATCATAGTCAATACCATGAATTTGCTTGAAACCTTTAGCCACCAATCGGCTCTTATAGGTATGCGTAAGTCCATCCATGTCAGTCTTTCTCCTAAAGACCCACTTACACCCAATGGGTTTGACCCCTTCAGGTGGATCAACCAAAGTCCATACTTGGTTAGTGTACATGGATTCCATCTCGGATCTCATGGCCTCTAGCCATTTCTCAGAATCTGGGCTCATCACAGCTTCCTGATAGGAGGTAGGCTCATTCTCAATGAGCATAACGTCATCATGGTCAGACAAGAGAAATGAGTATCTCTCAGGCTGACGACGTACCCTATCAGACCTGCAAAGAGGTAGGTCTACCTGAACAGGTAGTTGTTCCACAACTCTTTGTGCAACAACCTCATCACCCACAACACTTTGTGGTTCCTGTTCAACCTCCATCAAGGCCTCAATGCTATGGTTCTTATCTTGAATTTCTTCAAGATCGAAGGTACTCCCACTAGTTTTTCTAGAAACAAAATTCCTTTCTAGAAAAACTCCAGTCTTTGCCACAAACACTTTGTGCTGACTGGGAATGTAGAAGTAATATCCCTTTGTATCCTTGGGATATCCAACAAAATAGCACCTATCGAATTTGGGTCCCAGTTTGTCTGAGACTTGACGTCGAACGTAAGCCTCACAACCCCAAATCCTCATGAAAGACATCATGGGATTTCTCCCTGTCCATATCATATATGGTGTCTTTATCACAGCCTTGGATGGTACACGGTTAAGGGTAAAGGCTGTTGTGTCTAGAGCATATCCCCAAAAGGATATAGGAAGATCTGTGTGACTCATCATAGATCGTACCATATCTAATAGGGTACGATTCCTCCTTTCGGATACACCATTCCACTGTGGTGTTCCAGGAGGAGTGAGTTGGGATAGAATCCCACACTCAGCTAGATAGTCACGAAACTCATGGCTAAGGTATTCTCCACCTCGATCTGATCGAAGTATCTTAATACTCTTGCCAAGCTGGTTTTGTACTTCATTCTTGAATTCTTTGAACTTTTCAAAGGATTCTGATTTGTGTGTCATGAGATACACATAACCATATCTACTGAAGTCATCAGTAAATGTAATGAAGTACCTGTAACCACCTCTAGCAGCAACATTGAAAGGACCACATACATCACTATGTATAAGTCCTAACAAATCTGTTGCTCTTTCGCTGTGTCCACTAAAGAGAGTCTTGGTCATCTTGCCTAAAAGGCAAGACTCGCATGTCTCATATGATTCAAAATCAAATGAGTCTAGCAGCCCATCCTTATGGAGCTGAGATAAGCGACTCTCATTTATGTGACCTAAGCGACAGTGACAGAGATAGGTTTGGTTCAACTCATTTTTCTTGAACCTCTTAGTACTTATGTTATAGATAGGGCTCTCTAAGTCTAGAAAGTAGAGTCCGTTCATTAGAGGTGCACTACAATAGAACATATCATTTAAATAAACTGAACAACATTTGTTCTTTATTATAAATGAAAATCTTTTCTTGTCCAAACAAGAAACTGAAATGATGTTCTTGGTTAAAGCAGGCACATAACAACATTTATCTAATTATAGTACAAGCCCAGAGGGCAAAGATAGATCATAAGTTCCTACAGCAACAGCAGCAACCCTTGCTCCATTGCCTACTCGTAGGTCCACCTCACCCTTTGTCAATGTCCTGCTATTTCTCAGCGCCTGCACATTGGTACAAATGTGAGATGCACATCCGGTATCTAATACCCATGATGAAGAAATACATAGATTGACTTCTATAACATTTATACCTGAAGTAGAAGTCTCACTTCTTTTCTTCTTAAGATCTTCCAAGTAAGCTTTGCAGTTACGCTTCCAGTGTCCAGCTTCCTTGCAGTGGAAGCAAGCCCCTTCCTTGGCTACCCCTCCTTTGGGTTTAAGTTCTTTGCCTTTGCCCTTGGCTTGGGACTTTCCCTTACCTTTAGGCTTGCCCTTGCCTTTCTTCTTCTGCACCATCAAAATGGTGTCAGATTTTCCCTTCTTAAGGTTAAGCTCAGCAGTTCTCAACATGCTGAGCATTTCAGGCAGTGGCTTATCAATTTCATTCATGTTATAATTCATGACAAATTGATTGAAGGCTTGTGGCAAAGATTGCAAGTTCAGGTCAGTGGCCAGCTCTTGGCCAAGTGGGAATCCCAGCCTTTGTAGGTTCTTTACGTACCCAATCATCTTGAGTACATATGTACCTACGGGAGTCCCTTCTTGCATTTTGGACCCAAATAATGCCTTAGAGACTTCATATCTCTCATGCCTAGCTTGTCCTTGATATAGTTGACGAAGATGTACAACCATATCATAAGCATTCATGAACTCGTGTTGCTTCTGAAGCTCAGAGTTCATGGTCGCGAGCATAAGACATGACACATCTAATGCATCATCTTGATGCTTCTTGTAAGCATCTTTGTCAGCTCGTGAGGCAGTGGAAGGAGGTGCCTCCGGAATGGGCTGCTCCAGGATGTACAACTTCCTTTCTTGGGTGAGAACAATTCTCAGGTTCCTGTACCAGTCCAAGAAATTTGCTCCATTGAGCTTGTCCTTCTCAAGGACAGAACGCAGAGAGAGAGTGTTCGTGTTTGTCGATATAGTTATCTACAACATACAATGCAGAGAATTAATATCATATTCCTTTTATCATTTAATTAAGCCTTTAATCAAATGATGCTCCCACAAAATTATAGGAATTTTGTAGAATCGAGTTATTGATGTGGTCAAACCACATTACTAGATTCATACAAACTAGCTATAATTCTTGTGGGACAAGATCCACATCATACTAAGCCTTGAGTTAGCTTTGGCTAAATCGCCCAAGACTTAGTACGATCGGTGGGTAACACATTACCGATTACATCTTTATGCAACTCTTGTTTATAGGATCAAGACCCACATTTACAAAAGACCTTGAGTTAGCTTTGGCTAAATCACCCAAGATTTAGTGTAAATGCGATATTAACCTATCTTTCCAACGATTGGAATATGCCTATAGTTTTACTCGATCCAATTGAGTTTAACTAGTTTTGCTCAATCTAATTGAGCTTACTCTAACCCAAGCGTGATAGGCAGGACCGAGATTGTCCCTCCACACCCTACCAAGATAATATGCGTTGCTATGCTTTGGCAGATTCAACAACAACAAATGATCAAGGTAGTGATGGGTATCAAGGCTCGGTAGGCATTTTCGAGTTGATTCGATTATGATCTAATCTAATCGTAATGTGTATCTTATACGCATTTAGGCCTTTATTATCCTATATTAGCATGCATCACATACATACATTCATTATTCTAGCATGCATCATATACATACAAGAAAATTATCCTAGCATGCATCATATACATACAAGCATTATTCTACTAGCATGCATCACATACATACAAGCAAAATCAATTATATATATATATATATATATATCAACATATATATATATAATTAAATGTGATATAGTCATGGCCCTACTACGATCTTCTCAAGCCAATGAGAAGATCGGACAGTCAACCTAAGGCTAGCGGCTTCTCCAAGCACTTCCTTTGACCGCCATGTGTCGTCATCACCCTTCTCGTAATCTCGTCTTCGAGTGGACTTTCCACCGCTCCATTTTGTACATTACAAATATGAAACTCGAGTTACATTCGAGTCTAAAACTATTTACAACTAGAATATCAAAAGAAGAGGTACGACGCACAGGTCGCATACACTATACAACACGCACAACCATAAAACGTCACGCATGTCGTATTATGAATTACAACACACATAATCCAATCAAATTGGGGACATTGGGCCATGACAATCACAGAATTATACATAATTCTAAATTATGTATTTTTACAGAAATTTCTATAATTTTTCCTAATTTTTTTTCAAATTAATGAGTCACCTCTCCGTAACGGTCCCGCTAAGCGGTTTCCGGGCGCAATCGCGGGACAAAGCCCCTTTCGGGGATAGGGGCAGCGCCCATACTCGCAAAATTAACTTTGCGAGTGTCCCTACTGCGATCCTACAGCGACTTAAGTCGCTGTCCCAAAAACCTAAAGCGAGAACTCACCGTTTCGGAGAGTTTTTCTCGATGGTTGAAGCCTACAAGTGTCCCAACACTCGTTGCTTTAACTCTTTGAGAAAAATACCCAAAAATTCTATAAAATTAGAAAATTTACAGAAACATATAAATCTGTAATTTTTATATCTAATACAAAAATTACAAAAATGAAACACATACATGCTTCGCACGTGGCTCTGATACCACTGTTGGGTTTTTCCGAGCCGTAAAAAATCACTTTTTGCGTTGCGGAAACCACGGAATCCCCCGCCACGGATCCGTGTGAAGATATATTAAAATAAAACATGTATGTGCTTACTAAAAACCCTAGATCTACCTTAGATCTAAGAGGTGAGATCATTACCCTCGATGCGACGCCCTTTGCAAATCCCGCTCGTCCAAAAGTTTGCCGGAACTCGAGAGTGTAAAGTGCACACTCCTCTATTGGTATCCACACAAGCAATAGGTGGAGAAAGAGACAAACTTGAGTGTGCTAGCACTCCTAGAAGATCTCGGCAAGATGAGGAAGGAGAGGGAGAGCTTGAGAGGAAGAGCACCAAAGAAGAAGATGTTAGGGCAATCTCTTGTCGTAATATGGTTTTGATGGTATGACAAAGGGTTTAAGTTAGTTTGATATGTTGATTTGATATGTGCGTTGAAGTCGTGCAGGACTTAGTAATTCGCACATAGAGTCGTGGCGAGTTTCACATCTCATGACTCGTGCCTTGAGTCGGTGAAAGATAGCTTTGCGGAAGCCGTGCGCTTGGAGCATCCGAGGGACCGCCGGACGAGAAGCTTGGAGTGAAGCCGGAGGAAGTAGACTTCGAGGCAAGAGACGCGAAGTAGCATTGCAGAGCCGTGCGCCTAATACTGCCGAGGGACGTGGCCGAGAACGAAGAGAACTTCGAAGGCGAGGGACTCCGAGAGATGAGAGTGAGCGATTGTAACCTGGGGAAGGGTAGCTCTTAGGTGAAACTTGGCCATTTGGCCAAGTGTCGGATGGGTTTTCCCGACACCAGTCGACTGCCATGTCATGGCAGTCGACTGCTCTGAGTCGAGTGTAGTTCGACCGTATACGATCGATCGGATTGTGGCCGCAATGATCGCCATACGTGGGCGCCGATCGCAAGACCATCGATCATTCGCTGCCGAAGCGCGATCGGACCGTCAATAGGGTTTCGGCCACAGAACCGTTCGTAGCCGATTGGGTAGTCGACTACGGAGGCAGCAGTCGACTGATAAGGTCCATCAGTCGACTGCCAAGAGTTCCGTTGGACTACAACGGTCGGGATTCGACGTATTCGGAGGCCGCAGGATGGGTACGATCGCCAAGGCGGCAATGATCGATGGCGGCAACGGAAGAAATCAGCCCTCTCTATAAAAAGAGAGGGTGTAAGCCTTTGAGAGGCTAATGCTTATGCTCTAAGTGATCTTCCTAGTGCCCCACAAGCTCTAAACTCTTCTTACTTGTTTTTACTTCATTCTATTTGTAAGAAGAGTGATCTTGATTGTAAAGGTTACCTCCACCTAGCTTGGTGCAAAGGAGAGACCAATAGTGATTGGCTTTGGAGGAGTGATTCACCTCGGACGAATCGGGATCATGGATTAGCGGCGTAGCCGTGAACCACGTTACATTCTTTGTTAGCATTTGTATTTTCATTTATTGCTTTGTCTTTATTGTTTATGCTTCCGCTTGCGCTAACGATTGTGTAGACGAGCAAACGAACGCGAGAATTCCAACATCCATTGGAAGAGGGCTATTCACCCCCCTCTAGCCGGCCGTATCGATCCCCTACAAGTGGTATCAGAGCCAAGGAAAGCTTGTCGAGGACTAACCGCCACAACAAGCAATTTTCAAAATGGCCGGCTCCAACATTCATCCTCCAAAGTTTGAAGGAGAATTCGCTTGGTGAAAGAAGCGAATGGAGGTATTTTTTGAAACGGATTTTGATATAATGATTACAATGGAATCCGGTTTCGTTTTGCCTAGGGATGAAGAAGGGAAACCAATAGAGAAATCTAGGTGGACCAAAAGGCAAAGGGAAGAGCACCTTGCAAATTCAAAAGCCAAGCATCATCTCTACAATGTGCTCCCCCAACAAGAGATCAACCGGATCGGAGAATGTGCTAGCGCCAAAGAGATGTGGGAGAAGCTTATAGAACTCCATGAAGGCACATCCGAGGCCAAGCTAGCAAGGAGAGACCTCCTCCGCTCCCAACTATCCAATATAAAACTAGAAAAGGGAGAAAAGGTAACCTCACTACACTCTAGGTTTAAAGAAATTTTAATTGGGCTAACAAGTGTAGGTGAGAAGCTATCAAACCGGGACATGCTCATGAAGGCTATAGATGCCTTTCCCCGGTCCTCAAAGTGGAGCTCCATGGTGGATTCGTTCTACATCTCCAAGAACTTGGAAGTAAGTACCTTGGAGGAATTTTTCTCAACAATGGAGCTCCACGAAACTAGGCTTGAAGGAATACAAGAGGAGCCTAGAATTCAACCCTCAAGAGGAGTAGCATTGTTGGCAAATAAGGGGAAGAAGAAGATAGAGATCTCCTCCTCCTCCGATGATGAAGCGTCTTCCTCCTCCATGGATAGCACGGAAGAAGCCTACATGGTAAGGAAGGTAAGACGTGCATTTAAGAATTTTAGATTTGATAAATCTCATGATAGGAATAGAAGACCAAGGGGGAAGGTCATATGCTACAATTGCCAAGGAGAGGGGTACATAAGGGACAATTGTCCTCTTCTAAACAAAAGCAAAGAAGAAAAGAAAAAGAAGGAAGAAAAGAAGAAAAAGGGGAGCAAGAAGAAAAAGGAAGAGGAGAAGAAGACAAAGGAAAAGGGAAAGGTCAAAGCCCTAAAGGCAAGGACTTGGGATGACCCATCCTCATCCTCTTCATCATCATCGGATGAGGAGAATGCCTTTGTCACCAATTTGGCCTTGATGGCCTTTGATGACTTGGATTGCTCCTCCTCCGAAAATGAAGGATCAAGCTCAAGAGGAGAGAGCTCAAGTGAAGGGGGAGCTTCTACATCCTCCTCATCCGAAAAAGAAGAAGAAGATATGGAAACTATGGTAACGAAAGCTTCTCCTAAGAAAATAGTTTCCATAATTTCTAGTTTAACTAAGGACTTATTTGGAATGAAAAAGAAAAATAAAAGCATGCTTAATCAAATTAAGACTTTGGAATATAAGCTAGAAAATGCATGTTTAAATAATAACGATACCTCTTCTTGCCATGATGATGCATGCTCACATGATTATATGCCTTTGGATGTTAATGATGCATGCATAGAGGAAAATAGGGCATTAAGGGAAAAGGTAGATTATTTAACCAAAGCCCTAGAGAAATTCACAATTGGCTCCAACACCTTAAATATGATCTTAGGGAGCCAAAGAGCTAGTTTCAACAAGAAAGGCCTAGGATACAAAGAAAAGAAAAATGAAAAGGCCTATAAATGCCTAATAGCTAGGGGACAAGATAAAAAGAAAGTAATTGCTAGGAAATGGATCCCCAAGGAGTATTTAGTGAACCCAATAGGAAAGAATTTATTTTGGGTTCCAAAATCTATCCTTAAGGGTTAGAAAACCCCTAGGGTAGTCAACCATATGAACTTGACCTATATCATATTTTGGTTGACTTAGGATGACGGGACAATATTTTTTAGATAGTGTTGGGTGATGATAACGTACCCATAAATAGGTAATAATGCTTAAATCATGATGATTAATGTAATTGCTATGTATGTTTGAAATCATGATTCATGATTTTGATATTTGGCACGTTATCGTGAGAAATAGGTTTGAATCATGCTTTAGGTGATACTTTGTTTATTATCATCATATAATACCTAATGCATGATTATAATTTGATGAAAACATGTATTTCATGATCATTATGTGAAATTGATTCATATATGTCATTATGATCATGATTAATTGTTAGGTTGATACTTAACCATGATAGAATTGCATGAATATATATTGGTTAAGTATATACAAATACCCCCTAGGATGCATCTCACACTCACTATAGGCTAACTTGATTGCAAACTTAGCATGGGTGAGATGTTAGGATGATACAAATGTCCACTAATGCCTATGGCATTTAGATGGTCATTTAAAGTATCAACATAGCAATAATAGACCAATCATGGGGAAGGCTTATGTTTAATTCATAGACATATTGCCCAAAGATCATGGTTGGATATTTCATATGTTTTCAAAACAATTCCTTAATCTAAAATCTATGTATTCATGTTTTGGAACAATTCAAAGCAAGACTAGGTGTTAAAATGGATACTAACATGCTCAAAAACTAGTGGTTTTTCAAGTGTTTGGATTTTTGGCAAATCTCAGAAAATATAATGATTTTTCATGAAAAACTATTTTTCCTTGATAGATATACTTAATAGAAATATGCTCCTCAAATTTCATGATTTTTCGAATTTTATGGAATTTTTAATGCATTTCTGAAATTACCAAAATCGTAATTTGAATCAATTGTGCCGATCGCCATCTTGATAGTAGTTGATCGCTCACCAAAATCAGCCTCGCAATTTTTCGATTTCAGATCTTATTCATGTTTTTGGTATTTTCCTCCATTATACTTGATGCCATGAGCTTATAACTTAGTGTTAATCTTTTGATGGTGTCAAAGGGGAGAAATAATTTATGTTTAAGTTAATTATTTTAGGGAGAAATATATGATAGGGAGAAAATTTGCAATATAGAGTTTCATGGATTAAGGGGAGTGGCATGTTGTTATATCATGTTTATCTTTACATGCTTTCTTACCTTAGAATTTATATCAAATGTTTTACCTAGCAAGCGGATTGCCACACATCAAAGGGGAGATTGTTAGGGCAATCTCTTGACGTAATATGGTTTTGATGGTGTGGCAAAGGGTTTAAGTTAGTTTGATATGTTGATTTGATATGTGCGTTGAAGTCGTGCAGGACTTAGTAATTCGCACATGGAGTCGTGGCGAGTTTCACATCTCATGACTCGTGCCTTAAGTCAGTGAAGGATAGCTGCAGCCGTGTGCTTGGAGCATCAGAGGACCAGCCGGACGGAGAAGCTTGGAGTGCCGGAGGAAGTAGACTTGAGGCAAGAGGCGAAGAGCATTGCGAGCCGTCGCGATCTTCTTAGGGGCGTGGCCGAAACGAAGCGAAGAGAACCTCAGAGATGAGTGGCGATTGTAACCGGGAAGGGTAGCTCTTAGGTGAAACTTGGCCATTTGGCCAAGTGTCGGATGGGTTTCCGACACGGTCATTGCCATGTCATAGCGATCATGCTCTTTCAATCAGTGATTATTCATTGGTATACATTGGCCCCGGATTGTTATCTGTCGTGAATTCGTAGCCGTGGGGCGATCGACTACGGAGCAATGACCGATCGATAAGGTCCATCAGTCGACTGCCAAGAGTTCCGTGGGACTACAACGGTCAGGATCCGACGTGTTCGGAGGCCGTTGTATTGCGGCAGTCGACTGGTGGCAGCCAACGGGAAGAAATCAGCCCTCTCTATAAAAAGAGAGGGTGTAAGCCTTTGAGAGGCTAATGCTTATGCTCTAAGTGATCTTCCTAGTGCCCCACAAGCTCTAAACTCTTCTTACTTGTTTTTACTTCATTCTATTTGTAAGAAGAGTGATCTTGATTGTAAAGGTTACCTCCACCTAGCTTGGTGCAAAGGAGAGACCAATAGTGATTGGCTTTGGAGGAGTGATTCACCTCGGACGAATCGGGATCGTGGATTAGCGGCTTAGCCGTGAACCACGTTACATTCTTTGTTAGCATTTGTATTTTCATTTATTGCTTTGTCTTTATTGTTTATGCTTCCGCTTGCGCTAACGATTGTGTAGACGAGCAAACGAACGCGAGAATTCCAACATCCATTGGAAGAGGGCTATTCACCCCCCTCTAGCCGGCCGTATCGATCCCCTACAGAAGATGATGGAATGAGTAACTCACCAAATGAATTCCTCACTAATTGAATGGTGGCCAGCCACTTCATGGAAGGGGGGTTACATGCATGCATGTAACTCCCATGACCCTTGGTCTCCTTCATGATGTGGCACCAATTGACCAAGTCAATGATGATGTGGAGCATCATCATTGGCCGGCCATGCCAAGTCATCATCATGACATGGCATTTGGTCAAGTCAAACTTGACCTTTCATCTTCCCTCTCAAGTCAAGTCAAACTTGACCTCTAATCTCCCATGGTTGATCAAATATAACCACTTGACTCAAGTCAATTTAATTTAATGAATCTCTATTCATTAATTTAAATTGATTTGATGAATCAATTCTAAATTAGACTCATTCAACACTTGAATCAACTTGAGTCTAACTCAATTAGTCTAATTTGGATTACTCTTAATCCAATTTGGTTCATCCCAAGAACCTAATCCTCATGGTTCATCATATGAACCTAATCTCCATCTAATTGCTCTTATGTGTGTGACCCTATAGGTTCTTGTAACGTTGGCAATGTCCCTAAACTGATTTAGAAACATAAGCAATGAGCGGTATCTAGCAACACATCATTGCTACCCAAGTTACAAGAATGTTGAGCTCCAACATCACCTTTGTGACTACTAATTGTGACTCTCATAATATGTGACAATGTCCCTCTATCATTGACATCTAGATTGACCAATCGAGGCATAGACCGTGTCATCCTCGGTACAATCTAAATCTTGATCTCCAAGTAGACTCACTCTAATCAAATGAGCTCAATATCTCATATTGACTCATTTGGGCATGGCCATGCACTTCGTGGTCTCAATCTATCAAGAATATCGATGTCACCCCCGTCATATAGGAGGGATAGATCCCATCTACATCACTCACATCCCTACGCATAATTTGTTACATACCCAGTAATCGCCTTTATAGTCCACCCATTTACGGGTGACGTTTGACGAAGCCAAAGTATGCAACTCCTTATGTAGGGAACCATGGTGACTTCAGGTCTACGGACTAATAGTCATACTAATAGCCACATGAGAAAGTATATGACACTCATATAACGATCCATGATACTTTCTCATGGCGGGTCATTCAATATACATTCTCCAATGCATACCCATGTGTCAACTTGATATCTCATATCCATGACTTGTGAGATCAAGTCATCGTGTTGACCTACATGCTAGTCTCTACGCATTAACATTGTCCCTGAATGTTAATACTCGACTAGGAATGATTAAGAGTAGTGTTCTCTATATCATCTCATTATCGATTCAACCAATCGATTGATATAGATAAGAACCTACTACTCAAGGACATTATTATATTTAGTTATTTGGCACCAATACAAGTAAATATAATAACCATGCCTTTATAAATAGGAATATGATACAATAAAGTTCATACAACAATCATCACATGATTGGCTCTAGGGCTTTCACTAACACAAACTGTGCCGCCCATTTCGTTCGGGCCGAAAGATCTCCGAGGTGTCCTGCTGCCCCACACGGACGCCTTAGTTATCCGCATATCCCTGGCCAATTACGAAGTGGCCAGGGTACTAATCAACTCAGGAAGCTCTGTCAACATCCTCTTCCAGGAGGCCTTTGGACAGATACAGCTGGGAAATGCCCAGCTAGAAGATGTAGCCACACCCCTTTTCGGGTTCGCGGGGCATGTGGTCCACCCCATAGGGCAGATTTCATTGCCCCTGACTCTGGGCACAAAGTCCAGCAAAAAAACCAGTATAGTCCCTTTCCTCATCGTGGATGCTCCGTCCACTTATAATGCCATTCTTGTTCGCCCTTTCCTTGCCATTTTTCTGGCGATGGCTTCCCCGTACCATCAGAAGGTGAAATTCTCAGTCGGACAGTTGGTGGGGGAAGTCCGAGGCTAACAGAAAGCCGCTAGGAGCTATTATGTGCAGATGGTTCGAGATGACCAGAAGAAAGCCCGAACCGACGATCTCAAAGGAAAAGCCATCATCATTTCTGATGTCTGCGTCCTGGAAGAATCTCCCCCCAAAGCAGACAAGATAGAGGAAGGGGAGCTGGTGGAAATAGCTCCGGGAAAGACCACATGGGTGGCGCAATAGCTGGAGGCCAAAGAGGAGTTGGTGGCCTGCCTGAAGAAGAACAAAGACATCTTCGCAGGAGATGTGCATTTCCTCACGGGGATCGACTCTCTTGTTGTTGAACACTATCTCAACATAACCTGAGGAGTCCGACCCATCCAGCAGAAGCGGCGACACTTTGGACCTGAGAAGGACAAGGTCATAGCCGAGGAAGTAGATAAATTGTTAAAAGCGGGTCATGTGAAGGAAATCCAATTTCCCGAGTGGGTCTCCAATGTAGTCCTGGTCCCCAAGCCTTCTGAGCAATGGAGGATATGTATTGACTTTCGCGATTTGAATAAAGCGTGTCCTAAAGACTGCTACCCCTTGCCTCGTATTGATTAGTTGGTAGATTCTACTGTAGGATATGAAGTGGTGTCCTTAATGGATGCATACTAAGGGTACCATCAAATACCCTTGGCTAAGGAAGATCAGAAGACGGTTAGCTTTGTGATGGCAGGAGGGTTGTACGCTTATGTGGTAATGCCCTTCGGCCTAAAGAACGCAGGGGCCACCTACCAATGGCTCATGGATAAGATTTTCGCTGAGTAGAAGGGGAAAAATGTGGAAGTTTACGTAGACGATATCCTAGTCAAATCAAAAACCACTCGGGATTTGGTTAAGGATCTAAATGAAACCTTCGCTACACTGAGATGGTATAATATGAAGCTGAACCCCAAAAATTGCCTGTTCGGGGTAAAAAGCGGCAAATTCTTGGGGTATATAGTGACTGAGAAGGGACTGCAGGCTAACCCCAAGAAGGTGCAAGCACTGTGCAATATGAAGTCACCCACCAATTTGCGAGAGACTCAAAAGCTAGTGGGGAGGATTGTTTCCTTATCCCGATTCATAGCTAGATCAGCGGACAAGGGGTTACCTTTCTTTAAGATCTTGCACAAAGCTACCAAATTTCAATGGGACGATCAATGTGAGCAGGCTTTCCAAGAGTTGAAGAAATATTTAGCCGGGCTTCCGCTGTTAGCCAAGCAGTGGCTGGAGAACCATTGTGGATGTATTTGGCTATCTCGGAGGGAGCCATCAGTTCGGTTTTGCTGAAACAAGAAGGCTCACATCAACAACCTATTTATTATACCAGCCATATTCTGAAGGGGGTTGAATCCCGTTATATCGAGCTAGAGAAGTTGGCATATATTCTAGTCCTGACCGCCCACAAATTGAGACCATGCTTTCTGGCTCATCCTATCACTATTTTAACTCATAGTGAATTGGGTAAGGTTGTCACTAAGCCCAATTTTTTTGGGAGATTGGCTAAATGGGTGGTAGAACTAAGTGAATATGATATTCATTACCAACCCCGAACCGTTATCAAGGCCCAAACACTTGTTGACTTTTTGGCAGAAGTACCTTTTGGCTCGGAAGATGGCTCATCAACAAAAGAGGAAGGGTCAAATGCATGGAACATATTTGTGGACGGTTCTTCAAGATCTACGGGTAGCGGTGTTGGTGTTTTATTAATTTCCCCTGATAAAGAAGAGACTCGAATAGTCGTACACCTAGGGTATCGGGCATCTAATAATGAAGCAGAGTATGAAGCCATTCTAGCGGGATTACAGGCTGCCAAAGCTGTAGGGGCTCCTTCGATTATAATCCACTCGGATTCCTAGCTGGCGATAGCACAACTTCAAGGTTCTTTCGTGGTTCGGGAAGAAAGGTTGCAAAAGCATTTGAAAGCTTTCAAGAAAGAAAAAGCTCAGTTTCAGCAAGTCCTCTTGAAGCAAATTCCAAGGGAGAACAACGAGAGGGCAGATGAATTGGCTCGGGTGGCTAGCATTATGGAAGGAGTGAAATCATTGGAAACAGTCTGCGTGGTACTCCCTACTTCCCTAGCGATATGCAATGTGGAGAAGGAGGCGCCCGAATCGGATCCGATCCTTGATTGGAGGACCGACATCATAACTTATCTACAGCATGGAAAGGTTTTCGAAGAAAAAGGGGCGGCATCTGCTTTAATGTGCAGAGTCAGACGATTCACCCTCTTGAATGGAGACTTATACAAGATATCTTTCGGACAGGCCTTACTGAAGTGTTTGGGAAGTGAAGATGCTGAATGGGTACTCCGAGAGATTCATGAAGGTTGATGTAGTAATCATCTGGGGGGAAGAGCTTTTGCAAGGAAGGCCCTGTTAGCAGGATATTTTTGGCCTACCCTCCAACAAGATGTCGCTCGTATAGTGCAAACTTGCCCAGCTTGTCAAAAGCATAGCAACCGGTCTGAACGACTGACCGATTTAATAAAAGCTGTGATCGCTTCATGCCCTTTTGATCAGTGGGAAATGAATATAGTGGGTCTGATGCCTGTGGCACCTTTGCAGAAGAAATTTTTATTGGTAGCCGTAAATTACTTATCCAAGTGGGTGGAAGCAGAGCCTCTTGCCAAAATTACTGAGAATGTTGTAATACAATTCCTGTGGCAGAATATTGTTTGTCGATATGGTATTCCTCGGAGGATAGTTAGTGATAATGGACGACAATTCCAGGGTAAGAAAATTAAGGAATGGTGACAAAGTCTCAATATCCAGCAAGCTTTTACTTCAGTAGCCCACCCTCAAGCCAACGGGCAAGTTTAAATCACTAAAAGAATTCTCATTCAAGGGTTGAAGACTAAATTGGGGGCTCAGAGGGGAAACTGGGTAGAAGAACTGCCTAGAATCCTGTGGGCCTACCGAACCACACCAAAAACTACAATGGGAGAAACTCCTTTCAGCCTAGTGTATGGGACGGAAGCCGTTATTTCGGTCGAAGCTCTCCTAAATAGCGCCTGAGTAGAGATGTATGAGCCGGAGCAGAACCAAATTATTCGAAGCACTGAGTTGGACTTAGTGTAAGAAAAGAGGGAGATGGCACGAAGCCGAGCAGAGTTTTACAAGCAGAGAGTGCAACAAGCCATTAATAGAAAGGTGATACCCCGAAGATTTCAGGAGGGTGATTGGGTTCTGCGTAAAGTTAATCCTACAGGAGATCCTGGAAAGTTAGCTCCAAATTGGGAAGGGCCCTATGAAGTGACATGTTGCGTAGCAGGGTTGGCGTATTATCTAAAGGACGACCAGGGCAAGGAATTTCTCCGACCGTGGAATGCTATTCACTTGAAACCTTTTCAGACTGTATAAGAAAGGATGGATAAGAGAAGAGGAGTTGAGGGGCTCTCGAGGGGGTGTACTTGATAATTTGTTATATTGATTAGATGTATAGTGCATCTAAGTTTGATTCATTTACAGTAATACTATAGTCCTTATAGCGAACTATGAAAAAGAAAAGAAGATAACAAGGGGACCATTTCCTGAAGCAATACATCAGGTTATAACTTAAACCGATCGGGAGGATAATGTCGGAAGTCGGCTTCCCAGTTTAAGGAGAAAGTAGGATGGTCCACCAGAGGAAGCCCCTGATCAGCGTACTGTCGAACCGCCTCATTAAACCCGTCTTGATAGGTGGCGTGCATCAGGATAGCTAGCCGCTCCTGTCAGTCCGGGTGGTCAGGGCTTCGATTCCGATGGAGCCTGTGACACTTCTCTTGTTGCTCCCGAAGGGCTCGGCGTATGTCACTATCACGCCGGGATACTTCTATAATAGCATCTACAAGGACCGAGATATCATCGGCTTGGGAAGTTTGATCTTGTTGGATAAGTTTCGTCATATCCACCATATTCTGGCGCATTGAGGCCAAAATTCCCTCTACCACCTCGGAGTAGGATCTGGTGCGGATGAGCTCATTGCCCAGCCTCTGGAGGGAGGTTTCTTGCCTGTGTATACGGGCATGAGCATGCACCCTAGAAGTTATGAGGGAGGAGTTTTCTTGTACCTCCTTGCACAAGCGGGTGTGGAGGTCCCCTATTTTGTCCTGTGCTTTCTCGTGCGGAACCCGTAGGCGGGCGATAATGTCAGAGTCTCGTTGCTTCTCTTGAAGGAGCTCTGTTACCTGCTCTCGAAGACGTATCGATTCTTGGGAGGGGGAGGCCTCCTTGTTAAGCTATGCCGGCTGAACATCCCACCGGAGTGAGGGTGATTCCATGCCAGCTCGCTGCTGTTCTTACAATGCCGCTATAGTCTCGGCATCTTTTTGGTGTCGGTGGCAAGCTTCTGTCAGTTGCTCCTGACATTGCTGCAGTTGTTGCAATAAGAGGTGCTCTCGATTTTGAGCAGCTACCCGATCCTCTCATTGCTGCTGTTCCAACTTCAGAGATTGAGCTCGATATTGTTGGAGGGAGCGATCCAATTCTTGGTAGTTGGTAAGGGCCTATAAGTCGTTTGTCAGAAAGAAGTCATTCAGTCAGGAAAGTTAAAGGGGTTGATTGGAGAAACATACCAGTGATAAAGCATGGCGCAGGCCTTCCATTCTGGGAACCAGTTCTTCTAAATTCAAGATTCGAAGACCCCAGGGAAAAAGGGAAGAAGATGGGACAGGCAATATCGCATGTGGAGGTTCGCTTATAGGAGGAAGAATAGGGGTAGTAGCCATAAGTTGCGACAGAGGTTCGAAGGGAAAAGAAGAAGGGGCACTGGTCAGGAGGCTCAAAGGGGTAGAAGTTGGGGGCAAAGAATCAAGAGCCTGAGGGGGAAGGTGTATTATGGCTGGCTGTGAGGTAGGCACACCAGAAGTTACAGAAGGGGATTGGTTTGGCGAGGAATCTGGGAGAGGATGATATAGTAAGCAGAGGACTGGAGAAACCTTCGCTGGGAAGGTGAGAAGTGGAAGGGCCTAGGCTAGTGCTCATAGAAGGTGAGGGGCTCTCCAAGCGGTGAGGAGAAGGGGAGATAGGCAATGGAGGAATATCAACTACCATGGGTTCATGGGCGGTGCTATACTTCGGAGAAAGAGAAGGCGTGGATGCAGAAGCATTTGCAGTCGGTTGGTGCGGACACACTACCTCCCTGAATTCATCTTCAGGTTGTGATGAAAGAGGAGGCGACTTCCGAATACCTAAGGTGGAGGGGGAGAAAATGGGAGAGTTAGGGTTTGTAAGTAACAGGGGAGATGAGGAGGGGTTGGTTACTCCGGTTTCATCTCGTATGGATGTAACAAGAGTTTCAGGCAGAGGCGAAGAAGAAAGGAGAGATGGGGCAGGTGGGATGGTAATAGAGGAGGGTGAAGGTGAAGATGAAGCTGACGGCTGACCATCACCCCGTTTAATCTGTGGGTAACGACTTGCTATTTCTCGGAAGAAAGAGGAATGCATCCTGACCGTGGGAGAAAGAAGAAAAGTGCTGAGGTAGGTAACTGGGGCATCGGAGGATGGCGGAGGAAAGAAGAACAGACGAAGGAAAAGGAGAAGAAAAGGTGGAAGGAATGAAGGTAACAAAAGAGAGGAAGATGAAGCATCCCCTATAAAAGGAGGGAGGAATGGGCTTGTAACGGCTATTGGGCTCCTAGTTTATAGAAAAGGAGGTCCTAACCGGAAGGGAAATGAGGATTTATTTCTCTGATGGCCCATTATGTACTAAAACCCTTGCTTTCATAGGAGGGGAGGGATGGAGGTGTTCCCCTTCGAGATGAAGGAAGAATAGCAGTGTGAAAGTAGCACACTCTTTATGCTGAAGGCCTTTGGGCAATATATATCATTTTATCCCTGTATGGTGGTGGAACGGAAGAACTGAGGTCTCCTCAGTTATCTATCATTTTTATCCCCGTGAAACGGAAGAGTTGAGCTTATTTCTCAACTATATATATATCATTTTATCCCCGTGTGGTGGTGGAACGGAAGAACTGAGGTCTCCTCAGTTATCTATCATTTTTATCCCCGTGAAACAGAAGAGTTGAGCTTATTTCTCAACTATATATATCATTTTATCCCTGTGTGGTGGTGGAACGGAAGAACTGAGGTCTCCTCAGTTATCTATCATTTTTATCCCCGTGAAACGGAAGAGTTGAGCTTATTTCTCAACTATATATATCATTTTATCCCCGTGTGGTGGTGGAACGAAAGAACTGAGGTCTCCTCAGTTATCTATCATTTTTATCCCTGTGAAAAGGAAGAGTTGAGATCATTTCTCAACTATATACATATATATCATTTTATCCCCGTGTGGTGGCGGAACGGAAGAGTTGAGCCTCTTTCTCAACTATATATATTATTTTATTCCCGTGTGGTGGTGGAACGGAAGAACTGAGGTCTCCTCAGTTATCTATCATTTTTATACCCGTGAAACGGAAGAGTTGAGCTAATTTCTCAACTACATATATATATATATATATATATATATATATATATATATATATATATATATATATATATATATATATATATATATATATCATTTTATCCCCGTGTGGTGGCGGAATGGAAGAGTTGAGCCTCTTTCTCAACTATATATATTATTTTATCCCCGTGCGGGGGCGGAACGGAAGAGTTGAGCCTCTTTCTCAACTATATATATTATTTTATCCTCGTGTGATGGTGGAACAGAAGAATTGAGGTCTCCTCAGTTATCTATCATTTTTATCCCCGTGAAACGGAAGAGTTGAGCTCATTTCTCAACTATATATATATATATCATTTTATCCCCATGTCGTGGTGGAACGAAAGAACTAAGGTCTCCTCAGTTATCTGTCATTTTTATCCCTGTGAAACGAAAGAGTTGAGCTCATTTCTCAACTATATATATATATATATATATATATATATATATATATATATATATATATATATCATTTTATCCTCGTATGGTGGTGGAACGGAAGAGTTGAGCCTCTTTCTCAACTATATATATTATTTTATCCTCGTGCGGTGGTGGAACGGAAGATTTGAGTCTCTTTCTCAACTATATATATTATTTTATCCCCGTGTAGTTGTGGAACGGAAGAACTGAGGTCTCCTCAGTTATCTATCATTTTTATCCCCATAAAACGGAAGAGTTGAGCTTATTTCTCAACTATATATATCATTTTATCCCCGTGTGGTGGCGGAACGGAAGAGTTGAGCTTCTTTCTCAACTATATATATTATTTTATCCCCATGTGGTGGCGGAACGGAAGAGTTGAGCTTATTTCTCAACTATATATATCATTTTATCCCCGTGTGGTGGTGGAACGAAAGAACTGAGGTCTCCTCAGTTATCTATTATTTTTATTCCCGTGAAATGGAAGAGTTGAGCTCATTTCTCAACTATATATATATCATTTTATCCCCGTATGGTGGTGGAATGGAAGAACTGAGGTCTCCTCAGTTATCTATCATTTTTATCCCCGTGAAACGGAAGAGTTGAGCTCATTTCTCAACTATATATATATCATTTTATCCCCGTGTGGTGGCGGAATGAAAGAGTTGAGCTCATTTCTCAACTATATATCTTATTTTATCCCCGTGTGGTGGCGGAACGAAAGAGTTGCGCTTATTTCTCAACTATATATATTATTCTATCCCTGTGCGATGGTAGAGTGGAAGAGCTTAGTATTCCCTCAACTATTTAGAATTTTATGTTCGTACGGAGGGTGCATATGCGTGGTCCTTGTGCACTGAAAGGGTGAAGAGGCGGTGCATCTATTTGATTTTTCATGCGAAGAAGATAGGATTTGACATAGCTCGAGAAATGTTAGAAGAAAAAGATAAGTGAGGAAAATATAGGTGAAAGCTATTTTCACAGAAAGTTCCTTATTTCAGAAAGATTACATGTTACAACTCCTCCATGGGGAGAGGATAGCAAAAGAAACCCTTATATATAGGGCATTACAGTTCTTTTTTGGGAGGAACTAATGGAGTTTCTTTGCGTGGCTGGGGTTAGCACAATAGTTGCCGAAGATAAGATTGTTGCAGGAAGATTTGTTTAGATAGTTCCTTCTGGGACCCGGTTAGTTGTTGGCATAAAGAGTAGTTATTGGCAGAAGCTTCCCTCAATCGTTGTTGCAAGTATCTCATCTGTTCCTCCAAATTAGCAATATAACGCTGCTCGTCAACCTTTTCTTCAGTAGGAGGGGAACTGCTGCCCTGTTCAGACATTTTGTCCATGGTGAGGAGAACAGAAAGAAAAGGATGGATGTTATACGGCAAGGGTTGAAGGTCCTTATAACGATGGAGGAGGAGGGTGCATTTATTCGCAGAGGAAATAAGGATAATGAATGCTATTAAAGAAGGGGAAGCGTAAAGACAGTAGGTGAAAAGTCGCTGGTACAGTAATTATGAGGGAAAGGGTCCAAATCCCATGGAAATGATAAGAAAAAGTATGTTCAGGCGAGATTGCAGTTTTTCTGATGACAGAAACTTTACATCCATATGAAAAAGACCAAAGTGGATACCAATTCCATTCTTCATTTTTATTAACATACTTGAGAATGATTACATCATTTAATCTATGAAGGCTTTTATGATTACTCTTAATAGGAGAATTGTTAGAAGGCTCCTCGGGGGGGCGGGGGGAGGCGCCAAGATGACTCGGTAGAGCTCGCCTTGAGCAGAAGGTATCACTGGTGGAGCTTCATCAAAAGGGGGCAGACGGATCCTCGCCGGGGAGACCGGAGCGAAAGCCAGGGCCGGTGGAAGTGGGGAAAGTTCAGCAGAGGCCCGAGAATCTCCCACTGTGTATTCCCATGTTAAAGGAGGGTTCCACACTTGATTACGGAAGGAGGGAAAGGGCGCTCGGAAAGACCTCCCTGCAGAAGGGGATGGAGCTGTGGTGTGGGGTGGAAAAGGAAGGGGGCGAAAGGCCGAGGTAGCTATCGAGCGGGTCTCGGAATCTTCAGTGTCTCCGGTCAAACAGTCCCACAACTCAAAAGATTCAGAATATGAAGAAATCTCAATAGGGTGTTCCGCTGAAGCCATGAGAGTGAGATGGAAGGATGAAGACATGGGGGGTGATAATTTATAGTTGAGGGGAAAGGAACTGCAGTAGTTCTTGGGAAGGGGAAGAAGGTGAAGAGACTGATATCGTAATGGCAGCAGCATAGGTACTTATCCAGATATCATTTCCGAAGCAATAAGGTAGACAGAGAAGATCAAAAGGCTAAAGTAATTTAATTTTTAGCTGAGCCAAAATTGGGTCGGATATGAATAAGATCATCCGGGACCTTCAGGGTGAGTTCCCGAACAAAGGAGGTGATTGCGCCATGCGACACGGGAAAAGAAATGTAATTGTAAAAAGAAAAAAGCACAGAGTTAGTTCAGAATTCCCAACCCGCAATGAGGCGTACAAAAAGAACAATAAAAAGCTATTCTAATATAAGCATTCTTCAATATTAAGAAAAGGGTCATTACAGGGAGTAAGATATTAGGGGTTATAGTTCAAAGAGCTTGGGGGGACACTTAGACAATGCATCTACAGGATTTAGATAACTAGTGTCCGTCTTTGGGTGGATATCCCCTGCTCAAAGATTTAGAGTCAAGACCCACAAAGCCCAGTATGAACAGATCTACTCCCTTCTTGACATACCGCCCCTTTAGGTCAGCCTCTTGCTCCTTCAGCTGGGACTGGCAACTGGTTAGTTGAGCCTAACAATCGGCCAGCTGGGCTTGACTTTCAGTTAGCTGGGCTGCCAGGGCATCTTTCTCAGTTGATGCTTTTATGGCTTGCTTACCTAGAGCTGAAAGGGCCTTGGAGTATTCTCGATGAAGGTCAGATTGTTGCCGAGCCGCTGCTGATAGGGCTTAAGGAAGGGCAGCCACCATGGAAGAGAGCTCTTGACACTTCTCTATACAGGATTTTTTAGTGGCTTCCCAAGCTTGGCGTTCTAGTCGAAGCTATTGACATTCTTGCTGAAGCTGCTGAATGGAAATAGAAGAATCAGCAACTTGAATAATGGCATCCCCAAGCTGTCTCTTATACCCTATTAATTCATGGGTAAGGAGATTCACCTGCTGAAGTTCACTAAACTGAAGGAAGACTTGTTGTTCGAGGTCTTCATTTTTTCGTTGAAGCTCCTACTTTTCACTTTGAACCAAGGCCAACTGTGTCATGACATCTTCACATTGGCCCTTCAGGTTGGATTCCTGTTGTTCTTTCTCACTTAATTGCCGAGCGAGTTATTTTTGATGCGCCAAGTAGGCAAAGTGGTGCGCCTCCACGCTAGATTGGAATTGGGCTATGTGAGTTACCATTTAGCTATGCTTGGCCGAGGCCTGAAGGAAAGAAAATGCCATCATCAGGCGTTGACATACAGTGGCACGTACATGTATGAATACATTAAAGATTGGAAGAGGAAGGTAGTTACCTCAGCCAGCAATTTGCCTACCTGGTCGTAGGGGCCTTGTATGCCTGATTTATTGAAGAATTTCACCTCCGAAAGGTGACGGATTTGTAGCTGGGACCCCAATGTAGCCATTGAGGGGGTCGGGAGGGGAAGGCCATACCCCTCAGAAGGAAGATTGGGTCCGACACGTTGAAGAGGGGTGGGAGAGGTAAGTGTGTCTGAGGGGATAGGGGCGGAGATGGATTCGGTTCGAGAATGTAAGGGAGAATCATGAGGAAGGGAGGATGAAGCAGGAGAGTAGGAAGGGGAATCTTCTCCTTGGGGAGATGAGGATGGGACGGATAAGGTGGTGTCCTTCCTCCTCGATTCATAGATGGTTAAAGATTGGGAATCATGTTGACCAGAAGAAGAAGGAGGAAGAGCTGATGAACTAGGAGCTCCTTTCTTAATGAGCCACAATTTTTTCCGAGGGGAAGAAGGGGCTGCCACCGACTTACCTCTCTTTGTTGAGGTCTTCTTCTTCTTGGCAGCCTCAACCTCTTCTCCTTTCACTAGAGCGTCCTGCATTAGATTATCTGCAAAATACGTTGATAAGAAAGATGGTTGATGCAAATAAAAAGTTATACTGAAGGGTAAGTGGCATCCTACCTATGGCGGCTGAGATCGTTGAAGGGAAAGGGGACAACCCAAAGTGACTCGGGAGAGGAGTTTTCATTAGGTGGTCTGAACAATAATGTGACTCTCCTAGTACTCTATAAACTTCCGAGAAAGGGCATTGGGTCCTCATTTCTTGAAAGGAAGGTAGTTCAGGGAGTTCTAACTTCCAGGTGTCCGAGTGGGGTAGGGGTACTGGAAGCTGAACAAAGAAGTATAATTCTTCCCATCCTTTATGGGAAGTGGGCATATTCATTAGAAATTGGCAGTCTGGGCGACTAGACAGGTAAAAGAGGCATGCTTTGGAAGATTTTAATTGGAAGAAACAGTAGAATATTTGGCGAGATAGAGAAAGATTTAGGTGTTGAAATACTATAGAGGCCCCTGATAGAATGCGAAAAGAATTGGGGGTAAATTGGTTTAAAGGTAGTTCGTAAAAGTCTAAGATTTCTAGATAGATGGAGGGTGTTGGTAGAAACATACCATTAAGGAACTGTTCAGAAAAGAAGCAAGTTAAACCGGGAGGAGGACGGTGTGGTCGGTGCATCTTGGTCGTAAAACAACATTTTATAGAAGGGTCTATGAACCTATCTTTAAGGTTAAAGAAGTAATGGTCGTAGTCTAGTTGGGTTACGGTGTGATCATACCACGCAGGTGAGGGGATGGTCTTAGGGGTCATAGGTATAAAACATGATAGAATACTTACTTAGGGGTTAGAGGAGAAGCGTGTAGGAAAGGAAGGGCTGGGTCACTGAAATGCCGCCGGTGAAAACCACTGGAGGGAAGAAGTGCAAGGGACGGGATTGTTAGGCACGCTAAGTAATACCTAAAAGAAAAAGGTGGAGATTTATATAGGGTTTTTGTGACGGTTCGACTATATAAGAGAAAAGGAAAAGCGGGGCCCATGGGCCCGTTAGGCCGCTTCAAGTATATAGGGTGGAGTTATAAGAGAAGAGTGAATTTGAATTAATGAGCCAAGGATGGAGTAGGAACCTTATATAGCTGGAAAGTCAAGCTTATAACTTCGCTTGACTATTTTTGGGGTTGACTAATGATACTGCTGTTACCTCTTCTCTATGAACCAGATAGGAAGGCTCGCATGTAAGGCATTACCCGAACCAAATGATTGGTTCGGCAGAGAAAGAAGGGAGGAACGGTTCGGGCGCAAGCACCTGAGACAATTGTCACAGGAGAGCTAGTGGAGGTAATCGACACGGCAAAGCGGAGGCAGGGGGAGGCGCTTCGGTAGGAAATAGGCAAGAATCGGTTCGGGTAGATAGGCCTAGAAGCAGATGGGACGGATAAGAATCGACTCGGCCTAGTCAATCCGGAGGTAGTTCGGTATGGGAAGAAGGGGAGTTGGTTCGGGTTGGTGAGGAGCCCAAGGGCTATGCCACCCGTGAACTATAGACCTAAGTTAGTTTCACCAAAAGTAGATGGTTGAGAGGGATAGGCTAACCTAGTTTCCCGAAATGTAGATGAAGAGGTGTTATGTAACAGAAGAGGGGGTCCCCACACAATATTCCAAGGACCCTTCACTCCTCGTATCATGTGAATTATTCTCTCGTGTGGGCGTGGTGGCCACGCGTATGCGATGGGGACACTCAAGTATTTGGATCAGAAGTGGAGGATAAAAGGGAGGAAGAGGACAGAAGGAGGGGGATCCTCATTATTCCAACGAGCAAGAAACGAAGACGCATGAGGAGAAGGAGAGTTACCACCACGCTGGAGAAGGAGAGTAGCGATCTTTGCTTTTGCGTTGCGTGTACTCTTTCTTGTATTGTGATTTGACTGTAAGAGGTTTTCTCCTCCACCTCCGGAAGTTTCCTTTCCGTGAAGGAATACATTCATAGTGAAAGTGCTTTGGCACTGCATCCGGTGAGGGAGCTCACCTCCGTGGAGTAGGAATTCTTATTCCGAACCACGTTACATCCTGTGTCTTAGTTTTGCTGCCTGTGTTGGTTTTGCGTTTCTCTGCTTCACTTTCTCCTCTTTACTGTTGCAGCCTGTGAGAACCCCCCCCCCCCCAAAGCTCCCTTCGTGCTTCATCACATCGAAAGGAGGTGAAGAAATCTTCCTCGCCGCATCACTCAAATCAATCTTGAAGTTGAATCTATCCCTATAATTGCAAGGACAGATACTATACCTGAAATTGATTCCTCTTTCTTGCCAATTATGAATAGTCCACTTTGAATTGACACCGAAATACTTGATAATATTCAAGCTACAGAAGTCTACAATGAAGTTCAGAATCAGAACATTAATCTATTGTCAAATCATACAAGTTGCTTCTAGATAGTAATGAGGTTTTCAGTGTAAATGCAATTGATCCTACATTTCTTGAGCCACTTCCAGAGGATCCACGTGATGAAGTTCTAGCTTCACGGCAAGCTTCAAATTATGGAAAACCACCACCTATTGAGAAAAAAATATATAGATCTTGAATTTTTAGCTGCTCTTACTCCAGATATTCAAGCTGAAGTTACTGCACAACAACGAGTACAACCAAACTTACAATTCTTGTAGGCAATACCTGAACCAGTTGTATCAGAAGTTATATGCTGTTGAGAGCTATTTCATTGGATTGTTATTAAAATATCTTCCTCCACACACCACTCCTAATTGCAATTTATCAGGTTTATTCTTCCAATTCTTCTGTTGTTGCTTGTTCATTGTATCTTGATCTTCTTTGTATTTCTCTTTTGCAATCCACTTCTGATCTTGTTTGATTTTTCGATAAATCCTTTTGATTCATGTATGGAATGTTTTGATAGCAGCAAAGAAGTAGATGATAACCAAGCATATGGTAGGACAGGATTACATGTTGTTTTGAGGGTACCCCACTCCTACGATCATTATGTGAGCATCAGTGCATATATCCATTTGGGAGGTTTTGTATTAGGCTTGGTTTATTTGATTTGACTGTAAATCATCATACATGTTGACTGTTGTAGGAGTCAGATCTTTTGAATACCCTAGATCCTGATGAATTTGGTGATCTTAAGTAACTTATTTTTTCTGTTTCTGAATTATTGATCTAGGTATTGCTAGGGGAATGAGTTAGGGAATTAGTGTGTCTTTGTTTTTGTTATTGCACGGGACGCACAAAAATAAGTGTGGGGGAATTTGATAGCTGCATTTTTTATTGCGTTATTTTTACTTGTGGATTCGATATTTTAGGCTCTTTGATGGGATAATTATTGTTATTCGGGATGTTTTTACATATTGAGCCTATTTGCGATTAATTGCGTAATTCCTATAATTTCAGTATTTTTCATAAATTTCATGTGATTTTGTAGGAAACATATAATGAGGGTCTAATTGGAGCAATCGCAGCTGTCGATCCAAATCAGATCTGAGCATTATGGATCGTCCGAGGAATATAGCTGATTCTAAGCTATCTATTCAGATCTGGAGAGATCCAGTCCATACATTTTGATTTGAACATCTGAGCCCTTCCTCCATATTCGACCGATCGTAATTATCCTTTCAGATGGATCATATCCGTCCATTTGAAATCAGATTGATCACAGCCATTGGATTACAACCTTCTTAGGAGATTAATTGGACTCATTTAACCTAGCTCTATTTGGACGGCAGGGATCAGAGGAGGCTCCCATCGGACGGCACAAAAAAATCACTTAATAAACCTTCACTCGGCGGCGCCGAAGCGAGCGCGGCCGAGAACACGGCGGCATCTTCTTCCTCTCTCGGCGGCGATCGATGACTACGAGCGATCGGCGGCGGTCGAAAGTATTCAAGCGAGTTTCCCTCCGGCGGTGGCGGCGATCGCCGATCCTTGGCGGCGATCGGATGTAAATGATTGAGCGGTGATCAAAGCGAGGCGGGATTTCGACGAGTACACCCTTCACCGGCGTTCCACTCCATTCCGGCGACTGGGATAGGCCGTTCCATCTCGCCGGAGCCACCCACAAGCTGTGCTGGATTAGGACAGCTCCATCTCCATTCGGTGAAGATTTCCATTTCACTGTCCAGTGAATCCACATTCACCGGAGCAGTGATCGCAGTCATCCATCTTTCCTTCCTTCCTGTTGCGCCGATCGAGGCAGCTTTGCATTCACCGCCGGAGTGGCTGTTCGATTTGTTGTGATCGCCGTGTGGTTATCAGTCGTTGTTTTATTTAGATTAATGAGTGTGTTTGTGTTAAACACTCGTTTAGTTGGGATTTCATGTTATTTACATTCTTCTTTTTATTCCAGTTTAGTTATGCAATTGTTAGTAGTTGATTATGTTTGTTTCGGTTAATTATTGGTTTGTTTACATGCAATGTTATTTCTATTGGGTTGTTGTGCTTAGTTGTTTAATTTTATTCATCCTGCATTTTTATTAGATTAATACTTGTGTTCGTTATTTAATTGTAGGTTAGTTTAATTTCTTGTTGCTGATGTACTAACCCCATCAATTAAAATTGTCCAATCAATGCATCGATTATAGTAATGATTATGGTGTTTTGGTTGGAGTGCTTTCATTATTAGGTTAGATTTCCTTTACATTCGACCGATGTGTATGCCATTATAATTGTGCTTATTTTCCTCGCATTTAGTTTAGCTTTTGGTATTGTTTGATCCTTTGTGATTATAGTAATGATCACGATACTTGGTTAAATTGTTCACCTTTGTTTCTTGACCACTATGTCGTTTAGTGATAGTGTGGTGCTTGGTTGAGCTATTTTCTGTCTGTTAGTGTAGCATTTTAGTGATTGTTTGATCATTGTGTCGTATAGTGACAGTGCGGTACTTGGTTGAATTGTTCACCTTTGTTTCGTGATCATTGTACCATATAGTGACTGTGCGGTGCGTGATTACTTACTTTTGCGCATTAGGATAGTTATTTGTTAATTGTTATTTGGTAGTTAGATTTACTTCCTGCAGATTTTATTTTCATGTCTGTTGACCAGAATTGTTTGGTCATTGCATCGTATAGTGACAGTGCGGTGCAAGGTTGAATTGTTCTTGCATTAGGTTAGCTTTGAATAATTATTTTAATAAATTGTAAAAAACCCTAGTGTTTACTTCTGTTTAAAAACAAACATCCAACCATTAGGTTCGTTGGGAGACAATCCGAGTCAGTCCTATACTGCATTAGTGTAGTTAAGGGGTTCGGTATATAATTTGTAACGGCACCACGACATAAATAACTATCTATCACTAACTACATAATCGAATAAGACCTCAGATATTATATTATACATACTCTTAATCCCGATATAATAACGGGCACATATACTTAGTATTCATTTCTTTGATTTACCATTGGGCGAGATTTTAAGATTAAATCGATAGGCTCGGTAAGTTGGGAAATGATATTATTTATATGGTGTGTCGTTGATTATAGGAGGAAACCGTGTCCTATATATTAGGATGATGATGTCCCCTTGAGGAGCTCATAAGGTTCATCATGTAAACCCTGCAGGTGAACTTGGTCCGGCATGATGAAAAGGTTGAGTGGTACTACTCATAGAGTTAGATGTTGATTAATTAATGGTCAGTAAATTAATTAATCGACGGACATTTGAGATCTTAAACACGGAGAGAAAAATATACAAATAATATATGGAGCCCATATTAACTTATGGGGGTTGGTGATGTAGATCAATGATAATCCTTTAGTGTATTGGATTATCAATAATGGATCGGACTTTATGTGGGCTTGATCCAATGGGTGGCCAAGATCCAACTCCTCCTCATGGTCCCTATTGTAGCCTATTAATACCTCATGAAGTCTAGATGCAATGGCTGAAAACAAAACTCTAGATTCAACAGTAGAGATTAAATCTCTAGATCCGACGGTTGAGATTAAATCTCTAGATCCGACGGTTGAGATTAAATCTCTAGAACCAATGGTGGAGATTAAAACAAGGCTTATCCCTAACTCTATAAAAGGAGGCTTTAGGGTGGGCGGCAAGGAGGAATTCCAATAGAGATAGGATTAGGGTTTGGGAGGCTTAGGGTTTGAAGGTTTGGGCAGCCACAAATAAGGAGTTTATTTCCTTTCTTCTTCTTCTTCTTCTTCCTTGGCCAGTGGAAACAAGACTTAGGGTCTTCCCATGGAGCTCTTGGCCGATATCCATCTTATTCATCCAATCCTTCTTGGCCGGCGGCAAGCACAAAGCTTGGAGCTTGGTGGTTGGTTGAAAGAAAGAGATGTGCTTTGTTTCTTATTCTTCCTCTTGTTCGGAGCGAGCAAGGAAGGAAGATTGGTGATCTAAGAGCTTCGACTTTTGGTAGATCGTCGCCCACACGACGTCCAAAAGGAGGAAGGACATATAATAGAAGATCGAGAGGTATATCGATTGTCTATATTCTTTTGTAACATGTCTATAATTGTTTTTCAATTATATATGCATGTAGTATTCTATTTTTATGGCTAAAATAACTTGGATCCTGAATATAAATACAAAAGTCGGCGATTCGTACATCGTCTATTCCGCGGCTATTCGTAGAATAGAGGTTGGTGGCTTGAATAATAAGTTTGTTCAAGTGACTACTCTAATCGAATAGCACGACGATGAAACGGTTGCTTGGGTGATCCCTTTTGTCTAGGATTAAATTTTTTAAATCCGGAGACATCGATGGGATCACCATGAACAAGCGACCGAGTTGAAGTGGGAAGCGAAGTTTCCTACCTTCACAACATCCACATTTAATTCAGGAAACTGAATGCAAAAAAGATTGGCAAGCAACATCTGGAGCAGTGAGCTCCCTGACCGTTCTATTAATCCCTAAATCATAAGCCTAATGAAAGCCTCCTAATCTCTTATAATAGGGATCCATGTTTAAAGAAATTTCCTGTTCTTTCCTGAAATACTAACAAACAATATCAAAAGACACAGGAAGTATACATGATAAAATACATGGATATATAACAGAATAAAAGACTGAAGCCCTAAACAAAGGTTTTTGAGTTTTGATTTTTTTTTTTTTAGAAAAATAAACAAACAATCCTAAGTCTACTAAGCATCATTACACTCCCTAGCAACGGTGTCAAAATTTGATGAACGGGTATTTTATCGTGGTACCATTTCAAATTAATTATCGAACCCCCTCCACACTAATATAGCATAGTGGATACCCCGGATCATTTCCCAACGAGTGTAATCAACGGAATAGTAAACTTAGGATTTCTAATTATTGCTTTGGGTTTTCTAATGTAAATGGGGGTTTGGAATTTGAGCTCTAACCTACGATTGCAAGGTAATTAAAACTCTAAACTAATATGCAACAACTAAATCTAACAATGCAGAAATTAAAGCAATAAAAACTGGAAAAGGAAATAATCTAATCAATCTAAGATAGGCCCGGTGAATGACCAAGTTCCTCCAGCTAAGTCCGACGAAGCTCGATCGAGCCTCTGCAAATAGTGGTGGATGTGAGATGATACAAACTCCTGAATCCAGTAGTTTGATGGATACTCTGAACTCTCATAGATTCGGTTGAGCTCGAAGAAGTGTCGTCGGGGTGGAACTCCTCCTCGAATCCGAAAGAGAAGGTGGATGAGCTATGGAGATGGAGGACGTCGCTAAAATCTCTTGATGAAACGGTTCCTCCTCAATTCCATGGAGGACAATGGATGGAAGGAAGGTGAGGGCAACTGCTAAGGCTCAAGGTAAGAAGAGATTTAACTAACAACTAAGTAAAATAAGCAATGCATCAATGAAATTTACTGTATGAACATGATTAAAAGAAAGCAATTAAAGTAAAACATAAAACTAAATCTAAACTAACCAACTACAACCTAATTACTCTAAGAAACATTTTATCGAACACCAACAAGGCATGAAACAAATTCAACCAAGCGTGTGCCATTCGAAGTGTGGAAAATCGAATCTAATACAAACATTCAACAAACAAAAGCAAAGATGCAATTAAAATACAAAATGAAGATGCTGGAATTTGCCATCGGAACGAGAAGGCTGGAAATGCTATTCGGAAGCTGAAATAGGTGCTGGCCGACACTGTGAAAGAGTTGTCTGGTGATGGAGGAGCTGATGGAGTGCTGATAATAGAGTTGCTAGTCAGATGGAATGAGATGATACCGAAGGGGAATCCCCACTCCGGTGATCGGCGACGACAGAGCTCGAGGTGGTGAAGATGGCGAAGGTGTCGAGCGATTGTGGGAGAAGAAGGGGGCGAAGCTGGCTTCTTGCGTGTGAAAGGGGAGGTGATGGAGAAGATCGCCGCCGACCTTGGTGGAGGAAGTGCACGGCCCGTGGTGCTTGGGCGTGGAATGAGAAGGTCGACGGCGTCGCGCGATGGAGGAGATGAAGAACTGTGCTGCGCGATGAATCCTTGGGTGAAAATGTTGATTTTCTTAGTGAATTTCTTTGACCATCCGATCCAAGCCCCTTTCAATCTCAACCGTCCAATAGAGCTAGGGTTTAATTGCCTTGATTAATCCATTAAGCTAGTTATGCATCCAATGACTCAGATTCCTCCGATTTGGAATGAATGGATCAGATCAATCTGAAGGGATAATCATGATCGGTCAAATCTGAATGAAGGCCTAAGATGTCCAGATCTAAATGTATGGACCAGATCACTCCAGATTTAGATGGATGGCTCAGATCAATTAGATCTCATCGGACGGTCAGGATTAAACAGATTTGAACCCTTTAATTAAACCGCTTCTGATCTTGATGAAGGGTCCAGATTAGTCCAGTTTGAAATGTGTAGGGGAACAATGATCGGTGGTGGCCGACTAGAGGAGGGTGAATAACCCTCAATCGTCGTACGGTGGAATACGATCATTCTTGCATGCTTGTCTACAATTGTCGTTAATATACGTAGCAGAATAACAAAAGAAATAACAACAATAAACAATCACACACAAGACACGGTAATATACGTGGTTCAGAACCGAATGGTTCCTACTCCACGGGCGAGCTCACCGAGCTCTAGTTATGCGCACGACACTAACTAACACTCCTCGATAACATGTCGGAGGTGGAGAAACCCCTCACAAGAAATTACACTATGTAATATGAAATACAACCAATACAAAGACAAATACGAAATACACGTAAAGAACACTTTACAACGCTTGCTTTGAACCGTGAAGGTCTGGAATGCAGCAGCAATTCCCCTCCAATAGCTTCACAAAAGTCTTGGCGAAATCCTCCCTCTTGAGCTCCATTTATAACCTGCATCAAGATGATTCCGCGCCCATCAGTCAACTGATCGTGACCATCAGTCGACTGGTCATGTAGCCATTGTCTCACAACGGCCAAATCCACATTGGTCATGTTCTAACGGATCACACATCAGTCGACTGATGATACTCATCAGTCGATTGGTAACACCATCAGTCGAGTGCTGGCATGAGCACTCGAAACCGACTGGCTCGATACTGGTGAAAACACCGATCGATCGATCTCCCTCATCATCGAGATGGTGTCAGCGATCGCCCTCTTGGCGATCGGTGATCAGCCAAACCCTATTCAGTCGAACACTGGTCGAACCCATATGACCTAGAGCAGTCAACTAATGTCGGGTAAAACCTCAAACATCAAGTTGTTTGAGCATCCGACCCTCAGTCTTACCTACTTGGCCAAGTCCACCTCATCCCTTATGGAGTTCCCCACCGAAGCTCTCTTCCCTCGGCCTATGTCCCTCGGATGCATTAAGCGCACAACTTCGCAATGGCATCCTTCGCGTCTCATGCCCTCAAAGTATGCTTCTCTTTTGGCTCACTCCATTTGCTCCCCGTCCGATGGTCCCTCGGATGCACCAAGCGCACGTCTTCGCAATTCCATCCTTCACCGACTCAAGGACCCCGAGCCTAGTGAACTTACCAAGTCCTCAAGACTTCCCATATGTACCAAGCGCATAACTTCGCAATGCATTTCTCACCAAGCACCAAGCGTACGACTTCACAATGCTTTGGACTTTTCAACACCAAGATCCATGCTTGGATTTTCCATGCCAACTCCATGTTGGAATTTCCTATGACAATCCCATGTCATAAGTTTTGTCTATCATTAAAATACTGCTTGAGTCAAACTCGAGTCAACCTGGGCCGATTACACCAATAATCTCCCCCTTTTTGATGATTGACAAAACTACCATCTCAAGTCTACCAATTCTCCCATATTGGCAATTCTCACATCCCAATGAGAATTCCAGCGAACCCTAATTGTTAACTTGGTATCTTCTCCCCCTTTTTGACATTACATCAAAAATGTCCTTCCCAAGGGTATGAATGTCTCATATCTCAATGAGATCTTATAATTTCTCCCTTGGAGGAAACACATGCCTATAATCTTTCTAGTCATAAGTCTCATATCACTTAAAGAGAGGCAACCAAATTTTCCTCCCATGAGGAGATACACATCCATCTTCTCATGATGGATACCTCCCCCTAGAGGCTTGCTCCCCCTTGACCATTACACCAATAATGTCCTTGGAGAGTCCCTAAGCCAATAGGAACATTAACCAAATCAAAATTAAGGCAAAGTTCAACAATGAACTCTCATCCATCTTAAAATTGATACTCTCCCTAAACACTTCTCCTAATCCATGTCCAATGGATTTTCACCCTTTCTAATGCTCTCCCAAGCATGTCCTAGGGTTAGGAGTGATTAGGGGACCAAAACATAGCTGAACATGGGCCTAACCACCAAGGTTTACCCGAAATTAGCCTATGCCAGTCGACTCTCTAAGCTAGCAGTCGACTGGACTTGTCATCAGTCGACTGGTCTCCATGCTAGTCGACTGATAACTGCATTTGCAGTTTGCTGAATTTCAGAAATGAATTTCCGAAATTCGTAAGTAAATATACATATGTTGAAAAATCTTGAAATTTGGTATGTATATTACTTATCATAATTATTATGGGTGAAAAATATTAGAAAATTATTTTGCTCACAAAATAACGAGATTGATACAAAGTCCAAAAGTTAAGAAAAGCTTCAATATTGAGCCCTCTAAGTATCATCCCATTCAATGGTGATTGCTATCAAAAGATACACTTCACCAAGGTTTTTCAAAATGTTTTCAAAACCTTTAATTCATTTTTCCTAAACATCTCATTTGTATCTAGATGTGTAAAAACACATACAAGGCAATTAATCTAGTGAGATGTGGGTTTTTGTTTTTTTAATGATTTCATGCATATTCTAAGGCAACTCTACTTTGATTCCCTTATGCATGAGACTTCAAGTCATGCCAATGGTCCTTAAATCAATTTTATTTTATGCATGATATGATTATGGCATATGTATGATATAACTAAACATGTGCCAAAATCATGATGTCATGGCATGTGAATGAAATTTTAGCATACATGACATATAAAAATAAGTCTAAACATGATCATGACATTTTTAGAGATAAAAATGAAAATGATGTCATGACATAGCAAGGCAAACAAAGCATGACAATTATAAGATACTAAGGTATAAAATACCTAAGTGTTAAATCCAAAATGCCATTTCTAGGAATTAACTCCATTTTGCCTTAATACCATTATCTCCCAAGTGTGTCATAAACCCAAAATGACACACCCATACCTCTAAGACTTATTTGTGCCAATTTAATTATTTTTCAACTTCTCAAAGCATATTGGCACATCCTAATGTGTCAACTCATCATGGCTAGGTTAACTACCCATCCACTTAGGGTTGCCACACTCTAACCCATCTAGCGTGAATCGATCACGCTCCTAGGAACCCAATACCTATTGGAACTCCTTGGGTTAACAAGGTATTCACTGGGGATAACTTCCCTAGATATCTTCCTAATGACCCTTTTAGGCTTTGAAGCCATAGTCTTTTGGGTCTTTCCTAAGTCAAAACTAGGGGTAACTCCTCCTTTGACCTTCTTAGTGACTTTCTTCGTTTTCCTTAAGTCCTTAGCCACTAAGCAAACACCATGGCTAGTCTTAGAGATAGCTTCCCTATTAGCCTTGGTTTTTCTGGACCTAGAAATTGTTCCATAATTAAATGGAACATTATGATAAGTCTTCTTGGGCTTAGGTTTGTGACCCAAACCTTCCTTACCCTTAGACCATTTTTGAACCCTAGGTCTTGACTTTTGGGCATTTGACCCTAGAATTGAATTTTCTATGATTCTAAGGGCTTTCTCCATTTTCTCAAGTCTTGACCTCAAGACTTGGTTTTCTAGCTCTAATTTTCCCAATTTTGAGTTTTTATTTATCTTTTGAGAAATGTTCTTCTTCTTCTTAGGCATATGCCTAGATTTCTTGGGGTTAATGCCCAAGTTTTCTTCAATTCTCCAAATTGACTCCCTAGGCAAGATTGGTCTAGTGTTATTGGTCCTAGCTTTATCCTTAGATATATGAACATGCTTGGCACCTAGACAAACATATTGCTTCCTGAAATACAAGCAATACAAAGACAAATACGAAATGCACATAAAGAACACTTTACAACACTTGCTTTGAACCCTTTGCTTGTTGCTTGCTTTAGATGGCTCTTGAAGGTTTGTCATGCAGCAGCAATTCTCCTTCAATAGCTTCACAAAAGTCTTGGTGAAATCCTTCCTCTTGAGCTCCATTTATAACCTGCATCAAGATGATTTCACGCCCATCAGTCGATTGATCATGACTATCAGTGGACTAGTCCTATAGCCGTTGTCTCACAACGACCAGATCCACGTTGGTCAAGTTCCAACGGATCACACATCAGTCGACTGATGATACCCATCAGTCGACTGGTAACACCATCAATCGAGTGTTGGCATGAGCACTCGACTGGAAACCATTCTGTGGCTGAAAACACCCCGATCAGTAGACTGATTTCCTTCATCAGTTGAATGATGGTGTCAACAGTCGACTGCCTTCCCTTGGTCGTCGACTGATCAGCCAGACCATGTTGAGTAGAACACTAGTTGAACCCATATGACCTAGAGCAGTCGACTGGCACCTATGCCAGTCGACTGATGTCGGGTAAAACCTCAAATATCAAGTTGTTTGAGTATCCGACACTCAGTTTTAGCCACTTGGCCAAGTCCACCTCATACTTTATGGAGTTCCTCACCGAAGCTCTCTTCCCTCGGCCTACGTCCCTCGGATGCTTCAAGCGCATGACTTCGCAATGCCATCCTTCGCGTCTCATGCCCTCGAAGTATGCTTCCCTTTGGGCTCACTCCATTCTCTCCCCATCCGGCGGTCCCTCGAATGCACCAAACGCACGACTTCGCAATGCCATCCTTCACCGACTCAAGGACCCCGAGCCTAGTGAACTTACCAAGTATTCAAGACATCTCATATGCACCAAGCGCATGACTTCGCAATGCATTTCTCACCAACCACCAAGCGCACGGCTTCACAATGCTTTGGACTTTTCAAAACCAAGCTCCATGCTTGGATTTTCCATGCCAACTCTATGTTGGATTTTCCTATGACAATCCCATGTCATAAGTTTTGTCTATCATCAAAATACTGCTCGAGCCAACCTGGGCCATTTGCACCAACAAAATGTCCTTTATGACCCTAGATGAAGTGACATTTGATCCAACTTGAGTCTAGTCCAGTGACCCATCTCGATCTCCTACAAAGAAAGACAAATTTTGCATATAAGTCCAGAATTTAAGAGAATTTACACTAAGGTCTAAAAATATATCCAACTCATAAAACACGCAAATAATCAATAATTAAACACATGAGAGGATTAAAACAGTGATATTAAGGAGCAAAATAACCCGACAAAATGGTAGTTATCAATCCTCCCTTGGAGAGGCGTCGGCAGCAGCTGAATCATAGAGAAAATGGGTAGAGGTGACTCCAAATCAAGTCGGATTGGTGTTGTTGTCGATTCCCTACTCGAATTGAGCACTCACCCAAACCACCCCCGACGACGCTGCTCGGTAACTTGCTCTCTGACCGAATCTCCCACCAAGAGAGCATCGGCAAATGCTAGATCACGGAGGGAACAAGGAGTGGGAAGAAGTCGAAAGTCGTAGCGGTGAGTTGCGGTGAGAAGTTATGGTGAGGATGAGAAAAGACACACGTGAGGAAAGGAATGTCGTGCGTGAAGAAAATGAGAAGTCGCGGCGAACGACAGCTTGGAGAATTTCAACATAGAAATGAAGGAACGGGTAAACAGGAGGCATTAATTGTTAGTAATATATGAGAGATATCCTAAGGCAATCGCCTTATGTTTGAACCATTTATATGATAAATGAAGATTCACTTTTTGAGTGTACATATTTTCCTGTATTTGATTAGATCTTAAACTCATTTACTGAATGTCCACGATACGATTCAAGCATGAGAGAATTTGTGATTGGATCACAACTAGTGAGTATCTCTACATGTGTAATTGTGATGTATCAAAATTATTCCTAGTTGATGAATTGATGGATTTGAACACCATTGATTCTATCGAGACTAGCACGAGGTATACTCCTTGGTGTATCCAAGTAGCTGATTCTCACTGGCTGGAGACATTGTGATGTCCGGAGTTAATCGTAGATGCTAGTTATGGTAACTAGTTCATTGGAGTGACCAGCCGTAAGACTTCATATGGTTCTCTGCATATATAGATATGTCAATGAAGTTCTTACTACATCTTAAGTGCGATGTTCCTTTGACTTGCGGTATTCAAGTCATCTTGATCATAAAGACTTATGCTTTGACATCTTAAGCAAGCATCTCTGAGGAGATGTGACCCGGGATGATTGGGTATAAGTCGAAGTGATTGAAGGTGTTTGAATAGCCTATAAAGGATTCACCACTCCTTGCGAGGAGATGTATACCCATGGCCTCTCGTCGAATTGTTACTAAAGTCTTTGGCCAAAGCATTACATGTTTAGAGTAGGGTACTCTTCGATACATGTGCAGTAACTAGATTCCGTAGGATGAGAAAATGATACTTGGGCTAGGTGTGACGTAGTCAGCCTAATGGGGACTGACACTATAGACCATGTCCTGAACAAGTGGGTATAAGATGAATGAAGGGAATGGGGCACGATTTATTCGAGCTGTTGAAGGGTTTCAGAAGTAGTTATGGATTAACCGTTGATCTTCTCGGTTAATTGGGGATCATGATGTACTACTAGGTGCCACTCATGATCGTTCTATAATTAATGGTTAATTATATACGGCCAACATAAACCGAGAACCTATTTGGTCACATGCACAACGAGCATAATCTGAAGGATTTAAAATGAGCTTGAGAATGAGATTCTCAGATCGAGAGAAACTAGGTTTGGTTGGACCAAACATGGAGCGAGCATGAAATCGTTTCAGTCGCAATGGAAGCATGGATGGGTCATGTCTTATGAAGACATGATGGATGAACCAAATTGGTTTGGTTCTAATCTAATGGGGGAGAATAAACCAAAGGGTTTGGTTTGTTTTAAACGAATGAACCAAAGTTGGTTCGGTTCGTTTTAACTTAAAATAAATCATCATTGTTTGGTTTATTTTAACTTAAATTAATGGAGCGGGTTAACGGACTTTTGGTTATAATCCGATAACCATTAAGAGAATTTGTTCTCTATAAAATAGGGCTTAAGGGTTTTGTTAAGCCCTAATCCAAATCCTTGCAACCCTAAAGTTGCCGCCCACCCTCTCCCTCTTCTCCAAGTGGTCGGCGCCCAACTCCTTGCCGCCGCCCAAGCTCCTCCAATCGGCGTCCAGCAGCTGCCGTCCTCCCCACTTGCTAGCATCTAGCTGTTGTCGGAGGAGCTCCGGTGATCTTGTTTGGCTCTGGCAACAAGGTGAGCATATTGTTTTCCTTATTTGGCCGGCGTAAGGTCTCCACCAAAGCTGTCCAGTTTTCTGGAGAGCTTGTTTCCTTCATGTCAGAGCGTCGTTTGGACGACGTTTGGAGCTCCAAAAGTGCCTTCCTTATCGGGGATTTGATCTCCGGTAATCCTCATAGGTGGAGGACGAAGGATTCGTCAAACGGTTGACGAATACCTCTCCGGAGAAGCGAGTTTTTGAGGACTCATTTTGGATCCGAATTTTAATTCGGATCGTGATCTTCTCTCGATCACATCGTTTTCAACACGAGGCTAGTAACCCATACGAAAATGAGGCTCGTTACTTTGTGAAGTCATCCTGAAGATACTCGGTGTGGATACGGATAGAGACGATTCTAGCGAGGATCATTCCGGTTGATGCCTTTCCCGCTACACGTGATACGTCAGGTATATATAGTATAAATTTCTTTTTATTGCAAAATTTGAAATTGTGATTATGTCTACACATGTTGTACTATGCATACGTGTGATGTGTGTGTTGTAATAAATTAGATTTATTATTTTATTCCTTCCGATGTGCGCATGTTTACGAAACATGTTCGAACACACACTCGCTGCGGTGTCGGAAACCCAACAGTGGTATCAGAGGCCAGGTTGTGTTTCAACATAATCATAAAATTATTTTGCGATAGTCATAATGGTATTTCTGGAAATTTTCTACTTTTGGAAAGTTAGAAGTATTTATGGAAATTTTTTAATTTTGAAAAGTCTAGAAGTATTTATGGAAATCTTCTACTTTTGGAAAGTTGGAAGTATTTATGGAAATTGATATTTTCCATAAATAAAATATTTGATTAGATTTGGAAATTTGTTTCATAATTTAATAATGATTTGATTTGGGAAATCAAATCTTAAAAATATTTTATTTCCATAAGTAGTTTTGATGATTTAGGAAATTGGTTTCCTAAATTGACTTTCCTTAATCAACTCTTTTCACAAATAAAATATGTGATTAGATTTGGAAATTTGTTTCTTAATTTAATTATGATTTGATTTGGAGAATCAAATCTTAAATATATTTTATTTTCATAAATAGTTATGACATATAAGGAAATTTTGTACATGATATAATTGTATGTCATGTAATTGCATTAGATGCATATCATTATGCCATGCGTGTCGTGACATGTAGATGTATGCCATGTATGTCATTCCATGTAGATAATAGTTATTTGCATGCAAAGAGGATGAGACATAAAAAAACCCTTACTCAATATTAAAGCCTACACCTTCCATTAATATGGTTAGAAGCAGAGTTCCGTTTCTTGTTTGGGTTGTTGGACTCTCTCCAAGCCCGGCTCGAACCCGAACATGTTCAAACCATGGAATAGTTTAATACTAATATGGTAAAAGTCAAAAGTCAATCGTTAGCTTTGGTTGTTGGACTCGTTCCAAGTCGGGCTAATTGGTTGAATGCGCTCTAACTATATTAAAACTATTTCTCGATTAATGGGTTGGCTTTAACCTGGAGCATCGGCTTGTTGGACTCTCTCAAAGATCGATGTTAAGGGAGGTGAAGTTGGGTGCTATGCATATGATGCATACTTGTTAATGTGTTAACAACCCGATGTATGTGTGAACAATCAATTAGTTGATAGCACATTGTGATAGTTGCATATATGTGATATGCAATCGGTATATTTGATACCTACCATCGTAGCTATGAATGGCTTGTTGGACTCTATCCAAGGTTGTTCATATCTATGATGGATATCAGCACATTCGGAGATGGACCTACGATCTCCCGAAGTGATTTTGGGGTTTTTGAAATTCGAAAAATGAATGGGATTTATGAATGTATATTGATGCATTTTAAATCATCTTTCTCATATATGGTCATTTTGTATTTCTAAGTTAATCTATTGATCATGATGTCTTTGAATTTGCGTTCTATTTTGGATTCGAATAAATTGACTGGGGAGAACTTCTTGGACTGGCTTAGAAACTTAAGAATTGTTCTTAAGGTTGAAAAGCTTGCAAATGTCCTCGAAGCGCCTCTTCCCGCCCGTCCTAGTGACAATGCAACTCTGGACCAATTGTTGGTCTATCAGAAACATGTGACTGATTCTGAACTGGCAAGTTGCATCATGCTAGCAGCGATGGTGCCTGAGATGTGGAAGCAACATGAGCATATGGATGCTCATACCATAGTCTTTCATCTTTATGAGTTGTTTGATGAGCAAGTGAGATTCGAAAGGTTCTAAGTCTCCAAGCTCCTCTTCACCTCTGAGTTGCAAGAATGTTCATCTGTGGTATTGCTCAACATGCTGAAGACTGTGGAGCCTTCTGAGAAGCATGAGCAGGGGACGGTGCTGTGAGTTGATTCCTCGAAGAAAGGTTCTAAGAGGAAGTCAAAGGAATAGTAGAAGGGGAAGAAAAGGACTAAAAAGGCAGAACCAGCTCAAAAGGGCACTTGCCATCATTATGGCAAGGAGGGCCATTGGCGAAGAAATTGCAAGATTTATCTTGAGTCCGTGAAGAAGGATAAGACATCAGATGCCCCATCTTCTTTAGATATCTTCGTTATTTATTGTCATTCTATTTCCTCAAACACTTGGGTATTGGATACTGGGTGTGGCTCACATATATGTAATGACCTACATGGGCTAAGGAATAGAAGAAGACTCGTTCAGGGAGAGTCAAATTTATGTGTTGGGAATGGAGCAAAGGTTGATGCACTCGCCATCGAAATGTATTTATTGAAACTCCCTATAGGACTTGTCTTAGAACTGGACAATTGCTTTTATGTTCCTTCGATGATAAAGAACATCATTTCTATTTCTTGTTCAAATAGAAATGGCTACCATTTGACTTTTAGTAACAATTGTTGTTACATAACTTTAAATGGAGTTCTTTATGGGACTGGAACTTTAAGCAATGGTATTTATACATTGGGCGTATCCAGTGACGTTTTCAATATCGAAGCGAGCAACAAGCGTGCTCAAAAGGATAATCAATTAGACTCCTACATGTGGCATTGTCGTCTTGGCCATGTAAGCAAGAAATGTATGTCCGGATTACACTGATATGGAATTCTGGAATCGTTTGAATTGGATTCATACGATACATGCGAATCATGCTTGAAAGGCAAGATGACTAAGTTACCTTTTAAAGGAAAAGGTGAACGAGTGGGAGAGTTGCTAGGTCTAATACATACTAATGTATGTGGACCTATGTCAACTAAAGCTTTAGGAGGCTATAACTACTTCATTTTCTTCACCGATGATCACTCACGGTTTGGGTATGTGTTCTTGATGAAACACAAGTCTGAAGCCTTTGAAAGGTTCAAAGAATTCAGAAATGAAGTAGAGAAACAACATGACAAGAGTATTAAAATACTTCCATCGTATCGAGGTGGTGAAAACTTAAGTCAAGAGTTTCTTGATTATCTAAGAGACAATGATATATTGTCTCAATGGACTCCGCCATATACACCACAGCATTATGGTGTATATGAGAGGCGTAACCGGACCTTGTTGGACATGGTCAGGTCAATGATGAATCATGCGAATCTTCCCATGACCTTTTGGGGTTATGCACTTCAGAAAGCTGTTTACTTGTTAAACAGAATACCAACCAAGGTAGTCTCCACTACTCCATATGAGATATGGAATAGTAAGAAACCTCATGTATCTTACATGAAGATATGTGGTTGTCCTGCTTATGTGAAGCGGACTGTATCAGATAAATTGGATGCTAAGTCTGATAAATGTATATTTATTGGATACCCTAAGGAAACAAGGGATTACCAATTCTATCATCCTGTGGAACAAAAGGTGTTTGTTTCAAGATATGCTGTGTTTCTAGAGAAAGAGTTTCTCTTGCAAGAAAACAGTGGGAGTGGCATCAAGCTTGAGGATGCTCGAGAGACTCAAATAGACATTGATGAGATACCTGGTGAAGCACAACAGCCGATACCTCATAGTGATGAGCAATCGGCTGGACCTATTGAAACACCACATCTTCGTAGATCTGGTAGAACACGCAATATTCCTGAGAGATATGGATTTCTCGTAAGTGAATCGAACGACGTGTTACTCATTGATGATGAGGAGCCTACCAGTTATGAAGAAGTGATGACAAGTTCAGAAATGGATAAGTGGCTTGATGCCATGAAGTCAGAAATGGATTCCATGTATGAAAACCAAGTTTGGAACTTGGTTGACCCACCTGAAGGCATCAAGCCTATAGGGTGCAAGTGGGTTTTCAAGAAGAAAATCGACATGGATGGTAATGTGATTACCTATAAGGCTAGATTAGTGGCAAAAGGATATCGTCAAAAATAATGTGTTGATTATGACGAAACCTATTCGCCTGTAGCTATGCTTAAATCCATTCGGATGCTCCTGGCCATAGCGGCTCATTATGATTATGAAATATTGCAGATGGATGTGAAAACAGCTTTCCTTAATGGAAACATGCTCGAGGATGTGTATATGATACAGCATAAGGGTTTCACATCGATTGATAAAACCAAGGTATGCAAATTGCGACGATCCATATATAGATTGAAGCAAGCATCCAGGAGATGGAATATCCATTTTGATGAGACAATCAAAAAGTTTGATTTCTCAGAAAATCTAGATGAACCTTGTGTGTACATGGAGGTTAGTGGGAGTGCAGTCATGTTCCTAGTATTGTATGTTGATGACATATTACTTATAGGAAACGATGTTTCAGTCTTACAGTCAGTTAAGATTTGGTTATCCAAGACATTCTCCATGAAAGACCTGGGAGAAGAAACCTACATCCTCGGGATTAAGATCTATAGCGATAGATCGAAACGGTTGCTTGGTCTTTTGCAGTCTACATATATAGACCGAGTGCTAAAGAGGTTTAGTATGTCAAACTCCAAGAAAGGCTTCCTACCCATCAGGCATGGGATACACCTTTCGAAGTCTATGTGTCTGTGCACAAAAGACGAGAGGATTTACATGAGTAAGATTCCCTATGCATCCGCAATATGATCTATCATGTATACTATGTTATGTACGAGGCACAATGTATCATATGCTCTGAGTGTCACGAGTAGATACCAGTCTGATCCAGGAATGGATCATTGGGTGGCTATTAAGACAATCCTTAAGTACTTAAGAAGAACTAAGGATGTGTTCCTAATATATGGAGAAGGGGAAATGGTGATACACGGGTATACGGATGCCAGCTTTCAGACAAACAAGGATGATTCCAGGTCATAGTCTGAATACGTGTTCACCTTGAATGGGGGCGTAGTGAGTTGGAAAAATTCCAAACAATACACTGTAGCGGATTCTACGACTGAGGCAGAATACATTGTGGCTTCAGAAGCAGCAAAGGAAGCAGTTTAGATAAAGAAGTTCATTTATGAACTTGGTGTGATTCCAGCCATTGTTGAAGCAATACCGGTCTACTGTGACAACAATGGAGCTATTGCACAGGCGAAAAAGCCAAGGTCTCATCAACGATCCAAACATGTGCTTCGCCGCTATCATCTGATCAGAGAGATCATTAGTAGGAAGGAAATACAACTTGAGAAAATCCCCACTGAATGGAACTTAGTGGATCCTTTGACTAAGGAATTACCTCAAAGTTAGTTTGAGGGTCATATTAGAGCTTATGGTATTGGATACCGTAGCGATTGGCAATAGGCCAAGTGGGAGTTTGTTAGTAATATATGAGAGATGTCCTAAGGCAATCACCTTATGTTTGAACCATTTATATGATAAATGAAGATTCACTTTTTGAGTGTATATATTTTCATGTATTTGATTAGATCTTAAACTCATTTACTGAATGTCCACGATACGATTTGTTGGTGCAGTGAGGCACCGAAATCGAACCTGTGTTTTGATTATAGCAAAGACACAAAAGTTAAGTCTATTTTGTTTTCTCACGAGCTGAATCGAGTGTGCAGAAGATTGATATAGCTGGAGCTGAAGGCTAGCGACACCCGGAGGAAGCCGCGGTAGTCGGACGATACTCGAGTTACTTCGGAGGGAGCCGAAGGAATCGAGTGGAAGGCCGGAAGCAAAAGCGACACGTAAGTATCGAGGTAAGCTCGTGTGTGCGAGAGTAAGTAAGGTCGTATCCTCTTTACGGGGATGATCTTAAGCGTAGATCCGACCAAAGACATCTTATAGATGGTCTAGGTCGAGATCAGATGGTCGACGACCATCGAAATTATGTTTTTATTGAGCGGCAAGCATCGGTCACCGGCTTGGAGGACTCATCACGTGTATCGGCCGATCGCTGAGAAGGTCATCAATCGATCGATCGCCATCGATCGATCGATGATGGCCATCAGTCGACTGATGGTCAATGATCAGATTCGAGGAGTCAAGGCTTATCACTCCACCTCAAAGCGGGTTGGTGTCCATTTGTGATTGGTTGAAGACCCACTCGAAAAGGGGCTCAAAGGCTATAAAAGGAGGGCCAAACCTAGGGTTTTATCAACAATTCTAAGTGCTCAAAAGCCTCCGTTACGCTGCAAACTCTACGACAACGAAGTCCTTCCATTCCGACGTCTAGGTTTAACTTTCTTTATTATTGTACGTCGGTCTTAGTTTTTGTTATCAGTTTGTCATTTATATTTCCGGAGCTTTTATCGTATACGAGGAGAGGGGGAGTGTCCCTCTACCTCAAGTTTTTGTGGTTTCTTCTTGTATCGATTAACTCCTACCTCTAACGAGGAGGAGTTCCTTTAGTACTTTTGCCCTCCGTACGTGGTCAAGGACCACTAGGGCCTTGGAGTAGTAGCCTTCGGCTACGAACCAAGTAAATCTCTTGTGTCTATTGTCTCCTTTACTTTTTGTTTTGCTTATCTTTCCGCTGCATATAAGTTTTCTTTTAAAATGAGTTCGTACGAGAAAAATTTTCTTTCTCTATTCACCCCCCCCCTCTAGCGAACCGCATCGATCCAACACGATTCACAACATGAGAGAATTTGTGATTTGATCACAACTAGTGAGTATCTCTACATGTGTAATTGTGATGTATCAGAATTATCCCTAGTCGATGAATTGATGAATTTGGACACCATTGATTCTGTCGAGACTAGAACGAGGTATACTCGTTGGTATATCCAAGCAGTTGATTCTCACTGGCTGGAGACATTATGATGTTCGGAGTTAATCGTGGATGCTAGTTATGGTAACTAGTTCATTGGAGTGACCAGCCGTAAGACTTCATATGGTTCTCTGCATATATAGATATGTTAATGAAGTTCTTACTACATCTTAAGTGCGATGTTCCTTTGACTTACGGTATTCAAGTCATCTTGATCATAAAGACTTATACTTTGACATCTTAAGCAAGCATCTCTGAGGAGATGTGGACCCGGGATGATTGGGTATAAGTCGAAGTGATCGAAGGTGTTTGAATAGCCTATAAAGGATTCACCACTCCTTGCGAGGAGATGTATACCCATGGTCTCTCATCGGATTGTTACTAAAGTCTTTGGCCAAAGCATTACATGTTTAGAGTAAGGTACTCTTCGATACATGTGCAGTAACTAGAATCCGTAAGACGAGGAAATGATACTTGGGTTAGGTGTGACGTAGTCAGCCTAGTGGGGACTGACACTATTGACCATGTCCTGAACCAAGTGGGTATAAGATGAGTGAAGGGAATGAGACATGATTCATTCGAGCTGCTGAAAGGTTTCAGAAGTAGTTCTGGATCAACCGTTGATCTTTTCGGTTAATTGGGGATCATGATGTACTACTAGGTGCCACTCATAATTGTTCTATCATTAATGGTTAATTATAGACGACCAACATAAACCGAGAACCTATTTGGTCACACGCACAATGAGCATAATCCGAAGGATTTAAAACGAGCTTGAGAATGAGATTCTCAGATCGAGAGAAACTAGGTTTGGTTGGACCAAACATGGAGCGAGCATGAAATCGTTTCAGTTGCAATGGAAGCGTGGATGGGCCGTGTCTTATGAAGACATGATGGATGAACCAAATTGGTTTGGTTCTAATCCAATGGAGGAGAATAAACCAAAGGGTTTGGTTTGTTTTAAACGAATGAACCAAAGTTGGTTCGGTTCGTTTTAACATAAAATAAACCATCATGGTTTGGTTTATTTTAACTTAAATTAATGGAGCGGGTTAACGGACTTTTGGTTATGATCCGATAACCATTAAGAGAATTTGTTCTCTATAAAATAGGGCTTAAGGGTTTTGTTAAGCCCTAATCCAAATCCTTACAACCCTAAAGTTGCCGCCCACCCTCTCCCTCTTCTCCAAGTGGTCGGCGCCCAACTCCTAGCACGCCTGCTGCTCGTCAACCGTCGGCCCAGTCAGCTGCCGCCTCCCACTTGCCAAGATCTAGTTTAGGAGCTCCGGTGATCTTCCTTGGCTCTGGCGACAAGGTGAGCATATTGCTTTCCTTATTTGGTCGGCGCAAGGTGTCCACCAAAGCTGTCCCATTTTCTGGACATCTTGTTTCCTTCTTATTGGAGCATCGTTTGGACGACGTTTGGAGCTCAAACAATGCCTTCCTTACCGGGGATTCGATCTCCGGTAATCCTCATAGGTGGAGGACGAAGGATTCGTCAAACGGTTGACGAATACCTCTCCGGAGAAGCGAGTTTTTGAGGACTCATTTTGGATCCAAATTTTGATTCGGATCGTGATCTTCTCTCAATCATATCATCTTCAACACTAGGCTAGTAACCCGTACGAAGACGAGGCTCGTGACTTTGTGAAGTCATCCCGAAGATACTCGGCGTGGATACGGATAGAGATGATTCTAGCGAGGATCATTCCGGTCAATGCCTTTCCCGCTACACGTGATACGTCAGGTATACGTAGTATAAATTTCTTTTTATTGCAAAATTTGAAATGTGATTATGTCTACACATGTTGTACTATGCATACATGTGATGTGTGTGTTGTAATAAATTATATTTATTATTTTATTCTTTCCGCTGTGCATATGTTTACAAAACATGTTAGAACACACACTCACTGCGGTGTCGGAAACCCAACAGTGGTATCATAGCCCAGGTTGTGTTTCGACATAATCGTAAAATTATTTTGCGATAGTCATAATGGTATTTCTGAAAATTTTCTACTTTTGTAAAGTTAGAAGTATTTATGAAAATTTTTTAATTTTGGAAAGTCTAGAAGTATTTATGGAAATCTTCTACTTTTGGAAAGTTGGAAGTATTTATGGAAATTGATATTTTCCATAAATAAAATATTTGATTAGATTTGGAAATTTTTTTTCCTAATTTACTCATGATTTTATTTGGGAAATCAAATCTTAAAAATATTTTATTTCCATAAGTAGTTTTGATGATTTAGAAAATTGGTTTCTTAAATTGACTTTCCTTAATCAACTCTTTTCACAAATAAAATATGTGATTAGATTTGGAAATTTGTTTCCTAATTTAATTATGATTTGATTTGGAGAATCAAATCATAAACATATTTTATTTCTATAAATAGTCGATATATAAGGAAATTTTGTACATGACATAATTGTATGTCATGTAATTGCATTAGATGCATATCATTATGCCATGCGTGTCGTGACATGTAGATATATGCCATGTATATCATGCCATGTATATAATAGTTATTTGCATGCAAAGAGGATGAGACATAAAAAACCCTTACTCAATATTAATGCCTACACCTTCCATTAATATGGTTAGAACCAGAGTTCCATTTCTTGTTTGGGTTGTTGGACTCTCTCCAAGCCCGGCTCGAACCTGAACATGTTCAAACCATGGAATAGTTTAATACTAATATGGTAAAAGTCAGAGGTCAATCGTTAGCTTTGGTTGTTGGACTCTCTCCTAGCCGGGCTAATTGGTTGAATGCGCTCTAACAATATTAAAACTATTTCTCGATTAATGGGTTAGCTTTAACCTGGAGCATCGGCTTGTTGGACTCTCTCATAGGTCGATGTTAAGGGAGGTGAAGTTGGGTGCTATGCATATGATGCATACTTGTTAATGTGTTAACAACCCAATGTATGTGTGAATAATCAATTAGTTGATAGCACATTGTGATAGTTGCGTATATGTGATATGCAATCGGTATATTTGATACCTACCATCCTAGCTATGAATGACTTGTTGGACTCTCTCCAAGGTTGTTCATATCTATGATGGATATCAGCACATTCGGTGATGGACCTACGATCTCCCGAAGTGATTTTGGGGTTTTTGAAATTCAAAAAATGAATGGGATTTATGAATGTATATTGATGCATTTTAAATCATCTTTCTCATATATGCTCGTTTTGTATTTCTATGTTAATCTATTGATCATGATGTCTTTGAATTTGCGTTCCATTTTTGATTCGAATAAATTGACTAGGCCTAACTTCTTGGACTGGCTTAGAAACTTGAGAATTGTTCTCAAAGTTGAAAAGCTTGCAAATATCCTCGAAGCGCCTCTTCCCGCCCATCCTAGTGACAATGCAACTCTGGACCAATTGTTGGTCTATTAGAAACATGTGACTGATTCTGAACTGGCAAGTTGCATCATGCTAGCCGCCATAGTACCTGAGCTGCGGAAGCAGCATGAGCATATGGATGCTCATACCATAGTCTTTGATCTTTATGAGTTGTTTGATGAGCAAGTTAGATTCGAAAGGTTCGAAGTCTCCGAGCTCCTCTTCAGCTCTGAGATGCAAGAAGGTTCATCTGTGGTATTGCTCAACATGCTGAAGACTGTGGAGCCTTCTGAGAAGCATGAGCAGGGGATGGTGCTGTGAGTTGATTCCTCGAAGAAAGGTTCTAAGAGGAAGTCAAAGGAATAGTAGAAGGGGAAGAAAAGGGCTAAAAAGGCAGAACATGCTCAAAACGGCACTTGCCATCATTATGGCAAGGAGGGCCATTGGCGAAGGAATTGCAAGATTTATCTTGAGTCCGTGAAGAAGGATAAGACATCAGATGCCCCATCTTCTTTAGATATCTTTGTTATTTATTGTCATTCTATTTCCTCTAACACTTGGGTATTGGATATTGGGTGTGGCTCACATATATGTAATGACATACATGGGCTAAGGAATAGAAGAAGACTCATTCAGGGAGAGTCAAATTTATGTGTTCGGAATGGAGCAAAGGTTGATGCACTCGCCATGAAATGTATTTGTTGAAACTGTTGGATCGAAGCGAATCGCTAGAGGGGGGGGGGTGAATAGCGATAAACCTTTTTTTTAATTCGTTCGTTAAAACTCGAGTAGACAGTTAATTGCAGCGAAAAGATAAACTATAAATAAATGAGACAAATGTTTTTTTACTTGTTTCGTAGCCTTCGACTACTACTCCAAGACCCTAGTGATCCTTGATCATGCACGGAGGGAAATTCACTAAAAACACTCCTCGTTGGAGGTAGGAGTTTGATGATTACAAAAAAAACTTCGAAAGAAAAGATAGAGAGACAAACCCTCTCTTCTATTAATATAAAGTGCAACGATAGAAAACGTCGATTAATAAAAGGAATTGCAATATTTAAAGAGACGACAAAATAAGAATATCAACAACTAAAAGAGTAGAAAGTAAACTAGGGTTGTTGACAGCACTTCGTCATAGAGTCGTCGAAAAATCATAGAGTTGTGGAAGTTTGTGAGCACTTAGAGATGATGAAAAACCCTAGGAAAAGCCCTCCTTTTATAGCCTTTAAGCCCCTCATCAAATGGGTCTTCAACCAATAGGAATTGGACACAAAACTCCTTGAAAAATGGTGATAAAGCTTGACTCCTCAAGGCTGATTTTTGACCATCGATTGAACTGGCCGGTTGAACTGGCCCGGTTGAACTGGCCGGTTGAACTGATGGCCAGGATTTTTGACTACAATAAAGAGTTAGCTAAAAATATAAGTGAATTCGATGACCCCTTGCCGTCCGATCTCAACATAGACCTTCCATGGGAAGTCTTGGGTCGGATCGTCGCCTAAGGACGTCCCCGTACAAAGGACACGACCTCACTTCACTTTACTCACTCGAGCTTACCTCGATACTTACTATGTCACTTTTGCTTCCGGCCTTCCACTTGATTCCTTCAGCTCCCTCCGAAGTCATTCGAGTTTCGCCCCGACCACCGCGACTTTCTCTGGGTGTCGCTAGCCTTCAGCTCCAGCTATAGCAATTTTCTGTACACTCGATTCAGCTCGTGAGATAACGACATGAGCTTAACTTTGTATCGTTTGCTATAATCAAAACTTAGGTTTGACTTAGGTGCCTACTGCACCAACAATCTCCCCCTTTTTGATTTATAGCTAACCCACATACAAAGTTAAGAAAAATAAATTAAGTGCATTAAGCAAAATGAGCAAGAGATATGCATGAATGAGCAGGAGTATAAAAAAGCATGAATGAGCAGGAGTATATAAAAACTTTTTTTTCAAGTGCTCCCCCTTGAGGAATCCTTCCCCTTGACCGAGGGTGAGTACTTGAGAAGGAGTTTTAACTCTCCCCCTTGATGTTTGCTACTAAACAAAAGAATTAAGTAACCGTAATTACTTAATATTGGCCATAGTGTTTAAAATAAGTTTTAAGTTAAGAAATCAAAAAACTGATTTCTTAACCTTGGCCTTTACTTCCGTTTTGTTAACAAGTTAACTTAAAGTTAAGTAAACCTTTCCGTTTTGTTAACACAAACAAGTTAACTAAGCCTTGGCCATAAAAAAAAATTATCCCTTAACTTTGGCCTTTTTCTCCCCCTTTTGCCATATATCGAAAAGAGTGAGGGTGTGTGTGGAATAAAAAATAAGTATTAATTTGAAAATGTTCCACATTATTTTGAAAATAATATACTGAAAATAAGTTCATCTATAAAATGTTCGACTCATATTTGGCTTGATTGATATGAAAGATCAACCAGTCCTGGTCAGAGTCGGTTAGTATGTATAATTATACTCCGTGGTTCATAGCGATGCACTAGCTCTACATCTGGAACCAGGAGTAAGGTCCTAACATCTCACGCCCATCTACGTGACTAAGTACACAAACACATTAGTCCTATGCGTTGTGAGATGTACTGGCTCCTTAAATCTATAGGTGCATGATATCTAAGGTATGTCCTATGCTAGTTCCATAAAAATGAAAATTAAGAAATAGTAGTAAGAAAATATAATTTGCAAGTTCCTATTCTACTACGCACATGCCCAATTTTCATCTTAATAGACTAAATTCGGCTTCGGGTAGGGGTTTAGTAAATAGGTCTGCTAAGTTAGACTTCGATTCGACGTATTCGAGTTGTATGGCTCCGTTGGCCACATGTTCTCGAATGAAATGGTGTTTGACCTCTATATGTTTGGTCCTAGAGTGACTTATTAGATTCTTAGTAAGATTAATTGAACTAATGTTATCTACGTGGAGTTTCATGTTTGTAAAGTCTAACTTAAAGTCGCGGAGAGTGTGCTTCATCCAAAGAAGCTGAGTGACACACTCACCCATCGCGATGTATTCAGTTTCGGTGGTAGATAAGGCAACACAGTGTTGCTTCCTACTGCACCAACTCACTAGACTCAAGCCGAGAATTTGATAACAACCACTCGTACTCTTTCTATCGAGCTTACTACCGGCATAGTCCGAATCGGAGTAGCCAGTTAGTTCAAACTCGGTAGATCTAGGGTGCCAAATATCAACATTAAGTGTACCCTTTAGATATCTAAGGATACGCTTGACTAGAGTTAGGTGAGACTCCTTGGCACAGGTTTGGAACCTTGCGCACATACTTACTACAAATAAGATATCGGGTCGGTTTGCAGTTAAGTAAAGGAGACTCCCTATTACGCTCCTATAGTATTTTAAATCAATTGAGTTTCTGATTAAATCTTCTTCTATATTCACATTAGTTGTCATTGGGGTATTAATAATTTTAGCGTCTTGCATTCCAAAGCGTTTAATTAATTCCCTAGTATATTTGCGTTGATGTAGGTATATTCCATCTTTAGTTTGTTTAATTTGTAGACCTAAAAAAAAGCTTAACTCGCCTACTAAATTCATTTCAAATTCACTTTCCATAAGTGAAATGAACTCATTTAGTAGGATTGAGTTGGTGGTTCCGAAAATAATATCATCTACGTAGATTTGGGATATGAATATGTCTTTACCTAAGGTTTTTACGAAAATAGTTGGGTCAACTACACCTTGGTTAAAACCTTTGGACTTAAGATAAATCGAAAGTCTCTCGTACCAAGCTTGAGGAGCTTGTTTAAGTCCATAGAGAGCTTTCTTTAACCTAAGGACATGATTGGGTTTGTCTAAACTTTCGAAATCGGGGGGTTGACTAACATAAACTTCTTCTTTAATGTATCCATTTAAGAATACAGATTTCACATTCATTTGAAACAACTTAAATCCTCGATGTGATGCATATGCTAATAGCATTTGAATGGACTCTAATCTAGCTACTGGGGCATAGGTCTCGTTGTAATCTAAACCTTCGACTTGACTAAACCCTTTAGCAACTAGTCTAGCTTTATTTCTAACTACTGTAAGGGATCGTTTGAAAGCTAGAGGGGGGGGTGAATATCTCTTTTCATTTCTACAAAAATAATTAGCGGAAGCAAACACAAGTAATATATGTAAAAACAAAAACCAATGCTAACAAAGCCTTTACGTGGTTCGGAGATAACGCTCCTACTCCACGGCGATCCTTAAGGTGGATCAACCCAAGCAATTTCACTATGAAGCTTTCTCTTTACAAAGACCTCCTCTTCTTACAAAAGATGACAATGAAGCTTTGAGAGGAGAAAGGAGATTAATACACTTAGAAAGCTTGGAAAACTTGTAGGAGCTTAGAAGAAAGATCAGAATATAAGCATTAGGCTCTTCTTGCTCCCCTTGGGCTCTTTTTAAAGGAAAGAGCCTCTTTTTCCCGTTGGAGGTCTATCACGATCGATGACTTTCATCACCGACCGCCGCGATTCTAACGGCCACGACAGGATTTGCGGGATTTGTCGTCATCGCTAACGGAAGACTATCACCGACCGCCAACGAGCGGCGACCGATGTCGCTGCAGAGCCGACCGCTACCGGCCACGGCCATATTGCTTATGGCGACCGCCAATAATACGGCGCCGACCCAAATAAGTCGCAGCCGAAGTCGAGTCGATCGGTTACCGCCTGACCGATAACCCCACCGACCGAGCACCTTCCAAACTCTAATGCAATATTTTAAGGGCCAGTTCGACCAACACCATGTTCCGGATCGGCACACCCAAGTATGACTAATTCATACTTGAAAACATAACCTAAGCCTAGACTTAACCTTCTAGCTTCTCCATCAGCCTTGCGCCTCTAGGATTTCTCTGAGTCCACGACTCCATCCATGCGCTTGCCTTCAAAAGCTTCCTTCGGTTTCGTCATGCTTTGGGTTTCTTCTTTGCCAAAGTACGCTTGGACTTTATGCCGCCAAGACTACATGCTTGGACTTATGCCGCCAAGACTTTCCTTTGGTCTTCCTTTTCCAAGGACTGCTTGGACTTTACGCCGCCAAGACTACATGCTTGGACTTATGCTGCCAAGACCTTTCCTTGACTTCTCTTTGCCAAGATCACACTTGGACTTGTCTTTTACCAAGTCTTCATACTTGGATTTTCCTGTCACTTAAACATGTATACAATTAGATCACAAAACATTGCCTAACTTAGATGATTATCCAAACATCAAAATATATATAAATGCTTAGGGCATTGTTGCACCAACAATCTCCCCCTTTTTGATGTTTGACAATCATTTAAGTTAGATCTTTAACACATAAACATATTTCAATATGAATTCTAACTTCAATGTCCCTTCTCCCCCTTTGACATACAACAAAAAGGGAAGAGGTTATTCAATAAGTGCAGGAAAGAATTATAATTAACACATCTTGAACAAAGGTATAAAATTGATATGAAGCTCCCCCTAAATCCAAGACATGTTTCATGATAAACAAAACATAAGCAATAGGCAAATATATCCTAGTCTTGCACCAACAATTATATAAATAAGGGATGCAGCTCCCCCTAAACCAGTGCACCAAGAAAATCCGCCTTTCCATACAAGGTATCATATATATATTGTGGAAATTGTATAATGTCCAAAATTGAACCTTTTAACTGATGAAAAAACCACTTTCCATTCCAAAGCAAGGATTATTTCGATCGAATAAGCGTGATCAGCTGCCATAGATCGATCGCTAATAACGAATGATCGATATCGCATAATCTGAATTTCGAGTTTTTCAGTCAAAGTTTGAAAATGCGTAGAAAATTACGTGGGTGTCCAAAAATCACGAAACTTGGCATACACATTCTATTCGACTAGTATAACATATGAAAAATATTAGACAAAAAACATGTTCATCAGATTAATGGATTGATACGATATCTAAAAACAACAAAATTATGACACAAAAAGTGTAATTGTATCGTATCAATATTCATAACTTCGTACTATATGCTCAACTTCTAAACTTGATAAACAACAAATTGTATGCACTAATAGAAGTGAATAAAAAAAATTTCATATCATCAATCAAAAGTCATTACATAAGTAGGAGTTTATGCATATACATACGCCAAAAAGAAAATAACAAAGAAAACAAGCGAACGATCGCCGCCTCAAAGATCCATCGGTGCCGATGACGAACCATCGTGAGGTGGATGTCCAGGTGCAGCAGGGCGGAGAATCGCCAAGATGTCCTGCTGCTGCCGATGCACTTCTCTCACGATGGAGAGGAGCTCCTGATGCTCTAGGCGCAGCTCCTCAAGACGTAGGTCCACCCGCCCGCAAAAGCATCGGGCGCACCGAGGATGTGTCCGTAGAACGGTATCGTCGCAGCAGCCTCCCGCAGTTAGCCCCTCAAAGAACACTCGCAGCACCACCCTCGCCTACTCCGCAAAGACCATCCTCAAGAACACCTTCCGAGCCAGATCCTCTCGTGCCGAGCGGCACTCGCTACTCCGTGGTCGGGTCCCAAGACGGATCCTCTGCTGGCCTTCAGCCCGCCAATGAGAAACTCCGTCGAGTCATCTGATCATATTTCCTATTCATGATTTTAATGACTCCTATATTCACATCAATGCCTACAGAGCTGAGCCATTGAGTGAGGACATTTCCAAATGGTATGTGAATCTTCCCATTGTTTGGTCTTATGAAATGAATGATGCATTGGAAGGTATTGAGACCAATGTTAATGTCTAAGTATTGACGAAAGAAATGCATGAGAAGTAGGTGTGGAGGGCGAACCAAGGCCAAACCACGGGTAACAATGGGAAGAAGACAATGAGCAATGACCTTATAAAGGACATTGTCAGAAGGCATAGCTTCTTGTGATTGAAATAAATTGGTGTTCAAAGGTCGAGGATAGTGATAGAAGGTATCATGAAGGGAATCTAAAGAGATCTCCTCAAAGGGAGATGGAAGAGGTTCACTCCAAGATGGATATAGAGTGAAATCACTCTCGTAAGGAAGACATCCGAGAAAATCGGTCCAGATCTAGGGACTGAAATCCAGATCGCGCTGAGCAACGCGAGTCCGGTATCTCAGCCCATCTCCAACCGGTCGTAGGTTATTGAAAAATTCAGAGAGGAGGGTGATGTTTACGTGATGTTCACAGAAAACCAACGACTCAAGGTTGTAATGTTGGATGATTTGAACAATGTCGAAACAAAAGTCTTTATGAAACTTGGAATCCATTGACCTAGGTGGAATAAGTTGGAATTTGTTTTTATGAAAAGCACTTTCAAGGGCGGAATTTGGAAATCTAGGATCAACAGAGGGTTGAGGATTTGACAGGCCCTCATTGGTCAGAGGTGCCCGGGTGCGCTTAGTGGCAACGTGCTTAATTCTAAATGGGCGACAAGACAACAACAAAATGCACAATGTAGGTTGATGATGCATGAACAAGATAAACATGGGTTAGTGAAAATACAATCATAGGAACAAAACAAATCATTGATCATGAACGAAAATATACCTAGGTGGCATGGTGAACAAGGATTATTGCCGAACCACGAAACCCTAGCCAAGTGTCTGGACTCTAGAGCGCGACCGGAGGGACACGAGAAGTTTCTCGAGTTGGAGAGCACTGATTACGTGTCGATGAAGTCGCCGGAAAACAAAAGGGAACGACTAAGAGGTGCGGTGGACGATCGTCGGAAGAGGAAAGGAAGGTTAGTCGGCGATGGAATCGATCGGCCCGACGATCGCGTATGAGCCGTGCTGCTGCGTCGATCGCCATAAATGGCGATCAGGCGATGGTGATCGATCAGCTGACCCGATCGCGATACGAACCATTCACGTCGTCGATCGCCATAAATGGCGATCGACCGATAACGAACCGGTGAGCTGGTTCGATATTGGCGTATATCGATCGGTGGCGTTAGGTACGGTCGGTGATATCGATCGATAGCAATTTTGGCCAGATTTAAAAATTCATAATTAATTCAATAAAGATCAAAAAATCACGAAATTTCGTGGGTAATATTGTTAGATCATTTCCTATCAAGGAAAAATTATTTTAAAGGTATATTACCTCTAGATTTTGATATTGACACAATCTTGAGATTTTGCAAGAGTTATTATATCTTTGCAAAACTTTGTATCACTTTGGCTTATCAATAGGAATTTGTTTCTCAAGGTTTGATAGACATAGTTTATATTTTATTTTATTTGACATTTCCAATCATATTCTTGGAGCTATATGCACATTAATCGTACATAGGCCTTCCCAATGATTGATCCAATGAAGGATTAATTTTTCTAGATGACACTTTGGTTCATAGTAATGCATCATAACAAGCATGATGGACCAAGTGCATCTTCCTAACATCTCACATGTTGTCTAGGTGGCTCAATACAAAAATCATGGTTTCCTAAGTGTTTTGTGAGATGGTTAAAGGTATAAATCCTAGTATTTCTATAGAATCATGCAAAAACTACACTTCTATTCTACAAAGCACATCCCAAGTTCTCTCCTAAGTGATGAAAATTCTAGTTCAGGGAGAGGCTTGGTAAAGATGTCGGCTAGGTTGGACTTAGATTCAATGTAATTAAGCTCAATGTCCCCCTTAGCCACATGGTCTCTAATGAAGTGATGTTTCACTTCAATGTGCTTGGTCCTAGAGTGATGCACCGGATTTTTGGTCAAGTTAATGGTGCTCACATTATCACAAAGTACTTTCATGTGGGAGTAAGTTAGCTCATAATCTTCTAAGGTATGTTTCATCCATAATAGTTGAGCTACACAACCACCCATAGCAACATATTCGGCTTCGGTGGTTGATAAAGCAACACAAAGTTGCTTCCTACTACTCCAACTAACTAGGGAGGACCCAAGAAATTGACATCCACCACTAGTACTTTTCCTATCCAATTTGCACCTGGCATAATCGGAAACGGTATACCCAAGTAATTCAAATGACGTAGTCCTAGGGTACCATAGACCTACATTTAGTGTGCCCTTGACATATCTTAAAATTCTTTTAACGACAACTAAATGAGATTCCTTAGCACATGATTGATACCTAGCACACATACCAACCGCAAATAATATGTCGGGTCTACTAGCGGTTAAATACAAGAGGCTACCAATCATGTTCGTATAAAGGGTAAGATCTATTTGTTTTCCTTCACTATCACTATCTATTTTGGCATTGGTTGCCATTGGAGTTGACACTACCTTAGCATTTTCTAAACCAAATTTCTTAATCATTTCCTTAGCAAATTTGGTTTGATAAATGTAAATTCCTTCACTAGTTTGTTTAACTTGCAAACCTAGGAAGAAATTTAATTCTCCAACTAGACTCATCTCAAACTCTTTTTCCATATTTTGAATAAAGTCTTCAAGAAGCTCATCATTTGTTGACCCAAAGATAATGTCATCAACATACACTTGGGCTACAAAAATGTCCTTAGATGTTGACTTTATAAAGAGAGTTTGATCTATACTACCCCTTCTGAAATCCTTGGAGATTAGGAAGGTTGACAATCTTTCATACCAAGCCCGGGGAGCTTGTTTCAAACCATATAAGGCTTTCCTAAGTTTGTATACATGGTTTGGGTAGTCCATATTTTCAAACCCGGGAGGTTGTTCTACATACACCTCTTCCTTAATAAACCCATTTAGGAATGCCGATTTGACATCCATTTGATGGAGTTTGAAACTCATATAGGAGGCATATGCTAAAAGTATTCTAATGGACTCTAATCTAGCAACCGGGGCATATGTTTCATCATAATCAAGTCCTTCAACTTGATTAAAACCCCTTGCAACTAATCGTGCTTTATTTCTAGTGATATTCCATTGGTCATCTAGTTTGTTCCTAAAGACCCATCTTGTAGTAATAATAGTGTTAACACTAGGTCTAGGAACTAACTCACACCCTAGACTACTATCAAATTGAGCTATTCATCTTGCATTGCTAAGATCCAATCCGGATCAAGCAATGCATCTTTAATGTTTTGGGCTCAATTTGAGAAATTAGAGCTATATGACTAGTGGGGTCCCTATGGAATGACCTAGTCCTAACTCCTTGAGATAATTCACCCACAATTTGATCTAATGGGTGACTTTGATGAACTCTTATGGTTCTAGGAGGTGTATCAAGTTGAGTTTGATCATGATCTACTTCAATTCTATGTTCATTATCGGAATCATCCCTTACTTCCCCTTGATCCAATCCTCCCCCTTGATTATTACCCCCTCAGTTTAAATCTTGAAATTGTTTGGTAATTTCTTGATTCTCATTATTTATGTCATCATCAATAGGATTTTCTAGGGTATGTATTCAAGTTTCATCAAATTGAACATTTGATGATTCTTCAATCTTTTGAGTCCTTTTATTGTAGACTCTATATCCTACACTAGTGGATGAGTATCCAACTAGGATTCCCTCATCCGCTTTGGACTCAAATTTACTTAGGTTGTCTTTGGTATTTAAGATATAGACTTTACATCCAAAGACCTTAAAATAATGAATTGTTGGAATTGTACCATTCCACAATTCAAATGGAGTTTTTCCTAAAAACCTATGAAGTAATACCCTATTTTGGATATAGCAAGCGGTATTAACCGCTTCCGCCCACAAGTAGCTAGGTAAGGAATATGCATTAAGCATTGTCCTAGCCGCTTCTTGTAGGGCACGATTTTTTCTTTCCACAACCCCATTTTGTTGGGGTGTTCTAGGACAAGAAAATTCGTGCTTGTACCCTTGTTCTAAGCAAAAAGTTGAAAAGTTAGAATTCTCAAACTCTCCACCATGATCACTACGGATCCGGTTGATTTTGAGTTTTCTTTCATTTTCTACTCTTTTGCTAAATCCTATGATTATTTCTAAGGTTTCATCCTTATTTTTCAAGAAAAACACCCAAGTAAACCTAGAAAAATCATCTACTATTACTAAGCAATATTTACTACCAATTATAGATGGGGTACTATGGCAATCAAATAAATCCATATGTAGCAATTCTAATGGTAAAGCGGTACTAAGTAAGTTTTTACCTTTGTGTGATGTTTTTGATTGTTTCCCTTCTTGACAAGCATCACACATCTTGTCCTTGAGATATTTGACTCTAGGCAATCCTTTGACTAGCTTCAATTTTGCTATTTTGGCTATATTCTTCATGTTTATGTGACCTAGTCTCCTATGCCAAAGCCAACTTTCTTCTTCTTTTGCAATAAGACACTTAGTGGAAGGATTAGTAGCATAAGATAAATCAACATAATATATATTTGATTTTCTAAAGCCTACTAACATGCAATCATTTATAGTTTTGTGTCTTATAAAGCATTTTGAGGAATCAAACTTAACATCAAAATTTGCATCACATAATTGGCTTACACTAAGTAAGTTAAATTTCATATTTTTAACTAATAGAACTCTATGAATAGCAAGATTGGGAGATACCTCAATGGTGCCCTTTCCTAAGATTTTAAGTTTGCCGCTATTACCAAAAGACACTTTTCCTTGGCTAGTGTGGTTGATAGTGGAGAATTTTCTCTCATCCCCGGTCATATGCTTTGAGCACCCACTATCAACTATCCACAAGCTTGGATCTTCTACCTATGTCACATGAAAAACACAATCCTTAGGTACCCAAATCTTAGGACCACTAGCATTAGTTATAAATTTCTTTGGTACCCATGCTTTTCTCCCCTTACTTTTAATCATGGATTTTCTACTAACTAGGGATGCAAATGCTACCTCTTTCTCCTTAGGTTTATATCCTAAACCGACCTTATTGTAAATTGCCCTTTGGTCCTTGATAATCATATCTAGATATTTGGAACCATTAGTGAACTTTTCTAGGCATGTTCTTAATTTACTTATTTCTTTTCTTAACTCATCATTTTCATCCCTAAGAGTACACTTATCATCACTAGATGATTTATCACATGATGCATCTATATTCTTAAATGATTTGATTTCTAATTTTAGATCCTTAATCCTAGTTTTTGATCTATTTAAAGCATTTTGTAAACATGCAATAGTCTTATAAAGTAAATCTACTTTGGGTGAGTCATTTACCTCATCATCATCACTTGATGATGATTCATCACTTGAAGAGGAAGAAGACTCCTCGCTTGAGCTTCCGGTTTCTTCCAATGCCATGAGGGCTAAGTTCCGGGTTGAATGGCAAACTTCTTCACCGTCGGTAGACTCCTCCATACTTAGAGTGTCCCACGTTTGTGCCAACATCGCCTCCTTCTTCTTCTTTTCCTTCTTCTTCTTATCCTTCTCCTCCTCTTTCTTTAGTTAATTGGGCTTTATATGCCCTTTCTTGTTGCAACCAAAACACGTTAGAGATAGAATTTGAATTGTTAGAAGATTTACCTCTTGAGGATTGAAACATCCTCTTCACATCCTTCTTGTGAGCCTCCTTGACTTCCCACCAAATTTCTTGACGTAGTGTGCTACCTCACTTCGACAACTCATCCTCACTACTTGATGAGTCCTCCTGATTCGGATGAGGAAGACACCTCCTTCTTTTCCTTTTCTTCTTCTCCTTCTTTCCTACAACAAGAGCTATACCTTCTCTTTGGATGAAGTGTTAGCTTGTTCATGCAATTGAAATTCACAAAATAACTCATCTAATTTAACTAATGAAAGATCCCTAGAGACCTTATAGGCATCTACCATTGAGGCCCATAAGGTGGTCCTAGGAAGGCTTGTAGTACATACCTCACAAGGTCTCGGTTGTCGACCTTTTCACCTATAACGTAGTCCGTTGACTACCTCCTTGAAGTGCCCGTGGATTTGGCTCACCATTTCATTTGTCTTCAGAGTGAAGCTGTGGAGTTGGCGAATCACGAGAGCCCTCTTGGCCCTTCGTGTCTCTGTGGATCCTTCGTTGAGTTCGATGAGCTTCTCCCAAAGCTCCTTTATGGAGTTGAATGACCCGACCTTAGATAGTTGCTCCTTGGATAGACCACATTGAAGTGTGGTCGTTGCTTTGCATTCGCTTGTGCTTTCTTGGCCATCTCTCTTGTCCAATCCTTTGTTGGTAGTGGTGCTCGAATTCGTGACCGCTTCTCAAAACCGTCTACAATGCTAAACCAATTTTCAATATCGTTCATTAAATAATACTCCATCCTACCTTTCCAATATCCAAAATCGTTGCCGTCGAAGAACGGAGGCCTCGCCGTGCTATACCCCTCTTGAAATGCCATCTTTGCTCTGGTTGATTGCTAGATCTTCCGATGCGATCCGGGCTCTGATACCACTTGTAAGGGATCGTTTGAAAGCTAGAGGGGGGGTGAATAGCTCTTTTCGTTTCTACAAAAATAATTAGCGGAAGCAAACACAAGTAATATATGTAAAAACAAAAACCAATGCTAACAAAGCCTTTACGTGGTTCGGAGATAACGCTCCTACTCCACGGCGATCCTTAAGGTGGATCAACCCAAGCAATTTCACTATGAAGCTTTCTCTTTACAAAGACCTCCTCTTCTTACAAAAGATGACAATGAAGATTTGAGAGGAGAAAGGAGATTAATACACTTAGAAAGCTTGGAAAACTTGTAGGAGCTTAGAAGAAAGATCAGAATATAAGCATTAGGCTCTTCTTGCTCCCCTTGGGCTCTTTTTAAAGGAAAGAGCCTCTTTTTCCCGTTGGAGGTCTATCGATCGATGACTTTCATCGATCGATTCTAACGGCTTCTGAACAGCCGGATTTGCGGGATTTGCCGTCATCGCCAACGGGAAGACTATCAGTCGACTGCCAACGAGCAGCTGATCGATGCGCCAGACGACCGCCGCCACGGCCACGGCCATTTGCTTGTGGCGCGATCGCCAATAATGGCGATCGCCCGCTATAAGTCGCGATCGAGTGAGTCGATCGTCACCTCGACCGATAACCCCACCGATCGATATGCCTTCCAAACTCTAATGCTATATTTTAAGGGCCAGTTCGACCGACACCATGTTCCAGTCGACTGGCACACTCCAAGTATGACTAATTCATACTTGAAAACATAACCTAAGCCTAGACTTAACCTTCTAGCTTCTCCATCAGCCTTGCGCCTCTAGGATTTCTCTGAGTCCACGACTCCATCCATGCGCTTGCCTTCAAAAGCTTCCTTCGGTTTCGTCATGCTTTGGGTTTCTTCTTTGCCAAAGTACGCTTGGACTTTATGCCGCCAAGACTACATGCTTGGACTTATGCCGCCAAGACTTTCCTTTGGTCTTCCTTTTCCAAGGACTGCTTGGACTTTACGCCGTCAAGACTACATGCTTGGACTTATGCTGCCAAGACCTTTCCTTGACTTCTCTTTGCCAAGATCACACTTGGACTTGTCTTTTACCAAGTCTTCATACTTGGATTTTCCTGTCACTTAAACATGTATACAATTAGATCACAAAACATTGCCTAACTTAGATGATTATCCAAACATCAAAATATATATAAATGCTTAGGGCATTGTTGCACCAACAACTACTTCACCTTTATCATCAATTTTATTTCTAAACACCCACCTTGTTCCAATGATTGTTTTATCTTTAGGTGGTGGTACTAATTCTCATACTTTGTTCCTAGTGAATTGAGCCAACTCTTCTTGCATTGCAATAATCCAATCGGGATCAAGAAGAGCTTGGTCAATAGTTTTGGGTTCAATTTTAGAAATCAAAGATATTTGACTAAGGTTTCTGTACGAGGCTCTAGTTCGAACTCCTAGACTTGGATCACCTATCACTTGGTCGATAGGATGATTCGTTTGAGTCCTAGTTGGATTTGGGTTTGAGTCTACAACTTGATCCATAGGATGACTCGTTTGAGTTCTAGTTTGGTTGGAGTCATCTATCACTTGGTCGATAGAGTGACTTTGTTGACTTAGGTTAGGATTAACACTAGACCTGATCTCCGGATCAGATTTAGGTCTAGTATGAGTCGGCTCGCTAATTGGGGTTGCCGGGGGTTTTGTAGGTTCGTGTCCTTCATCAAATACTACATTGATAGTCTCCTTGACTCTAAGGGTGTCGTGGTTATATACTCTATAAGCTCTTCTTGTAGTCGAGTATCCTAGAAAGATTCCGGTCGTGATTTTGGATGTAAATTTCCCTAGGTAATCCTTAGTGTTTAGGATATGTACCTTACACCCAAATACCCTAAAGTACTTGATGTTAGGTATTTTATCATGATAAATCTCGTATGAGGTCTTAAGGTGCCTCTTTACCATAAGGATCCTATTTTGGACATAGCATGTCGTACTCACGGCTTCCGCCCAAAACCTATCAGGTAGGTTATACTCATTTAACATTGTCCTAGCGGCTTCTTGCAGGGTTCTATTTTTGCGTTATACTAGGCCATTTTGTTGTGGAGTTCTAGGGCAAGAGAACTCATGGTGGTATCCATTTAGGTTACAGAATTCTGTAAACCTATGGTTTTCGAATTCACCACCATGATCAGTCCTAAGTCTTTTGATTTTAATGTTTTGTTGATTTTCTATTAACTTAAATAGGTTGATTAATTGATCTAGGGTATCACTTTTGTATTTGATGAACCTAACCCAAGTAAATCTAGTGTAGTCATCAATAATGAATAAACAGAATTTACTTCCATTAAGTGACTTAGCTCCGTGTGAATCAAATAGATCCATGTGTAGGAGCTCAAGCACACTTTTGGTTCGTTCTTGATTAGTTAGTTGATGTTGTGTCCTAGATTGTTTACCTTGTTGACGAGCATTACATATTTTATTATCCAAGTTATTGAGGTTAGGCAAACCTCTGACTAAGTCACTCTGACTCATCTTGTGGATGAGTCTTGGGTGTGAGTGACCGAGTCGTCGGTGCCACAACCATGATTCCTCTTGCCGTGTCATAAGACACTTAGTTGAGGAGTTAGTTAAGTTAATAGTGTAAATGTTGTTATTTCTAGTTCCCTTAAGAATTATTTTAGAAGTGTCATTTGTATTAATTATACATTCATTTTCTAGAAATATGACCTTATAGTTATTATCACACAATTGGCTTACACTAAGTAAATTATATTGAAAATTTTCTACTAATAAAACATTTTGAATAATAAAATTTGAGTTAAGCTCAATATCACCTGATCCGATGATTTTGAGCTTGCCGTTATTTCCGAAGGCTACCGATCCTTGTCGTTTGAATCGAAGCTTCGAAAACTTGAGTTGATCCCCGGTCATGTGTCGGGAGCAACCACTGTCCAACATTCATTGATCCTACACGCAGGGTAGTTGGATCGGATATTGGATTTATTAAAGATTGGTTGAAAATTAACCTAAATCATCTCACCCATGTCTACATGATCAAAACACGTTAACCCTATATGTTCTTGTGAGATGACTTCCAATTTTACTTGATTTAAATTTAATGACTTAAACACTTGTCAACCTTGTGTTAGATTCGGATTTGACCTTAGGCTTATCAAGTCACCTTTTCAAGATCATGGCTTCCAGGTCGTGGCGAGGCACAGAGGCCTTCTTTGATCGGAACAATGACCACTTCCTTAGACAAAGCCATTTTCAAGAAAATAGAGACTTGACTCACCTAAGACCACTTCCTGGTCTAACTAGTCTAGGATACGGTGAGGTAGCTTCAGCTAGTTCCGCTCGGATAAGTGCACTGAACTAGATACGCCTTATCTAGCCCGAATACACAAGACTCCGCTTTCCTAGCGTACTATCATCTCGCCGCGTCCTGGTACTATGTTATCAAGTATTGACGAGTTATAGTCCTATCTAACCATTCTAAAAAGAAAAATCAAACTAAATAAAAACCTAAGCATGCAATTTCTAAGTTAAAATACAAACAAATTTCGTACTAGCTCCCCCTGGACCGTTGAATCGATTCTGTCTCTCCACATAGTGGATTTGGTCCTTGGGAACCCAATACTGGTTTGATCCTAAGTTTGAAATCAAGGTGGTCTTAGGGACCCATGCTTGGACACATTTTTTATGTCGACTTACAATCGACATATACGACTTATTGGTCGTGTTTGAGCTAAACCCTAGCCCGGCCTTGTTGTAAACTACCCTTTGCGATCCAAGTAGGAGGTCAAGTCCTTTGGATCCCAAAGTAAACCTTTCCAACGTATTCCTAAGATCTTCGACTTGACTCTTCAAGAGTGAGTTCTCAACTTCGAGTTTTTCAACCCGAGTTGAGTCCTTCTCTTGAACTCGACTAGTCGAAGAGGTTAGGGAGACCTCGTGTTTGAGGAGTTTAACTTCCTCAACCAGGGTCTCAACCTTGGACTCAGACTTAGCTAACTTTCTATTTAAAAACTTAATTGCACTATAAAGTGTAGTAATGAGAGACCGACTTACCTTGAGTGTATCTTTTGAACCGGATGTGTATCCGTGGCTTGTCTTGAATAGTGCTTCGCAGTCCGACTCGTCTTCGGTTTCCGATTCAAGTTTCGATTCCGACTCCATCTCCGATTCCACCAGTTTAGCCATGAGGACTCGATCATCGTCTTCTTCCTCGGAAGCTTCTTCCCAAGTAGCGTTGAGTGCCTTTTTGTGTTTTGGTGCCTTGCTCTTGAGTTTTGGGCATTCAGACTTGATATGTCCAAACCTGTTGTATTCATAACATCTAATATTTGAACTTTTAGGCTTACCTTCGTTGGGTCGAGTGACGGTTCATTTTCGGCCCTTGACTATCCTCCGAACTAGGTTGACTAGTTCAACCTCCATTTCCGAGTCGACCTCCGAATCCGACTCATACTCTTCTTCCTTTGGGGGTGTCTTGCTGCGGTTTTCTTCTTTGAACCTGCAAATAGTGCTATACCTTTCTCGGGTTCCGAGTTAGACTGCTCATGAAGTTCGAAATCAGAAAAAAGTTCATCTAACCTAAGTTTAGAAAGATCCTTGGAGACCTTGTAGGCATCGACCATGGATGCCCACAAGGTAGTCCTCGGAAAGGAGTTTAGGACATACCTTATAAGGTCGCGGTTTTCGACCTTTTGCCCGATTGCGTGTAGATTGTTGACTATGTCCTGGACGCGGGCGTGGAGTTGCGTCGCCGTTTCATGTTCCTGCATTTTTAGATTATATAATTTATTAAATAAAAGGTCGCGCTTACATACCTTGGCTTCATCGGTCCCTTCGTGTAGCTCCACTAGCTTTGTCCAAAGGTCCTTTGCGCTGATGAAGGGGCCGACGCAATTTAACTCCTCCTTGGACACGCTGCATTCGAGGATTTGTGTTGCCTTGGCGTCGGCTTCGACTTGTCGTTTTGTCGCAATGGTCCATTGATCATAATCCAAGGAGTCACCCACTTCATTAGTCAGAAGTGTGAAACCTGTTTGGATTATGATCCACATCTCGATTTGGGTTTTGAGAAAGCATTCCATCCGACCTTTCCAGTAACGGAAATCATCTCCGTTGTAAAACGGAGGTCGGACGGTGCTAAAACCCTCGAGATGGGTCATTTGGAAGGGAAACCTTGCACAAAAAAATACCAAAAAAAACACGAAAAAAAACATTCCAAGACTTCGCCTTGGATTAGTAATGTAGGAAATGAAAAGAAACAAAAGGAATAAACAAGAAATAACCAACTAAAATAAAAGATGAGCACTTACAACCTTCGATGTCCCAAAAATGGTACTAAACAATGGTTTTTCGGGATGAATACAGCTTGTTACGAGGGTTTACCCTGGTAAGAAATGTAGATCTTTCCGAGAGCTTCATTTTGGTAGGTATACCATTTCATGGGTCAACTTGTACGAAAAGTTTTGCCCGTTTTACCGTCGGCTACTCCAAAAGCGAATACTTGCAAAACAAAACCAAACGAAGAGTACCAAGACTTCGTCTTGGATTAGTAGTGCGGGAGAAAAATTTAAATGAACGAAAAATAAATCTGAAAAAAAATGCTAGATTGGTGGTTTCACCAAATCTAAGCGCCCCCGGCTCTGATACTAATTGTTGGATCGAAGCGGATCGCTAGAGGGGGGGGGTGAATAGCGATAAACTTTTTTTTTAATTCGTTCGTTAAAACTCGAGTAGACAGTTAATTGTAGCGGAAAGATAAACTATAAATAAATGAGACAAATGTTTTTTTACTTGGTTCGTAGCCTTCGGCTACTACTCCAAGACCCTAGTGATCCATGATCACGCACGGAGGGCAATTCACTAAAAACACTCCTCCTCGTTGGAGGTAGGAGTTTGACGATTACAAAAAAAAACATCGAAAGAAAAGATAGAGAGACAAACCCTCTCTTCTATTAATGTAAAGTGAAACAATAGAAAACCTCGATTAATAAAAGGAATTGCAATATTTAAAGAGACGACAAAATAAGAATATTAACAACTAAAAGAGTAGAAAGTAAACTAGGGTTGTTGACAGCACTTCGTCGTAGAGTCGTCGAAAAATCGCAGAGTTGTGGAGGTTTGTGAGCACTTAGAGATGATGAAAAACCCTAGGAGAAGCCCTCCTTTTATAGCCTTTAAGCCCCTCATCGAATGGGTCTTCAACCAATAGGAATTGGGCACAAAACTCCTTAAAAAATGGTGATAAAGCTTGACTCCTCGAGCCTGATTTTTGACCATCGGTTGAACTGGCCGATTGAACAGGCCCGGTTGAACTGGCCGGTTGAACTAATGGCCAGGATTTTTGACTACAATAAAGAGTTAGCTCAAAATATAAGTGAATCCGTCCGATCTCAACATAGACCTTCCATAGGAAGTCTTGGGTCGGATCGTCGCCTAAGGACGTCCCCGTACAAAGGACACGACCTCACTTCACTTTACTCACTCGAGCTTACCTTGATACTTACTATGTCGCTTTTGCTTCCGGCCTTCCACTTGATTCCTTCGGCTCCCTCCGAAGTCACTCGAGTGTCGCCCGACCACCGCGGCTTCCTCCAGGTGTCGCTAGCCTTCAGCTCTAGCTATAGCAATTTTCTATACACTCGATTCAGCTCGTGAGATAACGACATGAGCTTAACTTTGTATCGTTTGCTATAATCAAAACTCAGGTTCGACTTAGGTGCCTACTGCACCAACAGAAACTCCCTATAGGACTTGTCTTAGAACTGAACAATTGCTTTTATGTTCCTTTGATAATAAAGAACATCATTTCTATTTCTTGTTCAAATAGAAATGGCTACCATTTGACTTTTAGTAACAATTGTTGTTACATAACTTTGAATGGAGTTCTTTATGGGACTGGAACTTTAAGCAATGGTATTTATACATTGGGCGATCGGACGTTTAATATCGGGCGAGCAACAAGCGTGCTCGAAAGGATAATCAATTAGACTCCTACATGTGGCATTGTCGTCTTGGCCATGTAAGCAAGAAATGTATGTCCGAATTACACTGATATGGAATTCTGGAATCGTTTGAATTGGATTCATACGATACATGCGAATCATGCTTGAAAGGCAAGATGACTAAGTTACCTTTTACAAGAAAAGGTGAACGAGTGGGAGAGTTGCTAGGTCTAATACATACTAATGTATGTGGACCTATGTCAACTAAAGCTTTAGGAGGCTATAACTACTTCATTTTCTTCACCGATGATCACTCACAGTTTGGGTATGTGTTCTTGATGAAACACAAGTCTGAAGCCTTTGAAAGGTTCAAAGAATTCAGAAATGAAGTAAAGAAACAACATAACAAGAGTATTAAAATACTTCGATCGTATCGAGGTGGTGAAAACTTAAGTCAAGAGTTTCTTGATTATCTAAGAGACAATGGTATATTGTCTCAATGGACTCCGCCATATACACCACAGCATAATGGTGTATCTGAGAGGCGTAACCGGACCTTGTTGGACATGGTCAGGTCAATGATGAATCATACGAATCTTCCCAAGACCTTTTGGGGCTATGCACTTCAGACAGCTGTTTACTTGTTAAACAGAATGCCAACCAAGGTAGTCTCCACTACTCCATATGAGATATGGAATAGTAAGAAATCTCATGTATCTTACATGAAGATATGGGGTTGTCCTGCTTATGTGAAGCGGACTGTATCAGACAAATTGGATGCTAAGTCTGATAAATGTCTATTTATTGGATACCCTAAGGAAACAAGGGGTTACCAATTCTATCATCTCGTGGAACAAAAGGTGTTTGTTTCAAAACATGCTGTGTTTCTAGAGAAAGAGTTTCTCTTGCAAGAAAACAGTGGGAGTGTCGTCGAGCTTGAGGATGCTCGAGAGACTCAAATAGACATTGATGAGATACCTAGTGAAGCACAACAGCCGATAACTCATAGTGATGAGCAATCGGCTGGACCTATTGAAACACCACATCTTCATAGATCTGGTAGAACACGCAATATTCTTGAGAGATATGGATTTCTCGTAAGTGAATCGAATGACGTGTTACTCATAGATGATGAGGAGCCTAACAGTTATGAAGAAGTGCTGACAAGTTCAAAAAGGGATAAGTGGCTTGATGCCATGAAGTCGAAAATGGATTCCATGTATGAAAACCAAGTTTGGAACTTGGTTGACCCACCTGAAGGCATCAAGCCTATAGGGTGCAAGTGGGTTTTGAAGAAGAAAACCGACATGGACGGTAATGTGATTACCTATAATGCTAGATTAGTGGCGAAAGAATATCGTCAAAAACAAGGTGTTGATTATGACGAAACCTATTCGCCTGTAGCTATGCTTAAATCCATTCGGATGCTCCTGGCCATAGCGGCTTATTATGATTATGAGATATAGCAGATGGATGTGAAAACAGCTTTCCTTAATGGAAACATGCACGAGGATGTGTATATGATACAGCATGAGGGTTTCACATCGATTGATAAAACCAAGGTATGCAAATTGTGACGGTCCATATATGGATTGAAGCAAGCATCCAGGAGCTGGAATATCCATTTTGATGAGACAATCAAAAAGTTTGATTTCTCACAAAATCTAGATGAACCTTGTGTGTACAAGAAGGTTAGTGGGAGTGCAGTCGTGTTCCTAGTATTGTATGTTGATGACATATTATTTCTAGGAAATGATGTTTCATTCTTACTGTCAATTAAGATTTGGTTATCCAAGACATTCTCCATGAAAGACCTGGGAGAAGAAACCTACATCCTCGGGATTAAGATCTATAGAGATAGATCAAAACAGTTGCTTGGTCTTTCACAGTCTACATATATAGACCGAGTGCTAAAGAGGTTTAGCATGTCAGACTCCAAGAAAGGTTTCCTACCCATCAGGCATGGGATACACCTTTCGAAGTCTATGTGTACGCACACATAAGATGAGAGGATTTACATGAGTAAGATTCCCTATGCATCGGCAATAGGATCTATCATGTATGCTATGTTATGTACGAGGCCCAATGTATCGTATGCTCTGAGTGTCACGAGTAGATACCAGTCTGATCTTGGAATGAATCATTGGGTGGCTGTTAAGACAATCCTTAAGTACTTAAGAAGAACTAAGGATGTGTTCCTAATATATGGAGAAGGGGACATGGTGATACGCGTGTATAAGGATGCCAGCTTTCAGACAGACAAGGATGATTCCATGTCTCAGTCTAGATACGTGTTCACCTTGAATGGGGGCACAGTGAATTGGAAAAATTTCAAACAAGACACTGTAGCAAATTCTACCACTGAGGCAGAATACATTGCAGCTTCGGAAGCAGAAAAGGAAGCGGTTTGGATCAAGAAGTTCATTTATAAACATGGTGGTATTCCAACCATTTTTGAAGCAATACCGGTCTACTACGACAACAATGGAGCTATTGTACAGGCGAAAGAGCCAAGGTCTCATCAACGATCCAAACATGTGCTTCACCGCTATCATCTGATCAGAGAGATCATTAGTAGGAAGGAAATACAAATCGAGAAAATCCCCACTAAAAGGAACTTAGCGGATCCTTTGACTAAGGCATTACCTCAAAGTAAGTTTGAGGGTCATGTGAGAGCTTATGGTATTGGATACCGTAGCGATTGACAATAGGCCAAGTGGGAGTTTGTTAGTAATATATGAGAGATGTCCTAAGGCAATTGCCTTATGTTTGAACCATTTATATGATAAATGAAGATTCACTTTTTGAGTGTACATATTTTCATGTATTTGATTAGTTCTTAAGCTCATTTACTGAATGTCCACGATACGATTCACAGCATGAGAGAATTTGTGATTCGATCACAACTAGTATCTCTACATGTATAATTGTGATGTATCAGAATTATCCCTAGTCGATGAATTGATGGATTTGGACACCATTGATTCTGTCGAGACTAGCATGAGGTATACTCCTTGGTGTATCCAAGCAGCTGATTCTCACTGGCTGGAGACATTGTGATGTCCGGAGTTAATCGTGGATACTAGTTATGGTAACTAGTTCATTGGAGTGACCAGCCGTAAGACTTCATATGGTTCTCTGTATATATAGATATGTCAATGAAGTTCTTACTGCAGCTTAAGTGCGATGTTCCTTTGACTTACGGTATTCAAGTCATCTTGATCATAAAGACTTATGCTTTGACATCTTAAGCAAGCATCTCTGAGGAGATGTGGACCCGGGATGATTGGGTATAATTCGAAGTGATTGAAGGTGTTTGAATAGCCTATAAATAATTCACCACTCCTTGCGAGGAGATGTATACCCATGGCCTCTCGTCGGATTGTTACTAAAGTCTTTGGCCAAAGCATTACATGTTTAGAGTAAGGTACTCTTCGATACATATGCATTAACTAGAATCCGTAGGATGAGGAAATGATACTTGGGCTAGGTGTGACATAGTCAGCCTAGTGGGGACTGACACTATAGACCATGTCCTGAACCAAGTGGGTATAAGATGAGTGAAGGGAATGGGGCATGATTCATTCGAGCTGCTGAAGGGTTTCAGAAATAGTTCTGGATCAACCGTTGATCTTTTCGGTTAATTGGGGATCATGATGTACTACTAGGTGCCACTCATGATCGTTCTATAATTAATGGTTAATTATAGATGGCCAACATAAACCGAGAACCTATTTGGTCACACGCACAACGAGCGTAATCCGAAGGATTTAAAACGAGCTTGAGATTGAGATTCTCAGATCGAGAGAAACTAGGTTTGGTTGGACCAAACATGGAGTGAGCATGAAATTGTTTCAGTCGTAATGGAAGCGTGGATGGGCCATGTCTTATGAAGACATGATGGATGAACAAAATTAGTTTGGTTCTAATCCAATGGAGGAGAATAAACCAAAGGGTTTAGTTTATTTTAAACGAATGAACCAATGTTGGTTCGGTTCGTTTTAACTTAAAATAAACCATCATGGTTTGGTTTATTTTAACTTAAATTAATGGAGCGGGTTAATGGACTTTTCGTTATGATCTGATAACCATTAAGAGAATTTGTTCTCTATAAAATAGGGCTTAAGGGTTTTGTTAAGCCCTAATCCAAATCCTTGCAACCCTAAAGTTGCCGCCCACCCTCTCCCTCTTCTCCAAGTGGTCGGCGCCCAACTCCTTGCCGCCGCCCAAGCTCCTCCAACCGGCATCGAGCAGCTGCCGTCCTCCCCACTTGCCGGCATCTAGCTATTTCCGGAGGAGCTCCGGTGATCTTCCTTGGCTCTGGCGACAAGGTGAGCATATTGCTTTCCTTATTTGGCCGGCGCAAGTTCTCCACCAAAGTTGTCCAGTTTTCTTGACAGCTTGTTTCCTTCTTGTCAAAGCGTTGTTTGGATGACGTTTGGAGCTCCAACAGTGCCTTCCTTACCGGGGATTCGATCTCCGGTAATCCTCATAGGTGGAGGACGAAGGATTCGTCAAACGGTTAACGAATACCTCTCCGGAGAAGTGAGTTTTTGAGGACTCGTTTTGGATCCGAATTTTGATTCGGATCTTGATCTTCTCTCGATCACATCGTCTTTAACACGAGGCTAATAACCTGTACGAAGATGAGGCTCGTGACTTTGTGAAGTCATATCGAAGATACTCGGCATGGATACGGATAGAGACGATTCTAGCATGGATCATTCCGGTTGATGCCTTTCCCGCTACTTGTGATACGTCAGGTATACGTAGTATAAATTTCTTTTCATTGCAAAATTTCAAATTGCGATTATGTCTACACATGTTTTACTATGCATGCGTGTGATGTGTGTGTTGTAATAAATTGGATTTATTATTTTATCCCTTCCACTGTGCACATGTTTACGAAACATGTTCGTACACACACTCGCCGCGGTGCCGGAAACCCAACATTAATAAATGAAACGAATCCAATTAATCCCTAACCATGTTTTAATTAATCATTAGGATAAGTTCTCTAATTAATGAATAATAGGGATATTAATCCATCGCAAATTATTCGTGGTATTTTATATTCTCCCCCACTTTATAAAATTTGGTCCCCAAATTTCGTACTAAAATGCGAAAATTAATTCAAGCAAGTTTCCGAAATGACCACCTACCTCAAGCGAACAGACGAGGGTATCGAGCTCGGATAGTATCTTTCAGCTCCCATATAGCCTCCTCATCCGTATGATACTACCATCTAACTTTTTACCAGTCAGATGGTTTTGTTCCTCAATCGGCGTTCCTTGTGACCAAGGATCCGCACTGGAATCTCCTCATAGGTCGCATTAGACTGAAGTGGAATGGGAATCTCTTTCAGAACATGATCTGAATGCGACATGTATTTCCTTAGCATAGAAACATGAAATACGTTATGAACACCCGCAAGTGTCAGAGGTAGAGCTAATCGATAAGCCACACCCCCAATCCGCTCTAATATCTCAAATGGACCGATATAGCGTGGAGCTAATTTTCCTTTTAGCCCAAATCTTTTAACCCCTTTGGTGGGTGAAACTCGTAGGAACACATAATCCCCGACTGAGAATTCCAAAGGCCTTGGACTCCAGTATAAATCTTTTGCCGATCCTGTGCCTCGAATAATCCTCGTCTGACGACGCGCACCAACTCTGCATCATGCTGAATACTCTGTAGCCCCAGCAACTGTTGCTCCCCAACCTCCTCCCACAACACAGGAGATCTACAGGGTCTACCATATAAGGCTTCAAAAGGAGTCATTTGAATAGAAGAGTGATAGTTTTTGTTATAAGCAAATTCCGCTAAATGAACGTGGTCCTCCCAACTGCCTCCGAAATCCATAACACAAGATCTCAGCAAATCGTCCAATGTCTGAATGGTACGCTCAGACTGTCCATCTGTCTACGGATGAAATGTTGCACTAAGCCGAAGCTCTGTGCTCATGGCCTGCTACAGACTCTGCCAAAATATCGAGGTAAATCGCATATCTCCATCAGATAAAATACTCAAAGTCACTCCATGCAGCCTGATAATCTCTCGGCAGTACAACTCTGCCAGACGATCCAATGAGTCCGTCCCATGAATAGGAAGGATATGGGCGGATTTGGTTAATCGATCCATGATCACCTAAATCGCATCATGTCCTTTACGAGTTCTAGGCAATCCCGTAATGAAATCTATAGTGATATGTTCCCACTTCCATTCTAGAAATCGAAGTTTCCTAAAGCAATCCAGTGGGTTTCTGATATTCAACCTTAATTTGCTAGTATACTAAACATCGAGCAACAAAGTCTGCAATATCTAATGCAACTCCGGAAGCTACTATCCTCCTCGGAGTCAGAGACGGGGAATTATTTTTCACAAGAGAAGTCCATCTACTGTCCAAAATCCACTCTATAGCAACTACCTAGTAGCTAGCCAATACTCCATGCATCTATCAATCAAGATCATATCTGCTAAAACCACGTCATATACATAATAGCTTATCTCATAGTTTCTTAACTGACATAAGCATAAGATACGTCTCATGCAACTGCATCAGAATTACTCCAATCCCTGAAATGATGCATCTACGTATAATACCCTTCCATTCACACCAGAAGGATTAGCTAACACTGATGTAAAAGTCAGCCACCCTCTAGGCCCTGAAACCTAGTTTCACAAGCTTCTGACCAAGTGATTTCCATCACTTTCTTGGTCAAACAAGTTCATGGTATAGTAATGCTAAAAACATTCTATCCACAACTACAATAATAAACCAAATCATACAAGGAAACCAACAATTACGGTGGTCGAGTGCGCAACTCCAACTACCACCATCAACAGTGGCCAAGTTACGCAACTCCAACAACCACAAACTGATCCAAATCGTATCTAGAATACATGATTTCTCAGATCCATGGATGACTAAATCGTTAAATAGTCTAACAACATAATCAAAAGCTCATAAAATTCATACCAAGTATGAAATTGTCGTCTCTACACACATGCATTCTCTTTACTCTAAACTGATGATATGTCAATCATCACAACGACAATGATAATTGTATGACACCATTGTTGGGATGTATACTGAAAGCCTAGCTCTTTTGTATGGACATCTTTATTTTAAAATAAGAATCACATGATCATTGTTTGCACGTTATATTTATATGTGTGCATATTGTCTAATATTTTACATTGTAGATAACATGGTGCCTGGGTGCGGCACAGAAGATCATGTTATCAGTCCCTTGTAGAATATAAGTAGAGGCTCACAACCAAGATGGTTTTGGACAAACCATTGGCATGGTTGTAGTGTAGCTTGGTATTGTTTTATCTTGAACATAGAGTTACACTAGTACACCTCGGTGTATTGAGCAGGACCGACATAGAGGTGATTCAATTTATTGCTGACTACATAATTGAATCGGACCTCGGATATTATGTTGTACATGCTCTTAATCCCGATATAATAACGGACACATGTACTTAGTATTTATTTCTTTGATTTACCAGAGGGTGAGATTTCTATGGATTAAATCAATATGCCCGGTAAGTTGGGAAATGATATTATTTACATGGTGTGCCGTTGATTATAGGAGGAATCCGTGTCCTATGTATTAGGTTGATGATGTCCTCTTGAGGAGCTCATAAGGTTCATCATGTAAACCCTGCAGGTTGACTTAGTCAACATGATGATAAGGTTGAGTGGTACTACTCGAGGAGTTAGATGTTAATTAATTGATGGTCAGTAAATCAATTAATTGACGGACATTCGATATCTTAAACACGGGGAGATGGATGTACAAATAATATATGGAACCCATATTAATTTATGGGGGTTGGTGAGGTAGTTCGATGATGATCCTCTAGTGGAATGGAACATCATTGATGGATCAAGTTTGTGTGGTTCCGATCCATCGGGTGGCCAAGACCCAACTCCTCCTCATGGTCCCTATCGTAGCCTTATATAAACCTCATGAAGTCTAGATCAAATGATGGAAAACAAATCTCTAGATCCGACGGTTGGGATTAAATTCCTAGAACCGACGGTTGATATTAAATCTCTAGATCCGACGGTTGGTATTAAATTCCTAGAACCGACGGTTGAGATTAAATCTCTAGATCCGACGGTTGGGATTATTTCCTAGAACCGACGGTGGAGATTAAACCAATGCCTAAACCTAACTCTATATAAAAGGGAGAGGAAAGGTTGGATAAGGTGGGCGTCAAGAAAATTGGTAATTAGTTACAATATTTTTCTCTACCTCATCAATAACCAATTTTCTCCTAAGTTCTATATAAGGGAGCATGGGTTGGAAACTAAGTTTAATGGATGGTTCATGATGGATGCTAAGGAAATTAGGGTTTTGCCTAGCATTACTTGGCGGCAAGCAACCTCGAGGAGGAAACCCTAATTAGGGTTTTGGTTCCTTAGGTTGGGCGGCCAAGGTGGTGGAGCCAGAGGGGGCGGCACCCTATGGATGAGCTTGTCTTATTCCTTGGAGGTGGCTAGCTCCTAGATCTCTCCTCTCCACCATGCTTAGGCGGCAAGACACCTATGGAGGAAACCCTAATTAGATTAGGGTTTGGCTCTTTGGATTAGGCTAGGTTTGGAAGTTATGGTTGGCGGCAACTATAGGGAAGGGCTCATCTTCTTCCTTCTAAGGGTTGGCGGCCACTACCTTCTCTTCCTCTACCTTGGGCAAGAAATCCAAAGGAAGCTTGGTTGGGGCTAGGGTTTGGAAGGTAAGGTAGGTGGCAACTATAGGGAAGTGTTCTTCTTCTTCCTATGGTGTTGGCAGGTTCCTATCCTTTTACCTATAACTTTGGTGGTGACCAACCTATTCCTCTTTTCCCTTTGTTTTCCTCTTGGCGGTGCACTAGGAGCTAGGGTTTGTCCCTAGTTGGTTGTAGTTGTTTCCATTATGTTCTCTCTATTCTTGGGGCCGGCGGCATCAATCCTTTGTGGATTGGTGGTTGGCTCAAGCAAGAAGGGAAAGAGAGTTCTTCATTCTTTGGATTGAAGAAGATCTAAGAAGCTTCAACTTGTGGAGGATCTTCGCCCACACGAAGTCTACAAGGAGGTTAGGACATACGATAGAAGATCAAGAGGTATAAAAGTTTTATAACTTTAATTTCAGATCTGAGCATGTTCTTATATATGATGATTATACATGTGTGTATATGAATATATATTGTATAATCATGGACCCCGAATAAGAAACACAAAAACCGGCGATCCGTCCGTCGTCTCTTCCGCGGCTAACCGACTAGAAGAGTTGTGTTTCTTGAACAACTAGTTTGTTCAAGCGATCGCTCAAGTCGTTAGCACGACGACGAATTGGTTGTGCTTAGGAAACTCATCCCATCCGGATTAGTTTTCATTAGTGAAAATTTTAATCCGGGGACATGGGAGCCTATGAGCATTCCGAGGAATAGCACGGTTGCCAACAATTGGTATCAGAGCTTCTGGGCAATACCAACATTTGGTATCAGAGCCATGGTTTCCGGTTTTGTGTGTTTTTGGATTCGGTTACTTTCATGCACATATCATATATTTTGTATGCCGGATAATAGTAGGATGTGCGTAGGCTAACTTTTTGGTTGCAGGCATAAGATCCGACTATTATGGCTATATGTGTGTATGTGATTGTTTGTGTATGATTGTATATTATTTGAATCCTCGGGGTTGACGAGGCTAGATTAGTATTTAATTTTTGTAATTAAATACGGCATTGTTTAGCCACTCATTTTAGTTTACTTTCGATCTAGATTATTTGTACACTTCTTCGTGAAGTATAGGATCGATGGATGTAAATTAAAATGTTTTATCTCGGCTCGGAACTCTTTGGTGACTTGCGCACGGGAAAAGATGGAGCGGACGAGGTGGCGACACGACGGGATGCGTATTGGAGAACAATGCCATAATAGTTGGAAAAAATTCTGGTTTTTCCATATTTATTGCTGATTTGTTTTATATGCATGTTGTGTGTGCTTGAAAATTCCTCATTTTCAATTTACTAAGTGGGAGAGGGATATTTTAATTAATTCCCGCGGCCTCCATTACAATTTGACGTGTGATGCAACAAACTTGCGTGTTGGCTCTGAGTGCCTTCCTCCCCATCGGATGAGTTTGTTTGCGGATCACTAGGTCAAATAATGGTTATAGGAAATTATTTAGGAGCGTGTGTACTTCCCCATCGGTAAGGCACATAATCCGAGATAATTCCCTCAGTATCGTGTAATGGTGCACACTTAGATGCAAATAAAAAGTATCCTCCCCATCGGAGTCACTACTTTTATTTGTAGGGCCAAAGAGGAACCAACTATTAATTTTATTTGTCAAAAAGTAAGGTTGACAAGATAATAAAATTAATGGGTAAAACCTCCTCTTACAAATGTAGAATTCGTATACGTCCACACTATCGTGGCATGCGACATTCTCGGTGTTTTGAGGTGTTGGTTGATTTCGGGATTTTATTGTTTTGAGGAATCAATAATATTTGAAATCTGAAGCTTTGATCATTGTGATTCTTAGGATTTTCAAAATGATTTTCAGTCCACTTATAATGATACTAAATGAAATAAACTTACTGTACTCAAATAATGTTGATTGGAAAAGAATCTAGATGTTGTCTTATCTGCTAGGAAGTACATGTATACACTCTTCAAAGAGTGTCCTCAAGCCATGGTTGCTCAAAAGGTTTCAACTTCTAAGCCGAAAGGCTAGAAGAAGGAGAAACAAAGTGGAGCAAAAGTGGTGGGAGGATCTCAGGGAGGAGTGAAGAAGCCGAAAGGCAAGTACTTCACTTACTAGCAGACCGGACATGAGAAGAAGGATTATCCCAATCCGAAGCAAGAACAAAAGTAGATCTTTTGGTCTAGTCGTTGTAACATGGTTAGCGGTGTTATCTACCGGCACCTGGTGAGTAGATACGAGAGCCACTAATCATGTCTGCAACACTTTGCAGGGGTTCCAGGAAACCTGACAACTAGCCAAAGGGGATATTACCATTTACTTGGGCAATGCCATGAAGATGGCGGCTATTGCAGTGGGAGATGTTTTATTTATCTTTTGAGAAAATAAAGTTTTTGGTTCTTAAGAATTTTCTTTATGTACCTTTATTTAGAAAGAATTGATTTCGGTTTCTAAATTATGGATGGATAATCTATTCCTTTTAATGACAGATTTGTTATAAAAGGAATAGGGACATTATCTATTCAGGTACATAGATAGGAAATTAATAATTTGAACCACAAGCTCCCATGATGCAAATTGAAGTTAATAACTCATCTTCTAATTCCGATAAGAGAAAAGAACCTTCGAAGATGAACCAAATATATCTTTGGGATCTTAGACTTGGTCATATTAACCTGAGCAGAATTCAAAGGTTGAAAGCTGATGGACCTTTGGGTTCATTAGTGGTGGAGGATCTCCCAACCTGCGAATCTTGCTTGAAGGGTAAGATGACCAAGAGGCCTTTCAAGGCCAAGGGGTATAGATCCAAAGATGTGTTGGAATTGGTTCATTCTGATTCATATGGTCCTATGTCTATCCAGGCAAGAGGTAGTTTTGAATATTTCGTCTTTTTCATAGACAATTATTCAAGATGACACTACGATTTGATCGTAGTGGTGAATACCTCTTGGGAGAGTTTAGGAATTACTTATCAGAGGCTGGGATTCAATCCCAATTGTCTGCACCTGGCACACCCCAGCAGAATGGTGTAGCGTAGCGAAGGAAGAGGACTCTTATGGAGATGGTTAGAACGATGATGAGTTATTACGACTTGCGGTCGTTGCGGGATATGCTCAAGATACGGCGGTGCACATTCTGAACTTGGTTCCATCTAAATCGGTACCTTTTACTCCCACAGAGTTATGTGGACTGGGCGAAAGCCTAGTCTAAGACATATTCAGATATGGGAGTCCAAAGACATGTCAAGGCGAATCGTAAGTTGGAACCTCGTACAGAAGTATGCATGTTCGTTGGCTATCCCAAGGAGACGAAGGGTGGTTTGTTTTATAGTCCTAGAGATCAGAGGGTGATCGTTAGTACGAATGCCAGATTTCTAGAGGAGGACTATGTGATGAACCACAAGCCCACGAGTAGGATTGTTCTTGAGGAGTTGATAGGGGAAGTCCCGACTTCAGTACCACCGGTACAAGAGGATATACCACATGTCACTGCACCGCGTGTCACACACAGATACAGGTGATACCTCGTCAGAGTGGGAGGGTTGTGAGACTGATAGATTCATGTTCTTGGGAGAATCTTCCGATTTGGTCCTGGCGAACATGAACTGATCCTGGACATATGGACGAGGCAATCCAAGATATAGATGCAGATCTTTGCAAAGTGCAATGAATCGAGATTGAATCTATGGATTCAAATCAGGTCTGGGAGCTCCTATGCATAGCAGCTCATATGAATTTATGAGGTGTGACAGATGGATGTCAAGACAGCTTTCCTTAGTGGAAGTCTTGAGGAATCCATCTATATGAAGCAACCAGAGGGATTCATTGCTAAGGGCAAAGAGCATCTTGTATGTAAGCTTAATCGGTCCATTTATGGATTGAAGCAAGCTTCGAGGTCTTGGAACATCCTCTTTGAGGAGGTAAATCCAGTCTTATGGATTTATTCAAAGTTCGGATGAGTCTTGTGTATACAAGAGATGTGACGGAAATGTAGTGGTATTTTTGTACTATATGTAGATGACATTTTGGTGGTTGGCGACAACATCGAAGTGTTATCAGACGTAAGGGTATGGTTGTCCAATGAGTTTGATATGAAGGACTTGGGAGAGGTGAGACACATCCTTGGGATCGAGGGATCACTGGAAAAGGATGTTGTACTTATCCCAAGCTTCATACATAGGCACGATTATGGATCGTCTTAGCATGCAAAACTCCAAGAAAGGTTTTCTACCTTTCAGGCATGGAGTCCCTTTATCTAAGGAGATGTGTCCTAGATCATCTGAGGAGATAGAGGAGATGAAGGCGGTTCTTTATGCTTCGGCAGTAGGAAGCCTCATGTATATGATGCTATGTATGAGACCCGATATCTGCTTTGCCATAGGCATGGTCAGCAGATATCAGAGTAATCCAGGACAGGGACATTGGACTGCGGTAAAGCATATATTGTAGTGCCTGAGAAGGACTAGGGATTATATGCTAGTTTACCGGGCAGACCAATTACTCCCTGTGGGTTACATAGATTCTGATTTCCAATCTGATAGGGATAACAGTAAGTCTACCTCAGGTTTTATGTTTACTTTTGGAGGTGGAGCCATAGTATGGAAGAGTGTCAAGCAGAAATGTGTGGTGGACTCTACCATGGAAAGTCGAGTGTATGGCGACCTCTTAGCGCCAAAGAAGTGTATGGCTCAGAACTTCGATGGACTTGGATGTGATTCTTGGTTTGCCCAGAACTATCACAATTTATTGTGATAATAATGGTGCAGTTGCAAACTCGAAGGAACCACGAGCCCATAAGGCTAGTAAACACATAGAGCGCAAGTACCACCTGATACGAGAAATCGTAAAGGAGGTAGAAGTTGCTGTCGCCAAGATTGCATCAGAGGATGACCTGGTAGACCCTTTCACTAAGGTAGCGAGCTTTGATAGGCATGTGGAGGAAGGGAATCGGATGTATGGCGATGATGACAGATAGTCTTTTTAGTATAAGTGGGAGATTGTTGGGATGTATCGAAAGCCTAGCTCTTTTGTATGGACATCTTTATTTTAAAATAAGAATCACATGATCATTGTTTGCGTTATATTTATATGTGTGCATATTGTCTAATATTTTACATTGTAGATAACATGGTGCCAGGTGCGCATGAAGATCATGTTATCACCCTTGTAGAATATAAGTAGAGGCTCACAACCAAGATGGTTTTGGACAAACCATTGGCATGGTTGTAGTGTAGCTTGGTATTGTTTTATCTTGAACATAGAGTTACACTAGTACACCTCGGTGTATTGAGCAGGACCGACATAGAGGTGATTCAATTTATTGCTGACTACATAATTGAATCGGACCTCGGATATTATGTTGTACATGCTCTTAATCCCGATATAATAACGGACACATGTACTTAGTATTTATTTCTTTGATTTACAGAGGGTGAGATTTCTATGGATTAAATCAATATGCCCGTAAGTTGGGAAATGATATTATTTACATGGTGTGCCGTTGATTATAGGAGGAATCGTGTCCTATGTATTAGGTTGATGATGTCCCTTGAGGAGCTCATAAGGTTCATCATGTAAACCAGTTGACTTAGTCAACATGATGATAAGGTTGAGTGGTACTACTCGAGGAGTTAGATGTTAATTAATTGATGGTCGATAAATCAATTAATTGGACGGACATTCGATATCTTAAACACGGGGAGATGGATGTACAAATAATATATGGAGCCCATATTAATTTATGGGGGTTGGTGAGGTAGTTCGATGATGATCCTCTAGTGGAATGGAACATCATTGATGGATCAAGTTTGTGTGGTTCCGATCCATCGGGTGGCCAAGACCCAACTCCTCCTCATGGTCCCTATCGTAGCCTTATATAAACCTCATGAAGTCTAGATCAAATGATGGAAAACAAATCTCTAGATCCGACGGTTGGGATTAAATTCCTAGAACCGACGGTTGAGATTAAATCTCTAGATCCGACGGTTGGGATTAAATTCCTAGAACCGACGGTTGAGATTAAATCTCTAGATCCGACGGTTGAGATTATTTCCTAGAACCGACGGTGGAGATTAAACCAATGCCTAAACCTAACTCTATATAAAAGGGAGAGGAAAGGTTGGATAAGGTGGGCGGCAAGAAAATTGGGAATTAGTTCCTATATTTTTGGCTACCTCATCAATAACCAATTTTCTCCTAAGTTCTATATAAGGGAGCATGGGTTGGGCGGAAACTAAGTTTAATGGATGGTTCATGATGGATGCTAAGGAAATTAGGGTTTTGCCTAGCATTACTTGGGCGGCAAGCAACCTCAAGGAGGAAACCCTAATTAGGGTTTTGGTTCCTTAGGTTGGGCGGCCAAGGTGGTGGAGCTAGAGGGGGCGGCAACCTATGGATGAGCTTGTCTTTTTCCTTGGAGGTGGCTAGCTCCTAGATCTCTCCTCTCCACCATGCTTAGGCGGCAAGACACCTATGGAGGAAACCCTAATTAGATTAGGGTTTGGCTCTTTGGATTAGGCGGCTAGGTTTGGAAGTTATGGTTGGGCGGCAACTATAGGGGAAGGGCTCATCTTCTTCCTTCTAAGGGTTGGCCGGCCACTACCTTCTCTTCCTCTACCTTGGGCGGCAAGAAATCCAAAGGAAGCTTGGTTGGCTGCTAGGGTTTGGAAGGTAAGGTAGGTGGCAACTATAGGGAAGTGTTCTTCTTCTTCCTATGGTGTTGGCGTTCCTATCCTTTTTCCTATACCTTTGGTGGTGCCCAACCTATTCCTCTTTTCCCTTTGTTTTCCTCTTGGCCGGCGGCACTAGGAGCTAGGGTTTGTCCCTAGTTCGCTTGCTTGGTTGTTTCCATTATGTTCTCTCTATTCTTGGGGCCGGCGGCATCAATCCTTTGTGGATTGGTGGTTGGCTCAAGCAAGAAGGGAAAGAGAGTTCTTCATTCTTTGGATTGAAGAAGATCTAAGAAGCTTCAACTTGTGGAGGATCTTCGCCCACACGAAGTCTACAAGGAGGTTAGGACATACGATAGAAGATCAAGAGGTATAAAAGTTTTATAACTTTAATTTCAGATCTGAGCATGTTCTTATATATGATGATTATACATGTGTGTATATGAATATATATTGTATAATCATGGACCCCGAATAAGAAACACAAAAACCGGCGATCCGTCCATCGTCTCTTCCGCGGCTAACCGACTAGAAGAGTTGTGTTGCTTGAACAACTAGTTTGTTCAAGCGATCGCTCAAGTCGTTAGCACGACGACGAATTGGTTGTGCTTAGGAAACTCATCCCATCCGGATTAGTTTTCATTAGTGAAAATTTTAATCCGGGGACATGGGAGCCTATGAGCATTCCGAGGAATAGCACGGTTGCCAACAATTGGTATCAGAGCTTCTGGGCAATACCAACAACCATGTCACTAGAATATCAACACTCCAGTCGTAAATCAACCCTAGGGTATACACAGGTGCCCTTTGCTGATCTAAACAGATCATCTATCCACAATGAAGGATATTCATTTTCAACAACTATCGCATTCCATCATCGATAATCGATGCATAATCTCAAAGGTCCATCTCTCTTTTAACAAAGAGTTCTGAATCTTCTCTAGAAGAAATACTAGGACAGATAAATATCTCATCCAACACCTCCTATAATCACAACTTACATTCTTCCAATTCTCATAGTGTTTAGCAACACTGTTACCAATAAAATTATCTCCCGGTATGAGGTCTTCAATATCGAAACTATTCTCAAAATCACTTCAACTGCATACTCCACTTGCCTATATGGTGGTAAGCCTGGAATTGCATCAGAAACTACATCCGAATACTCTCGGATTATACGCACATACGAGAGACATATTATACCATCATTTCAACACTTTAACTATCCGTAAGGATATGTCTACAGTAAAAATATGTCTATTAAAGTCCAAGAGCATCCCTTGACTTCTAAATTGTTGGTTAACATCTCGTCTGATAGTAAAGATACCACCGATTTACATAATCTAAATATAGAAAACCTTCTAATCCTATCTCAGAATGTTATAGACATAGATACCTGGTAACTACCAGTATCTTTCAATATGTCAACCGAGAGGGTAAACAAAAGTAATACCCTGAACGATCAATCCTTCGACCCTCTACGTCTCCTCTCAAGTAGTCATGTATACTCCTCCAACTTCTGCTACTGTCGACTAAGCTCATGTAGGTGCAAAAGACTACCATGGAGAAACTAAAGTCAACTGCTAACATGAGGATGCAACTCGAAATAGATGCAATGGAGGTGGTAACCACTATTGTACTAGTAAAGAGTACACCACCAGATGTAAAGTACTGAATACCTATCAATATCATAGCACGCTCTATACTCTGCAAATGGTATAGCTGTGCCTAAGGAGATAATAGTTGTTGTTGTTTGGACGTTTGAATCTTCTAAGATGTCTTCTGGTGATACTGATGAGTAAATCACTTCCCCTGGAGGGAAGTATCAAGGAACTCCAACCATGTCTGAGGTAGTAAATTGCTGTCAAGATTGGGCATCATCCTCTCGAAACAACATCGATAGTCTTCAACTAAATCTTCAAAATACACCTCCTCAACTGTACTAGTTATTTATAATAGCAACAAATGATCTGAATCAATGGATAATCCGACTTTGCGTGACTTCGTGATCCGCACTGCATGCACATAATACCTTCGGAGTCTTTGTTCTGATTTCGCTGATAACATCAAACAGTTCTTACGATCTACGACTGGTCTTCTATGATCGAAAAATAACTCTCCAATAGTAGCTTGTGGCCTATGACTCCGATCTTGCTCCTTTTGTCCAACATTCAAAGGCTTCTCATTCCAACATCTGACTTGCAATGTCTGCTTATCGATCTTCATCTCTTAAACACTTGTACAGAGTCATTTCTAAACTTATGATTCGATCTAATGTCTTCCAGCAGGATCTGATAGAAGATCCAAACATCCTAATCCAAATGTAAGCCAATAACTCTGGGTAGCTTAAGACATCCATTTACACTCTTGAGCTATTAGGTGAGCATAAACTTTGCAAGTGTAACAACTCTGCATGGTATTCCCGTTACCGATGATCACCCTACTTGAAGCTCAAGAATTCCCTGATAATAAGTCAAAGGAATAACACGGGGAAAATGCCCTCTCACAACATCACTAAACCATTATCAGTGATATATTATTCCCCAAAGGTTATTTCCTACATCTTCCACCAAGTACCGGCTTGATCCCGATAATGGTATGCAACTAACTCTACTTCCTTTGTATAACACAAGCTAAGTACTCAAAAGTACCTTCAATGTTATACAACCTAGCACGACAACTCAAGGATCAAAATCCCTATGAAACACTGTAAACTAACCCTCCGCTATCTGCATCAACAATAGCCTACACATCTTGTCCATTATCCAACAGGTAATTATCTGACTAGCATAATTAGTGAAAATCCCTAAGATTGTGGTCTATGATTTTCACAATAAATGTGATGACTCAGTATTAGTTGACTCTCAACGGAAATTCACCTTTTCGACACAGGTTTAAAACTCACAAACTCAATAGATCATTCCCGTGGTCAACTCATACCACAATTACGAATAATAACCAACACACTACATGTTATTCCCTGTTATAAACATTAAATGCATAGCCAACAAAACCAAGAGTATAAATACTAAAGGTAACTCCGGTTGGTTGCCTTGGTGAACGATCTCTACTACAAGTCTGTACAGGTGCCATCACTCTGTCTGTATACACCTGTTGAACAAGTTTAGATAAGTATCTAACTAGAATATAAATTATCAATAATTGTTACTTTGTGCTGCTCAGAGCTCAGGCAGCTATCAATCTCATCTCAGAAAACCAAATCCGAAACAAATCGACTCCGGAGAATCCAAAACTTGACAAAACAACATTGTATGGCATCACAGAACCTAGGGCTCGGATACCAATAAAGTTCTCACACCCCGAGAATATGCCGAGCCGAAAAGCAAACGGATAATATCTTCCCTGTACGTGGCAACATATCATATTTATACAAGCCTTTCAGCTACAACCACAATAACATATACAAATGTAAATATAACAAAGTAAAGGAAACTATCACAACGACATAACAACTACACACAGTGCATATCGGTATGACTAACACAACATAAAGAAAGCATCGTTAAAACCCGAATCAACAAATGCATACATCAACAACGTCAAACACAACATCCACCATATAAATTTGGATTGATATACGAAACATCTGAAAACAAAAGGAAACATAAATCCAAGCTGGGACACTCGGAAGTGAGATGTGAGGTTGTCAACCAGAGTTGCTCCAAGCGCATCACGAAGTTGAGTACCTGTTACCTAGGCGACAGAAAACCCAGGGTCTGTGGTGGTGAGTACAAAACTCAGCAGTAATAAGAATAAAAGTGCATGCATAATATATACATATATATATCACATGCGAGTCAACAATATGTTGTTTAAAGGTATAACAAGTATACACTAGCATGATATAATAATTGTATAACTAAACCAATCGACAATAATAACATAAGGTACTGACATACCTGAGATTGGCAACGATGTAACTGATACAATCTAAGTATAAGTACCATAATACAAAACCTACAATATGGTAGAGTAAATACTGACTCTATAATAATCAACACCGCCATATTAACATTCTATGGCTAATACAACCAGAATTGGGTCCATCCCGTATCACCTCAAGGTAACCTTTTGGCTACAACCACAATAACATATAAAAATATAAATATAACAAAGCACAACAGAAACTATCACAATGACATAACAACTACACACAGTGCATACCAGTATGACTAACACAACATAAAGAAAGCAACATCAAAACCTGAATCAACAAGTGCGTACATCAACAACGTCAAACACAACATCAACCATATAAATTCGGATCGATATACGAAACATCCAAAAACAAAAGGGAACATAAATCCAAGCCAAGACCCTCAGAAGTGAGATGAGAGGTTGTCAGTCAGCGTTGCTCCAAGCCCATCACGGAGTCGAGTACCTATTACTTGGCCAGTAGAAAATCCAGAGTCTGTGGTGGTGAGTACAAAACTTAGTAGTAATAAGAATAAAAGTGCATGCAAAATATATACATATATATCACATGTGAGCTAACAATATGTTGTCTAAAGGTATAGCAGGTACACACCAGCATGATATAACAATTGTATAACTAAACCAATCAACAATAATAACATAAGGTACTGACATACCTGAGATTGGCAACGATGTAACTCATATAACCTAAGTAAAAGTACCATAATACAACACCTATAATATGGTTGAGTAAATACTGACTCTATAATAATCAACACCGCCATACTAACATTCTATGGCTAATACAACCATGAACTGGGTCCATCCCGTATCAGCTCAAGGTACTGGTCAAAGGTATACAACAGTCTGACCAACTCAACACTAGTAATCACACACAACTATACAGAATATGCAAGTGGAATGCAAGATGATGTACAATCAAATGCAGCAAGCATAGCTCAAACAAATGCAACATCACAACAAGCATATATATAGACTCCATCTATATATATACTAATCACAACCATATATATATATATATATATATATATATATATATATATATATATGTGTGTATATAGATATATATATATATAGATATATATATATATATATATATATATATATATATATATATATATATATATATATATATATATATATATATATATATGCAAAATTCCATAAGAACACGACAATGCAAAATGCATGGTCATGCCTACTCACCCTAACTGCTACCATGACCCCAGTGTGGCCTAGGTGGCTCGACATGACGACTGTCCCAACTCAACACCAACCACTACTCTCGAGTGGCTGAGTGGGCAGTATGAACAAATAGCATATAAGCGTAAAGAGATAGCTACACAATGGGGGTCCCTGCTATTGGCCACTCCGATAGTCACTACGCATGAGTGGTCGAGTGACACACACGCAGGACAACTGCATACAACTCCAACTACCACTGTCTATAGTGGCCGAGTGCAGCACAACAAATGCTCTGCCCTCACACCAGTTACTCCTCCATGAGTAATCTGGGAGACAGGATGACTGACGACCCTCTCAACCACAAGGGAGACCAAATTGCCAGCATGCATGCAAATGACATGAATGCACAGTCACACATACATATATCCACCACAGACTCTCTATCCTACAGAGAGTCATACACAACCAATCAACACACTCTCTATCTTGTAGAGAGTCATACTCAACTGATCATAACACTCTTTATCCTTCAAAGAGTCATACTCGATTGATCAAAGCCAAGCTAGGACCACCGGTCCATAGCGATACACTATCCACAATCCACATGACCATACATATGCCCACAACACACTCTATTCTATAGAGAGGCATATATAGCTGACAACAACCAAGCTAGGACCTCTAGTCCATAGCAACGTTGTATTGACAAATCACACATCCATACACAACTACATGAACCATAGTGGATATATACACAACGTCAAGATATAACATGGGAACTCAATTTTACTTCTAGAATCATCCACCTCCGAATGATTTATCTAAATTGCACAATTCAGTTTTACAACCGAATTTAGCTATGTACACATAGGTAAACCACTACAGGTCCACTTATCATAACGTCTATAATTCATAACAAAGATGAAAGAATAGATAACAACAATGATCGAGTATTTTAGTGCAAAGGCAAGTATCAAGCATCGAAAAAACTAGAGTGGAGTCAAGGTTAATGTGACAACAATACGAAGTTATATACTTCAGGGTTTAGCTACTACCTCACCAGGGTAGGAAATATTATCCACCTGCTATAAAGCTCGAAATAATGAAATCTTCACAGTCGTGGTCCTGTCTCGTATCCTTTTCCTGCACATATCAAACATTATGATTAAGTGCAAGCATACAACGAATGATCGAATCGAATCCTACATCAACTTCGCATCTCGATCAACTAGATTGGTCTAGTTATCCAATTAACCTAATCAATCCTCCACATTAATCCTTATCAACCATTAGACCAATTAGCAACCTATTATGCATTTATAAATACCCATATCTAAACTTACCAACCTTATCTGCACTTTTACAACTTCTTGATCTCAAGTGGTGGTATCACATCAAAATCACATAACCAAAATAGAGACAACCAATGTCAATCACCTGTAATAAATTAAAACCATCATGTATGTAATTCAACCAACCGACCACTTAAATATCATCTTACCATGAACTAGATATACAATTATTCTACACCCACCAATCAATTCAACATATAACCTCACATTTAACATATTCACAGCTTCATCCACAGCAAAACAAAACACCTCAATCACACGACAGGCACCCACAATCACACGGCAGCCACCCATTCAACTCAATACACCATCCACAGCCATTCACAGTCGCTCACAGCCATTCACAGCTCTTTCACAGCTCATTCAAGTCTCCTCCTCTCACTCACAGTCGTGTAAACTTCATTACAAACCTCACATCCATCTCAACAGAGATGAATCCACTTCCCGGATCACAATACTTTGATACACAACAACCATTCAGCAATCTAGCGATAAGAGGAAAAGGATAGATCAATCTTACCAACAGTTGGAACCTCCTATCCTCTATTCACCGGTTCAACAAATCAAGCTTAAATGAGGAAATACACAACTAGGTATAGTTCTCATCCAAGATCAAGGAGAGGATTACTAGCTTACCTAGTTCCTATGGAAATCTCTTGCTCCAAACGAGCACCCAACCGAAATCATGCCCCCCCCAAAACCGCAGTCGACTTTCTTCCCTCTCTCTAGATCCTCCCTTGGAGAGGAATCGGTAGTGCCTGAATCAAAGAGAAAATGGATAGAGGTGACTCCAAATCAAGTTAGATTGGTGCTACTGCTGATTCCCTGCTCGAATTAAGCACTCGCCTGAACCACCCCTGGCGGCGCTACTCGGTAACCTGCTCTCCGACCGAACCTCCCACTAAGAGAGTGTCGAAAGACACTGGATCACGGAGGGAACAAGGAGCAGGGAGAAGTCGGAAGTCACAACGGTGAGTTGCGGTGAGAAGTTATAGTGAGGATGAGAAAAGTCGCGCATGAGGAAAGGAATGTCGCGCCTGAAGAAAATGAGAAGATGCGGTGAATGGCAGCTTGGGGAATTTCTACATAGAAATGAAGGAACGGGTAAACGGGCCACATTAATAAATGAAACAGATCCAACTAATCCCTAACCATGGTTTAATTAATCGTTAGGATAAGTTCTCTAATTAATGAATAATAGGGATATTAATCCGTCGCAAATTTATTCGTGGTATTTTACATAGTCAAATCTTCGATACATGAGCATTTATTTATTTTTTTCAAATATTGCATAACTCTCTTTGCAATGCACATTTTTAGGATTGCTTAGAATATGTTCAACATTCCTATTATGTACACTATATCCAGATATGTACATACTTGGGCATACATGAGGTTCTCATTGAACTTGAAATATATAAATATACACAATCGAATGAGTTAATTGCCTGATCAAATTTATAGTATCATTAAAGGGATGTCTATTTCAAATAATAAATGGACTTCCTTAGCTTACATACTAAGTGCTTTGAATTCTCAAATTTAAAGTTCTTTGGTTGCACCACATATATAGTTTTCTCAATGTCTCTTTAAGAAAAGCAATCTTAATGTCCCTTTGATGTGAGTCTAGACGATAATGAGCTACAAGTATAATGATTATTCTTAGGAAGTCTTTCATTGACATAGGTGAGAAAATCTCATTGTACTCAATTTTCTATTTCTGAATGAGTCGCTTGGGTATAAGGCATGCCTTATGTTTTTTTTCCCATTTCCTAGTGAATCTAGTTTATTTTTAAAAATACATTTACAACTATAAGTTTCACTCTTTCAAACAATTGAACAAGTTTCATACGTCAATATTCACCATGGATTTTATCTCATCCTTCTTGGCTTCAATCCATCTTACAAGGTTAAGGTATTATTTGACTTCCTAAAAAGATATAAGATTAATTTTTAGTCCAATGTCAAACTCATGCTCCTATAGATAGACATAATCATGCGAAGATGTAGGTCTTCATTCCCTAGTGGATTGCTTTAGTGACACTTTTGCTTAAGGTTCTTGGAGAACCTGCTCAACCATAAAAGGAGATTCCTCAACTTGAATAGATAGTTCATCCACATGCATTAGATAGATAATAAAGACATCATAATATACCACTCACATTGGATGTACAACCCCAATAGTGTAAGGTATACTTATCATATCACTACTGGTTGCATCTGTAGTAACCTAGGTAGGATGACCAATGTTATTCTTCTCAAAGGATATGTCCCTAAGTTTAGCAGTCCCGCTATTTTCAATGAACTTGACATTTTTCATCTGAAAGAAGGAGCTATTTAGTTGTAAATTAAAAGAGTACCTTACAAAATGACAACTGACAGACCTTATGTCCAGTTATCTTTCTTTAGACTTATATGTCCTAACTTCAGCCAGATAACTATATACTTGTAGATGCCTAATGCTAGGCTTTATACCTATTATACAAGGTTTTGGTCACTACCTTATTAGGAAAATCATTTAAAATTTAAACTATAATCATAAGTGTTTGACTCCACAAGAATTCTAGAATAGAAGTGAAAATCATCATTCTTCTCACTATATCTTTTAAGGTTTGGTTCCTTCACTTAGTACCAAAGATGATATACTGAGTTACTATCTTGCACTCAGAAAGGTAATTTGCAAATCAACTTTCCATTGACATATTCTATGTAGACATCAATATTTGCAATGTCAAGGGAATCAATAATTCTCCTATGCATTGTTTAGAGATATATCTCAACTGTCTATGTCACATTATGGATGAATTCTCTTCAGTTAAGCTTCGTATTTTTACTTTGAATTATTTCATTGCTGATAGGTAATTTTCATTGGCCACAAAATATATCTTTCTTTGAATCGACACATTATGCGCATAACTAACAAAATTATACTTTTTATGAGTTATATATGTTTGAGTCTAAGACTTATAAATCCTTAATCTAACACACAAAATATCTTTCTTTAGACTAACATCTAATATATATATATGACCTAAAAATAAATTTTCTTTAGGGCAACCAAGAATGATTTTCTTTTGGCCCAACCATTCTTAGTATAATATATATACACTCACACAGTGATATACTAAGTTTAGCTAATAGGTTTCACTTTAGCATAGTATCAATTTAATTTAATAGCACATGGGCTAATGGATACACAAGAAATCCAAGAAAATTCAATTGTATTATTGTTGTTTAATGATGTAGAAGATGAAAACAAGCTTAACAAAGGACTAAAACTCTTTGAGCCCCAAAAAAGAGTTAAACAATGTTTTTTAAACTTGAAACTAGGTTGTTATGAGTTTACCTAATAACAACTGTAGATCTCTGAATGAACTTTGATTTGATATATTATATTGGTGCAATCAGTCCAGGTCACGATTGACCAAACTTGAGTGGAACTCGAGTAATGTTTTGATGTTTAACAATGAGATTATCAATGTATTTATCAATATGGTTTGATCATATGTTGACCATATGACTAGTGGATGATTGGAATATCTAAGGTCATATGGGGGATACTATTATGAGGATATTGTTAGAGCAATCGGCCTCAGGTCAAAGGTTGACCAATCTCAAGTGAGACTCAAATGGAAGTCCAAGTTTAGAGACTTGGCAAGGGAAAGTCCAAGTATGGATACTTGGCAATGGAAAAGTCCAAAGGTGTAATCTTGATCGTGTAAGTCTAAGTGTGTAGTCTTGGCGGCGAAAGTCAAAATATAGATATTTGGCAAAGGAAAAGTCCAAGAGTGTAGTCTTGGCAACATAAGTCCAAGTGTGTAGTCATGGCGGTGAAAGTCCAAGCATTGAGGCTTGACAATAGAGAAGTCCCGGAGGCATGACCTCTTGGTAAAGTAGACTCGATGACATGACATACCCGATGGAAGCACCTAAATGTTAGCGCGAAGGGTGAACGAGTTGTGGAGGACTCGAATGAACCCTGAAAACGTGAGGTTGATGAAGGTGACTAGAAGGCTTAGGTTTAGGCTAATGGTGGGTATCAAGTATGAGGGGATCATACTTGGGTTAAACCTCATGTGTGAAGTTTATCAATCGACTGGTGGTATTGGTCAGTCGACTGGTCAAGTGCACGACACTCGAGAGACTTAATTGACTCAGACAGTCAATTGGGGTTATGACTCAGTGGACTGGTCGTATATTTCTAGAGTTTAACAGTCGACTGACCACTGACAGTCGACTGCTAGGGCTAAGCAGTCGACTAATTTCGATGGACATGGGCACAAAAGGTTCGACAGTCAACTGTTGGCTTATGGCAGTTGATTGTTGGCCATGACAGTCGACTGCTAGATATGGTTAGTCAACTGATCGGCCTAAATTCTACATTGATTATTTCGTTGTGAGACAACATCATTTTGCCCAACTGACTGGGAGGTGAAAAATTAGCCCTAGCGGAGCTTTAAATGGAGAACGACGGGAGCTTCTTCCAAGCCGATTCTTGAGCATTTGGAAGGGATTTTGCTGTTAGTGAAAGCCCTAGAGGCAATCATGTGATGATTGTTGTATGGACTTTATTGTATCATATTCCTATTTATAAAGGCATGGTTATTATATTTACTTATATTGGTGCCAAATAACTAAATATAATAATGTCCTTGAGTAGGAGGTTCTTATCTATATCAATCGATTGGTTGAATCGATAATGAGATGATATAGAGAACACTACTCTTAATCATTCCTAGTCGAGTATTAACATTCAGGGACAATGTTAATGCGTAGAGACTAGCATGTAGGTCAACAAGATGACTTGATCTCACAAGTCATGGATATGAGATATCAAGTTGACACATGGGTATGCATTGGAGAATGTATACTGAATGACCCGCCATGAGAAAGTATCATGGATCGTTATATGAGTGTCATATACTTTCTCATGTGACTATTAGTCCTTAGACCTGAAGTCACCATGGTTCCCTACATAAGGAGTTGCATACTTTGGCTTCGTCAAACGTCACCCGTAAATGGGTGGACTATAAAGGCGATTACTGGGTATGTAACAAATTATGCGGAGGGATGTGAGTGATGTAGATGGGATCTATCCCTCCTATATGATGGGAGTGACATCGATATTCTTGATAGAGAAAGACCACGAAGTGCATGGCCATGCTCAAATGAGTCAATATGAGATATTGAGCTCATTTGATTAGAGTGAGTCTACTTGGAGTTCAAGATTTAGATTGTACCGAGGATGACACGGTCTATGCCTCGATTGGTCAATCTAGATGTCAAGGATAGAGGGACATTGTCACATATTGTGAGAGTCACAATTAGTAGTCACAAAGGTGATGTTGGAGCTCAACATTCTTGTAACTTGGGTAGCAATGATGTGTTGCTAGATACCGCTCATTGCTTATGTTCCTAAATCGGTTTAGGGACATTGCCAACGTTACAAGAACCTATAGGGTCACACACATAAGAGCAATTAGATGGAGATTAGGTTCATATGATGAACCATGAGGATTAGGTTCATGGGATGAACCAAATTGGATTAAGAGTAATCCAAATTAGACTAATTGAGTTAGACTCAAGTTGATTCAAGTGTTGAATGAGTCTAATTTATATTTGATTCATCAAATCAATTTAAATTAATTAATAGAGATTCATTAAATTAAATTGACTTGAGTCAAATGGTTAGATTTGATCAACCATGGGAGATTAGAGGTCAAGTTTGACTTGACTAGAGAGGGAAGATGAAAGGTCAAGTTTGACTTGACCAAATGCCATGTCATGATGATGACATGGCATGGTCGGCCAATGATGATGCTCCACATCATCATTGACTTGGTCAATTGGTGCCACATCATGAGGGAGACCAAGGGTCATGGGAGTTACATGCATGCATGTAACCCCCCTTCCATGAAGTGGCCGGCCACTTTGGGGGTTATGTGTGGTGAATTCATTTGGTGAGTTACACTCATAACTTCATCTTCAACCTTGGTGCTCTTCTCTCTCAAGCTCTACCTCTCCCAACCTCTCCATCGCTACGAGGGTAATGTTCTAACCTCTTAGATCTAAGGTAGATCTAGGGTTTTGTAAGCACATACATGTTTTTTTTTATATTTTTTTATACTTTGCACGGATCCGTGGCCGGGGCTTCCGAGGTTTCCGTAACGCAAAAAGCGGTTTTTGCGGCTCAGAAAAACCCAACATTTGCTACTGCATTCCAAACCTCCCAAGGCATTCAAAGCAAGCAACCAAGCAAGCATTCAAAAGCATTCTCTTGTAAAGTGTTCTTTGAATTTATTTTATTTGTTTTTGTATTTGTTGTATTTAGTTGTTGTAATTCGTATTGTAAGGGGTTTTCTCCACCTCTAGTGTGTTGCTGAGAAGGAGACAAGATTTAGTGGAGTAGACACTAAAGCCCCTCCTTGTAGTAGGAACCATAGGTTCCGAACCACGTAAAATATTGGTGTTGTGGGGTGTGCTTGCATTTGTTATTTTTTACTTTATTATTCTGTTGCATACTAACAAATTATAGATAAGCATGACATGAACTGAAGTGTCAATCGACGTAATGCTATTCACACCCTCTAGCATATCCAACGGTCTCCAACATATTATAAATCCCATGACTTAACCCCTAGTAAATAAAATGGAGCCGCCTCATTACCAACCCCCCCTCCCCTCCCACGACTTCCCTTAACCATTGGAGGGAGGTAAATCAGGATCCCAGTTGATAAGTGTAAATCAAGATCCCAGTTGATAAGTGCAAAAGAAGGGAGCCTTTGAGAGCCCAGGGCAGTGAACTCCCCAAGGATCAACCCCTACCCACTACGGACATACCCTTTTTCACTTACCAACTGAGTTAGCCTTGGTGGCTGATTCAACCCTAGTCAAAAGTTATGGCCTTTGAAAGCCCTCTCATCAACTATGTTTGATTTTATTCACAGTAGTCAACTGATCCACAATATCGGTCGACTAATCCATAATATTAGTTGACTAATTCCAATAATAGTCAACTAATCCTAATGGCAGTCAACTAATGTACATCAATCGAATGCCTCATTTGAATTAAAACCATTTTATGGATGACTTTATGAGGACCAATCCACTAGAGCTTGATCGCAGTCGACTGACATAATCAGTCGAGTCCTACAGTCGACTAGCAACTCTTATATGCATAACCTTAAGTCCATCATTAGACAAATACTATCAGTCGAGTACCTTAGTCGATTGGAAAACATTCTATGCCTAAGTACATGCACATCAGTCGACTGACCTTAAATAGCAGTCAATTGGTTCAATCAATAAAGCCCCATAGTCTAACCAAAAATATTCTATTTTCAAACTGTGGTATTGAAGTTGACTGATCCTTATGGCAATCGACAGGTGATATACTAGGTGAGTGCCACAGTCAGCTCACAAATATTTTCTTCAAAATTTTAGGCACAGTAGTTATGGTGACTCAACATGATTTTTTTGGGTCAAACACGATGATTTTTTTCACAAACAATAGTGATTATAATATTTTCTATTGTTGTTCATCATGTTCTTCATGAGAAATCTCAAAGAATTCAAATCTAGTGCCTAAATATAAGTTTTCTGCTTATATTTTCTGATATGGTGGAAATAAGCAAAGTCACATGACAAGGTCAAGTCAATAGTCAAGCTATAGTGGATAGAGTTCAGATCTAGTCAAATTGCATCCCGGTTAACTTAAACTCATATGCTCATTTGAGTCACACTCGAGTTAATTTTGATCAAGTTAGGAACCTTGATTATTTCTCTTTAGTTAATTAAGTTGGCAATCAAGCAAAGGAACTTGACGTTTAAGAAGAGATTCGACATCTCTTGATCTTCCCTCCATACCATAAAGGTGTGTCCTTTGGTCTTCCCTCCATACCATAAAGGTGTGTTCATTAGACTTCCTTCCAATGGTTACACCCTTTGATCTTCTCACCCTATATAAAGGTAAGGGAGCGAAGAAGAAAAGAATCAAGTAATCTTTTAAAACTTTAATCACTTTATTTTCTTCATACTTTCCCTGATTTTTTACTTGAGTGTCAGAGGGGTCATGCAAGGTATGCATCGACCCCATTTCTCATATATCTTAATTCTTTCCAAGTTCAAAGTCTTTGGTGTCCGATCTGAAGAAGGTCGACCTCCCAAAGGCTAACCTATGGATGTCCGTGTTGGGATGTATACTGAAAGCCTAGCTCTTTTGTATGAACATTTTTATTTTGAAATAAGAATCACATGATCATTGTTTGCACTTTATATTTATTATATGTGTGCATATTGTCTAATACTTTACATTGTAGATAACATGGTGCTTGGGTGTGGCACAGAAGATCATGTTATCAGTCCCTTATAGAGTATAAGTAGAGGCTCACAACCAAGATGGTTTTGGACAAACCATTGGCATGGTTGTAGTGTAGCTTGGTATTGTTTTGTCTTGAACATAGAGTTACACTAGTACACTTAGGTGTATTGAGCAGGATCGACATAGAGGTGATTCAATTTATTGCTGACTACATAATTGAATCGGACCTCGGATATTATGTTGTACATGCTCTTAATCCCGATATAATAACGGGCACATGTACTTAGTATTTATTTCTTTGATTTACCAAAGGGTGAGATTTCTATGGATTAAATCAATATGCCCGGTAAGTTGGGAAATGATATTATTTACATGGTGTGTCGTTGATTATAGGAGGAAACCATGTCCTATATATAGGTTGATGATGTCCCCTTGAGGAGCTCATAAGGTTCATCATGTAAACCCTGCAGGTTGACTTAGTCAACATGATGATAAGGTTGAGTGGTACTACTTGAGGAGTTAGATGTTAATTAATTGATGGTCAGTAAATCAATTAATTGATGGACATTCGATATCTTAAACACAGGGAGATGGATATACAAATAATATATGGAGCCCATATTAATTTATGGGGGTTGGTGAGGTAGTTCAATGATGATCCTCTAGTGGAATGGAACATCATTGATGGATCAAGTTTGTGTGGTTCCGATCCATCGGGTGGCCAAGATCCAACTCCTCCTCATGGTCCCTATTGTAGCCTATTAACACCTCATGAAGCCTAGATCCAATGATGGAAAACAAAACTCTAGATTTGACGGTGGAGATTAAATCCCTAGATCCGACGGTGGAGATTAAATCCCTAGATCTGACGGTTGGGATGAAACCCTAGATCCGACGGTTGGGATGAAACCCTAGATCCGACGGTTGGGATGAAACCCTAGATCCGACGGTTGGGATGAAACCCTAGATCCGACCGTTGAGATTAAATCCCTAGAACCAATGGAGGAGATTAAACCAAGGCCTAAACCTAACTCTATATATTTGGGCTTAGGCTTGGGCGGCAAAGAGAGGATGAAAAAAAAGAGAAAAAGCTAATTGAGATAAGGTGGCTTGGGCGGAAAGAAATAGGAGGAGGTTAGGGTTAGGGTTTGGTTCATGGTGTTGGGCGGCAACAAGAAGAAGAAGCCTCTTCTTCTTCTTCCCAATGGTGGCCGGCAACCCTTCTTCCTCCTTCCTCCTTGGTTTGGCCGGCGCCCAAGCTTCTCCCTTCCTTCTATGGCTTAGGTTGGATGGCATTAGGATAGCTTCCCTTGGGCGGCAATCAAATCCTAGTTGGGATAGGATTGGGGTTGGGCGGCTAGGGTTAGGGTTTTGGGATTAGGGTGGGCAGCAACAAGAAGATGAAGATCCTTTTCTTCTTCCTTCTAAGTGTTGGCTGGCCACTATCCTTGTTCCCTCTACCTTGGTCGGAGCTCAACCTATTCTCCTTCCCTTCATCCTTGGCCGGAAATTAGGAGAGCTTTGTCTAGGGTTTAGGCGGCAACAAGGAGGAGGATTGTTTTCCTTTCCTTTCTCCAAGTGTTGGCCGGCGCCCATGCCTTTGTTGTTTCTCTTTTGGTTGGTTTCCATACTCCATTTTATCTTCCTTGGCCGGCGGCAACATCGAGTTTATTGACTTGGTGGCCGGTTCTAAAAAGGAAGATGAGTTTTGTTTTAGGATCATCCTTTGTTCCTAGTGAACAAGGAAAGGAAGATTGGTGATCTAGGAGGCTTCAACTTTTGGTAGATCGTCGCCCACACGACGTCCAAAAGGAGGGAGGACATACAATAGAATATCAAGAGGTATAACAAGAGGTATAATCTTGTTTATTTTGATTAATGTTCTTTTGTATTATGTTTATAATTGCTTTTCAATTATATGCATGTTCTGTGTGGATGCTTACTTTATGTATGTGTTGATTATACTAGTTTACATTTGTATGTATTTGTATAATCATTGACCCCGAAGATAAACATAAAAACCGGTGATCCGTCCGTCGTCTCTTCCGCGGCTAATTGACTAGAAGAGTTTGGTTGCTTGAACAACTAGTTTGTTCAAGCGATCGCTCAAGTCATTAGCACGACGACGAATTGGTTGTGCTTAGAAAACTCATCTCATCCGGATTAGTTTTCATTTGTTGAAAATTTTAATCCGGGGACATGGGGGTTGATGAGCCTCTCCGAGAAGCCTGTTGCCTACAATTGGTATCAGAGCCACGGTTTCCAATTTTGTGTGTTTTTGATTCGGTTAATTTTTATGCACTTTTTCATATATTATATGTGCCGGATAATAGTAGGATATGCGTAGTTTAACTCTTTGGTTGCAGGCGTAAGATCCGACTATTATGGCCATATATGTGTATGTGATTGTATGTGTGTAAATATTTATTATTTGAATCCTCGGGGTTGGCGAGGCTAAATTAGTATTTAATTTTTGTAATTAAATACGACATTGTTTAGCCGCTCATTTTAGTTTACTTTCGATCTAGATCGTTTGTACACTCCTTCGTGGAGTATAGGATCGATGGATGTAAATTAAAATGATATATCTCGGCTCGGATCTCTTTATGTGGCTTGCACACAGAAAAGGTGGAGCAGACGAGGTGGCGACACGGCGGGACGCATATTGGAGAACAAAGTCATAATAGTTGGAAAAATTCTGTTTTTTTTTCCATATTTATTGCTGATTTGTTTTATATGCATGTTGTGTGTGCTAAAAAATTCCTCATTTTCAATTTACTAAGTGGGAGAGGGATATTTTAATTAATTCCCGCGGCCTCCATTACAATTTGACGTGTGATGCAACAAACTTGCGTGTCGGCTCTGAGTGCCTTCCTCCCTACGGATGAGTTTGTTTGCGGATCACTAGGTCAAATAATGGTTATAGGAAATTATCTAAGAGCGTGTCTACTTCCATAGCGGTAAGGTACATAATCCGAAATAATTCCCTTAGTATCGTGTAATGGTGCACACTTAGATGCAAATAAAGGTATCCTCCCCATCGGAGTCACTGCTTTTATTTGTAGGGCCAAAGAGGAACCAACTATTAATTTTATTTGTCAAAAAGTAAGGTTGACAAGATAATAAAATTAATGGGTAAAATCTCCTCTTACAAATGTAGAATTCGTATACGTCCACACAGCGTGGCATGCGATATTCTCGGTGTTTTGAGGTGTTGGTTGATTTCGGAATTTTATTGTTTTGAGGAATCAATAATATTTGAAATCTAAAGTAATGATCTATGTGATTCTTAGGATTTTCAAAAATGACTTTCAGTCCACTTACTATGATACTAAAGGAAATAAACTTACTGTACCCAAATAATGTTGATTGGAAAGAATCTAGATATTGTCTTATCTGCTAAGAAGTACAAGTATGCACTCTTCAAAGAGTGTCCTCAAGCCATGGTTGCTCAAAAAGGTTTCTACTTCTAAGCTGAAAGGCAAGAAGAAGGAGAAACTGTAGGGGATCGAAACGGCCGGCTAGAGGGGGGGTGAATAGCCCTCGTACGATGGATGTCGTAATTCGTTTGTTCTTCTTGCGTTGCTTGTCTACCATTGTCGTTAGCGCAGCGGAATAACAATAATAATGAAACTAACAACAATACACAATCACACAACACAAGATATACGTGGTTCGGAACCGAATGGTTCCTACTCCACGAGCGAGCTCACCGAGCTCTAGTTATGCGCACGACACTAACTATAACACTCCTTCTCGACAACACGTCGGAGGTGGAGAAACCTCTCAAAAGCAATTACAATGTAATATAGAAATACAAGCAAATACACAAATACAATACAAAAGAAAACTTTCACCGATTGCTTTGATCGCTTTGCTTGTTGCTTGCTTTGATTGGCTCTTGAAGGACTGGAATGCAACAGTAATTCCCCTCCAATAGCTCCACAAAAACCATGGAAAAAACCTCCATCTCGAGCTCCTTTTATAACCTGCATCGAGCTATTTTGCCTGCGATCGGGCCAAAGGCCCGATCGGCCCTGCCCACATGCCGTTGTCTCTAGCGGCGGATCCACGTCGGACAAGTTCTAATGGGTCACCTACGGTCGTGATGATGCCCATCGATCATTGGTGACCAATAATCGGCCCGATCGGCTACGGAGCGTTCTGTGCTCGCGACACTCCCATCAGTCGATTGCCATCCCTCGGCGGTCATTGCTATCGCTCGCTACCGATCTATGGCGGTCATGCCAAGCACAAAACCTAGCCTTACACGGTCGAACCCTAGTCGACTTGGACCCGATCGAGCGGCACCTATGCGATTGGCGGTCGAACAAAACCTCAAACACCAAGTTGTTTGAGCATCCGCCCGTCGGGTAAACCCTCAAACATCAAGTTTGAGCCTCCGACACTCAGTCTTAGCCTACTTGGCCAAGTCCACCTTATCCCTCATGGAGTTCCCCACCAAAGCTCTCTTCCCTCGGCCTACGTCCCTCGGATCGCCAAGCGCCGCGGCCCATAGCGCCATCGCCGGCGTCTCATGCCTAGAAGTATGCTTCCCTTTGGGCTCACTCCATTCGCTCCCCGTCCGGCGGTCCCTCGGATGCACCAAGCGCACGGCTTCGCAATGCCATCCTTCACCGACTCAAGGACCCCGAGCCTAGTGAACTTACCAAGTCCTTAAGACTTCCCATATGCACCAAAGCGCGCCGCAATGCATTTCTCACCAAGCACCAAGCGCCGCGGCCAATGCTTTGGATTTCCCATGCCAAGCACCAAGCGCACGACTTCGCAATGCTTTGGACTTTACCATGCCAAGGCTTCCCCCTTGGACTTCCACACCAAGCTCCATGCTTGGATTTTCCATGCCAACCCCATGTTGGACTTTCCCATGACAATCCCATGTCATGAGTTTTGTCTATCATCAAAATACCATCAAGGTACTGCTGGGCCGAATGCACCAACAATCTCCCCCTTTTTGATGATTGACAAAACTACCATCTCAAGTCTACCAATTCTCCGATATTGGCAATTCTCATATCCCAATGAGAATTCCAACGAACCCTAATTGGTAACTTGGTAACTTCTCCCCCCTTTTGACATTACATCAAAAAGGTCCTCCCCAAGGGTATGAATGTCTCATATCCCAATGAGATCTTACAATTTCTCCCTTGGAGGAACACATACCTACAATCTTTCTAGTGATCCCATATCACTTAAAGAGAGGCAACCCAATTTTCCTCCCATGAGGAAATACACATCCATCTTCCCAAGATGGATACCTCCCCCTAGAGGCTTGCTCCCCCTTGACCATTGCACCAACAATGTCCTTGGAGAGTCCCTAAGCCAATAGGAACATTAACCAAATCAAAATCAAGGCAAAGTTCAACAATGAACTCTCTTCCACCTTAAAATTGATACTCACCCTCAACCCAACTCCTAATCCATATCCAATGGATTTCCACCCTCTCTAATGCTCTCCCAAGCATATCCTAGGGTTAGGAGTGGTTATGGGACCTTAACCTAGCTGAACATGGGCCTAACCAACAAGATTTACCCGAAATCAGCTTGGGCAGTCGACTAAAATCAGAAACCATCAATTTCATGAGATCCCCATCGATGGCTGCGATCCATGGCGATGATGTCTTTACATTCAGCATTTCAGAAATGGATTTCTGAAATCCATAAGTAAATATACATAAGTTTAAAATTCTTGAAATTTGGTATGTATATTACTTATCATAAAGACTATGGGTGAAAAATATTGGAAAATTATTTTACCCATTAAATTAGGAGATTGATACAAAGTCCAAAATTTAAGAAAAGCTTCAATAAAGAGCCCTCTTTGTATCATCCTATTCAATGGTGATAGCTATCAAAAGATAGGCTTCACCAAGGTTTTTCAAAATGTTTTTCAAACCTTTATTTTCTTTTTCCTTAAACATCTCACTTATATCTAGATGTGTAAAACACATTCAAGGCAATTAATCTAGTGAGATGTGGGTTTTGTTTTGTTTATGTTCTCATGCATATTTCTAGGCAATATTATTTGATTCCCATCAAATCATGCCATAGTCCTTAATTTCATTTTAATTTATGCATGATGATGATTATGGCATAGATATAATATAAGTAAAACCATATGCCAATATCATGATGTCATGGCATGTGAATGAGATCTAGGCATACATGACATCTAAATATAAATCTAAACATGATCATGACATTTTTATAGATAAGAATGAAGATGATGTCATGACATGGCAAGGCAAACAAATCATGGCAAGTAAAATATACTAAGGTATAGAATACCTAAGTGTGAAAATCAATTTGCCATTTTTAGGGATTAAATACATTTTGCCTTAATGTCATTATTTTCTTAGTGTGCCAAAAACCCAAAATGACACACCAATACCTCTAAGACCTAATTGTGCCAATTTAAATCATTTTAAAACTTCTCAAACCATATTGGCACATCCTAATGTGTCAACTCACAATGGCTAGGTTAATCACCCATCCACTTAGGGTTGACACACCCTAACCCATTTAGCGTGAATCGATCACGCTCTTAGGAACCCAATATCTATTGGAGCTCCTTGGGTTAACAAGGTATTCCCTAGGGATAACTTCCCTAGATACCTTCCTAATGACCCTTTTAGGCTTTGAAGCCTTAGTCAAATGGGTCTTACTTGGGTCAACTCTAGAGGTGACTCCTCCATTGACCTTCTTAGTGGCTACATTTGATTTCTTTGAGGTGCTAGCCACTAAACACATACCATGGCTAGACTTAGGGATGACTTCCCTATTATCCTTGGTTTTCCTAGACCTAGATGTGGTTCCATAATTAAATGGAACATTATGGTAGGACATAGGTTTGTGACCCAAACCCTTCTTGCCCTTAGACATTTCTTGTTTTCTAGGTCTTGACTTTTGTACATTAGACCCCTTAACCGAATTTGATATTATTGCTAGGGTCTTCTCCAATTTTTCTAGCCTTGACCTCAAGGCTTGGGTTTCTAACTCTAATTTTCCCAATTTTGAATTTTCATTTATCTTTTGGGAAATGTTTTTCTTTTTAGGCATATGCCTAGATTTCTTGGGATTAACACCCAAGTTTTCTTCAATTCTTCTAATTGACTCCCTAGGTAAAATAGATCTAGTGTTTTGAGTCCTAGGTTTGTCCTTAGAGAAACTAACATGCTTAGCACCTAAGCAATAAACCTTATTGTTTCTCCTAGCATGCTTTTCATTGATAATAGCAAGAGAACTAAAATAATTTTTAGCATGCTTTTTAATTCTAGAAATTGAAGGTGCATTATTTAAATGTACCTTAGGGTTAGCTTTAGAAGCTCCCCCTACATGAGTCACACCTTCTTGCCCTTTCTTCCTCCCATAGGGAATTGGCTTCGGTAGTGTCCCCGTTGGTTGCACTTGAAGTACACAATGTGCTCTTTGCTCTTAATTGAGGAAACACCGGCATCGTTTGACTTTGGGTTGACTTTTGGTGTCGATGCCTTCTTCTTAGCCAATTTAGGGCATTTGCTCTTGTAATGCCCTTTCTCCCTACACTCAAAGGATATTATGTGATTTTTATTCAAAATAATAACACTTGAGTTACCTAGGGAGGTGGTGGAGGCCTCTTCTTGATCTTCACTTCTCCCGGATGTGGATGCTTCTTGTTCTTGCTCCGGGATGGAAGATTGCCTCTCCTCCCCCTCAATGCTAGAGGTGGAGGTCTCCACCAAGTCATCAACATCTTCAAATGTTGTGGGTTCTTCTTCCTCGGCATTTTCTTCTACTTGTGCCGGTTGGGAGTTTTCTTGAAATTTCATTATCTTCTCCCATAATTCTTTTGCATCCCTATAATTACCCAATCTAGACCAAATAGTGTTAGGTAACAAATCACTAATCAACTTGATTACCTTGAGATTTGTCTTGAAGTCTTTGATTTGGTCTTGGGTCCATTTTGACTTCTCAATTGGCTTGTTGTACTTGTCCCTAGGCATTTCAAAACCATTTTCTATAATAATCATAAAATCAAAATCGGTTTCTAGGTATACCTCCATTTTTCTTCTCCACCATAGAAAGTCTCCTTCGAATTTTGGTGGTTGAAGGTTGTAGCCGGCCATCTTGTAGTGCTCTCGCGGCGGTTAGTCCTTGAAGAGCGACCTCGGCTCTGATACCACTTGTAAGGGATCGAAACGGCCGGCTAGAGGGGGGGGGGGTGAATAACCCTCGTACGATGGATGTCATAATTCGTTCGTTCTTCTTGCGTTGCTTGTCTACGATTGTCGTTAGCGCAGCGGAATAACAATAATAATGAAACTAACAACAATACACAATCACACAACACAAGATATACGTGGTTCGGAACCGAATGGTTCCTACTCCACGGGCGAGCTCACCGAGCTCTAGTTATGCGCATGACACTAACTATAACACTCCTTCTCGACAACACGTCGGAGGTGGAGAAACCTCTCACAAGCAATTACAATGTAATATAGAAATACAAGAAAATACACAAATACAATACAAAAGAAAACTTTCACCGATTGCTTTGATTGCTTTGATTGGCTCTTGAAGGACTGGAATGCAGCAGCAATTGCCCTCCAATAGCTCCACAAAAACCATGGCAAAAACCTCCATCTCGAGCTCCTTTTATAACCTGCATCGAGCTGTTTTTGCGCCTAGCAGTCGACTGCCAAAAGGCCCCAGTCAACTGCCCTTGTAGCCATTGTCTCACAACGGCCAGATCCACGTCGGACAAGTTCCAATAGATCACCTACCGCCGATCGATGATGCCCATCACCGATCGGTGACTCCAAGAGTCGATCGCCCGATCCGGCTACGGAGCGCTCTGCTCGCGACACTCCCATCGATCGCCATCCTCGGCCGATCACGCCGACTTCAGTCGACTACCAAGCACAAAACCCTAGCCTTACACCAGTCGAACCCTAGTCGACTTGGACCAGTCGAACCGGCACCTATGCCAGTCGACTGACGTCGAGCAAAACCTCAAACACCAAGTTGTTTGAGCATCCGACCATCGGGTAAACCCTCAAACATCAAGTTTGAGCCTCCGACACTCAGTCTTAGCCTACTTGGCCAAGTCCACCTTATCCCTCATGGAGTTCCCCACCAAAGCTCTCTTCCCTCGGCCTACGTCCCTCGGATGCGCCAAGCGCACGACTTCGCAATGCCATCCTTCGCGTCTCATGCCCTAGATGTATGCTTCCCTTTGGGCTCACTCCATTCGCTCCCCGTCCGACGGTCCCTCGGATGCACCAAGCGCATGGCTTCGCATTGCCATCCTTCACCGACTCAAGGACCCCGAGCCTAGTGAACTTACCAAGTCCTTAAGACTTCCCATATGCACCAAGCGCACGGCTTCGCAATGCATTTCTCACCAAGCACCAAGCGCACGACTTCGCAATGCTTTGGATTTCCCATGCCAAGCACCAAGCGCACGGATTCACAATGCTTTGGACTTTACCATGCCAAGGCTTCCCCCTTGGACTTCCACACCAAGCTCCATGCTTGGATTTTCCATGCCAACCCCATGTTGGACTTTCCCATGACAATCCCATGTCATGAGTTTTGTCTATCATCAAAATACCATCAAGGTACTGCTGGGCCGATTGCACCAACAGAAACAAGGTGGAGCAAAGGTGGTGGGAGGATCTCAGGGAGGAGTGAAGAAGCTGAAAGGCAAGTACTTCACTTGCAAGCAGACTGGACATAAGAAGAAGGATTATCCCAATCAGAAGCAAGAACAAATGTATATCTTTTGGTCTAGTCGTTGAAACATGGTTAGAGGTATTATCTACCGGCACCTGGTGTGTAGATACGAAAGCCACTAATCATGTCTGCAATACTTTGCAGGGGTTCCAGGAAACCCGACGACTAGCTAAAGAGATATTATCATTTACTTGGGCAATTGCATGAAGGTGGCGGCTATTGCAGTGGGAGAAGTTTTATTTATCTCTTAAGAAAAATAAAATGTTAGTTCTGAAAAATTCCCTTTATGTACCTTTATTTAGAAAGAATTTAATTTCGGTTTCTAAATTGTTTATGGATGGATATTCTATTTCTTTTAATGATAGAGTTGTTATAAAAAGGAATAGGGAAAATATTTGTTCAGGTGCATTGATAGGAAATTTGTAAACACTTGAACCAAAAACCTCCCACGATGCAAATTGAAGTTTACAACTCATCTTCTAATTCCGATAAGAGAAAAGAACCTTCGAAGATGAACCAAACATATCTTTTGTTGGGTTTCCGGCACCGCGGCGTGTGTGTGTTCGATCATGTTTCGTAAACATAAGCACAGCGGAAGCAAAAAAATAATAAATACTCCTATTTATTACAACACACACAACACACGCATGCTATTACAACAAGTGTAGACATAACCGTAAATTAAAATTGCAATAAAAGGAAATTAAACTACGTTATACCTTTCGTATGACGTGTAGCGGGAACGGCATCAACCGGAACGATCCTCGTAAGAATCGTCTCTATCCGTATCCACGCCGAGCTCCTCGGGATGACTTCGCCAAGCCACGAGCTTCGTCTTCGTACGGGTTACTAGCCTCGTGTTGAAGACGACGTGATCGAGAGATGATCACGATCCGAATCCAAATTCGGACCTAAAATCAAGTCCTCAAGACTTGCTTCTCCGGAGAGGTATTCGTCAACCGATTGACGAATCCTTCGTCCTCCACCTCAGAGGATTACCGGAGATCAAATCCCCGGTATGTTAGCCGCTGTCGGAGCACTAACCGTCGTCCAAACGACGCTCCGACGAGAGGAGAAGAAGCTGTCCAGAAAACTGGACAGCTTGGTGGAGGAGATAGGCGCCGGCCAAAACAAGGAGACAAAAGCTCACCTTGATGCCGAACCTTTTAGGGGATCACCGGAGGGTCGCCGGAGGTTCACCGGCTGGAGCTTGGACGCCGGCAAGGGTCTTGACGGCAGCACAATCAAGCTGGGCGGCAAGGAGCTTGGGCGGCACAACCAGGTTGGGCGGCAACTCCTTGGAGGCTAGGGTTTAACAATCCCTTAAGCCCACTTTTATAGAGAACTAATTCTCTTAATGGTTAATGGATCATATCCATAAAGCCCGTTAACCCGCGCCATTAAGATAAGTTAAAATAAACCAAACCATGATGGTTTATTTTAAGTTAAAACGAACCGAACCAACTTTTGGTTCATTCGTTTAAAATAAACCAAACCCTTTGGTTTATTCTTATCCATTGGATTAGAACCAAACCATTTTGGTCCATCCATTCCTTCATAAGACGCGCCATCCATGCTTCCATTGCGATCAAACAATTTCATGCTCGCTTATGTTTGGTCCAACCAAACATAGTTTCTCTCGGCCGAGAATCTCATTCTCAAGCTCGCTTTAAATTCTTTGGATTACACTCACAGCGTGTGACCAAATAGGTTCTCGGTTTATGTTGGCCGCCTATAATTAACCATTAATTATAGAACGATCATGAGTGGCACCTAGTAGTACATCATGATCCCCAATTAACCAAAAGATCAACGCTTGATCCGTAACTATTTCAGCCTTCAAGAGCTCGAATGAATCGTGCCCCATTCCCTTCACTCATCTTATACCCACTTGGTTCAGACATGGTCTATTGTGTCGGGCCTCACTAGGTCGACTACGCCACACCTAGCCCAAGTATTATTTCCTCGCCCTACTGATTCTAGTTACTCCACATGTATCAAGAGTACCTTACTCTAAACATGTAATGCTTTGGCCAAAGACTTTAGTAACAATCCGACGAGAGGCCATGGGTATACATCTCCTCGCAAGGAGTGGTGAATCCTTTATAGGCTATTCAAACACCTTCGATCACTCGACTTATACCCAATCATCCCGGTCCACATCTCCTTAGAGATGTTTGCTTAAGATGTCAAAGCATAAGTCTCCATGATCAAGATGACTTGAATACCGCAAGTCAAAGGAACATCGCACTTAAGCCACAGTAAGAACTTCATTGACATATCTATATATGCAGAGAACCATATTAAGTCTTACTACCGGTCACTCCAATGAACTAGTTACCATAACTAGCATCCACGATTAACTCGACATCACTATGTCTCCACCAAAGGAGAATCACCGCTTGGATACACCAAGGAGTATACCTCGTGCTAGTCTCATGTAATTGATGGTGTCCAAATTCATCAATTCATCGACTAGGATAATTCCGATACATCACAATTACACATGTAGAGATACTCACTAGTTGTGATCCAATCACAAATTCTCTCATGCCGTGAATCGATCGTGACATTCAAGAAATGAGTTTAAGATCCAATCAAATACATAAAACATGTATACTCAAATAGTGAATCTTCATTTATCATATAAATGGTTCATACATAAGGCGATTGCCTTAGGACATCTCTCATATATTACTAACAGACTCCCACTTGGCCTAATGCCAATCGCTACGGTATCCAATACCATAAGCACCAACATGACCCTCAAACATACTTTGAGGTAATGCTTTAGTCAAAGGATCCGCTAAGTTCCTTTCAGTGGGAATTTTCTCGATTTGTATTTCGTTCCTACTTATGATCTCTCTGATAAGATGATAGCGCGGGCTACATGTTTGGATCGTTGATGAGACCTTGGCTCTTTCGCCTGTGCAATTGCTCCATTGTTGTCGCAGTAGACCGGTATTGCTTCAACAATGGCCGGAATCACACCAAGTTCATGAACGAACTTCTTGATCCAAACCGCCTCCTTTGCTGCCTGCCGCGCAATATATTCTCGCCTCGGGTAGAATCCGCCATGCCTCTTGTTTGGAACTTTTCCAACTCATCGCCCCATTCAAGGTGAACACGATCCGCATCGAGACCGAATCATCCTTGTCCGTCTCGAAGCCGCATCCAGATACCCGCGATCACCATGTCCCTTCTCCATATATTAGAACACATCCTTAGTTCTTCTCAAGTACTTAAGGATCGCCTTAATACCGCCAATGATCCATTCCTCGATCGACCGTATCCGCCGTGACACTCAGAGCATACGATACATCGGGCCTCGTACATAACATAACATACATGATAGATCCTATCATGATGCATAGGAATCTTACTCATGCAAATCCTCTCGCCTTCGCTCGGACACATAGACTTCGAAAGGTGTACCCCATGCCCGATGGGCGGATAACCTTTCTTGGATTCCGACATGCTAAACCTCTTAGCACTGGCCTATATATGTAGATCGAAGACCAAGCAACTGCTTCGATCTATCTCTATAGATCTTAATCCCAAGGATGTAGGTTGCTTCTCCTGTGTCTTTCATGGAGAATGTCTTGGATAACCAAACCTTAATCGATCAGAAGATTGACACATCGCTTCCTATAAGTAATATGTCATCGACATACAATACTAGGAACACGATCGCACTCTACTAACCTTCTTGTACACACAAGGTTCGCGGATTTTGAGAAATCAAACTTTTTGATCGTCTCATCAAAACGGATATTCCAGCTCCTTGATGCTTGCTTCAATCCATAAATGGATCGTCGCTACTTGGTTACCTTGGGTTTATCAACCGTTGTGAAACCTCAGTCAGATCATATACACGCCCTCGAGCAAGTTTCCATTAAGGAAAGCGCTTACATCCATCTGCCATATCTCATAATCATAATGAGCTGCTATGGCCAGGAGCATCCGAATGGATTTAAGCATAGCTACAGGCGAATAGGTTTCGTCATAATCAACACCTTGTTTTTGACGATATCCTTTCGCCACCAATCTAGCTTTATAGGTAATCACATTACCATCCATGTCGGTTTTCTTCTTGAAAACCCACTTGCACCCTATAGGCTTTATGCCTTCAGGTGGGTCAACCAAGTTCCAAACTTGGTTTTCGTACATGGAATCCATTTCCGACTTCATGGCACCAAGCCACTTATCCCTTTCTGAACTTGTCAGCACTTCTTCATAACTGGTAGGCTCCTCATCATCAATGAGTAACACGTCGTTCGATTCACTTACGAGAAATCCATATCTCTCAGGAATATTGCGTGTTCTACCAGATCTACGAAGATGTGGTGTTACATTAGGTCCAGCCGATTGCTCATCACTATGAGTTGTCGGCTGTTGTGCTTCACCAGGTATCTCATCAATGTCTATTTGAGTCTCTCGAGCCTCCTCAAGCTCAACGACACTCCCACTGTTTTCTTGCAAGAGAAACTCTTTCTCTAGAAACACAGCATGCCTTGAAACAAACACCTTTTGTTCCACAGGATGATAGAATTGGTAACCCCTTGTTTCCTTAGGGTATCCAATAAATAGACATTTATCAGACTTAGCATCCAGTTTGTCTGATACAGTCCGCTTCACATAAGCATGACAACCCCATATCTTCAAGTAAGATACATGAGGTTTCTTACTAGCCCATATCTCATATGGAGTAGTAGAGACTACCTTGGTAGGCATTCTGTTTAACAAGTAAACAGCTGTCTGAAGTGCATAGCCCCAAAAGGACTTGGGAAGAGTTGCATGATTCATCATTGACCGTACCATGTCCAACAAGGTCCGGTTACGCCTCTCAGATACACCATTATGCTGTGGTGTATAGGGCGGAGTCCATTGAGACAATTTGCCATTGTCTCTTAGATAATCAAGAAACTCTTGACTTAAGTATTCACCACCTCGATCCGATCGAAGTATTTTAATACTTTTGTCATGTTGTTTCTCTACTTCATTTCTGAATTCTTTGAACTTTTCAAAGGCTTCAGACTTGTGTTTCATCAAGAACACATACCCAAACCGTGAGTGATCATCGGTGAAGGTAATGAAGTAGCTATAGCCTCCTAATGCTTGAGTTGACATAGGTCCACATACATCAGTATGTACTAGACCTAGTAACTCTCCCACTCGTTCACCTTTTCCAAAGAAAGGTAACTTAGTCATCTTGCCTTTTAAGCATGATTCGCATGTATCGTATGAATCCAATTCAAAGCGATTCCGAATTCCACATCGGTGTAATTCGGACATGCGTTTCTTGCTTATATGGCCAAGACGACAATGCCACATATAGGAGTCTATGTGATTATCCTTTTAAGCACGCGTGTTGCTCGCTTCGATATTGAAAATGTCACTGGATACGTCCAACGTATAAATGCCATTACTCAAAGTTCCAGTTCCATAAAGTCGCCATTCAAAGTTATATAACAACAATTGTTACTAAGCGTTAAATGGAAACCATTTCTATTTAAGCAGAAATAGAAACAATGTTCTTTATTAGAGAAGGAACATAATAGCAATTGTCCAGTTCAAGACTAGTCCACTAGGGAGCTTCAAAATAAGTTCCGATGGCGTATCGTGAACCTTTGCTCCATTGCCAACTCGCAAATTTGACTCCCCTCTGACAAGTCTTCTTCTATTCCTTAGCCCCTGTATGTCATTACATATATGTGAGCTACACCCAGTATCCAATACCCAAGTGTCTAAGGAAATAGAATGACAATCAATAACGAAGATACCTGAAGAGGATGGGGCATCGGATGCCTTCTTCTTATTCATGGACTCATTATAAATCTTGCAGTTTCTTCGACAGTGGACTTCCTTGCCACAGTTATTGCAAGTGCCCTTTTGCTCTGGTTCCGGCTTCTTTTCCTTTTTCTTTCCTTTCTTCTGTTCTTTTGCCTTCCTCTTAGAACCTTTCTTTGAGGAATCAACTAACAGAACCGCCTTCTCCTCATGCTTCACAGAAGGCTCCACAGTCTTCAGCATATTGAGGAGCTCGGGAATGGTGGATTGCAATTTGTTCATCCGATAGTTCATCACAAATTGCGAGAAACTCTTGGGCAAACAATGCAGAATTAAGTCAATACTTAACTCATGATCCATCACAAAACCGAGGGTAGCTAGCCGCTCGATGTACCCGTTCATCTTTAGCACAAAGTGTACTCTGAGAACCTTCTTGCATCTTCGTGGTGAAGAGGAGCCTAGAGACCTCGAACCTTCGGATCTCGCTTGCTCATCGAACAACTCATGAAGATGGAAGACCATAGTGTTAGCATCCATATGCTCATGCGCCGCTCGGTACCATCGCCGCTAGCATGATGCAACTCGCCACTTCGAATCGCCATATGCTTCGATAGACCAACATTTGGTCCGAGTTGCATCATCCTTAGGGCCGTCAGAAGAGGCTCTTCAAGGACATATGCAAGCTTTTCCGCCTTGAGAACAATTCTCGTGTTTCTAAGCGATCCGAAGTTAGACCCCGATCGGTTTGTTCGAATCCAAAATAGTGCGCAAATTCAAAGACGTCATGATCAATTTATTGACCTAGAAATACAAACGAGCATATATGAGAAAATGATTTTAAAATGCATCAATATACATTTATAAATCCCATTCATTTTTCAATTCAAAACCCCAAAATCACTTCGAGATCGTAGGTCCATCTCCGAATGGTGATATCCATCATAGATAAGAACAACCTTGGAGTGAGTCCAACAAGCCATTCTTAGCTATGATGGTGGGTATCAAGTATACCGATTACATATCATGTATATGTAACTATCACAATGTGCTATCAACTAATTGAATATTTACACATACATTGGGTTGTTAACACATTAACAAGTATGCATCATATGCATAGCACCCAACTTCACCTCTCTTCACATCGACCTTGGAGTGAGTCCAACAAATCGATGCTCCAAGTTAAAGCCGACCCATTAATCGCAAAATAGTTTTAATATGGTTAGAGCGCATTCAACCAATTAGCCAGGCTTGGAGTGAGTCCAACAACCCAAACTAACGATTGACCTCTGACTCTTACCATATTAGAGTTAAACTATTCCAATGATTTGAACATGTTCGTGTTCGAGCCGGGCTTGGAGTGAGTCCAACAACCCAAACAAGAAATGTAACTCGTTCTAACCATATTAATGGAAGGTGTAGGCTTTAATATTGAGTTAGGGTTTTATGTCTCATCCTCTTTGCATGCAAATAACTATTATCTACATGGCATGGCATACATGGCATACATCTACATGTCACGATACGCATGGCATAATGTTATGCATCTAATGCAATTACATGGCATACAATTATGTCATGTATATAATTTCCTTATATGTCATAACTATTTATGGAAATAAAATATGTTTAAGATTTGATTCTCCAAATCAAATCATAATTAAATTAGGAAACAAATTTCCAAATCTAATCACATATTTTATTCATGGAATTATTTGATTAAGGAAAATCTATTTAGGAAACCAATTTCCTAAATCATTAAAACTACTTATGGAAATAAAATATTTTAAGATTTGATTCCCAAATCAAATCATGATTAAATTAGGAAACAAATTTCCAGAATCTAATCAAATATTTTATTTATGGAAAATATCAATTTCCATAAATACTTCCAACTTTCCAAAAGTGGAAGATTTCCATAAATACTTCTAGACTTTCCAAAATTGAAAAATTTCCATAAATACTTCTAAATTTCCAAAATTAGAAAATTTCCAGAAATACATTATGACTATCGCACAACCATTTTACGATTATGTCGAAACACAACCTGGGCTCTGATACCACTGTTGGGTTTCCGGCACCGCGGCGTGTGTGTGTTCGATCATGTTTCGTAAACATGAGCACAGAAGGAAAAATAATAAATACTCCTATTTATTACAACACACACAACACACGCATGCTATTACAACAAGTGTAGACATAACCGTAAATTAAAATTGCAATAAAAGGAAATTAAACTACGTTATACCTTTCGTATGACGTGTAGCGGGAACGGCATCAACCGGAACGATCCTCGTAAGAATCGTCTCTATCCGTATCCACGCCGAGCTCCTCGGGATGACTTCGCTAAGTCACGAGCATCGTCTTCGTACGGGTTACTAGCCTCGTGTTGAAGACGACGTGATCGAGAGATGATCACGATCCGAATCCAAATTCGGACCTAAAACAAGTCCTCAAGACTTGCTTCTCCGGAGAGGTATTCATCAACCGATTGACGAATCCTTCGTCCTCCACCTCAGAGGATTACCGGAGATCAAATCCCCGGTATGTTAGCCGCTGTCGGAGCACTAACCGTCGTCCAAACGACGCTCCGACGAGAGGAGAAGAAGCTGTCCAGAAAACTGGACAGCTTGGTGGAGGAGATAGGCGCCGGCCAAAACAAGGAGACAAAAGCTCACCTTGATGCCGAACCTTTTAGGGGATCACCGGAGGTTCACCGGCTGGAGCTTGGACGCCGGCAAGGGTCTTGACGTCAGCACAATCAAGCTGGGCGGCAAGGAGCTTGGGCGGCACAACCAGGTTGGGCGGCAACTCCTTGGAGGCTAGGGTTTTGATTTTGGATTAGGGTTTAACAATCCCTTAAGCCCACTTTTATAGAGAACTAATTCTCTTAATGGTTAATGGATCATATCCATAAAGCCCGTTAACCCGCTCCATTAAGATAAGTTAAAATAAACCAAACCATGATGGTTTATTTTAAGTTAAAACGAACCGAACCAACTTTTGGTTCATTCGTTTAAAATAAACCAAACCCTTTGGTTTATTCTTATCCATTGGATTAGAACCAAACCATTTTGGTCCATCCATTACGTCTTCATAAGACGCAGCCCATCCACGCTTACATTGCGACTGAAACAATTTCATGCTCGCTTTATGATTGGTCCAACCAAACATAGTTTCTCTCGGTCTGAGAATCCCATTCTCAAGCTCGTTTTAAATCCTTTGGATTACACTCGTTGTGCGTGTGACCAAATAGGTTCTCGGTTTATGTTGGCCGTCTATAATTAACCATTAATTATAGAACGATCATGAGTGGCACCTAGTAGTACATCATGATCCCCAATTAACCGAAAAGATCAACGGTTCATCCAGAACTATTTCTGAAACCCTTCAGTAGCTCGAATGAATCGTGCCCCATTCCCTTCACTCATCTTATACCCACTTGGTTCAGGACATGGTCTATTGTGTCAGTCCCCACTAGGCTGACTACGTCACACCTAGCCCAAGTATTATTTAATCGTCCTATGGATTCTAGTTACTCCACATGTATCGAAGAGTACCTTACTCTAAACATGTAATGCTTTGGCCAAAGACTTTAGTAACAATCCGACGAGAGGCCATGGGTATACATCTCCTCGCAAGGAGTGGTGAATCCTTTATAGGCTATTCAAACACCTTCGATCACTCGACTTATACCCAATCATCCGGGTCCACATCTCCTTAGAGATGTTTGCTTAAGATGTCAAAGCATAAGTCTCCATGATCAAGATGACTTGAATACCGCAAGTCAAAGGAACATCGCACTTAAGCCACAAGTAAGAACTTCATTGACATATCTATATATGCAGAGAACCATATGAAGTCTTACGGCTGGTCACTCCAATGAACTAGTTACCATAACTAGCATCCACGATTAACTCCGGACATCACTATGTCTCCAGCCAGTGAGAATCAGCTGCTTGGATACACCAAGGAGTATACCTCGTGCTAGTCTCAACAGAATTGATGGTGTCCAGATTCATCAATTCATCGACTAGGGATAATTCCGATACATCACAATTACACATGTAGAGATACTCACTAGTTGTGATCCAATCACAAATTCTCTCATGCTGTGAATCGTATCGTGGACATTCAATAAATGAGTTTAAGATCCAATCAAATACATAAAACATGTATACTCAAATAGTGAATCTTCATTTATCATATAAATGGTTCATACATAAGGCGATTGCCTTAGGACATCTCTCATATATTACTAACATCTTTGGCATCTAAGGCTTGGTCATATTAACCTAAGCAGAATTCAAAGGTTGATAGCTGATGGACCTTTGGGTTCATTAGTGGTGGAGGATCTCCCAACCTGCAAATCTTGCTTGGAAGGTAAAATGATCGAGAGGCCTCTTTAGGCCAAGGGGTATAGAGCCAAAGATGTGTTAGAAATGGTTCATTCTGATTTGTGTGGTCCTATGACTATCTAGGCAAGAGGTAGTCTCGAATATTTCGTCTCTTTCATAGATGATTATTCAAGATATGGATGACACTACGATCTGAGCGTGGTGGTGAGTACCTCTTGGGAGAGTTTAGGAATTACTTATCAGAGGCTGGGATTCAATCCCAATTGTCTGCACCTAGCACACCCCAGCAAAATGGTGTAGCAGAGCGAAGGAATAGGACTCTTATGGAGATGGTTAGATCGATGATGAGTTATTCTGACTTGCCAGATTTGTTCTAGGGATATGCTCTAGATACGGCGGTGTACATTCTGAACTTGGTTCCATCTAAATCAGTGCCTTCTACTCCCACAGAGTTGTGGACTGGGCGGAAGCCTAGTCTAAGACATATTCGGATATGGGGAGTCCAGCACATGTGCTGAAGGCTGATGCTGGTAAGTTGGAACCTCGTACAGAAGTGTGCTTGTTTGTTGGCTATCCTAGGGGAACGAAGGGTGGTTTGTTTTATAGTCTTAGAGATCAGAGGGTGATCGTTAGTACGAATGCCAGATTTCTAGAGGAGGACTATGTGATGAACCACAAGCCCACGAGTAGGATTGTTCTTGAGGAGTTGACAGGGGAAGTCCCGACTTCAGTACCACCGGTACAAGAGGATATACCACATGTCACTGCACTGCATGTAACAGAGGATACACAGGTGATACCTCGTCGTAGTGGGAGGGTTGTGAGACAGCCTGATAGATTCATGTTCTTGGGAGAATCTTCTGATTTTGTCCCTGGCGAACATGAACCTGATCCTTGGACATATGACGAGGCAATCCAAGATAAAGATGCAGCATCTTTGCAAAGTGCAATGAATACTGAGATTGAATCAATGGATTCAAATCAGGTCTGGGAGCTCTTATGCATAGCAGCTCATATGGATTATGAGGTGTGGCAGATGGATGTCAAGACAGCTTTCCTTAATGAAAGTCTTGAGGAGAACATCTATATGAAGCAACCAGAGATTCATTGCTAAGGGCAAAGAGCATCTTGTATGTAAGCTTAATCGGTCCATTTATGGATTGAAACAAGCTTCGAGGTCTTGGAACATCCACTTTGATGAGGTAAATTCAGACTTATGGATTTATTCAAAGTCCGGATGAGTCTTGTGTATACAAGAGATGTGACGAAAACGTAGTGGTATTTATTGTACTATACGTAGATAATATTTTGGTAGTTGGCAACAATATCAGAGTGTTATCAGACGTAAGGGTATGGTTGTCCAAACAGTTTTGAAGGACTTGGGAGAAGTGGGACACATCCTTGGGATCAAGGTTAGTGTGCTAATCCCAAGCTTCATAAATAGACACGATTATGGATCGTTTTAGCATGCAAAACTTCAAGAAAGGTTTTCTACCTTTCAGGCATGAAGTTCCTTTATCTAAGGAGATGTGTCCTAGATCATATGAGGAGATAGAGGAGATGAAGGCAGTTCTTTATGCTTCGGCAGTAGGAAGCCTCATGTATACGATGCTATGTATGAGACCAGATATCTGCTTTGCCGTGGGCATGGTCAGCAGATATCAGAGTAATCCAAGACAGAGATATTGGACTGCGGTAAAGAATATATATTATAGTGCCTGAGAAGGACTAGGGATTATATGCTGGTTTACCGGGCAGACCAATTATTCCCTGTGGGTTACACGGATTCTGACTTCCAATCTGATAGGGATAACAGTAAGTCTACCTCGGGTTTTGTGTTTACTTTTGGAGGTGGAGCCATAGTATGGAAGAGTGTCAAGAAAAAATGCGCGGCCGACTCTACCATGGAAGTTGGGTATGTGCCAGCCCCTGTGGCGGCCAAAGAAGCTGTGTGGCTCAGGAACTTCCTAATGGACTTGGATGTGATTCCTGGTTTGCCCAGAACTATCACAATTTATTGTGATAATAATGGTGCAGTTGCAAACTCGAAGGAACCACGAGCCCATAAGGCTAGTAAACACATAGAGCGCAAGTACCACCTGATACGAGAAATCGTAAAGGAGGTAGAAGTTGCTGTCGCCTAGATTGCATCAGAGGATGACCTAGTAGACCCTTTTCACTAAGGTCCTTCTAGCAAGAGCTTTGATAGGCATGTGGAGGGAAGGGGAATCAGATGTATGGCAGTATGATGACGGCATAGTCTTTTAGTATAAGTGGGAGATTGTTGAGATGTAAACTGAAAGCTTAGCTCTTTTGTATGAACATTTTTATTTTGAATTAAGAATCACATGATCATTGTTTGCACTATATATTTATTATATGTGTGCATATTGTCTAATACTTTACATTGTAGATAACATGGTGCTTGGGTGTGGCACAGAAGATCATGTTATCAGTCCCTTGTAGAGTATAAGTAGAGGCTCACAACCAAGATGGTTTTAGACAAACCATTGGCATGGTTGTAGTGTAGCTTGGTATTGTTTTGTCTTGAACATAGAGTTACACTAGTACACTTAGGTGTATTGAGCAGGACCGACATAGAGGTGATTCAATTTATTGCTGACTACATAATTGAATCGGACCTCGGATATTATGTTGTACATGCTCTTAATCCCGATATAATAACGGGCACATGTACTTAGTATTTATTTCTTTGATTTACCAAAGGGTGAGATTTCTATGAATTAAATCAATATGCCCGGTAAGTTGGGAAATGATATTATTTACATGGTGTGCTGTTGATTATAGGAGGAAACCGTGTCCTATATATAGGTTGATGATGTCCCCTTGAGGAGCTCATAAGGTTCATCATGTAAACCCTGCAGGTTGACTTAGTCAACATGATGATAAGGTTGAGTGGTACTACTCAAGGAGTTAGATGTTAATTAATTGATGGTCAGTAAATCAATTAATTGACGGACATTCGATATCTTAAACACGGGGAGATGAATGTACAAATATTATATGGAGCCCATATTAATTTATGGGGGTTGGTGAGGTAGTTCAATGATGATCCTCTAGTGGAATGGAACATCATTGATGGATCAAGTTTGTGTGGTTCTGATCCATCGGGTGGCCAAGATCCAACTCCTCCTCATGGTCCCTATTGTAGCCTATTAACACCTCATGAAGCCTAGATCCAATGATGGAAAATAAAACTCTAGATCCGACGGTGGAGATTAAATCCCTAGATCCGACGGTGGAGATTAAATCCCTAGATCCGACGGTTGGGATGAAACCCTAGATCCGACGGTTGGGATGAAACCCTAGATAAGGCCTAAACCTAACTCTATATATATGAGCTTAGGCTTGGGCGGCAAAGAGAGGATGAAAAAAAAGAGAAAAACCTAATTGAGATAAGGTGGCTTGGGCGGCAAGAAATAGGAAAAGGTTAGGGTTAGGGTTTGGTTCATGGTGTTGGGCGGCAACAAGAAGAAGAAGCCTCTTCTTCTTCTTCCCAATGGTGGCCGGCAACCCTTCTTCCTCCTTCCTCCTTGGTTTGGCCGGCACCCAAGCTTCTCCCTTCCTTCTATGGCTTAGGTTGGATGGCATTAGGATAGCTTCCCTTGGGCACAATCAAATCCTAGTTGGGATAGGATTGGGGTTGGGCGGCTAGGGTTAGGGTTTTGGGATTAGGGTGGGCGGCAACAAGAAGATGAAGATCCTTTTCTTCTTCCTTCTAAGTGTTGGCCGGCCACTATCCTTGTTCCCTCTACTTTGGCCGGAGCTCAACCTATTCTCCTTCCCTTCATCCTTGGCCGGAAATTAGGAGAGCTTTGTCTAGGGTTTAGGCGGCAACAAGGAGGAGGATTGTTTTCCTTTCCTTTCTCCAAGTGTTGGCCGACGCCCATGCCTTTGTTGTTTCTCTTTTGGTTGGTTTCCATACTCTATTTTATCTTCCTTGGCCAGCGGAAACATCGAGTTTATTGACTTGGTGGCCGGTTCTAAAAAGGAAGATGAGTTTTGTTTTAGGATCTTCCTTTGTTCCTAGTGAACAAGGAAAGGAAGATTGGTGATCTAGGAGGCTTCAACTTTTGGTAGATCGTCGCCCACACGACGTCCAAAAGGAGGGAGGACATACAATAGAAGATCAAGAGGTATAACAAGAGGTATAATCTTGTTTATTTTGATTAATGTTCTTTTATATTATGTTTATAATTGCTTTTCAATTATATGCATGTTCTGTGTGGATGCTTACTTTATGTATGTGTTGATTATACTAGTTTACATTTGTATGTATTTGTATAATCATTGACCCCGAAGATAAACATAAAAACCAGCGATCCATCCGTCGTCTCTTCCGCGGCTAATTGACTAGAAGAGTTTGGTTGCTTGAACAACTAGTTTGTTCAAGCGATCGCTCAAGTCGTTAGCACGACGACAAATTGGTTGTGCTTAGGAAACTCATCCCATCCTGATTAGTTTTCATTTGTTGAAAATTTTAATCTGGGGACATGGGAGCCGATGAGCCTCTCCGAGAAGCCTGTTGCCTACAGTCCGATCTTTCGAGGTCTTGTTGACTCCCATTCTCTCGAGGTTTAGTTGATGCCCGATCTCTCAAGATCTCATTAGCATGATATCTCTTGAGGCCCTAGTGGTGATTGATCTTTTAAGGCCTAGTTGTAGTCCAACCCTGACTTGTATCTAGCCAATCAAAAGTATTCAATTATGGGTACTATGTTGAGCCATGCCATCCACTTATCTTGGATCATATCAAATTAGTATCATTTTTGTGATAAATTTGAGCTGAGACATTGAGATGAGAGACACAAGAGGAAATTCAGAGAACTAGTATTTTGTTGGTGGAAGAATATGAAATCTTGTACCTATTTCAGGGACTCTGAAAAGAGAGAATTTGAGTCAAATTTTAGTTGCTACAATTGAGGAAATACTATGAAAACATATGTTGCAGAATGAAATTATGCACAGAGGACTGTCAACTCCTGTTGAAGTACCTCCTGATCCTACAAAAGCACTGGGGTGGATATCAATCCTCCAAGAAGAACAATCTCGAGAGTCTGTATCTTGAGAAACGCCTTAAAGATAACATAGAAAAGGTAAATCTCCTTTGATTATTACAGAAAAGAGTAGCCAAAGTATTCCTTTCTCCTCTAGCATATTAGCCGAGAAATTGCCAAATCATTTCTGACCATTGCAACTTGAAGAATATAGGGGGTCATCAAATCCAGAAGATCATCTCTATCATTTTGAAAATGCATCTTTGTTACATCAGTATACTGACAGAGTTAAGTGTAGAGTCTTCTTAACTACTCTATCTGGATCAGCACAGTGGTGGTATAATAGACTATCGCTAGGTTCCATATAGTTATTTGAAAATTTGAGTACCACCTTCCTGTATCATTTCACCAGTAGTAAAAGGTATCATAAAACTACTATTAATCTTTTTTCAAAGAATCAAAAGAACTAAGAAACTTTGGTGGAGTACATTTGATGCAGGTACATCGATCACAACACTACATGCACGTACCCCTCAACATGAGTGTTGAAGGTAGGAAACTTCGCTTCCCACTCCAACTCGGTTGCTTGTTCATGGCGATCCCGTCTTCGTCCCCGGATTAAAAAAAATTAATCCAAGACAATTACGGATTACCCAAGCTACCATTTCATCATCGTGCTATTCGATTAGAGTAGTCACTTGAACAAACTTGTTGTTCAAGAAACCAACCTCTATTCTACGATTAGCCATGGAATAGATGATGTACGGATCACCGGTTTTTGCGTTTGTATTCGGGGTCCAAGTAAATTTAGCCACATGCCATACATACAATATACAAAGAAACAAACAAGGAAAACAAAACAAGATTTATACCTCTTGTTTACCTCAAGATCTTCTATCGTATGTCCTATCCTCCTCTTGGACATTGTGTGGGCAACGGACCTCCAAGAGATGAAGCCTCCTAGATCACGAACTTCTTTCCTTGCTCGCTCTGAACAAGAGGAAGTGTAGAAACGAAAATCTTCTCTTATCTAGGACCAACCAACAAGCTCCAAGCTTGAAGCTTGCCGCCGGTCCAAAGAGTGGTGCAGGAGTGCCGGCCAACCTTGAAGGAAGGTTGTCGCCGACTTCAAGGAGAGGTGAGGATGCCGGCCAAGGAAGAATCAAGGGAGGGGATGGGCGCCGGCTAAGGATGAATCAAGGAGGGTGATGGGCGCCGACCAACTCTTGGAGAAGAGAAATGAAACCAAACCTCCACCTTGTAGCCGCCCAAAGCTTGCCGCCCCAACCCTAATCCCTCTTCCATCTCCTTGCCGCCCACCCTAGGAGCCTTATTTATAGAGTTTGGCGTAAGCATCCTTTTAATCTCCATCGTCGATTCTAGGGATTTAATCTCAACCGTCGGATCTAGAGATTTAATCTCAACCGTCGGACTTAGAGATTTAATCTCCACCGTTGAATTTAAAGATTTAATCTCCACCGTTGGATCTAGAGATTTAATCTCCACTTTCGGATCTAGAGATTTAATCTCTATCGTCGGATCTAGAGTTTCATTTTCCATCATCGGATCTAGGCTTCAAGAGGGTTTTAATAGGTTACGATAGGGACCATGAGGAGGAGTTGGATCTTGGCCACCCAATGGATCAAGCCCACATAAAGATCAATCCATTAAGGATAATCCATTCCACTAGAGGTTTATCATTGATCTACCTCACCAACCCCCATAAGTTAATATGGGTTCCATATATTATTTGTACATTTATCTCCCCATGCTTAAGATCTCGAATATCCGTCGATTAATTAATTTACTGACAATTAATTAATCAACATCTAACTCCATGAGTAGTACCACTCAACCTTATCATCATGCAAGACCAAGTCCACCTGCAGGATTTACATGATGAACCTTATGAGCTCCTCAAGGGGACAACATCATCCTAATATATAGGACACGGTTTCCTCCTATAATCAACAATACAACATATAAATAATATCATTTCCCAACTTACTGAGCCTATCGATTTACTCTATAAATCTCGCCCATTGGTAAATCAAAGAAATGAATAATAAGTATATGTGCGCGTTATTATATTGGGAATAAGAGCATGTACAACATAATATCTGAGGTTCGATTCGATTATGTAGTCAGCAATAAATCGAATCACCTCTAAGTTGGTCCTGCTCAATACACACAAAGTGTACTAGTGTGATTCTATGGTCAAGACAAACCAATACCAAATCACACTACAACCATTCCAATGGTTTGTCCAAAACCATCTCGGTTGTGAGCCTTTACTTATACTTTACAAGGAACTGATAACATGATCTCCCGTTTGACACTACACACCATGTTATCTACAATGTAATGTATTAGACAATATGCATAACCATAAATATGCAAACAATGATCATGTGATTCTTATTTCAAAAATAAAGATGTTCATACAAAAGATAGAATTTTAAGTATACATCCCAACAATCTCCCACTTATACTAAAAGACTATGTTATCCTTAAACTGCCATACATCTGATTCTCATTCCCTCCACATGTCTATCAAAATCTCTCGCCGGAAGGGCCTTAGTGAAAGGATTTGCCAGATTATCCTCCGATGCAATCTTGGCCACAACAACTTCTCCTCGCTTTACGATTTCTCGTATCAGGTGGTACTTGCACTCTATGTGTTTACTTGCCTTATGGGCTCATGGTTCCTTCGAGTTTGCAACTGCACCACTATTATCACAATAAATTGTGATAGTTCTGGGCAAACCAGGAATCACATCCAAGTCCATCAAGAAGTTCCTGAGCTACACAGCTTCTTTGGTCGCCTCAGAGGTTGCCACATACTCAGCTTCCATGGTAGAGTCCGCCACATATTTCTACTTGACACTCCTCCATACAATGGCTCCACCTCCCAAAGTAAACACAAAACCTAAGGTAGACTTACTATTATCCCTATTTGATTGGAAGTCGGAATCTGTATAACCCACAGGGATTAATTGGTCTGCCTGGTAAATTAGCATATAATCCCTAGTCCTTCTCAGGTACTTCAATATATGCTTTACTGCAGTCCAATGTCCCTGTCCTGGATTACTCTGATATCTGCTAACCATGCCCACGGCAAAGCAGATATCCGATCTCATACATAGCATCGCATACATGAGGCTTCCTACTGTCGAAGCATAAGGAACCACCTTCATCTCCTCTATCTCCTTAGATGTTCTAGGACACATCTCCTTAGATAAAGGAACTCCATTCCTGAAAGGTAGAAAATCTTTCTTAGAGTTTTGCATGCTAAAACGATCCATAATTTTGTCTATGTATGAAGCTTGAGATAAGCACAACATCCTTTTCTTGCGATCCCTTATAACCTTCATCCCAAGGATGTGTCCCACTTCTCCCAAGTCCTTCATATCAAACTGTTTGGACAACCATACCCTTACGTCCGATAACACCTTGACATTGTTGTCAATTAACATAATGTCTTCTATGTATAGTACAAGAAATACCACTATATTTCCGTCACATCTCTTGTATACACAAGACACATCTGGACTTTGAATAAATCCATAAGACTGTATTACCTCATCAAAGCAAATGTTCCAAGACCTCGAAGCTTGCTTCAATCCATAAATGGACCGATTAAGCTTACACATAAGATGTTCTTTGCCCTTTGCAATGAATCCCTCTGGTTGCTTCATATAGATGTTTTCCTCAAGACTTCCATTAAGGAAAGTTGTCTTGACATCCATCTGCCACACCTCATAATCCATATGAGCAGCAATACATAAGAGAATCTGGATAGACTTAAGAATGGCTACCGGCGAAAAGGTCTCCTCATAATCAATGCCCTCTTTCTGAGTATACCCTTTTTCAACAAGCCTTGCTTTGAAGGTCTCAACCTTCCCATCTATTCCTCTCTTTCTTTTGTAGATCCACTTGCTTCCAATAGTTTTTACACCATTGGGTGGTTCTACTAGCTCCCAGACCTGATTTGAATCCATAGATTCTATCTCAAAATTCATCGCACTTTGCCAAGATACTACATCTTTATCTTGGATCGCCTCGTTATATGTCCAGGGATCAGGTTCATGTTCGCTAGGGATCAAATCAGAAGATTCTCCCAAGAACATGAATCTATCAGGTTGTTTACCAACCCTCTCACTACGATGAGGTATTACCTGTGTATCCTCTGTGACACGTGGTGGAGTGACTTGTGGTATATCCTCTTGTACCGGTGGTACTGAAGTAGTGAATTCCCCTCTCAATTCCTCTAGAACAATCTTACTGATGGGCATGTGGTTCATCACATAGTCTTCCTCTAGAAATATGGCGTTCGTGCTAATGATCACCCTCAGATCTCTAGGACTATAAAACAAGCCACCTTTTGTTCCTCTAGGATAGCCAACGAACATGCGCACTTCTATACGAGGTTCCAACTTACCAGCATCTGCCTTTAGCACATGTGCTGGACTCCCCCAAATCTGAATATGTCTCAGACTAGGCTTTCGCCCAGTCCACAATTCTGTGGGAGTAGAAGGCACTGATTTAGATGGAACCAAGTTCAAAATATACACTGTCGTATCTAGAGCATATCCCCATAATGAATCTGGCAACTCAGAATAACTCATCATCGATCTAACCATCTTTATAAGAGTCATATTCCTTCACTCTACTACACCATTCTACTGAGGTGTGCCAGGTGCAGACAATTGGGATTGAGTCCCAGTCTTTGATAAGTAATTCCTAAACTCTCCCAAGAGGTACTCACCACCACGATCAGATCGTAGTGTCTTGATACTTTTACCTTGACATTTCTCCATATCAGCCTTGAATTCTTTGAACTTGTCAAAACATTCAGACTTGCGGTGCATTAAGTAAATGTATCCATACCTTGAATAATCGTCTATAAAAGAGACGAAATATTCAAAGCCACCTCTTGCCTGGATAGACATAGGACCACACAAATCAGAATGAACCAATTCCATCACATCTTTGGCTCTATACCCCTTGCCTTGAAAGGCCTCTTGGTCATTTTACCTTCTAAGCAGGACTCGCAGGTTGGGAAGTTTTCCACCAGTAATAAACTCAGAGGTCCATAAGCTATCAACCTTTGAATTCTGCTTAGGTCAATATGACCAAGCCTTAGATGCCAAAGATATGTTTTTCTCATCATTAAAGGTTCTTTTCTCTTATTGGAATTAGAAGATGAGTTATAAACATCTATTTGCATCGTGGGAGATTATAGGAAGGTTGTCGCCGGCTTCAAGGAGAGGTGAGGATGCCGGCCAAGGAAGAATCAAGGTTGGGGATGGGCGCCGACCAAGGATGAATCAAGGAGGGTGATGGGCGCCAGCCAACTCTTGGAGAAGAGAAAGGAAACCAAACCTCCACCTTGTAGACGCCCAAAACCCTAACCCTAGCCGCCCAAAGCTTTCCGCCCCAACCCTAATCCCTCTTCCATCTCCTTGTCGCCCACCCTAGGAGCCTTATTTATAGAGTTGGGGTTAAGCCTCCTTTTAATCTCCACCGTCGGTTCTAGGGATTTAATCTCAACTGTCGGATCAAGAGATTTAATCTCAACCGTCGGACTTAGAAATTTAATCTCCATTGTCAGATTTAAAGATTTAATCTCCACCGTCGAATCTAGAGATTTAATCTCCACCGTGGGATCTGGAGATTTAATCTCTATCGTCGGATCTAGAGTTTCATTTTCCATCATCGGATCTAGGCTTCGAGAGGGTTTTAATAGGCTACAATAGAGACCATGAGGAGGAGTTGGATCTTGGCCACCCAATGGATCAAGCCCACATAAAGTCCGATCCATTAATGATAATCTATTCCACTAGAGGATTATCATTGATATACCTCACCAACCCCCATAAGTTAATATGGGCTCCATATATTATTTGTACATTTATCTCCCCGTGTTTAAGATCTCGAATGTCTGTCGATTAATTAATTTACTAACAATTAATTAATCAACATCTAACTTCATGAGTAGTACCACTCAACCTTATCATCATGCCAGACCAAGTCCACCTGCACGGTTTACATGATGAACCTTATGAGCTCCTTAAGAGGACATCATCATCCTAAAATATAGGACACAATTTCCTCCTATAATCAACGACACACCATATAAATAATATAATTTCCCAACTTACCGAGCCTATCGATTTACTCTATAGTAAATCAAAGAAATGAATATTAAGTATATGTGCCCGTTTTTATATCGGGATTAAGAGCATGTACAACATAATATCTGAGGTACGATTCGATTATGTAGTAAGCAATAAATCGAATCACCTCTAAGTCGTTCCTGCTCAATACACACAAAGTGTACTTGTGTGATTCTATGGTCAAGACAAACCATTACCAAATCATACTACAACCATGCCAATGGTTTGTCCAAAACCATCTCGGTTGTGAGCCTTTACTTATACTTTACAAGGAACTGATAACATGATCTCCCGTGTGACACTACACACCATGTTATCTACAATGTAATGTATTAGACAATATGCATAACCATAAATATGCAAACAATGATCATGTGATTCTTATTTCAAAAATAAAGATGTTCATACAAAAGATAGACTTTTCAGTATACATCCCAACAAGTGTGTCATTCTAAACCAAAACATGGCATAATGTAGCTCCAGCAGGCCATGTACGAGGTGTTAATGTAGTGAGCATCACTTCTTAGTTTTGATGTATGAGCCATAGTTAAAAGTTAGGATTCACTTGTGCTCTAATATCAGTGTTAAGTGTGCAGGATTAACAGAAAGTCTTAGTAGGTCGTGTTGACCGGATACTAGGCAATTATCTTGATAGATCAGAAGGACCAGACACTAGACATGAAGTCTAGATGGGTTGCATGGATCGGACATCTTGCATGAAGACCGATTGGGTCAGGAGACCAGACAATTGACAAAAAGTCCAACTAGGTCAGGTAGACTGGATAGCTAGTGGAAGCCCTGGTGGGTTAGATCGGATGTCAAGAGTGGTAAGTCCGACAGGTAGCCGATAGGTAAGCCTCGAGTGAAGAGGTGAGGTTTAGTCCTCTGTAGGGGGACAAAGCTAGGCATCGATCCGATGAAAAGTCCACGTGGGACTTAGTAGTCGAGATCGAACATTATTACTACTGCTATCATAATTTATATTATCTATTTGTGGTAATCTTGTCTTATAAGGATCAGTCGATTGAATGAATTCAAGTCGACTGAATTCCAGTCAAATGGACATGTATCAGTCGACTGGATACCTATTTGGCAGGATTAGCTGGTAATCGATCAGAGATCGTGCAATGCAGATGGAAAGGGTTTTAGTCGACAGAAGGGTTTGAGTCAACTGAAGAGGCAAATTTCTCGATACGGAGCTGGGTGACGTGGAGTCAACTGGAGAGATTTCAGTCGACTAGAAGACCATGAATTCCATATCGACTAGCTAATGTGGAGTTAACTGGAAGGCATTCTAGTCGACTAGAAAAGGTTTATAAAATATGTGCTCGACTGGATCTGAATATAACATCCAATCTAACGTGTAAAATACCAAAAAATGAAATACCTCTTGTTAATGAAGAAATTTACATATAGAATTTTTGAGAATTTAAAAAAACAATCTGAAAATAAATGGAGTTCATATGACCATTTAGAAGGAAGATTAAGGCTTAGTGGATTATTAGGTTAATTAGGGGTTAATTCAACTTAACCCTAAGATTAAGTTATTTATACAAAAAAAAAACAATCCCAATTTTCCACCGACGTCTCATTTTTGCGGTTTCTCTTCCACGATTCTTCTTCTCCCCATTTATCACCGTGCGACTCGTCATTTCATTTCCTCGATTCTTCTTCGCCGCCGCAGACCTTTCTTCTTCCTCTCAGTTTCTAAGGTGCCACCCTCCTCACCTCTCCACCACCCCCGCAACCATCCACGATCGCTCGTCGCCCCTGGGCAAAGCAGCACGTGTTCCAGCCACCCATACTCGTTGTGCGCACAGGATCAATAGTCGTCGCCCCTGCACAAGCGACCAACGACCACCACCCTTGGCCATCGCCATACTTCTTCTGATCTCGGCAGCAGTAAGCGTCAACCTTCTTTCTCGCCATCATGGATTGTCTCACATGGTCAGATCTCCACCGCAAGCAACACCTTAGCTGTAGTGAGTTTGGGTGTTTCTAGCAATCTCCTTTCCTCTGACTGCTGGCTTCTCTTTTAACTCGTTGCTCTTGACTCTTCGATTTCGTGCTGCACCGATCACTTGAGAGCTAGCCTCCACTGAGAGCAATTTGTCACAGTGCCCAGCTTGTCCTCGCTGTGAGCGACCCCTTTCACCCATCAACCCATGTGCCAAGAGTTGTCGCGCCAAATGACAACTCTGTTCGGTCTACCAACAGTAAGCTAACTCTTCTGATCATTTCAGTCCCTGCATGTAAACTTGGTAGTTATTGATTTATGACGTCTATCAATTGTAACCCGATGATACAACGCCACCGTCACTAGTTGTTGATGGTGTCTTGATTCGATTTCGTTGGAGAAGTGGGTAAGTGGTTGGAAAAGGAATTTGGTTGTTTAGTTGAGTTGATAAGATGATGATTGATACTTAATAGCTTAATTGGGTAATTTCTTATCCATCTTGTTTGCTGGGATTACAGATTCGATAAGGGTTATTGGAGATGGGTTTAACCCCAGTTCATCTCAATTATTCAGATTGGACCTTCTAGGGTGGATCAAGAAGTTGTGCCAGTAAAGTTCAGCTTAGATTTGGATAATTGATGGATGCGTTGGTTTTGTTGTTGATTTGGAGATTTGCAGATCAGAAGGAAGTTGAGTTCGATAAGTAATATTTAAATGTTTATAGTTGTATATCAGTTGTTTAGCTAACTAATCTGGATGTGTTATAATCAGGTAATGAGGATATAGTTTCCTATTCATTGTGTAGTGATGGATGATTGATTCAGATTTATCGGAGATCGGATCCTCTTTAGCCTATCAAGAAGGAGAAGAGGTTGAATCAGTGTGAGGTAAGTTTAGATTGAGGTTTCTGTGTGAATTGATTTAATTTGATACTGTAAGAAAATTCTACTTACGGTATATATGTGGTTTATGAAATGGACTAAAATTGATTTAGATCCATATTCCTATAGTATGTATGATAGCGGTTGGTTATATTGTATTCTATAATTGGGACCTTGATTCAAGATAGGTTCATGGACGTGAAGACTATCGACACAGTCTACATATCAGGTGGGTAATTTCCTACCCTGGTCAGGTAGTAGCTAAATCCTGAAGTATATAACTTCATATTATTGTCACTTTAACCTTGACTCCACTCTAGTTTTTTTTATGCTTGATACTTTTGCCTTTGCACTTAAATACTCTGTTATTGTTGTTATCTATTTATTCATCTTTGTTATGAATTATAGATTGTTATGGTAAGTGGACCTGTAGTGGTTTACCTATGTGTACATAGCTAAATTTGATTGTAAAACTGAATTATATAATTTAGATAAATCATACAGGGATGAGTAGGATTCTAGAAGTAAATTGAGTTTCCATGTTATATCCTGATGATGTGTACATATCCACTATGGATAAGGTAGTCGTGTATGGATGTGTGATTGTCGATACAGTGTCGCTATGGACTGGTGGTCCTAGCTTGGTTGTGATCAATTGAGTATGACTCTCTGCAGGATAGAGAGTGTGTTGATCAGTCGAGTATGACTCTCTGCGGGATAGAGAGTGTTATGAGCAGTTGTGTACGACTCTCTGCAGGATAGAGAGTGCATCGATAAGTCGAGTATGACTCTTTGCAGTGTTATGATCAGTTGTGTATGACTCTCTATAGGATAGAGAGTGCGTTAATCAGTTGAGTATGACTCTCTGTAGGATAGAGAGTGTTATAATCAGTTGAGTATGTGTGACTGTGAATTCATGTCATTGGCATGCATGCTGGCGGCCAGGTCTCTCTTATGGTTGAGAGGGTCGTTAGTCATCCTACCTCACAGGTTACTCATGGAGGAGTAACTGGTGTGAGGGCAAAGCATTTGTTGTGCCACACTCTACAACTATAGATGGTGGTAGTTGGAATTGCATGCAGTTGTCCTGCGTGTGTGGCACTCGACCACTCATGGGTAGTGACTGTCGGAGTGGCCAACAGCAGGGACCCTTGTCAGGTAGCATGCTCTTTATGCTTATATGCGTCCACTTGGCCACTCAAGAGTAGTGGTTGGTGTTGAGTTGGGACAGTTGTCATGTCGAGCCACCGAGGCCACACTGGGATTGTGGTAGCTTTAGGGTGAGCCGGCATGACCATGCATTCTGCATTGTTGTGTCTTATAGCATATTGTATATTACCATATATATAGGCACTCAACCACTCATGGGTGGTGACTGTTAGAGTGGCCGACAGCAGGGACTCCCGTCAGGTAGCTTGCTCTTTATGCGTATATGCGTCCACTTGGCCACTCGAGAGTAGTGTTTGGTGTTGAGTTGGGACAGTTGTCATGTCGAGCCACCAAGGTCACACTGGGGTCGTGGTAGCTTTAGGGTGAGCTGGCATTACCATACATTCGGCATTGTCGTGCCTTATGGCATTTTGCATATATATATATATAGATGATTGTGATTAGCGTATATAATATATAGAAGCAGTCTATATGTATGCTTATTGTGATGTTGCATTTGTTTGTACTATGTTTACTGCATTTGCTATATAATAGTGTATTGGATACTTGTGTATGACTTGGTCAGATTGTAGTATACCTTTGCCCAGTACCTTGAGATGATACGGGATGGACCCAGATTATCGTTGTATTTGTCATAAGATGTTAGTATGGTGGTTTGTCGCTTATAGAGTTAGATTTACTCTACCATATTGTAGGTGTTGTATTATGTTACTTATACTCAGGTTGTACGAGTTGCATTGTTGCCGATCCTCAGGTATGCCAGTACCTTATGATGTTATTGTTGATCAGTTTAGTATATAGTTGTTATATTATGCTGGTGTATACTTGTTATACCATTAGACAACATATTATTGACTCGCATGTGATATATATAAATTATGCATGCACTTTTATTCCTATTACCACTGAGTTTTTGTACTCACCACCACAGACCCTGGGTTTCTTGTCGCCCAGGTAACAAGTACTCGACTCCGTGATGGGCTTGGAGCAACGCTGACTGGCAACCTCTGATCTCATATCCGAGGGTCTGAGTTTTGGGTATTTTGTGTATTTCTCGATATGTATTTGGTTTTATATGGTGGATTGTAGTGTGGTAGTTGTGGTTGATGTACGCACATGTTGGTGCGGGTTTTGACGATGTTTTCTTCATGTTTTGGTGTTAGTCATACTGGTATGCACTGTGTGTAGTTGTTATTTCGTTTGAATAGTTTCCACTGTGTTTTGCTGTATTTACATTGTATATGTTATTATGGTTGTGGTCGAAAGACTTGTATAAATAGGATATGTTGCCACGTACATGGGAGATGTTGTCCGTTTGCTTTTCGGCTCGGCATACTCTCGGGGCGTGACATAACGTCTTGTAATTTCTTTTATTCATATTTTTGCTTATTGTACTTAACTTCAAGAGTTGGTAGTGTGTTACCCATCTCTAATATTTGTAAAAAGTGAAACCCTCCGAAGTCGAGAGTTCTCGAGTCAGAGGGCAGTTAGTGATTGCCCATCGAGATAGCTCTCGGAAGAACTATGAGCCTTGGACTAGCAACCTAGTTAGAGTTGTGAATCAAGTAAAATAAAATGTTATTATTCTCCGCTGCATACTCACAATAGTTTTCAAATATTCTAAATTATTTTAAAAATTAAAATAAAAATTTTAAACTCCGAGATTCACCCCCTCTCTCGGAGAAACACGATCATACAATTGGTATCAGAGCGGGGGCGCTCCGAAATGGTGCAACCACCATCGTGAGCTTTAAAATATTTTTTTTCTTGCTTTAGAATAAGTTTTCTAACTTTAAAATAGTTTAGAATAATATTTATTTCTTTAAAATACTTTAGAATATTTTTTCTTACTTAAGATTAATTTAGAATAATTTTTCTTGCTTTAGAATAATTTAGAATATTTTTCTGCCATTTAAAAATTGCTAGAATATTATTTTTTACATTCTACAAAATTTAAAATTCATTTTCTACATTTTAGAATATTCAAAATTCATTTTCTACATTTTAGATTATTTAAAATTTATTTTCTGCATTTTAGAATATTTAAAATTCATTTTTTACATTTTATATAATTTAAAATTTATTTTCTACATTTTAGAATATTTAAAATTCCTTTTCAGCATTTTAGATAATTTAAAATTCATTTTCTACATTTTAGAATATTAAAATTTATTTTTTGCATTTTAGATAATTTAAAATTCATTTTCTACATTTTAGAATATTTAAAATTCATTTTCTGTATTTTAGAATATTAAAATTCATTTTCTGTATTTTAGATAATTTAAAATTTATTTTCTGCATTTTAGACTATTTAAAATTTATTTTCTACATTTTAGAATATTAAAATTTATTTTTTGCATTTTAAAATATTTAAATTTATTTTCTACATTTTAGAATATTAAAATCAATTGTCTACACTTTAAATTAATTTAATTTAATTTTCTACACTTAGAAATTATTTGATTTAACTTTCTTGCCTTAGAAAATATTTAATTTAATTTTCTTGCCTTAAAAAATATTTTATTTAATTTTCTTGCCTTAGAAAATATTTAATTTAATTTTCTGCACTTAGAAAATATTTGATTTAATTTTCTTGCCTTAGAAAATATTTTGTTAATAATGTCACACTTAGAGGGATACAACACCGTTCGCCCTCCTCTCTTCAACGGAGAGAACTTTTCCTACTGAAAAGGCGAATGAAGTGCTACTTGAAGACCGACCTAGAGGTCTGGTTCTCAATTAGGAAAGGGTTTGTAGCTCCGGTAGACGACTCGGGTGAGTTATTAGAACTGGAGAAATGGACCGCAAATATTAGAAAAAGAGCTCAAGTCGATTACAAGACACTTAACACCTTGCAATGTAGATTTACCAAAGAAGAGCTCAACATGGTAGGTCCATTTGAAAATTCTAAGGAATTATGGGAAAAATTAATTGAATTGCATGAGGGTACAAATGCCACTAGGATAGCTAAACGAGACATGTTTATTAAATAAACTATTTAATTGTAAAATGAATGAAAATTAAAATGCTAGTCAACTTCATACTAGAATTAAAGATATATTAAATGGATTACACTTAATAGGACACCAAATAGAAAATTGAGACATAATTAGGTATACACTTAAGGCATTCCCGAGAAATGCCTTATGGACATCAATTGTTGATGCCTATAAGATTTCTAGGGATCTTTCCACAATTAGGCTAGATGAACTATTTTGTGAACTTGAACTACACGAACAAGCTAACTCGGGTCAAACCGAGAACGGTATAGCTTTGGTGGCAGGTTCGACTAAAAAGGAAAGAAAAGTGAAGAGTGAGTCCAAAGACGAGTCGAAGTCAGAAAAAAATGGAGAATAGGAGATCGTAAATATGGTCCAGAAGATGTTCAATAAGAGGAAGAGATTTATGAAGAAAGATGCTAAAAAGGTCGTCGACAACAAGCCGAGACCCTAATCGGAAGTGGCATGCTACGAATGCAACGGAAAGGGACACTACAAATCGGAGTGTGCAAACCTAAAAAAGGAAGAAAACCCAAAAAAGGAAAAGAAGAAGAAAGTGCTTAAGGCAACTTGGGATGAGCCATCATCGGAAGAGTCAGGCGCAGAAGAGACGAAGAGAAGTTTCGTCGCATTTATGGTCAAATCGAGATCCGGAGGTGAGTCAAGTTCCGAGTACGAGTCCGAGAGAAGACACGGATCTGTATCCATTTCTGAAGGTTCAAATGAGGTAACTTCTCCCTTAGAAGATAAGTTGTATAATATAATTGCATGTCTTGATAGGAAGTTAGCTAAGTCCGAGAATCGAGTCGACTCGCTACTTAAGGAAGTCCAAGTACTTAAGGAGCAAGTCAACTCGAAGACTTCGACTCGCCAAATTAAGGATAGAGACTCAACTCAAGTCGCAAAGCTTGAAGCAGAGAACTCAGTCCTAAAAAGGCAAGTAGAAGATCTTGTTGGGATGTATACTGAAAAGTCTATCTTTTGTATGAACATCTTTATTTTGAAATAAGAATCACATGATCATTGTTTGCATATTTATGGTTATGCATATTGTCTAATACATTACATTGTAGATAACATGGTGTGTGGTGTCACACGGAAGATCATGTTATCGACTCCTTGTAAAGTATAAGTAAAGGCTCACAACCGAGATGGCTTTGGAAAAACCATTGGTATGGTTGTAGTGTGATTTGGTATTGGTTTGTCTTGACCATAGAATCACACTAGTACACTTTGTGTGTATTGAGCAGGACCAACTTAGAGGTGATTTGATTTATTGCTGACTACATAATCGAATCGGACCTCAGATATTATATTGTACATACTCTTAATCCCGATATAATAACGGACACATATACTTAGTATTCATTTCTTTGATTTATCAATAGGCGAGATTTATAGATTAAATCGATAGACTCGGTAAGTTGGGAAATGATATTGTTTATATGGTGTGTCGTTGATTATAGGAGGAAACCATGTCCTAAATATATTACGTTGATGATGTCCCCTTGAGAAGCTCATAAGGTTCATCATGTAAACCTTGCAAGTGGACTTGGTCCGGTATGATGATAAGGTTGAGTGGTACTACTCATGGAGTTAGATGTTGATTAATTAATTGTCAGTAAATTAATTAATCGACGGACATTCAAGATCTTAAACACGGGGAGAAAATGTACAAATAATATATGGATCCCATATTAACTTATGGGGGTTGGTGAGGTAGATCAATGATAATCCTTTAGTGGATTGGATTATCATTAATGGATCGGATTTTATGTGTGTTAGTAATATATGAGAGATGTCCTAAGGCAATCGCCTTATGTATGAACCATTTATATGATAAATGAAGATTCACTATTTGAGTATACATGTTTTCATGTATTTGATTGGATCTTAAACTCATTTACTGAATGTCCACGATATGATTCACAACATGAGAGAATTTGTGATTGAATCACAACTAGTGAGTATCTCTACATGTGTAATTGTGATGTATCAGAATTATCCCTAGTCGATGAATTGATGGATTTGGACACCATCAATTCTGTCGAGACTAGCACGAGGTATACTCCTTGGTGTATCCAAGCAACTGATTCTCACTGGCTGGAGACATTGTGATGTCTGGAGTTAATCGTGGATGCTAGTTATGGTAACTAGTTCATTGGAGTGACCAGCCGTAAGACTTCATATGGTTCTCTGCATATATAGATATGTCAATGAAGTTCTTACTGTAGCTTAAGTGCGATGTTCCTTTGACTTGTGGTATTCAAGTCATCTTGATCATGGAGACTTATGCTTTGACATCTTAAGCAAACATCTCTAAGGAGATGTGGACCCGGGCTGATTGGGTATAAGTCGAAGTGATCGAAGGTGTTTGAATAGCCTATAAATGATTCACCACTCCTTGCGAGGAGATGTATACCCATGGCCTCTCGTAGGATTGTTACTAAAGTATTTGGCCAAAGCATTACATGTTTAGAGTAAAGTACTCTTCGATACATGTGCAGTAACTAGAATCCGTAGGATGAGGAAATGATACTTAGGCTAGGTGTGACGTAGTCAGCCTAGTGGGGACTGACACTATAGACCATGTCCTGAACCAAGTGGGTATAAGATGAGTGAAGGGAATGGGGCACGATTCATTCGAGCTGCTGAAGGGTTTCAGAAATAGTTCTGGATCAACCGTTGATCTTTTCGGTTAATTGGGGATCATGATGTACTACTAGGTGCCACTCATGATCGTTCTATAATTAATGGTTAATTATAGACAGCCAACATAAACCGAGAACTTATTTGGTCACACGCACAACGAGCGTAATCCGAAGGATTTAAAACGAGCTTGAGAATGAGATTCTCAGACCGAGAGAAACTAAGTTTGGTTGGACCAAACATGGAGCGAACATGAAATCGTTTCAGTCGCAATGGAAGCGTGGATGGGCCATGTCTTATGATGACATAATGGATGGACCAAAATGGTTTGGTTCTAATCCAATGGAGGAGAATAAACCAAAGGGTTTGGTTTATTTTAAACGAATGAACCAAAAGTTGGTTCGGTTCGTTTTAACTTAAAATAAACCATCATGGTTTGGTTTATTTTAACTTATCTTAATGGAGCGGGTTAACGGGCCTAATGGTTATGATCCAATAACCATTAAGAGAATTAGTTCTCTATAAAAGAGGGCTTAAGGGATAATTAAGCCCTAATCCAAACCCTAGCAATAGTTGTCGCCCACTTCATCCCCTCTAAGAGTTGGCGCCAACCTCCATGGCCGCCCAGCCCCTTGTGTCACCGTCCAGCTCCTTGCCGGCGTCCAAGCTTCGGCCGGTGATCCTCCGGCGACCCTCCGGTGATCTCCTTTAGGTTTGGCATCAAGGTGAGCTTTATCTTCCCTTGGTTGGCCGGCGCCTATCTCCTCCACCAAAGCTGTCCAGTTTTCTAGACAGCTTGTTCTCCTCTCGTCAGAGCGTCATTTGGACGACGGTTAGAGCTCCTACAGCGGCAAACTTACCGGGGATTCGATCTCCGGTAATCCTCTGAGGTGGAGGACGAAGGATTCGTCAATCGGTTGACGAATACCTCTCAGGAGAAGCGAGTTTTGAGGACTCATTTTTGGATCCGAATTTGGATTCAGATCGTGATCATCTCTCGATCACGTCGTCGTCAACACGAGGCTAGTAACCCATACGAAGATGAAGCTCGTGGCTTAGCGAAGTCATCCAGAGGATACTCGGCGTGGATACGGATAGAGACGATTCTAGCGAGGATCGTTCCGGTTGATGCCGTTCCCGCTACACGTCATACGAAAGATATAACGTAGTTAAATTTCCTTTTATTGCAAATTTAAATTTACGGTTATGTCTACACATGTTGGTTGTACTATACATGCATGTGATGTGTGTGTTGTAATAAATGTAGATTTATTAATTTTATTGCTTCCGCTGTGCTCATGTTTACGAAACATGATCGAACACACACACACCGCGGTGCCGGAAACCCAACAGTGGTATCAGAGCCTAGGTTGTGTTTCGACATAATCGTAAAATGGTTTTGCGATTGTCATAATGTTATTTCTAGAAATTTTCTAATTTTGGAAATTTAGAAGTATTTATGGAAATTTTTCAATTTTGGAAAGTCTAGATGTATTTATGGAAATCTTCCACTTTTGGAAAGTTGGAAGTATTTATGGAAATTGATATTTTCCATAAATAAAATATTTGATTAGATTCTGGAAATTTATTTCCTAATTTAATCATGATTTGATTTGGAGAATCAAATCTTAAAATATTTTATTTCCATAAGTAGTTTTGATGATTTAGGAAATTGGTTTCCTAAATTGATTTTCCTTAATCAATTATTTTCATAAATAAAATATGTGATTAGATTTGGAAATTTGTTTCCTAATTCAATCATGATTTGATTTGGAGAATCAAATCTTAAACATATTTTATTTCCATAAATAGTTATGACAAATAAGGAAATTATGTACATGACATAATTGTATGCCATGTAATTGCATTAGATGCATAACATTATGCTATGCGTGTCGTGACATGTAGATGTATGTCATGTATGCCATGCCATGTAGATAATAGTTATTTGCATGCAAAGAGGATGAGACATAAAACCCTAACTCAATATTAAAGCCTACACCTTCCATTAATATGGTTAGAACCATAGTTCTGTTTCTTGTTTGGGTTGTTGGACTCACTCCAAGCCCGGCTCGAACCTGAACATGTTCAAATCATTGGAATAGTTTAACTCTAATATGGTAAGAGTCAGAGGTCAATCGTTAGTTTGGGTTGTTGGACTCACTCCAAGCCTGGCTAATTGGTTGAATGCGCTCTAACCATATTAAAACTATTTCGCGATTAATGGGTCGGCTCTAACTTGGAGCATCGATTTGTTGGACTCACTCCAAGGTTGATGTGAAGAGAGGTGAAGTTGGGTGCTATGCATATGATGCATACTTGTTAATGTGTTAACAACCCAATGTATGTGTAAACATTCAATTAGTTGATAGCACATTGTGATAGTTACATATACATGATATGTAATCGATATACTTGATACCCACCATCATAGCTAAGAATGGCTTGTTGGACTCACTCCAAGGTTGTTCTTATCTATATTGGATATCAGCCCATTCGGAGATTGACCTACGATCTCCCGAATTGATTTCAAGGGTTTTTGAATTCGAAAAAAATGAATGGGATTTTGTAAATGTATGTGGATGTATTTTAAAATCATCTTTCTCATATATGCTCATTTTGTATTTCTAGGTTAATCGCTTGATCATGATGTCTTTGAATTTACGCTCTATTTTGAATTCGAATAAATTGATTGGGCTGAACTTCTTGGACTGGCTTAGAAACTTGAGAATTGTTCTCAAGGTGAAAAGCTTGCGTATGTCCTCGAAGCGCCTCTTCCCGCCCATCCTAGTGACGATGCAACTCCGGACCAATTTTTGGTCTATCAGAAACATGTGACTGATTCTGAACTGACAAGTTGCATCATGCTAGCCGCGATGGAACCCAAGCTACGAAAGCAGCATGAGCATATGGATGATCATATCGTAGTCCTTCATCTTTATGAGTTGTTTGATAAGCAAGTGAGATTCGAAAGGTTCGAAGTCTCCAAGCTCCTCTTCACCTCTGAGATGCAAGAAGATTCATCTGTGGTACTGCTCAACATGCTGAAGACTGTGGAGCCTTCTGAGAAACATGAGCAGGGGACGGTGTTGTTAGTTGATTCCTCGAAGAAAGGTTCTAAGAGGGAGTCAAAGGAACAACAGAAGGGGAAGAAGAAAAAGGCTAAAAAGGCAGAACCAGCTCAAAAGGGCACTTGCCATCATTATGGCAAGTAGGGCCATTTGCGAAGAAAGTGCAAGATTTATCTTGAGTCCGTGAAGAAGGATAAGGCATCGGATGCCCCATCTTCTTCAGAAATCTTCTTTATTGATTGTCATTCTATTTCCTCAGACACTTGGGTATTTGATACTGGGTGTGGCTCACATATATGTAATGACATACATGGGCTAAGGAATAGAAGAAGACTCGTCAAGGGAGAGTCATATTTACGTGTTAGGAATGGAGCAACGGTTGCTGCACTCGCCATCGGAACGTATTTGTTGGAACTCCCTGTAGGACTTGTCTTAGAACTGGACAATTGCTTTTATGTTCCTTCGTTGATAAAGAACATCATTTCTATTTCTTGTTTAAATAGAAATGGGTACCATTTGACTTTTAGTAACAATTGTTGTTACATAACTTTAAATGGAGTTCTTTAAGGGACTGGAACTTTAAGCAATGGTGTTTATACGTTGGATGTATCCAGTGATATTTTCAATATCGAAGCGAGCAACAAGCGTGCTCGAAAAGATAATCAATTAGACTCCTACATGTGGTATTGTCGTCTTGGCCATGTAAGCAAGAAACACATGTCCGAATTACACCGATGTGGAATTCTGGAATCGTTTGAATAGGATTCATACGATACATGCGAATCATGCTTAAAAGGCAAGATGACTAAGTTACCTTTTACTGGAAAAGGTGAACGAGTGGGAGAGTTACTAGGTCTAATACATATTGATGTATGTGGACCTATGTCAACTCAAGCTTTAGGAGGCTATAGCTACTTCATTACCTTCACCGATGATCACTCACGGTTTGGGTATGTGTTCTTGATGAAACACAAGTCTGAAGCCTTTGAAAGGTTCAAAGAATTCAGAAATGAAGTAGAGAAACAACATGACAAGAGTATTAAAATACTTCAATCGGATCGAGGTAGTGAATACTTAAGTCAAGAGTTTCTTGATTATCTAAGAGACAATGGCATATTGTCTCAATGGACTCCACCATATACACCACAGCATAATGGTGTATCTGAGAGGCGTAATCGGACCTTGTTGGACATGGTCAGGTCAATGATGAATCATGCGACTCTTCCCAAGTCCTTTTGGGGCTATGCACTTCAGACAGCTGTTTACTTGTTAAACAGAATGCCTACCAAGGTAGTCTCAACTACTCCATATGAGATATGGAATAGTAAGAAACCTCATGTATCTTACTTGAAGATATGGGGTTGTCCTGCTTATGTGAAGCGGACAGTATCAGACAAATTGGATGCTAAGTCTGATAAATGTCTATTTATTGGATACCCTAAGAAAACAAGGGGTTACCAATTCTATCATCCTGTGGAACAAAAGGTGTTTGTTTCAAGGCATGCTGTGTTTCTAGAGAAAGAGTTTCTCTTGCAAGAAAATAGTGGGAGTGTCGTCGAGCTTGAGGAGGCTCGAGAGACTCAAATAGACATTGATGAGATACCTGGTGAAGCACAACAACCGACAACTCATAGTGATGAGCAATCGGCTGGACCTATTGTAACACCACATCTTCGTAGATCTGGTAGAACACGCAATATTCCCGAGAGATATGGATTTCTCGTAAGTGAATCGAACGACGTGTTACTCATTGATGATGAGGAGCCTACCAGTTATGAAGAAGTGCTGACAAGTTCAGAAAGGGATAAGTGGCTTGGTGCCATGAAGTCGGAAATGGATTCCATGTATGAAAACCAAGTTTGGAACTTGGTTGACCCACCTGAAGGCATAAAGCCTATAGGGTGCAAGTGGGTTTTCAAGAAGAAAACCGACATGGATGGTAATGTGATTACCTATAAGGCTAGATTGGTGGCGAAAGGATATCGTCAAAAACAAGGCGTTGATTATGACGAAACCTATTCGCCTGTAGCTATGCTTAAATCCATTCGGATGCTCCTGGCCATAGCGGCTCATTATGATTATGAGATATGGCAGATGGATGTGAAAATAGCTTTCCTTAATGGAAACCTGCTCGAGGACGTGTATATGATACAGCCTGAGGGTTTCACATCGGTTGATAAAACCAAGGTATGCAAATTGTGACGGTCCATTTATGGATTGAAGCAAGCATCCAGGAGCTGGAAAATCCATTTTGATGAGACCATCAAAAGGTTTGATTTCTCATAAAATCCAGACGAACCTTGTGTGTACAAGAAGGTTAGTGGGAGTGCAGTCGTGTTCCTAGTATTATATGTTGATGACATATTACTTATAGGAAACGATGTTTCAATCTTACAGTCAGTTAAGGTTTGGTTATCCAAGACATTCTCCATGAAAGACCTGGGAGAAGCAACCTACATCCTCGGGATTAAGATCTATAGAGATAGATCGAAATGGTTGCTTGGTCTTTCGCAGTATACATATATAGACCGAGTGATAAAGACGTTTAGCATGTCGGAATCCAAGAAAGGTTTCCTACCCATCAGGCATGGGGTACACCTTTCGAAGTCTATGTGTCCGCGCACAGAAGACGAGAGGATTTGCATGAGTAAGATTCCCTATGCTTCTGCAATAGGATCTATCATGTATGCTATGTTATGTACGAGGCCCAATGTATCGTATGCTCTGAGTGTCACGAGCAGATACCAGTCTGATCCAGGAATGGATCATTGGGTGGCTGTCAAGACGATCCTTAAGTACTTAAGAAAAACTAAGGATGTGTTCCTAATATTGTTAGTGAGAGCCCTAGAGCCAATCATATGATGATTGTTGTATGGACTTTATTGTATCATATTCCTATTTATAAAGGCATGGTTATTATATTTACTTGTATTGGTGCCAAATAACTAAATATAATAATGTCCTTGAGTAGTAGGTTCTTATCTATATCAATCGATTGGTTGAATCGATAATGAGATGATATAGAGAACACTACTCTTAATCATTCCTAGTCGAGTATTAACATTCAGGGACAATGTTAATGCATAGAGACTAGCATGTAGGTCAACAAGATGACTTGATCTCACAAGTCATGGATATGAGATATCAAGTTGACACATGGGTATGCATTGGAGAATGTATACTGAATGACCCGCCATGAGAAAGTATCATGGATCGTTATATGAGTGTCATATACTTTCTCATGTGGCTATTAGTATGACTATTAGTCCTTAGACCTGAAGTCACCATGGTTCCCTACATAAGGAGTTGCATACTTTGGCTTCGTCAAACGTCACCCGTAAATGGGTGGACTATAAAGGCAATTACTGGGTATGTAACGAATTATGCGGAGGGATGTGAGTGATGTAGATGGGATCTATCCCTCCTATATGACGGGGGTGACATCGATATTCTTGATAGAGTGAGACCACGAAGTGCATGGCCATGCCCAAATGAGTCAATATGAGATATTGAGCTCATTTGATTAGAGTGAGTCTACTTGGAGTTCAAGATTTAGATTATACCGAGGATGACACGGTCTATGCCTCGATTGGTCAATCTAGATGTCAAGGATAGAGGGACATTGTCACATATTGTGAGAGTCACAATTAGTAGTCACAAAGGTGATGTTGGAGCTCAACATTCTTGTAACTTGGGTAGCAATGATGTGTTGCTAGATACCGCTCATTGCTTATGTTCCTAAATCGGTTTAGGGACATTGCCAACGTTACAAGAACCTATAGGGTCACACACATAAGAGCAATTAGATGGAGATTAGTTTCATATGATGAACCATGAGGATTAGGTTCATGGGATGAACCAAATTGGATTAAGAGTAATCCAAATTAGACTAATTGAGTTAGACTCAAGTTGATTCAAGTGTTGAATGAGTCTAATTGAGATTTGATTCATCAAATCAATTTAAATTAATGAATAGAGATTCATTATATTAAATTGACTTGAGTCAAGTGGTTAGATTTGATCAACCATGGGAGATTAGAGGTCAAGTTTGACTTGACTTGAGAGAGAAGATGAAAGGTCAAGTTTGACTTGACCAAATGCCATGTCATGATGATGACTAGGCATGGCCGGCCAATGATGGTGCTCCACATCATCATTGACTTGGTCAATTGGTGCCACATCATGAGGGAGACCAAGGGTCATGGGAGTTACATGCATGCATGTAACCCCCCCCTCCATAATGTGGCCGGCCAACACCATTAGGGGTTATGTGGATGAATTCATTTGGTAGAGTTACTCATCATTACTTCATCTTCAACCTTGGAACCTTTCCTCTCAAGCTCTCCCTCTCCAACCTCATCTTGCCGAGACACCATAGAGGAGTGCTAGCACACTCAAGTGTCTTTTTCTCCACCTATTGCTTGTGTGGATACCATAGAGGAGTGTGCACTTGACACTCTCGAGTTCCGGCGGACTTTTGGACGAGCGGGATAAGCGAAGGGCATCGCTACGAGGGTAATGTTCTAACCTCTTAGATCTAAGGTAGATCTAGGATTTTTGTAAGCACATACATGTAATTATAATTTTTATACTTCGCACGGATCCGTGGCCGGGGCTTCCGAGGTTTCCGCAACGCAAAAAGCAGTTTTTGCGGCTCGGAAAAACCCAACAAATATATGGAGAAGGGTACATGGTGATACGTGGGTATACGGATGCCAGATTCAGACAGATAAGGATGATTCCATGTCTTAGTCTGGGTATGTATTCACCTGGAATGGAGGCGCAATAAGTTGGAAAGGTTCCAAGCTTGACACTATAGAGGATTCTGCCACTAAGGCAGAATACATTGCAGCTTTGGAAGCAGCAAAGAAAGAGGTTTGGATCAAGAAGTTCATCTCTGAACTTGATGTGGTCTCATCAATGATCCAAACATGTGCTTCGCCGCTATCATCTTATCAGAGAGATCATCAGTAGGAACGAAATACAAATCGAGAAAATTCCCACTGAAAGGAACTTAGCGGATCCTTTGACTAAAGCATTACCTCAAAGTAAGTTTGAGGGTCATGTTAGAGCTTATGGTATTGGATACCGTAGCGATTGACATTAGGCCAAGTGGGAGTCTGTTAGTAATATATGAGAGATGTCCTAAGGCAATCGCCTTATGTATGAAACCATTTATATGATAAATGAATATTCACTATTTGAGTATACATGTTTTCATGTATTTGATTGGATCTTAAACTCATTTACTGAATGTCCACGATACGATTCACAACATGAGAGAATTTGTGATTGAATCACAACTAGTGAGTATCTCTACATGTGTAATTGTGATGTATCAGAATTATCCCTAGTCGATGAATTGATGGATTTGGACACCATCAATTCTGTCGAGACTAGCACGAGGTATACTCCTTGGTGTATCCAAGCAACTGATTCTCACCGGGCCGAGACATTGTGATGTCCGAGTTAATCGTGGATGCTAGTTATGGTAACTAGTTCATTGGAGTGACCACCGTAAGACTTCATATGGTTCTCTCGCATATAGATATGTCAATGAAGTTCTTACTGTAGCTTAAGTGCGATGTTCCTTTGACTTGCGGTATTCAAGTCATCTTGATCATGGAGACTTATGCTTTGACATCTTAAGCAAACATCTCTAAGGAGATGTGGACCCGGGCTGATTGGGTATAAGTCGAAGTGATCGAAGGTGTTTGAATAGCCTATAAAGGATTCACCACTCCTTGCGAGGAGATGTATACCCATGGCCTCTCGTAGGATTGTTACTAAAGTCTTTGGCCAAAGCATTACATGTTTAGAGTAAAGTACTCTTCGATACATGTGCAGTAACTAGAATCCGTAGGACGAGGAAATGATACTTGGGCTAGGTGTGACGTAGTCAGCCTAGTGGGGACTGACACTATAGACCATGTCCTGAACCAAGTGAGTATAAGATGAGTGAAGGGAATGGGGCACGATTCATTCGAGCTGCTGAAGGGTTTCAGAAATAGTTCTGGATCAACCGTTGATCTTTTCGGTTAATTGGGGATCATGATGTACTACTAGGTGCCACTCATGATCGTTCTATAATTAATGGTTAATTATAGACAACCAACATAAACCGAGAACCTATTTGGTCACATGCACAACGAGCGTAATCCGAAGGATTTAAAACGAGCTTGAGAATGAGATTCTCAGACCGAGAGAAACTAAGTTTGGTTGGACCAAACATGGAGCGAGCATGAAATCGTTTCAGTCGCAATGGAAGCGTGGATGGGCCGTGTCTTATGAAGACATAATGGATGGACTAAAATGGTTTGGTTCTAATCCAATGGAAGAGAATAAACCAAAGGGTTTGGTTTATTTTAAACGAATGAACCAAAAGTTGGTTCGGTTCGTTTTAACTTAAAATAAACCATCATGGTTTGGTTTATTTTAACTTATCTTAATGGAGAGGGTTAACGGGCCTAATGGTTATGATCCAATAACCATTAAGAGAATTAGTTCTCTATAAAAGAGGGCTTAAGGGATAATTAAGTCCTAATCCAAACCCTAGCAATAGTTGTCGCCCACTTCATCCCCTCTAAGAGTTGGCGCCAACCTCCATGGCCGCCCAGCCCCTTGTGCCGCTGTCCAGCTCCTTGCCAGCGTCCAAGCTTCGGCCGGTGATCCTCCGGCGACCCTCCGGTGATCTCCTTTAGGTTTGGCATCAAGGTGAGCTTTATCTTCCCTTGGTTGGCCGGCGCCTATCTCCTCCACCAAAGCTGTCCAGTTTTATGGACAGCTTGTTCTCCTCTCGTCGGAGCGTCATTTGGATGACGTTTAGAGCTCCGACAGCGGCTAACTTACCGGGGATTCGATCTCCGGTAATCCTCTGAGGTGGAGGACGAAGGATTCGTCAATCGGTTGACGAATACCTCTCCGGAGAAGCGAGTTTTGAGGACTCGTTTTTGGATCCGAATTTGGATTCGGATCGTGATCATCTCTCGATCACGTCGTCTTCAACACGAGGCTAGTAACCCATACGAAGACGAAGCTCGTGGCTTAGCGAAGTCATCCAGAGGATACTCGGCGTGGATACGGATAGAGACGATTCTAGCGAGGATCGTTCCAGTTGATGCCGTTCCCGCTACACGTCATACGAAAGGTATAACGTAGTTAAATTTCCTTTTATTGCAAATTTAAATTTACAGTTATGTCTACACATGTTGTACTATACATGTGTGTGATGTGTGTGTTGTAATAAATGTAGATTTATTAATTTTATTGCTTCCGCTGTGCTCATGTTTACGAAACATGATCGAACACACACACGCCGCGGTGCCGGAAACCCAACAATGTGAGCTTGATCCATCGAGTGGCCAAGATCCAACTCCTCCTCATGGTCCCTATTGTATCCTATTAATACCTCATGCAGCCTAGATCCAATGGATGAAAACAAAACTCTAGATCTAAAGGCAGAGGTTAAATCTCTAGATCCGATGGTTGAGATTAAATCTCTAGATCTGACAGTTGAGATTAAATCCCTAGAACCAATGGTGGAGATTAAAACAAGGCTTATCCCTAACTCTATAGAAGGAGGGGAGGGGGTGGGCGGCAAGAAGAATCCCATTGGAGATAGGATTAGGGCTAAGGTGGGCGGCAAGCTTGGAGATTAGGGTTAGGGAGTTGGCGACACCAAATAAGGAAAGCTTTTCCTTATCTTCTTCTTCTTCCTTGGTGGCCGACGCCCATACAGCCCTTCCCTCCCTTAGCCAGCATCCAAAGCTAGCTCTTCTCCTCTCCTTGGCCGGTGGAAACAAGGCTTAGGGTCCTCCCTTGGAGCTCTTGGCCGGCATCCATCCTTCTCATCCCTTTTCTTTGTTGGTCGGCGGCAAGCATCTTGCTTGGTGCTTGTTGGTTGGCTAAAGGAAAGAGAAGAGTCTTGTTTCTATACTTCCTCTTGTTCGGAGTGAGCAAGGAAGGAAGATTGGTGATCTAGGAGCTTCAACTTTTGGTAGATCGTCGCCCACACGACATCCAAAAGGAGGAAGGTCATACAATAGAAGATCGAGAGGTATATCGATTGTCTATTTTTTTTTTGGAACATGTTTATATTTGTTTTTCAATTATATGAATGTTATATATTCTATTTTGTGGCTAATATAACTTAGACCCTGAACATAAACACAAAAGATGGTGATCTGTACATCGTCTATTCCGTGGCTATTTGTAGAATAGAGGTTGGTTGCTTGAACAACAAGTTTGTTCAAGTGACTACTCTAATCTAATATCACGTTGATGAAACGGTTGCTTGGGTAATCCCTCTTGTCAAGGATAAATTTTTTTTATCCGGGGATGTAGAAGGGATCACCATGAACAAGCGATAGAGTTGAAGTGCGAAGCGAAGTTTCCTACCTTCAAGTGGTATCAGAGCTTCGGTTCCAAAGGCAAAACCTTCAAGTGGTATCAGAGCCACGATTTTCGATTTTGTGTGTTTAGGATTCGGTTACTTTTATGCACTTTTCATATATTATATGTGTCGGATAATAGTAGGGTATGCATAGGATAACTCTTTGGTTGCAGGCATAGGATCCAACTATTATGGCCATATGTGTGTATGTGATTGCATGTGTGTAAATGTATATTTTGTTGAATCCTCGGGGTTGACGAGGCTAGTATTTAATTTTTGTAAATTTGATCCGGCATTGTTTAGCCACTCTTTTTATTTTAGTTTACTTTTGATCTAGAATTCATGTACACTCCCTCGTGGTGTATAAGATCGATGGATGTAAATTAAAAAATTTTTTTCTTGGCTTGGATCTCCAGATGGCTTGTATATGGCGTAGGGAGGAGCAAACGAGATGGCGATACGATGGGAGACATATTGAAGACAAAAGCCATAATAGTTAGAAAATTTTTATTTTTCATATCTATTGCTTATTGTTTGATATGCATTCGTAGGCTAGAAAATTCCTCAATTTCAAATTACTAAGTGGGAGAGGGATATTTTTATAAATTCCCACGGCCTCCATTATAATTTGACATGTGATGCAAACAAACTTGCACGTCGGCTCTGAGTGTCTTCCTCCCCATCGGATGGGTTTGTTTGCGGATCACAAGGTCAAATATGGTTATAGGAAATTATCAAGGAGCGTGTGTACTTCCCCATCGGAAGGCACATAACCTGAGATAATTACCTTGGTACCGAGTAATGGTGAACACTTAGATACAAATATAAGTATCCTCCCCATCGGAGTCACTACTTTTATTTGTATGGCCAAAGAGGAACCAACTATTAATTTTACTTGTCAAAAAGTTAGGTTGACAAGATAGTAAAATTAATGGATAAAACCTCCTCTTACAAATGTAGAATTCGTATACGTCCACAATATCGTGGCATACGATATTCTCGGTGTTTTGAGGTGTTGGTTGATTTTAAAATTTTATTGCTTGAGGAATCAATAATTTTTTGAAATCTAATATTTTGATCTATGTGATTCTTAGGTTTTTCAAAAAATGACTTTCAGTCCACTTGCTGTGGTACTAAAGGAAAATAAGCTTACTATACATAATTATGTTGATTGGAAAAAGGAATCTTGATATTGTCTTAACTGCTGAGGAGTACAAGTATGTACTCTTCGAAGAGTGTCCTCCTAAGCCTACGAATGAGCTGGAAGTCCTTGGAGCTGAGATCAATGGGGAAACTCAGAACGATATCATTCTCCAATCGACAGAATGACTTGCTCAGGCTCAGGCCATGGTTGCTCAGAAGGTTTCTACTTCTAAGCCGAAAGGCAAGAAGAAGAAGAAACAAGGTGGAGCAAAGCTGGTGGGAGGATCTCAGGGAGGAGTGAAGAAGTCGAAAAGCAAGTACTTCACTTGCAAGCAGGATGGACATTGGAAGAAGGATTGTCCCAATCCGAAATAGAACAAAGGTATATTCTTTGGTCTAGTTGTTGAAACATGTTTAGCGGTGTTATCGACCAGCACTTGGTGTATAGATATGGGAGCCACTGATCATGTCTGCAATACTTTGCAGGGGTTCAAGGAAACCAGACGACTAGCTGAGGGGGAGATTACAGTATACTTGGGCGATGCCACGAAGGTGACGGCTGTTGCAGTGGGAGACGTTTATTTATCTTTTGAGAAAAATAAAGTTTTGGTTCTTAAGAATTGCCTTTATGTACCTTTATTTAGAAAGAATTTAATTTTGGTTTCTAAATTGTTTATGGATGGATATTCTATTTCTTTTAATGACAGAGTTGTTATAAAAAAGAATAGGGACATTATCTGTTCGGGTGCATTGATAGAAAATCTATACACACTTGAACCAAAAGCTCCCACGATGCAAATAGAAGTTAATAACTCATCTTCTAATTCCAATAAGAGAAAAGAACCTTCGAAGATGAACCAAACATATCTTTGGCATCTTAGGCTTGGTCATATTAACCTAAGTAGAATTCAAAGGTTGATAGCCGATGGACCTCTGGGTTCATTAGTGGTGGAAGATTTCCCAACCTGCGAATCTTGCTTGGAGGGTAAAATGACCAAGAGGCCTTATAAGGCAAAGGGGTATAGAGCCAAAGATGTGTTAGAATTGGTTCATTTTGATTTGTGTGGTCCTATGTCTATCCAGGCTAGAGGTGGTTTTGAGTATTTTGTCTCTTTTATAGACGATTATTCGAGATATGGATATATTTACTTGATGCACCGCAAGTCTAAATGCTTTGACAAGTTCAAAGAATTCAAGGCTGATGTGGAGAAATGTCAAGGTAAAAGTATCAAGACACTACGATCTGATCGTGGTGGTGAGTACCTCTTGGGAGAGTTTAGGAATTACTTATCAAAGGCTGGGATTCAATCCCAATTATCTGCACCTGGCATACCCCAGCAGAATGGTGTAGCAGAGCGAAGGAATAGGACTCTTATAGAGATGGTTAGATCGATGATGAGTTATTCTGAACTACCAGATTCGTTCTGGGGATATGCTCTAGATACGACAGTGTATATTCTGAACTTAGTCCCATCTAAATCAGTGCCTTCTACTCCCACAGAATTGTGGACTGGACGAAAGCCTAGTCTAAGACATATTCGGATTTGGGGGAGTCCAGCACATGTACTGAAGGAGGATGTTGGTAAGTTGGAACCTCGTATAGAAGTGCGCATGTTCGTTGGCTATCCTAGAGGAATGAAAGGTGATTTGTTTTATAGTCCTAGAGATCAGAGGGTGATCGTTAGCACGAATGCCAAATTTCTAAAGGAAGACTATGTGATGAACCACAAGCCCATGAGTAAGATTGTTCTTGAGGAATTGAAAGGGGAAGTCACTTCTTCAGTACCACCGGTACAATAGGATATACCACAAGTCACTGCACCACGTGTCACAGAGGATACACAAGTGATACCTCATCGTAGTGGGAGAGTTGTTAGATAGCCTGATAGATTCATGTTCTTGGGAGAATCTTCTGATTTTGTTCCTGGTGAACATGAACCTGATCCTTGGACATATGATGAGGCAATCCAAGATAAAGATGCAGTATCTTGGCAAAGTGCAATGAATGCTGAGATTGAATCTATGGATTCAAATCAGGTCTGGGAGCTAGTAGAACCACCCGATGGTGTAAAAACCATTGGATGCAAGTGGATCTACAAAAGAAAGAGAGGAATAGATAGGAAGGTTGAGACCTTCAAAGTGAGGCTTGTTGCAAAGGGGTATACTTAGAAAGAGGGTATCGATTATGAGGAGACCTTTTCGTCGGTGGTCATGCTTAAGTCTATCAGGATTCTCTTATGCATTGCAACTCATATGGATTATGAGGTGTGGCAGATGGATGTCAAGACAACTTTCCTTAATGGAAGTCTTGAGGAAAACATCTATATGAAGCAACCAGAGGGATTCATTGCGAAGGGCAAAGAGCATCTTGTATGTAAGCTTAATCGGTCCATTTATGAATTGAAGCAAGCTTCGAGGTCTTGGAACATCCGCTTTGATGAGGTAATCCAGTCTTATGGATTTATTCAAAGTCCGGATGAGTCTTGTGTATATAAGAGATGTGACGGAAATGTAGTGGTATTTCTTGTACTATATGTAGATGACATTTTGTTAATTGGCAAGAATATCAAGGTGTTATCGGATGTAAAGGTATGGTTGTCCAAACAGTTTGATATGAAGGACTTGGGAGAAGTGGGACACATCCTTGGGATCAAGGTTATAAGGGATCATAGGAAAAGGATGTTGTGCTTGTCTCAAGCTTCATACATAGACATCATTATGGATCGTTTTAGCATGCAGAACTCCAAGAAGGGTTTTCTACCTTTTAGGCATGGAGTTCCTTTATCTAAGGAGATGTGTCCTAGAACATCTGAGGAGATAGAGGAGATGAAGGTGGTTCCTTATGCTTCAGCAATAGGAAGCCTCATGTATGTGATGCTATGTACGAGACCAGATATCTGCTTTGCCGTGGGCATAGTCAGCAGATATCAGAGTAATCCAGGATAGGGACATTGGACTGCGGTAAAGAATATATTGAAGTACCTGAGAAGGACTAGGGATTATATGCTAGTTTACCAGGCAAACCAATTACTCCCTATGGGTTATACAAATTTCGACATCCAATCAAATAGGGATAACGGTAAGTCTACCTCAAGTTTTGTGTTTACTTAGGGAGGTGGAGCCATTGTATGGAGGAGTGTCAAGCAGAAATGCATGGCGGACTCTACCATGGAAGATGAGTTTGTGGCGGCCTCTGAGGCAGCCAAAGAAGCTGGATAGCTCAAGAACTTCTTGATGACTTGGATGTGATTCCTAGTTTGCCCAGAACTATCACAATTTATTGTGATAATAATGGTGCAGTTGCAAACTCGAAGGAACCACCAGCCCATAAGGCAAGTAAACACATAGAGCGCAAGTACCACATGATACGAGAAATCGTAAAGGAGGTAGAAGTTGTTGTCGCCTAGATTGCATCAAAGGATGACCTGGTAGACCCTTTCACTAAGGCCCTTCTAGCGAGAGCTTTGATAGGCAAGTGGAGGGAAGGGGAATCATATGTATGGCAGTATGAGGACAGCATAGTCTTTTAGTATAAGTGGGAGATTGTTGGGATGTATACTAAAAAGACTATCTTTTGTATGAACATCTTTATTTTTGAAATAAAAATCACATGATCATTATTTGCATATTTACAGTTATGCATATTGTCTAATACATTACATTGTAGATAACATGGTATGTGGTGTCACACGGGAGATCATGTTATTGGCTCCTTATAAAGTATAAGTAAAGGCTCGCAACCGAGATGGCTTTGGACAAACCATTGGTATGGTTGTAGTTGGATTTAGTATTGGTTTGTCTTGACCATAGAATCACACTAGTACACTTTGTGTGTATTAAGCAGGACCGACTTAGAGGTGAATCGATTTATTGCTGACTACATAATCGAATTGGACCTCAGATATTATATTGTACATGCTCTTAATCCCGATATAATAACGGGCACATATACTTAGTATTCATTTCTTTGATTTACAAATGGGCGAGATTTATAGATTAAATCGATAGGCTCGGTAAGTTAGGAAATGGTAGTATTTATATGGTGTGTCGTTGATTATAGGAGAAAACCGTGTCCTATATATATTAGGATGATGATGTCCCCTTGAGGAGCTCATAAGGTTCATCATGTAAACCCTGCAGGTGGACTTGGTCCAGCATGATGATAAGGTTGAGTGGTACTACTCATGGAGTTAGATGATGATTAATTAATTGTCAGTAATTAATTAATCGACAGACATTCGAGATCTTAAACACGGGAAGAAAAATGTACAAATAATATATGGAGCCTATATTAACTAATGAGGGTTGGTGAGGTAGATCAATGATAATCCTTTAGTGGATTGGATTATCAATAATGGATCGGACTTTATGTGGGCTTGATCCATTGGGTGGGCAAGATCCAACTCCTCCTCATGGTCCCTATTGTAGCATATTAATATCTCATGAAGCCTAGATGTTAGGGCAATCTCTTGCCATGATAAAGTTTTGATGTGTGTGGCAAAGGGTTTAAGTTAAGATGATATTGTTATTTGATATGTGCATTGGAGTCTTGCAGGACTTAGTAATTCGCACATGGAGCCTTGGCGGGTTCACCCTCACAACCTCGGTCCTTGAGTCGGTGAAGGATGACTTTGCGGAAGCTGTGCGCTTGGAGCATCCGAGGGAGCGCCGGATGAGATGACTTGAAGTGAAGCCAAGGAAGCAGACTTCGGAGGCAAGAGATGCGAAGGAGCATTGCAGAGCCGTGCGCCTGATGCTGCCGAGGGACGTGGCCGCGAACGAAGAGAGCTTCGGCGAGGGACTTCGAGTGAGATGAGAGAATGAGTGAAATGTAAGTAGCTCATTAGGTGAACTTGGTCGAATGGCTGAGTGTCGGAGACTTGACCGCAAGCGTTAAGGTTTACTCGACCGCCGAAAGCTCAAACTTATGTTAAGTTTGAGTTTCACGACTACGATCGCCATGGAATGGCAGCTGATCGCCCGAGTCGAGTGAGTTCGACCGGGTATCCGATCGATGGGTTTATGCCCAGCAATGATCGCCAGAGGATATCGCGCACGTAATCGCTGGCCAGAGCCGATCGGGCAATGACTACGGAGGCGATTCGATCGGTGAGGTCCATCATTCAATCGCCAAGAGTTCCGTTGGACTACAATGGTCGGGATCCGACATGTTCGGAGGTCGCAGGAGGCACCGATCGCTAAGGGCGAATGACCGGGTGGCGCCAACGGAAGAACTTTGAGAGGCTAATGCTTATGCTCCAAGTGATCTTCCTAGTGCCCCACAAGCTCTAAACTCTTCTTACTTGTTTTTACTCAATTCTTATTGTAAGAAGAGTGATCTTGATTGTAAAGGTTACCTCCACCTAGCTTGGTGCAAAGGAGAGAGCAATAGTGATTGGCTTTGGAGGAGTGATTCACCTCAGACGAATCGGGATCGTGGATTAGCGGCGTAGCCGTGAACCACGTTACATCTTTTTTGTTAGCATTTGTATTTTCGTTTATTGCTTTGTCTTTGTTGTTTATGCTTCCGCTTGCGCTAACGATTGTATAGAAAAGCAAACGAACGAGAGAATTCTGACATCCATCATAAGAGGGCTATTCACCCACCTCTAGCCAGCCGTTCGATCCCCTACAAGTGGTATCAGAGCCAAGGAAAGCTTGTCAAGGACTAACCGCCACAACAAGCAACTTTCAAAATGACCAGCTCCAACATCCATCCTCCGAAGTTTGAAGGAGAATTCACTTGGTGGAAGAAGTGAATGGAGGTATTTTTCGAAACGGATTTTGATATTATGATTACAATGGAATCCGGTTTCGTTTTGCCTAGGGATGAAGAGGGGAAGCCAATAGAGAAATCTAGGTGGACCAAAAGGCAAAGGGAAGAGCACCTTGCAAATTCAAAAGCCAAGCATCATCTCTTCAATGTGCTCCCCCAACAAGAAATCAACCGAATAGGAGAATGCCTAAGTGCCAAGGAGATGTGGGAAAAGCTAATTGAGCTTCATGAAGGCACATCCGAGGCGAAGCTAGCAAGGAGAGATCTCCTCCGCTCCCAACTATCCAACATTAAATTAGAAAAGGGAGAAAAGGTAACTTCTTTGCATTCTAGATTCAAAGAAATTTTAATTGAACTAACAAGTGTAGGAGAAAGGCTCTCCAATCGCGATATGATAATGAAGGCCATAGATGCTTTCCCCCGATCATCCAAGTGGAGTTCAATGGTGGACTCATTTTACATTTCAAAGAATCTAGAGGTAAGTACTCTAGATGAATTTTTCTCCACTATGGAATTACATGAATCTAGGCTTGAAGGAATACAAGAAGAGCCAAAAATACAACCTTCAAGAGGAGTCGCATTGTTGGCAAATAAGGGGAAGAAGAAGATAGAGATCTCCTCCTCCTCCAATGATGAAGCGTCCTCCTCCTCCATGGATAGCACCGAAGAAGCCTATATGGTAAGGAGGGTAAGACGTGCTTTAAAAGGTTTTCATTTTCATAAATCAAATGATAGGAATAGAAGACCAATGGGGAAGGTCATATGCTACAATTGCCAAGGAGAGGGGCATATAAGGGATAATTGTCCCCTCCTAAACAAGAGCAAGGAAGAGAAGAAAAAGAAAGAAGAAAAGAAGAAGAAAAAGGGGAGCAAGAAAAAGAAGGAAGAGGAGAAGAAGACAAAAGAAAAGGGGAAGACCAAAGCTCTAAAGGCAAGGACTTGGGATGACCCATCCTCATCCTCCTCATCATCATCGGATGAGGAGAATGCCTTTGTCACCAATTTGGCCTTGATGGCCTTTGATGACTTGGATTGCTCTTCCTCCAAAAATGAAGGATCAAGCTCAAGAGGAGAGAGCTCAAGTGAAGGGGGAGCTTCTACATCCTCCTCATCCGAAGAAGAAGAAGAGGATATGGAAACTATGGTAACGAATGTCTCTCCTAAGAAAATAGTTTCCATAATTTCTAGTTTAAATAAGGACTTATTTGGAATGAAAAAGAAAAATAAAAGCATGCTTAATCAAATTAAGGCATTGGAAAATAAGCTAGAAAATGCATGCTTAAATGATAATATTTCTTCTAGCTTAAATGATGCATGCTCACATGATCTTTATGTGCCATTAGATGTTAGTGATGCATGTATAAATGAAAATAGGGCCTTAAGGGAAAAGGTAGATTATTTAACAAAAGCTCTAGAAAAATTCACAATTGGCTCCAACACATTGAACATGATCTTAGGGAGCCAAAGAGCTAGTTTCAACAAAAAGGGCCTAGGTTATAAAGAAAAGAAAAATGAAAAGGCCTATAAATGCCTAATTGCTAGGGGACAAGATAAAAAGAAGGTAATAGCTAGGAAATGGATCCCTAAGGAATTTCTAGTGAACCCCATAGGCAAGAATTTGTATTGGGTTCCAAAATCCATCCTTAAGGGTTAGAAAAACCCTAGGGTAGTTAACCATGTGGACTTGACCTATATCATATCTTTGGTTGACTTAGGATGGCGGGACAATATTTTTAAATAGTGTTAGGTGATGATAACGTGCCTATAAATAGATAATAATGCTTAAATCATGATGATCAATGTAATTGTTACACATGTTTGCAATCATGATTTATGATATTGATATTTGACACATAATCATGGGAAATAGGTTTAAATCATGCCTTAGGTGATAATTTGTTTCTTATCATGATATAATACCTAATGCATGAGAACAATTCAATGAATACATGTATTTCATGATCATAATGTAGAATCAATTGATATATGCTTTTATGATCATGAGGATTGTTAGGTTGATACTTAACCTTGATAGAATTGTATGAATATAATGGTTAAGTATATACAAATACCCCCTAGGATGCATCTCACACTCACCATAGGCTACTTTGATTGAAAACTTAGCATGGGTGAGGTGTTAGGATGATACAAATGTCCACTAATGCCTATGACATTTAGATGGTCATTTAAAGTATCAAAATAGCAATAATAGACCAATCATGGGGAAGGCTTATGTTTAATTCATAGACATATTGCCCAAAGATCATGGTTGGATATTTCATATGTTTTCAAAACAATTTCTTACTTTAAATCCATGTATTCATGTTTTGAAACAATCCTAAGCAATACTAGGTGTTAAAATGGATACTAACATGCTCAAAAACTAGTGGTTTTTAAAGCCTTTGGATTTTTGGCAAATCTCGGAAAATATAATGATTTTTCTTGAAAAACTATTTTTCATTGATATATATACTTAAAAGAAATATGTTCCTCAAATTTCATGATTTTTCAAATTTTTTGGAATTTATAATGCATTTCTGAATTTCACCCAGAAAATCAGAATTTCGGAATTCTTTGTGCCAGTCGACTGCCATACTGATAGCAGTCGACTTCCCACCTTAACTACAGTCCAATATTTTCTGATTTCAATTTTAATCATGTTTTTGGTATTTTCCTTCTATTTAACTTGATGCCATGGATTTATAACTTAGTGTTAATCTTTTTGATGGTGTCAAAGGGGGAGAAGTAATTATGTTTAAGTAAATTATGATAGGGGGAGAAAATTTGAAAATTTGTAAGGGGAGTTTCATGGATTAAGGAGGAGTTGCATGTTGCTATATCATGTTTATGTTTACATGCTTTCTTACCTTAGAATTTTCATCAAATGTTTTTACCTAACTTAAACGGATTGCCACACATCAAAAAGGGGGAGAGTGTTAGGGCAATCTCTTGCCATGATAAGGTTTTGATGTGTGTGGCAAAGGGTTTAAGTTAGGATGATATTGTTATTTGATATGTACATTGGAGTCTTGCAGGACTTAGTAATTCGCACATGGAGCCTTGACGGGTTCACCCTCACAACCTCGGTCCTTGAGTCGGTGAAGGATGACTTTGCGGAAGCCGTGCGCTTGGAGCATCCGAGGGACCGCCGAACGAGATGACTTGAAGTGAAGCCAAGGAAGCAGACTTTGGAGGCAAGAGACGCGAAGGAGCATTGTAGAGCCGTGCGCCTGATGCTTCCGAGGGACGTGGCCGCGAACGAAGAGAGCTTCGGCGAGGGACTTCGAGTGAGATGAGAGAATGAGTGAAATGTAAGTAGCTCATTAGGTGAACTTGGCCGAATGGCTGAGTGTCGGAGACTTGACCGCAAGGGTTAAGGTTTACCCGACCGCCGGAAGCTCAAAGTTATGTTAAGTTTGAGTTTCACACGGCACCAGTCGACTGCCATGGAATGGTAGTTGAATGCTCTGAGTCGAGTGAGTTCGACTGGTATCCGACTGATGGGTTTATGCGGTGATCATGCCATCCATGGCTGCGAGAGGATATCACAGAACCGCAGAACCGATCGTGGTATCACGAGGCGATCGACATGACCGCGGTCGGTGGTATCCATCGATCATCACGCCCGCCCTTCAGGACCCGAACCCGAGGCGAAGCGTGACCGTACATACATACATACATACATACAGCGGAAGACTTAATACATATTTCGTACTTCTTACAGCGGAAGACTCTAGACATTTTTTTTTCTTTTATAACATAAACATGCATTGACATATATATATATATATATATACTTCTTCTTCTTCACATAGGCATGCATCATAACATATATAGATACTTCTTCTTACTTCTTCTTTACTTCTTCTTATTAACATAGAGCATGCATTATAACTTAGATAGATACTTAGTGCTTAGTTCAGGTTCATAACCATCGTTGTCATACGGAGACATAAGTAAGGGCATCCATAAACATCATCATCATAGGTAAACATATATATATAAACCTAACGGATCTTCTCCACCATGCCACTGCCACACACATTTGGCCCCTCCTGCTACTCCCTTTAGTTTATCCATCCCTTACCCTTATCTGCGATGCGAGGAAAGATAAACTATAAGCACATAGGCTTAGTAAGATCCAGTCCTACTCACAAAAACCATATATCGACATTAATCATAGCATGTACCATTCATAACATATAAGCATGTAACATTCATAACATATAAGCCACATAACATGTAACATACATAGCGTAATTAACTTAACATGTAGCATAAATAACGTGAGTAAACATAACATATCTCATCCATAGCATAAAGATAACATGTATCATCTATAACATAGCATCATGTCATGTATGTCTAGGACTTATTTAAACATAACATATAACATATGTAACGTAGCAATTCAACATAACATAAAACATATAGGTATGACCTATCAAACATAACATACATCATATGTAGCATAGTGACATAACATGGCATATCAAACATAACATACTTCATATGTAACATATCAACATGGCATATCAAACATAACATACTTCATATGTAACATATCAACATGGCATATCAAACATAACATACTTCATATGTAACATATCAACATGGCATATCAAACATAACATACTTCATATGTAACATATCAACATGGCATATCAAACATAACAATCTAATCATGTAACATATGCGAGATGCTTTTGAAAACATATTTTATAGGTACATAAATATAAATCTCAACATATTTGGGCCCGGCATTGTACCACTTCTTCATTATCATAGCGCGCATCCCTAAATAGGCCCGAGGTAGCAAGTCTCGAACCTAATAGGTTACTAGGCCCGATCTTAGTCCGTTGACCTAGGGCAATCGTCATAGCGTAGAAGCCCATCCTAGGCCCGAGTCTTACTCCATCGACCTAAGGCATCTTGGAGCCCATCCCGTACTAGGCCCGAGTCTTATTCCATCGACCTAGGGGCAATTATACATAGAAGCCCATCCTAGGCCCGAGTCTTATTCCATCGACCTAGGGCATCTTAGGAGCCCATCCCTTCTTGGACCCTGTTAGGGTCTTGGTACAAGCCATGCAGAAGGTAAAATACTTATATGCTTATTTTATAACATAGCTTACATTTTGCAAACATAGCATACTTCATTTCATAACACATCATGCTTCCCTTCATGGACATATCATCTTTCATTTCGTAAACATGCCATTCTTCATTTCATAACATATCATTCTTCATTTCATCATCATGTCATATTCATGACGTGTACATATCGTTTTGTTTCATTTCATAATCCTATCTTCTTCCATTTCATAACATATTTCAAACATAGCATACACATAGACATGGCAAAAAGGCATGGCATCAAAAGTAAGTAAACACTAACCTAAGGCATGTTATCATCATCTAGCATTATTTAATATCACAAGTCAACATGAATTCACCCAACATAAAACACATGTTAACCTATTCATTTAACTTAACAACAAATTCATATGCACATAAGACTTATATTAAGACTTCATCTAATCCCCAAAATGCATGATGGCCGAATGGTCCATAGGGTCTTCTAGGGTTATCTTTTAACCTAATTCATTTCATATAACAACAACCTAATTCATTTCATATAACAACAACTTCATTTGCATATAACATATGGATTAAAACTTCATTTGTTCACCCCAAAACCTAGGTTGGCCGAATGGTCTAAGTAGGGTTTTTTAGGGTTAACCTTTAACCTAATTCATTTCATATAACAACAACCTAATTCATTTCATATAACAACAACGTCATTTGCATATAACATATGGATTAAAACTTCATTTGTTCACCCCAAAACCTAGGTTGGCCGAATGGTCCAAGTAGGGTTTTTAGGGTTAACCTTTAACCTAATTCATTTCATATAACAACAACCTAATTCATTTCATATAACAACAACTTCATTTGCATATAACATATGGATTAAAACTTCATTTGTTCACCCCAAAACCTAGGTTGGCCGAATGGTCCAAGTAGGGTTTTTAGGGTTAACCTTTAACCTAATTCATTTCATATAACAACAACCTAATTCATTTCATATAACAACAACTTCATTTGCATATAACATATGGATTAAAACTTCATTTGTTCACCCCAAAACCTAGGTTGGCCGAATGGTCCAAGTAGGGTTTTTAGGGTTAACCTTTAACCTAATTCATTTCATATAACAACAACCTAATTCATTTCATATAACAACAACTTCATTTGCATATAACATATGGATTAAAACTTCATTTGTTCACCCCAAAACCTAGGTTGGCCGAATGGTCCAAGTAGGGTTTTTAGGGTTAACTTTTGCCCTAATCCATCTTAATCCTAACATCATCATATAGTTACAAAAACATGGCATAGAGCTTCATTAGAACCTAAAATCATGGCATGGCGAATAGGCTCTAGGGGCTATTAGGGTTAGCTTCTAACCTAATCCTTTTTTTTTCCATGTTAACATCATCATATACCTCCTAAACTTAGCATACAACTTCATTGATAAACTAAAACATAGCTTAGTTAGATATAACATATAGATTTTCTTTTACAAACATCAAACGAAACTACTCGTATGCAGGTGAGGGATACTTACATCCTTCTCTTTGCTTTGGGTGGGGAAGATAACCTAAAGAACCAACCTAGCCTTTGCTTTCTTGCTTGGATGAGGTTCGGCCAAAAGAGGGAAATGGAGAGGGAGAGAATTCGGTGAGAAGAAGAAGAAGAAGAAGAGAGGAAGTGGCAAATTAGAACCTTCCCTCTTCTTTATAAAGGGAGGAAGAGAAGTTTCTCTTCTCTTCTTCCATGCCTCTTCATTTGCCTTTATCACACTTATCTATAATCCCCCCCTTCCTCTAATGATAATATCCTATTGGGCTTCTGGTTAGTGGGTGTATCTATAGGGTTTGGCTATCTCTAGAGGTTTGGAGTTCAATTCCTAGGTCTTGCATCCATTTTTGCCTTATTTTCTTTTGTTTTGGAAAAGGCCCACCCAAGGCCCATGATCATCAAGCCAAAAATTTCCTGTAAAATTGCTGCCAAGAGTTAAGTTGGACTACAGCGATTCGGGATCCGACGTGTTCGGAGTTGTAGTGATGGCGCATTGCCAAGGGCGTGATCGTGGTGGCGCTAACGGAAGAAATCATCCCTCTATAAAAAGAGAGGGTGTGAGCCTTTGAGAGGCTAATGCTTATGCTCCAAGTGATCTTCCTAGTGCCCCACAAGCTCTAAACTCTTCTTACTTGTTTTTACTCCATTCTTATTGTAAGAAGAGTGATCTTGATTGTAAAGGTTACCTCCACCTAGCTTGGTGCAAAGGAGAGACCAATAGTGATTGGCTTTGGAAAAGTGATTCACCTCGGACGAATCGGGATCGTGGATTAGCGGCGTAGCCGTGAACCACGTTACATCTTCTTTGTTAGCGTTTGTATTTTCGTTTATTGCTTTGTCTTTATTGTTTATGCTTCCACTTGCGCTAACGATTGTATAGATGAGCAAACGAACGAGAGAATTCCGACATCCATCATAAGAAGGCTATTCACCCCCCTCTAGCCGGCCGTTCGATCCCCTACACTAGATCCAATGGATGAAAACAAAACTATAGATCCAAGGTAGAGATTAAATCTCTAGATCCGACGGTAGAGATTAAATCTCTAGATCCGACGATTGAGATTAAATCCCTAGAACCAATGGTGTAGATTAAAACAAGACTTATCCCTAACTCTATAAAAGGAGAGGAGGGGGTGGGCGGCAAGAAGAATCCCATTAGAGATAGGATTAGGGCTAAGGTGGGTGGCAAGCTTGGAGATTAGGGTTAGGGAGTTGGCGGCACCAAATAAGGAAAGCTTTTCCTTATCTTCTTCTTCTTCCTTGGTGGCCGGTGCCCATACATCCCTTCCCTCCCTTGGCCGGTGTCCAAAGCTAGCTCTTCTCCTCTCCTTGGCCGGTGGAAACAAGGCTTAGGGTCCTCCTTTGGAGCTCTTGGTCGGCATCCATCCTTCTCATCCCTTTTCTTTGTTGGTCGGCGGCAATCATCTTGCTTGTTGCTTGTTGGTTGACTAAAGGAAGGAGAAGGGTCTTGTTTCTATACTTCCTCTTGTTCGGAGCGAGCAAGGAAGGAAGATTGGTGATCTAGGAGCTTCAACTTTGATGGTAGGGGAAACTTCGCTTCCCCTTGCAACTTAGTCTCTTGTTCATGGCGATCCCTTCTACGCCCCCGGATAAAAAAATTTATCCTTGACAAGAGGGATTGCCCAAGCATCCTTGTCATCGTCGTGCTATTCGTTTAGAGTAGTCACTTGAACAAACTTTTGTTCAAGCGACCAACCTCTATTCCACGAATAGGCACGGAATAGACGATGCATGGATCACTGGTTTTTGTGTTTATGTTCGGGGTCCAAGTATATTTAGCCACAAAACAGAATATATATCATGCATATAATTGAAAAACAAATATAAACATGTAACAAATGAAAATAGAGAATCGATATACCTCTCGATCTTCTATTGTATGACCTTCCTCCTTTCGGACGTCGTGTGGGCCACGATCTACTAAAAGTTGAAGCTCCTAGATCACCAATCTTTCTTCCTTACTCATTCCGAGCAAAAGGAAGAATAGAAACAAGACTTTTCTCCTTCCTTTAGCCAACCAACAAGCAACAAGAAAGTTGCTTGCCGCCGGCCAACAAGGAGAAGGGAGAAGAGATGATTACTGGCCAAGAGCTTCAAGGGAGGACCCTAAGCCTTGGTTCCACCGGCCAAGGAGAAGGAGAAGAGCTGCTATGGATGCCGGCCAAGGTGAGGAAGGGGTTGTATAGACGCCGGCCACCAAAAGAAGAAGAAGGAGATAAGGAAAAATTTCCTTAATAGGTGTCGCCAACTCCAAACCCTAGCCTCCAAGCCTTACCGCCCAAAACCCTAATCCTATCTCTAATTGGATTCTTAGTTACCGCCCACCCCTTGCCCTCCTTTTATAGAGTTAGGGATAAGCCTTGTTTTAATCTCCACCATTGGTTCTAGGGATTTAATCTCAACCGTCAGATCTAGAGATTTAATCTCAACCATCGGATCTAGAGATTTAATCTCTACCTTTGGATCTAGAGTTTTGTTTCTATCCATTGGATCTAAGCTTCATGAGGTATTAATAGGCTATAATAGGGACCATGAAGAGGAGTTGGATCTTGGCCACCCAATGGATCAAGCCCACATAAAGTCCGATCCATTAATGATAATCCAATCCACTAAAGGATTATCATTGATCAACCTCACCAACCCCCATAAGTAAATATGGGCCCCATATATTATATGTACATTTTCTCTCCGTGTTTAAGATCTCGAATGTCCGTCGATTAATTAATTAACTGACCATTAATTAATCAACATCTAACTCCATGAGTAGTACTACTCAACCTTTTCATCATGCCGAACCAAGTCCACCTGCAAGGTTTACATGATGAACCTTATGAGCTCCTTAAGGGGACATCATCATCCTAATATACAGGACACGGTTTCCTCCTATAATCAACGACACACCATATAAATAATATCATTTCCCAACTTACTGAGCCTATCGATTTAATCTATAAATCTCGCCCATTGGTAAATCAAAGAGATGAATACTAAGTATATGTGCTCATTATTATATCGGGATTAAGAGTATGTACAATATAATATCTGAGGTCCGATTCGATTTTGTAGTTAGCAATAAATCGAATCACCTCTAAGTCGGTCCTGCTCAATACACACAAAGTGCACTAGTGTGATTCTATGGTCAAGACAAACCAATACCAAATCACACTACAACCATTCCAATGGTTTGTCCAAAGTCATCTCGGTTGTGAGTCTTTACTTATACTTTACAAGGAACCGATAACATGATCTCCCGTGTGACACCACAGATCATGTTATCTACAATGTAATGTATTAGACAATATGCATAGCCATAAAAATATGCAAACAATGATCTTTTGATTCTTAATTCAAAATAAAGATGTTCATACAAAAGATAGACTTTTCAGTATACATCCCAACAATCTCCCGCTTATACTAAAAGACTATGTTATCCTCAAACTGTCATACATCTGATCCCCATTCCCTCCACATGCCTATCAAAACCTCTCACCGGAAGGGCCTTAGTGAAAGGATCTGCCAGGTTATCCTCCGATGCAATCGTGGCCACAACAACTTCTCCTCTCTTTACGATTTCTCGTATCAGGTGGTACTTGCGCTATATGTGTTTACTTGCCTTATAGGCTCGTGGTTCCTTCGAGTTTGCAACTGCACCACTATTATCACAATAAATTGTGATAGTTCTGGGAAAACCAGGAATCACATCCAAGTCCATCAGGAAGTTCCTGAGTCACACAGCTTCTTTGGCCGCCTCAGAGGCTGCTACATACTCACCTTCCATGGTAGAGTCTGTCACGCATTTCTGCTTGACACTCCTCCATACAATGCCTCCACCTCCCAAAGTAAACACAAAACCTGAGGTAGACTTACTGTTATCCTGTCTGATTGGAAGTCGGAATCCGTGTAACCCACAGGGAGTAATTGGTCTTCCTGGTAAACTAGCATATAATCCCTAGTCCTTCTCAGGTACTTCAATATATGCTTTATCGCAGTCCAATGTCCCTGTCCTGTATTACTCTGATATCTGCTGACCATGCCCACGACATAGCAGATATCTGGTCTCGTACATAGCATCGCATACATGAGGCTTCCTACCACCGAAGCATAAGGAACCGCCTTCATCTCCTCTATCTCCTCAGATATTCTAGGGCACATCTCCTTAGATAAAGGAACTTCATGCCTGAAAGGTAGAAAACCCTTCTTGGAGTTCTGCATGCTAAAACGATCCATAATCGTGTCTATGTATGAAGCTTGGGATAAGCACAACATCTTTTTCCTGCGATCCCTTATAACCTTGATCCCAAGGATGTGTCCCACTTCTCCCAAGTCCTTCATATTAAACTGTTTGGACAATCATACCCTTACGTCCGATAACATCGTGATATTGTTGCCCATCAACAAAATGTCATCTACGTATAGTACAAGAAATACCACTACGTTTTCGTTATATCTCTTGTATACACAAGATTCATCCAGACTTTAAATAAATCCATAAGACTGAATTACCTCATCAAAGCGGATGTTCCAAGTCCTCGAAGCTTGCTTCAATCCATAAATGGATCGATTAAGCTTACATACAAGATGCTCTTTGCCCTTCACAATGAATCCCTCTGGTTGCTTCATATAGATGTTTTCCTCAAGACTTCCATTAAGAAAAGCTATCTTGACATCCATCTGCCACCCCTCATAATCCATATGAGCTACTATACATAAGAGAATCGAGATAGACTTAAGCATGACTACCGGCGAAAAGGTCTCCTCATAATCGATACCCTCTTTCTGAGTATACCCCTTCGCAACAAGCCTCGCTTTGAAGGTCTCAACCTTCCCATCTATTCCTCTCTTTCTTTTGTAGATCCACTTGCATCCAAATGTTTTTACACCATCAGGTGGTTCTACTAGCTCCCAGACCTGATTTGAATCTATAGATTCAATCTCAGCATTCATTGCACTTTGCCAAGATACTGCATCTTTATCTTGGATTGCCTCGTCATATGTCCAGGGATCAGGTTCATGTTCTCCGGGGACCAAATCAGAAGATTCTCCCAAGAACATGAATCTATCAGGCTATCTAACAACCCTCCCACTACGACGAGGTATCACTTGTGTATCGTCTGTGACACGTGGTGCAGTGACTTGTGGTATATCGTCTTGTACCGGTGGTACTGAAGAAGTGACTTCCCCTTTTAATTCCTCCAGAACAATTTTACTCTTGGGCTTGTGGCTCATCACATTGTCTTCCTCTAGAAATCTAGCATTCGTGCTAATGATCACCCTATGATCTCTAGGACTATAAAACAAACCACCCTTCATTCCTCTACGATAGCCAACGAACATGCGTACTTCTGTACGAGATTCCAACTTACCAGCATCTGCCTTTAGCACTTGTGTTGGACTCCCCCAAATCCGAATATGTCTTAGACTAGGCTTTCACCCAGACCACAATTCTGTGGGAGTAGAAGGCACTAATTTAGATGGAATCAAGTTCAGAATGTACACCGCCGTATCTAGAGCATATCCCCAGAATGAATCTGGCAACTCAGAATAACTCATCATCGATCTAACCATCTCCATAAGAGTCATATTCCTTCGCTCTGCTACACCATTCTGCTGGGGTGTGCCAGGTGCAGACAATTGGAATTGAATCCCAACCTCTGATAAGTAGTTCCTAAACTCTCCCAAGAGGTACTCACCACCACGATCAGATAACAGTGTCTTGATACTTTTACCTTTACGTTTCTCCACATCAGCCTTGAATTCTTTGAACTTATCAAAGCAATCAGACTTGTGGCGAATCAAGTAAATGTATCCATATCTCGAATAATCGTCTATAAAAGAGACGAAATACTCAAAACCACCTCTAGCCTGGATAGACATAGGACCACACAAATCAGAATGAACCAATTCTAACACATCTTTGGCTCTATACCCCTTGGCCTTAAAAGTTCTCTTGGTCATTTTACCTTCTAAGCAAGATTTGCAGGTTGAGAAATCTTCCACCACTAATAAACCCAGAGGTCAATCAGCTATCAACCTTTGAATTCTGCTTAGGTTAATATGACCAAGCCTAAGATGCCAAAGATATGTTTGGTTCATCTTCGAAGGTTCTTTTCTCTTATTGGAATTAGAAGATGAGTTATTAACTTCAATTTGCATAGTAGGAGCTTTTGGTTTAAATGTGTATAAATTTTCTATCAATGCACTCGAACAGATAATGTCCCTATTCCTTTTTATAACAACTCTATCATTAAAAGAAATAGAATATCCATCCATAAATAATTTAGAAACCAAAATTAAATTCTTTCTAAATAAAGGTACATAAAGGCAATTCTTAAGAACCAAAACTTTATTTTTCTCAAAAAATAAATGAACGTCTCTCACTACAACAGCCACCACCTTCGTGGCAACGTCCAAGTACACGGTAATCTCCCCCTCAGCCAGTCGTCTGGTTTCCTAGAACCCCTGCAAAGTATTGCAGACATGATCAGTGGCTCCCGTATCTACACACTAGGTGCCGGTAGATAACACCGCTAAACATGTTTCAACCACTAGACCAAAAGATATACCTTTGTTCTGCTTGTGGTTGGGGTAGTCCTTCTTCCAGTGTCTAGTCTGCTTATAAGGGAAGCACTTGCCTTTCGGCTTCTTCACTCCTTCCTGAGTTTCTCCCACCGCCTTCGCCCTAGTTTGTTTCTTCTTCTTCTTGCCTTTTGGCTTAGAAGTAGAAACCTTTTGGGTCACCATGGCATGCACCTGAGAACTCTGACAAAATAGCCCCTTTGCCACCTGGAGTTCTGTCAGAAGTTCCGCCAACGAATACAACCTCTTGTTCATGTTGTAGTTGAGCCAAAAATGCTCAAAACTCCTAGGTAGAGACTAGAGAATGATATTGACCTGGGTTTCCCCATTGATATCAGCTCCGAGGACTTCCAACTCATTCAAATGAGCCATCATCTTGAGAACATGATCCCTCACGGGTGTTCCCTCGATCATGGTGGTCGTCATCAAGTTCCTCATGGCTTCCTGCCTTGCAGCCTGATTCTGGTGTCCGAAAAGCTCTTTGAGATTGAGCATCTTGTCATAAGCAGTGGGCATGGCTTGATGCTGATGTTGTAGTACATTTGACATAGATGCCAAAATGTAACACCGCACCATCTCATCGGCCTTTATCTACTTCTTATAACTCTCTTTCTCCTTTTCCCCAGAATCATTTGCAGGCTTAGGAGGGCACTCTTCGAGGAGTACATATTTGTATTCCTCAGCAGTCAAGACAATGTCAAGATTCCTCTTCCAATCAACATAGTTGGGTCCAGTAAGTTTATTCTCTTTCAGTATTACAGCAAGCGGGTTGAAAGTCATTTTGAAAGAAAACCTAAGAATCACATAGATCAAAACATTAGATTTCAAAAATTATTGATTCCTCAAACAATAAAATTTTAAAATCAACCAACACCTCAAAACACCGAGAATATCGTATGCCACGATAGTGTGGACGTATACGAATTCTACATTTGTAAGAGGAGGTTTTACCCTTTAATTTTACTATCTTGTCAACCTAACTTTTTGACAAGTAAAATTAATAGTTGGTTCCTCTTTGGCCCTACAAATAAAAGCAGTGACTCCAATGGGGAGGATACTTATATTTGTATCTATGTGTTCACCATTACTGTCACGCCCGCCCTTTTGCCTAGGGGTCCGGAGGGGCGGCGCATGACGCGACCGTACATACATACATCGTACTACTTACAACGGAAGACTTTAGACACATTTTTTTCTCTTTCTTTTAAACATAAACATGCATCATCATGTATAGATACTTCTTCTTAACATAGAGCATGCATCATTATTTCATAAGTACTTAGTGCTTAGTTCAAGTCCATAAACATCATCATCATAAGGAAACATATATAAGGACATAACGGATCTCCTCCTCCATGCCACTACCACACACACTTGGCCCCTCCTGCTGCTCTCTTTAGTTTATCCATCCCTTACCCTTATCTGCAGTACAAGGGAAAATAAACTATAAGCACATAGGCTTAGTAAGATCCTGTCCTACTCACAAAAACCATACATCGACATTAAGCATGGCATGTAACATTCATAACATATAAGCAACATAACACGTAGCATAAGTAACATAAGCAACATAACACGTAGCATAAGTAACATAAGCAACATAACATGTAACATATATAACATAGCAACATATCATGTACATATATGACATCATCAAACATAACATACAACGTATGTAACATAGCAACATATATATGACATATCAAACAAAACATGCAACATATATAACATAGCAACATAGCATGTACATATATGACATAATCAAACATAACATACAACGTATGTAACATAGCAACATATATATGACATATCAAACATAACATGCAACATATATAACATAGCAACATAGCATGTACGTATTGTTGGTGTAGTAGGCACCTAAGTTGAACCTGAGTTTTGATTATAGCAAACGATACAAAGTTAAGCTCATGTTGTTATCTCACGAGCTGAATTGAGTGTGCAGAAAATTGCTATAGCTGGAGCTGAAGGCTAGTGACACCCGGAGGAAGCCGCGGTGGTCGGGCGACACTCAAGTGACTTTGGAGGGAGCCGAAGGAATTGAGTGGAAGGCCGGAAGCAAAAGCAATACGTAAGTATCGAGGTAAGCTCGTGTGTGTGAGTGTAAGTAAGGTCGTATCCTCGTTACGGGGAAAGACTTAAGCGTAGATCCGACCCAAGACATCTCATAGGTGGTCTAGGTCGAGATCGGACGGTCGACGACCGTCGAAATAATGTTTTCTTTAAGCTAACATTGCCTTGCACCAAGATCGACCGATCGCTGGCCATCACGGGTGACTACGGCTAGCACTCGATCGATAGCCGGTCGATCATCACCAAATTTCAAGGGGAGTGGTGCTCAAATATGATTGGCTAGGGTTCCTCTCGAAAAGGGGCTCAAAGGCTATAAAAGGAGGTCCTAACCTAGGGATTTTACAACAATTCTAAGCTTCCAAAAAGCCTCCACAAAGCTACAACTCTCCGACAACGAAGTCCTTCCTTTCCGACGTCTAGGTTTAACTTTCTTTATTATTTTTGTACGTCGGTATTAGTTTTTATCAGTTTTTCATCTACTTTTCCGGAGCTTTTATCGTATACGAGGAGAGGGGGAGTGTCCCTCTACCTCAAGTTTTTGTTCCTTCTTGTATCGATTAACTCCTACCTCTAACGAGGAGGAGTTCCTTTAGTGCTTTTGCCCTCCGTACGTGGTCAAGGACCACTAGGGCCTTGGAGTAGTAGCCGAAGGCTACGAACCAAGTAAAACATTTGTCTTCTCTTTATATTGCTTATCTTTTCCGCTGCAAATTAATTATCTACTCAGTTTTTTAACGAACGAAGAGAAAAAAGTTTTTATCGCTATTCACCCCCCCCTTTATCGATCCGCTTCGATCCAACAATTGGTATCAAAGTCGGGGGTTTCAAAGATTTGGTGAAACCACCAATCTAGCCATTTTTACAGATTTATTGTTCTTTTAATTCTGTTTATTTCTATTTATTTCTCTTTGTTAAGTTTTCTCCCGCACTACTAATTCAAGACGCGAGTCTTGGTACTTTTTTTTTGTGTTTTTGTCGTTGCTAGTTTCTTCGTCTTCGTCTCCTTCAGTCTTTTGTTCTAATGGCCCATCTCGAGGGTTTTAGCACCGTCCGACCTCCATTTTACAACGGAGATGACTTCCGTTATTGGAAGGGTCAGATGGAATGCTTTCTCAAAACCCAAATCGAGATGTGGATCATAATCCAAACGGGTTTCACACTTCCGACTAATGAAGTGGGTGACTCCTTGGATTATGATCAATGGACCATTGCGACAAAACGACTAGTCGAAGCCGACGCCAAGGCAACACAAATCCTCCAATGCGGCCTATCCAAGGAGGAGCTAAATCGCGTCGGCCCCTTCATAAGCGCAAAGGATCTTTGGACAAAACTAATCGAGTTACACGAAGGATCGGATCAAGCTAAGGTTTGCAAACGCGATTTGTTGTTCAATAAATTGTACACACTAAAAATGCAGGAACACGAGTCCGCGACGCAACTCCACGCCTGTGTCCAAGACATAGTCAACAACCTACATGCAATCGGGCAAAAGGTCGAAAACCGCGACCTTATAAGGTATGTTCTAAACTCTTTTCCGAGGACTACCTTGTGGGCATCCATGGTCGATGCCTACAAGGTCTCCAAAGATCTTTCTAAAATTAGGTTAGATGAATTATTCTCAGATTTCGAATTACATGAGCAGTCCAACTCGGAACACGAGAGGGGTATAGCCTTGTTTGCAGGTTTAAAGAAGAAGAAAATCGCAAGCAAGCCACCACCAACCGAGGAGGAAGACAAGTCCGAAGAAGAAGTTGACCCGGAATTGACTGCCGAGCTAATAAACCTAGCTCGAAGGATAGCCAAGGGACGAAAGCGAACCACAACTCGACCCAACCAAGGTAAGCCTAAAAGTTCTAATATTAGGTGTTATGAGTGTAACAGGTTTGGACATATCAAGTCTGAGTGCCCCAAGCTCTACCACAAAGCACCTAAGCACAAGAAGGCCCTCAACGTGACATGGGAAGAAGCGTCATCCGAAGAAGACGAAGACCACGTCTTCATGGCGAAATCAATTGAGTCAGACACGGAGACCGAACCTGAACTTGAGTTAGAACCTTAGGATGACTCGGACTATGAAGCTACCTTCAAGTCAAGCCACGGATACGCATCCGGTTCAAAAGATACCCTTAAAGTAAGTCGAACTTTATTTAATACTTTACAAAATACGATTAGGTTTTTGTCTAGGAAATTAGTTAAATCCGATTCCAAGGTCGAGACCCTGGTTGAGGAGGTCAAACTCCTCAAACACAAGGTCTCCCTAACCTCTTCGACTAGTCAAGTTCAAGAGAAGGACTCAACTTGGGTTGAAAAACTCGAAGTTGAGAACTCACTCTTGAAAAGTCAAGTCGAAGATCTTAGGAACACGTTGGAAAGGTTCACTTCGGGATCCAAAGGACTTGACCTCCTACTTGGATCTCAAAGGGCCGTGTACAACAAGGCTGGACTAGGGTTTAACTCAAACACGACTAATAGGTCGTATATGTCGATTGTAAGTCGACATAGGAAACATGTCCAAGCATGGGTCCCTAAGAACCTTTTGATTTCAACTCTAGGATCCAACCCGTACTGGATTCCCAAGGACCAAATCCACTATGTGGATAGACCAAATCAATTCAATGGTCTAGGGGTAGCCAGTACAAAACATGTATGTGCTTTAACTTAGAAATTGCATGCTTTAACTTAGAAAGTCTGTGCTTTAACTTAGAAATTGCATGCTTTAACTTAGAAAGTCTGTGCTTTAACTTAGAAATTGCATGCTTTAACTTAGAAAGTTTGTGCTTTAAAACTTGTGAACTCACTTAGAACACGAATATAACCAACTAAAATTCTTCAAAAAGATTGAGCCTCGGGGAGGCTCTTTTCAAAAACATAACCAACTAAAATTCTTCGAAAAGATTGAGCCTCGGGGAGTCTCTTTTCAAAAATAACCAGTTAGACTAGGAAATAGTCTTAGGTGAGTCAAGTCATCATTTTCTTGAAAATGGCTTTGTCTAAGGAAGTGGTCGATGATCCGATAAAAGAAGGCCTCTGTGCCTCGCCACGACCTGGAAGCCATGATCTTGAAAAGGTAAACTTGAAAAGCCTAGGGTCAAATCCAAATCTAACATGAAATTACTTGAACCTAAATCCACTTAATCAACTTAATTGGAAGTCATCTCACAAAAAAAACACATAAGTATAACATGCTTGATCATATAGACATAGGTGAGATGACCTAGGTTTAACAACTTACAACCAATTTTTTTTTTTTAAAAAAAAAATCTAACATCCAATCCAACCACCTTGTGTGTAGGATCAATGGATGTTGGACAGCGGTTGCTCCCGACACATGACCGGGGATCAACTCAAATTCACGAAGCTTCGATTCAAACGACAAGGATCGGTAGCCTTTGGGAATAACAACAAGCTCAAAATCATCGGATCAGGTGATATCGAGTTTAACTCGAATTTTGTTATTAAAAATGTATTACTTGTAGAGAATTTTGAATATAACCTGCTTAGCGTAAGCTAATTATGTGACAATAACTATAAGGTCGTATTTTTAGAAAATGAATGTGTAATTAAAACAAATAAAACAGGTAAAACAATACTCAAAGGAACTAGGACAAATAACATTTATACAATTAACTTAATCAAATCCTCAGCCAAATGTCTTATGACACAGGAAGAGGAATCATGGTTGTGGCACCGACGACTCGGTCACTCGCACCCAAGACTCATCCACAAGATGAGTCAGAGTGGCTTAGTCAGAGGCTTACCCAACCTCAACAACTTGGTTAATAAAATCTATAATGCTTGTCAACAAGGAAAACAACCTAGGACACAACACAAGTTAACTAACCAAGAACAAACCTCAAGTGTACTTGAGCTCCTGCATATGGATCTATTCGATTCACATGGAGCCAAGTCACTCAATAGAAGTCAATATTGCTTAGTCATAATTGACGACTACTCCAGGTTTACCTGGGTTAGGTTCATCAAACATAAAAATGATACTCTAGATCAATTAATCAATCTATTCAAATTAATCGAGAATCAAAAAAAAACCTTAAGGTTAAAAGACTTAGAAGCGATCATGGTGGTGAATTCGAAAATCAAAGGTTCACCAACTTCTGTAACCTAAATGGATACCACCATGAATTCTCTTGCCCTAGGACCCCTCAACAAAATGGCCTAGTGGAGCAGAAAAACCGAACTCTACAAGAAGCCGCTAGGACCTTGTTGAACGAATACGACCTACCTGATAGGTTTTGGGCAGAAGCCGTTAGCACGGCTTGCTATGTCCAGAATAGGATCCTTATGGTAAAGAGGCACCTTAAGACCTCCTACAAGATTTATCACAATAAAGTACCCAACATCAAGTACTTTAGGATATTTGGATGTAAAGTACATATCTTAAACACTAAGAACCACCTAGGGAAATTCAAATCCAAAACCTCCACCGAAATCTTCTTAGGATACTCGACTACAAGTCGAGCTTATAGAGTATATAACCACGACACCCTTAGAGTCGAGGAGACTATCAATGTAGTATTTGATGAAGGACATGAACCTACAAAACCCCCAGCAACCCCAATTAGCGAGCCGATTCATACTAGACCTAACTCTGATCCGGAGATCAGGTCTAGTGTTAATCCTAACCTAAGTCAACCAAGTCACTCTATTGATCAAGTGATAGATGACTCCAACCAAACTAGTGTTCAACCAAGTCACCCCATTGATCAAGCATTAGGTGACACAAACCCAACCCAATCTAGGATTCAGACTAACCACCCTATCGATCAAGTGATAGGAGATCCTAATCTAGGAGTTCGAACTAGAGCATCCTATAGGAACCTTAGTCAAATTTCCTTAATTTCAAAGATAGAACCCAAATCAATTGAACAAGCTCTTCTTGATCCCGATTGGATTATTGCAATGCAAGAAGAGCTAGCTCAATTTACTAGGAATGAAGTGTGGGAATTAGTACCACCACCTAAAGACAAAACGATAATTGGAACAAGGTGGGTGTTTCAAAATAAGCTTGATGATAAAGGTGAAGTAGTTAGAAACAAGGCTAGGTTAGTCGCCAAAGGGTTTAGTCAAGTCGAAGGCTAGATTACGATGAAACCTATACCCCAGTAGCTAGACTCGAATCCATTCGAATGTTGCTAGCTTATGCCGCACATCGAGGATTTAAGTTGTTTCAAATGGATGTTAAGTCGACATTCCTAAATGGATACATTAAAGAAGAAGTTTATGTTAGCCAACCCCCCAGATTCAAAAATCTAGATAAACCCGACCATGTTCTAAAACTTAAGAAAGCTCTCTATGGACTTAAACAAGCTCCTCGAGCTTGGTACGAGAGACTTTCAATCCATCTTAAGTCAAAAGGGTTTAACCAAGGCTTAGTTGACCCAACTCTCTTCGTAAAAACCTTAGGTAAAGAAATATTCATAGCTCAAATTTACGTAGACAATATAATTTTTGGAACCTCTAACTCAGCCTTACTAAACGAGTTCGTTTCACTCATGGAAAGTGAGTTCGAAATGAACTTGGTAGGCGAGTTAAGTTTCTTTTTAGGTCTACAAATTAAACAAACTAAGGATGGTATATACCTATATCAACAAAAATACACTAAGGAGTTAATTAAAAGATTTGGAATGCAAGACGCTAAGATAATAAACACCCCAATGGCGATTAATGTTAACATAGGAGAAGACCTAGAAAGTAAGTCCATTGACTTAAAGTACTATAGGAGCGCGATAGGAAGTCTCCTATACTTAACTGCGAGCCGACCCGACATCCTATTCGCAGTAAGTATGTGCGCCAGGTTTCAAACCTGTGCTAAGGAGTCTCACCTAACCCTAGTTAAGCGTATCCTTAGATATCTTAAGGGTACACTTAACGTTGGTATTTGGTACCCTAGATCTACGGAGTTCGAACTAATCGGCTACTCCGATTCGGACTATGCCGGTAGTAAGCTCCATAGAAAGAGCACGAGTGGTTGTTGTCAACTTCTCGGCTCGAGTCTAGTAAGTTGGTGCAGTAGGAAGCAACACTGTGTCGCTTTATCTACCACCGAAGCTGAATACATCGCGATGGGTGAGTGTGTCACTCAACTTCTTTGGATGAAGCACACTCTCCGCGACTTTAAGTTAGACTTTACGAATACTAAACTTCACGTAGACAACATTAGTTCAATTAATCTTACTAAGAATCCGATATGTCACTCTAGGACCAAACATATAGAGGTCAAACACCATTTCATTCGAGAACATGTGGCCAACGGAGCAATACAACTCGAATACATCGAATCGAAGTCTAACTTAGCAGACCTATTTACTAAACCACTACCCGAAGCCGAATTTAGTCTATTAAGACAAAAATTGGGCATGTGCGTAGTAGAATAGGAACTTGCAAATTATATTTTCTTACTACTATTTCTTTAATTTCATTTTTATGGAACTAGCATAGGACATACCTTAGATATCATGCACCTATAGATTTAAGGAGCCAATACATCTCACAACACATAGGACTAATGTGTTTGTGTACTTAGCCACGTAGATGGGCGTGAGATGTTAGGACCTTACTCCTGGTTCCAAATGTAGATCTAGTGCATCACCATGAACCATGGAGTATAATCATACACACTAACCAACTCTGACCAGGACTGGTTGATCTTTCATATCAATCAAGCCAAATATGAGTCGAACATTTTATAGATGAGCTTATTTTCAGTATATTTTTTTTTAAAATAAAAAAATAAAAAATGGGGAGCATGCTTGGACTTTAAATTTAACACTTATTTTGTTTTCCACACACCCCTTACTCTTTTTGATATACGACAAAAGGGGGAGAAAAAGGCCAAAGTTAAAAGGTCAAAGTTAAGGGGGTCAAATTTTTTTTGACAACTTAACTCTTACTTCATATTTAAACCAAAAGTTAAAACTTATTCAAAGGCCAAAGAATTCTTAACTTAAACTTATTTATTTTAAATACTATGGCCAATATTAAGTAATTTCGGTTACTTAATTCTTTTTTAGTAGCAAACGTCAAGGGGTAGAGTTAAAACTCTTTCTCAAGTACTCACCCTCGGTCAAGGGGGAGGATTCCTCAAGGGGGAGCACTTGAAAAAGAGTTTTTATACTCCTGTTCATTCATGCCCTTGACATGTTAGGGCAATCTCTTGCCGTAATATGGTTTTGATGGTGTGGCAAAGGGTTTAAGTTAGTTTGATATGTTGATTTGATATGTGCGTTGAAGTCGTGCAGGACTTAGTAATTTGCACATAGAGCCGTGACGAGTTTCACATCTCATGACTAGTGCCCTGAGTCGATGAAGGATAGCTTTGCGGAAGCCGTGCGCTTGGAGCATCCGAGGGACCGCCGGACGAGAAGCTTGGAGTGAAGCCGGAGGAAGTAGACTTCGAGGCAAGAGACGCGAAGGAGCATTGCAGAGCCGTGTGCCTGATGCTGCCGAGGGACGTGGCCGAAGCGAAGAACTTGAGCGAGGACTCGAGATGAGAGTGGCGATTATGGCAGGGAAGAGGGTAGCTCTTAGGTGAAACTTGGCCATTTGGTCAAGTGTCGGATGGGTTTCGACACACCGATCGCCTTGTCATGGCGATCGCTCGAGTGAGTGTAGTTCGACCGTATACGATCGATCGATTATTGCGTGATCGGCCTCCGATCATCGATCACCGATCGCCGATCGCGCGAATGATCGTCAATAGGGTTTCGCCATTGATCGTTAGATGGCGGGCCGATCACGGAGGCGAATCGTGATGAGGTCCATCGGTTGATCGCCAAGAGTTCCGCTGGACTACAATGGTCGGATCCGGCGTGTTCGGAGGCCATTGTAGATGATCGCCAAGGCGCGCAATGATCGATCGATGGCGAGAAGAAATCATCCCTCTCTATAAAAAGAGAGGGTGTAAGCCTTTGAGAGGCTAATGCTTATGCTCCAAGTGATCTTCCTAGTGCCCCACAAGTTCTAAACTCTTCTTACTTGTTTTTACTTCATTCTATTTGTAAGAAAAGTGATCTTGATTGTAAAGGTTACCTCCACCTAGCTTGGTGCAAAGGAGAGACCAATAGTAATTGGCTTTGGAGGAGTGATTCACCTCGGACGAATCGGGATCGTGGATTAGCGGCGTAGCCGTGAACCACGTTACATTCTTTGTTAGCAATTGTTTTCTCGTATTTCTATTTGTTTGTCTTTATTAGTCTTCCGCTTGCGCTAATTAGTTTTGTAGACGAGCAAATACCGGCATCGAAGGAAAAGGGCTATTCACCCCCTCTAGCCGGCCATACCGATCTCCAACAAGTGGTATCAGAGCCAAGTCGTTTGTCGAGGACTAACCGCCGCAACAAACACTTCATCTAAAGATGGCTGGCTCAAACATCCACCCACCGAAGTTCGACGGTGAATTCTCTTGGTGGAAAAAGAGAATGGAGGTATTCTTCGAAACCGACTTTGAAATCCTTTTAATAATGGAAAACGGTTTCGAGTTGCCTAGGAATGAAAATGGGGAGCCATTGGAGAAATGTAGGTGGAGCAAGAGGCAAAGAGAAGAATACTTGGCAAACTCAAAGGCCAAGCACCACCTATACAATGTCCTCCCTCAACAAGAAGTAAATAGAATAGGGGAGTGCTCAAGTGCCAAAGAGATGTGGGAGAGATTGGTTGAACTTCATGAAGGCACTTCGGAAGCCAAGCTAGCAAGAAGAGACCTCCTCCGCTCCCAACTATCAAATATTAAGCTTGAAAAGGGAGAAAAGGTAACTTCCCTACATTCTAGAATTAAAGAAATATTAATTGGGCTAACAAGTGTAGGTGAGAAGCTATCAAACCGGGATATGGTAATGAAGGCCATAGATGCCTTTCCCCGGTCCTCAAAATGGAGCTCCATGGTGGATTCGTTCTACATCTCCAAGAACTTGGAAGTAAGTACCTTGGAGGAATTTTTCTCAACAATGGAGCTCCACGAAACTAGGCTTGAAGGAATACAAGAGGAGCCTAGAATTCAACCCTCAAGAGGAGTAGCATTGTTGGCAAATAAGGGGAAGAAGAAGATGGAAATCCCCTCCTCCTCCGATGATGAAGCGTCTTCCTCCTCCTCCATGGATAGCACCGAAGAAGCCTATATGGTAAGGAGGGTAAGACGTGCATTTAAGAATTTTCGATTTGATAAATCTCATGATAGGAATAGAAGACCAAGGGGGAAGGTTATATGCTACAATTGCCAAGGAGAGGGGCACATAAGGGACAATTGTCCTCTCCTAAACAAGAGCAAAGAAGAAAAAAAAAAGAAGGAAGAAAAGAAGAAGAAAAAGGGGAGCAAGAAGAAAAAGGAAGAGGAGAAGAAGACAAAGGAAAAAGGAAAGGCCAAAGCTCTCAAGGCAAGGACTTGGGATGACCCATCCTCATCCTCCTCATCATCATCGGATGAGGAGAATGCCTTTGTCACCAATTTGGCCTTGATGGCCTTTGATGACTTGGATTGCTCTTCATCCGAAAATGAAAGATCAAGCTCAAGTGGGGAGAGCTCAAATGAAGGGGGAGCTTCTACATCCTCATCATCCGAAGAAGAAGAAGAAGACATGGAAACCATGGTAACAAATGCTTCTCCTAAGAAAATAGTTTCCATAATCTCTAGTTTAACTAAGGACTTATTTGGCATGAAAAAGAAAAATAAGAGCATGCTAGATAAAATTAAGGATTTAGAAAATAAGCTAGAAAATGTATGCTTAAATGATAATATTTCTTCTAGCTTAGATGATGCATGCTCACATGACCTTTATGTGCCATTAGATGTTAGTGATGCATGTATAAATGAAAATAGGGCCTTAAGGGAAAAGGTAGATTATTTAACCAAAGCCCTAGAGAAATTCACAACTGGCTCCAACACCTTAAATATGATCTTAGGAAGCCAAAGAGCTAGTTTCAACAAGAAAGGCCTAGGATACAAAGAAAAGAAAAATGAAAAGGCCTATAAATGCCTAATAGCTAGGGGACAAGATAAAAAGAAAGTAATTGCTAGGAAATGGATCCCCAAGGAGTATTTAGTGAACCCAATAGGAAAGAATTTATTTTGGGTTCCAAAATCCATACTTAAGGGTTAGGATAACCCTAGGGTAGTCAACCATATGGAATTAACCTATATCATATTTTGGTTGACTTGGGATGACGGGACAACATTTTTTTTTATAGTGTTGGGTGATGATAACGTGCCCATAAATAGGTAATAATGCTTAAATCATGTTGATTAATGTAATTGCTATGTATATGTGTAATCATGATTTATGATATTGGGCACATCATCATGAGAAATAGGTTTAAATCATGCTTTAGGTGATAATTTGTTATCATCACATAATACCTAATGCATGACTATTATTTGATGAATACATGAATTTCATGATCATAATGTGAAATCAAATCATATATGTCATTATGATCATGTAGGTTGTTAGGTTGATACTTAACCATGATAGAATTGCATAAATATATTGGTTAAGTATATACAAATACCCCCCTAGGATGCATCTCACACTCACTATAGGCTAACTTGATTGCAAACTTAGCATGGATGAGATATTAGGATGATACAAATGTCCACTAATGCCTATGGCATTTAGATGGTCATTTAAAGTATCAAAATAGCAATAATAGACCAATCATGGGGAAGGCTTATGTAACGCCCGTGAAATTCTAGCAATTTTACGAGAATTTTTGGCTTTATGATGATAGGCTTTATGTAGGCCTTTTTGGAGAAATAAAAGAAAATAAGCCAAAAAGAGATGCAAAGCCTAGGAATTGAACCCCCCACCTTTAGAGATAGCCAAGCCTTATAGATGCACCCACTAACCATGAGCCCAATAGAATCATATCATTAGAGGAAAAGGGGAACCTATAGATAAATGGGAGGAGGGTAAATGAAGAGGCTTGACAAAGAGAAGAGAAACTTCTCTTCCTCCCCTTTATAAAGAAGAGAGAAGTTCCACTTGGCCACTTCTTCTTTCCTTCTTCCTCTTCTCTTCATTCTCACCGAAACCTAAGCCCTTCTTCTTCTTCCTTTGGAGAGCCCTTGCAAGCTAGGAGAGAGCTAGGTGACTTCCATTAGGTCATCTCCTCAAGCAAAGCGAAGGAAGTAAGTTTTCCTCACTGCAGTGTATTAGCTTGATAGGTTAGGTTGCTTGAAAGAAATATGAAATTGTAGCCTTATAAGTTTCGCCAACTAAGTTGGTGGGCTAGGATTCATGAAAATGCTACTAAGGGAGGTTTGTATGGGTGGTATGTTTCAAGTAGATACCTTTAGGAGTCCAAAGTCCAAAGGGATGACCCTATATGGTTCGGCCAACCCCAAGATTTTAGGGTTAGGGTTGCATGAACTTGATTCTAAAGTTATGTTCTTAGATGGTATGTTTCAAGTAAGACCTTTAAGTAACCACCATCCAAGATGATGCCCTTATAGGTTTCGGCCACCCTAGGTAACTAGGGTTAGGGTTGCATGAAAATATCCTAATGATGCTATGCTAGTTGTTATTGATCATGAATGACGGTAAGGTGACAAGAAGCCTAGTTGAGCCCTTTTAGGTTTCGGCCACCCTAGGTATCTAGGGTTAGGGTTGCATGAAAATTTCCCTTATGGTGCTATGCTAGGTTATAATGCTCATGAATGAAGGTTAGGTGACAAGAACCCTAGTTGAGCCCTTATAGGTTTCGGCCACCCTAGGTAACTAGGGTTAGGGTTGCATGAAAATATCCCTAAAGATGCTATGCTAGGGTGTAGTGCTCATGAATGAATATTAGGTGACAAGAACCCTAGTTGAGCCCTTATAGGTTTCGGCCACCCTAGGTAACTAGGGTTAGGGTTGCATGAAAATATCCCTAATGAGGCTATGCTAGGTTATAATGCTTTATGAATGAATTTTAGGGGACAAAACCTAAGCTTGAGCCCCTTACAAGATTCGGCCAACCAATGATTTTAGGGTTAGGGTTTCATGAAAACACCCCTATATGTAGTTGTGCTATGGGTATGTTTTTTTAATATGACATGAACTATGCTTGTGTGATGAATATGTTATGATTCAATGCAACATGAAATTAGGCTATGTGATGAACATGTTTGATGATTTAATATGCCTTGAATAGGCCTAGGAAATAAGCTTCATGTTATGATGTAATGTGCCATGAAATATGCTTAGGTGATGAACATGTTGTGTGAATTAATATGCCATGTATATGCTTAGGAATATGCTTCAAGTTTATGAATTAGTATGCCATGAAATTAGGCCATGTGATGAACATGTTTTATGATTCAATATGCCATGAATATGCCTAGGAAATGTGCTACATGTTTATGATGTAATGTGCCATGAATATTGTGATTTGCCTAGGTGAAGAACATGTTTTGTGATTTAATATGTCATGAATATGCTTATGAAATATGCTTCATGTTTACGATGCAATGAAACATGCTTATGTGAAGAACACGTTTATGCTTTAGGACCCCTTTAGGGTACTCTTATGTTATGAATGCATGTGTCCTTATGATAAGATAAGATGGAGATGCTTCCCTTTCAAGTAGGGATCAAGAGCTCTCCTTATGTCAAGATAAGATGGAGATGCTTCCCTTTCAAGTAGGGATCAAGAGCTCTCCTTATGATATGATAAGATGGAGATGCTTCCCTTTCAAGTAGGGATCAAGAGCTCTCTTTATGACAAGATAAAATCAAGATGCTTCCCTTTTTGTGTTGGGGATCAAGAGCATTCTTTATATTATGACAATAAAAAGGAAAGAATTAAGTATTTTACTTTGCAAGAGGTTAAGTACCCGACCCGTCAGGTGGTCGTTAATCAAATCCATAGGGACACAAGAAGACGTAAGAGGTCTTGCCTTGGTAAGACGTAAGAGGTCTTGCTCTAGTAGGACTGGTGGCTCGCTACCCCAGCCTATTAGGGAACGCGCATTATGTGGTACTTAACCTGGGGCCCCCCAAACAAGTTATGATGATATTGAAGTATTTATAAGTATATGTTTTGAAAAGGAAAGACTTTTATGATATTGTGTATGCTTATGTTAAATGCTCTGAATGCTTACGAACTAGGTTCTTTATGCATGCTAGATGTTATGAAGTTATGATGATATTGAAGTATTTATAAGTATATGTTTTGAAAGGAAAGACTTTTATGATATTGTGTATGCTTATGTTAAATGCTCGAATGCTATTTAACTAGGTTCTTTATGCATGCTAGATGTTATGAAGTTATGATGATATTGAAGTATTTATAAGTATATGTTTTGAAAAGAAAAGACTTTTATGATATTGTGTATGCTTATGTTAAATGCTCTGAATGCTTACGAACGAGGTTCTTTATGCATGCTAGATGTTATGAAGTTATGATGATATTGAAGTATTTATAAGTATATGTTTTGAAAAGAAAAGACTTTTATGATATTGTGTATGCTTATGTTAAATGCTCTGAATGCCTACGAACTAGGTTCTTTATGCATGCTAGATGTTATGAAGTTATGATGTTTAGAGTTAAGTCTAAGTATGTGGTGACTATGTACTTTATGCTAGTTTAGAATTTATGATGTGGTGAAGGTTAAGGGTAAGGTTAAGAATACTTGCGACCATGTTCCTTCTGCATGATTAGGGTTTATGTTATTACAAATGTTTAAGTTCAAGTTAACCAAATGCTTATGATTACGTTCTTTCATGCACGCTTAGTTTATGCAGTTATAACGCTCATGTTCAAAGTATGCCCTACTTAGATTAATTATGCTTAACCTGCTTATGAACAATTCTATGCCATGCTTAGTTCTTTTTGTACTATTACCTGGATATGTTGTTGATTAGTGTTGCTATGAAATGCTTAGGTCATTTTCTATGCCAGCATGCTCATGTTCTAATAGTTTGATGAAATCGTGGCTTTTGTGAGTAGGCAAGGATCTTACTAAGCTATATGCTTATAGTTTATGTTGTCCATATACTGCAGATAAAGGAAGTCTGCACTAGAGGAAGTGGCAGGAGGGGCCATGTGCGTGTGTGATAGTGGCATGGTGGAAGAAGACCCTTCACTATCTGCTTATATTTATATGCTCTAAGAAAAATTTAAGACATTGCTTCCGCTTATAAGACTTGTGTTTAATGAGTATCCCTTTATTTAAGAGGTTCGATATGTTAGAACTCATGAACGAATCCTTTCGTTATGCATGTTATGAAATGAGATAAGATACGTGGTCATGCTAATGATGAATAAGATAGGTGATGCATGTGCCAAAGAAGGTTTCAGTTATGATAACCTGTTTAAGCATGTAGACTTTGAACGGATCCATATGTAGTATGCTAATAAAAAAAAAAATATATAGACTAAAGTAGCGCCGCCCTGAGAGCAGATAAGGGCGGGCGCTACAGGTGGTATCAGAGCTGGCGTACAAAGTCTACATGCTTAAACAGGTTATCATAACTGAAACCTTCTTTGGCACATGCATCACCTATCTTATTCATCATTAGCATGACCACGTATCTTATCTCATTTCATAACATGCATAACGAAAGGATTCGTTCATGAGTTCTAACATATCGAACCTCTTAAATAAAGGGATACTCATTAAACACAAGTCTTATAAGCGGAAGCAATGTCTTAAATTGTTCTTAGAGCATATAAATATAAGCAGATAGTGAAGGGTCTTCTTCCACCATGCCACTATCACACACGCACATGGCCCCTCCTGCCACTTCCTCTAGTGCAGACTTCCTTTATCTGCAGTATATGGACAACATAAACTATAAGCATATAGCTTAGTAAGATCCTTGCCTACTCACAAAAGCCACGATTTCATCAAACTATTAGAACATGAGCATGCTGGCATAGAAAATGACCTAAGCATTTCATAGCAACACTAATCAACAACATATCCAGGTAATAGTACAAAAAGAACTAAGCATGGCATAGAATTGTTCATAAGGTGTTAAGCATAATTAATCTAAGCAGGCATACTTTGAACATGAGCGTTATAATCGCATAAACTAAGCGTGCATGAAAGAACGAATCATAAGCATTTGGTTAACTTGAACATAAACATTTGTAATAACATAAACCCTAATCATGTATGGAACATGGTCGCAAGTATTCTTAACCTTACCCTTAACCTTCACCACATCATAAATTCTAAACTAGCATAAAGTACATAGTCACCACATACTTAGACTTAACTCTAAACATCATAACTTCATAACATCTAGCATGCATAAAGAACCTAGTTCGTAGGCATTCAGAGCATTTAACATAAGCATACACAATATCATAAAAGTCTTTTCTTTTCAAAACATATACTTATAAATACTTCAATATCATCATAACTTCATAACATCTAGCATGCATAAAGAACCTCGTTCGTAAGCATTCAGAGCATTTAACATAAGCATGCACAATATCATAAAAGTATTTTCTTTTCAAAACATATACTTATAAATACTTCAATATCATCATAACTTCATAACATCTAGCATGCATAAAGAACCTAGTTCGTAAGCATTCAGAGCATTTAACATAAGCATACACAATATCATAAAAGTCTTTCCTTTTCAAAACATATACTTATAAATACTTCAATATCATCATAACTTCATAACATCTAGCATGCATAAAGAACCTAGTTCGTAGGCATTCAGAGCATTTAACATAAGCATACACAATATCATAAAAGTCTTTTCTTTTCAAAACATATACTTATAAATACTTCAATATCATCATAACTTCATAACATCTAGCATGCATAAAGAACCTAGTTCAGGCATTGAGCATTTAACATAAGCATACACAATATCATAAAAGTCTTTTCTTTTCAAAACATATACTTATAAATACTTCAATATCATCATAACTTGTCTGGGGGGGCCCTGTGTTAAGTACCACATAATGCGCGCTCCTAATAGGTCAGTAGCGAGCCACCAGTCCTACTAGAGCAAGACCTCTTACGTCTTACCAAGGCAAGACCTCTTACGTCTTCTTGTGTCCCTATGGATTTGATTAACGACCACCTGACGGGTCGGGTACTTAACCTCTTGCAAAGTAAAATACTTAATTCTTTCCTTTTTATTGTCATAATATAAAGAATGCTCTTGATCCCCAACACAAAAAGGGAAGCATCTTGATTTTATCTTGTCATAAAGAGAGCTCTTGATCCCTACTTGAAAGGGAAGCATCTCCATCTTATCATATCATAAGGAGAGCTCTTGATCCCTACTTGAAAGGGAAGCATCTCCATCTTATCTTGACATAAGGAGAGCTCTTGATCCCTACTTGAAAGGGAACCATCTCCATCTTATCTTATCATAAGGACACATGCATTCATAACGTAAGAGTACCCTAAAGGGGTCCTAAAGCATAAACGTGTTCATCACATAAGCATGTTTCATTGCATCGTAAACATGAAGCATATTTCCTAAGCATATTCATGACATATTAAATCACAAAACATGTTCTTCACCTAGGCAAATCACAATATTCATAACACATTACATCATAAACATGTAGCACATTTCCTAGGCATATTCATGGCATATTGAATCATAAAACATGTTCATCACATGGCCTAATTTCATGGCATACTAATTCATAAACTTGAAGCATATTCCCTAAACATATACATGGCATATTAATTCACACAACATGTTCATCACCTAAGCATATTTCATGGCACATTATATCATAACATGAAGCTTATTTCCTAGGCCTATTCAAGGCATATTAAATCATCAAACATGTTCATCACATAGCCTAATTTCATGTTGCATTGAATCATAACATATTCATCACACAAGCATAGTTCATGTCATATTAAAAAAAACATACCCATAGCACAACTACATATAGGGGTGTTTTCATGAAACCCTAACCCTAAAATCATTGGTTGGCCGAATCTTGTAAGGGGCTCAAGCTTAGGTTTTGTCCCCTAAAATTCATTCATAAAGCATTATAACCTAGCATAGCCTCATTAGGGATATTTTCATGCAACCCTAACCCTAGTTACCTAGGGTGGTCAAACCTATAAGGGCTCAACTAGGGTTCTTGTCACCTAATATTCATTCATGAGCACTACACCCTAGCATAGCATCTTTAGGATATTTTCATTCAACCCTAACCCTAGTTACCTAGGGTGGCCGAAACCTATAAGGGCTCAACTAGGGTTCTTGTCACCTAACCTTCATTCATGAGCATTATAACCTAGCATAGCACCATTAGGGATATTTTCATGCAACCCTAACCCTAGTTACCTAGGGTGGCCGAAACCTATAAGGGCTCAACTAGGGTTCTTGTCACCTAACCTTCATTCATGAGCATTATAACCTAGCATAGCATCATTAGGGATATTTTCATGCAACCCTAACCCTAGTTACCTAGGGTGGCCGAAACCCATAAGGGCATCATCTTGGATGGTGGTTACTTAAAGGTCTTACTTGAAACATACCATCTAAGAACATAACTTTAGAATCAAGTTCATGCAACCCTAACCCTAAAATCTTGGGGTTGGCCGAACCATATAGGGTCATCCCCTTTGGACTTTGGACTCCTAAAGGTATCTACTTGAAACATACCACCCATACAAACCTCCCTTAGTAGCATTTTCATGAATCCTAGCCCACCAACTTAGTTGGCCGAAACTTATAAGGCTACAATTTCATATTTCTTTCAAGCAACCTAACCTATCAAGCTAATACACTGCAGGTGAGGGGAAAACTTACTTCCTTCGCTTTGCTTGAGGAGATGACCTAATGGAAGTCACCTAGCTCTCTCCTAGCTTGCAAGGGGCTCTCGGCCAAAGGAAGAAGAAGAAGGGCTTAGGTTTCGGTGAGAATGAAGAGAAGAGGAAGAAGGAAAGAAGAAGTGGCCAAGTGGAACTTCTCTCTTCTTTATAAAGGGGAGGAAGAGAAGTTTCTCTTCTCTTTGTCAAGCCTCTTCATTTACCCTCCTCCCATTTATCTATAGGTTCCCCTTTTCCTCTAATGATATGATTCTATTGGGCTCATGGTTAGTGGGTGCATCTATAAGGCTTGGCTATCTCTAGAGGTGGGGGGTTCAATTCCTAGGCTTTGCATCTCTTTTTGGCTTATTTTCTTTTATTTCTCCAAAAAGGCCTACATAAAGCCTATCATCATAAAGCCAAAAATTCTCGTAAAATTGCTAGAATTTCACGGGTGTTACAATCCCTCATACCTTGTAAAAGTTTCGTCCTCGAAACTTAAAACAATTCCGGGTACTTCTGCCTCATGTCCTCCTCGCGTTCCCAAGTAGCCTCCTCATATTGCGAATTCTGCCACAGGACCTTCACTAAGGGCACCTCTTTGTTCCTTAGTCTCTTGACATCTCGGTCTAGTATCTGGATAGGCCGACTTTCGATACTCAGGTCCTCTTGAACGTGTACAATTTGTGGCTCGATCACTTGGTCCGCTCTGGATATGCATTTCTTGAGCATAGAGACATGGAACACGTTGTGTATAGCCGACATCTCTTGGGGCAGTTCCAGCTTGTACGCTACAGCTTATGTTTAATTCATAGACATATTGCCCAAAGATCATGGTTGGATATTTCATATGTTTTCAAAACAATTCCTTAATCTAAAATCTATGTATTCATGTTTTGGAACAATTCAAAGCAAGACTAGGTGTTAAAATGGATACTAACATGCTCAAAAACTAGTGGTTTTTCAAGTGTTTGGATTTTTGGCAAATCTCAGAAAATATAATGATTTTTCATGAAAAACTATTTTTCCTTGATAGATATACTTAATAGAAATATGCTCCTAAAATTTCATGAGTTTTCGAATTTTATGGAATTTTTAATGCATTTCTGAAATTCGCCCAGAAAATCAAAATTTCGGAATCAATTGTGCCAGTCGACTACCATACTGATAGCAGTCGACTGCTCACCTGAAAATCAGCCTGCATTTTCTGATTTCAGATTTTAATCCTATTTTTGGTATTTTCCCTCCATTATACTTGATGCCATGAGCTTATAATTTAGTGTTAATCTTTTTGATGGTGTCAAAGGGGGAGAAATGATTTATGTTTAAGTTAATTATTTTATGGGGAGAAATATATGATAGGGGGAGAAAATTTGCAATATAGAGTTTCATGGATTAAGGGGGAGTGGCATGTTGCTATATCATGTTTATCTTTACATGCTTTCTTACCTTAGAACTTATATCAAATGTTTTTACCTAACTTAAACGGATTGCCACACATCAAAAAGGGGGAGATTGTTAGGGCAATCTCTTGTCGTAATATGGTTTTGATGGTGTGGCAAAGGGTTTAAGTTAGTTTGATATGTTGATTTGATATGTGCGTTGAAGTCGTGCAGGACTTAGTAATTCGCACATAGAGCCGTGGCGAGTTTCACATCTCATGACTCGTGCCTTGAGTCGGTGAAGGATAGCTTTGCGGAAGCCGTGCGCTTGGAGCATCCGAGGGACCGCCGGACGAGAAGCTTGGAGTGAAGCCGGAGGAAGTAGACTTCGAGGCAAGAGACGCGAAGGAGCATTGCAGAGTCGTGCACCTGATGCTGCCGAGGGACGTGGCCGAGAACGAAAAGAACTTCGAAGGCGAGGGACTCCGAGAGATGAGAGTGAGCGATTGTAACCCGGGGAAGGGTAGCTCTTAGGTGAAACTTGGCCATTTGGTCAAGTGTCGGAAGTTCGACCGATCGCCATACGTGGGCGCCGATCACTAAGATTATCGATCACGCCGGGCGGCAGCAATGATCGGGTCAATAGGGTTTCGCCATGATCGCTCAGAGCCGATCGGGCCGATTGAGCGGATAGCAGCCGATCGATGAGGTCCATCACGATCACAAGAGTTCCGTTGGACTACAACGGTTGGGATCCGACGTGTTCGGAGGCCGTTGTAGTGACAGCAGTCGACTGCCAAGGGCGGAAATCGACTGATGGCGGCCAACGGGAAGAAATCAGCCCTCTCTATAAAAAGAGAGGGTGTAAGCCTTTGAGAGACTAATGCTTATGCTCCAAGTGATCTTCCTAGTGCCCCACAAGCTCTAAACTCTTCTTACTTGTTTTTACTCCATTCTATTTGTAAGAAGAGTGATCTTGATTGTAAAGGTTACCTCCACCTAGCTTGGTGCAAAGGAGAGACCAATAGTGATTGGCTTTGGAGGAGTGATTCACCTCGGACGAATCGGGATCGTGGATTAGCGGCGTAGCCGTGAACCACGTTACATTCTTTGTTAGCGATTGTTTTCTCGTATTTCTATTTGTTTATCTTTATTAGTCTTCCGCTTGCGCTAATTAGTTTTGTAGACGAGCAAATACCGACATCCAAGGAAAAGGGCTATTCACCCCCTCTAGCCGGCCATACCGATCTCCAACATAACACTCCTGCTCATTCATGCATATCTTTTCTTAATGCACTTAACTTTGTATGTGGGTTTGCCAAAAATCAAAAAGGTGGAGATTGTTGGTGCAGTAGGCACCTAAGTCGAACCTGAGTTTTGATTATAGCAAACGATACAAAGTTAAGCTCATGTTGTTATCTCACGAGCTGAATCGAGTGTGCAGAAAATTGCTATAGCTGGAGCTGAAGGCTAGCGACACCCGGAGGAAGCCGCAGTGGTCGGGCGACACTCAAGTGACTTCGGAGGGAGCCGAAGGAATTGAGTGGAAGGCCGGAAGCAAAAGCAATACGTAAGTATCGAGGTAAGCTCGTGTGTGTGAGTGTAAGTAAGGTCATATCCTCGTTACGGGGAAATACTTAAGCGTAGATCCGACCCAAGACATCTCATATGTGGTCTAGGTCGAGATCGGATGGTCGACGATCGTCGAAAAAATGTTTTCTTTAAGCTATTGATTGCACTAGCACTCGATCGATCGGCGAATGATCGGCCAGTTATGGCCATCACGATCTGGTCAAAGGATCAGCCTCGAGGAGTCAAGGTTTATCACCAAATTTCAAGGGGAGTGGTGCTCAAATATGATTGGCTAGGGTTCCTCTCGAAAAGGGGCTCAAAGGCTATAAAAGGAGGTCCTAACCTAGGGTTTTTACAACAATTCTAAGCTTCCAAAAAGCCTCCGCAAAGCTACAACTCTCCGACAACGAAGTCCTTCCTTTCCGACGTCTAGGTTTAACTTTCTTTATTATTTTTGTACGTCGGTATTAGTTTTTATCAGTTGTTCATCTACTTTTCCGGAGCTTTTATCGTATACGAGGAGAGGGGGAGTGTCCCTCTACCTCAAGTTTTTGTTCCTTCTTGTATCGATTAACTCCTACCTCTAACGAGTAGGAGTTCCTTTAGTGCTTTTGCCCTCCGTACGTGGTCAAGGACCACTAGGGCCTTGGAGTAGTAGCCGAAGGCTACGAACCAAGTAAAACATTTGTCTTCTCTTTATATTGCTTATCTTTTCCGCTGCAAATTAATTATCTACTCGGTTTTTTAACGAACGAAGAGAAAAAAGTTTTTATCGCTATTCACCCCCCCCCCTCTAGCGATCCGCTTCGATCCAACACATATATGACATAATCAAACATAACATACAACGTATGTAACATAGCAACATATATATGACATATCAAACATAACATGCAACATATATAATATAGCAACATAGCATGTACATATATGACATAATCAAACATAACATGCAACCTATATAACATAGCAACATATCATGTAAACATAACAATCATAACATGTGAACAAAACAATCATATCATGTAAACATATGCAGGATGTTCTTTGAAAACATATATTATAGGTACGTAAACATAAATCTCAACATATTTGGGTCTGGCATTGTACCACATCATCATCATCATAGCGCACATCCCTAAATAGACCCGAGGTAGCAAGTCTCGAACCTACAAGGTTACTAGGCCCGATCTTAGTCCGTCGACCTAGGGACCATCGTCATAGCGTAGAAGCCCATCCTAGGCCCGATCTTAGTCCATCGACCTAGGGCATCTGGGAGCCCATCCCGTACTAGGCCCGATCTTAGTCCGTCGACCTAGGGGCAATCATACATAGAAGCCCATCCTAGGCCCGATCTTAGTCCGTCGGCCTAGGGCATCTTAGGAGCCCATCCCTTTGGACCTTGTTAGGGTCCTGGTACAAGCCATGCAGAAGGTAAAATACTTATATGCTTTTTATCATAACAAATCTTATTTCATTTCGCAAACATATCATACTTCATTTCATAACATATCATATTTCACTTCATGAACATATCATATTTCAATTCATAAACATATCATACTTCATTTCATAACATATCATATTTCACTTCATGAATATATCATATTTCATTTCATAAACATATCATACTTCATTTCATAACATATCATATTTCACTTCATGAACATATCATATTTCATTTCATAAACATATCATACTTCATTTCATAACATATCATATTCCACTTCATGAACATATCATATTTCATTTCATAACATATCATACTTCATTTCATAACATATCATATTTCACTTCATGAATATATCATATTTCATTTCATAATATATCTCAAATATCACACACATATAGGGCATGGCATAAGGCATAAACATCAAGAGCAAGTAAGCACTAACCTAGAGCATGTTATCTTCATCTAGCATCATTTAACATCACAAGTTAATATGAACTCACCTAAGCATAAACACATGTTAACCTAACCTAGAGCATGTTATCTTCATCTAGCATCTTAACATCATCATATACATACAAAATATGATATAGAATTTCATTGAAACATCAAAAGCAAAGGTTGGCCGAATGGTTCATGGAGGCTTTTAGGGTTAAACTTTTAACCTAATCCATCTAACATCCTAACATCATCATATGCATACAAAATATGGTATAGAACTTCATCGAAACATCAAAAGCAAGGGTTGGCCGAATGGTTCATGGAGGCTTTTAGGGTTAAACTTTTAACCTAATCCATTTAACATCATCATATGCATACAAAATATGGTATAGAACTTCATTGAAACATCAAAAGAAAAGGTTGGCCGAATGGTTCATGGAGGCTTTTAGGGTTAAACTTTTAACCTAATCCATCTAACATCCTAACATCATCATATGCATACAAAATATGGTATAGAACTTCATTGAAACATCAAAAGCAAAGGTTGGTCGAATGGTTCATGGAGGCTTTTAGGGTTAAACTTTTAACCTAATCCATTTAACATCCTAACATCATCATATGCATACAAAATATGGTATAGAACTTCATTGAAACATCAAATGCAAAGGTTGGCTTAATGGTTCATGGAGGCTTTTAGGGTTAAACTTTTAACCTAATCCATTTAACATCCTAACATCATCATATGCATACAAAATATGATATAGAACTTCATTGAAACATCAAAAGCAAAGGTTGGCCGAATGGTTCATGGAGGCTTTTAGGGTTAAACTTTTAACCTAATCCATTTAACATCCTAACATCATCATATGCATACAAAATATGGTATAGAACTTCATTGAAACATCAAAAGCAAAGGTTGGCCGAATGGTTCATGGAGGGTTTGATACAAAACTTCAATCGGAAAGTTACTTGTATGCAGGTGAGGGGATACTTACATCCTTCGCTTTGCTTTTTGGTTGGAAGATGACCTAAGGGAAACAACCTAGCCTTTCTTCTTGCTTGGATGACCTTCGGACAAGGGATGAGAAGGGGGAGGAGAAGTGGATCTCGGTGTGGAAGAGGATGAGAGGAGAGAAACTCAACTTGATAACTCATGTCTCCTCATTCCCCCCTATTTATTCATTTGAAGAGTCCCTTAGTCTCCCTTACCCCTAAATTCTTCTTGCTTGGATGACCTTCGGACAAGGGATGAGAAGGGGGAGGAGAAGTGGATCTCGGTGTGGAAGAGGATGAGAGGAGAGAAACTCAACTTGATAACTCATGTCTCCTCATTCCCCCCTATTTATTCATTTGAAGAGTCCCTTAGTCTCCCTTACCCCTAACTATAATTTCCCATATTCCTCTAATAATACAACCTTATTGGGCTTCTGGTTAGTGGATGCATCTATAGGGCTTGGCTATCTCTAGAGGTTTGGGGTTCAATTCTTGGGCCTTGCATCCTTTTTGGCTTATTTTCTTTTATTTTTTTTGAAAGAGCCCACATAAAGCCCATTATCATCAAGCCAAAAATTCTTGTAAAATTGCTAGAAATTTTACGGGCGTTACAATTACTCGGTACCAAGGTAATTATCTTGGGTTATGTGCTTTCCAATGGGGAAGTACACACGCTCCTTAATAATTCCCTATAACCATATTTGACCTTGTGATCCGCAAACAAACTCATCAGAGGGGGAGGAAGGCACTCAGAGCTGACCCACAAGTTTGTTTGCATCACTTGTCAAATTGTAATGGAGGTCGTGGGAATTTATAAAAATATCCCTCTCCCACTTAGTAATTTGAAATTGAGGAATTTTCTAGCTTGCGACATGCATATCAAACAATAAGCAATAAATATGAAAAATAAATTATTTTCCAACTATTATAGATTTTGTCTTCAATATGTCTCTAGTGGCATCGCCATCTCGTCCGCTCCTCCTATGCCATGTACGAGCCATCAGGAGATCCGAGCCGAGACTAAAAACTATTTTAATTTACATCCATCGATCCTATACTCCACGAGGAAGTGTACATGAAATCTAGATCGAAAGTAAACTAAAATAGAAAGAGTGGCTAAACAATGTCGTATCTAATTTATAAAAAATTAAATACTAGCCTCGTCAACCCCGAGGATTCAACAAAATATACTATTACACACATACAATCACATACACACATATGGCCACAATAGTCGGATCTTATGCCTGCAACCAAAGAGTTAACCTACGCATATCCTACTATTATCCGGCACATATAATATATGAAAAATACATAAGAGTAACCGAATCTTAAACACACAAAATCGAAAACCGTAGCTCTGATACCACTTGATGGTAGGGGAAACTTCGCTTCCCCTTTCAACTTAGTCGCTTGTTCATGGCGATCCCTTCTACGTCCCCGGATAAAAAAATTTATCCTTGACAAGAGGGATTGCCCAAGCAACCTTGTCATCATCGTGTTATTCGTTTAGAGTAGTCACTTGAACAAACTTGTTGTTCAAGCGACCAACCTCTATTCCACGAATAGCCGCGGAATAGACGATGCACGGATCACCGACTTTTGTGTTTATATTGTTGGTGCAGGGGCACTAGATAATCGAACCTATGTTTTGATTATGGCAAAGACACAAAGTTAAGTTTACATCGTTATCTCACGAGCTATCAAGTGTGCAGAAAAGTATTAAAGCTGGAGCTAAAGGCTAGCGACACCCGGAGGAAGCCGCGGTGGTCGGGCGACACTCGAGTGACTTCGGAGGGAGCCGAAGGAATCAAGTGGAAGGCCGGAAGCGAGAGCTACTATCGAGGTAAGCTCGTGTGAGTGAGAGATTGTAAGGTTGTGTCCTCTTTACGGGGACGACCATAGGCGGCGATCCGATTAAGACTTCCCGTGGAAGGTCTAGGTCGAGATCGGACGGTCAGAAACCCGTGATTTATCATTTTCCGAGCTAATCTCTTATTGCAGGAAGTGGCTGCCGGGCAATGATCGGACACATAGCAGCCGATCGATGCGTCCATCACGACCGATGGGAGTCACATCACGATCGATGGCGGCGACTTCGGCTTTGCGCTAGGTCAAAACGGATAACGTTTGACGCGGCCACTTCGCGATAAAATTTGGAAAAATTCATGATCCGTTCCAAAGAAATAGGAGACAAATTCAGAGGCTAAAGTCTATAAAAGGAGGGGAGGATTCATCTCCAAATTACATCAATTATTCATCAAGTGCTCCTACAACGCCAACGCTTCAACACCGTCATATAACGCCGACGCGACAACCTCAGATCTTCTTCGTCGGCAGCAGCATCTAGTAATACTTTTTATTATTGTATTCGTTGTTTTTTTTTGTAACGAGGTGAGGTAGGCTTGTTGCCTCATCCTCGTACTTCCGGATTTTGTGATCGTTGTCTCCTACCTCCAACAAGGAGGAGACGTTATAGTGCTTTGCCCTCCGTACGCGGTCAAGGACCGATAGGGCCTTGGAGTAGCAACCACTGGGTTGTGAACCAAGTAAAATAAACGTGTCATTTTATTTTCCGCTGTGTTTACTCGTTTACTTTGCGTATCGAACGAACGAAAACGAAAGTTTTACGATCGCTATTCACCCCCCCTCTAGCGACGCTTCTCGATCCAACAATTGGTATCAGAGCGGGGGCGCTAAGATTTGGTGAAACCACCGATCTAGCACGTTTTGGTTTTTTGTTCGTATTTTTCGATTCGTATCTTTCTCTGGTTTTTATTCCTCCCGCACTACTAATCCAAGACGAAGTCTTGGTACGTTTCTTTTGGTTGTGTGCTTGCAAGTTTTCTCTCTTGGAGTAGCCGACGGTAAAACGGCCATAACTTTTCGCACAAGTGGACTCACATAACGATCTACGTACCAAATCGAAGCTCTCAGAAAGATCTACATTTCTTATGAGGGTTTACCCTCGTAACAAGCTGTTTCCAGCCCCAAAATCCAACGTTCAGTAGCCTTTCGGGGACACCGAAGGTCGTAAGTTTCTAATTTGTTTTAGTTTCTTATTCTTCTTATTTATTTCTGTTTATTTCCTATTATTTCCCGCACTACTAATCCAAGACCAAGTCTTGGAATTCTCTTTGGTTTTATTTGTATTTTTGCAAGAGACTTAATGGCTCACATTGAGGGGTATAGCACCACCCGACCTCCGTTCTTTAACGGAGATGATTTCCGTTATTGGAAAGGTCGGATGGAGTGTTTCTTGAAAACACAAGTCGAGACTTGGATAATAATCCAAACCGGCTTTGCTCTACCCACCAATGATCAAGGAGAGGCCTTGGATTTAAACAAGTGGACAAATGCAACCAAGAGGCAAATCGAAGCCGATGCAAGAGCAACCCAAATATTGCAATGCGGCTTGTCCAAGGAGGAACTCAACCGCATCGGACCATTCATTAGCGCCAAAGACCTCTGGAATAAATTGATTGACTTACACGAAGGGACGGCCGATGCTAAGGTATGTAAAAGAGATTTACTTTTAAATAAACTGTATAATCTAAAGATGCAGGATCATGAGACCGCCACCCAACTACATGCGCGGATCCAAGATATCGTCAACGGTCTTCATTCGATCGGGCAAGCCATAGAGAACCGGGACCTTATAAGGTACGCTTTAAATGCTTTCCCTAGGACTACCTTGTGGGCATCCATTGTCGATGTCTACAAGGTCTCTAAGGACCTTTCGAAGCTTAGGTTAGACGAATTATTTTCTGAGTTTGAACTTCATGAGCAAACTAACGTGGTCCGGTCCGAGAGAGGTATTGCTCTACTTGCAGGACAAAGAAGGAAATTGAAGAATGAGAACCAAAAGAAAAAGGTAGCAAGAAAAGCCTTCCATGCAACTTGGGACAACAGAGAAGACATAGCTTACATGGCAAGAACGGAGGAGTCCGAGTCAGAATCCGAAGCCGAGTCCAACTACAACTCCGACTCCGACCCCGAAGATTATTTCGAGAGAATCGAGAGAAAACTCAAAGCCGAACCAAAAGGGAAAGTCAAGGTTAATCGCTCTTTAATTAGTACGCTTTACAATACAATTAAAATGCTTAATAGGAAATTAACTAAGTCCGAGTCTAGGGTTGAGTCGTTACTTGAGGAGGTTGAAACCCTCAAGCAAGAGGCTACTCTAACCCCTTCAACTAGTCAAGTTCAAGAGGGAAACTCAACTCAAATTGAAAAACTTGAGGAGGAGAATTCTCTCTTGAAAGACCAAGTTCAAGAGGTTGAGGCTAGGTTGGAAAGGTTCACGTTGGGATCTAAGAACCTTAGTCGACTACTTGGAACCCAAAGAGTAGTGTACAACAAAGCCGGACTCGGATTTAGGTCAACGACTACGAATAGGTCATATATGTCTATCGTAAATCGTAGTCATCAAAGAGTCCAAGCATGGGTCCCTAAGAACCTTTTGATCTCAACTCTAGGATCCAACACGTACTGGGTTCCCAAGGACCAAATCCACTATGTGGATAGACCGAACCGATTCAACGGTCTAGGGGGAGCCAGTACAAAATATGTTTGTGCTTTGACTTAGAAATTGCATGCTTTAACTTAAAAAGTTTGTGCTTTAAAACTTTTGAACTCACTTAGAACACGTACATAACCAACTAAAATCCTACGAAAAGATTGAGCCTCGGGGAGCCTCTTTTCAAAAATAACCAGTTAGACTAGGAAATAATCTTAGGTGAGTCAAGTCATCATTTTCTTGAAAATGGCTTTGTCTAAGGAAGTGGTCGATGATCCGATAAAAGAAGGCCCCTGTGCCTCGCCACGACCTGGAAGCCAAGATCTTGAAAAGGTAAACTTGACAAGCCTAGGGTCAAATCCAAATCTAACACAAAATTACTTGAACCTAAATGCACTTAATCAACTTAATTTAAAATCATCTCACAAAACATATAAGGTGAACAAATTCTGAGACACATAGAATGGGTGAGATGTTAAGGATAATTGAAATATACTTAAAACAATCTCTTCAAAATACTACCTATTTTCTCAACTATTGTACTTAACAACTCTTAGGCCAAAGTTTAGCGCCCCCTACATCTCTTATACTTCATATATTTGACTAAGGGGGAGAGCAAACTAACCCTAAAGGTTATATTATAAATCTTTAGATTATTGGTGCAGAGGGGCACACCTCGAACCAATCTATCTAACTACTGCTAGACGTATGCTTGGACTCATATTTGATTTATCTAGATGCATGCATATACGATATTGTTTTCAAACCCCTATTTTATACAAAAACCCCAAAAAAATTTTTTGATTTATGGCAAAAGGGGGAGAAGAGCAAAAGTTAAGGGGGAGTAACATAAAATTTAATTTTGAAAATTAAATTATTTCTTTCAACACTCACCTAGGGTTAAGGGGGAGTTTTGGTTGAGGGGGAGTTTTTGAAAATGACATTCATCATTTACTATACTGGTTTTATGCTTTAATTTTCCTTAACTTTGTGTTGGTTTGCCATAGATCAAAAAGGGGGAGATTGTTGGTGCAGGGGCACTAGATAATCGAACCTGTGTTTTGATTATGGCAAAGACACAAAGTTAAGTTTACATCGTTATCTCACGAGCTATCAAGTGTGCAGAAAAGTATTAAAGCTGGAGCTAAAGGCTAGCGACACCCGGAGGAAGCCGCGGTGGTCGGGCGACACTCGAGTGACTTCGGAGGGAGCCGAAGGAATCAAGTGGAAGGCCGGAAGCGAGAGCTACTATCGAGGTAAGCTCGTGTGAGTGAGAGATTGTAAGGTTGTGTCCTCTTTACGGGGATGACCATAGGCGGCGATCCGATTAAGACTTCCCGTGGAAGGTCTAGGTCGAGATCGGACGGTCAGAAACCGTCGCATTTATCATTTTCCGAGCTAATCTCTTATTGCAGAGAAGTGGCCAAGCTGGCAATGATCGCGGACACATAGCGCCGATCGATGTCCATCACCGATCGATGGGAGTCATCGACGATCGATGGCGACGACTCAGCTTTTGCGCTAGGTCAAAATGGATAATGTTTGACGCGGCCACTTCGCGATAAAATTTGGAAAAATTCATGATCCATTCCAAAGAAATAGGAGACAAATTCAGAGGCTAAAGTCTATAAAAGGAGGGGAGGATTCATCTCCAAATTACATCAATTATTCATCAAGTGCTCCTACAACGCCAACGCTTCAACACCGTCATAACGCCGACGCGACGACAACCTCAGATCTTCTTCGTCGGTAGCAGCATCTAGTAATACTTTTTATTATTGTATTCGTTGTTGTTTTTTGTAACGAGGTGAGGTAGGCTTGTTGCCTCATCCTTGTACTTCCGGATTTTGTGATCGTTGTCTCCTACCTCCAACAAGGAGGAGACGTTATAGTGCTTTGCCCTCCGTACGCGGTCAAGGACCGATAGGGCCTTGGAGTAGCAACCACTGGGTTGTGAACCAAGTAAAATAAACGTGTCATTTTATTTTCCGCTGTGTTTACTCGTTTACTTTGCGTATCGAACGAACGAAAATGAAAGTTTTACGATCGCTATTCACCCCCCCTCTAGCGACGCTTCTCGATCCAACATATATTTGGGGTCCAAGTATATTTAGCCACAAAACAGAATATATATCATGCATATAATTGAAAAACAAATATAAACATGTAACAAATGAAAATAGAGAATCGATATTCCTCTCGATCTTCTATTGTATGACCTTCCTCCTTTCGGACGTCGTGTGGGTGACGATCTACCAAAAGTTGAAGCTCCTAGATCACCAATCTTCCTTCCTTGCTCATTCTGAGCAAGAGGAAGAATAGAAACAAGACATTTTTATCCTTCCTTTAGCCAACCAACAAGCAACGAGCAAGTTGCTTGCCGCCGGCCAACAAGGAGAAGGGAGAAGAGATGATTGCCGGCCAAGAGCTTCAAGGGAGGACCCTAAGACTTGGTTCCACCGGCCAAGGAGAAGGAGAAGAGCTGCTATGGATGTCGGCCAAGGTGAGGAAGGGGTTGTATGGACGCTTGCCACCAAAAGAAGAAGAAGGAGATAAGAAAAAATTTTCTTAATAGGTGCCGCCAACTCCAAACCCTAGCCTCCAAGCCTTGCCGGCCAAAACCCTAATCCTATCTCTAATTGGATTCTTAGTTACCACCCACCACTTGCCCTCCTTTTATAGAGTTAGGGATAAGCTTTGTTTTAATCTCCACCATTGGTTCTAGGGATTTAATCTCAACCGTCGGATCTAGAGATTTAATCTCAACCGTCGGATCTAGAGATTTAATCTCTACCTTTGGATCTAGAGTTTTGTTTTCATCCATTGGATCTAAGCTTCATGAGGTATTAATAGGCTGCAATAGGGACCATGAAAAGGAGTTGGATCTTGGTCACCCAATGGATCAAGCCCACATAAAGTCTGATCCATTAATGATAATCCAATCCACTAAAGGATTATCATTGATCTACCTTACCAACCCCCATAAGTTAATATGGGCTCCATATATTATATGTACATTTTCTCCCCGTGTTTAAGATCTCGAATGTACGTCGATTAATTAATTAACTGACCATTAATTAATCAATATCTAACTCCATGAGTAGTACCACTCAACCTTTTCATCATACCGGACCAAGTCCACCTGCGGGGTTTACATGATGAACATTATGAGCTCCTCAAGGGGACATCATCATCCTAATATACAGGACACAGTTTCCTTCTATAATCAATGGTACACCATATAAATAATATCATTTCCCAACTTACCGAGCCTATCGATTTAATCTATAAATCTCACCCATTGGTAAATCAAAGAGATGGATACTAAGTATATGTGCCCGTTATTATATCGGGATTAAGATTATATACAATATAATATCTGAGGTCTGATTCGATTATGTAGTCAGCAATAAATCGAATCACCTCTAAGTCGGTCCTGCTCAATACACACAAAGTGCACTAGTGTGATTCTATGGTCAAGACAAACCAATACCAAATCACACTACAACCATTCCAATGGTTTATTCAAAGCCATCTCAGTTGTAGCCTTTACTTATACTTTACAAGGAATAGATAACATGATCTCCTATGTGACACCACACACCATGTTATCTACAATGTAATGTATTAGACAATATGCATAGCCATAAAAATATGCAAACAATGATCATGTGATTCTTATTTCAAAATAAAGATGTTCGTACAAAAGATAGACTTTTTAGTATACATCCCAATAAACTTTTGGTAGATCTTCGCCCACACGACATCCAAAAGAAGTAAGGTCATACAATAGAAGATCGAGAGGTATATCAATTATCTATTTTCTTTTGTAACATGTTTATATTTGTTTTTCAATTATATGAATGTTATATATTCTTTTTTGTGGCTAATATAACTTGGACCCCGAACATAAACACAAAAGCCGACGATCTGTACATCGTCTATTCCACGGCTATTCGTAGAATAGAGGTTGGTTGCTTGAACAATAAGTTTGTTCAAGTGACTACTCTAATCGAATAGCACGATGATGAAATAGTTGCTTGGGTAATCCCTCTTGTCAAGGATAAATTTTTTTTATCCGGGGACGTAGAAGGGATCGCCATGAACAAGCGACTGAGTTGAAGTGGGAAGCGAAGTTTCCTACCTTCAAGTTGTATCAGAGCTTCGGTTCCAAAGGCAAAACCTTCAGATCTAACCAGATCTTTGGAAAGGTTCACTTCGGGTTCCAAGTATCTCAATATGATGCTTGGATCTCAACGAGTCGTGTACAACAAGTCTAGACTCAGATACAAAGCTAAATCCTCTTATAAATCATACATGTCATTACTTAGCCGAAACACTAAGAATAGAGTCCAAGCATGGGTTCCTAAGTTTAGCTTAGTCAACCAAGTTGGACCAAATCAATTTTGGGTTCCCAAGAGTCAAGTTCACTTAGTGAACAAAACTCAATCAAGCTACCATTTAGGGGGAGCTAACACTTTGCTTGTTTTCTTGTTTAGTTAAACACCTGCATGCTTTAGTTTACTTTACTTGCTTAATTTAGAATGGACTAGATAGGAAACAAAGTAGTTTAAACTTGAACATCCTAGTACTAAGACAAGTGAACTGATAATGAGTTAGGGAAGCTCTTCGAAGTGCATGTCCAGGAAGTGGTCATTGCTCCGATAACCAAGAAGGTCATGTGTCTCGCCACGACCTGGTGCACTAAGTCGAGTGGAACTGACTGAAGCTAACTCACTAAGTCTTTAACTAGTTAGACTAAGGCTTAGTCCAAAGTGAATCAAGTACTTGATTCCTTTATTGACTTTGTCTAGGAAGTGGTCGTTGCTCTGATAACCAAGAAGGTCATGTGTCTCGCCACAACCTAGAAGTCAATGCTGGAAAAACCTACTTGACTAGCTCAACCAAGCTTGAATCTAACACAAATTTAAAAAACTTTGAAATTGCTCATTAAATTTAATTAAGATAAAAAAGAAATCCTCATCTCACAAAACTCATAGGAATAAGTGTATTGAAAACCTAGCTTGGGTGAGATGATTTAGAACCTAATTAAGATTAATTAGTTTAATTTAGGTTAACTCAACCTAATATACTTACCTTAACAACTTACCTTAATTCAACTTAACTTAATTCAACTCAACTTAATTTATTAAACTAAACAAACATACCTAAATAAATAGATTCACTTAACTTAACTACTTAATAACTTGGCTTAAATTTAATTAAATTAAACCTAATTTAACTAGATTAAAACAAACTTAGTTGACTCACTAAATTAAACTTAATCATCTAATCGAGACAACTTACTTAATAAAAAAACAATTAAGTAAATAAATGAAATTAACCTAATAAAATCAATTTAAACATAAAAATCAACCAAAATTAAACATACATGAATTCAGTCGACTGAATTGTTTTCAGTTGACTCAACAAGAGTTGATTGAATCAGCTTTAGTTGCCTCCGAGTATCGGGATGGTAAAACACGACTTCAGTCAGCTGAAATATATTTAGTCAACTGAAATGAAATGATAGATAAAGTTTAGACGGTGAAGTAAATAGTTAAATTAATTATAGTCGACTGAAACATTTTCAGTCGACTCTAATTCAGTCGACTGGACTATTTCCAGTCGATTGGATTCCGTCTATACGAACAGCACCAAACCACACCAAAAAGAACCACAACCACCACAAAACCACTGCGAAAACCCTATTTCCAAACGGTCGAAGAGTTTAGGTCATCATATTTCTTTAATATCATCCAAAATGCTAAGGTAATAACTCTAAAACTTTAGTTTCAATTATTTTCAATAAATATTAAATATTTGTAATTCAATTAGGGGTAAAAGAAGAGTTGTTGAGATTGAGTCATCGACTCCATGCTTGGATATTAGGTTCCCCACTGAGGGGCATAGGATTAGGTTTGAGAACACCATTTATATTCCTATGCCTACTAGATACATTAGTAAATGATATTTTAGTAATGCATCCATGCTTAGTATGAAGGTCATAGCACACTATGAATTAGAAAAACTAGTTTATTGCAAAAACTCTATTAACATAGAATTATGTGCAGAGTTTTTCAATAATTTTAGTAAAATGGATGACATTTCATATTCTACATACTAGAGTACATGCTAAGGACTTTGTTTTTACCCCCACTATGTTGAGAGAGTATTTCGGACTCATGCATTTGACATGTCTTGTTGCATGATTTTCGTCCAGGGAGTTACCGTACAGTGACCCCTACTCTCATATTATATTAGATAGGATACATATGTATCTTTTTGGTGAGGAAAGAACTCCGTCTGTAAGTATCTTTAGTTCTACTAGACTCGGAGTACAGGACTATACCCTATACCGAGTCATAGTGAACTACATTCTGCTACTCACCACTAGGGACATCGCTATGATTGTAAGATATCAAAAAAATGCTTGTTAATTAGAAAAATACCCTATGGAATTTTCCAGATATTTTTAGAAAATTTCTGAACTTAAATGGAAATTTCAATGGCAATTGCGGGGAAAGATTTAAAAGACTTTGGGAAAGCCTGTTTAGGTTATCTGTTTATGAGGGGTTAATAGGGTTTAATTGATCTAAGTTTAAATATAAAACCCTAAGTTTAATGGGGGTTTATCTAGGTGTTTGTGTCAAGTTGGGTTAACTCGGATATGATCTAGTCTAACTAAACCACTTAGATCAGCCGTTAAAAACTCACTCGTCTATTCCTTTAACGCGAGTCGCCGACCGTTCCTTCTGTTTTGTCACCGCCGAATCCTGAGCATTTTCTCCCTCACATTTTCTTCTTCTCCTTGATCACGACTTTCCTCCTTCCAGCCGCAGTTGCAAACCCCTCTTCCCTCTCTCAATCACACCTTTTCCTCCTCTCATTCTCAAGCACGATTTCCTTCTTCTTCCTCGTGACTCAACTCTCGCATCTTTGTTCCTCTCCGCAGCTGACCTCTCCCTCATTCTTTCTCCTTGCGACGAACGGTGGCGACCAGCCTCGGTAGAGCCCAAGGACGAGTCGACGGCGAGCGTGCGGAGTTGGGAGCTTGGAATCGGCGACGTCCAATTGTAATCTACCCTTGCAATCTCTGCCGGAGAAAGCTCAAGAACTGATGGTGCCAGGGAAGCAACAAGTTTGTCGGCAAACAGAGTCAATTGGTTAACGAGCAGAGCCGTCAGAGTGGGGGGATTTCGCTGACGACCGTCGCAGTAGCTAGGTAAGGGTCGACCTTCTCCTTGTCTAACTCCTGCAGTGATCTTCCATGGTTGGCCGTGGGTCTATTTTGAGCAGTGGGTTGTGTCGGTGAACAGGGGATAGGAGGGAGGAGGCTGATGGTAGAGTTTCTAGGGCTAGTAAGCATGATTTACCTTTCCCTTCAATTGTTGTTGTTCGATTTTGTTATCTGTCGAGGAGTCTTGGCTGTGATGTTTTATTGGGAATTCTTGATTGTTATTGGAGTCGGGTATCCTTTATTCGATCGTGAAGAGTAGTTGTTACCTTCTTCTTACTTGCATTGGCAGGAATTCCCATTCTGTTGCAGTGATTGAAGTTGTGATTGGAGAAATCCATATTTGGGTAGGTGTGAGAGATAAATGCTGATTTGGATGTTTGTGAAGGGGAGGAATATTTCGAATGGGACTGTGGAAGCTGAGATTGAGGTAAGTTCATATTTGAATGGTTGCAAATGCTTATTGTTTGATAGGTCATTAGTTAATCAAAGTGTGATGGATGCTATTATAATGTGCAATTGATGTTGTTATTGAATTGGACATTAGGTGAGTTTTGACCTGATCATGCTATAGAGTGCAATGGTAATATCGTTCTATGATCCTTGTTATAGTGGGTGGATGGTGGATTTGCATGCTGTATTTTGACAAGGAATTGATTCAAAATAAAGGGATTCATAACTAATTCTTGTATGATTAGTGAAATCAAAAGGTTAGATTAATAGCTCTCATCTTAGAGATGACAAGGAATTATATGAATCCATAAAGGGAAATGATTAGTAGTGGTTATCTAATCAGAGCTTAGGGTTATGCTAGAGATCTATTGATATATATATTGCATGTTGCAGGATTTTGATTCGAGACATTCTTGGACATAAAGACTATCAACATAGTCTATATATCAGGTGGGTAATTTATTACCCTAGTTAGGTAGTTATTGATGCATGCAGATTTAGATATGTGATCATATTACCTTGACTCTGCTCTTATTTATTCTTGTGCTTGATACTTTGTATTTGGCCTTATATGCTCTGTTGCTGTTATCACATTTTCCCTCATCATCATTAGGAGTTACAGATGTAAAGTAAGTAAACCTATAAATACTTAGTTATGTGTAAATAGTGGAGTACGGATGATGACCTGATTTGTAAATTAGGAAAGAGGTCATCCATAAGTAGATAATGTCCTGAATGTAGGATTGATATCAATACCCTTATGTGCTTGTTTACTACTGATCATGTGTTGTGTAAATGGTCAGGTAAATTGTGATTAGTGTGTTTCTACGGACCAGTGGTCCTAGTTTGTTATGATCAGTTGAGTATGACTCTTTGCAAGATAGAGAGTGCATCGATCAGATTGGTATGACTCTTTACAGAATAAAGAGTGTTATGATCAGTTGAGTACGACTCTCTGTAGGATAAAGAGTGCGTTGATCAGATTGGTATGACTCTCTATAGAATAGAGAGTCTGTGGTAGATGTTTGTATGTGTGACTGTACATTCTTGTCATTTGCATGCATGCTGGCGAGTGGCGACGTGGTCTTTCTTATGGTTGAGAGGGTCGTCGGTCATCCTGCCTCCACGGTTACTCATACGAGGAGTAACCGGTGTGAGGGCAGAGCATTTTGTGGTGCCGCACCCTACCACTATAGACGGTGGTAGTTGTATTTGCATGTCGTTGTCCTGCATGTATGGCACTCGAGCACTCATGGGTAGTGACAGTCAGAGTGGCAAACAACAGGGACCACCGTCGTGTAGCTTGCTCTTTACGCTTATATGCTACTTGATCATACTGCCCACTCAACCACTCAAGAGTAGTGGTTGGTGTTGAGTTGGGATAGTTGTCATGTCGAGCCACCAGGCCACACTAGGGTCGTGGTAGCTTTAGGGTGAGCCGACTTTACCATGCATACTGCATTGTCATGTCTTATGGCGTCTTGCATATTGACATATATATATATATATATATATATATATATATATATATATATATGAATGGTTGTGATTAGTATAAATATATAGATGCATGATGTTGCATTTGATTGTACTATACTTGTTGCATTTGGTTGTACATCATCTTCATACATGCTACTTGCATCTGTTATATGATTGTGACAGATACCTATACACTTGTTGGTCGGACTATTAGATACCTTTGACTTGTATCATGATTATAGTGTGAGTTAGCATTATTCTTCATGTTGTATATTGTGGATATATGCTCAGGTTTGATATATGTAGCGTAGCAGACTTCCAGGTATATCTGCACTTTACGTTGTTCATTTTGTTTAGGGAGTATATGCATGTATTTATATACTATGCTAATGTATACCTATTGTACCTGTAGATTATATTGTTGAATTACATATGATATTTGATATATACCTGTTCTCTCATATTACCACTGAGTTATACTCACCACCACGGACCCTGGGTTTTTCTGTCACCCAGGTAGCAGGTAGAAGACTTCGTGATGGCTTGGAGCATCGCTAGCTGGCATCGTCTCATCTCAACTCCGAGGGTCCGGCTTTTGAGTATTCCGTGCATTTCTCGATATGTCTTTGGTTTTATGTGATGATTTGTAGTTTTGGACAATGCTATTGTTGTACCATTCTTTCTGGTTTTGTTATGGCATTTTCTTAGTTTGGTGTTAGTCATACCGGTATGCATGGTGTGTGGTTTGTACTGTAGTTATGTTAGTTCTGCTATGCTTTATTATGTTGTTATGTTTACATTTGTATATGTTATTATTATTGTGGGCCCAAGGGCCTTATATAAATAGGATATGTTGCCACGTAAAGGGGAGATGTTGTTCGTTTGATTTTTGGTTTGGCATACTCTCGAGGTGTGTCAACTTTATTGGTAATAGAGCTCTAGGTTCTGCGATGCCATACAATGTTATTTTTGTGTCGAGTCTTGGATTTTCGGGAGTCGATTTGTTTTGGTTTTGGTTTTTTGAGATAAGATTGACAGCGGCTTGAGCTCCAAGCAACACGAGATAAGAATTCCTGATAACTTTTAGCCTAATTAGATACTTATCTAAACTTGTTCAATAGGTGTATACAATCAGAGTTTTGACACCTATATAGACTTGTAGTAGGGGTCATCCACTGAGGCGACAAGCCGGAGTTGCCTTTAAGGTTTATACCCTCAGTTTTGTTTGCTATGTATTTAATGTTTAAACAGGGAATAATAGGTAGTGCGTTGGTTATTCTTTGTAATTGTGGTTTGAGTTGACGAATGACCTGTTGAGTTTGTGAGTCTTGTGTCAAAAAGGTGAATTTTTTTTTAGAGTCGACTGATACTGAGTCAAAAAATAGGAGTCAAGTCGTCACATCTCTTGTGGAAATCTAAGACTACATTCTTAGATATTTTCACTAACGGTGCTAGTTAGATCTTTACCCATGGGATAATGGACTAGGTGTGTATACTATTATTGCTACAGCAAGTGGAGGGTTAGTATATGGTGTTTCATAGGGATTTTGATCCCTGGGTTGTTCGTACTGGGTTGTATAACTTTGAAGGTAATTTTGAGTACTTAACTCGTGTTATATAGAGAAAGTAGAGTTATTTGCATACCATTATCGGGATCAAGCCGGTATTTGGTGGTAAATGCAGAAAATAACCTTCGGGGAATAATATATCACTTGATCATGGTTTAGTGATGTTGAAAGAGAGTATTTCCCCGTGTCACTTTTAGTGACACATTGTAGGGAATTCTTGAGCTTCAAGTAGGGTGATCATCGATAACGGGAATACCATGCAGAGTCATTAGACTTGCAGAGTTTACGCTCACCTAATAGCTCAAGAATGTGAATGGATGTTTTAAGCCACCGACGGTTATTGGCTTACATTTGGATTAGGATGTTTGGATCTTCTATCAGATCCTGTCAGAAGACATTGGATCGAGTCAGGAGTTTAGAAATAACTCCGTACAAGTGTTTAAGAGTTAGAGACTGATAAGCAGACATTGCAAGTCAGATGTTGGAATGAGAAGCCTCCGAATGTTGGATAAAAGGAGCAAGATCGGAGTCAGGAGTGATGAGCTATTTTTTGATCATAGAAGACCAACCGCAGACCATCAGGACTGTCTGATGTTATCAGCGAAATCAGAACAAAGACTTCGAAAGGATTATGTACGTGTAGTGCGGATCACGAAGTCATGTAAAGTCAGATTATCCGTTGGATCAGATCATTTGTTGCTATTGTAAGAAACTAGTACAATTGAGGAGGTGTATTTTGAAGACTCAATTTAAGACTATCAATGGTGTTCCAGGAGGATGATGCACCATCTCGACAGTAGAGTTCAACACAGAAGATTAGGTTATCTCATCAGCAGCGTCCTACTACCTCAGGCATGGTTGGAGTTCCTTGATACTTCCCTTCAGGGGAAGTGATTTACTCAGCAGTATCAGTAGAAGATATCTTAGAAGATTCATGTAGACAACAGCAACGGTTATCCCCCAGACGTGGATTAGCTTTGTACAAAGGAGAGAGTATACGACGATGGTCGTATCTATTCTGTATTCTATAGTTGCAGCTCCTAGGATTAAGTGATGGGATCAGATGATCTAGGAAAATCTCAAGATCATTCATCGTAGAAATGCAACCACTTTGTCGCAGATTATTGGATCTGATCTTGTTATCTTCGAAGAAAGGCCGAGACCTGCGAGGAGCCTTTGGATTGGATCGTCAGATAATTGATCGTTCAGGGTATTACTTTAGTTTATCCTCTCGATTAATATATTGAGAGATGCTTGTAGTTTACATGTATCTTTGTCTAGAACATCCTTAGTTCGAATTAGATGGATTACATCGACTTGTGGGTCGGTGGTATCTCTACCGTCAGGTGAGATGTGGACCAACAATTAAGAAGTCAAGGGATTCCCTTAGACTTTGATAGATATACCTTTACTGTAGACATATCCTTACAGATGGTCAAATTGTTGGAAGTATGGTATGATATGACTCTCGGATGTGCATATAATTTGAGAGTATTCGGATGTAGTTTCAAATGAACTCCTAGGCTTGCCGTTACATACGCAAGTGGAGTGGGTGATCGGAATGATTGCGGAGATAGTGTCGATATTGATTTCCCCATACGAGTGATAATTTTGTTGGTATCAGTGTTGCTAAACACTATAGAAATTGGAAGAACGTAAGTTGCGATTATAGGAGATGTTGGAGGGGATATTTATCTATCCTAGTATTTCTCCTTGAGAAGATTTGAAACTCTTTGTTGAAAGAGAGATGGACCTTTGAGATTATGCATCGATTATCGATGATGGAATGCGATAGTTGTTAAAAGTGAATATCCTTCGTTGTGGATAGATGATCTGTTTAGATCAGCAAAGGACTCCTATGTATACTCTAGGATTGATTTACAACTAGAGTGTTGATATTGTAGTGACGTGATGTCATACAATTATCATTGTCATTGTAATGATTAATATATCATCAGTGTAGAGTAAAGAGGATGCAGGTGTGTAAAGATGACAATTTCATACTTGGTATGAATTTTATGAGTTTTGATTATGTTGTTAGACTATTAAATGATTTAGTCATCCATGGATTTGAGAAATCGTGTATTCGGGACATGATTGGATCAGGTTGTGGTTGTTGGAGTTGCGTAACTTGGCCACTGTTGATTGTAGTAGTTGGAGTTGCGCACTCGGCCACCGTAGTTGTTGTTTGCTTGTATTGATTTGGTTATTCCTACGAATGTGGATAGGATGCTAGTAGCATTACTATACCACATATTTGTTTGACCAAAAGGGTAATGGAATTCACTTTGTCAAAAGCTTGTGAAATTAGGTTTCAGGACCTAGATGGTGATTGATTTTTGCATCAGTGTTAGTTAATCCTTCCGAGGTGGATGGAAGGATGTTGTACGCAGATGCATCATTCCAAGGAACGGAGCGATCCCGATGCAGTTGAATGAGGCGTATATTAAGCTTACGATAGTTGAGGAACTGTGAGACAAGCTGTCATATACATGACGTGGACTTAGTGGATGTTATCCTGATTTGTGGATGTATGGAGCAGGAATGCTCATGGGATTTCGACTAGCTACTGGGTAGCTACTATAGAGTTGTTGGAATGCGAACAGTTGCAAAAAGTGAGATTGGTCGCTATAGTCTTCCATGCACTTACAGAGTGTGTGGTGGAGTGGATTTTGGACGGTAGATGGACTTCGCTTGTGAGAAGATAATTTTCGATCTCTAATATGGATGTGCTCTAGACACGCATCCACTTAAGAAAGAGTTGCTATAGAAGGCACGTTATTTGAGATTTGTTATACATCTTGGTGGTACTTGGATGTACCGAGATTTGAAACACTTATACTGGTGGAACGGTATAAAAGAGATAGTGCAGACTTGGTTGCTCGATGTTCAGTATGCCAGCGGGTAAAGGCTGAACATCAGAAACCCGCTGGGTTGCTCCAAGAAATTTCAATTCCTGAATGGAAGTGGGAGCATATCACTATTGATTTTGTTATGGGATTGTCCAGAACTCGTAAAGGACATGATGAGATTTGGGCGTTTGTGGATCGGTTAACCAAATCTGCTCACTTTCTGCCTATTCGTGAGATGGACCCATTGGATCGTCTGGCGGAGTTGTATTGCCGAGAGATTATCAAGCTGCATGGAGTGCCTTTGAGCATCATATCTGATAGAGGCCCACGATTCACCCCGCGATTTTGGTGAAGTCTTCAGCAGGCCATGGGCACAGAGCTTCGGTTCAGTACAACATTTCATCCGTGGACTGATGGTCCGTCTGAGCGTACCATTCAGACATTGGAGGATCTATTGAGATCCTGTGTCATGGATTTCGAAGGCAGCTGGAAGGACCACGTTCATTTAGTGGAATTTGCCTATAACAACAGTTACCACTCTTTTATTCATATGGCTCCTTTCGAGACCTTATACGGTAGACACTGTAGATATCTCGTGTTGTGGGAGGAGGATGGGGAGCAATAGTGGCTGGGGCCACAGAGTATCTAGCATGATGCAGAGTTGGTGCAAGTAATCAGATGATGGTTATTAAAGGCACATAATCGATAAAAGAGTTACGCAGACCGGAGGTGAAGGCCTTTGGAATTCTCAGTTGGGGAATAGGTATTTCTGCATGTTTCACCTATGAAAGGGGTGAAATGATTTGGGTTGAAAGGAAAATTATCTCCACACTATATTGATCCATTTAAGATATTAGAGCAGATTTGGGTTGTAGCTTACCGGTTGGCTTTACCTCTGACACTTGTGGGTGTCCATAATGTATTTCATATTTCTATGTTGAGGAAATACGTGTCTTGATCAGATCATGTTCTGAAGAAGGTTCTGATTCCACTCCAGGCGAATATGACTTATGAAGAGATTCCAATGCTGATTCTGGGTCGCAACAAGAGTCAGTTGTGAAACAAAACCATCCGACTCGTAAAGGTTTGATGGCAGCATCATACTGATGAGAGTCTATGTGGGAGCTGGAAGACACTATCCGAGGTTGGTACCCTCATCTGTTCACTTGAGGCTATCAGTTACCCCAACTTAAATATTTGAGGTGTGTGATTCTTTCTTCAAGTACTTGAGTTGAACAGTGTGGCAGTGCTTACTCATCATACTTGAGTTGGAAATTTGGCGACCAAATTTTTATTAGTGGGGGAGAATGTAAGATATCGGAAAAAAAAGTTTGTTAATTAGGAAAATATCCTATGGAATTTTCCAGATATTTTTAGAAATTTTCTTGAACTTAAATGGAAATTTCTATGGCAGTTGCTGGGAAAGATTTAATAGTCTTTGGAAAAGCCTATTTGGGTTATCTACATATGAGGGGTTAATAGGGTTTAATTGATCTAAGTTTAAATATAAAACCCTAAGTTTAATGGGAGTTTATCTAGGTGTGTGGGTCAAGTTGGATTAACTAGGATTTGATCTAGGCTAACTCAACCACTTAGATCAGCCGTTAAAAACTCAATCGTCTCTTCTTTTAAGGCGATCCACCGACTGTTCCTTCCATTTTCTCACTGCCGAATCTCGAGTGTTTTCGCCCTCGCGTTTTCTTCTTCTCCCCGATCACGACTTTCCTCCTTCCAACCGCAGCCGCAAACCCCTCTTCCCTCTCCCGATCGCACCTTTTCCTCCTCTCATTCTCGAGCATGATTTCCTTCTTCTTCCTTGCGACTCAACTCTCGCATCTTTGTTCCTCTCTGCAGTCGACCTCTCCCTCGTTCTTTCTCCTTGCAATGAGCGGCGGCGATCAACCTTGGCGGAGCTAAAGGACGAGTCGACAGCGAGCGTGCGGAGCTAGAAGCTTGGAATCGGTGACGTCTGGTTGTAATCTGCCCTTGCAATTTCTGCCGAAGAAAGCTCAGGAACCGGTGGTGCCAGGGCAGCAACAAGTTTGCCGACAAACATAGTCAATTGGGTAGCGAGCAGAGACATCGGAGTGGGGGGATTTCGTTGACAACCGTCGCAGTAGCTAGGTAAGGGTCGACCTTCTCCTTCTCTAACACCTACAGTGATCTTCTATGGTTGGCCGTGGGTCTGTTTTGGGCAGTGGGTTGCCGGTGAATAGGGGATAAGAGGGAGGAGGCTGACGGTGGAGTTTCTAGGGCTGGTAAGCGAGATTTACCTTTCCTTTCAATTGTTGTTGTTCGATTTTGTTTTCTATCGAGGAGTCTTGGCTGTGATGTTTTATTGGGAATTCTCTATAGTGATTGGAGTCGGGTTTCCTTTATCTGATCGTGAAGAGCAGTTGTTACCTTCTTCTTACTTGCATTGGCAGGAATTCTCATTCTGTTGCAGTGATTGAAGCTGTGATTGGAGAAATCCAGATTTGGGTAGGCTGTGAGAGGTAAATGTTGATTTGGATGTTTGTGAAGGGGAGGAATATTTCGAATGGGACTGTGGAAGCTGAGATTGAGGTAAGTTCATATTTGAATGGTTGCAAATGCTAATCGTTTGATAGGTCATTAGTTAATCTAAGTGTGATGGATGCTACTATAATGTGCAATTGATGTTGTAATTGAATTGGAGATTAGGTGAGTTTTGACATGATCATGCTATAGAGTGCAGTAGTAATATCGTTCTATGATCCTTGTTATAGTGGGTGGATGGTGGATTTGCATGTTGTATTTTGACAAGGAATTGATTCAGAATAAAGGGATTCATAACTAATTACTTGTAAGATTAGTGGGATCAAAAGGTAGGATGAATAACTCTCATCTTAGATATGAATGGGAATTATATGAATCCATAGAGGGAAATGATTAGTAGGGGTTATCTTATCAGAGCTTAGGGTTATGCTAGAGAACTATTGATATATATATTGCATGTTGCAGGATTTTGATTCGAGCATTCTTGGACATGAAGACCATCAGCATAGTCTACATATCAGGTGGGTAATTTCCTACCGTGGGCAGGTAGTTGTTGATGCATGCAGATTTAGATATATGATCATGTTATATGATCATATTACCTTGACTCCGCTCTTATTTATTCTTGTGCTTGATACTTTGTCTTTGACCTTATATGCTCTGTTGCTCTTATCACATTTTCCCTCATCATGACTAGGAGTTATAGATATGAAGTAAGAAAACCTATAAATGCTTAGTTATGTATAAATAGTGGAGTACGGATGATGACCTGATTTGTAAATTAGGAAAGAGGTCATCCGTAAGTAAGTAATGTCCTGAACGAAGGATTGATATCAATACCCTTATGTGCTTGTTTACTACTGATCATGTGTTGTGTAAATGGTCAGGTAAATTGTCACGCCCCGAGAGTATGCAGTGCCGAAAAGCCACGGATGACATCTCCCGTGTATGTGGCAACATCTCGTGTTAATACAAGGTCTATAGCCCACAACAACAACAACATATATATATGTAAACCAACCACAGCGGAACTAACCACAATGATCATAACAAACTACACAGTGGAAACATAAAACCACCACATCACAACTACAAACAGTGCATACCGGTATGCCTGACACATCACAACAAAATGGAACATCGACAAAATCTAAATCCACAAGTCCACAATACAGTACATCACGAAATCTCCAAATACATTACACCCATACGAAAAGCCCAAAACGACCACTAGAGTCTCGGAGGTGAGATGAGATGTTGTCAGCCAGCTATGCTCCAAGCCGTCACGAAGAATTCTACCTGTTACCTGGGCGACAGAAAAATACAGGGTCTGTCGTGGTGAGTAAAACTCAGCAGGTAATAAGATAGAACATGTAAATATATATATCAATATCACATGTCATTCAATAGCATAACCTAAAGGTACAACAGATATACCAGCACAGTATATAAATACATGCATATACCGTCTAACCAAATAAACAACGTATAATGCAGACATAACTGAAAGTCTTCTATGCTACTCTGATCCAACCTGAGCATATATCCAACATATATAACAGGAAGAGTAATAGTAACTCACAATATACTCATGATACAGGTCAAGGTATCTAATGGTTTGTCCAACAAATATACAAGTATCCGACACAACCGTATAACAGATCCAAGAAGCATGCATGAATATGATGTACAACCAAATGCAGCAAGCATAGTACAATCAAATGCAACATCACAATAAGCATATATATATAGATTGCATCTATATATATATTAATCACAACCATCCAGCTTGTTCACCTGACGGAACCCGCGATTCAACCAATAACATCGCAACCAGAAGCTACATAAGACACAGACATTGTAACAACACAACGAAAGATCACTAGCTTAAAAAGTGATGGTAATTTAAATCCAGAATCACAACAAAATACTTCAGAATGTAGAATAGAAATATAAAAGAACCTATAGGTTAATTCAGACCTTACCAGGAACTCGAAGTGCACAGAACCAACCCAAACTTCAGTCTACAGCTCACTCACAGAACAACCAACTTCAACACATCCGACCCACAAGCATTTACATCCTATAAAATACATCAACAACATACAAAGAGGAGAGTGTAGGTCGAGCTTATCAACGCTTGGGATCCACCGGCGGTATCCTCTTCTCATCCCCTGTTCACTGGACAATCCAAGGCTCAAGATCACTGTCCAAAATCACAACCCCAATTCAACGAAGGAGAAACCACAACAACCCAAAAATCTCATCCAAGCTCAGGAAAGGAGCAGTGCTTACCTATCTCCGACGACCATCGGCAGTAAAGTCCACAGAATCGGCAGCCACCTTCTTGTCTCCCCTGTTCACAACTGCACAAACCACCAACATAGCCCACCATCCGGCTTGCTCCACCACTCGATTCACAGCAATTTGATGCAACGCCGGCGATACTCCTCCCCCTAAATGCTCTATTCATCGGAAAACCTTAGCACCGACAACTCTGCCCTTCACCACAGATCACACCCAATGAAGGAACACAGCTACATATTCAATCTCCGTCCAAGGTAAGGAGATGATCAGCTCTTACCTAGCACCGACGATGATCGACAGAAACCCCTAAATCGGTAGCTCACCGTCGGTATATTGCCGATTCAAGCTCCCCCCGCCACTCGCTCGCCCACTGCTACCGCTCGCTCGCCCGCAGAGCCCGCCATGGATGGTCCATCCACTGCCGCTCATCACAAGGAAGGGAAGATCGCTCGACCGCCGTTCATTTCGGAGAGGACAAGAGCTCGCGGAGAAGTAATGAAATCGCGACTGGGAAAAGGAGAAACGTCGAGATTTATGGCGACGTTGGCTGTACGTTACACGAATGAAGCAGGCGGTCGGGTCCAATTAAAACGGGTTGGGTCCAATGGATCGGGTCGGGTCCAATCCTATACGCCTATTAAATCTTTCTCCAAAAATACCTTAGAAATTTCCATTTAATTCAAGAAATTTTTTTAAAAATTCCTGGAAAATTTCATAGGGTATTTTCCTAATTTACAAGCATATTTTATTATTATTATTTTATTGTATTTTATTTTATTTTTTTCTGATATTTTACATTCTCCCCCACTAACAAAAATTTGGTCCCCAAATTTCATACTTACATGCAAAAATTACTTCAAGCAAGTTTCCGAAAGGACCACATACATTCCTCATGTGAACAGATGAGGATATCGAGCTCGGATAGTATCTTCCAACTCCCACATAGCCTCCTCATCGATATGATGTTGTCATCCAACCTTTACGAGTCGGATGGTTTTGTCCCACTATTGTCGCTCCTTGCGACCAAGGATCCACCCTGGAATCTTCTCATAAGTCACATTAGACTGAGGTAGAATTCGGAACCTCTTTCAGAACATGATCAATATGCGACATGTATTTCCTCAGTATAGAAACAGGAAATACGTTGTGAGTACTCGCCAGTGTCGGAGATAAATCCAATTGGTAAGCTACACCTCCAATCCATGCCAATATCCCAACTGGACCAATGTAGTGTAGAGATAACTTTCCTTTTAGCCCAAATCATTTCACCCCTTTTTCATGGGTGAAACACGCAGAAATACTTGTTCCCCAACTGAGAACTCCAAAGGCCTTCGCCTCCAGTCTGCGTAACTCTTCTGTCAACCCTGTACCTCTAATAACCATCATCCGATGATGCGCACCAACTCTGCATCATATTGGATACTTTGTGGCCCCCCAATAGTTGTCATTCTCCGACTTCCTCCCATAACACGGGAGATCTACAGGGTCTACCGTAATGGGCCTCAGAAGAAGTCATCTGAATGGATGAGTGATAACTATTCTTATAGTCAAATCCCACTAAAGGAATGTAATTCTCCCAACTACCTCTATAATCCATGACACAAGATCTTAATAGATCCTCCAGAGTCTAAATCGTACACTCCGATTGTCTGTCTGTCTGCGGATGAAATGTTATACTGAGTCGAAGCTCTGTGCCCATAGCTTGCTACTGACTCTGCCAACATCGCGAGGTAAATCGCGGGTCTCTATCAGATATGATACTTAAAGGTACTCCATGAAATCTAATAATCTTCGACAGTACAACTCTAAAGACAATCCAACGAGTCCGTTCCATGAATAGGCAGAAAATGAGATGATTTTGTTAGTCGTTCCACGATCACCCAAATCGCATCATGTCCTTTACGGGTTCTAGGTAACCCCGTAACGACACCAATAGCGATATGCTCCCATTTCCATTCCGAAATCAAAATTTCCTGGAGCAATCCAGTGAGTTTTTGATGTTCAGCATTTACCTGCTGACATACTGAACATCGAGCAACAAAGTCTGCACTATCTCTTTTATACCGCTCCACTAGTATAAGCATTTCAATCTTGGTACATCCGAGTACCACCAGGATGTATAACAAATCTCGAATGTTGTGCTTCCTGTAGCAACTCTTCATTAGCTAATGCAACTACGAAACCCCCCTATCCTTATCAGAGACGGGAAATTATTTTCTCACAAGAGAAGTTCATCTACCGTCCAAAATCTACTCCACCATACACTCTGTAGGTGCATGAGAGACTATGGCGACCAATCTCACTTGTTGCAACTGTTCACGTTCCAGCAACTCTATAGTAGCTACCCAATAGCTAGTCAAAACCTCACGAGCATTTCTGCTCCATACATCCACAAATCAAGATACTAACTACTAAAGTCGCGTCATGTATATGACAGCGTATCTCGTAGTTTCTTAACTATCGTAGGCATAAGATACGTCTCATGCAACTGTCCGATCCCTAAAACCATACATCTGCATACAACATCCTTTTACTCATGTAAAAGTTAATCACTGTCTAAGTCTTGTAACCGATTTCACCAGCTTCCAACTAAATGATTTCCATTATCACCTTTGTCAAACAAGTCTGTGGTATAGTAATGCCAAACATTATATCCACATCTACAGAATTAACCAAAACATACAAGGAAAACCACCATCTACAGTGGTGTAGTGCGCAACTCCAACTACCACAATCAACAGTAGGCAGGTTACGCAACTCCAATAACCACAAACTAATCCAATCATGTCCCAAATACACGATTTTCTCAAATCCATGAACGACTAAATCGTTAAATACATCTAATATCATTAACAATAGCTAATAAATTCATACTAAGTACGAAATGTCATCCTCCATACACCTGCATCCTATTTACTCTAAGCTGTTGATATATCGATCATCACAACGACAATGATATTTGTATGACACCATGTCACTACAATATCAACACTACAGTCGTAAATCAACCCCAAAGTATATACAGCTGTCCTTAGCTGATCTAAATAGATCAACTATCCACAACGAAGGATATTCTCTTTCAACAACTTTCACATTTCATCCCTCTTAACAAAGAGTTACGGATCCTCTCTAGAAGAAACACTAGAACAGATAAATATCTCATCCATCATCTTCTATAATTGCAACTCAAATCCTTCCAATTTTCATAGTGTTTAGCAACACTGATACCAACAACATTATCCCTCGTATGAGGTATTTAATATCGGCACTATCTTCTAAATCACTCTGATCACCTACTCCACTTGCCTATGCAGCGGCAAGCCTAGGAGTTCATCCAAAATTACATCCGAATGCTCTCGGATTATACACACATCTAAGAGACATAATCATGTCATAATCTCAACCATTTGACCATCCGTAAGGATATGTCTACAGCAAAAATATGTCTATCAAAGTCTAAGGGCATCCCTTGACTTCTTTATTATTGGTCCACATCTCACTTGATGGTAGAGATACCACCGACCCACCAGTCGATGTATAGGAATCCTTCTAATCCGAACTAGGAATGTTCTAGACAAGGATACCTGTAAACTACAAGTATCTCTCAATATATTATCTCAGAGGGTAAACTAAAGTAATACCCTGAACGATCAATTATCTGCCGATCCGATCCAAAGGCTCCATGCAGGTCTCGGCCTTTTCCCGAAGAGAACGGGATCATATCCAACAGTCCACGACAAAGCGATCGCATTTCTACGACGAATGCCTCGGGGATTTTTCCTAGATCATCTGATCCCATCACTAAATCCTACGAGCTACAACTATAGAATACAAAATAGATACAACCATTGTCGTATACTCTCTTCTCTATACTAAGCAAATCACATCTAGGGGTAACTGTTGTTGTTTTCTGTATGAGTCTTCTACGATGTCTTCTGCTGATGCTGCTTCTGTGCTGATCTTTGCTGAAGGGAAGTATCAAGGAACTCCAACCATGCCTGAGGTAGTAGGTTGCTGCTGATGAGATAACTCAATCTTCTGTGCTGATCTCTGTTGTCGAGATGGTGCTTCATTCTACCGGAATACCATCGATAGTCTTCAATTGAGTCTTCAAGTATACCTCCTCAAATGTACTGGTTACTTTCAATAGCAACAGACGAACTATTCCAACAGATAATCTGACTTCACATGTCTTCGTGATCCGCACTGCATGCACATAACCCCTTCGGAGTCTTTGTTTTGATTTCGCTGATAACATCAGACAGTTCTGACGATCTGCGATGGGTCTTCTATGATCGGAAAATAGCTCAAGGCCTATGACTCCGATCTTGCTCCTTTTATCCAACAGTCGGAGACTTCTGACTCTAATAAGTTGACCTACAATATCTTCTTATTGGTCTCTAACTCTTAAACACTTGTACGGAGTCATTTCTAAACTCCTAACTCAATCCAACGTCTTCTGGTAGGATCTGATAGAAGATCCAATCATCTTAATCCAACAGTAAGCCAACAACCATGGGTGGCTTAAAACATCCATTCACATTCTTGAGCTATTAGGTGAGCATTAACTCTGCAAGTCTAATGACTCTGCATGGTATTCCTGTTATCGATGATCACCCAACTTAAAGCTAAAGAATTCTCTACAATGTGTCACTAAAAGTGACACGGGGAAATACTCTCTTTCAACATCACTAAACCATGATCAAGTGATATATTATTTCCCGAAGATTATTTTTTTCATTTATCACCAAATACTGGCTTGATCCCGATAATGGTATGCAAATAACTCTACTTCCTTTGTATAACCCAAGTTAAGTACTCAAAAGTACCCTCAAAGTTATACAACCCAACACGAACAACTCAGGGATAAAAATCCCTATAAAACACCATAAACTAGCCTTCCGCTATCTGCATCAACAATAGCCTACTTGTCTTGTCCTTTACTCATCAGGTAATGATCTGACTAGCATAATTAGTGAAAAACTCTACGGCTGTAGTCTCTGATTTCCACAAGAAATGTGACGACTTGACCCCTATTTTCCGACTCGATATCGATCGACTCTCAAAGATAAATCACCTTTTTGACACAGGTTCAAGACTCACAGACTCAACAGGTCATTTTCGAGGTCAACTCATACCACGGTTACGAACAATAACCATCACACTATAGGTTATTCCCTGTTATATACACTAAATGCATAGCCAAGAAAATCGGGAGTATAAACCCTAACTGCAACTCCGGTTGGTCACAACGGTGGACGACTTCTACTATGAGTATGTACAAGTATAATAACTCTACTGTATACACCTATTGACCAAGTTTAGATAAATATCTACTAAACCATAAGTTATTAGGAATTCTTACCTCGTGCTGTTTAGGGCTCAGGTCGCTGTCCATCTCATCTCAGAAAACCAAAACCGAAACAAATCGACTCCCGAGAATCCAAGACTCGACACAAAAAAAATATTGTATGGCATCCCAGAACCTAGGGCTCTGATACCACTAAAGTTGTCACGCCCAGAGAGTATGCCGTGACGAAAAGCCAACGGACGACATCTCCCCTGTATGTGGCAACATCTCGTTTTAATACAAGGCACGTAGGCCACAACAATAACAACATATATATATATGTAAACAAACCACAGTGGAAACTAACCACAATCATCATAACAAACTACACAGCGGAAACATAAAACAACCACATCACAACTACAAACAATACATACTGGTATGACTGACAAATCACAACAAAATGGAACATCGACAAAATCTGAATCCACAAGTCCACAACATAGTACATCACAAAAACTCCAAATACATTACACCCATACGGAAAGCCCAAAACGACCACCAGAGTCTCGAAGGTGAGATGAGATGTTGTCAGCCAGCTGTGCTCCAAGCCGTCATGAAGACTTCTACCTATTACCTGGGCGACAGAAAAACCCAGGGTCTGTGGTGGTGAGTAAAAATCAGCAGGTAATAAGATAGAACATGTAAATATATATATCAATATCACATGTCATTCAATAGCATAACCTAAAGGTACAACAAGTATACTAGCACATTATATAAATACATGCATATACCGTCTAACCAAATAAACAACATATAATGCAGACATACCTAAAAGTCTGCTACGCTACTCTGATCCAACCTGAACATATATCCAACATATACAACAGGAAGAGTAATAGTAACTCACAAAATACTCTTGATACAGGTCAAGGTATCTAATGGTTTGTCCAACAAATATACAAGTATCCGACACAACCGTATAACAGATCCAAGAAGCATGCATGAATATGATGTACAACCAAATGCAGCAAGCATAATACAATCAAATGCAACATCACAATAAGCATATATATTTAGACTGCATCTATATATATATTAATCACAACCATCCAGCTTGTTCACCTGACGAAACCCGTGTTTCAACCAATAACATCGCAACCAGAATCTACATAAGACACAGACATCGTAACAGCACAACGAAAGATCACTAGCTTAAAAAGTGATGGTAATCTAAATCCATAATCATAGCAGAATACTCCAGAATGCAGAATAGAAATCTGAAAGAACCTATAGGTTAATTCAGACCTTACCACAAACTCAAAGTGCACAGAACCAACCCAAACTTCAGTCTACAACTCACTCACAGAACAACCAACTTCAACACATCCGACCCACAAGCATTTACATGCCATAAAATACATCAACAACATACAAAGAGGAGAGTGTAGGTTGAGCTTACCAACCCTTGGGATCCACCGGAGGTATCCTCTTCTCATCCCCTGTTTACCGGACAATCCAAGCCTCAAGATCGCTGTCCAAAATCACAACCCCAATTCAACGAAGGAGAAACCACAGCAACCCTAAAATCTCGTCTAAGCTCAAGAAAGGAGCAGTGCTTTCCTATCTCCGGCGACCATCGACAGCGAAGTCCACTGAACCGGCAGCCACCTTCTCGTCTCCCCTGTTCACAACCACACAAACCACCAACATAGCACACCATCCGGCTTGCTCCATCACTCAATTCACAGCAATTTAAAGTGCCCCCGGCAATACACCTCCCCCAAATGCTCTATTCGCCGGAAACCCAGTGCCGACAACTCTGCCCTTCACCACAGATCACACCCAATGAAGGAACATAGCTACACATTTGATCTTCATGCAAGGTTAAGAGATGATCAACTCTTACCTAGCACCAGCGATGATCGGCAAAAACCCCCAAATCGGTAGCTCACCGTCGAAACGTCGCCGATTCAAGCTCTCCCCGCCACTCGCTCTCCCGCAGAGCCCGCCATGGATGGTCCAGTCGCCGCCACTCGCCGCGAGGAAGGGAAGATCGCTCGACCGTCGTGTATTTCGGAGAGGATGAGAGCTCGCAGAGAAGTAATGAAATCGCGACTGGGAAAAAGGAGAAATGTCGGGATTTAAGGTGACGTCGGTTGTGCATTACACGAATGAAGCAAGCAGTCGGGTCCAATTAAAATTGGTTGGGTCCAATGGATCGGGTCGGGTCCAATCCTATACTCCTATTAAATCTTTCTCCAAAAATACCTTAGAAATTTCCATTTAAGTACAGAAATTTTTTTAAAAATTCCTGAAAAATTTCATAGGGTATTTTTCTAATTAACAAGCATATTTTATTATTATTTTTTTTCGAGTATTTTACATAAATTGTGATTATTGTGTCGCTATGGACCGGTGGTCCTAGCTTGTTATGATCAGTTGAGTATGACTCTCTACAGGATAGAGAGTGTGTCGATTAGATTGGTATGACTCTCTACAGGATAGAGAGTGTTATGATCAGTTGAATATGACTCTCTGCAGGATAGAGAGTATGTTGATTAGATTGGTATGACTCTCTGTAGAATAGAGAGTCTGTGGTAGATGTCTGTATGTGTGACTGTGCATTCATGTCATTTGCATGCATACTGATGACATAGTCTTCCTTGTGGTTGAGAGGATCATCAATCATCCTGCCTACCAGGTTACTCATGGAGTAGTAACTGGTGTGAGGGAAGATCATTTGTTGTGCCGCACTCTACCACTATAGACGGTGGTAGTTGGAGTTGCGTGCAGTTGTCCTGGATACATGGCACTCGACCACTCATAGGTAGTGTCAGTCGGAGTGGCCAGCAGTAGGGACCCCCATTGTGTAGCGAGCTTTTTACGCTAATATGCTACTCGATCATACTGCCCACTCGGCCACTCGAGAGTAGTTGTTGGTGTTGAGTTGGGATAGTTATCATGTCGAGCCACCGAGGCCACACTGGGGTCGTGGTAGCTTTACTACATTACCGTGTCTTATGGCATCTTGCATATATATATATATATATATATATATATATATATATATGGAAGGTTGTTATTAGTACATATATATATGCAGTATATATATATATATGCTTATTGTGATGTTTCATTTGATTGTACTATACTTGCTGTATTTTGTTGTACATCATCTTCATACATGCTACTCGCATTTGTTATATGGTTGTGTCGGATACCTGTACACTTGTTGGTCGGACCATTAGATACCTTTGACTTGTGTCATGATTATAGTGTGAGTTAGTATTACTCTTCATGTTGTATATTGTGGATATATGCTCAGGTTGGATATATGTAGCATAGCAGACTTTCAAGTATGTCTGTACTTTACGCTGTTCATTTTGTTTAGGGAGTATATGCATGTATTTATATACTATGCTGGTGTATACCTGTTGTACCTGTAGGTTATATTGTTGAAATTACATGTGATATTTGATGTATACATGTTCTCTCATATTACCACTGAGTTATACTCACCACCACGGACCCTGGGTTTTTCCGTTGCCCAGGTAGCTGGTAGAAGTCTTCATGATGGCTTAGAGCATCGCTGGCTGGCATCGTCTCATCTCAACTCCAAGGGTCCGGGCTTTTGAGTATTTCGTGTATTTCTCAATATGTCTTTGGTTTTATGTGATGATTGAAGGTAGGAAACTTCGCTTCCCACATCAACTTGGTCGCTTGTTCATGGCGATCCCGTCTATGTCCCCGGATTAAAAAAAATGAATCCTAGACAAAAGGGATTACCAAAGAAACCGTTCCATCGTCGTGCTATTCGATTAGAGTAGTCACTTGAACAAACTTATTGTTCAAGGAACCAACTTCTATTATTCAAATAGTCGCGGAATAGACGATGTACGGATCGTCGGGTTTTGTGTTTGTTTTCGGGGTCCAAGTAAATTAGCCACATAATAAAAACATACAACATGCATATAATTGAAAACAATTATAGACTTAATACAAAAGAATATAAACAAGCATTATACCTCTCGATCTTCTATTGTATGTCCTTCCTCCTTTTGGACGTCGTGTGGGCGATGATCTTCCAAAAGTCGAAGCCTCCTAGATCACCAATCTTCCCTTCCTTGTTCACTCCGAACACCAAGCTCCAAACTTGATGCTTGCCGCCAGCCAAAGAGAGAATAGAGGAGGAAGTGGGCGTCGACCAAGAGCTCCAAGGAACGACCCAAACCCTTGTTTCCACTGACCAAGGAGAGGAAGAGAAATAGGTTGAGCGCCGGCAAAAGTAGAGAGGAGAAAGATGGAAGCCGACAACACCTAAGGAAGAATAAAGGAAGACCTCCTATTGTTGCGGCCCAAGACACCTCCAAAAACCCTAGCCCCCCACTTGTTTCTTGCCGCCTAAGCCAAGGAAGCAAAAACCCTAATCTCCCTTCTATTATTATGCCGCCCAAGCCATAAGCCCTTATTTATAGAGTTAGACATAAGCCTCCTTTTAATCTTCACCGTCGGTTCTAGATATTTAATCTCAATCGTCGGATCTAGAGATTTAATCTCAACCCTCAGATATAGAGATTTAATCTCAACCGTCGGATCTAGAGATTTAATCTCCATCGTCGGATCTAGAGTTTTATTTTCTATCATCGGATCTAGGCTCCATGAGGTTTTAATAGGCTACAATAGGGACCATGAGGAGGAGTTGGATCTTTGCCACCCAATGAATCAAGCCCACATAAAGTTCGATCCATTAATGATAATCCATTCCACTAGAGGATTATCATTGATCTACCTCACCAACCCCCATAAGTTAATATGGGCTACTTATATTATTTGTACATTTATCTCCCCGTGTTTAAGATCTCGAATGTCCGTCAATTAATTATTTTATTGACAATTAATTAATCAACATCTAACTCTATGAGTAGTACCACTCAACCTTATCATCATGCCAGACCAAGTCCACCTGCAGGGTTTACATGATGAACCTTATGAGCTCCTCAAGGGGATATCATCATCCTAATATATAGGACACGGTTTCCTCCTATAATCAATGACACAACATATAAATAATACCATTTCCCAACTTACCGAGCCTATCGATTTACTCTATAAATCTCGCTCATTGGTAAATCAAAGAAATGAATACTAAGTATATGTGCTCGTTATTATATCGAGATTAAGAGCATGTACAACATAATATCTGATGTCCGATTTGATTATATAGTCAGCAATAAATCGAATCACATCTAAGTCAGTCCTGCTCAATACACACAAAGTGTACTAGTGTAATTCTATGGTCAAGACAAACCAATACAAAATCACAATATAACCATTCCAATGGTTTGTCCATAACCATCTCGGTTGTGAGCCTTTACTTATACTTTACAATGAACTGATAACATGATCTCCCGTGTGACACTACACACCATGTTATCTACAATGTAATATATTAGACAATATGCATAACCAAAAATATGCAAACAATGATCATGTGATTCTTATTTCAAACTAAAGATGTTCATACAAAAGATAGACTTTTCAGTATACATCCCAACAATCTCCCACTTTTACTAAAAGACTATGTTGTCCTCAAACTGCCATACATCTAATTCTCATTACCTCCACATGCCTATCAAAAGATCTCGCTGGAAGGGCCTTAGTGAAATGATCTGCTAGGTTATCCTCTGATGCAATCTTGGACACAACAACTTCTCCTCTTTTTACGATTTCTCATATCAGGTGGTACTTGCGCTCTATGTGTTTACTTGCCTTATGGGCTCATTGTTCCTTCGAGTTTGCAACTGCACCACTATTATCACAATAAATTATGATAGTTCCGGGAAAACTAGGAATCACATCCAAGTCCATCTAGAAGTTCCTGAGCCACACAACTTCTTTGGCCGGCTTAGAGACTGGCACATACTCAGCTTCCATGGTAGAGTCCGCCATGTATTTCTTCTTGACACTCCTTCATACAATGGATCCACCTCCCAAAGTAAACACAAAACCTGAGGTAGACTTACTGTTATCCCTAGTGATTGGAAGTCGGAATCTGTGTAACCCACAGGGAGTAATTGGTCTGCCTGGTAAACTAGCATATAATCCCTAGTCATTCTCAGGTACTTCAATATATGCTTTACCGCAGTCCAATGTCCCTGTCCTGGATTACTCTGATATCTGCTAACCATGCCCAAAGTAAAGCAGATATCCGGTCTCGTACATAGCATCGCATACATGAGGCTTCCTATTGCCAAATCATAAGGAACTGTCTTCAACTCCTCTATCTCCTTAGATGTTCTAGGACATATCTCCTTTGATAAAGGAACTCCATGCCTGAAAGGTAGAAAACCTTTCGTTCCTCTAGGATAGCCAACGAACATGCGTACTTCTGTACGAGGTTCCAACATACTAGTATGCCTTCAGTACATGTGCTGGACTCCCCTAAATTCGAATATGTCTCAGACTAGGCTTTCGCCCAGTCCACAATTCTGTGGGAGTAGACGACACTGATTTAGATGGTACCAAGTTCAGAATAAACACTGTCATATCTAGAGGATATCCTCAAAACGAATCTGGCAACTCAGAATAACTCATCATCAATCTAACCATCTCCATAAGAGTCCTATTCCTTCGCTCTGTTACACCATTCTGCTGGGGTGTGCCAAGTGCAGACAATTGGGATTGAATCCCAGCCTCTGATAAGTAATTCGTAAACTCGCCCAAGTGGTACTCACCACCACGATCAGATCGTAGTGTCTTGATACTTTTACCCTGATGTTTCTCCACATCAGCCTTGAATTCTTTGAACTTATCAAAGCATTCAGACTTGCGACGCATCAAGTAAATGTATTCATATCTCGAATAATCGTCTATAAAGGAGATGAAATATTCAAAACCACCTCTAGCCTAGATAGACATAGGACCACACAAATCAGAATGAACCAATTCAAACACATCTTTGGCTATATACCCCTTGGCCTTAAAAGACCTCTTGGTCATTTTACCCTCCGAGCAAGATTCATAGGTTGGAAAGTCTTCCACCACTAATGAACTCAAAGGTCCATCAGCTATCAACCTTTGAATTATGCTTAGGTTAATATGACCAAGCCTTAGATGCCAAAGATATGTTTGGTTCATCTTCGAAGGTTCTTTTCTCTTATTGGAATTAGAAGATGAGTTATTCACTTCTATTTGCATCGTGGGAGCTTTTGGTTCGAGTGTATACAAATTTCCTATCAATGCACCAGAACAGATAATCTCCCTATTCTTTTTTATAATAACCCTATCATTATAAGAAATAGAATATCCATCTATAAACAATTTAGAAACCGAAATTAAATTCTTTCTAAACAAAGGTACATAAAGGCAATTTTTAAGAACCAAAACTTTATTCCTCTCAAAAGACAAATAAACATTTCCCACTGCAACAGCCGCCACCTTCGTGGCATCGCCCAAGTATACGGTAATCTCCCCCTCAGCCAGTGGTCTGGTTTCCTAGAACCCCAGCAAAGTATTGCAGACATGATCAGTGGCTCCCGTCTCTACACAACAGGTGCCGGTAGATAACACCGCTAAATATGTTTCAACAACTAGATGAAATATTCAAAACCACCTCTAGCTTGGATAGACATAGGACCACACAAATCAGAATGAAACAATTCCAATACATCTTTGGCTCTATACCCCTTGACCTTAAAAGGCCTCTTGGTCATTTTACCCTCCAAGCAAGATTCGCAGGTTGGGAAGTCTTCCACCACTAATGAACTCAAAGATCCATCATCTATCAATCTTTGAATTCTACTTAGGTTAATATGACCAAGCCTTTGATGCCAAAGATATGTTTGGTTCATCTTCGAAGGTTCTTTTCTCTTATTGGAATTAGAAGATGAGCTATTCACTTCTATTTGTATCGTGGGAGCTTTTGGTTTGAGTGTATACAAATTTCCTATCAATACACCAGAATAGATAATCTCCCTATTCTTTTTTATAACAACTCTGTCATTAAAAGAAATAGAATATCCATCCATAAACAATTTAAAAACTGAAATCAAATTCTTTCTAAATAAAGGTACATAAAGGCAAATTTTAAGAACCAAAAATTTATTCCTCTTAAAAGACAAATAAACATCCCCCACTACAACAGTCGCCACCTTTGTGGCATCGCCCAAGAATACGGTAATCTCCCCCTTAGCCAGTCGTCTGGTTTCCTGGAACCCCTGCAAAGTATTACAGACATGATCAGTGGCTCCCGTATCAACACACTAGGTGACGGTAAATAACACTGCTAAATATATTTCAACGACTAGACCAAAAGATATACCTTTGTTCTGCTTTCGGTTGGGGCAGTCCTTCTTCTAGTGTCCAGTCTACTTGCAAGTGAAGCACTTGCCTTTCGGCTTCTTCACTCCTCCCTGAGTTCCTCCCGTCACCTTTGCCCCAGCTTGTCTCTTCTTCTTCTTGCCTTTTAGCTTAGAAGTAGAAACCTTTTAGGCAACCATGGCCCAGGCTCAACACCGATTTAAAAAGCCCTCTCCGCTGAGTTCTTTCTGTAAGCCCGCCAATGAATACAACTAATCAACATTATTTGGAGTATGATAAGTTTATTTCCTTTAGTATCAAAATAAGTGGACTGAAAGTCATTTTGAAAATCCTAAGAATCACATAGATCATTACTTTAGATTTCAAATATTATTGATTCCTCAAAACAATAAAATTCTGAAATCAACCAACACCTCAAAACACCGAGAATATCGCATGCCACGCTGTGTGGACGTATACGAATTCTACATTTGTAAGAGGAGGTTTTACCCATTAATTTTATTATCTTGTCAACCTTACTTTTTGACAAATAAAATTAATAGTTGGTTCCTCTTTGGCCCTACAAATAAAAGCGTGACTCAGATGGGAGGATACTTTATTTGCATCTAAGTGTGCACCATTAAACGGTACTAAGGGAATTATTTCGGATTATGTGCCTTACCGCTGTGGAAGTACACACGCTCCTAGATAATTTCCTATAACCATTATTTGACCTAGTGATCCACAAACAAACTCATCCGCAGGGAGGAAGGCACTCAGAGCCGACACGCAAGTTTGTTGCATCACACGTCAAATTGTAATGGAGGCCACGGGAATTAATTAAAATATCCCTCTCCCACTTAGTAAATTGAAAATGAGGAATTTTCAAGCACACACAACATGCATATAAAACAAATCAGCAATAAATATGGAAAAACAGAATTTTTCCAACTATTATGGCATTGTTCTCCAATATGCGTCCCGCCGTGTCGCCACCTCGTCCGCTCCACCATTTTTACAAGCCATCCGAGATCAGTAAGAATAAAATTTTAATTTACATCCATCGATCCTATACTCCACGAAGGAGTGTACAAATAATCTAGATCGAAAGTAAACTAAAATGAACGGCTAAACAATGTCGTATTTAATTACAAAAATTAAATACTAATCTAGCCTCGTCAACCCCGAGGATTCAAATAATAAATATTTACACACATACAATCACATACACACATATAGCCATAATAGTCGGATCTTATGCCTGCACCAAAGAGTTAGCCTACGCACATCCTACTATTATCGCATATCAATATATGATATGTGCATGAAAGTAACGAATCCAAAACACACACAAAATCGGAAACCGTGGCTCTCGATACCATTTGTTGGAATGTGCTATTGCTCCCATGTCCCGGATTAAAATTTTCACTAATGAAAACTAATCGGATGGGATTAAAAAAAATTAATCCTAGACAAAAGGGATTACCCAAGCAACTGTTCCATCGTCGTGCTATTCGATTAGAGTAGTCACTTGAACAAACTTGTTGTTGAAGCAACCAACTTCTATTATTCTAATAGCCGCGGAATAGATGATGTACGGATCACAGGGTTTTGTGTTTGTTTTCAGAGTCCAAGTAAATTAGCCACATAATAAAAACATACAACATGCATATAATTGAAAACAATTATAGACATAATACAAAAGAATATAAACAAGCATTATACCTCTCGATCTTCTATTGTATGTCCTTCCTCCTTTTGGACGTCGTGTGGGCGACGATCTTCTAAAAGTCGAAGCCTCCTAGATCACCAATCTACCCTTCCTTGTTCACTCCGAACAAAGGAAGATCATAAAACAAAACTCTTCTCCTTCCTTTAACCGACCACCAAGCTCCAAACTTGATGCTTGCTGCTGGCCAAAGAGAGAATAGAGGAGGAAGTGGGCGCCGGCCAAAAGCTCCAAGGAACCACCCTAACCCTTGTTTCCACCGGCCAAGGAGAGGAAGAGAAATATGTTGAGCGTTGGCCAAGGTAGAGAGGAGAAAGATGGGGGCTGGCAACACCTAAGGAAGAAGAAAGGAAGCCCTCCAATTTGTTGCCGCCCAAGACACCTCCAAAAACCCTAGCCCCCCACTTGTTTCTTGTCACCCAAGCCAAGGAAGCAAAAACCCTAATCTCCCTTCTATTCTTATGCCGCCCAAGCCATAAGCCCATATTTATAAAGTTAGGCTTAAGCCTCCTTTTAATTGTAGGGATGTATACTGAAAAGTCTATCTTTTCTATGAACATCTTTTTGAAATAAGAATTACATGATCATTGTTTGCATATGGTTATGCAATATTGTCTAATACTTTACATTGTAGATAACATGGTGTGTGGTGTCACACAGGAGATCATGTTATCGGCCCCTTGAAAAGTATAAGTAAAGGCTCACAACCGAGATGGCTTTGAACAAACCATCGGAATGGTTGTAGTGTGATTTGATATTGGTTTGTCTTGACCATAGAATCACACTAGTGCGCTTTGTGTGTATTGAGCAGGACCAACTTAGAGGTGATTTGATTTATTGCTGACTACATAATCGAATCGGACCTCATATATTATTTAGTACATGCTCTTAATCCTGATATAATAATAGGCACATATACTAATTACTCATCTCTTTGATTTACCAATGGGTGAGATTTATAGATTAAATCGATAGGCTCGGTAAGTTGGGAGATGATATTATTTATATGGTGTGCCGTTGATTATAGGAAGAAATCGTGTCCTATATATTAGGATGATGATGTCCCCTTGAGGAGCTCATAAGGTTCATCATGTAAACCCTGCAGGTGGACTTGGTCCGTCATGATGAAAAGGTTGAGTGGTACTACTAAGGAGTTAGATGTTGATTAATTAATGGTCAGTAGATTAATTAATCGATGGACATTCGAGATCTTAAACATGGGGAGAAAATGTACAAATAATTTATGGAGCCCATATTATCATATGGGGGTTGGTGAGGTAGATCAATGATGATCCTTTAGTGGATTGGATCATCATTAGTGGATCGGACTTTATGTGGGCTTGATCCATGGGTGGCCAAGATCCAACTCCTCCTCATGGTCCTTAATGTAGCCTATTAACACTTCATGAAGCTTAGATCCAATGGATGAAAACAAAACTCTAGATCCAAAGGTAGAGATTAAATCTTTAGATCCGACGGTTGAGATTAAATCTCTAGATCTGACGGTTGAGATTAAATCCCTAGAACCAATGGAGGAGATTAAATTATGGCTTGAGCCCAACTCTATAAATAGAGATCATGAAGTGGGCAGAAAGAAGAGCATGGCTTAAGGGGATTAGGGTTTACTTCCTTTAGAGGCTAGGAATCCTAGTTGGTTTAGGATTAGGTTTGGGTGGCTAGGGTTTTGGGAGCTTATGGGTGGGCAGCAACAAGTGAAGGAGTTTTTCATTTTCTTCCTAAGGTGTGGTAGGTTTCTCCCATCTTCCCTCTACCTTGGCTTGTGCTCATCCTAACCTTCTTCCCCACTTCCATGGCCTGCCATAAGGAGAGCTAGGATTAGGGTTTGGAGGCTTAGGATTTAGGAGGTTTGGGTGGCACCAAATAAGGAAGGTTTCTTTCTTCTTCATCCTTTGGTGGTCGGCACCCACAGCCCTATCCCAGCCCTTGGGCGGCATCCAAAGACCCCTTCTCCTTCTCCTTAGGTGGTGGAAACAAGATATAGGGCTTTCCCTTGGTGTCTTGGCCGGTTTCCACCATTATCTCCTTCTCCTTGTTGGCCGGCGGCAAGCATTCTCCTTGTTGCTTGTTGGTTGGTCATAAGAAGGAGAAGAGCTTTGTTTCTACTCTTCCTCTTGCTTTGGAAGAGCAACGAAGGAAGATTTGCGATCTAGGAGCTTCAACTTTTGGTAGATCATCGCCCACACGACGTCCAAAAGGAGGAAGGTCATACATTAGAAGATCGAGAGGTATACCTATTCTACTTTCTTCTTTTGTTTGTTGCTTGTTTTTGTTTTTCAATTATAAGCATGTTATAAATCTATAAATGGCTAAATAATACTTGGATCCCGAGCATAAATATGAAAACCGGTGATCCGGACATCGTCTATTCCACGGCTACTCGTAGAATAGAGGATGGTCGCTTGAACAACTAGTTTGTTCAAGTGACCTCTCTAAACGAATAGCACGACGATGACTTGGTGGTTTGGGAAATCCCTTTTGTCTAGGATTAAATTTTTTTAATCTGGGGACATCGAAGGGATCGCCATGGATAAGCTACCGAGGTGAAGTGGGAAGCGAAGTTTCCCCTCACGGACTCGATAAGCAAAACCCTTCATTAATCTCCACCGTCGGTTCTAGAGATTTAATCTCAACCGTCGGATCTAGAGATTTAATCTCAACCGTCGGATCTAGAAATTTAATCTCCATCGTCGTATCTAGAGTTTTATTTTCCATCATTAGATCTAGGCTCCATGAGGTTTTTATAGGCTATAATAGGGACCATGAGGAGGAGTTGGATCTTGGCCACCCAATGAATCAAGCCCACATAAAGTCCGATCCATTAATGATAATCCATTCCACTAGAGGATTATCATTGATCTACCTCACCAACCCCCATAAGTTAATATGGGCTCCTTATATTATTTTACATTTATCTCCCCGTGTTTAAGATCTCGAATGTCTGTCAATTAAGTAATTTATTGACAATTAATTAATCAACATCTAACTCTATTAGTAGTACCACTCAACCTTATCATCATGAAGGTGGGGAAACTTCGCTTCCCACTTCAACTCGGTCGCTTGTTCATGGCGATCCCTTCTACATCCCCGGATAAAAAATTTATCCTTGACAAAGAGAGATTACCCAAGCTACCATTTCATCATCGTGCTATTCGATTAGAGTAGTCACTTGAACAAACTTGTTGTTCAAGCAACCAACCTCTATTCTATGAGTAGCCGCGGAATAGACGATGTACGGATCACTGGTTTTTGCGTTTGTATTCGAGGTCCAAGTAAATTAGCCACATAACAAAACATACAACATGCATATAATTGAAAAAAAATTATAGACATAATACAAAAGAATATAAACAAACATTATACCTCTCGATCTTCTATTGTATGCCCTTTCTTCTTTTGGACGTCGTGTGGCTGACGATCTTCCAAAAGTCGAAGCCTCCTGGATCACCAATCTTCCTTTCTTTACTCGCTCCGAACAAAAGGAAGAAAAAAACAAAACTCTTCCCTATCTAGGACCGGCCACCAAGTCAAGAGACCTAGTTGTAGCCGTCGGCCAAGGAAAGGAGATAGAGGATATGGACGCCGGCCAAAAGCTCCAAGGGAAGAGACCTTAGTCTTTGCCGCAGGCCAAGGATGAGATAAAGGAGATTGGACGCTGGCCAAGGAGAGAAGAAGAAAGGATGGACGCCGGCCACAACCCTAGGAAGAAGGAAAAATTTTCAAAAGAGTGGCCGCCCAAGCCCTTCTCAAAAACCCTAGCCTCCCCTTTTGTTTCTTGCCGCCCAAGCCAAAAGAAACAAAAACCCTAATCTCTCAAGTATATCCCATGCCCAAGCCTTGGCCTCCTTTTATAGAGTTAGGCTTAAGCCTTGTTTTAATCTCCACTGTCGGATCTAGGGATTTAATCTCAATCATCGAATCTTGAGATTTAATCTCAACCGTCAGAACTAGAGAATTAATCTCCACCGTCGGATCTAGAGTTTTATTTTTCATCATCGGATCTAGGCTCCATGAGGTTTTAATAGGCTACAATAGGGACCATGAGGAGGAGTTGGATCTTGGCCACCCAATGGATCAAGCTCACATAAAGTCCGATCCATTAATGATAATCCATTCCACTAGAGGATTATCATTGATCTACCTCACCAACCCCCATAAGTTAATATGAGCTACATATATTATTTGTATATATATCTCCCCATGTTTAAGATCTCGAATATCCATGATTAATTAATTTACTGACAATTAATTAATCAACTTCTAACTCCATGAGTAGTATCACTCAACCTTATCATCATGTCAGACCCAGTCCACCTGCAGGGTTTACAAGATGAACCTTATGAGCTCCTCAAGGAGACATCATCATCCTAATATATAGGACATGGTTTCCTCCTATAATCAATGGCACACCATATAAATAATACCATTTCCTAACTTACCGAGCCTATCGATTTACTCTATAAATCTCGCCCATTGGTAAATCAAAGAAATGAATACTAAGTATATGTGCCCGTTATTAAATCGGGATTAAGAGCATGTACAACATAATATCTGAGGTCCGATTCGATTATGTAGTCAGCAATAAATCGAATCACCTCTAAGTCGGTCCTGCTCAATACACACAAAGTGTACTAGTGTAATTCTATGGTCAAGATAAACCAATACCAAATCACACTACAACCTTTCCAATGGTTTGTCCATAACCATCTCGGTTGTGAGCCTTTACTTATACTTTACAAGGAACTGATAACATGATCTCCCGTGTGACACTACACACCATGTTATCTACAATGTAATGTATTAGACAAATTGCATAACCATAAATATGAAAACAATGATCATGTGATTCTTATTTCAAAATAAAGATGTTCATACAAAAGATAGACTTTTCAGTATATATCCCAACAATCTCCCACTTATAATAAAAGACTATGCTGTTCTCGAACTGCCATATATCTGATTCTCATTCCCTCCACATGCCTATCAAAAGATCTCACTGGAAGGGCCTTACTAAAAGGATCTGCCAGGTTATCGTCCGATACAATCTTGGCCACAACAACTTCTCCTCTCTTTACGATTTCTCGTATTAGGTGCTACTTGCGCTCTATGTGTTTGCTTGCCTTATGGGCTCGTGGTTCCTTCGAGTTTGCAACTGCACCACAGTTATCACAATAAATTGTGATAGTTCTGGGAAACCAGGAATCACATCCAAGTTCATCAAGAAGTTCCTGAGCCATACAGTTTCTTTGGCCTCCTCAGAGGCTGCCACATACTCAGCTTCCATGGTAGAGTCTGCCATGCATTTCTTCTTGACACTCCTCCATACAATGGCTCCACCTCCCAAAGTAAACACAAAACCTAAGGTAGACTTACTTTTATCCCTATCTAATTGGAAGTCAGAATCTATGTAACCCACAGGGAGTAATTGGTCTTCCTGGTAAACTAGCATATAATCCTTAGTCCTTCTCAGGTACTTCAATATATGCTTTACCGCAGTCCAATGTCTCTATCCTAGATTACTCTGATATCTACTAACCATGCCTATGGCAAAGTAGATATCAGGTCTCATACATAGCATTGCATACATGAGGCTTCCTACTGCCGAAGCATAAGGAATTGCCTTCAACTTCTCTATCTCCTTAGATGTTCTAGGACACATCTCCTTAGATAAAGGAACTCCTTGCCTGAAAGGTAGAAAACCTTTCTTGGAGTTTTGCATGCTAAAACGATCCATAATGGTGTCTATGTATGAATCTTGAGATAAGCACAACATCCTTTTCCTGCGATCCCTTATAACCTTGATCCCAAGGATGTGTCCCACTTCTCCCAATCCTTTATATCAAATTGTTTGGACAACCATACCCTTACATCTGATAACACCTTGACATTGTTGCCAATTAACAAAATATCATCTACGTATAGCATAAGAAATACCACTACATTTCCGTCACATCTCTTGTATACACAAGACTCATCCGGACTTTGAATAAATCCATAAGACTGGATTACCTCATCAAAGTGGATGTTCCAAGACCTCGAAGCTTGCTTCAATCCATAAATGGACCGATTAAGCTTGCACACAAGATGTTCTTTGCCCTTTGCAATGAATCCCTCTGGTTTCTTCATATAGATGTTTTCCTCAAGACTTCCATTAAGGAAAGATGTCTTGACATCCATCTGACATACCTCATAATTCATATGAGCATTAATACATAAGAGAATCCGGATAGACTTAAGCATGGCTACCGACGAAAAGGTCTCCTCATAATCGATACCCTATTTCTCAGTATACCCCTTCGCAACAAGCCTCGCTTTGAAGGTCTCAACCTTCCCGTCTATTCCTCTCTTTCTTTTGTAGATCCACTTGCATCCAATGGTTTTTACACTATTGGGAAGGTTCACCTCGGTTTCCAAGTATCTCAACATGATGTTTGGGTTTCAACGAGTCATGTACAACAAGTCTAGACTCGGATACAAGGCTAAATTGTCTTACAAATCATACATGTCATCACTTAGCCAAAATGCTTAGAGTCAAGTCCATGCATGGGTTCCTAAGGCTAACTTTGTCAACCAAGTTGGACCAAACCAATTTTGGGTTCCCAAGAGTCAAGTTCACTTAGTGAAAAAAAACTCAACTAAGTTATTACTTAGGGTAGCTAGTCACTTGCATGTTCCTTTAATTAGTTAAACTCTTACATGTTTAACTTAATTTATTTGCTTAATTTTGAATGGACTAGATAGGAAACAAAGTAGTTTAAACTTGAACAACCGAGTACTAAGACGAAGTGAACTAATAGTAAGTTAGGAAATCTCTTCAAAGTGTATGTCTAGAAAAAGGTCCACCTGATATCCAAGAAGGTCATATACCTCGCCACGACCTGGTGTACTAAGTTGAGTGGAACTAACCGAAGCTAACTCACTCAGTCTTTAACTAGTTAGACCAAAGTTTAGTCTAAAGCAAGTCAAGTACTTGATTCCTTGATTGACTTTGTCTTAGGAAGTGGTCTACCTGATATCCAAGATGGTAATATGCCTCGCCACTACCTGAAAGTCAATTTTAGAAAAACTTATTTGATAAGCCAAGATAAATTTGAATCTAACACAAGTTTAAATACTTTCATTTTTCATTAAAATTAATCAAGATAAGAATGCATCATCATCTCACAAAACCCATAGGATTAACGTGTATTGAAAACCTAGATTGGGTGAGATGAATTAGATTAACTTAATCAAATTAATCAACTCAAACCTAAACCCTAATTCAACTTTAATCAACTCAACCCTAATCAATTCAACTTTAATAAAACTATAATCAAATTAAACTCCAATCCAACCCTAATTCAACTCTAAGTCAACTTTAATCAATTTAACTTTAACTAATTCAACCCTTAATCAAATCGACCTTAACCAATTAATTAGTTAAGCAAATAATCAAAGAAGAAGTATACGTAGGTCAACCCCTAGGTTTTGAAAATATAGAATATCCTAATATGTATATAAAATGAAAAATACTTTTGTATGGACTAAAACAAGCTCCTAGAGCTTAGTATGAATGATTAACTTCATACTTAATTTTAAAAGGCTTTAGGCAAGGTCAAATTGACTCCACCCTATTTGTAAAAACTTTGGATCTAGACATCTTTATAGCTCAAGTTTATGTCGATGACATAGTATTTAGATCAACAAATTCAAAATTTTTAAAAGAATTCATAATATTAATGGAAAAAGAATTTGAAATGAGCCTAGTAGGAGAGTTAAATTTCTTTTTAGGGTTACAAATAAAACAAACAAGAGATGAAAATTACATATATCAAAATAAATATGCAAAAGAATTAATTAAAAAAATTCAAAATGGAAAATGCAAAAGAAATAAAAAAACTCATGGCAACAAAATGTAATAGGAAAATTTGTAGATCTAAAGTATTATAGAAGTGTCATAGGAAATCTTCTATATCTGACTGCAAGTCAACCTGACATACTATTTGCAGTTAGTATGTGCACAGGTATTAAACTTAGGCTAAAGAATCACAAATAACACATGTTAAAAACAATTCTAAGATACATTAAGAGAACAATCAATGTAGGAATGTGGTATTCGAGGACTAGTAACTTTGAATTATTAGGATATTCCGACTCAGACTATGCCAGTTGTAAATTAGATAGAAAAAGTATAATTGGAGGATGAAAACTCCTAGGATCCTATCTAGTTAGCTGGTTTAGTAGAAATCAATATTGCATTTGTCCTATCCACAACTGAGGCGGAATACGTAGCATTAGGGGAAAGTGTAGCCCAATTGTTGTCGATAATGCATACACTCAAGGACTTCGAACTACAATATAAAAATGTCAAAACATTGGTTGATAACATAAGTTCAATAAACTTAACTAAAAATCCAATTCAATATTCATGCACTAAACACATTTATGTTAAACGTCATTTCATAAAAGATGATGTTGCCAAAGGAAATATTGAACTCAATTATGTTAAGTTCAAATCTAATTTGGCAGACATTTTTACTAAACCACTTTTAGAAACTGAGTTTAGTATACTTAGAAGACAATTGGGTTATGCTTGGCAGAATAGGTTTCTTTGATTTTTTATCATTTCAAACCTATTTTTTTCTAAGAAAATATTATTTTTCACTAAGATTAAAATTGATCTAGCCTAGATCATGTTTAGACTTCATGAACCTATAGAACTAAGTAAGCCTTCGCATCTAACAAATACCTAGGATTACATGTTTGTGTATTGAGCCACGAAGATGGGCTGAGATGCTAGGACAACACCTCTAGTTTCAGATATAGACTTAGTGCATCGACATGAGCCAAAAGGAGTTTAAAGAAAAATGATCACTTCAGTGACGAACTCTTTCCCAAGACTTAATGATAATTTTATTTCATTTGAGTTTTTCAAGAGTTAGACATTTGCTTTAAGGACAAATTTTATATGTGTATTTTCAATATATTTTCAATAATAATAATATTTTCAAGTAAGGATTCATGCTTGGAAAACTCTTATTGCATTTTCATTTTACATTATTAAAGCTTGAATTAGGGGGAAAGAATAATTTTTTAAAATTCTTAATTGCATGGCTTGAATTAAAGGGGGAGAAAACAATTTCAAAATTAAAAGCTTCAATTAAGGGGGAGGAAAAAATTAAAGGGAAATTAAAATATTTTCAAAACACTTAGTTTTTATTGAGGGGGAGAAAATTTTTATGGTGTTTTCTAAATCTTAGAAATTTTTTATATTTTGAAACACTTATATACTTTGAAAAGTACATTTTCAAAAGCTTATCTTGAAAAACTAATAAGTTTTTAAAATTTTTTGAAAAAGCTTAAGTACATTGAAATGCATATTTACTTTGAAAATCTTAAGTCCTTTGAAAATCTCAAGTTCTTTGAAAATTTTCATTTACTTTGAAAATCCTAAGTCTTTTGAAAAGCTTATTACTTTGAAATTTTCATTTACTTTGAAAAGCTCAAGTCTTTTGAAAAGCCTAAATATTTCGAAATGTTTTGAAAAAGCTTATATACTTTGAAATGCTTATCTAATTTGAAAAGCTTAAGTACTTTAAAATGCTAATTTACTTTTGAAAAGCTTAAGTATGTTGAAAAGCCTAGGTACTTAATGCTTATGCAGTTTATAAATCTAAAATACTTAAGCAAATTCATACACTTAGCTTTTAACTAATCTTTCCTATTTTGAAAGCTAAATACTTGAACTTACTGAGTGGTTTGATCCTTGAATTTTGACATTTGAAAGATAATAGTATTTTGATGTATGCCAAAGGGAGAGAGAGAGGTTTAAAGTTTGTATCAAAGAGAGAGAGTAGTTTAGAGTAAAATTTAAAGTTAATACATCTACTTGATATCAAAAATGTATTTCATGACTTCATTCATTGCATATGAACTTAAACTTGATATACTTGAACTTGATGCAAATGAATATGTGTTGAACTTGATGCATTGAAAATTGATTCTTCTAACTTTAATTGATGTGTTGTCATACATCAAAAAGGGGAAGATTGTTGATGCAAGGAGCATCACTCTTTAGTTTTGTTGTATGAAGTATAGTTAAAGTTAGAAATTACTTGTGTTTTATATGCGTGTTAAGTGTACAGGCTTAACAAAAAAGTCATAGTAGGTTGTGTTGACCGGATACTAGGCAGAAGACTTGACAGATCAGAAGGATCGGACACCAAGTAGGAAGTCCAGATGGGTAAAGAAATCAGACATCTAGCATGAGGACTGGTTGGGTCAGGAGGCCGGACAATCAACATGAAGTCCAACTAGGTCAGGGAGATCGGACAGCTAGCGGGAAGTCTTGGTGGGTCTGATGTGAGCAAAACATATAGGATTTTAGGAGTAGTTTTCGCTCACATCTCGTTGCATTTTATATTTGATTATTTCATATTTCACTTTATTTTTCATGCATTTCCTATTTTATGATTTGGAGAATTGCTCTGTGTACTTTTGTGTGCAGGACAATATTCTACGGGGAAAATGGTGCATTTTTGGAGCAAAAGGAAGACATTTGGTAGCTAGAACTGAAGGACACATAGCCTGGCCCTGTGAATCCACACGGCCAGCCCCGAAGCACACACCAGCACCACACACGGCTTGGCCGTGTGAATCCACATGGTCGTGTGGCACTGGGGCAATTTCGACTCGATTCAATTTTTTCTAGGGTTCGTTAAGATCCAACCTCATGTCTATATAAAGGAAGTTATGCCCAAACCCTAGGGGGGAGGCACGACGATGGGGATGGCACATCGATGCCCTAAAAAGCTTCAAGAACTCGCAACGGGGAGGAAGGAAGTCGCTCGAGTACTAAATTTTGTGCTTCAACGCCAAGGAGAAGAACCAAAGTGCATTGTAATTCACTTTCCTTACATAATTTGCATTGTATCTATGAATTCAATTATGCTTTGTGTTTCTCTTCTCGTATTTATGGAGTAAATTCTCCAATTCTAGGATTAGGGAGTAGATTGTGTGCGTAGAACATGCTATTTCAAATATATGTCTGTTCTTGATTTCATATTTGCAATTGGTGATTGTTTAGATCAATAACTATTTGTTTTGGTCTTCTATTTACTGTGCATAGCCGATACAAGGGATGACAACCCTCCTATCAAAGATTTAGGAGAATTAAGGAGGAACCTTTAGGGGTTGGCCTCATCTCCGGTAACCGTGGATAGAAGGGTGTGATAGAGTCGGAAATGGGACATGTTTTGACTCGTCACAGGGATTAATCCAGTATCCTCGTACCTCCTATCCCGTCCTAAAGCCAGGGGTCAACCTGGTATGGCAGAGGTAGTTCCCGATAGATGCGAAGGCTCATCGGGGAAGTGTACGATGCCCCTTCCACAAGACCATAGTTAGAACGTCTAGATAATACTCAATTGATAGTGTGTTCTGCAACACACAAACAAAATAGAAATCCTAGAATTTCCTGAGAAGACTCGTAGCAACCCTTCTCTTCCTCCGTGTGACACCGTACTAGAGTTAGGACCGCCGACAAACCTCATAAGCACAACCCTTAACATTAAACTCAGAACAATAACATCCACTGAACAATCGGTAATGGAATCTTAGTCCCTATGGGATCGATAATCATTTTATTACTTGATGGCATCCATGCACTTGCGAGCATTGAGTGCACACTTCGAGGAGTCCTCGACGGTTCCCATCGTGAGATTTGAGGATGCATTCGCGTGCAACAAGTTTTTGATGTCATTATCGGGGACTGATTGATTCGATAACAAATCAAGAGGTGGATAGTTGGATCAGACTAAGGTTAGATTCATTTACTTGCTTTATTTTTATTATTTTTATTTTATTTACTTCAGTTTTAGATATTTTTACATATACCTAGATTTAGTTTAGATTAAGTTTAATTGGCTTCTTGCATTTTCTTTTTTTTTAGTTTATTCTTCATCTAACTTCGCATCTTTAAAATCTTTTTAATTCCTGTTCTTAAGTAATAAGATATACTCCTAATTCTGGGGTTTGGTTCTTCGTATGTTTAGACGTTTAGGATAGAATGACCTGATTCCGATAGATCTAGAAGTTGAACGAACCTACCATCGTAGGAGAGTTAAATAGAAGAGGATGGAGAACCAAGATGCATCCATGGTGAACGTAGGTAGCCGACCTTTGTGGGATTACGCAGCCCCTAGTGCCAGAGGATTTAGGCCGAGTATAGCTAGACCATCCATTACACCTAACATTTTTGAATTAAAACCTGCTCTTATACACATGGTCCAGCAAAGTCAATTAGGGAGAGCTGCAACTGAAGACTCAAACTAGTACCTGGAGACATTTTAGGAAATTTGCTCGACGATGAAGATCAATGGAGTACCAACCGATGCGACCCTCTTGAGCCTATTCCCTTTCTCATTGTGGGATAAGGCTAAGGCATGGGTTCACTCCTTGCCATCAGGAAGCATTACTACATGGGAGCAGTGTGAGCAGCAATTTTTGAATAAATTTTTTCCATCAAGCAAGACTGCTCACATGCGCCATTTAATTACTAGCTTCCATCAAAAGGAAGGGGAATCTTTATTTGAAGTCTGGGATCGCTGTAAGGGGCTACTCTATCAATGCCCCCAACATGGTGATCCACATCTTCTATAATGGGATCACGTACGCCACAAAGATGTCCCTCGATTCTGCCATAGGAGGAGCACTTATGAACAAGACTATCGAGGAAGCGTAGGAGCTAATAGAAGAGGTGGTCCATAACCACCATCAATAGGCTTCCGAACGTAGTCACCCTGCTCCTACCGTGGGACGATATGTTGTCAACTGCATGGACCACATGGCAGTGAGGTTGGATGCGCTTAGCAGACGGTTCGACTCTTTCAATCCTGTTTCTGCATGTGCACCCAATGATTTTGGAGAAGGGGCAGCAGCCTATCGGGAGGACCACTATGGAGGGTCGGGTGGCTCAGAAGAGCAGATTGAGCATGTCGATGTAGTTGGGGACTATAATCAAAGGCCCAACAACCCATACTTCAGTACTTACAATCCCGGATGGAAGAACCACCCAAACTTTTCCTATCGAAATAACTCGGGGAATTTCCAACCATCAGAAGGATATGGGCAGCAACAGGGCAATGGGAAGCAACAACCACAAAAGTCTAGACTAGAACTAATGATGGAAGACTTCATTGCTACCCAAACTAAGGCCAATATAGAATTTCGATGCCAACATCAAAAATCAGAAGAGTCACTTAGGGATTTGAAGGCTACTATTGACGGCTTTGCAAGTCACACGAAGATGTTGGAAACTCAGGTGGCCCAAATAGCCCAAACCGTATGACAAACCATGGATAGCTCTCCATCATTACCCGAGCCAAGTCAGGTCAACGAAGAGGGAATATGCGACGAGAGAGTAGGTCAGAAGAACAGATTAACCAGGGGTGTGCAGTCATGATATCAACGTTACCAAATCAGGCTGAAATTGAAGATAAAATCCCACCCAAGCTAGAGAACCTTGGTGAATTTGTTATACCCTGCCAGATTTATGGTGAGAGCATGAATGAAGCAGTATTCGATCTAGGGTCATCGGTTAGCGTGATGCCCTACGCACTCTATCTAAAGATGGGACTGAGTGGCATCCAACCAATGGGCCTTGGTATTCGCATGGCAGATGACTCAGTCAAGGAACCCGTTGACATGCTAGCATATGTGCCTATGGTCATTGAGAATTTCGTGATACCCATGGATTTTATTGTACTAGACATAGGACCAAACCCCTAGAATCCCATCATTTTTTGAAGACCCTTTTTGGCGACTATGGGAGCATGCATAAACGTGAAGCCGCACAAGATCTCCTTGGAAGTAGACGACGAGATCATCATATTTAACCAATCATAGTGTAGGAATCCATTCACAGATAGGTATACCTCAAGCAGGGTAACGACTGCTTCACCAGAAGACAAAAAATTCGAGATGGATGAATGGAGGTTTACAGAACCTCTAGAGCCAAGTTGAGATAATGAACTGTGGTCGAGCTAAAAGACCTTAAACAAAGCACTTCTTGGGAGGTAACCCAAGTTTAGTTTTTACTTGTTTTTGACTTAATTGCATTTATTTTTGTAATTTGAACTTTAATTTCAAGCATTTAGCATTTTTGAGCGTGAATTAGGACTAGAAAGAAGCCACTAGGTAAATAAAAAAATCATTTTGAGCTTACATGGTGGGGGCGTGTGGGAGAATTCGGACTGTGGTGCACTTCGGGAGAGAAACAGGGGGGCACATAGCTAGGTCATGCGGTTTCACATGATCGTACCCCAAGCCAACTCATCTCCAGTGACCCACACAGCCAGGTTGTGTGTTTACATGCGGCCATGTCACGCAAGGGATAAATGGGTCACATGGTGTGTTTATTTTTTATAGATATAGGAGCCCACCTAGTCCATGTAGAGAGCCTTCACCTGCACCACCTATGAGCAGGATGCAGGAACATCCGCCTATGACTTCTCAAAGTTCTGATCACACCTTGACGACATAAACGTTGAGCAGCAGACATAGGGGCAGCGATGGGAGGAGCAGAGTGCCTATACGTAGGCAAAGTTTTAGGGCTTACGGGAGCACTTCTAGACGGTCGAGGAGTTCTACGACGAGGCTCGAGTTTATTTCCAGGAGGAGACTGCCTACCGTCAGAGGTCAGGTAGCACATCCGAGTCCAGTAGGCACAGTGGGCTGGGGAGGAGGAGCACAGAGCAGTTGCTACATCCACCAACTCTCAGATCGACCACATGTACATATGGCATTAGCGGCTGAGCACCAGGTGTAGGGATGTATACTGAAAAGTCTACCTTTTGTATGAACATCTTTATTTTGAAATAAGAATCACATGATCATTGTTTGCATATTTATATGGTTATGCAATATTGTCTAATACATTACATTATAGATAACATGGTGTGTGGTGTCACACGGGAGATCATGTTATCGGCTCCTTGTAAAGTATAAGTAAAGGCTCACAACCGAGATGGCTTTGGACAAACCATCGGAATGGTTGTAGTGTGATTTGGTATTGGTTTGTCTTGACCATAGAATCACACTAGTGCACTTTGTGTGTATTGAGCAAGACTGACTTAGAGGTGATTCGATTTATTGCTGACTACATAATCGAATCGGACCTCAGATATTATTTAGTATTTGCTCTTAATCCTGATATAATAACGGGCACATATACTTAGTATTCATCTCTTTGATTTACCAATGGGCAAGATTTATAGATTAAATCGATAGGCTCGGTAAGTTGGGAGATGATATTATTTATATAGTGTGACGTTGATTATAGGAGGAAACCGTGTCCTATATATTAGGATGATGATGTCCTCTTGAGGAGCTCATAAGGTTCATCATGTAAACCCTGCAGGTGGACTTGGTCTGGCATGATGAAAAGGTTGAGTGGTACTACTCAAGGAATTAGATGTTAATTAATTAATGGTAAGTAAATTAATTAATCGATGGACATTCGAGATCTTAAACATGGGGAGAAAATGTACAAATAATATATGGAGCCCATATTAACTTATGGGGGTTGGTGAGGTAGATCAATGATAATCCTCTAGTGAAATGGATAATCATTTATGGATCGGACTTTATGTGGGCTTGATCCATGGGTGGCCAAGATCTAATGGTCCCTATTGTAGCCTATTAACACCTCATGAAGCTTAGATCCAATGGATAGAAACAAAACTCTAGATCCAAAGGTAGAGATTAAATCTCTAAGATCTGACGGTTGAGATTAAATCTCTAGATCCGACGGTTGAGATTAAATCCCTAGAACCAATGATGGAGATTAAACTAAGGCTTATCCCTAACTCTATAAAAGGGTGGACTAGGGGTGGGCGACAAGACAATGGAGAGGAAAGGGGGCTAGGGTTTGGGTGGCAAGAGCAAAGGAGGTTAGGGTTTTGGGTGGCCACAATTAAGGAAAGTTTTTTTCTTCTTCTTCTTTTGGTGGCCGAAACCCTTCCTCCTTCTTCCCTCCTTGGTTTGGCCAGTGCCCAAGCTTCTCCCCTTGATCTATGGCTTATGATGGATAAGTTTAGGGTTGCTTCCCATGGGCGACAACCAATCCTAGTTGGGATAGGAATAGGAGTGGGGCTAGGGTTAGGGTTTGGGTGTTGGTGTTGGGCGGCAACAGGGGGAGGAAGCTTCTCCTTCCTCTTCCTAAGGTTGGCCGACCCCTCTTCCTTCTTCCCTCAACCTTGGCCAAAGCTCAATCTATTCTTCTCCCCTTCATCCTTGGCCGGAAATTAGGAGAGCTTAGTTTAGGGTTTGGGCGGCAACAAGGAGAAGGAGTGTTTTCCTTTCTCTTCTCCAAGTGTTGGCCGGCGCCCATGCCCTTGTTGTTTCTCCTTTGGTTGGTTTCCATACTCCATGTTCTCTTCCTTGGCCAGCGACAACATTGAGTTTATTGACTTGGTGGCCGGTTCTAGATAGGAAGATGAGTTTTGTTTAAGGATCTTCCTTTGTTTAGAGTGAACAAGGAAAGGAAGATTGGTGATCTAGGAGGCTTCAACTTTTGGTAGATCATCGCCCACACGACGTCCGAAAGGAGGAAGGACATACAATAGAAGATCAAGAGGTATAACAAGAGGTATAATCTTGTTTATTTTGATTAGTGTTCTTTTGTATTATGTTTATAATTGCTTTTCAATTATATGGATGTTTTGTGTGGATGGTTACTTGCTTGTGTTTGTTTTTCAACTATGAGCATTGTATAAATCTGTATATGGCTAAATAATACTTGGATCCCGAGCATAAAAACAAAAACCGGCGATCCGGACATCGTCTATTCCGCGGCTACTCGTAGAATAGAGGTTGGTCACTAGAACAACAAGTTTGTTCAAGTGACCTCTCTAAACGAATAGCACGACGATGACTTGGTTGTTTGGGAAATCCCTTTTGTCTAGGATTAAATTTTTTTAATCCGGGGACATCGAAGGGATTGCCATGAACAAGCTACCGAGGTGAAGTAGGAAGCGAAGTTTCCCCTCACAGACACGATAAGCAAAACCCTTCAATAAACTGGTATCAGAGCCAAGGTTTTCAGTTTTGTGTGTTTAGGATTTGATTAATTTTTATGCACTTTTCATATATTATATGTGTCAGATAATAGTAGGATATGCGTAGTTTAACTCTTTGGTTGCAGGCATAAGATCCGACTATTATTGCCATATGTCTGTATGTGATTGTATGTGTGTAAATATTTATTTTGTTGAATTCTTGGGGTTGACAAGGCTAATATTTGATTTTTTGTAAATTAGATAGGGCATTGTTTAGCCACTCTTTATTTTATTTTACTTTGATCTAGATTTCATGTACACTCCCTCGTGGAGTATAGGATCGATGGATGTAAATTAAAATAGGTTTTAGTCTAGGCTCGGATCTCCGGATGGCTCGTACATGGAGTAGGAGGAGCGGACGAGATGACATTGCGACGGGAGACATATTGAAGACAAAAGCCATAATAGTTGGAAAATAATTTATTTTTCATATTTATTGCTTTTTGTTTGATATGCATGTCGTAGGCTAGGAAAATTCCTCAATTTCAAATTACTAAGTGGGAGAGGGAAATTTTTATAAATTCCCACGGCCTCCATTACGATTTGATATGTGATGCAAGCAAATTTGCGCATCGGCTCTGAGTGCCTTCCTCCCCATCGGATGAGTTTGTTTGCGGATCACAAGGTCGAATATGGTTATAGGAAATTATTAAGGAGTGTTTGTATTTCCCCATCGGAAGGCACATAACCCGAGATAATTACCTTGGTGCCGAGTAATGGTGAACACTTAGATACAAATATAAGTATCCTCCCAATCGGAGTCACTGCTTTTATTTGTAGGGTCGAATAGAAACCAACTATTAATTTTACTTGTCGAAAAGTTAGGTTGACAAGATGATAAAATTAATGGGTAAAACCTCCTCTTGCAAATGTAGAATTCGTATATGTCCACATTATCGTGGCATACGATATTCTCGGTGTTTTGAGGTGTTGGTTGATTTTGAAATTTTATTGTTTGAGGAATCAATAATTTTTTGAAATCTACAGTAATGATCTATGTGATTCTTAGGATTTTCAAAAATGAATTTCAGTCCACTTACTATGATACTAAAGGAAATAAACTTACTGTACCCAAACAATGTTGATTGGAAAAGAATCTATATATTGTCTTATCTGCTAAGGAGTACAAGTATGCACTCTTCGAAGAGTCTCCTCAAGCCATGGTTGCTCAAAAAAAGGTTTCTACTTCTAAGCCGAAAGGCCAGAAGAAGGAGAAACAAGGTGGAGCAAAGGTGGTGGGAGGATCTCAGGGAGGAGTAAAGAAGCTGAAAGGCAAGTACTTCACTTGTGAACAGGATGGACATTGGAAGAAAGACTGTCCCAATCCGAAGCAGAAAAAGGTATATCTTTTGGACTAGTCGTTGAAACATGATTAGCGGTGTTATTTACCGGCACCTAGAGTGTAGATACGGGAACCACTGATCATGTCTGCAATACTTTGCAGGGGTTCCAGGAAACCCGACGACAAGCTGAGGGAGAGATTACCATTTACTTGGGCAATGCCATGAAGGTGGCGGCTATTGCAATGAGAGATGTTTTATTTATCTTTTGAGAAAAATAAAACGTTGGTTCAGGAAAATTCCCTTTATGTACCTTTATTTAGAAAGGATTTATTTTTAGTTTCTAAATTGTTTATGGATGGATATTCTATTTCTTTTAATGACAGAGTTGTTATAAAAAGGAATAGGGAGAATATCTGTTCAGGTACATTGATAGGAAATTTGTATACACTCGAACCAAATGCTCCCACGATGAAACTAAAAGTTAATAACTCATCTTCTAATTCCAATAAGAGAAAAGAACCTTCGAAGATGAACCAAACATATCTTTGGCATCTTAGGCTTGGTCATATTAACCTAAGCAGAATTTAAAGGTTGATAGCTGATGGACCTTTGGGTTCATTAGTGGTGGAGGATCTCCTAACCTGTGAATCTTGCTTGGAGGGTAAGATGACCAAGAGGCCTTTTAAGTCCAAGGGGTATAGAGTCAAAGATGTGTTAGAATTGGTTCATACTGATTCGTATGGTCCTATGTCTATCCAGGCAAGAGGTAGTCTTGAATATTTCGTCTTTTTAATAGATGATTATTCAAGATATGGATGACACTACGATCTGATCGTGGTGGTGAGTACCTCTTGGGGGAGTTTAGGAACTACTTATCAGAAGCTAGGATACAATCCCAAATGACTGCACCTGGCACACCCCAGCAGAATGGTGTAGCAGAGAGAAAGAATAGGACACTTATGGAGAGAGTTAGATCGATGATGAGTTATTCTGAATTGCCAGATTCATTCTGAGGATATGCTCTAGATATGGCGGTATACATTCTTAACTTGGTTCCATCTAAATCAGTGCCTTCTACTCCCACAGAATTGTGGACTGGACGAAAGTCTAGTCTAAGACATATTCGGATATGGGGAGTCCAGCACATGTGCTGAAGGCAGATGTTGGTAAGTTGGAACCTCGTACAGAAGTACACATGTTCATTGGCTATCCTAGAGGAATGAAGGGTGGTTTGTTTTATAGTCCTAGAGATCAGAGGGTGATCATTAGCACGAATGCCAGATTTCTAGAGGAAGACTATGTAGCCCAAGAGTAAAATAGTTCTGGAGGAATTAAAAGGGGAAGTCACTTCTTCAGTACTACCGGTACAAGAGGATATACCACAAGTCACTGCACCGCGTGTCACAGAGGATACACAGGTGATACCTCATCGTAGTGGGAGGGTTGTAAGACAGCCTAATAGATTCATGTTCTTGGGAGAATCTTCTGATTTGATTCCTGGCAAACATGAACCTGATCCCTGGACATATGACGAGGCAATCCAAGATAAAGATACAGTATCCTAGCAAAGAGCATCTTGTATGTAAGCTTAATCGGTCCATTTATGGATTGAAGCAAGCTTCGAGGTCTTGGAATGTCCGCTTTGATGAGGTAATCCAGTCTTATGAATTTATTCAAAATCTGGATGAGTCTTGTGTATACAAGAGATGTGACGGAAACGTAGTGGTATTTCTTGTACTATATGGAGATAACATTTTGGTGATTGGCAACAATATCAAGGTGTTATCGGACGTAAGGGTATGGTTGACAAAACAGTTTGATATGAAGGATTTGGGAGAGGTGGCACACATCCTTGGGATCGAGGTTATAAGGGATCGCAGGAAAAGGATGTTGTGCTTATCCCAAGCTTCATACATAGACATGATTATGGATCATTTTAGCATGCAGAACTCCAAGAAGGGTTTTCTACTTTTCAGGCATGGAGTTCCTTTATCTAAGGAGATGTATCCTAGATCATCTGAGGAGATAGAGGAGATGAAGGAGGTTCCTTATGCTTCAACAGTAGGAAGCCTCATGTATGTAATGTTATGTACGAGACCAGATATCTGCTATGCCATGGGCATGGTCAGCAGATATCAGAGTAATCCAGGACAGGGACATTGGAATGCAGTAAAGCATATATTGAAGTGCCTGAGAAGGACTAGAGATTATATGCTAGTTTACCGAGCAGACCAATTACTCCCTATGGGTTACATGGATTGCGACTTCCAATCAGATAGGAATAACAGTAAGTCTACCTCAAGTTTTGTGTTTACTCTGGGAGGTGGAGCCATTGTATGGAGGAGTGTCCAGCAGAAATGCGTGGCGGACTCCACCATGGAAGCTGAGTATGTGGCAGCCTCTAAGGCGGCCTATGAAGCTGTGTGGCTCAAGAACTTTCTGATGGACTTGGATGTGATTCCTGGTTTGCCCAGAACTATCATAATTTATTGTGATAATAATGGTGCAGTTGCAAACTCGAAGGAATCACAAGCTCATAAGGCAAGTAAACACATAGAGCGCAAGTACTACCAGATACGAGAAATCGTAAAGGAGGTAGAAGTTGATGTCGCCTAAATTGCATCATAGGATGACCTGGTAAACCCTTTTCACTAAGGCCCTTCTGGCAAGAGCTTTGATAGGCATGTGGAGAGAAGGGGAATCAGATGTATGCCAGTATGAGGACAACATAGTCTTTTAGTATAAGTGAGAGATTGTCGGGATGTATACTGAAAAGTCTACCTTTTGTATGAACATATTTATTTTGAAATAAGAATCACATGATCATTGTTTGCATATTTATATGGTTATACAATATTGTCTAATACATTACATTGTAGATAACATGGTGTGTGGTGTCACATGGGAGATCATGTTATCGGCTCCTTGTAAAGTATAAGTAAAGGCTCACAACCGAGATGGCTTTGGACAAACCATCAAAATGGTTGTAGTGTGAATTGGTATTGGATTGTCTTGACCATAGAATCACACTAGTGCACTTTGTGTGTATTGAGTAGGACCGACTTAGAGGTGATTCGATTTATTACTGACTACATAATCGAATCGGACCTCAGATATTATTTAGTACATGCACTTAATCCCGATATAATAACGGGCACATATACTTAGTATTCATCTCTTTGATTTACCAATGGACGAGATTTATAGATTAAATCGATAGGCTCGGTAAGTTGGGAGATGATATTATTTATATAGTGTGGCGTTGATTATAGGAGGAAATCGTGTCCTATATATTAGGATGATGATGTCCCCTTGAGGAGCTTATAAGGTTCATCATGTAAACCCTGCAGGTTGACTTGATCCGGCATGATGAAAAGGTTGAGTGGTACTACTCAAGGAGTTAGATATTAATGGTCAATAAATTAATTAATCGACGGACATTCGAGATCTTAAACACGGGGAGAAAATGTACAAATAATATATGGAACCCATATTAACTTATGGGGGTTGGTGAGGTAGATCAATGATAATCCTCTAGTGGAATGGATAATCATTTATGGATCGGACTTTATGTGGGCTTGATCCATGGGTGGCCAAGATCCAACTCCTCCTCATGCTCCCTATTGTATCCTATTAACACCTCATGAAGCTTAGATCCAATGGATATAAACAAAACTCTAGATCCAAAGGTAGAGATTAAATCTCTAAGATCCGACGGTTGAGATTAAATCTCTAAATCCGACGGTTGAGATTAAATCCCTAGAACCAATGGTGGAGATTAAACCAAGTCTTATCCCTAACTCTATAAAAGGGTGGACTAGGGGTGGGTGGCAAGACAATGGAGAGGAAAGGGGGCTACGGTTTGGGCGGCAAGAGCAAAGGAGGTTAGGGTTTTGGGTGGCCACAATTAAGGAAAGTTTTTTTCTTCTTCTTCCTTTGGTGGCGGAAACCCTTCCTCCTTCTTCCCTCCTTGGTTTGGCCAGCGCCCAAGCTTCTCCCCTTGATCTATGGCTTATGATGGATAAGTTTAGGGTTGCTTCCCATGGGCGACAACCAATCCTAGTTGGGATAGGAATAGGAGTGGGGCTAGGGTTAGGGTTTGGGTGTTGGTGTTGGGCGGCAACAGGGGGAGGAAGCTTCTCCTTCCTCTTCCTAAGGTTGGCCGACCCCTCTTCCTTCTTCCCTCAACCTTGGCCAAAGCTCAATCTATTCTTCTCCCCTTCATCCTTGGCCGAAAATTAGGAGAGCTTAGTTTAGGGTTTGGGCGGCAACAAGGAGAAGGAGTGTTTTCCTTTCTCTTCTCCAAGTGTTGGTCGGCGCCCATGCCCTTGTTGTTTCTCCTTTGGTTGGTTTCCATACTCCATGTTCTCTTCCTTGGCCGGCGGCAACATCGAGTTTATTGACTTGGTGGCCGGTTCTAGATAGGAAGATGAGTTTTGTTTAAGGATCTTCCTTTGTTCGGAGTGAACAAGGAAAGGAAGATTGGTGATCTAGGAGGCTTCAGCTTTTGGTAGATCGTCGCCCACACGACGTCCGAAAGGAGGAAGGACATACAATAGAAGATCAAGAGGTATAACAAGAGGTATAATCTTGTTTATTTTGATTAGTGTTCTTTTGTATTATGTTTATAATTGCTTTTCAATTATATGGATGTTTTGTGTGGATGGTTACTTGCTTGTGTTTGTTTTTCAACTATGAGCATGATATAAATATGCATATGGCTAAATAATACTTGGATCCCCAGCATAAACACAAAAACCGGCGATCTTGACATCGTCTATTCTGCGGCTACTCGTAGAATAGAGGTTGGTCGCTTGAACAACAAGTTTGTTCAAGTGACCTCTCTAAACGAATAGCACGACGATGACTTGGTTGTTTGGGCAATCCCTTTTGTCTAGGATTAAATTTTTTTAATTCGGGGACATTGAAGGGATCGCCATGAACATGCTACCGAGGTGAAGTGGGAAGCGAAGTTTTCCCTTACAGACTCGATAAGCAAAACCCTTCAATAAGTGGGAGAGCTTCCGGACAATCCATTCACCAGGTTCTCCCAGGAGCCAGACATGCTGAGGCTACCAGACTTCCCGCCTCAACCACTGTATTAGAGGTATTATTTCATATAAGTCTGGGGGCCCAAGTTTTGATTTATTTTGTTTCTAGCAGTAGTCTCTTTCCTGATATTTGCATTTTAGTTAGCATTCATTTGTTCATGCATAGGTTGTTTAGTTTCTTTAAGCACTTAGTTCTTGCTATCTATAAGCTGCCTCAGTAGTATTTTTAAAAGTTTTCTTCATGAGTTGTTTCCATGGGTAGCTTAACTTCATTTACCTCATGGTATTTTATTTTATTTGCTCTAATGAATGTTCTATACTTACACGGGTTACCTTTTATTTTACACCTACACAGACAAAAATTCTGAAAGGGAAAATCTAGTATGTACCTAGTTACGATTCCTCTCAGTAATCTAGTACTTTGGAATCTATATGTGACTCTAGATTTAACATTTTAGTTACTGGAGATGCTCGGATTTTGGAAACCCATTCGAAAAAATCAAAAACTAAAAAAAAAATTATCGTGGGTAGAAATGGTAGGTGCCCCTTTGAGACCGAGTTAGGTTACTGGGGAAACACCTATCAATTTCTTTCAATACAGAGCACGTCTTTGAGACTTTGTGCTAGATCTAGGGAATGACCCTTGCTTAGGGTGCGACATTGCCTAAAAGTTGAAGACCTCAAGAAAGTTATAAGATGATGACTTAACTTACTTTGGAATGAGTATCCCTTAAGGAGATTCGCTTAGCACATGCACGAGAAGCTAACTTAGTGAATTTTTAGAGAATATCTATTTTGTTTTGATTGAAAATATCACTTGATAAATCAAGTTAACATGCTAAGTATGGAACAATACCTTTTTAAAATTTTATGGCACTGAGGTTTGCTTGAGGATAAGCAAAGACTTACATCTGGGTGAATTGATGTGAGAAAAATATATAGGATTTTAGGAGTAGTTTTCGCTCATATTTCGTTGCATTTTATATTTGATTCTTGCATATTTCACTTTATTTTGCATGCATTTCCTATTTTCTGATTCAGAGATCTTCTCTCTGTACTTTTGTGTGCAGGATAGCATTCTACGGGGAAAATGGTGCTTTTTTAGAGCAAAAGGAATGCATTTGGCAGCTAGAACCAAAGGACACACAACCCAGCCCTATGAATCCACATGGCCAGCCTCGGAGCACACACCAGCACCACACATAGCCTGGTCATGTGAATCCACATGATCATGTGGTGCTAGGGCGATTTCGACGTGATTCAGGTTTTTTCAGGGTTTAGGAAGATCCAGCTTCATGTCCATATAAAAGATGTTATGCCCAAACCCTAGGGGGGAGGCACGACGGTCGAGATGGCACACCAACGCCCTAAAAAGCTTCAGGAACTCGCAATAGGGAGGAAGGAGGTTGCTCGAGGACCAAATTCTGCACTTCAATGCCGAGGAGAAGAACCAAAGTGCATTGTAATTCGCTTTCCTTACATAATTTGCATTGTATCAGTTGGAATATTGTAAATATAGTTAGGGATAATTTGTTATCTCTAAATATGTTAGAGATAATTATTTCCTACGATAGAGTTTGATTTATTCATAGGATAGAGTTTGATTTATTCTTTTGAATATGCCCTAACTATGGATATAAATAGGGTTTCTTCCATGTAATAAAGGTATTCTCTTTTTATGAAATAACAACATGGTATCAGAGCTTTAGGTTTTCTGCGTCGCATCCCCTTTGCGACTTCTTGCACCTGTGCATCTCTGCCTCCCTCATGACACGCAACGACCTCCTCCCTCGCGGCACGTGACGACTCCACCTCACGACGATCTATGCGTCTGTGCATCTCTACCTCCCTCACAACACGTGACGGCCTTCTCCCTCGTGGCATGCGACAACTCCACCTCGAGGCAGTGGAGCTTCTCCAACTGGACGATGCTGAGGCCACGCTGTGGTATTTTCTTAGGCTTAGTATTCTTCTTCGAAGATTTGAACCCCGTGAGGATCTTCACAAAGATCTGCATCTTCTAGGCGCAGACTCCACCTCTTAATCAGCTTCTCCGATCGCCTCGCACATGACACCCACCACTTCCACCATCCCCATTGCCAACAGATGAAGCATCGGAGGATGAAGGCGAACGTGCCCACTTGCGGATGCAGTGAAGGTGGAAGATGAAGTAGCAGTTGGAGCACGACCAGATCGCAGCCTCCTTTCTCGACCTCCTTTCTCGATCCGTGCATCTCTTCTTCACCACGTCGGCGGTGGTGGTTCTAATCCATCACAGCTTAGAGAAGGGGATTCAACTCCGAAAGTTCCATCCTCCACCAAATTTTTTGGCCAGCAAACTTGCAGATTTTTCGTGTAGCTATTCCTTCCACTGGCCAACCATCTTCGATCTGTTGGGGTTTCCCACAGTTTTGGACAGCCACAGCAGCCCCTTCTCTTCACTTGTACAACATCTTCTCCATCTGATGAGGACCTGTTTCATCCATCATGGCTAGCTCCGGCACTTCGAAGATGGATTTCCCAATTTTTACCAACCACGTAACGACACCGCTGTCGTCTAAGCTCTTGGATGGTAAGAACTACTCCTCTTGGTCTTCCCACATTAAACTTTGGCTTGTTGGATAGGGTTATGAGACACATCTAACCCAAACTGAAGAGAATATTCAAGTCACCGATCGTCCTTTATGGAAAAATGTTGATGCTCAATTGTGTTGCATTATTCGAGCCACCATCCATCCATCTCTTAGGGATGTCTTCCGCACTCACATGACTTACAAGGATGTTTGGATACAGGCTCAACAACTATTTAGTAACACTTCTCGATGACTCTATCAAGTTTGTGAAGACCTCATGAATATCCTTAGTATCCATCAGATCAAGGATTCTATGTCAACCTATCTAAGATCAGTCTCTAGCCTTTTGTGCGAGTTCAATGACCTGCTCCCACCTACGACCACTCCTGTTGCAGAGCTTGAAAATCAGAAGAAATTTTTTATGTCTCTGGCCTTATATGGTTTGCCCATAGATTGTTGGTGCAATCGGCCTGGACTCGAGTTTGATTCGAACTATATTTTGATGTTAGACAAAACACATGACATGGGATTGTCATGGGAAGTCCAACATGAGTTGGCCATGTAAATCCAAATGTGTAGCCATGGTGGTGAAAAGTCCAAGCATAGGGCTTGGTGTGGAAAGTCCAACATGGGTTGGCCACGTAAGTCCAAGCATGGGGCTTGACGGTGAAACTCCAAGCACGGGGCTTGGCATGGAAAATCCAAGCATGAGGCTTGGTGTGGAAGTCTTGAGGACTTGGCAAGTTCACTAGGCTCGGGGTCCTTGAGTCGGTAAAGGATGGCATTGTGAGGTTGTGTGCTTGATGCATTCGAGGGACCGCCGGATGAGGAGTGAATGGAGTGAGGCCCAAGGGAAGCATACTTCAAGGGCAAGAGACGCAAAGGATGGCATTGCGAAACCGTGAGCTTGGTGCATCCGAGGGAAGTAGGCTGAGGGAAGAAAGCTTCAGTGGGGGACTCCATGAGAGGATGAGGTAGACTTAGCCAAGTGGCTAAGACTGAGTGTCAGAGGCTCAAACGTGGTGTTTGAGGGTTTACCTGACAGTCGGATGCTCAAACAACTTAGTGTTTGAGGTTTTACCCGACATCAGTCAACTGGCATAGGTGCCAGTCAACTGCTCTAAGTCGACTAGGGTTCGACTGTTGTTCGACTGACTAGGTTTTGGCCGATTAGTCGACTGTCGAGGGATGGCAGTCGACTGATAAGAGAGATCAGTTGACTGATCGGGGTGTTTTTGACCACAGAAGGTCTTCCAGTCGAGTGATCATGCGACCAGTCGACTGATGGGCATGATCAGTCAACTGATGATGGATCCGTTGGCATTTGGCCAGCGTGGATCGAGTCGTTGTGAGACAACGGTTACAGGACCAGTCGACTGATGGTCATGATCAGTCAACTAATGGGCATAGAATCAGCTCAATGCAAGTTATAAATATAGCTCGATATGGAGGATTTTGCCAAGACTTTAAGGGTGATTTTGGAGGGGAATTGCTATTGCATTCCAGACCTTCAAAGTCAATCCAAAGCAAGCAACAAGCAAGTGATTCAAAGCGATTTGTGTAAAGTATTATTTAATTGTATTTCGTATTGTATTTGTATTCTTGCTTGTACTTTAGTATTACTGTTGTAATAGCTTGTACGAGGTTTCTCCACCTCCGACGTGTTGTCGAGAAGGAGTTTAGTTAATGTCGTGCGCATAACTAGAGCTCGTTGAGCTCACCCCATGGAGTAGGAACCATTCAGTTTTGAACCACGTATATTGTCGTGTCTTGTGGGTTGTGTTGTATTCGTCTTGTATTTCTATCATTTCCACTATGCTAACGATAATCGTAGATAAGCGACACGCAAGAACAAGCAAATTCCACTGTACGACGATAAAGGGCTATTAACCCCCCTCTAGTCGGCCACCGATGCTCCAATACAAATTACTCTCATATTGGTGATCAGATCCTGGGCACCCCATAGAGGCCACCATGGACTCTATCTGGGTGACTCTCCTCCATGTCCCTACAAAAGCCTTGACGTTGCCATCCTCCATTCCTGCTTTGGTCTCTCGAAACAACAACAGACCTCCACCTCATAAGAATGGCAAAGGATGTCCTTGGTGTGATCATTGTCATCGATCAGGACACACGATTGATAAATGTTGGAGTCTCCATGGTCGACCTCCTCGTGCTGCTCAGATCGCTTAGAGTTCTATCACTTCTTCAGCTTCCACTTCACAGTCGACACCGGATCAAACTCAATTGCCTTCCTATGATTGTTGTGTTAGTAATATATGAGAGATGTCCTAAGGCAATCGCCTTATGTATGAACCATTTATATGATAAATGAAGATTCACTATTTGAGTATACATGTTTCATGTATTTGATTGGATCTTAAACTCATTTACTGAATGTCCACGATGCGATTCATAGCATGAGAGAATTTGTGATTGGATCACAACTAGTGAGTATCTCTACATGTGTAATTGTGATGTATCGGAATTATCCTTAGTCGATGAATTGATGGATTTGGATACCATCAATTCTGTCGAGACTAGCACGAGGTATACTCCTTGGTGTATCCAAGCAGCTGATTCTCACTGGCTTGAGACATTGTGATGTCCGGAGTTGATCGTGGATGCTAGTTATGGTAACTAGTTCATTGGAGTGACCAGCCGTAAGACTTCATATGGTTCTCTACATATATAGATATGTCAATGATGTTCTTACTGTAGCTTAAGTGCGATGTTCCTTTGACTTGCGGTATTCAAGTCATCTTGATCATGGAGACTTATGCTTTGACATCTTAAGCAAACATCTCTAAGGAGATGTGGACCCGGGATGATTGGGTATAAGTCGAAGTGATCGAAGGTGTTTGAATAACCTATAAAGGATTCACCACTCCTTGCGAGGAGATGTATACCCATGGCCTCTCGTCGGATTGTTACTAAAGTCTTTGGCCAAAGCATTACATGTTTAGAGTAAGGTACTCTTCGATACATGTGGAGTAACTAGAATCCATAGGACGAGGAAATGATACTTGGGCTAGGAGTGACGTAGTCAGCCTAGTGGGGACTGACACAATAGACCATGTCCTGAACCAAGTGGGTATAAGATGAGTGAAGGGAATGGGGCACGATTCATTCGAGCTGCTGAAGGGTTTCAGAAATAGTTCTGGATCAACCGTTGATCTTTTCGGTTAATTGGGGATCATGATGTACTACTAGGTGCCACTCATGATCGTTCTATAATTAATGGTTAATTATAGACGACCAACATAAACCGAAAACCTATTTGGTCACACGCACAACGAGTGTAATCCAAAGGATTTAAAACGAGCTTGAGAATGGGATTCTCAGACCGAGAGAAACTAGGTTTGGTTGGACCAAACATAAAGCGAGCATGAAATCGTTTCAGTCGCAATGGAAGCGTGGATGGGCCGTGTCTTATGAAGACATAATGGATGAACCAAAATGGTTTGGTTCTAATCCAATGGAGGAGAATAAACCAAAGGGTTTGGTTTATTTTAAGAACGAATGAACCAAAAGTTGGTTCGTTCGTTTTAACTTAAAATAAACCATCATGGTTTGGTTTATTTTAACTTATCTTAATGGAGCGGGTTAACGGGCCTAATGGTTATGATCCAATAACCATTAAGAGAATTAGTTCTCTATAAAAGAGGGCTTAATGGATAATTAAGCCCTAATCGAAGCCCTAGCAAGGAGTTGCCGCCCAGCTATTGTGCTGCCGTCCAAGTCCTTGCCGGCGTCCAAGCTTCAGTCGGTGAACCCTCCGGCGACCCTCCGGTGATCTTCCTAGGCCTCGGTGAAAAGGTGAGCACTTGGCTTCCTTGTTTTGGCCGGCGCCTACTCCTCCACCAAGCTGTCCAGTTTTCTGGACAGCTTCTTCTCCTCTCGGGCGTCGTTTGGGACGGTTAGAGCCTCGACAGCGACTAACTTACCGGGATTCGATCTCGGTAATCCTCTGAGGTGGAGGCGAAGGATTCGTCAATTGGTTGTGAATACCTCTCCGGAGAAGCGAGTTTTGAGAACTCGTATTAGGATCCGAATTTGGATTCGGATCGTGATCATCTCTCGATCACGTCGTCTTCAACACGAGGCTAGTAACCCGTACGAAGACGAAGCTCGTGGCTTAGAGAAGTCATCACGAGGAACTCGGCGTGGATACGGATAGAGACGATTCTAGCGAGGATCGTTCCGGTTGATGTCGTTCCCGCTACACGTCATACGAAAGGTATAACGTAGATAAATTTCCTTTTATTGCAAATTTAAATTTACGGTTATGTCTACACTTGTTGTAATATGCATGCGTGTGTTGTGTGTGTGTTGTAATAAATGTAGATTTATTATTTTTATTGCTTCCGCTGTGTTCATGTTTGCGAAACGTGATCGAACACACACACGCCGCGGTGCCGGAAACCCAACAGTGGTATCAGAGCCCAGGTTGTGTTTCGACATAATCGTAAAAATCGTTTTGCGATAGTCATAATGTATTTCTGGAAATTTTCTTATTTTGGAAATTTAGAAGTATTTATGGAAATTTTTCAATTTTGGAAAGTCTAGAAGTATTTATGGAAATCTTCCACTTTTGGAAAGTTGGAAGTATTTATGGAAATTGATATTTTCCATAAATAAAATATTTGATTAGATTATGGAAATTTGTTTCCTAATTTAATCATGATTTAATTTGGGAAATCAAATCTTAAAATATTTTATTTCCATAAGTAGTTTTAATGATTTAGGAAATTGGTTTCCTAAATAGATTTTCCTTAATCAAATAATTCCATGAATAAAATATGTGATTAGATTTAGAAATTTGTTTCCTAATTTAATTATGATTTGATTTGGAGAATCAAATCTTAAACATATTTTATTTCCATAAATAGTTATGACATATAAGGAAATATATACATGACATAATTGTATGCCATGTAATTGCATTAGATGCATAACATTATGTCATGCGTGTCGTGACATGTAGATGTATGTCATGTATGTCATGCCATGTAGATAATAGTTATTTGCATGCAAAGAGGATGAGACATAAAAACCCTTAAACAATATTAAAGCCTACACCTTCCATTAATATGGTTAGAACCAGAGTTCCGTTTCTTGTTTGGGTTGTTGGACTCTCTCCAAGCCCGGCTCGAACCCGAACATGTTCAAACCATGGAATAGTTTAATACTAATATGGTAAGAGTCAGAGGTCAATCGTTAGCTTTGGTTGTTGGACTCTCTCCAAGCTGGGCTAATTGGTTGAATGCGCTCTAACCATATTAAAACTATTTCCCGATTAATGGGTTGGCTTTAACCTGGAGCATCGGCTTGTTGGACTCTCTCCAAGGTCGATGTAAAGGGAGGTGAAGTTGAGTGCTATGCATATGATGCATACTTGTTAATGTGTTAACAACCCGATGTATATGTGAACATTCAATTAGTTGATAGCACATTGTGATAGTTGCATATACGTGATATGCAATCGGTATAGTTGATACCTACCGTCGTAGTTATGAATGGCTTGTTGGACTCTCTCCAAGGTTGTTCATAACTATGATGGATATCAGCCCATTGATGTGTTATTTTCCGCAAGTGCACGGTTGTCGTCAAGTAATAAAAATATCGATCCCACAGGGATTTGGTCAATTACCAAGTGGTTGTGATACCAAGTTATCTAGTCAATCGAATTGTGGTTTAAGCAAAGAACCTAAGAAGTCAAGAACGACGAATGAGAAGAACGAGCTGAAAGTCAAGAGTTGAGGAGAATCTCAGGATATGGGTTTCACCATGTCGACGATTTATAAGGTGATTTAATTCTTTCCTACCCTTATTAGAGTTGTTTTGATGGAACCTATCCTAAGGTAAATCAACGACCCCTTAGAGGTCTCGTTAGCTGTACCTATCAAACTCAATTTACATCACGGTGTTCGAGCATAGGGATCATAATCAGCTAAGGGGACCTGTCACGAGACCCCCGCAAACCTCCCTATGTCTTACCTCCGTTACTTGGTAAAAACTGGGTTTGATAGATCCATTAAATTCATGAGAGTTCCTCTAGAGTCAAATTTCCTCTTCACGGTAGGCTTGCACACGGGACCATAATCAGCTAAGGAGACACACACGAGACCCCATGAGCCCTCATAGATACACTACCGCTACTAGTAGGAGTTATTCCCTAGTTGGTTACGGCTTTCGAACTCGGGTTCCTTTATTAGGTACTTCCCTCTGCTCCTTAGATTTATCAATAAGAATCCAAAAGAACCAGATCAAAATAAACAATAGTTCAGGTAGTATAGATTATATCATCCGTCATAAATTGTCAAGGGCTACTCCCCCATCCTAAGATTACAGGATACTACTCCATAGTTTGACAAGAATTACTAGAGAAAGAAATTACGATACTGGGTGCCATATCCTTCTTCTGCTGACTCCTTCTCTTTATCTTCTTCTGTCGTCGATCTCTGACCACCCGCCGTCCTCGCTTAGGTTTAGAATATCTTCTCTTTTATAGCTTTGGCCTCCTCTTCAATTAAGGCAATAGATTTCCTACAGATTTTCGACGAAGATCCTGATTGCTCGCGAAAGGAATCACGGAATCGAGCCAACACGCCGTGCCACATGAGGGCACCTGGCGTGTCGCGCGCATTTCCCACGGCGTGTTACGCTTGAACTAGGCGTGTCGAAGCTAAAGCCCGGGCGTGTCATTCGAACTCGGACAGCGTGTCGATCTTTGAACTAGGGCGTGTCGGAGCTGAACTGGGGCGTGTCGGCTACTGGCTCTCATGACACGGGCATGTCAATCGGTGAGCCAGGGCGTGTTGGCTGCTGGCTCTCATGGCACGGGCATGTTGATTTCTAACACGCCTGTGTTGTTTTGATCGCTTTGTTTCTTGCCTGTTAACACAAAAACACCCAAAAGTAGTCTCTTCGTCCAAAATATGCTAAACTTTAACTGAATCATGATAAAATACATGCTTAGGATATGAAATGTGATAGAATGCATGTATATGGAGTAGTGAAAACATAGCATGATTTACACACATCAAAATCCCCTAGTCCTAAACTTTTGCTTGTCCTCGAGCAAAGAAAACCCAAAAGACAACTTAATTATGGAAATGCTAGACACCATCCAGAGGTATACAATCTGATCTTAATCTTTTCAAATCATTCCTAGTTGCTAAGTTTGAAAGATCCCTATATAGTGCACGTGAAAAGGTGGACTAAAGTCATTGGACACCAATCTGGACTTGACATCCCTTCTATCGTAGAATATTCTTATTTCTGGCATAGAGGCACTTACCTGCCTTAATGCATGGATCATTCTTACCTATCATCAAAAGGTCTCAAAGGAGCACTTTCCAAGAAGAGAGAAGGAAAGGAATTATAGAGAGCATTTCCCCAGTAACTAGTTAGTCTCAAAGGGGCACCTTTTAGGTGTTTCCCCAGTAACTACTTGGTCTCAAAGGGGTGCTTAAAAACAATTCCCGTAACCCTTTTTTTTTTTTTTTTTTTTTTTTAACAACTTCTAGTGAAAGTGTTTCTCCAGTAACCAAGTTGCGCAAGTAAGTCTCCAATGGAAAATCGAGTACTCGTCCGATATGGAGGATTTAAATCTTTTCTTTGGATACCTCAAACCTATAGACCGTGTTAGAAGTGAAATAGGGTTCTTATCAAATAGGCAAAAAGGAATATCATGATCCGACCAATGTTCAGTTGTATTACGCTAGATGAAAAAAAAAATGCACTGTTATGATATATGAAAAGATGCAACAAGATGGCAGTAACCAAACTAAAAATCTAAGTAGAGATAAAACAAACAATAAAGGATGTGCATCGAAACTCACAAAATAGTTCAAGGTGGTCAATGGTCATCGTCTTCACTACTAGCATCCTCCTCTGCCCACCTACGTCGCTGCTCCTGGTAAAATTCTCGGGACTCCTGTCGAAATCTATCATCATCTTCCGGCGGACTCAAGATGAAAAACTCAGCTCTCTCCGTAAAAATCACCGCCTGTCCAAATGTTGTGTCACTATACGATGGTGCTCCTCCGTAGCTTGGGCATACCGATCCCACATACCTATGTGCGAGGTATGTTCAACCCTGAAAGCTTCGAATGATGATCGGAATCCTGAAAAATCAAAAGAAGAGTACCCTACAGAAACATTGTCAGTAGGAAACCGTGGGGGTTCAGGAGTCGAATGTGATGGCTCAGGGGTTATGTGAGATGGCTCCTGAGGGGGTGATGGAGCATGGGCAAGTGGGGGTAGGAAAGGGTTCTGGACATCTCTAAAAAGCCAATTGGATGAAGTACGCATGCTTATCCGCTGTGGTTGGAAGAGGATTTTAATTCCATTTCTTAACACCAAACGATATCCCTCACATGCCTCAATCATCTTCATATTTATACAAGCATCCAAATCTAATCTAGGGCTAGGACAATATTCAAGGTCATCTAAATCACATCCTAAGGCTACGCAATCCTAGTGATAATACCACCTATGACTATGACTCGGGATGGGCTATTACTAACCTTAACTAGATGTCTAACCATATGGGCTCGAATCAATATTAACTTCATTTAACATGGCCCATAAAAATTGTAACTCACTCTGCCTTAGCCACCCTCGCACTATCATATCTTCCGAGATTGTATTAGCCATGAATCTAAGGAGATAACAAAAGTAGGATTAGGGATGATAAATGATTTGGACCTAGATGCATCATAGGGCGAGGTCATCAAAAATTAATCTCCAAAATTGATGGTCAATAAAATGTCTATGAATTTCCCTCTCCTCCGCTAGGAAAATCAAATATCGTATTAAAATCACTTAAAGAAAGGGTAAACTCATGGTTCATTAATCTAAATTTTATTTTTCCTTCCTCACAATCCTTTCCTTGCAGATATTTCAGATAGGGAGCTAAGGAATTCAAGAGTGATGCTCGGGTAAGTAAGATGATGGTGCGTGATAAACTCGGTCCATCCTATCCTATTAGTTAACCAAGTTATGTCATCTCTTAACCCTAGGGTGGTCAACGTAGAAGTCTATAGTTCTTGTAGATATTAACTTCCTTTTTCAAGCTTATGAATTTAATCTTCATAACATCATCTCTAAAAATAATTCCATATGGATGGCTAGAGGTGAGGAGGTTCGTTACCCAAATCTGAGCTTTCTTTTTTCCCCTTGTCCTTCACAAGAGGAAGAAGCTCCTCCTCTAGGCGCTTGCTCATGGCGTGGCGATGGAGAGACAAAGAGTTAGCTCAATCTACGCTTGAGAGAGAGGCAAGCGGTGGTCGCCTAACCTTGGATCGCAAGTGGAAAGTTAGGGCGTGCTCGGTTCGGCTTTAGAAGGCTATCCGCAAGATAGGCGGAGCTCCTCTTACGCAAATACCCGACCCGCTTAAGCGCGACATAGGCGTGTCTGTCGCTCCCAGCGCGCCGCAGCCCAGGCGTCGCGCATCCTAGACCAGCGTCTTGAGTTTGAGAAGTGTGTGACACGCGGCGTGCTAGTCAAAGACGCTCTGTGTTGTCTTGGTACAACAACACACTGTGTCGTTCAAGACAAAGCGGTCGTGTCAACTTGGCACGCAGTGGCACGCGTCCTAAAAACCTGAAAAAATAAAAATAGAATAAAGAATAAAATAAAATAAAATAAAGTGACTAAAAAAAATGAAAATAGCATGGGTTGCCTCCCAAGAAGCGCTTGTTTAAGGTCGTTGACCCTCAATTTTACTCCTAGTTTTGGGGATATGGCTGAGGAGTATGCTCTACCCTCCTCATCTCTAATTAGCTCAACAGAATTGTTTGCGAAGTATCTCTTAAGTCTTTGACCATTTACTTTGAAAATTCCCGTAGACTCACTAGATATTTCAATAGCTCCATGAGGATAAACCTTTTCAACTCGATATGGCCCCGACCATCTGGATTTCAGCTTCCCAGGAAAGAGTTTCAGTCTGGAGTTAAATAGTAATACCAAATCTCCTTGATGGAATTCTCTGCGCATGATGTTCTTGTCATGCCACCTCTTCGTTTTCTCCTTGTAAGACCTTGCATGTTCATAAGCATCAAGGCGTAGTTCTTCAAGTTCATTTAGCTGCAGTTTTCTTTTCTCTCCGGCTTTCTTCAGGTCAAAATTAAGCCATTTAATTGCCCAATATGCCCTGTGCTCTATTTCAACTGGAAGATGACATGGTTTTCCATAAACTAATCGAAACGGAGTCATTCCAATGGGTGTCTTGTAGGCAGTTCGATAGGCCCATAGAGCATCATCAAGTCTTAAAGACCAATCCTTCCTTGATCTTGATACTGTTTTCTCCAAGATAGTCTTGATTTCCCTATTCGAAACTTCTACTTGCCCACTCATTTGTGGATGATAGGGTGAGGCTAGTTTATGGGTTACTCCATACTTCTTGAGAAGACTTTCAATTGTCTTTCGATAAAGTGTGAGCCTCCATCACTTATTATCGCCTCTGTATTCCAAATCTTGGAAATATTATACTCTTAAAGAGCTTAATGACTTTTTGCATCACAAGAGGGGGATGGTAGAGCCTCAACCCATTTAGACACATAGTCCACGCTACCAAGATATAGGTATTTTTATAGGAAGTAGGAAGGGTCCCATATAGTCAATTCCCAGACGTCGAACAATTCGACTTCCAATATCGAATTTTGAGGCATCTCATGTCTCCTTGATATGTTCCGATCCTTTGACAATGTCACAAGTCATCACATAATTCCGAGTCTCTAAAAATATGAGGCCAAATAAAATCCTCGCTTGCAAAACCTTTGCCGCAGCCTTGTCTCATGCTCGTGTGACCTCCATATGCGTAAGAATGACATGATACAATATATCCTCAATTTCTTCTTGGATCGCATCTTCGATATATAGCATCGCCCCTTGCTTGAACAAGAATGGTTCGTCCCACACATAATGCTTTACATCCGAAAGGAACTTCTTCCTCGATGATAACTCATGTGAGAAGGTATTATCCCATGCAAGCTAGGTAGTTGGCAAAATCAAGATACCACGGAGCTTTGATTGTTCTAGCCGCTAGTAGTCAGCTCATCCGGAAAGAAGTCATTTATAGCAAGATCATCGGCTCCTCCGCATTTGGTTCTAGATGAAGCCTCGATAGATGGTCCGCAACTACTCGTTCTCCGTTCCTTGCTTGTCTCGAATTTCTAAGTCAAACTCTTGTAGGAGAAGTATCCACCGATAAGTCTTGGCTTAGATTCCTTTACTCAAGAAATATCTTATGGTGCATGATCGTAAACTATCACCTTGGTCCCTATGATATAAGATCCGAACTTGTCGAAAGCAAATACTATAGCCAAGAGTTCCTTCTCGTGGTAGCATAATTCATTTGTGCTTCATCCAATGTTTTCTTGGCGTAGTAGATTGCATACACCTTGCGATCCTTCCTTTGTCCTAACATCGCTCCCACAAAGAAAATCACTGCATCACACATAATTTCAAAAGGAGACTCAACTGAGGTTGCATTATTAGGCGGTTGTTAATGCTTCCTTTAACGAAAATGCATCAAGACAAGGATTATCAATGTGAAACACAAAGATCTTTAGCAAGCAAATTAGTTAATGGTTTTGAAATTTTTGAGAAGTCTTTGATGAACCGTCAGAGAACCCCCATGTCCTAGGAAACTATGCACTATCCTGACATCAGTTGGAGGAGGCAACTTCTTGATCACTTCAGTTTTTGCAATGTCCACCTCGATACCACGGTGTGAGACTAGGTGCCCAAGTACTATGCCTTCTCGCACCATGAAGTGGCACTTCTCCCGATTAAGCATTAAATTCATTTCCTCATCTCTGCAAGACCTTCACCAAATTAGATAAACACATATCAAAATCTACACCATATACGTAAAAATCATCCATGAACACTTCCATTATATTCTCGATCATGTCGGAAAAATTGAAGTCATACACCTCTGAAATGTGGCCGGTGCATTGCATAGTCCAAAAGGCATTCTTCTGAAAGCAAAAGTACCATATGGGCAGGTGAAAGTTGTTTTCTCTTGGTCATTAGGATAAATAGGGATTTGATAGAAACCGAGTATCCATCTAAGCAATGTAAATGCGAGTGTTTTGCCAATCGGTCTAGCATTTGGTCAATAAATGGGATGGGGAAGTGGTCCTTTCTAGTTTCTTTATTCAATTTCCTATAATCAATGCACATTCTCCATCCCGTAATGATTCTAGTGGGGATTAACTCATTCGTAGCATTCCTTATCACCGTTACCCCCTTTCTTTGTACGACATGGTGGACTTACCCATTCGCCATCGGATATTGGATAGATAATTCTGCATCTAGCAATTTCATGACCTCTTTCTTGACTATCTCTTTCATAGCCGGGTTCAAATTCTTTGATGCTCTATAGAGGTTTTAAAATTGTCTTCTAGTAGAATTCTGCATGCAAACCGATGGACTAATTCCCTAATATCATCAAGCTTGTATCCAATGACATTCTTATGTGTTTTCAATACCTCAATCAGTTTTCGGTTTTACATTGCTCAGATTAGCATTAATGATCACAGGATAAGTATAGTTTTCGCCAAGGAATTCATACACAGTGTGGATGGAAGAGGCTTAAGTTCTACTGGTGTGAGGTTGGGGTCGCAAATCTCCACTCTTTATCCTCAACATCCCCTCCGAGCTTATTAAGATGAGTTTGTTCGTGCTCCTTCTAGTGCTATTGACTGATCACAATCCTACAACAAACATCAAAATAGAAGGTTGTTTAAGACTTTTGAAAGGTCAAATTCAATTTTGTCGTTTCCAAACGCAAGTGAGAGTTTGTGGTTCTTGACATCTATCATTGCTCCTGCAGAGCCAAGAAAGGTCTCCCAAAATTAGTGGAATACATGGGTCTTCATCCATGTCTAGTACTACAAAATCTGCAGGAATAATAAAATTTCCCACCTGCACTGGTACATCTTCTAAGATTCCCAAAGGATATCTAATGGAGCGATCAGCTAACTGCAAGGCCATAGTAGTTAGTTTCATTTCTCCCAAATCCAATTTCTTGCATATGGAAAGAGGTATCAGATTTACACTGGCGCCCAAATCGCAAAAAGCCTTATCAAAATTTGAGTCATTAATTATGCAAGGTATAGAAAAGCTACCTGGATCATTTAGTTTGGGAGGTACCATGTTCTTAATTAAAGCGCTGCACTCCTCTGTAAGAGCCACTGTTACGTGCTCCTCGACTTTTCTTTTATTTGTTAAGATGTCCTTCAAGAACTTGGAATATGTGGGCATTTGTTGAAGAGCTTCTGTAAAAGGTATATTGATATATAGTTTCCTAATTACCTCAAGGAACTTACCAAATTGTTCATCCAATTTTTCCTTAATCAGCCTTTGAGGGAACGGGATAGGGGGCTTATATGTTCTTGGTTCCCTATTCGACACGCCTGTGTCGTTCGGCACAGGCTGGTCGTGTCGGCTGCTGGAGTTACCCGACACGGGTGTCACCGACACGCGCGCGGTGTCCGCTTTCCTCGTGTTGATCAACACGCCTCGGGTCAGTGTGTTGTCGGCTTCTTTGCTATTCAAATTTCGCGCGGTCGTCTTCTTCCAACTCGACACGCTCGTGTCGAGGTCGCTTGTTGAGCTCTGTCTCCTTCTAAAATCCTTCCACTTCTCAAACTTATAGAATTACAATGCTCTACCTGGATTTATACGAATTTCGAAATCTGCCAAGGCCCGATGTTTTGATTTTCCAAAGATTCTTGTGTGATTAGTCAAATTATCAACCTTGCTTCCCAATTGCTTGATTGCCTCGGTATTATTTTGATGTTGCCTATTTGATTCTACAATATGTCAAATTCATCTTTTATCTTCCCCTTACACGTATTAAATTTTTCCATCTTCTTTTCTATGCTCGAGTTGGGTCCTGGCTGATATCCCGAAGGTGCTCCAAAATTGTTCACCCGTAAGAATTTTGATTTGCTCTATACGAAAAGTTGGGATGATTCCTCCAACCGGGATTGTACGTGTTTGAGTAAGGGTTGCCACCATTAGGCTTCTGATTAAAATTATTTAGCGCATCCACTTGCTCAATCCCACTCCTTGGATGGTGCGTGTAGGATTTGGCAATTCATCGCTACATGTCCTGTTACACCACAGATCTCGCAAGTGACATTAGATGAGTTTACAGCTGATACATTAAAATGTTCGAGCTTTTGAGTTAACGTATCGACTTTTGCACTGAGTAGATCAATGGTACTTACCTCAAACTTACGGCATTTTAGTTTGATATCCTCGCTCAGAGCCCATTGGTGAGAATTCATTGCCACATTCTCAATGATCTCAAAAGCTTCATCCAATGTTTTGTTCATAAGAGCTCCTCCCGCAGAATCAAGAGAAACTTTAGTAGCATACGAGATTCCATTGTAGAAAGTATGAACAATGAGCCACTTCTCCACATGATGAGGGCATTCTTTGTAGTAATCCCTCATCATCCCGAGCTTCAAATAATGTTTCTCCATCCTTTTGCACAAAATTCATGATTTGATAATGAAGACTTGCTTTGTTTGGGTGGAAAATACTTGTCTAAGAATCTTTGCTCATTGATCCTGTGTAGTTATACAATCTGCTGAAGAGAGTGTAGCCAAGCTCTAGCTTTGTCTCTCGCAATGAGAAAGGAAACAAGCGCAGCCTAATAGCATCACGAGGCTCCATTGCTTTAAAGTTTCGCAAAATTCCAAAAATACTTCCAAGTGTAGATTTGGATCTTCATGAGTGCTCCTCCGAATTGATCTTTGTTGGACCATGGATAGTAGAGCCAGCTTTAATTCAAAATTGTTCGCCTAATAGGGGTCTTCTAATACTCGATCTCAATCCCCTTGTACTAGGCGCTGCATAATCCCTTAGAGGTTTATTCTCATTCTGATCAGCCATGTTGGAGGTCAGATTTTCTTCCTGAGTTTGCTGAAATCGTCTTCTAGCAAGGAACGTTCTCTCTATCTCAGGATCAATATCGATGATTTCCCTATTAAATCTGTGCATGCAATGACAAGAGAGGCTCCCAAAATAAGAATTGCAATGCATAAAAGAAAGAAAAAAAACAAAAACAGAAATCTAGATTAACTAAATCACGCTCAATTCAATATTGAGTGCCAATCCCCGGCAACGGCGCCAAAAACTTGATGTGTTATTTTCCGCAAGTGTACGGTTGTCGTCAAGTAATAAAAATATTGATCCCACAGGGATTGGGTCAATTACCGAGTGGTCGTGATACCAAATTATCTAGTCAATCGAATTGTGGTTTAAGCAAAGAACCTGAGAAGTCAAGAACGATGAATGAGAAGAACGAGCTGAAAGTCAAGAGTTGAGGAGAATCTCAGGATATGGGTTTCACCACGTCGACGATTTATAAGGTGATTTAATTCTTTCCTACCCTTATTAGAGTTGTTTTGATGGAACCTATCCTAAGGTAAATCAACGGCCCCTTTCGAGGTCTACGTTAACTGTACCTATCAAACTCAATTTACCTGTCACGGTGTTCGAGCATAGGGGATCATAATCAGCTAAGGGGACCTGTCACGAGACCCCCGCAAACCTCCCTATGTCTTACCTCCGTTACTTGGTAAAAATTGTGTTTGATAGATCCATTAAATTCATGAGAGTTTGTCTAGAGTCAAATTTCCTCTTCACGGTAGGCTTGCACACGGGACCATAATCAGCTAAGAGACATGTCACGAGACCCCCGCAAGCCCTCATAGATACACTACCGCTACTAGTAGGAGTTATTCCCTAGTTGGTTCTGGCTTTCGGGAACTCGGGTTCACTGTTAGGTACTTCCCCTTTGCTCCTTAGATTTATCAATAAGAATCCAAAAGAACCAGATCAAAATAAACAATAGTTCAGGTAGTATAGATTATATCATCCGTCATAAATTGTCAAGGGCTACTCCCCCATCCTAAGATTACAGGATACTACTCCATAGTCTGACAAGAATTACTAGAGAAAGAAATTACGATACTGGGTGCCATATCCTTCTTCTGCCGACTCCTTCTCTTTATCTTCTTCTGTCGTCGATCTCTGACCACCCGCCGTCCTCGCTTAGGTTTAGAATATCTTCTCTTTTATAGCTTTGGCCTCCTCTTCAATTAAGGCAATAGATTTCCTACAGATTTTCGACGAAGATCCTGATTGCTCGTAGAAAAGGAATCCTGGAATCAGGCCAACACGCCCGTGCCACATGAGGGCACTGGCGTGTCGTGCATTTCCCACCGAGCGTGTTGTGCTTGAACTAGGGCGTGTCGAAGCTAAACTGGGGCGTGTCGGCTGCTGGAACTCTGACACAGGCGTGTCGATCTTTGAACTAGGGCGTGTCGGAGCTGAACTGGGGCGTGTCGGCTGCTGGCTCTCATGACACGGGCATGTCAATCGGTGAGCCAGGGCATGTTGGCTGCTGGCTCTCATGGCACGGGCATGTTGATTTCTAACACGCCTGTGTTGTTTTGATACGCTTGTTTCTTCGCCCTGTTAACACAAAAACACCCAAAAGCAGTCTCTTCATCCAAAATATGCTAAACTTTAACTGAATCATGATAAAATACATGCTTAGGATATGAAATGTGATAGAATGCATGTATATGGAGTAGTGAAAACATAGCATGATTTACACACATCACCCATTCGGAGATGGACCTACGATCTCCCGAAGTGATTTTGGGGTTTTTGAAATTCGAAAAATGAATGGGATTTATAAATGTATATTGATGCATTTTAAAAATCATTTTCTCATATATGCTCGTTTTGTATTTCTAAGATTGATCATGATGTCTTTGAATTTGCGTTCCATTTTGGATTCGAATAAATTGACTGGGCCGAGCTTCTTGGACTGGCTTAGAAGCTTGAGAATTGTTCTCAAGGTTAAAAAGCTTGCAAATGTCCTCGAAGCATCTCTTCCCGCCCGTCCTAGTGACGATGCAACTCTGGACCAATTGTTGGCCTATCAGAAACATGTGAGTGATTCTGAACAAATGAGTTGCATCATGCTAGCCGCGATGGAACCCAAGCTATGAAAGCAGCATGAGCATATGGATGCTCATATCGTAGTCCTTCATCTTTGTGAGTTGGTTGATGAGCAAGTGAGATTCGAAAGGTTCGAAGTCTCAAAGCTCCTCTTCACCTCTGAGATGCTAGAAGGTTCATCTGTGGTACTGCTCAATATGCTGAAGACTGTGGAGTCTTTTGAGAAGCATGAGCAGGGGACGGTGCTATTAGTTGATTCCTCGAAGAAAGGTTCTAAGAGGAAGTCAAAGAAACAGCAGAAGAGAAAGAAGAGAAAGGCTAAGAAGGTAGAACTAGCACAAAAGGAAACTTGCCATCATTATGGCAAGGAGAGCCATTTGCGAAGAAAGTGCAAGATTTATCTTGAGTCCGTGAAGAAGAATAAGGCATCGGATGCCCCATCTTCTTCAGATATCTTCGTTATTGATTGTCATATTATTTCCTCAAACACTTGGGTATTGGATACTGGGTGTGGCTCACATATATGTAATGACATACATGGGCTAAGGAATAGAAGAAGACTCGTCAAGGGAGAGTCAAATTTGCGTGTTGGGAATGGAGCAAAGGTTGCTGCAGTCGCCATTGGAACGCATTTGTTGAAACTCCCTACAGGACTTGTCTTAGAACTGGACAATTGCTTTTATGTTCCTTCGTTGATAAAGAACATCATTTCTATTTCTTGTTTAAATAGAAATGGATACCATTTGACTTTTAGTAACAATTGTTGTTACATAACTTTGAATGGAGTTCTTTATGGGACTGGAACATTAAGCAATGGTGTTTATACGTTGGACGTATCCAGTGACATTTGCAATATCGAAGCGAGCAACAAGTGTGCTCGAAAGGATAATCAAATAGACTCCTATATGTGGCATTGTCGTCTTGGCCATATAAGCAAGAAACGCATGTCCGAATTACACCGATGTGGAATTCTGGAATCGTTTGAATTGGATTCATACGATACATGCGAATCATGCTTAAAAGGCAAGATGACTAAGTTACCTTTTACGGGAAAAGGTGAACGAGTGGGAGAGTTACTAGGTCTAATACATACTGATGTATGTGGACCTATGTCAACTCAAGCTTTAGGAGGCTATAGCTACTTCATTACCTTCACCGATGATCACTCACGGTTTGGGTATGTGTTCTTGATGAAACACAAGTCTGAAGCCTTTGAAAGGTTCAAAGAATTCAGAAATGAAGTAGAGAAACAACATGACAAGAGTATTAAAATACTTCGATCGGATCGAGGTGGTGAATACTTAAGTCAAGAGTTTCATGATTATCTAAGAGACAATGGTATATTGTCTCAATGGACTCCGCCCTATACACCACAGCATAATGGTGTATCTGAGAGGTGTAACCAGACCTTGTTGGACATGGTCAGGTCAATGATGAATCATGCAACTCTTCCCAAGTCCTTTTGGGGCTATGCACTTCAGACAGCTGTTTACTTGTTAAACAGAATGCCTACCAAGGTAGTCTCAACTACTCCATATGAGAAATGGAATGGTAAGAAACCTCATGTATCTTACTTGAAGATATGGGGTTGTCCTGCTTATGTGAAGCGGACTGTATCAAACAAATTGGATGCTAAGTCTGATAAATGTCTATTTGTTAGATACCCTAAGGAAACAAGGGGTTACCAATTCTATCATCCTGTGGAACAAAAGGTGTTTGTTTCAAGGCATGCTGTGTTTCTAGAGAAAGAGTTTCTCTTGCAAGAAAACAGTGGGAGTGTCGTCGAGCTTGAGGAGGCTCGAGAGACTCAAATAGACATTAATGAGATACCTGGTGAAGCACAACAGTCGACAACTCATAGTGATGAGCAATCGGTTGGACCTATTGTAACACCACATCTTCGTAGATCTGGTAGAACACGCAATATTCCTGAGAGATATGGATTTCTCGTAAGTGAATCGAACGACGTGTTACTCATTGATGATGAGGAGCCTACCAGTTATGAAGAATTGCTGACAAGTTCAGAAAGGGATAAGTGGCTTGGTGCCATGAAGTCGGAAATAGATTCCATGTATGAAAACCAAGTTTGGAACTTGGTTGACCCACCTGAAGGGATAAAGCTTATAGGGTGCAAGTGAGTTTTCAAGAAGAAAACCGACATGGATGGTAATGTGATTACCTATAAGGCTAGATTGGTGGCGAAAGGATATCGTCAAAAACAAGGTGTTGATTATGACGAAACTTATTCGCCTGTAGCTATGCTTAAATCCATTCGGATGCTCCTAGCCATAGCGGCTCATTATGATTATGAGATATGGCAGATGGATGTGAAAATAGCTTTCCTTAATGGAAACGTGCTCGAGGACGTGTATATGATACAGCCTGAGGGTTTCACATCGGTAGATAAAACCAAGGTATGCAAATTGCGACGGTCCATTTATGGATTGAAGCAAGCATCCAGGAGCTGGAATATCCATTTTGATTAGACAATCAAAAAGTTTGATTTCTCACAAAATCCAGACGAACCTTGTGTGTACAAGAAGGTTAGTGGGAGTGCAGTCGTGTTCCTAGTGTTGTATGTCGATGACATATTACTTATAGGAAACGATGTCTCAATCTTACAGTCAGTGAAGGTTTGGTTATCCAAGACATTCTCCATGAAAGACCTGGGAGAAGCAACCTACATCCTCGGAATTAAGATCTATAGAGATAGATCGAAACGGTTGCTTGGTCTTTCGCAGTCTACATATATAGACCGAGTGCTAAAGAGGTTTAGCATGTCGGAATCCAAGAAAGGTTTCTTACCCATCAGGCATGGGGTACACCTTTCGAAGTCTATGTGTCCGCGCACAGAAGACGAGAGGATTTTCATGAGTAAGATTCCCTATGCATTCGTAATAGGATCTATCATGTATGCTATGTTATGTATAAGGTCCGACGTATCGTACGCTCTGAGTGTCACGAGCAGATACCAGTCCGATCCGGGAATGGATCATTGGGCGGCTGTTAAGACGATCCTTAAGTACTTGAGAAGAACTAAGGATGTGTTCCTAATATATGGAGAAGGGTACATGGTGATACGTGGGTATACGGATGCCAGCTCCAGACAGAAAAGGATGATTCCATGTCTCAGTCTGGGTATGTATTCACCTGGAATGGAGGTGCAATAAGTTGGAAAGGTTCCAAGCTTGACACTATAGCGGATTCTGCCACTAAGGCAGAATACGTTGCAGCTTTGGAAGCAGCAAAGGAAGCGGTTTGGATTAAGTAGTTCATCTATGAACTTGATGTGGTCTCATCAATGATCCAAACATGTGCTTCGCCGCTATCATCTTATCAGAGAGATCATCAGTAGGAACGAAATACAAATCGAGAAAATTCCCACTGAAAGGAACTTAGCGGATCACTTGACTAAGGCATTACCTCAAAATAAGTTTGAGGGTCATGTTCGAGCTTATGGTATTGGATACCGTAGCGATTGGCATTAGGCCAAGTGGGAGTCTGTTAGTAATATATGAGAGATGTCCTAAGGCAATCGCCTTATGTATGAACCATTTATATGATAAATGAAGATTCACTATTTGAGTATACATGTTTCATGTATTTGATTGGATCTTAAACTCATTTACTGAATGTCCACGATGCGATTTATAGCATGAGAGAATTTGTGATTGGATCACAACTAGTGAGTATCTCTACATGTGTAATTGTGATGTATCGGAATTATCCTTAGTCGATGAATTGATGGATTTGGACACCATCAATTCTGTCGAGACTAGCACGAGGTATACTCCTTGGTGTATCCAAGCAGCTGATTCTCACTGGCTGGAGACATTGTGATGTCCGGAGTTGATCGTGGATGCTAGTTATGGTAACTAGTTCATTGGAGTGACCAGCCGTAAGACTTCATATGGTTCTCTGCATATATAGATATGTCAATGAAGTTCTTACTGTAGCTTAAGTGCGATGTTCCTTTGACTTGCGGTATTCAAGTCATCTTGATCATGGAGACTTATGCTTTGACATCTTAAGCAAACATCTCTAAGGAGATGTCGACCCGGGATGATTGGGTATAAGTCGAAGTGATCGAAGGTGTTTGAATAGCCTATAAAGGATTCACCACTCCTTGCGAGGAGATGTATACCCATGGCCTCTCGTCGGATTGTTACTAAAGTCTTTGGCCAAAGCATTACATGTTTAGAGTAAGGTACTCTTCGATACATGTGGAGTAACTAGAATCCGTAGGGACGAGGAAATGATACTTGGGCTAGGTGTGCGTAGTCGACTAGTGGGGACTGACACTATAGACCATGTCCTGAACCAAGTGGGTATAAGATGAGTGAAGGGAATGGGGCACGAATCATTCGAGCTGCTGAAGGGTTTCAGAAATAGTTCTGGATCAACCGTTGATCTTTTCGGTTAATTGGGGATCATGATGTACTACTAGGTGTCACTCATGATCGTTCTATAATTAATGGTTAATTATAGACGGCCAACATAAACCGAAACCCTATTTGGTCACACGCACAACGAACATAATCCAAAGGATTTAAAACGAGCTTGAGAATGGGATTCTTAGACTGAGAGAAACTAGGTTTGGTTGGACCAAACATAAAGCGAGCATGAAATCGTTTCAGTCGCAATGGAAGCGTGGATGGGCCGTGTCTTATGAAGACATAATGGATGAACCAAAATGGTTTGGATCTAATCCAATGGAGGAGAATAAACCAAAGGGTTTGGTTTATTTTAAACGAATGAACCAAAAGTTGGTTCGGTTCGTTTTAACTTAAAATAAACCATCATGGTTTGGTTTATTTTAACTTATCTTAATGGAGCGGGTTAACGGGCCTAATGGTTATGATCCAATAACCATTAAGAGAATTAGTTCTCTATAAAAGAGGGCTTAATGGATAATTAAGCCCTAATCCAAGCCCTAGCAAGGAGTTGCCGCCCAACCCTCATTGCCGCCCAACTCCATTGCCGCCCAACCCTCATTTCCGCCCAACTCCATTGCCGCCCAGCTCTTGTGCCACCGTCCAAGTCCTTGCCGGCGTCCAAGCTTCAGCCGGTGAACCCTCCGGCGACCCTCCGGTGATCTTCCTAGGCCTCGGTGAAAAGGTGAGCACTTGGCTTCCTTGTTTTGGCCAGCGCCTACTCCTCCACCAAGCTGTCCAGTTTTCTGGACAGCTTCTTCTCCTCTCGTCGGAGCGTCGTTTGGAAGACGGTTAGAGCTCCGACAGCGGCTAACTTACCGGGGATTTGATCTCCGATAATCCTCTGAGGTGGAGGATGAAGGATTCGTCAATTGGTTGACGAATACCTCTCCGGAGAAGCGAGTTTTGAGAACTCGTATTAGGATCCGAATTTGGATTCGGATCGTGATCATCTCTCGATCACGTCGTCTTCAACATGAGGCTAGTAACCCGTATGAAGACGAAGCTCGTGGCTTAGAGAAGTCATCCCGAGGAACTCGGCGTGGATACGGATAGAGACGATTCTAGCGAGGATCGTTCCGGTTGATGCCGTTCCCGCTACACGTCATACAAAAGGTATAACGTAGATAAATTTTCTTTTATTGCAAATTTAAATTTACGGTTATGTCTACACTTGTTGTAATATGCATGCGTGTGTTGTGTGTGTGTTGTAATAAATGTAGATTTATTATTTTTATTGCGTCATACACACGCCGCGGTGCCGGAAACCCAACATGTTGGGGATCGTTGAACGCTAGAGGGGGGTGAATAGTGCGTGCTAGTACCGATGATGGAATTTGATCGTGATTACGTCTACAAATTGTGTTAGCACAGCGGAATAATAATAATAAAAGCAATAACACAAAACACAATCACAAACACAATGACATTAGAATATAATGTGGTTCAGAACCGAACGGTTCCTACTTCATGGATTGGGTTCGTATGAACTCTAGCGATGCCACAAATACCACTAAGCACAATAAACTCCTTCTCGATAATACGTCGAAGGTGGAGAAACTTCGTACAAAGATTACACTAAGTAATACAAAGTAAGACAAGCAAATACAACAATAATACAACAATCTATGCAAAGAAAATTTTACAAATGCTCTTTGAATTGCTTGCTTTTGGTTGCCTTGGACTAGCCTTGAAGGAATGGAAAAGCACTAACTCTTCCCCTTCAAATCGCCCAAGAAAACCCTTGCTTGAAACTCTCCACGAACAGCTGCTTTTAACCTACATCGGGCTAGATTTCCGTCGATCAATCGACTGCCATAAGTCACCAGTCGACTGATGCCACTGTTGTTGTGAGACAACGGGTCGATCCACGCTGGAAAAAAACTCCAACGGATCTCTTGGCAGTCGACTGCCAACATTGGCGCGATCGCTAATCCGCATAGTCGACCGCCTGACTTACGGAGCACTCGCTCGCGATTAAAACCAGAATGATCGTCGCCCATCATGCCGACATCAATGAAGCTCCAATGAGCAATGATCGCCGAGTAATTTCATCTCTAAACCGCCAGTCGAACTCTAGTCGACGCACGATAGTCGAACCAGCCATAATTTCAGTCGACTACCAACCTCAAAAATGAGATTTAAACCCAAGTATGGTGCCCCTATACTTGATAGACCACCCTAAGCCTAGACCTAAACCTTCTAGCCACCTCTGTTGGTGCAATCGGCCCAGGTTTTCTCGAGTTTGACTCGAGCAGTACCTTGCTAGTATTTTGATGATAGACAAAACTCATGACATGAGATTATCATGGGAAAGTCCAACATAGGGTTGGCATGAAAAATCCAAGCATGGAGCTTGGTGTGGAAGTCCAAGGGGGAAGCCTTGGCATGGGAAAGTCCAAAGCATTGCGAAGCCGTGCGCTTGGTGCTTGGCATGGGAAATCCAAAGCATTGCGAAGCCGTGCGCTTGGTGCTTGGTGAGAAATGCATTGCGAAGCTGTGCGCTTGGTGCATTTGGGAAGTCTTGAGAACTTGGCAAGTTCACTAGGCTCGGGTCCTTGAGTCGGTGAAGGATGGCATTGCGAAGCCGTGCGCTTGGTGTATCCGAGGGACCGCCGGACGGGGAGCGAATGGAGTGAGCCCAAAGGGAAGCATACTTCTAGGGCATGAGATGCGAAGGATGGCATTGCGAAACCGTGCACTTGGCGCATCTGAGGGACGTAGGCCGAGGGAAGAGAGCTTCGGTGGGGAACTCCATGAGGGATAAGGTGGACTTGGCCAAGTGGATAAGACTGAGTGTCGGACGCTCAAACAACTTTGTGTTTGAGGTTTTAGCCGACATCGCCGACCGCATAGGTGCCGATCCGACCGCTTAGGTCGTATGGGTTCGACCAGTTGTTCGATCGAACCAAGTCCGCCGATCCGATCGTCGAGGAGGGCAATGATCGCTGGGAGAATCACGATCGTCGAGGGATGGCACGATCGATGACACCGCAGCACGGCACGTAATGAGTCAAGCTTAGCCAAGACTGACCGATGGATGATCACCGACCGATGGGTGCCATCACGACGATGTGTGATCCGCTGGAACTTAACCAACATGGATCCGCCATTGTGAGACAACGATTACGGACCAATCGATCGATGGTTACGACAATCAATCGATGGGCAATTCACGATGCAGTTATAAAAGGAGCTCAAGAGGGAGGATTTTGCCATGGTTTTTTGTGGAGTTATTGGAGGGGAATTGCTGCTGCATTCCAGTCCTTCAAGAGCCAATCAAAGCAAGCAACAAACAAGTGATCAAAAGCAATCGGTGAAAAGTGTTTCTTTTGTATTGTATTTGTATTCTTGTTTGTATTTGTATATTACTGTTGTAATTGCTTGTGAGAGGTTTCTCCACCTCTGACGTGTAGTCGAGAAGGAGTTTAGTTAGTGTCGTGCGCATAACTAGAGCTCGCCCGTGGAGTAGGACCCATTTGGTTCCGAACCACGTATATCTTGTGTTGTGTGATTGTGTATTGTTGTTAGTTTCATTATTATTGTTATTCCACTGCGCTAACAACAATCGTAGACAAGCAACGCAATGAGAACGAGCGAATTCCGACATCCAACGATCGAGGGCTATTCACCCCCCTCTAGCCGGCCATTTCGATCCCCCAACAACCTCCATCAGCCTCATGCCTCTCGGATCCCTCCAAGTCATCCATGACTTGTTCATCCAATGCGCTAGGCTTCAGGTGCTTCCATTGGCTATGTCATGCTAACAGTGTCTACACCGCCAAGGCACATTGGACTTACGCCGTCAAGACTCCGCTTGGACTTTACGCTGCCAACCATTGGACTTATACTGCCAAGACTTCACCCTTGGACTTTACGCTATCAATATTCCCCTTGGACTTCTCAAATGTCAAGACTCAAGCTTGGACTTTCCCTTGCCAACCCATGTTGGACTTTCCATGCCAAGACCCATGCTTGGACTTTTCCCTTGCCAAGACCCATGCTTGGACTTTCTATGTCAAGTGCTCAAGACTTGGACTTTCCATGCCAAGTACCCATGACTTGGAATTTCCATAATCGCATGGTCAACCCTAGTCAACCATCAAAGTCTCCCTCGAGTCAAACTCGAGTCTGGTTAAACATAACCCGGGTCGATTGTATAAACAATCTCCCAAAAACATTAACCGACATTAATGTCAAACATCAATGTCAACTCACTTTGTCAAACCACTTTGTCAAATATCAAAACATCACTCGAGTCAAACTCGAGTCTAGTCAATCGTGACCTGGGCCGATTGCACCAACAATCTCCCCCTTTTTGATGTTTGACAAAACAAACCTTGAGTTAGGCCACTAACTCAAATCTCCTTACCAATTATCCCAAACATTCTCCCAATACTTCTCCCCCTTTTTGACTAACATCAAAAAGGTCTTCTCTCCAAGAAGGTCAATGTCTCATGTCCCAATGAGATCTTACAATCTCTCCCTTGGTCCAAAAATACCTAAGATGCCTACCATCTTCCCAGTGATAAGTCCCATATCACTCAAAAGAGGCAATCCTATACACTCTCCCAATTTCCAAATTGGGTTTCTCAAAATCCCATTAATTTTTCCAATTGATAACATTCTCCCCTTCAAGAAGAAAAAATAATCCATCATCCCAAGATTGATAACTCCGCCTAAAGGCTTGCTCCCCCTTGACCATTGCACCAACAATGTCCTTGGGAAGTCCCTAATCCAATAGGAACTATAAACCATCAAAATTAAGGTCTAAAGTTCAACATTGAACTCTTCCACCCTTAAATTTGATACTTTGACCTAACACCTCTCCAAATCCATATCCAATGAATTTTCACCCTTTATAATGCTTCCCAAAGCATATCCTAGGGTTAGGAGTGGTTAGGGACCTTTACCATGAATGAAAATGGGCTAAACAACCTTGTTTTTCTCGAAATTAGCTTGGCAGTCGACTGCCACCCTTATCAGTCGACTACCACTAAGAGCAGTCGACTGATAACTGAAAATCTCGATTTTTAGTTATCAGAAATGAGATTTAGAAAAGCATAAATAATTATATGTAATTCAAAAAATCATGAAATTTGATACGTATAATATCTATGACCAATACAATGGGTGAAAATGATAGAAAAATATTTTACCCATAAAATATCGAAATTGATACAAAATTCAAAAGTGAATAAAAACTTTAAAGTTTTAGCTCACTTTGTATCAATCTCATCAATGGTGATTGCTATCAAAAGATAGGCTTCACCAAGGTTTTCTAAAATGATTTTAAAATATTTTCAAAATCTTATTTTTGATCATATTCCTTGGGCACTATGCACATGACTTGTACACAAGCTTTCCCAATGATCCACAATTGAAATAAGATGAGTTTTAGTTCATCTAGATGCAAAAACTATGCACCTTAAACTCAACTCATATCCTAGCATCTCACATGTATCTAGGGTGCATAAATACACATACATGTCAATGTGATGTGAGATGTAGGTTTTGTTCTTCCTAATCTAGAGTTTCATGCATTTTTCTAAGGCAACTCTACTTGATTCCCTTATAAATGGGACTCCAAGTAATGTCATTGTCCTTAAATCAATTTTAATCAATTAAATGCATGAAATGATCATGGCATAATAATAACAAAAATAAATCATGGCCAATGATCATGATGTCATGGCATATGATATAAAACTAAAGCACATGACATTTAAATCCTTAATCCTAAACATGATCATGACATTTTAAATGATTAAAATAAACATGATGTCATGTCATGGCATATGGCAAATCAAAGCATGACAAATAAGATATTAAGGTATATAATACCTAAATTTTAATATTAATTGCCATTTGTTGGGATTAAGTTCATTTTCCATAAAACCTAATTATCTCCCAAGTGTGCCAAAAATCCAAAATGTCACACTATGACTCTAAACCCTAAGTTGTGCCAATTTAATTGATTTTTTATAATTCCAAAAATACATTGGCACATCCTAAAATCTTTTAGGATCACAATATCAATTCTATTTCCAAGGCACCCATAACCTTGAAAATTACCTAAAATGCCACCTTTACCATGGTTAGATTCACTACCCATCCATTTAAGGTTTGTACACCCTAACCCATTTAGCGTGAATCAATCACGCTCTTAGGAACCCAAAACCTATTTGAGCTCCTAGGATTAATTAGGTATTCCTTAGGGATAACCTCCCTAGATACCCTCCTAATGACCCTCCTAGGCTTGGTAGCCTTGGTCATTTTGGTCTTACCTAGGTTAACCTTAGGGATTGCCTCCCTAGTAACCTTCTTAGTGGCCACCCTAGATTTTCTTGAAACCCTAGCCACTAGGCATCTACCTTGGTCAACCTTAGGGATGACTTCCCTATTGACCTTGGTCTTCCTAGACCTAGATTGTGTTCCATAGTCAAATGGAACACTATTATAAGCCACCTTAGGCTTAGGTTTGTGACCCAAACCATTCTTGCCCTTGGTTGACTTTTGTTTCCTGGGACCTAGATGTTGACTTTGAGGTTTTGACCTTTGACTTTGACCATTAGACCCTTGAAATTGATTTTGTATCCTATTTAGGGTCTTTTCAAGTTTCTCAAGCCTTGACCTCAAGGCTTGGTTTTCTAATTCTAATTGCCCAATTTTCGATTTTTGATTAAGTTTTTGGGCATTATTCTTCCTAGGCATGTGTCTAGTCCATTTAGGATTAAGGTCTAAGTGTTCTCTTATTTTCCTAATAGACTCCCTAGGAAGGACATTTCTAGGGACATTAGTCCCAAATTTCTCCTTCTTTCAAAGGTAGACATTTTTGGCTCCTAAACAAAATTCTCTATTTCTAGCATGCTCTTTATGATAAATAGCAAGACTATTAAAATTATTCCTAGCATGCTTTTGACTAGAATTTAAAGAACAAGCATTGTTTAAATATACCTTAGGGTTAGCTATAGAAGCTCCCCCTACTTGTAATGCTCCTTCTTGCCCTTTCTTCTTCCCCCTAGGGCATTGACTCTGGTAATGCCCCTTTGAGTTGCACTTAAAGCATATGATATGCTCCTTGCTCTTTTGACTTGGGGCACCGGCATCCTTGACTTTTGGAGCCGGTTGAGCCTTCTTGACCCTTTTTGGACACTTACTCTTGTAGTGTCCGAATTCCCTACACTCAAAGCATATTATATGAATTTTATTATTAATTGACATGCTTGAGTTACCTAGGGTGGTTGTAGGTGCCGGAATCGGATTTTGAGCTTCTTCATCTTGACCGGATGTCGAAGCTTCTTCTTGATGTTCCGGTATGGAAGTTCTCTCCTCTCCCTCAATCCTTGAGGTGTATGCTTCGTCCACTTCCTCCACCGATCCAGAAGTTGACTCCCTATCAACTTCCGACTCCTCAAGGTCTTTAGATGGTGATGTGCTTGCTTGAGCTTGAGAGGGTGAGCACTCCTCTTTGTTGGATCGAAGCGGATCGCTAGAGGGGGGGTGAATAGTGATAGAAATTTTTCGTTCAAAATCGTTCGTTAAAATGCGAGTAGACACAGCGAAAGATAAAAACAAAGCAAGCGAGACAATAGACACAAGGGTTTTACTTGGTTCGTAGATGAAGGCTACTACTCCAAGGCCCTAGTGGTCCTTGACCACGTACGGAGGGAAAACTACTAAAGAACTCCTCCTCGTTGGAGGTAGGAGTTAGACGGATACACAAAATGACAAAAGCTCGAGGTAGAGGGACACTCCCCCTCTCCTCGTTATAATGAAAGCTTTACTAAAAAATAAACTGAAATACAATTTAAACTTTCGTTACCGACGACTTCAAAGGTTGGAGGTTGAAGCTCTAGTCATCATCTCGGCAGCGCTTCGTCGTAGGGATGTAGGAGAGTCGGAGCGCATCGGAAGCACTTGGAAGCCTTTTTAATTGATGAAAAACCCTAAGACAAGCCCTCCTTTTATAGCCTTTGAGCCCCTCATCGAATGGGTCTTCAACCAATCACAAATGGACACAAAACCTCCTTGAAATGGGGTGATAAGCCTTGACTCCTCAAAGCTGATCATTGACCATCAGTCGACTGATGGACATCATCACCGACCGATGGGCATCACGAGGCCGCATAAGATTTAATGAAGGGCCAGTCCTCCAAGTCGCAAGCAATACGTAACCGAACGAATTTCGACGGTCGTCGATCGTCCAATCTGGACCTAGACCATCGATGGGATGTCTTTGGTCGGATCTACGCTTAAGACCATCCCCCTAAGGAGGATACGATCTCACTTACGCTCACACACACGAGCTTACCTCGATACTTACTGCGTCGCTTTCGCTTTTGGCCTTCCACTCGATTCCTTCGGCTCCCTCCGAAGTCACTCGAGTGTCGCCGACCACCGCGGCTTCCTCCGAGTGTCACTAGCCTTCAGCTTCAGCTTTAGCACTTTTCTGCACACTCGATTCAGTTCGTGAGATAATGATATATCCTTGACTTTGCGTCTTTTGCCATAATCAAAATACAGGTTTGACTTAGGTGCCCCTGCATCAACACTCTTCTTCTTCTTCTTGGACCGATGATAAATTTTCATGGAGCTTTGCCACTTGGCTCCATAGCTCCTTGGCATCTTCATAATTACCTAACATACACAAGATATTGTTAGGCATTAAATCAATTAAAAATTTTATCACCTTATCATTTTTCTCAGATGCTTGGACTTGCTCCTCGGTCCATCTCTTGTTTTTGAGGAATCCACCTCTTGGTCCTCTTGGATATTCAAATCCATCCATCAAAATGGACCATTCCTCAAAATCTCTCATCATAATAAAATCTTCAATTCTTTCCTTCCAAGAATTGAAGTCTTCTCGTCCGTATTGAGTGTAGGGCACCGGTGTGTTGATGTCCCAACCTAATTGTTCTTGGACTTCAATCTTCACCCTCTAGCGTGCTCCCTTAGTTGTTAAACTTCAAGAGTGGCCTCGCTCTGATACCACTTGTTGGGGATCGTTGAATGCTAGAGGGGGGTGAATAGCGCGTGCTAGTACCGATGATGGAATTTGATCGTGATTACGTCTACAAATCGTGTTAGCGCAACGGAATAATAATAATAAAAGCAATACCATAAAACACAATCACAAACACAATGACACGAGAATATAACATGGTTCGGAACCGAACGGTTCCTACTCCACGGATGTTAGTAATATATGAGAGATGTCCTAAGGCAATCGCCTTATGTATGAACCATTTATATGATAAATAAAGATTCACTATTTGAGTATACATGTTTCATGTATTTGATTGGATCTTAAACCCATTTACTGAATGTCCACGATACGATTCACAGCATGAGAGAATTTGTGATTGGATCACAACTAGTGAGTATCTCTACATGTGTAATTGTGATGTATCGGAATTATCCCTAGTCGATGAATTGATGGATTTGGACGCCATCGAATCTGTCGAGACTAGCATAAGCTATACTCCTTGGTGTATCCAAGCAGCTGATTCTCACTGGCTGGAGACATTGTGATGTCCGGAGTTGATCGTGGATGCTAGTTATGGTAACTAGTTCATTGGAGTGACCAGCCGTAAGACTTCATATGGTTCCCTGCATATATAGATATGTCAATGAAGTTCTTACTATAGATTAAGTGCGATATTCCTTTGACTTGCGGTATTCAAGTCATCTTGATCATGGAGACTTATGCTTTGACATCTTAAGCAAACATCTCCAAGGAGATGTGGACCCGGGATGATTGGGTATAAGTCGAAGTGATCGAAGGTGTTTGAATAGCCTATAAAGGATTCACCACTCCTTACGAGGAGATGTATACCCATGGCCTCTCGTCGGATTGTTACTAAAGTCTTTGGCCAAAGCATTACATGTTAAGAGTAAGGTACTCTTCGATACATGTGGAGTAACTAGAATCCGTAGGACGAGGAAATGATACTTGGGCTAGGTGTGACGTAGTCAGCCTAGTGGGGACTGACACTATAGACCATATCCTAAACCAAGTGGGTATAAGATGAGTGAAGGGAATGGGGCACGATTCATTCGAGCTGCTGAAGGGTTTCATAAATAGTTCTGGATCAACCGTTGATCTTTTCGGTTAATTGGGGATCGTGATGTACTACTAGGTGCCACTCATGATCGTTCTATAATTAATGGTTAATTATAGACGACCAACATAAATCGAGAACTTATTTGGTCACACGCATAACGAGCGTAATATGAAGGATTTAAAATGAGCTTGAGAATGGGATTCTCAGAGCCGAGAGAAACTAGGTTTGGTTGGACCAAACAAGAAGCGAGCATGAAATCGTTTCAGTCGCAATGGAACCGTGGATGGGCCGTGTCTTATGAAGACATAATGGATGAACCAAAATGGTTTGGTTCTAATCCAATGGAGGAGAATAAACCAAAGGGTTTGATTTATTTTAAACGAATGAACCAAAAGTTGATTCGGTTCGTTTTAACTTAAAATAAACCATCATGGTTTGGCTTATTTTATCTTATATTAATGGAGCGGGTTAACGGGCCTCATGGTTATGATCCAATAACCATTAAGAGAATTAGTTCTCTATAAAAGAGGGCTTAAGGGATTGTTAAGCCCTATTCCAAAAACCCTAGCTTGTGGTTGCCGCCCACCTCTCCATCCTCTCCTTGGATTTTCGGCGCCAACCCTAGGTTGCCGCCCAGCTCCTTGTGCCGCCATCCAACTCCTTGTCGGCGTCCAAGATTCAACCGGTGATCCTCCGGTGACCCTCCGGTGATCTTCCTAGGCTTTGGCGATAAGGTGAGCACTTGGCTTCCCTTGGTTGGCCGGCGCCTACTCCTCCACCAAAGCTGTCCTGTTTTCTGGACAGCTTGTTCTTCTCTCGTCGGAGCATCGTTTGGACGACGGTTACAGCTTCGACAGTGCCTAACTTACCGGGGATTCGATCTCCGGTAATCCTCATAGGTGTAGGAGGAAGGATTCGTCAAACGGTTGATGAATACCTCTCCAGAGAAGCGAGTTTTGAGGACTCGTCTTTGGATCCGAATTTGGATTCGGATCGTGATCATCTCTCGATCACGTCGTCTTCAACACGAGGCTAGTAACCCGTATGAAGACGAAGCTCGTGGCTTAGCGAAGTCATCCTAAGGATACTCGGCGTGGATACGGATAGAGACAATTCTAGCGAGGATCGTTCCGGTTGATGCCGTTCCCGCTACACGTGATACGAAAGGTATAACGTAGTTAAATTTCCTTTTATTGCAAATTTAAATTTACGGTTATGTCTACACATGTTGTACTATGCATGCGTGTGATGTGTGTGTTGTAATAAATGTAGATTTATTATTTTTATTTCTTCCGCTGTGCACATGTTTACGAAACATGTTCGAACACACACTCGCCGCGGTGCCGGAAACCCAAACAGTGGTATCAGAGCCCAGGTTGTGTTTCGACATAATCATAAAATGGTTTTGCGATAGTCATAATGTTATTTCTGGAAATTTTCTAATTTTGGAAATTTAGAAGTATTTATGGAAATTTTTCAATTTTGGAAAGTCTAGAAGTATTTATGGAAATCTTCCACTTTTGGAAAGTTGGAAGTATTTATGGAAATTGATATTTTTCATAAATAAAATATTTGATTAGATTCTGGAAATTTATTTCCTAATTTAATCATGATTTGATTTGGGAATCAAATATTAAAATATTTAATTTCCATAAGTAGTTTTGATGATTTAGGAAATTGGTTTCCTAAATTGATTTTCCTTAATCAACTATTTCCATAAATAAAATATGTGATTAGATTTGGAAATTTGTTTCCTAATTTAATCATGATTTTATTTGGAGAATCAAATCTTAAACATATTTTATTTTCATAAATAGTTATGACAAATAAGGAAATTATGTACATGACATAATTGTATGCCATGTAATTGCATTAGATGCATATCATTATGCCATGCGTGTCGTGACATGTAGATGTATGTCATGTATGTCATGTCATGTAGATAATAGTTATTTGCATGAAAAGAGGATGAGACATAAAAACCCTAACTCAATATTAAAGCCTACACCTTCCATTAATATGGTTAGAACCAGAGTTCCGTTTCTTATTCGGGTTGTTGGACTCTCTCCAAGCCCGGCTCGAACCCGAACATGTTCAAACCATGGAATAGTTTAATACTAATATGGTAAGAGTCAGAGGTCAATCGTTAGCTTTGGTTGTTGGACTCTCTCCAAGCTGGGCTAATTGGTTGAATGCGCTCTAACCATATTAAAACTATTTCTCGATTAATGGGTTGGCTTTAACCTGGAGCATCGGCTTGTTGGACTCTCTCCAATGTCGATGTAAAGGGAGGTGAAGTTGGGTGCTATGCATATGATGCATACTTGTTAATGTGTTAACAACCCAATGTATGTGTGAACATTCAATTAGTTGATAGCACATTGTGATAGTTGCATATACGTGATATGCAATCGGTATAGTTGATACCTACCGTCATAGTTATGAATGGCTAGTTGGACTCTCTCCAAGGTTGTTCATATCTATGATGGATATCAGCCCATTCGAAGATGGACCTACGATCTCCCGAAGTGATTTTGAGGTTTTTTGAAATTCAAAAAATGAATGGGATTTATAAATGTATATTGATGCATTTTAAAATCATTTTCTCATATATGCTCGTTTTGTATTTCTAGGTCAATAAATTGATCATGACGTCTTTGAATTTGCGCACTATTTTGGATTCAAACAAACTGACTGGGCCTAACTTTCTGGACTGGCTTAGAAACCTAAGAATTATTCTCAAGCTAGCATATGTCCTTGAAGAGCCTCTTCCCAACCGTCCTAAGGACGATGCAACTCCAGACCAAATGTTGGTCTATCAAAAGCATGTGGCAGATTCTGAGCTGGCGAGTTGCATCTTGCTAGTGGCGATGGTACCTAAGCTGCAAAAGCAGCATGAGCATATGGATGCTAATACCATGGTCTTCCATCTTCTTGAGTTGTTCGATGAGCAAGCGAGATCTGAAAGGTTCGAGGTCTCTAGGCTCCTTTTCACCACGAAGATGCAAGAAGGTTCGTCTGTAGTGCAGTTTGTGCTAAAGATGAATGGGTACATCGAGTGGCTAGCTACCCTCGGGTTTATGATGGATCATGAGTTAAGTATTGACTTAATTCTGCATTGTTTGCCCAAGAGTTTCTCACAATTTGTGATGAACTATCGGATGAACAAATTAGAATCCACCATTCCCGAGCTCCTCAATATGCTGAAGACTGTGGAGCCTTCTGTGAAGCATGAGGAGAAGGTGGTTCTGTTAGTTGATTCCTCAAGGAAAGGTTCTAAGAGGAAGGCAAAAGAACAGAAGAAAGGGGAGAACAAAAAGGCGAAGAAGGCAGAACCAGCACAAAAGGGCACTTGCCATCATTGTGGCAAGGAAGGCCACTGGCGAAGAAACTGCAAGATTTATCTTGAGTCCATGAAGAAGAAGAAGGCATCCGATGCCCCATCCTCTTCAAGTATCTTCGTTATTGATTGTCATTCTATTTCCTTAGACACTTGGGTATTGGATACTGGGTGTGGCTCACATATATGTAATGACATACAGGGGCTAAGGAATAGAAGAAGACTTGTCAGAGGGGAGTCAAATTTGCGAGTTGGCAATGAAGCAAAGGTTGCTGCGGTCACCATCAGAACTTATTTGCTGAAGCTCCCTAGTGGACTAGTCTTGGAACTGGACAATTGCTATTATGTTCCTTCTCTAATAAAGAACATTGTTTCTATTTCCTGTTTAAATAGAAATGGTTTCCATTTGACGTTTAGTAACAATTGTTGTTATATAACTTTGAATGGCGTACTTTATGGAACTGGAACTTTGAGTAATGGCATTTATACGTTGGACGTATCTAGTGACATTTTCAATATCGAAGCGAGCAACACGCGTGCTCGAAAGGGTAAACAATTAGAGTTCTATATGTGGCATTGTCGTCTTGGACATGTAAGCAAGAAACGCATGTCCGAATTACACCGATGTGGAATTCTGGAATCGTTTGAATTGGATTCATACGATACATGCGAATCATGCTTAAAAGGCAAGATGACTAAGTTACCTTTTACTGGAAAAGGTGAATGAGTGGGAGAGTTACTAGGTCTAATACATACTGATGTATGTGGACCTATGTCAACTCAAGCTTTAGGAGGTTATAGCTACTTCATTACCTTCACCGATGATCACTCACGGTTTGGGTATGTGTTCTTGATGAAACACAAGTCTGAAGCCTTTGAAAAGTTCAAAGAATTAAGAAATGAAGTAGAGAAACAACATGACAAGAGTATTAAAATACTTCGATCGGATCGAGGTGGTGAATACTTGAGTCAGGAGTTTCTTGATTACCTAAGAGACAATGGTATATTGTCTCAATGGACTCCGCCATATACACCACAACATAATGGTGTATCTGAGAGGCGTAACCGGACCTTGTTGGACATGGTCAGGTCAATGATGAATCATGCGAATCTTTCCAAGTCCTTTTGGGGCTATGCACTTCAGACAGCTGTTTACTTATTAAATAGAATGCCTACCAAGGTAGTCTCTACTACTCCATATGAGATATGGAATAGTAAGAAACCTCATGTATCTTACTTGAAGATATAGGGTTGTCCTGCTTTTGTGAAGCGGACTGTATCAGACAAATTGGATGCTAAGTCTGATAAATGTCTATTTATTGGATACCCTAAGGAAACAAGGGGTTACCAATTCTATCATTCTGTGGAACAAAAGGTGTTTGTTTCAAGGCATGCTGTGTTTCTAGAGAAAGAGTTTCTCTTGCAAGAAAACAGTGGGAGTGTCGTCGAGCTTGAGGAGGCTCGAGAAACTCAAATAGACATTGATGAGATACCTGGTGAAGCACAACAGCCGACAACTCATAGTGATGAGCAATCAGCTGGACCTATTGTAACACCACATCTTCGTAGATCTGGTAAAACATGCAACATTCTTGAGAGATATGGATTTCTCATAAGTGAATCGAATGACGTGTTACTCATTGATGATGAGGAGCCTACCAGTTATGAAGAAGTGCTAACAAGTTCAGAAAGGGATAAGTGGCTTGATGCCATGAAGTCAGAAATGGATTCCATGTATGAAAACCAAGTTGTGAACTTGGTTGACCCACCTGAAGGCATAAAGCCTATAGGGTGCAAGTGGGTTTTCAAGAAGAAAACCGACATGTATGGTAATGTGATTACCTATAAAGCTAGATTAGTGGCGAAAGGATATCGTCAAAAACAAGGTGTTGATTATGATGAAACCTATTCGCTTGTAGCTATGCTTAAATCCATTCGGATGCTCCTGGCCATAGCGGCTCATTATGATTATGAGATATGGCAGATGGATGTGAAAATAGCTTTCCTTAATGAGAACCTGCTCGAGGACGTGTATATGATACAGCCTGAGGGTTTCACATTGGTTGATAAAACCAAGGTATGCAAATTGCGACGGTCCATTTATGGATTGAAGCAAGCATCCAAGAGCTGGAATATCCGTTTTGATGAGACAATCAAAAGGTTTGATTTCTCACAAAATCCAGACGAACCTTGTGTGTACAAGAAGGTTAGTGGGAGTGCAGTCGTGTTCCTAGTATTGTATGTCGATGACATATTACTTATAGGAAACGATGTGTCAATCTTACAGTCAATTAAGGTTTGGTTATCCAAGATATTCTCCATGAAAGACCTGGGAGAAGCAACCTACATCCTCGGGATTAAGATCTATAGAGATAGATCGAAACGGTTTTTTGGACTTTCGCAGTCTACATATATAGACCGAGTTCTAAAGAGGTTTAGCATGTCGGAATCCAAGAAAGGTTTCCTTCCCATCAGGCATGGGGTACACCTTTCGAAGTCTATGTGTCCACGCACAGAAGACGAGAGGATTTGCATGAGTAAGATTCCCTATGCATCCGCAATAGGATCTATCATGTATGCTATGTTATGTACGAGGCCCGATGTATCGTATGCTCTGAGTGTCACGAGCAGATACCAGTCTGATCCAGGAATGGATCATTGGGTGGCTGTCAAGACTATCCTTAAGTACTTAAGAAGAACTAAGGATGTGTTCCTAATATATGGAGAAGGGGACATGGTGATACGCGGGTATACAGATGCCAGCTTCCAGACAGACAAGGATGATTCCAGGTCTCAGTCCAGATACGTATTCACTTTGAATGGGGGCGCAGTGAGTTGGAAAAGTTCCAAACAACACACTATAGTGGATTCTACCACTGAGGCAGAATACATTGCAGCTTCGGAAGCAGCAAAGGAAGCGGTTTGGATCAAGAAGTTCATTTATGAACTTGGTGTGATTCCTACCATTGTTGAAGCAATACCGTTCTACTGCGACAACAATGGAGCGATTGCACAGGCGAAAGAGCCAAGGTCTAATCAACGATCCAAACATGTGCTTCGCCGCTATCATGTTATCAGAGAGATCATCAGTAGGAATGAAATACAAATCGAGAAAATTCCCACTGAAAGGAACTTAGCGGATCCTTTGACTAAAGCATTACCTCAAAGTAAGTTTGAGGGTCATGTTAGTGCTTATGGTATTGGATACCGTAGCGATTGGCATTAGGCCAAGTGGGAGTCTGTTAGTAATATATGAGAGATGTCCTAAGGCAATCGCCTTATGTATGAACCATTTATATGATAAATGAAGATTCACTATTTGAGTATACATGTTTCATGTATTTGATTGGATCTTAAACTCATTTACTGAATGTCCACGATACGATTCACAGCATGAGAGAATTTGTGATTGGATCACAACTAGTGAGTATCTCTACATGTGTAATTGTGACGTATCGGAATTATCCCTAGTCGATGAATTGATGGATTTGGACACCATCGATTCTGTCGAGACTAGCACGAGGTATACTCCTTGGTGTATCCAAGCAGCTGATTCTCACTGGCTGGAGACATTGTGATGTCCGGAGTTGATCGTGGATGCTAGTTATGGTAACTAGTTCATTGGAGTGACCAGCCGTAAGACTTCATATGGTTCCCTGCATATATAGATATGTCAATGAAGTTCTTACTGTAGCTTAAGTGCGATGTTCCTTTGACTTGCGGTATTCAAGTCATCTTGATCATGGAGACTTATACTTTGACATCTTAAGCAAACATCTCCAAGGAGATGTGGACCCTGGATGATTGGGTATAAGTCGAAGTGATCGAAGGTGTTTGAATAGCCTATAAAGGATTCACCACTCCTTGCGAGGAGATGTATACTCATGGCCTCTCGTCGGATTGTTACTAAAGTCTTTGGCCAAAGCATTACATGTTAAGAGTAAGGTACTCTTCGATACATGTGCAGTAACTAGAATCCGTAGGACAAGGAAATGATACTTGGGCTAGGTGTGACGTAGTCAGCCTAGTGGGGACTAACACTATAGACCATGTCCTGAACCAAGTGGGTATAAGATGAGTGAAGTGAATGGGGCACGATTCATTCGAGCTGCTGAAGGGTTTCAGAAATAGTTCTGGATCAACCGTTGATCTTTTCGGTTAATTGGGGATCGTGATGTACTACTAGGTGCCACTCATGATCGTTCTATAATTAATGGTTAATTATAGACGGCCAACATAAATCGAGAACCTATTTGGTCACACGCACAATGAGCGTAATCCGAAGGATTTAAAACGAGCTTGAGAATGGGATTCTCAGACCGAGAGAAACTAGGTTTGGTTGGACCAAACAAGAAGCGAGCATGAAATCATTTCAGTCACAATGGAAGCATGGATGGGCCATGTCTTATGAAGACATAATGGATGAACCAAAATTGTTTGGTTCTAATCCAATGGAGGAGAATAAACCAAAGGGTTTGGTTTATTTTAAATGAATGAACCAAAAGTTAGTTCGGTTCGTTTTAACTTAAAATAAACCATCATGGTTTGGTTTATTTTAACTTATATTAATGGAGCGGGTTAACGGGCCTCATGGTTATGATCCAATAACCATTAAGAGAATTAGTTCTCTATAAAAGAGGGCTTAAGGGATTGTTAAGCCCTAATCCAAAAACCCTAGCTTGTGGTTGCCGCCCACCTCTCCATCCTCTCCTTGGATTTTCGGCGCCAACCCTAGGTTGCCGCCAAGCCCCTTGTGCTGCCGTCCAACTCCTTGTCGGTGTCCAAGCTTCAGCCGGTCATCCTCCGGCGAACCTCCGGTGATCTTCCTAGGCTTCGGCGATAAGGTGAGCACTTGGCTTCCCTTGGTTGGCCGGCGCCTACTCCTCCACCAAAGTTGTCCAGTTTTCTGGACAGCTTGTTCTTCTCTCGTCGGAGCGTCGTTTGGACGACGGTTAGAGCTCCGATAGTGCCTAACTTACCAGGGATTCGATCTCCGGTAATCCTCATAGGTGGAGGACGAAGGATTCGTCAAACGGTTGACGAATACCTCTCCGGAGAAGCGAGTTTTGAGGACTCGTCTTTGGATCCGAATTTGGATTCGGATCGTGATCATCTCTCGATCACGTCGTCTTCAACACGAGGCTAGTAACCCGTACAAAGACGAAGCTCGTGGCTTAGCGAAGTCATCCTAAGGATACTCGGCATGGATACGGATAGAGATGATTCTAGCGAGGATCGTTCCGGTTGATGCCGTTCCCGCTACACGTGATACGAAAGGTATAACGTAGTTAAATTTCCTTTTATTGCAAATTTAAATTTACGGTTATGTCTACACATGTTGTACTATGCATGCGTGTGATGTGTGTGTTGTAATAAATGTAGATTTATTATTTTTATTTCTTCCGCTGTGCACATGTTTACGAAACATGTTCGAACACACACTCGCCGCGGTGCCGGAAACCCAACAACGGATTGGGTTCGTACGAACCCTAGTGATGCCACAAACACCACTAAGCACAATAAACTCCTTCTCGACAACACGTCGGAGGTGGATAAACCTCGAACAAAGATTGCACTAAGTAATACAAAGTAAGACAAGCAAATACAATAATAATACAACAATCTATGCAAAGAAAACTTTACAAATGCTCTTTGGATTGCTTGCTTTTGGTTGCCTTGGACAAGCCTTTAAGGATTGGAAAAGCACCAACTCTTCCCCTTCAAATTGCCCAAGAAAACCCTTGTTTGAAACCCTCCACGAACAACTGCTTTTAACCTGCTTCGAGCTGGATTTCTGCCGATCAATCGACTGCCATAAGTCACCAGTCGACTGATGCCACTGTTGTCGTGAGACAACGGGTCAATCCACGCTGGAAAAAAACTCCAACGGATCTCTTGGCAATCGACTGCCAACATTGGCGATCGCCCCAGCGTAATCGGCCCGATCGACTATGGAGCACTACTGCTGCGACTAAACCCGGGATCATTGTCATCCCTTGGCGATCATTCTGATCGGCTATCGATCATTGCTCAAATGAGCAATCGACTACCAGAGCAATTTTAGCTCTAAACCGGTAGTTGAACTCTAGTCGACTCACGGCAGTCGAACCGGCCATAATGACAGTCAACTGCCAACCTCAAACATGAGGTTTTAACCCAAGTATGGTGCCCCCATATTTGCTAGACCACCCTAAGCCTAGACCTAAATTTTCTAGCCACCTCCATCAGCCTCACGCCTCTCGGATCACTCCAAGTCATCCATGACTTGTTCATCCATCACGCTAGCCTTCAGGTGCTTCCATCGGCTATGTCATGCTAACGGTGTCTACACCGCCAAGGCACATTGGACTTACGCCGCCAAGACTCCGCTTGGACTTTACGCCGCCAACCATTGGACTTATGTGCCAAGACTTCACCCTTGGACATTACGCTGCCAATATTCCCCTTGGACTTCTCAAATGCCAAGACTCAGGCTTGGACTTTCCCTTGCCAACCCATGTTGGACTTTCCATGCCAAGATCCATTCTTGGACTTTTCCCTTGCCATGACCCATGCTTGGACTTTCTATGTCAAGTGCTCAAGACATGGACTTTCCATGCCAAGTACCCATGACTTGGACTTTCCATAATCGCATGGTCAACCCTAGTCAACCATCAAAGTCTCCCTCGAGTCAAACTCGAGTCCGATTAAAAATAACCCGGGTTGATTTTATAAATAATCTCCCCAAAACATTAACCGACATTAATGTCAAACATCAATGTCAACTCACTTTGTCAAACCACTTTGTCAAACATCAAAACATCACTCGAGTCAAACTCGAGTCTGGTCAATCATGACCTGGGCCGATTGCACCAACAATGATGACTTTCTAAAATGGTATGAGGATCGACGGGATCCTAATCCCCCTATTGCCTTTACACAAGATGGTAATTCCTTTACTGGCATATCTTGCTCTTCGGGTCCTTGGGTACTTGACTCTGGGCCACCGATCATATCACTGGTAATAGATCTCTTTTTTCTTTACTATCTACTTCCAATTATTTACCCTTTGTCACCATGGAAAATGGTTCTCAAACTCAATCCCAAGGTGTTGGGGTTGCTCATCCTTCTCCATCTCTTCCCATTCATAATGTTCTTTATGTTCCCGGAGCTCCCTTTAATTTGTTATCAATAAGTTAGCTTACTCGGTCTCTTGATTGTGTCATCTCATTTACTAAATATTCTGTTTCATTACAAGACCGGAGTATGGGGAGGATGATTGGCTTCGGATGTGAGTCTTATGGCCTATATCGACTTCACCAAAACTCTCTTGTTGGTGCGGCGGTGGCATCTCCACTTGTTATTCATGCTCAGTTGGGACATCCTAGTCTTGATAAGTTAAAACAATTACATCCTAATCTTTCTCATTTAGAGTCTTTGTCTTGTGAGTCATGTCAGTTAGGCAAGCATGTTCGTAGTTCGTTTTCTCCTCGCATTGTAAGTCGGGCTATGTCCCCCTTTGCTTTGGTTCATTCCGATGTTTGGGGTCTGAGTCGTGTTTCTTCGACATTCGGGTCACAATATTTTGTTACTTTTATAGATGATTTTTCCCGTTGTACTTGGTTATATCTGATGAAGGATCGTTCAAAATTATTTTCTATTTTTCAATCTTTTTTTAATGAAGTCAAAACACAATTTGGGGTCTGAGTCATGTTTCTTCGACATTCGGGTCACAATATTTTGTTACTTTTATAGATGATTTTTCCCGTTGTACTTGGTTATATCTGATGAAGAATCATTCAAAATTGTTTTCTATTTTTCAATCTTTTTTTAATGAAGTCAAAACATAATTTGGTATCCCTCTTTGATCCTTGCAAAGTGATAATACACGTGAGTATCTATCTACTCCATTTCAGACCTTCTTGGTGTCTCACGACGTGTTACATCGAACGTCGTGTCCTCATACCCCCCCCCCCCAACAGAATGGAGTTGCAGAATGCAAGAATCGCTATCTTCTCAAGACCACCCAGACTCTTCTCCTCCACTCTCAAGTTCCGCTTCATTTTTGGGGTGATGTCGTACTTACTGCATGTTATCTCATCAATCCCATGCCTTCATCTACTTTGCAGGGTCAAATACCTCATCATGTACTTTATCTGGATTAATCCCTTCATCCTTTACCACCTAGGGTCTTTGGTTCTACATGTTTTGCTCATGCTCTTGATCCTGGCATTGATAAACTCTCTTCTCGGTCACATAAATGTGTTTTCCTTGGGTACTCATGGTCTCAAAATGGGTACAAGTGTTATTCTCCTACTCTCCATCGATATTTCATTTCTGATGATGTCATATTCTTTGATTCGGTTCCTTTCTTTGAGTCTTCCGAGTCATCGTCCGAGTTTCATCTTTCTATGCCTATACTAGTCTTTTATTCTCCGGAGGATTCTCTATCACTCCCAGCCCCAATTCCTCCTCCGTTGCAGGTTTATCAGTGTCGTCCTCATCATGCTTTGCTGCCGCCCAACACTGACTCTACCATGGAATCATCTTTGGAGCCAGGTCCTCTGCTCCTTCCTCCAGTCCAGTCTTTTGACTTTGATATTCCCATTGCACTTCGGAAAGGTATACATTCTACTTGTAATCCTTCTCCTCATTATGTTTCGTTGAGTTACCATCGTCTTTCTCCTTCCTATTGTTCTTGTCTTTCCTCCTTGTCGTATGTTTCTCTTCCGAAGACTGTAGGAGATGCATTTGCCCATCCAGGATGGAAACAGGCTATGCTGGACGAAATGAGTGTCTTACGGAGCTGTGAGACTTGAGATCTCATTCCTCTACCACCAGAAAAGTCAGTTGTTGGTTGTCGATGGCTATATACGGTGAAGGTTGGTCCAGATGGAACGGTTGATCGGATTAAGGCTCGTCTCATTGCTAAAGGCTATACTCAGATTTTCAAATTGGATTATGGGGACACTTTTTCTCCTGTTGCCAAGATATCCTCTATACACTTATTCATGTCCATTGTTGTGATTCAACACTGGCCTCTTTAACAGTTGGACATCAAGAATGCGTTCTTACATGGTGACCTGCTTGAAGAAGTATACATGGATCAACCTCTATGTTTTGTTGCTCAGAAAGAGTCTTCTTGTCTTGTGTGCCGCTTGCGAAAATCTTTATATGGTCTCAAGCACTCACTTAGAGTATGGTTCGGTAGATTCAATATTGTAATTCAACAGTTCGGCATGACTCGGAGCGAGGCTGACCATTGTCTTTTATCGCCACTCATCTACTGGTTACATCTACCTAATGGTTTGTGTTGATGATATTGTCATCACAGGTAGTGATCATCTCGGGATCTCACAAGTGAAACAACATCTTTTCACACACTTCCAGACAAAGGATCTCAACAGACTTAAATATTTCTTGGGAATAGAAGTAGCACGGTCCAAAAATTGGATCATTATATCCCAAAGGAAGTATATGGATATTCTAGAAGAAACAAGAATGTTAAACTCAAAGACAGTTGACAATCCTATGGATCCTAATGTCAAGCTCCTACCAAATCAGGGGGAGCCTCTACCAGATCCTGAATGATACAAGCGATTAGTAGGGAGACTAAGTTACCTTACTGTTACGCGTCCAGATATCTCATTTGCTGTAAGTGTAGTAAGTCAATTTCTCAACTCTCCATGTAAAAAATATTGGGATGTTGTGATTCGCATTGTTCGATATATCAGAGGCGCTCTAGGAAAGAGTCTTTTGTATGAAGACAAAGGACATACTCGAGTCATAGGTTATTCTGATGTAGACTGGGCAAGATCTCCCATTGATAGGAGATCTACATCTGGTTTTTATATATTTATCGGAGATAACTTTGTTTCTTGGAAAAGCAAAAAGCAGAATGTTGTGGCGAGATCCAGTGCAGAGGCAGAGTATCGAGCTATGTCCATAGCCAGTCAAGAGCTTATATGGCTCAAACAGTTGCTTCAAGAGCTAAGGGTTGGAGATGTTACACAAATGACACTTATATGTGATAACCAGGCCGCCATGCATATCGCATCAAATCTAGTTTTTCATGAGAGGACAAAGCATTTTGAAGTCGACTGTCACTTTGTCAGAGAGAAAGTTATATCTAGAAAAATATCTACTAGTTTTGTTAACTCACATGATCAGCTAGCAGATATATTTACTAAGTCACTGAGAGGTCCCCAATTGACTACATATGTAACAAGCTAGGTGCATATAATTTATATTTCTCAGCTTGAGGGGGAGTGTTAGAATATTGTAAATATGATTAGGGATAATTTTTTATCCCTAAATATATTAGAGATAATTATTTCCTATGATAGAGTTTGACTTATTCTTAGGATAGACTTTGAATTATTCTTTTGAATAGGCCCTAACTGTGGATATAAATAGGGCTTATTCCATGTAATAAAGGTATTCTCTTTTTATGAAATAGCAACAGTATCTATGAATTCAATTATGCTTTGTGTTTCTCTTCTCATATTTATGGAGTAGATTCTCCAATTCTAGGATTAGGGAGTAGTTTATGTGCTTAGAACATGTTATTTCAAATATATGTCTATTCTTAATTTCATATTTACAATTGGTGATTGTTTAGATCGATAGCTATTTATTTTGGTCTTCTATTTACTATGCGTAGCTGATACAAAGGGTGACAACCCTCATATCAAAGATTTAGGAGAATTAAGGAGGAACCTAGGGGTTGGCCTCATCTCCGGTAACCATGGATAGAAGGGTGTGATAGAGTTGGAAATGGGACACGTTCTGACTCGTCACAAGGATTGATCCGGCATCCTCATACCCCCTATCCCATCCTAAAGCTAGGGGTCAACCTAGTATGAAAGAGGTAGTTCCCGATAGATGCAAAGCCTTATCGAGGAAGTGTACGATGCCCCTTTCACAAGACCATAGTTAGAACGTCTAGATAATACCCAATTAATAGTGTGTTCTATGACACACAAGCAAAACTGAAATCCTAGAATTCCCTCAGAAGACTCGTAGCAACCCTTCTCTTCCTTCATGTGACATCGTACTAGAGTTAGGACCGCCGACAAACCTCATAAGCACAACCCTTAACATTAAACTCCGAACAATAACGTCCACTGAGCAATCGGTACTCAAATCTCAGTCCCTGTTGGATCGATAATCTTTTTATTACTTGATGACATCTGTGCACTTGCGGGCGTTGAGCGTGAGCATGCGCTTCGAGTCCTCGACGGTTCCCATTACGAGATTTGAGGATGCGTTCGCATGCATCAAGGATAGATCATATGTCAAGTATGGTAAGTCCGGCTGGGCAGCTGGCAAGTAAGCCTCGAGTGAAGAGGTGAGCCTGAGTCCTCTGTAGGGGACAAGGTAGGCATCGATCCGACGGATAGTCTGTGTGGGACTAAGAAGTCGAGATTGGGTAGTATTACTACTTCCATTTCATTTCATAGTATGTTTTGTGCTAACACTGTTTTGCAGGTATCTAGTCGATTGGGTATGGTCCAATCGACTAGGATGCAAAGTTGGCAATCCAGTTTGGTGATTGACGGTAGATTATGTGATCGAGATGGCAAGAGTTCCAATCGACTAGGATATGTAATTTCTCGAACTATGCAGGAGCAGAGTTCGGCGACTTGGAGTCGACTAGACCAGGTCTAGTCGACTGGAAAGCCTAGAATACCAAATCGATGGCCTAATTTGGAGTCAACTAGAGGGTGTTCCATTCGACTGGAAGAGGCTTATAAAAGAAATGGACCACTAGCTCCAAGAAGAACAACTGATATATGTTGAAGTGCTGTCGAAATTTTTCCTCATTCATAAAAGCTCTCACACGCTGACCTTTTGCAAGTCCGACACTCCGAGCTCCATTTCAAAAGCTACACGTGTCAGTATACCTAGTTTAAATTGTTTTCATTTCTCTTTACTCGTTCTTCATTTTATAAGGAGAGGTAGTGTATTACCTCATCCTTCATTTGTGTAAAAGCGAATATCTTTCGAAGTTGAGAGTTCTCGAGTCGGAGGGTCTCTTAGTGGATTGCCCATCGAGGTGACTCTCGGAGAGTCGTGGGCCTTGAAGTAGCAACCCAGTTAGGGTTGTGAACCAAGTAAAACATTGAGCACTTATCTTTATTTCCGTTGTATTACTCTAATATCTTTTAAAAATTAAAAGAAAAGATTTCGATCAAAAAGAAATTTATGAACACCGAGATTCATCGCTCTCTCTCGATAGAACTCAATTCTACATCTTGACCTGTCAAGACTTCTATAATGCCAAACATCTCGTCTTCTTTGACCTATTTAAACTTTCCTTCTCATACCTAGCATTTGGTCAACCTTGACCTATGAGAACTGATGTGAGAAAAAAATATAGGATTTTAGGAGTAGTTTTCGCTCACATCTCATCTCATTTTATGTTTGTTTAAAGCATATTTTACTTTATTTTCCATGCATTTCCTATTTTTTGGTTCAGATATCTGATCTGTATACTTTTGTATGCAGGATAGTGTTTCGTGGGGGAAACGATGCACTTTTGGAGCAAAAAGAAGACATTTGACAGTTGGACATAGAAGGGAACATAGTCAGGGCGTGTGCCTACACACGACCGTGTTCATGGGGCAAAAACGGCCGCCACAGCCTGACACACAACCAGGCTGTGTGTTTTCACATGGTCGTGTGGCGGCCAAGCGATTTGACATGACTAGGGGTTTTTCCAGATTTCGCAGCGATCCTGCGTGATGTCTATATAAGGAAAGCTCTGCCCAAATCCTAGGGGGGAGGCACGTCGATCGGGGAAGGAGAGAGCCGCTCAAGGATCAAGATCTACACCACAATGTCAGAGGGAAGAGCTATAATTACATTGTAATTCATATTTCTTGCACATTTATTGTTTTACTCATGAATTCTATAATGTATTGTGACTCTCATCTCATATTCATGGAGTAGATTCTCCAATTCTAGAATTAGAGAGTAGTTTGTGTTGAGTAGAACATTGTTATTTCAAATATGTTTTCGTTCTTGAAATTGTATTTGCAGTTGAATGATTGTTTAGATCTATAGCTTTGTGTTTTGGTTTTTTATCTTCTATGCGTAAACAATACGAGGAGTGACAGTCCTTGTATCTAAGATTTAGGGGATATTAGGAGGAACCTAGAGGTTGGCCTCATCGCCTGCAACTGTGGATAGAAGGATGTGATAGAGTCGGTAACGTTTCTGGTTTCTGGCTCGTCGTAGAGATCGATTCGGCATCCTCGTACCATAGTGTATGATGTCCTTTCCACAAAACCCTAGCTAGAAAATCTGGATACATTCGATTGATAGTATGTTCTGAACACACAAACGAAACCGAAGTCCTAGAATCCCATTCAAATCCTTGTAGCAACCTTTTCTCTTCTTCCGTGTGATACTGTACTGAGTTCGGACCACCGACGACCTCTCATTCGCGAACCCTTAGATTTCCAATCTGAACAACAACACATCCACTAGACAAACCGATACTTGAAATCTCAGTCCCTGTAGGATCAATATTTTTTATTACTTGATGACATTCGTGCACTTACGGGCGTTGAGCGCGAGCACACACTTCGAGTCCTCGATGGTCTTCATCGCGAGATTTGAGGTCGCGTTTGCGTGCATCAAGTTTTTGACGTCGTGGCGGGGACTGATTTGATTCGATATCGAATCAAGAAAGTGGATAGTTGGATCGGACTTATGTTAGATTTATTTACTTGATTTTTTTTATTTTATTTGAATTTTTAGATTTTCCATTTCTAGATTTAGTTTTTATTTTATTTTAGTAGTGATTCTCTATTTCTTATTTTCTCTTCGATTTAGTTGGCTAGATTAGTTAATTTCCTCTTTCTAAACCTTAGGAAAATACTCCTAATTTTGTGGCTCGGTTCTTCGTATGCTTAGACGCTTAGGATCAGAAGGCCTGATTCCGATCGATTTAGAAATCGAATGAACCTATCATCGCCGGAAAGCCGAACAGAAGAGGATGGAGGACCAAGCTTCATCCGAAGTAAATATATGTAGCCGTCCCTTGTGGGATTATGCAACTCCTAGCGCTAGAGGATTTAGGCCGAGTATAGCTGGACCATCCATTTCGGCAAAAAACTTTAAACTGAAGCCAGCACTCATACATATGGTCCAACAGAGTCAATTCGGGGGAGCTGCGATCGAAGACCCGAACCGACACCTGGAGTCATTCTTGGAAATATGCTCGATGATGAAGATAAATGGAGTCCCTGCGGACGCGATCCGTCTAAGCCTATTCCCGTTCTCATTACGAGATAAGGCTAAGGCATGGCTTCACTCCCTGCCTTCGGGAAGCATTACTACATGGGAGCAATGTGAGCAGCAATTCTTGAACAAATACTTCCCACCAAGCAAAACTATTCACATGCATCGTCTGATCACAAGCTTCCATCAGAAGGAGGGGGAGTCCCTATTTGAAGCTTGGGATCGCTACAAGGGGCAACTTTGCCAATTCCCCCACCATGGACTGGAAAGGTGGCTGGTGATCCACATCTTGTACAATGGGATCATGTACACCACAAAGATGTCGCTTGATTCTGCTCCAGGAAGAGAACTTATGAACAAGACTATCGAGGAAGCAGAGGAGCTGATAGAAGAGGTGGCCCAGAACCACCATCAATGGGCTTTCAAACGTAGTCACCCAGCTCCTGCAGCAGGACGATATGCTGTCAACTCCGTGGACCACCTAGCAGCGTATCGAGACGACTACTATGGAGGGCAAGGTGGCTTAGAAGAGTTGATTGAGCATGTCAATGCGGTTGGGGACTATAATCAAAGGTCCAACAACCCATACTCTAGTACTTACTGTTGGACTTTCCGAGCCGCAAAAACCGCTTTTTGCGTTGCGGAAACCTCGGAAGCCCCGGCCACAGATCCATGCGAAGATGTATTAAAACAAAACATGTATGTGTTTATATAAAAACCCTAGATCTACCTTAGATCTAGAAGGTGAGAGTGTTACCCTCGTAGCGACGCCCTTCGCTTATCCCGCTCGTTCAAAAGGTTCGCCGGAACTCGAGAGTGTCAAGTGTACACTCCTCTATCAGTATCCACACAAGCAATAGGTGGAGAAAAGCATCCTAGAGTGTGCTAGCACTGCTTGGACGTTCATGGCTAGATGAGGAAGAGAGAGCTTGAGGGAAGAGAAGAGGAAGAAGATGAAGTTACACAACTTAACTTCACATCATCCATAACCCACTATAAGGGGGTTACATGCATGCATGTAACTCCAAGAGCCAATGGCTCTTGGTCTCCCTCATGAGGTGGCACACCATGATGTGTCCATGATGATGTGGAACATCATCATTGGCCGGCCATGCCAAGTCATCATCATGACATGGCATTTGGTCAAGTCAAACTTGACCTTTCATCTTCCCTCTCAAGTCAAGTCAAACTTGACCTCTTATCTCCCATGGTTGATCAAATCCAACCATTTGATTCAAGTCAATTTAATTTAATGAATCTATATTCATTTAATTTAAATTGATTTGATGAATCAAATCTAAATTAGACTCATTCAACACTTGAATCAACTTGAGTCTAACTCAATTAGTCTAATTTGGATTACTCTTAATCCAATTTGGTTCATCCCATGAACCTAATCCTCATGGTTCATCATATGAACCTAATCTCCATCTAATTGCCCTTATGTGTGTGACCCTATAGGTTCTTGTAACATTGGCAATGTCCCTAAACCAATTTAGGAACATAAGCAATGAGCGATATCTAGCAACACATCATTGCTACCCAAGTTACAAGAATGTTGAGCTCCAACATCACCTTTGTGACTACTAATTGTGACTCTCACAATATGTGACAATGTCCCTCTATCCTTTACATCTAGATTGACCAATCGAGGCATAGACCGTGTCATCCTCGGTACAATCTAAATCTTGAACTCAGTAGACTCACTCATATCAAATGAGCTCAATATCTCATATTGACTCATTTGGGCATAACCATGCCCGTGGTCTCACTCTATCAAGAATATCGATGTCACTCCGTCATATAGGAGGGATAGATCCCATCTACATCACTCATATCCCTCCGCATAATTTATTACATACCCGATGTCGCCTTTATAGTCCACTCATTTACGGGTGACGCTTGACGAAGCCAAAGTATGCAACGCCTTATGTAGGGAACCATGGTGACTTCGGGTCTAAGGACTAATAGTCATACTAATAGCCACATGAGAAAGTATATGACACTCATATAACAATCCATGATACTTTCTCATGGCGGGTCATTCAGTATTCATTCTCCAATGCATACCCATGTGTCAACTTGATATCTCATATCTATGACTTGTGAGATCAAGTCATCATGTTGACCTACATGCTAGTCTCTACGCATTAACATTGTCCCTGAATGTTAATACTCGACTAGGAATGATTAAGAGTAGTGTTCTCTATATCATCTCATTATCGATTCAACCAATCGATTGATATAAATAAGAACCTACTACTCAAGGACATTATTATATTTAGTTATTTGGCACCAATACAAGTAAATATAATAACCATGCCTTTATAAATAGGAATATGATACAATAAAGTCCATACAACAATCATCACATGATTGGCTCTAGGGCTTTCACTAACAATCTCCCACTAGCACTAGAGCCAATCACCATAGTATCTAATACCCAATGACCTAGTGTGACCATCATGCTTTTTCTGTGCCAAAGCCTTGGTCAAGGGATCTACGATGTTAGCCTCTGTGGGTACTCTGTAAATCTTCACATCTCCTCTATCGATAATCTCTCGAATGAGATGGAAGCACCGATATATATTCGACCTCTGTTGTAGAATCAGCAACTGTGTCCTGCTTGGAACTCTTCCAGCTCACAGCGCCACCATTCAAGCAAAACCACGAACCACATTTGCGATCTATAATCTTCTGAGTGGTTTGGAAGCTGGCATCGATGTAACCCTTTACAGCTAGCTCCTCATCGTCTCCAAATATCAAGAAATATTCTTTAGTTCTTCTCAAGTACTTAAGAATATTCTTGACTGCTATCCAGTGATGCTCACCTAGATCTGACTTGTACCTACTCATCATGCTCAAAGCATACGAGACATCAGGACGAGTACACAACATTGCGTACATGATAGATCCTATAGCTGATGCGTAAGGGATCTTATCCATGTTGTCTCTCTCCTCTCTAGAAGAGGGACTTTGAGTCTTCGAAAGACTCACACCATGTGACATTGGCAGAAGTCCCTTCTTGGAATTCTTCATGGCAAACCGTAGTAATACCGTGTCAATGTATGTACTCTGACTTAGGCCAAACAATCTCTTAGATCTATCTCTATAGATCTTGATGCCTAGAATACAGGCTGCTTCACCTAAGTCTTTCATTGAGAAGCACGTCCCCAGCCAAGTCTTCACAGACTGTAGCGAAGGGATGTCATTCCCAATGAGTAGTATGTCATCCACATACAATACAAGGAAGACAACTGTGTTCCCATTAACCCTCTTGTAGACACAGGGTTTATCTTCATTCTTGATGAAACCAAACTGTTTGATCGCATCATCGAATCGAAGATTCCAGCTCCGAGAGGCTTGGTTTAGCCCATAAATGGACCTTTGCAGCTTGCATACTTTTCCAGTATGTTATGGATCTTCAAAACCCTCAGGTTGTGTCATGTACACATCCTCGAGTAAGTTTTCATTCAGAAATGCAGTTTTGACATCCATCTGCTAGATCTCATAATCGTGGTATGCTGCAATAGCAAGCAAGATCCTAATGGACTTAAACATCGCCACTGGAGAAAAGGTTTCGTCATAGTCAATACCATGAATTTGCTTGAAACCTTTAGCTACCAATCGGCCCTTATAGGTATGTGTAAGTCCATCCATGTCAGTCTTTCTCCTAAAGACCCACTTACACCCAATGGGTTTGACCCCTTCAGGTGGATCAACCAAAGTCCATACTTGGTTGGTGTACATGGATTCCATCTCAGATCTCATGGCCTCTAGCCATTTCTCAGAATCTGGGCTCATCACAGCTTCCTGATAGGAGGTAGGCTCATTCTCAATGAGCATAACGTCATCATGGTCAGACAAGAGAAATGAGTATCTCTCAGGCTGACGACGTATCCTATCAGATCTGCGAAGAGGTTGGTCTACCTGAACAGGTGATTGTTCCACAACTCTTTGTGCAACAACCTCATCACCCATAACACTTTGTGGTTCCTGTTCAGCCTCCATCAAGGCCTCAGTGCTATCGTCCTTATCTTGAATTTCTTCAAGATCGAAGGTACTCCCACTAGTTTTTCTAGAAACAAAATCCCTTTCTAGAAAAAACCCCAGTCTTTGCCACAAACACTTTGTGCTGACTGGGAATATAGAAGTAGTATCTCTTTGTATCCTTGGGATATCCAACAAAATAGCACCTATCGGATTTGGGTCCTAGTTTGTCTGAGACTTGACGTCGAACGTAAGCCTCACAATCCCAAATCCTCATAAAAGATATCTTTGGATTTCTCCCTGTCCATATCGTATATGGTGTCTTTATCACAGCCTTGGATGGTACACGGTTAAGGGTAAAGGCTACTATATCTAGAGCATATCCCCAAAAGAATATAGGAAGATCTGTGTGACTCATCATAGATCGTACCATATCCAATAGGGTATGATTCCTCCTTTCGGATACACCATTCCACTGTGGTGTTCCAGGAGGAGTGAGTTGACATAGAATCCCACACTCAGCTAGATTGTCACGAAACTCATGGCTAAGGTATTCACCACCTCGATCTGATCGAAGTATCTTAATACTCTTGCCAAGCTGGTTTTGTACTTCATTCTTGAATTCTTTGAACTTTTCAAAGGATTCTGATTTATGTGTCATAAGATACACATAACCATATCTACTGAAGTCATCAGTAAATGTAATGAAGTACCTGTAACCACCTCTAGCAACAACATTGAAAGGTGTTGGGTTTTTCCGAGCCGCAAAAACCGCTTTTTGCGTTGCGGAAACCTCGGAAGCCCCAGCCACGGATCCGTGCGAAGATGTATTAAAACAAAACATGTATGTGTTTATATAAAAACCCTAGATCTACCTTATACCTAGAAGGTGAGAGTGTTACCCTCGTAGCGACGCCCTTCGCTTATCCCGCTCATCCAAAAGGTTCGCCGAAACTCGAGAGTGTCAAGTGTACACTCCTCTATCGGTATCCACACAAGCAATAGGTGGAGAAAAGCATCCTAGAGTGTGCTAGCACCCCTTGGACGTTCATGGCTAGATGAGGAAGAGAGAGCTTGAGGGAAGAGTTGAGGAAGAAGATGAAGTTACAAACTTAACTTCACATCATCCATAACACACTATAAGGGGGTTACATGCATGCATGTAACTCCAAGAGCCAATGGCTCTTGGTCTCCCTCATGAGGTGGCACCCCATGATGTGTCCATGATGATGTGGAACATCATCATTGGCCGGCCATGCCAAGTCATCATCATGACATGGCATTTGGTCAAGTCAAACTTGACCTTTCATCTTCCCTCTCAAGTCAAGTCAAACTTGACCTCTAATATCTCATGGTTGATCAAATCTAACCACTTGACTCAAGTCAATTTAATTTAATGAATCTCTATTCATTAATTTAAATTGATTTGATGAATCAAATATAAATTAGACTCATTCAACACTTGAATCAACTTGAGTCTAACTCAATTAGTCTAATTTGGATTACTCTTAATCCAATTTGGTTCATCCCATGAACCTAATCCTCATGGTTCATCATATGAACCTAATCTCCATCTAATTGCTCTTATGTGTGTGACCCTATAGGTTCTTGTAATGTTGGCAATGTCCCTAAACCGATTTAGGAACATAAGCGATGAGCGGTATCTAGTAACACATCATTGCTACCCAAGTTACAAGAATGTTGAGCTCCAACATCACCTTTGTGACTACTAATTGTGACTCTCACAATATGTGACAATGTCCCTCTATCCTTGACATCTAGATTGACCAATCGAGGCATAGACCGTGTCATCCTCGGTACAATCTAAATCTTGAACCCCAAGTAGACTCACTCTAATCAAATGAGCTCAATATCTCATATTGACTCATTTGGGCATGGCCATGCACTTCGTGGTCTCACTCTATCAAGAATATCGATGTCACTCCCGTCATATAGGAGGGATAGATCCCATCTACATCACTCACATCCCTCCGCATAATTTGTTACATACCCGATGTCGCCTTTATAGTCCACCCATTTACGGGTGACGTTTGAAACGGCAAAGTATGCAACGCCTTATGTAGGGAACCATGGTGACTTCAGGTCTAAGGACTAATAGTCATACTAATAGCCACATGAGAAAGTATATGACACTCATATAACGATCCATGATACTTTCTCATGGCGGGTCATTCAGTATACATTCTCTAATGCATACCCATGTGTCAACTTGATATCTCATATCCATGACTTGTGAGATCAAGTCATCGTGTTGACCTACATGCTAGTCTCTACGCATTAACATTGTCCCTGAATGTTAATACTCGACTAGGAATGATTAAGAGTAGTGTTCTCTATATCATCTCATTATCGATTCAACCAATCGATTGATATAGATAAGAACCTACTACTCAAGGACATTATTATATTTAGTTATTTGGCACCAATACAAGTAAATATAATAACCATGCCTTTATAAATAATAATATGATACAATAAAGTCCATACAACAATCATCACATGATTGGCTCTAGGGCTTTCACTAACAAAAGGACCACATACATCAGTATGTATAAGTCCTAACAAATCTGTTGCTCTTTCGCTGTGTCCACTAAAGGGAGTCTTGGTCATCTTGCCTAAAAGGCAAGACTCGCATGTCTCATATGATTCAAAATCAAATGAGTCTAGCAGCCCATCCTTATGGAGCTGAGATAAGCGACTCTCATTTATGTGACCTAAGCGACAATGCCAGAGATAGGTTTGGTTCAACTCATTTAACTTGAACCTCTTGGTACTTATGTTATAGATAGGGCTCTCTAAGTCTAGAAAGTAGAGTCCGTTCATTAGAGGTGCACTACAATAGAACATATCATTTAAATAAACTGAACAATATTTGTTCTTTATTATAAATGTAAAACCTTTCTTGTCCAAACAAGAAATCAAAATTATGTTCTTAGTCAAAGCAGACACATAACAACATTCATCTAATTCTAGTACAAGCCCAGAGGCCAAAGATAGATCATAACAGCAACAGCAGCAACTCTTGCTCCATTGCCTACTCGCAGGTCCACCTCGCCCTTTGTCAATGCCCTGCTATTTCTCAGCGCCTGCACATTGGTACAAATGTGGGATGCATATCCGATATCTAATACCCATGATGAAGAAATAGATAGATTGACTTCTATAACATTTTATACCTGAAGTAGAAGTCTCACTTCTCTTCTTCTTAATATCTTCCAGGTATGCCTTGCAGTTACGCTTCCAGTGTCCTGCTTCCTTGCAGTAGAAGCAAGCCCCTTCCTTGGCTACCCCTCCTTTGGGTTTAAGTTCTTTGCCTTTGCCCTTGGCTTGGGACTTTCCCTTACCTTTAGGCTTGCCCTTGCCTTTCTTCTTCTGCACCATCAAATTGGTGTCAGATTTTCCCTTCTTAAGGTTAAGCTCAGTAGTTCTCAACATGCTAAGCATTTCAGGCAATGGCTTATCAATTTCATTCATGTTATAATTCATGACAAATTGATTGAAGGCTTGTGGCAAAGATTGCAAGATCAGGTCAGTGGCCAGCTCTTGGCCAAGTGGGAATCCCACCCTTTGTAGATTTTCTACGTACCCAATCATCTTGAGTACATATTGACCTACGGGAGTCCCTTCTTGCATTTTAGACCCAAACAATGCCTTAGAGACTTCATATCTCTCATGCCTTGCTTTTCCTTGATATAGTTGACGAAGATGTCCAACCATATCATAAGCATTCATGAACTCGTGTTGCTTCTGAAGCTCAGAGTTCATGGTCGCGAGCATTAGACATGACACATCTAATAAATCATCTTGATGCTTCTTGTAAGCATCTTTGTCAGCTCGCGAGGCAGTGGCAGGAGGTGCCTCCGAAATGGGCTGCTCCAGGACGTACAACTTCCTTTCTTGGGTGAGAACAATTATCAGGTTCCTGTATCAGTCCAAGAAATTTGCTCCATTGAGTTTGTCCTTCTCAAGGACAGAATGCAGAGAGAGAGTGTTCGTGTTTGTCGACATAGTTATCTACAACATACAATGCAGAGAATTAATATCATATTCCTTTTATCATTTAATTAGGCCTTTAATCAAATGATGCTCCCACTGAATTATAGGAATTTTGTAGAAACGAGTTATGGATGTGGTCAAACCACATTACTAGATTCATACAAACTAGCTATAATTCTTGCGGGACAAGATCCACATCATACTAAGCCTTGAGTTAGCTTTGGCTAAATCACCCAAGACTTAGTACGATCGGTGGGTAACACATTACCGATTACATCTCTATGCAACTCTTGTTTATAGGATCAAGACCCACATTTACAAAAGACCTTGAGTAAGCTTTGGCTAAATCGCCCAAGATTTAGTGTAAATGCGATCTTACCCTATCTTTCCAACGATTGGAATATGCCTATAGTTCTACTCGATCCAATTGAGTTAACTAGTTTTGCTCAATCTAATTGAGCTTACTCTAACCCAAGTGTGATAGGCGGGACCAAGATTGTCCCTCCGCACCCTACCAATATAATATGCGTTGCTCTGCTTTGGCAGATTCAACAACAACAAATGATCGAGGTAGTGATGGGTATCGAAACTCTGGTGGCATTTTCGAGTTGATTCGATTATGATCTAATCTAATCGTAATGTGTATCTTATACGCATTTAGGCCTTTATTATCCTATATTAGCATGAATCACATACATACAATCATTATTCTAGCATGCATCATATACATACAAGAAAATTATCCTAGCATGCATCATATACATACAAGCATTATTCTACTAGCATGCATCACATACATACAAGCAAAATCAAATAAATATATATATATATATATAAAATTAAATGTGATGTAGTCATGGCCCTACTACGATCTTCTCAAGCCAATGAGAAGATCGGACGGTCAACCTAAGGCTAGCGGCTTCTCCAAGCGCTTCCTTTGACCGCCATGTGTCGTCGTCACCCTTCTCGTAACCTCGTCTTCAAGTGGACTTTCCACCGCTCCATTTTGTACATTACAAATATGAAACTCGAGTTACATTCAAGTATAAAACTATTTACAACTAGAATATAAAAAGAAGAGGTATGACGCACAGGTCGCATACACTATACAACACGCACAACCACAAAACGGCACGCAGGGCGTATTATGAATTACAACACATTACATCCAATCATATTGGGGTTATTGGGCCATGAAAATAAAAGAATTATACATAATTCTAAATTATGTATTTTTACAGAAAATTTCTATAATTTTTCCTATTTTTTTTTCAATTTTATGAGTCACCTCCCCGTAACGGTCCCGCTAAGCTGTTTCCGGGCGTGATCGCGGGACAAGACCCCTTTCGGGGATAGGGGCAGCGCCCCTACTCACAAAATAAACTTTGCGAGTGTCCCTACAATGATCTTACAATGACTTAAGTCGCTGTCCCAAAAACCTAAAGCGAGAACTCGCCGTTACGGAGAGTTTTTCTCGACGGTTGAAGCCTACAAGTGTCCCAACACTCGTTGCTTCAATTCTTCAAGAAAAATACCCAAAAATTCTAGAAAAATAAGAAATTTACAGAAACATATAAATCTGTAATTTTTATATCTGATACAAAAATTATAAAAAACGAAACACATACATGCTTCGCACGTGGCTCTGATACCACTGTTGGACTTTCCGAGCCACAAAAACCGCTTTTTGCGTTGCGGAAACCTCGGAAGCCCTGGCCACGGATCCGTGCGAAGATGTATTAAAACAAAACATGTATGTGTTTATATAAAAACCCTAGATCTACCTTAGATCTAGAAGGTGAGAGTGTTACCCTCGTAGCGACGCCCTTCGCTTATCCCGCTCGTCCAAAAGGTTCGCCGGAACTCGAGAGTGTCAAGTGTACACTCCTCTATCGGTATCCACACAAGCAATAGGTGGAGAAAAGCATCCTAGAGTGTGCTAGCACCCCTTGGACGTTCATGGCTAGATGAGGAAGAGAGAGCTTGAGGGAAGAGAAGAGGAAGAAGATGAAGTTACACAACTTAACTTCACATCATCCATAACCCACTATAAGGGGGTTACATGCATGCATGTAACTCCAAGAGCCAATGGCTCTTGGTCTCCCTCATGAGGTGGCACACCATGATGTGTCCATGATGATGTGGAACATCATCATTGTCCAGCCATGCCAAGTCATCATCATGACATGGCATTTGGTCAAGTCAAACTTGACCTTTCATCTTCCCTCTCAAGTCAAGTCAAACTTGACCTCTTATCTCCCATGGTTGATCAAATCCAACCATTTGATTCATGTCAATTTAATTTAATGAATCTCTATTCATTTAATTTAAATTGATTTGATGAATCAAATATAAATTAGACTCATTCAACACTTGAATCAACTTGAGTCTAACTCAATTAGTCTAATTTGGATTACTCTTAATCCAATTTGGTTCATCCCATGAACCTAATCCTCATGGTTCATCATATGAACCTAATCTCCATCAATTTCCCTTATGTGTGTGACCCTATAGGTTCTTGTAACATTGGCAATGGCCCTAAACCGATTTAGGAACATAAGCAATGAGTGATATCTAGCAACACATCATTGCTACCCAAGTTACAAGAATGTTGAGCTCCAACATCACCTTTGTGACTACTAATTGTGACTCTCACAATATGTGACAATGTCCCTCTATCCTTGACATCTAGATTGACCAATCAAGGCATAGACCGTGTCATCCTCAGTACAATCTAAATCTTGAACTCCAAGTAGACTCACTCATATCAAATGAGCTCAATATCTCATATTGACTCATTTGGGCATGGCCATGCACTTCGTGGTCTCACTCTATCAAGAATATCGATGTCACTCCCGTCATATAGGAGGGATAGATCCCATCTACATCACTCATATCCCTCCGCATAATTTGTTACATACCCAGTAATCGCCTTTATAGTCCACCCATTTACGGGTGACGCTTGACGAAGCCAAAGTATGCAACGCCTTATGTAGGGAACCATGGTGACTTCAGGTCTAAGGACTAATAGTCATACTAATAGCCACATGAGAAAGTATATGACACTCATATAACGATCTATGATACTTTCTCATGGCGAGTCATTCAGTATTCATTCTCCAATGCATACCCATGTGTCAACTTGATATCTCATATCCATGACTTGTGAGATCAAGTCATCATGTTGACCTACATGCTAGTCTCTACGCATTAACGTTGTCCCTGAATGTTAATACTCGACTAGGAATGATTAAGAGTAGTGTTCTCTATATCATCTCATTATCGATTCAACCAATCGACTGATATAGATAAGAACCTACTACTCAAGGACATTATTATATTTAGTTATTTGGCACCAATACAAGTAAATATAATAACCATGCCTTTATAAATAGGAATATGATACAATAAAGTCCATACAACAATTATCACATGATTGGCTCTAGGGCTTTCACTAACACTTACAACCCCGGATGGAAGAACCACCCGAACTTTTTCTATCGGAATAACTCGGGGAACTTCCAATATCTTCAGGAGGGTATGGACAGCAGCAGGGCAATGGGCAGCATCAACCATAGAAATCTAGGTTATAACTGATGATGGAAGACTTCATTGCTACCCAAACAAAGGCCAATGAAGAGTTCCATTGCCAACATCAGAAAACAGAGGAGTCACTCAGAGACTTGAAGGCCACTGTTGACGATCTTGCAAGTCACATAAGGATGTTGGAGACACAGGTGGCTCAGATAGCCCAAACCATGTCACAACCTATGGAGAGCTCTCTAGCATTACCCGAGCCGGGTAAATTTAAGGAAGGAGGGTGCAATGAGAAAAGAGCGTAAAGAAACAAATTCACCGAGGGGTGTGCAGCCATGATTTCCACACTACCTGACCAAGCTGAAATTGAGGACAAGATTCTACCCCAGCTTGAGTGCCCTGGTGAATTTGTTATCCCTTGCTTGATTTATGGGGAAAGCTTCGATGAAGCGTTGTGCGACTTAGGGTCATCAGTAAGTGTGATGCCCTACGCATACTACTTGAAGATGAGACTGAATGGGCTCCAACCAATGAACCTTGGTATTCGTGTGGGGGGGGACTCAGTCAAGGAACCCATCGGCATGATAACACATGTGCCTGTGGTTGTTGAGAACTCTATGATATATACGGATATTATCATAATCAACACAGGACCAGATCACCAGAATCCCATCATCTTGGGAAGGTGCTTTTCTGGCAACTGCGGGGGCATGCATAGATGTAAAGGCACATCATATCTCCTTAGAGGTAGATGAGGAGATCATCCTCTTTAGCTTATCAGAGTGTAGAGCTCCCTACCTAGATGGCTTTACTTTCGGTAGAATAAAGTCGAGCCCGCCGGATGTAGACACTGAGACGGATGAATGGAGGTTCACAGAACCTTCAGAGCCAAGTTGATAATGGAGTGTGGTCGAGCTAAACGACCTTAAACAAAGCGCTTCTTGGGAGGTAATCCAAGTTTAGTTTTAAGGTTTTCTTTTGATTGTATTGCATTAATTTGGTCAATTTGAACTTTTATTTCCATTTCGTTTAGCATTAGGACCAGAAAGAACTTGCTAGGTAAAAATAAAAAACAATTTTAGCTTACACGGTGAAGTGCGTGAGAAAATTTGATCGTTGTGCACAAAAGGAGAGAAATAGGGGACACATGGCCTAGCCGTGTGTTTTCCCACGGTCGTGCCCAACTAACCCAAGGTGCACACGGCCTGGCCATATGTTTTCACACGGCCATGTCGCGCGAGGTTAAAAAGGACACACCGTGCATTCTTTTTCCCCAAATGCACCGTGTGTTTTGATTTTTCTTGCCCTAGCCATGTGGATCCTTCTTCCCCACCACCTAGAAGCTTTTCCAACCTTCAAAGAAGACAAAAGAAGCAAGGATGAGGAGGACCAAGCAAGTGGTATCTCAATCCGATGGAGCGACGAGCAAGGAGAACCGACGCCCCTCAAGCTCTGGAGGAAGGTAACGCTCTTCCAACCCTTCTTTTTCACAACAATGAGCATAGGGATAGATATAACATGTTTTCTACTCATAAAATTGTTGGAATGTATACTGAAAGCCTAGCTCTTTTTGTATGAATATTTTATTTTGAAATAAGAATCACATGATCATTGTTTGCACTTTATATTCATGTGTGCATATTGTCTAATATTTTACATTGTAGTTAACATGGTGCTTGGTGTGGCACAGAAGATCATGTTATCAGTCCCTTGTAGAATATAAGTAAAGGCTCACAACCATGATGGTTTTGGACAAACCATTGGCATGGTTGTAGTGTAGTTTGGTATTGTTTTATCTTGAACATAGAGTTACACTAGTACACGTAGGTGTATTGAGCAGGACCGACATAGAGGTGATTCAATTTATTACTGACTACATAATTGAATCAGACCTCGGATATTATGTTGTACATGCTCTTAATCCCGATATAATAACGGGCACATGTACTTAGTATTTATTTCTTTGATTTACCAGAGGGTGAGGTTTAGATGGATTAAATCAATATGCCCGGTAAGTTGAGAAATGATATTATTTACATGGTGTGTCGTTGATTATAGGAGGAAACTGTGTCCTATATACTAGGTTGATGATGTCCCCTTGAGGAGCTCATAAGGTTCATCATGTAAACCCAGCTGGTTGACTTAGTCAACATGATGATAAGGTTGAGTGGTACTACTCGAGGAATTAGATGTTAATTAATTGATGGTCATTAAATCAATTAATTGACGGACATTCGATATCTTAAACACGGGGAGATGGATGTACAAATAATATATGGAGCTCATATTAATTTATGGGGGTTGATGAGGTAGTTCAAGGATGATCCTCTAGTGGAATGAAACATCATTGATGGATCAAGTTTGTGTGGTTCTGATCCATCGGGTGGCCAAGATCCAACTCCTCCTTATGGTCCCTATCGTAGCCTAATATAATCCTCATGAAGTCTAGATCAAAGAATGTAAAACAAAACCCTAGATCCGACGGTTGGGATTAAATTCCTAGATCCGACGTTTGGGATTAAATCCCTAGATCCGACGGTTGGGATTAAATCCCTAGATCTGACGGTTGGGATTAAATCCATAGATCCGACGGTAAGGATCAAATTCCTAGATCCGACAGTTGGGATGAAACCCTAGATCCGACGGTTGGGATGAAACTCTAGATCTGACGGTTGGGATAAAACCCTAGATCCGATGGTGGAGATTAAATCCCTAGATCCGACGGTGGAGATTAAAGGAGGCTTAAGCCCAATTCTATAAATAGAGGGCTAAGGCTTGGGCGGCAAGGATGGTTCTTTGGATTAGGGTTTTGCCTCTCAAGAGTTTAGACGGCTAGGGTTTGGTGTGTGGTTTGGGCGGCAACAAGGAAGGAGATTAGGGTTTCTTCCTTTTCTCCTTGGTGGCTGGCGCTCACTCCATCCTCCTCCTTGTTTTGGCCGGCTCTCTTCCTCCTCCTTTTCTCTTTGGTGGCCGGCGGTTCTCCATACATTGGTGGCCGGCGCTTCTCCCATTCATTGGTGGCCAGCGGCAACATTGTCACAAGGTTGGCCGGCGCTCAACCATTCACTCCTTGGTCGGTGGTTACATCGAGCTCCTTGGCTTGGTGGCCGGTTCTAGAAAGGAGAAGGAGCTTTGTTTTGTTCTTCTCTTTGTTCAGAGCGAACAAGGAAGAGAAGAACGTGATCTAGGAGGCTTCTACTCGTGGAGGATCTTCGCCCACACGACGTCCACGAAGAGGATAGGACATATGGTAGAAGATCGTGAGGTATAAAAGTTTTATAACTTTATTTTCTTATCTTAGCATGTTCTTGTATGCATGATTGTACTACTTCGCATATGCATGTATTTGTATAATCATGGACCCCGAAGACGAACACAAAAACCGGCGATCCATCCGTCGTCTCTTCCGCGGCTAATCAACTAGAAGAATTGTGTTGCTTGAACAACTAGTTTGTTCAAGCGATCACTCAAGTTGTTAGCACGACGATGAAGTGGTTATGCTTAGGAAACTCATCCCATCCGGATTAGTTTTTTCATTAGTGAAAATTTTAATCCGGGGACATGGGAGCCAATGAGCCTCCGAAGCAACTCCCTTCAAATGGTATCAGAGCCACGGTTTCCGGTTTTGTGTGTTTTGGATTCGGTTACTTTCATGCACATATCATATATTGAGTATGTTGGATAATAGTAGGATGTGCGTAGGCTAACTTTTTGGTTGCAGGCATAAGATCCGACTATTATGGCTATTTGTGTGTATGTTATTGTTTTGTGTGTGATTGTATGTATATTATTTGAATCCTCGGGGTTGACGAGGCTAGATTAGTATTTAATTTTTGTAATTAAATACGGCATTGTTTAGCCACTTATTTTAGTTTACTTTCGATCTAGATTATTTGTACACTCCTTCGTGGAGTATAGGATCGATGGATGTAAATTAAAATAGTTTATCTCGGCTCAGATCTCTTTGGTGACTTGCGCACGGGAAAAGATGGAGCGGACGAGGTGGCGACACGACGGGATGCGTATTGGAGAACAATGCCATAATAGTTGGAAAAATTCTGTTTTTTTTCCATATTTATTGCTTATTTGTTTTATATGCATGTTGTGTATGCTTAAAAATTCCTCATTTTCAATTTACTAAGTGGGAGAGGGATATTTTAATTAATTCCCGCGACCTCTATTACAATTTGACGTGTGATGCAACAAACTTGCGTGTCGGTTCTGAGTGCCTTCCTCCCTGCGGACGGGTTTGTTTGCGGATCACTAGGTCAAATAATGGTTATAGAAAATTATCTAGGAGCCTGTGTACTTCCACAGTGGTAAGGCACATAATCCGAAATAATTCCCTTAGTATCGTGTAATGGTGCACACTTAGATACAAATAAAAGTATCCTCTCCATCGGAGTCACTGCTTTTATTTGTAGGGCCAAAGAGGAACCAACTATTAATTTTATTTGTCAAAAAGTAAGGTTGACAAGATAATAAAATTAATGGGTAAAACCTCCTCTTACAAATGTAGAATTCGTATACGTCCACACAGTGTGGCATGCGATATTCTCGGTGTTTTGAGGTGTTGGTTGATTTCGAAATTTTATTGTTTTGAGGAATCAATAATATTTGAAATCTAATATTTTGATCATTGTGATTCTTAGGTTTTTCAAATGGCTTTCAACCCACTTGCTGTGATATTAAAAGAAAATAAACTTACTGGAACAAACTACATTGATTGGAAAAGAAATCTGGATATTGTCTTAACTGTGGAGGAGTACAAATTTATACTCTTCGAGGTCTGTCCTCTTAAGCCCACCGATGACTCTGATGAAAAGGAGAAAGAAAGTTATAAGAAATGGATCAAGGCAGATGTGATGGCGCGGTGTTACATTTTGGCATCTATGTCAAATGTCTTTGCAACATCGGACTGTCATGGCATAGCCGATGTTCAATCTCAAGGAACTTTTTGGACATCAGAGTAGGGCGGCTAGACAGGAGGCGATGAGAAACTTGATGACGACCACCATGATAGAGGGAACACCTGTTAGGGATCATGTTCTCAAGATGATGGCTCATCTTAATGAGATGGAAGTCCTCGGAGCTGAGATCGATGGGGAAACCCAGGTCGATATCATTCTCCAGTCTCTGCCTAGGAGTTTTGAGCAGTTTTGCCTCAACTACAACATGAACAAGAGGTTGTATTCGTTGGCGGAGCTTCTGACAGAACTCCAGGCGGTAGAGGGGCTTTTTCATCAAAGCGCTCAAGCCATGGTTGCTCAGAAAGTTTCTTCTTCTAAACCGAAAGGTAAGAAGAAGAAGAAGCAAGGTGGAGCAAAGAAAGTGGCAGTGGGACCTAAGGCAGGAGTGAAGAAGCCGAAAGGCAAGTGCTTCACTTGCAAGCAGACTGGACATTGGAAGGCGGACTGTCCTCGCCGAAAGAACAAAGATATATCTTCTTGTTTAGTTGTTGAAACATGTTTAGCGGTGTTATCTACCAGTGCCTAGTGTGTAGATATAGGAGCCACTGATCATGTCTGCAATACTTTGCAGGGGTTCCAAGAAACCCGACGACTAGCTGAGGGAGAGATTACCGTCTTCATGGGCAATGCTTCAAAGGTGGCGGCTATTGCAGTGGGAGACGTTTATTTATCTTTTGATAGGAATAAAGTTTTGGTTTTGAGAAATTGTCTTTATGTACCTACTTTTAGAAAGAATTTAATTTCAGTTTCTAAATTGTTTATGGATGGATATTCTGTTTCTTTTAATGACAAAGTGGTTATAAAAAGGAATAGAGAGATTATCTGTTCTGGTACATTGGTTGGCAATTTGTATACTCTTGAACCGAAAACTCCCACGATGCATATAGAAGTAAATAACTCATCTTCTACGTCTAATAAGAGAAAAGAACCTTCAAAAATGAACCAAACATATCTTTGGCATCTAAGGCTTGGTCATATTAACCTGAGCAGAATTCAAAGGTTGATAGTTGATGGACCTTTGGGTTCATTAGTGGTGGAGGATCTTCCAACCTACGAATCTTGCTTGGAAGGTAAAATGACCAAGAGGCCTTTCAAGGTCAAGGGGTATAGAGCCAAAGATGTATTAGAACTGGTTCATTCTGATTTATGCGGTCCTATGTCTATCCAGGCAAGAGGTGGCTTTGAATACTTCGTCTCTTTTATAGACGATTATTCAAGGTATGGATACATTTACTTGATGCGCCGCAAGTCTGAATGCTTTGACAGGTTCAAAGAATTCAAGGTTGATGTGGAGAACCGTCAAGGTAAGAGTATCAAGACCCTACGATCTGATCGTGGTGGTGAGTACCTCTTGGGAGAGTTTAGGAATTACTTATCAGAGGCTGGGATTCAATCCCAATTATCTGCACCTGGCACACCCTAGAAGAATGGTGTAGCGGAGCGAAGGAATAGGACTCTTATGGAGATGGTTAGATCGATGATGAGTTATTCAAAGTTGCCAGTTTCGTTCTGGGGGTATGCGCTGGATACGGCAATGTATACTCTGAACTTGGTTCCATCTAAATCAGTACCTTCTACCCCTGTAGAATTGTGGACTGGGCGAAATCCTAGTCTAAGACATATTCGGATATGGGGGAGTCCAGCACATGTGCTGAAGGCTGATGCTGGTAAGTTGGAACCTCGTACAGAAGTGTGCATGTTTGTTGGCTACCCTAAGGGAATGAAAGGTGGTTTGTTTTATAATCCTAGAGATCAGAGGGTGATCGTTAGAACGAACGTCAGATTTCTAGAGGAGGATTATGTAATGAACCACAAGCCCAAGAGTATGATTGTTCTTGAGGAGTTGACAGGGGAAGTCCCGACTTCAGTACCACCGGTACAAGAGGAGATACCACAAGTCACTGCACCGCGTGTCACAGAGCATACACAGGAGGCACCTCGTTATAGTGGGAGGGTTGTTAGACAACCCGAGAGATTCATGTTTTTGGGAGAGTCTTCGGACTTAGTCCCTGGTGAACATGAACCTAATCCCTGGACATGTGACGAGGCACTCCAAGATAGAGATGTGGTATCTTGGCAAAGAGCGATGAATTCAGAGATAGAATCTATGGATTCTAATCAAGTCTGGGAGCTAGTAGAACCACCCGATGGTGTAAAAATCATTGGATGCAAGTGGATCTACAAGAGAAAGAGAGGAGTAGACGGGAAGGTTGAGACCTTCAAAGCTAGGCTTGTTGCAAAAGGGTATACTCAGAAAGAGGGTATCGATTATGAGGAGACCTTTTCGCCAGTAGCTATGCTTAAGTCTATCCAGATTCTCTTATCTATAGCAGCTCATATGGATTATGAGATTTGGCAGATGGATGTCAAGACAGCTTTCCTTAACGGAAGTCTTGAGGAGAACATCTATATGCGGCAACCAGAGGGATTCATTGCTAAAGGCAAAGAGCATCTTGTATGTAAGCTTAATCGGTCCATTTATGGATTGAAGCAAGCTTCTAGATCTTGGAACATCCACTTTGATGAGGTAATCCAGTCATATGCATTTATTCAAAGTCCAGATGAGCCTTGTGTATACAAGAGATGTGACGGAAACGTAGTGGTGTTTCTTGTACTATACGTAGATGACATTTTGTTAGTTGGCAACAATATCAAAGTGTTATCGAGCGTAAAGGGTATGGTTGTCCAAACAGTTTGACATGAAGGACTTGGGAGAAGTGGGACACATCCTTGGGATCAAAGTTATAAGGGATCGCAAGAAAAGGATGTTGTGCTTATCTCAAGCTTCATACATTGACACTATCCTTGCTCATTTTAGCATGCAGAACTCCAAGAAAGGGTTTCTACCTTTTAGGCATGGAGTTCCTTTATCTAAAGAGATGTGTCCCAAAACATCAAAGGAGATAGAGGACATGAAGGCGGTTCCTTATGCTTCGGCAGTAGGAAGCCTCATGTATGTTATGCTATGTACGAGACCAGATATCTGTTTTATCGTGGGCATGGTTAGCAGATATCAGAGTAATCCTGGACAGGGACATTGGACTGTGGTAAAGCATATATTGAAGTACCTGAGAAGGACTAGGGATTATATGCTAGTTTACCGGGCAGATCAATTAGTCCCTGTGGGATACACGGATTCTGATTTCCAATCAGATAGGGATAACAGTAAGTCTACCTCGAGTTTTGTATTTACTTTTAGAGGTGGAACCATAGAATGGAGGAGTGTCAAGCAGAAATGTGTGGCGGACTCTACCATGGAAGCTGAGTATGTGGCAGCCTCTGAGGCAGCCAAGGAAGTTGTATGGCTCAGGAACTTCTTGATGGACTTGGATGTGATTCCTAGTTTGCCCAGAACTATCACAATTTATTGTGATAATAGTGGTGCAGTTGCAAACTCGAAGGAACCACGAGCCCATAAGGCGAGTAAACACATAGAGCGCAAGTACCACCTGATACGAGAGATCGTAAAGCGAGGAGAAGTTGTTTGTCGTAGAGGATAACTGGCGGATCCATTCACTAAGGCCCTTCGGTAGCGTTTGATAGGCATGTGGAGGACATGGGGATCAGATGTATGGCAGTATGATGACAGCATAGTCTTTTAGTATAAGTGGGAGATTGTTGGAATGTATACTGAAAGCCTAGCTCTTTTTGTATGAACATTTTATTTTGAAATAAGAATCACATGATCATTGTTTGCACTTTATATTCATGTGTGCATATTGTCTAATATTTTACATTGTAGATAACATGGTGCTTCGTGTGGCACAAAAGATCATGTTATCAGTCCCTTATAGAATATAAGTAAAGGCTCACAACTAAGATGGTTTTGGACAAACCATTGGCATGGTTGTAGTATATCTTGGTATTGTTTTGTCTTGAACATAGAGTTACACTAGTACACTTAGGTGTATTGAGCAGGACCGACATAGAGGTGATTCAATTTATTGTTGACTACATAATTGAATCAGACCTCGGATATTATGTTGTACATGCTCTTAATCCTGATATAATAACGAGCACATGTACTTAGTATTTATTTCTTTGATTTACCAGAGGGTGAGGTTTAGATGGATTAAATCAATATGCCCGGTAAGTTGGGAAATGATATTATTTACATGGTGTGTCATTGATTATAGGAGGAAACCGTGTCCTATATACTAGGTTGATGATGTCCCCTTGAGGAGCTCATAAGGTTCATCATGTAAACCCAGCTGGTTGACTTAGTCAACATGATGATAAGGTTGAGTGGTACTACTCGAGGAATTAGATGTTAATTAATTGATGGTCAGTAAATCAATTAACTGACGGACATTCAATATCTTAAACACGGGGAGATGGATGTACAAATAATATATGGAGCTCATATTAATTTATGGGGGTTGGTGAGGTAGTTCAATGATGATCCTCTAGTGGAATGGAACATCATTGATGGATCAAGTTTGTGTGGTTCCGATCCATCGGGTGGCCAAGATCCAACTCCTCCTTATGGTCCCTATCATAGCCTAATATAATCCTCATGAAGTCTAGATCCAAGAATGTAAAACAAAACCCTAGATCCGACGGTTGGGATTAAATCCCTAGATCCGATGGTTGGGATTAAATCCCTAGATCCGACGGTTAGGATCAAATTCCTAGATCCGACGGTTTGGATGAAACCCTAGATCCGACGGTTGGGATGAAACTCTAGATCCGACGGTTGGGATAAAACCCTAGATCGGCGGTGGTGGAGATTAAAGGAAGCTTAAGCCCAATTCTATAAATAGAGGGCTAAGGCTTGGGCGGCAAGGATGGTTCTTTGGATTAGGGTTTTGCCTCTCAAGAGTTTAGGCGGCTAGGGTTTGGTGTGTGGTTTGGGCGGCAACAAGGAAGGAGATTAGGGTTTCTTCCTTTTCTCCTTGGTGGTCGGCGCTCACTCCATCCTCCTCCTTGTTTTGGCCGGCTCTCTTCCTCCTCCTTTTCTCTTTGGTGGCCGGCGGTTCTCCATACATTGGTGGTCGGCGCTTCTCCCATTCATTGGTGGCCGGCGGCAACATTGTCACAAGGTTGGCCGGCACTCAACCATTCACTCCTTGGCCGGCGGTTACATCGAGCTCCTTGGCTTGGTGGCCAGTTCTAGAAAGGAGTAGGAGCTTTGTTTGGTTCTTCTCTTTGTTTGGAGCGAACAAGGAAGAGAAGAACGTGATCTAGGAGGCTTCTACTCATGGAGGATCTTCGCCCACACGACGTCCACGAAGAGGATAGGACATACGGTAGAAGATCGTGAGGTATAAAAGTTTTATAACTTTATTTTCTGATCTTAGCATGTTCTTGTATGCATGATTGTACTAGTTCGCATATGCATGTATTTGTATAATCATGGACCCCGAAGACGAACACAAAAACCGGCGATCCATCCGTCGTCTCTTCCGCGGCTAATTAACTAGAAGAGTTGTGTTGCTTGAACAACTAGTTTGTTCAAGCGATCACTCAAGTTGTTAGCACGACGACGAAGTGGTTATGCTTAGGAACTCATCTCATCCGGATTAGTTTTTTCATTAGTGAAAATTTTAATCCGGGGACATGGGAGCCAATGAGCCTCCGAAGCAACTCCCTTCAAAAATCACTGCAACTAGGTATCTTGATGAAGATTTATTAGAGTCCTTAGGGTTGTTGGGTGACATTCAAGCTCTATTTGCAAAAATAGAGTGAGGAGAGATAATGGGGATAAGACACCCAACCTACCCTAGGGTAGTTTTAGAATTTTTAAGTTCTTTAAAAGCTGAAGTTTTAACGAGTAGAGAGAGCAAAGAGGGTAGAATTACCTTTAGGATATTTAACATTTAGCATGAATGGACACTACACCAATGGAACTCATGCTTTAGCTTGCCGAGTGGGGGAGAGAGAAGAACCCCTATTGGGTTCAACTCTTGAATCTTTTGGACTGAATTGACAGGAGAGCACGCTTATGACCCTTTTAGGGTCAAAGCATCATGCCTCCAAAATCCCATTTTCCGATACCTCCACCGAATCATGCCAAATACTATTTTTGGTCGTGGGGAGAGTGATGGTGTAGTGAGAGCTAGCGAGCTGTTTTGCCTATGGGACATGCTACAAGAAAGGAGTAGCATCGATGTAGGGTCCCATTTCATTAGACACTTAGTAAAAATGGGCAAAGTAGCGATAAGAGAGATTAATGTGGGGGGCCTACTTGCTCACATTTTCCATAGGATGAGGTACGACTACACTGCACTAGATAGCATAGAGGGAAGCCCTAGGATCGACCTGGGAGTGTGTACGGCCATGAAGATGATTGTAAGAGAGGGACACTTGTTGTGCTTTGTAAGGAAAAACCTATCATCCCTTAGGCTCTCCGACCCCGATCTTACCACCATCACCACACGCACCAACTCGCGCTTAGACCTGATAGTGGAGTCCCTGTCATATGAGGGACCATCCACATCGACAACCATCTCTCCCCCTTTGCATCACTCTCCCTCCAGTCCATACATACATAGGAGCCCAACTAGTCCACGTCGACATGAGCCTGCACCTGCACCACCACCTTTTTCCACTTTTGAGAAGGATGCAGGTACATCTGCCTATGATTTTTCGGAGTTTCGATCACGCCTCAACAACATATATGTCGAGCAACAAACACAGAGGCAGCGATGGGAGGAGTAGAGCACCTACACGCAGGCGGAGTTTTAGAGCTTCCGGGAGCACTTCCAGCGCACTGAGGAGTTCTACGATGAGCCCGCGTCTACTTCCAGGAGGAGGCTACCCGTCGCCAGGCAGAGGTCGCCTACCACTAGGAGATGCGGCAGCATATGCGAGCCTAGCAGGCATAGTGGGCTAGGGAGGAGGAGCACCGAGCAATCACTACATCCACCAGCTCTCAGATCGACCACATGTACTTGTGGCATCAGCGGTTTAGCAATAGGTTCTCCCATGACCCCGAGATGTCGAGGCTACCAGACTTTCCACCTCATCCACTATAATAGAGGTATGCTTCACTTAAGTCTGGGGGGCCCAAGTTTTGTTTTGTTTCTAGCAGTAGTTTCTTTCCTAATGTTTGCATTTTAGTTATCATTCATTTATTCATGCATTAGTTGTTTAGTTTCTTTCAGCACTTAGTTTCTGCTACCTATAAGCTGCCTCAGTAGTATTTTTAAAAGTCTTCTTCATGAGTTATTCTCATAGGTTGCTTAACTTTATTTATCTCATGATATTTTATTTTATTTGCTCTAATGAATGTTCTATACTTACACTGGTTAGCTTTTATTTTTTTTTACACCTACACATGTCAAACATTCTGAAAGGGAGAGTCTAGTACATACCTAGTTATGATTCATCTCAGTAGTCTAGTACTTTGGAATTCACAGGTGACCCTAAGTTTAGCATTTTAGTTATTGGAGATGCTCGGATTGTGTAAGCCCATTCGAAAAAATCAAAATCCCAGTGAGCCGAAAAATAAAAGAGAGAAAAAAAAGAAAAAAAAAGAGAGAGAAAGAGAGAGAGAAAGAAATGAAAAAGAAATGAAAAAAAAAAGAGATTATGAGGGATAAAAAATAGTTGTCGTGGGTGGAAAAGGTTAGGTGCCCCTTTGAGACCGAATCAGGTTACTGGGGAAACACCTATCAATTTCTCTCAATACTGAGCACGCCTTTGAGACTTTGTGCTAGACCCTCGCTTTGGACAGGTAAGTGTCTAAGAGTCGGAGACCTTAGGAAAGCTATAGGATGACGACTTAACTTACCACGGAATGAGTATCCTCTAAGAAGATTCGCTTAGCACAAGCACGAGAAGCTAACTTAGTGAATTTTTAGAACATATCTATTTTGCTTTGATTGCAAATACCACTTGATAAATCGAGTTAACATGCTAAGTATGGAACAATACATTTTTAAAATTTCATAGCACTGAGGTTTGCTTGAGGACAAGCAAAGATCTAAGTCTTGGGGAATTAATGTAAGCAAAATATATAGGGTTTTAAGAGTAGTTTTCGCTCATATTTCATCTCATTTTACATCTGTTTCATGCATATTTTACTTTATTTTCCATGTATTTCCTGTTTTATGGTTCGGAGATCTACTCTGTATACTTTTGTGTGTAGGATAGCATTTCGTGGGGGAAACGATGCACTTTCGGAGCTAAAAGAAGACATTTGACAACTGGATGCAGAAAGGAACACGGTCAGGGCGTGTGCCTACACATGGTCAGGGCGTGTGCCTACACATGATCAGGGCGTGTGCCTACACACGGTCATGTTCAAGGGGCAAAAATGACCGCCATATCCTGACACACGACCAAGTCGTGTGTTTTCACATGGCCATGTGGTGGCCAAGCGATTTGATGCGACTAAGGTTTTTTTCAGATTTTGCAGCGATCCGGCATGATGTCTATATAAGGAAAGCTCCACCCAAACCCTAGGGGGGAGGCACGCTGGCCGGGACAGGACTTCGAAGCCTAAAAAGCTTCGGGAACTCGCATGGGAGAAGGAGAGAAACTCTTGAGGATCAAGATTTGCACCACAATGCTAGAGGGAAGAGCTACAATTACATTATAATTCATATTTCTTGCACGTTTATCGCTTTACTCATGAATTCTATATTGTATTGTGACTCTCATCTCGTATTCATGGAGTAGATTCTCTAATTCTATGATTAGGGAGTAGTTTTTGTTGTGTAGAACATTGCTATTTCAAATATATTTTCGTTCTTGAAATTGTATTTGCAGTTGGATGATTGTTTAGATCTATAGCTTTGTGTTTTGGTTTTTTATCTTCTGTGCATAGATGATACGAGGAGTGACAATCCTCGTATCTAAGATTTAGGGGATATTAGGAGGAACCTAGAGGTTGGCCTCATCGTCTACAACTATGGACAGAAGGATACGATAGAGTCGGTAACGTGTCTCGTTTCTGGCTCATTGCAGGGATTGATTCGGCATCCTCGTACCATAGTGTAAGATGTCCTTTCCACAAAACCCTAGCTAGAAAATCTGGATACATTCGATTGATAGCATGTTCTGTGACATACAAACGAAATCGAAGTCCTAGAATCCCATTCAAATCCTCGTAGAAATATTTTCTCTTCTTCCGTGTGACACCGTATTGAGTTCGGACCACCGACGACCTCTCATTCGTGAACCCTTAGATTTCCAATCCGAACAACAACGCATCCACTGGACAAATCGATACTCGAAATCTCAGTCCCTGTGGGATCGATATTGTTTATTACTTGACAACATTCGTGCACTTGCGAGCGTTGAGCGCGAGTACGCACTTCAAGTCCTCGACGGTCTCCGTCGGTAGATTTGAGGTCACGTTTATGTGCATCAAGAACCTCTTCAATTTTAAACATCCAATCTTCTTAACCTTTTGGACTTTCATACTCACCTAAAATTCTATTCTTCATATCATGTTAGGACTTTCATCTAACATGACTAACATCCAATCCTCCACAACTTATTAGAGCTTTCATCCACATGTTAAGTGTTTGATCCTCAAAGATCCACAGGGATTTTATCCACCACACACTAAGTATTCAATTCTCCATGATCCACTTAAACTTCATCTCTTGCCAACTCCCTTTTGTACTTTTAATTGTCAAGTGTTTAGTCATTCATAATCCACTTGAACTTTACTTTTTGTCAACTTTTTATTGGACTTTTGACAACTAAATATTCAATCCTTTATGACCTATTTGGACTTTTATAGCTATCAAGTATTTGTGTAGGATCTTCGGTGAGCGCTAGAGGAGGGGTGAATGGCGCTTACGGTTGATTGACGAGAATTGCTCATGCTTGATTTCCTATACTTATCATTAACGCAGCGGAATACAAATAGAAAATACAAATACAAATACACAAGACAACCACAACACACGAATATAACGTGATTCGGAACCTTATGGTTTCTACTTCACGGATTGAGCTCAAATGAACTCTAGCAATGCAAACACCACCACTAATCAAATACTCCTTCTCGGTGACACACCGAAGGTGGAGAAAACCTCTCACAGGCGATTACAAAAGTAAACAAGATACAATAAGCAAATACAAAGTAAATACAACAAATAACGTAAAGAAAACTTTACAAATGATTGCTTTGAATGATTGCTTATTAATTGCCTTGGACTAGCCTTGAAGGACTGGAAAGCACCAACTATTCCTCTTTAAAACACCCAAGAAAATCGTTGCAAAATCCGCCCTTTCGAGCTACTTTTATAATCTGCATCAGGTTGATTTCGTGCCTAGCAGTCGACTGCTCATACCCATCAGTCGACTGCTCCAGTAGTCGTTGTCTCACAACCACTCGATCCACGCTGGACAAGTTCCAATGGATATACCATCAGTCGACTGATGCACAGGCAGTCGAACCACTGGTCGAGCCTGCCTTGCATCTGTGGCGTTTCCTCAGCATCAGTCGACTTCCCTCCATGGCAGTCAACTGATGAAGGTCATTTGGTCATAGTCGAACGGCAATCGACTGCCATAATCCCAGATGACTTATCCAAGTTGACTCGGCTGCCAAGTATCAAAACACTTGGCCAGTTGACTGGTTCATAACTCCAGTCAACTGATAAACCTCAAACATGAGGTTTAACTCCAAGTATGATGCCCTCATATTTGCTAGACCACCCTTAGCCTAGACCTAAGCCTTCTAGCCACCTCCATCAGCTTCATGCCTATCGAATCCCTCCAAGTCATCCATGACTCATTCATCCATACGCTAGTCTTTAGGTGCTTCCATCAGCTATTGTTATACTAAGCTGGTCTATACTGCCAAGGCACATTTGAACTTACGCTGCCAAGACACACGCTTGGACTTTACGTCGCCAAACCATTGGACTTATGTTGCCAAGACTCCACCTTGGACTTTACACTGCCAATATCAACCCTTGGACTTCCCAAATGCTAAGTACTCATGACTTGGAATGATGCTCCCATATCATCTTCCTACTCTCAAGTGGCTTCCTCATCGGAATGATGCTGCTACTCAACTTTCACTAGTTGAATGGTCTTATTCTATAGTCACTGTTCTTTACAATCCGAGAAATGGATTGGGAGTTCCTTGTAGGTCACATCAAGCTGGAGTGGGACTGAAATATCTTCCAATATGTGTATAGGTATAACACATATTTTTATAGCATAGATACATTGAAGGCATTAAAGTTGGGGGTAATGCAAGGTGGTATGCTATGACACCAATTCCCTCTAATCTAAGTGCTAACTTTCCCTTCAATCCAAATCTTCAAACTCTTTTAATGGATGAGACTCTTAAGATGACATAATCACCCACTATGAACTCTAAGGGTCTCTGCTTACGATCTGCATAACTTTTTTTATTAGCTTTGCATGGTCAACATCCTTTAATGGATGGATCGTACTAGCTTAGCATCCCACTGAACACTTTATGAACCTAATAACTAGCATTCCTCAACTTTATTCCATAAAAGAGTGGATCTACAAGTTTTTCTATATAGGGATTCAAAGAGAGTCATTTGAATAACAGAATGATAACTATTATTGTAAGCAAATTCAATCGAATGTAGATGATTCCCTCTCAACTCCCACAAAAATTAAGCACACATGCCCTTAGTAGATCTTCCAGAATATGAATGGTATGTTCAAATTATTCATCTATTTAAAGGTGGCAAGTTGTATTAAAGTTGAATTTAGTACCCATTGCTTGTTAGAGACTCTACCAAAATCATTAAGTAAAATGTAGTTCTCAATCTGAAATGATTTTGAGGGGTTTGCCATGGAGTTTAGTGATTTCTCTACTGTATAACTTTGCTAATCGATCCAAGTAGTTCGTCCTATGGATTAGTAAGAAGTAAACAGATTTGGTCAATCAATCTACTATCACCCAAATTAAGTCGTTACCCTTTTGAGTCCTAGATAACGCTATAATAAAATTTATAGTGATGTGCTCTCATTTCTATTCTGGTATTGAAATATTTTGTAATAATCCTATTAGCCTTTGATGCTCTACCTTAACCTATCGACACACTAGATACCAAGCTACAAAATCTATGATATTCCATTTCATACCTCTCCATCAGTATGAATGTTTTAAATCTCAGTACATTCAAGTAACCTATGGATGAATAGAAAATCTTGATCCTGCATAAGGTCTTCCTTAACTGGATTTGCCTCAGAAAGACATAGCCTGCCTCAAAATTGGAAAGATCCATCTTCACCGTAGGAAAAATCTTTAGGTTTGAATCTAATCCATTAGATATCGAGCTGAGGTACTGATCCTTCAACTAGTTTTGCTTGATTTGGTCAACTATTAGAGATTGAGAAATTAAATATACCAATATACCCTGAGGTGCCTCTTCTTCTTCAATCAAACCCAATTCTAAAAACTATCTAACTCAATAGTGGCAAACTTGTGACAAGCTAACATAGGTGTCTCTCCTACTTCAATCAGACTCAATAATAGCCACTATGTGACAAACTAAAACACCTCTAGATTTCTTACTTAAGACATCTACTTGCCTTTTAAATTGATTAAAAAGTGTTGTCTTTTTCCTTTATTTCACTTGTTTACAACTCATCAAATCAATTAAAATCTTACCCCTTTCTCTTAAAGGAAAGGTTCGTCAACTAACAAGGAGTTGGAGATGGTGAACTTGCGAGACCACACTGTTGGGTTTCCGGCACCGCGGCGAGTGTGTGTTCGAACATGTTTCGCAAACATGTGCACAGCGAAAGAAATAAAAATAATAAATCTACATTTATTACAACACACACATCACACGCATGCTAGTACAACATGTGTAGACATATCCGTAAATTTAAATTTTACAATAAAAGGAAATTTAACTACGTATACCTTTCGTATCACGTGTAGCGGGAACGACATCAACCGGAACGATCCTCGCTAGAATCGTCTCTATCCATATCCACGCCGAGTATCTTCGGGATGACTTCACAAAGTCACGAGCTTCCTCTTCGTACGGGTTACTAGCCTCGTGTTGAAGACGACATGATCGAGAGAGGATCACGATCCGAATCCAAATTCGGATCCAAAGACGAGTCCTCAAAACTCGCTTCTCCGGAGAGGTATTCGTCAACCATTTGACGAATCCTTCGTCCTCCACCTATGAGGATTACCGGAGATCGCATCCCCGGTAAGTTAGGCGCTGTCGGAGCTCCAACCGTCGTCCAAACGACGCTCCGACGAGAGGGAAACAAGCTGTCCAGAAAACTGGACAGCTTTGGTGGAGGAATTAGGGCCGGCCAAAAAGGTAGGAAGAAGCTCACCTTGATGCCAAACCCAATGGAGATCACCGGAGCTCCTCCGGCAACAGCTCGACGCCGTCAAGAGTGAAGGTCAGCACCTTCTGGACGCCGGCCAAGGAGCTTCAAGGTGGGCGGCGGCAAGGAGGAGGGTTGGCGCCGAAATCTCCAAGGGGAGGTGGGCGGCAACTATTAGGTTAGGGTTTTGGATTAGGGCTTAACAAACCCTTAAGCCCTCTTTTATAGAGAACTAATTCTCTTAATGGTTATTGGACCATAACCATAAGGCCCGTTAACCCGCTCCATTAATATAAGTTAAAATAAACCAAACCATGATGGTTTATTTTAAGTTAAAACGAACCGAACCAACTTTGGTTCATTCGTTTAAAATAAACCAAACGCTTTGGTTTATTCTCCTCCATTGGATTAGAACCAAACCATTTTGGTTCATCCATTATGTCTTCATAAGACACTGCCCATCCATGCTTCCATTGCGACTGAAACAATTTCATGCTCGCTTCATGTTTGGTCCAACCAAACCTAGTCTCTCTCGGTCTGAGAATCCCATTCTCAAGCTCGTTTTAAATCCTTCGGATTATTCTCGTTGTGCGTGTGACCAAATAGGTTCTCGGTTTATGTTGGCCATCTATAATTAACCATTAATTATAGAACGATCATGAGTGGCACCTAGTAGTACATCATGATCCCCAATTAACCGAAAAGATCAACGGTTGATCCAGAACTATTTCTGAAACCCTTCAGCAGCTCGAATGAATCATACCTCATTCCCTTCACTCATCTTATACCCACTTGGTTCAGGACATGGTCTATAGTTTTAGTCCCCACTAGGCTGACTACGTCACACCTAGCCCAAGTATCATTTCCTCGTCCTACGGATTCTAGTTACTTCACATGTATGGAAGAGTACCTTACTCTAAACATGTAATACTTTGGCCAAAGACTTTAGTAACAATCCGACGAGAGGCCATGGGTATACATCTCCTCGCAAGGAGTGGTGAATCCTTTATAGGCTATTCAAACACCTTCGATCACTTCGACTTATACCCAATCATCCCGGGTCCACATCTCCACATAGATGCTTGCTTAAGATGTTAAAGCATAAGTCTTTATGATCAAGATGACTTGAATACTGCAAGTCAAAGGAACATCACACTTAAGCTACAGTAAGAACTTCATTGACATATCTATATATGCAGAGAACCATATGAAGTCTTACGGCTGGTCACTCCAATGAACTAGTTACCATAATTAGCATCCACGATTAACTCCGGACATCACAATGTCTCCAGCCAGTGAGAATCAGCTGCTTGGATACACCAAGGAGTATACCTCGTGCTAGTCTCGACAGAATTGATGGTGTCCAAATCCATCAATTCATCAACTAGGGATAATTCTGATACATCATAATTACACATGTAGAGATACTCACTAGTTGTGATCCAATCACAAATTCTCTCATGCTATGAAACATATCGTGGATATTCAGTAAATGAGTTTAAGATCCAATCAAATACATGAAGACATGTATACTCAAATAGTGAATCTTCATTTATCATATAAATGGTTCATACATAAGGTGATTGCCTTAAGACATCTCTCATATATATTACCAACAGACTCCCACTTGGCCTAATGTCAATCGCTACGGTATCCAATACCATAAGCTCTAACATGACCCTCAAACTTACTTTGAGGTAATGCCTTAGTCAAAGGATCCGCTAATTTCCTTTCAGTGGGAATTTTCTCGATTTGTATTTCTTTCCTACTGATGATCTCTCTGATAAGATGATAGCAGCGAAGCACATATTTGGATCGTTGATGAGACCTTGGCTCTTTCGCCTGTGTAATTGCTCCATTGTTGTCGCAGTAGACCGGTATTGCTTCAACAATGGCTGGAATCACACCAAGTTCATAAATAAACTTCTTGATCCAAACCGCTTCCTTTGCTGCTTCCGAAGCTGCAATGTATTCTGCCTAAGTGGTAGAATCCGCTACAGTGTCTTGTTTGGAACTTTTCCAACTCACTGCGCCCCCATTCAAGGTGAACACGTATCCAGACTGAGACCTGGAATCATCCTTGTCTGTCTGGAAGCTGGTATCTGTTTACCCGCGTATCACCATGTCCCCTTCTCCATATATTAGGAACACATCCTTAGTTCTTCTTAAGTACTTAAGGATCGTCTTAACAGCCACCCAATGATCAATTCCTGGATCAGACTGGTATCTTCTCATGACACTCAGAGCATACGATACATCGGGCCTCGTACATAACATAGCATACATGATAGATCCTATTGCGGATGCATAGGGAATCTTACTCATACAAATCCTCTCGTCTTCTGTGCACGGACACATAGACTTCGAAAGGTGTACCCCATGCCTGATGGGTAGGAAACCTTTCTTGGATTCCGACATGGTAAACCTCTTTAGCACTCAGTCTATATATGTAGACTGTGAAAGACCAAGCAACCGTTTCGATCTATCTCTATAGATCTTAATCCCGAGGATGTAGGTTGCTTCTCCCAGGTCTTTTATGGAGAATGTCTTGGATAACCAAACCTTAACTGACTGTAAGATTGAAACATTGTTTCTTATAAGTAATATGTCATCGACATACAATACTAGGAACACGACTGCACTCCCACTAACCTTCTTGTACACACAAGGTTTGTCTGGATTTTGTGAGAAATCAAACTTTTTGATTGTCTCATCAAAATGGATATTCCAGCTCCTGGATGCTTGCTTCAATCCATATATGGACCGTTGCAATTTGCATACCTTGGTTTTATCAACCAATGTGAAACCCTTAGGTTGTATCATATACACATCCTCGAGCAGATTTCCATTAAGCAAAGCTGTTTTCACATCCATCTGCCATATCTCATAATCATAATGAGCCGCTATGGCCAAGAGCATCTGAATGGATTTAAGCATAGCTACAGGCGAATAGGTTTCGTCATAATCAACACCTTATTTTTGATGATATCCTTTCGCCACTAATCTAGCTTTATAGGTAATCACATTATCATCCATGTCGGTTTTCTTCTTGAAAACCCACTTGCACCCTATAGGCTTAATGCCTTTAGGTGGGTCGACCAAGTTCCAAACTTGGTTTTCATACATGGAATCCATTTCCGACTTCATGGCATCAAGCCACTTATCCCTTTCTGAACTTGTCAGCACTTCTTCATAACTAGTAGGCTCCTCATCATCAATGAGTAACACGTCGTTCGATTCACTTACGAGAAATCCATATCTCTCAGGAATGTTGCGTGTTCTACCAGATCTACGAAGATGTGGTGTTACAGTAGGTCCAGCCGATTGCTCATCACTATGAGTTATCGGCTGTTGTGCTTCACCAAGTATCTCATCAATGTCTATTTGAGTCTCTCGAGCCTCCTCAAGCTCGATGACACTCCCACTGTTTTCTTGCAAGAGAAACTCTTTCTCTAGAAACACATCATGCCTTGAAACAAACACCTTTTGTTCCACAGGATGATAGAATTGGTAACCTCTTGTTTCCATAGGGTATCCAATAAATAGACATTTATCAGACTTAGCATCCAATTTGTCTGATATAGTCCGCTTCACATAATCTGGACAACCCCATATCTTCAAGTAAGATACATGAGGTTTCTTACCATTCCATATCTCATATGGAGTAGTAGAGACTACCTTGGTTGGCATTCTGTTTAACAAGTAAACAGCTGTCTGAAGTGCATAGCCCCAAAAGAACTTGGGATGATTCGCATGATTCATCATTGACCTGACCATGTCCAACAAGGTCCGATTACGCCTCTCAGATACACCATTATACTGTGGTGTATATGGCGGAGTCCATTGAGACAATATACCATTGTCTCTTAGATAATCAAGAAACTCTTGACTTAAGTATTCACCACCTTGATCCGATCGAAGTATTTTAATACTCTTGTCATGTTGTTTCTCTACTTCATTTCTGAATTCTTTGAACCTTTCAAAGGCTTCAGACTTGTGTTTCATCAAGAACACATACCCAAACCGTGAGTGATCATCGGTGAAGGTAATGAAGTAGCTATAGCCTTTTAAAGCTTGAGTTGACATAGGTCCACATACATCAGTATGTATTAGACCTAGTAACTCTCCCACTTTTTCACCTTTTCCTGTAAAAGGTAACTTAGTCATCTTGCCTTTTAAGCATGATTCACATGTATCGTATGAATCCAATTCAAACGATTCCAGAATTCCACATCGGTGTAATTCGGACATACGTTTCTTGCTTACATGACCAAGACGACAATGTCACATGTAGGAGTCTAATTGATTATCCTTTCGAGCACGCTTGTTGCTCGCTTCGATATTGAAAACATCACTAGATACGTCCAACGTATAAACACCATTTCTTAAAGTTCTAGTCCCATAAAGAACTCCATTCAAAGTTATGTAACAACAATTGTTACTAAAAGTCAAATGGTACCCATTTCTATTTAACCAAGAAATAGAAATGATGTTCTTTATCAACGAAGGAACATAAAAGAAACTGTCCAGTTCTAAAACAAGTCCTGCAGGGAGTTTCAACAAATACGTTCCGATGGCGAGTGCAGCAACCTTTGCTCCATTCCCAACATGTAAATTTGACTCTCCCTTGACGAGTCTTCTTCTATTCCTTAGCCCATGTATGTCATTACATATATGTGAGCCACACCCAGTATCCAATACCCAAGTGTCTGAGGGAATAGAATGAAAATCAATAATGAAGATATATGAAAAAGATGGAGCATCTTATGCCTTATCCTTCTTCACGGACTCAAGATAAATCTTGCAATTTCTTCGCCAATGACCCTACTTGCCATAATGATGGCAAGTGCCCTTTTGAGCTAGTTCTGCCTTTTAGCCTTTTTCTTCTTCCCCTTCTGTTGTTCCTTTGACTCCCTCTTAGAACCTTTCTTCGAGGAATCAACTAACAACACCGTCCCCTTCTCATGCTTCTCAGAAGGCTCCACAGTCTTCAGCATGTTGAGCAGTACCACAGATGAACCTTCTTGCATCTTAGAGGTGAAGAGAAGCTTGGAGACTTCGAACCTTTCAAATCTCACTTGCTTATCAAACAACTCATAAAGATGAAGGACTACGATATGAGCATCCATATGCTCATGTTGTTTCCGTAGCTTGGGTTCCATCATGGCTAGCATGATGCAACTCATTTATTCAGAATCACTCACATATTTCTGATAGGCCAACAATTGGTCCAGAGTTGCATTGTCACTAGGACGGACAAGAAGAGGCGCTTCGAGGACATTTTCAAGCTTTTCAACCTTGAGAACAATTCTCAAGTTTCTAAGCCAGTCAAAGAAGTTTGGCCCAGTCAATTTATTTGAATCCAAAATGGAACGCAAATTCAAAGACATCATGATCAATCTTAGAAATACAAAACGAGCATATATGAGAAAGATGATTTTTAAAATGCATCAATATACATTCATAAATCTCATTCATTTTTTGAATTTCAAAAACCCCAAAATCACTTCGGGAGATCGTAGGTCCATCTCCGAATGGGCTGATATCCATCATATATATGAACAACCTTGGAGAGAGTCAAACAAGCCATTCATAACTACGATGGTAGGTATCAACTATACCGATTGCATATCACATATATGCAACTATCACAATGTGCTATCAACTAATTGAATGTTCACAAATACATCGGGTTGTTAACACATTAACAAGTATGCATCATATGCATAGCACCCAACTTCACCTCCCTTTACATCGACCTTGGAGAGAGTCCAACAAGCCGATGCTCCAGGTTAAAGCCGACCCATTAATCAAGAAATAGTTTTAATATGGTTAGAGCGCATTCAACCAATTAGCCCAGCTTGGAGAGAGTCCAACAACCAAAGCTAACTATTGACCTCTGACTCTTACCATATTAGTATTAAACTATTCCATGGTTTGAACATGTTCGGGTTCGAGCCGGGCTTGGAGAGAGTCCAACAACCCGAACAAGAAACGGAACTCTGGTTTTAACCATATTAATGGAAGGTGTAGGCTTTAATATTGAGTAAGGGTTTTTATGTCTCATCCTCTTTGCATGCAAATAACTATTATCTACATGGCATGGCATACATGGCATACATCTACATGTCACGACATGCATGACATAATGATATGCATCTAATGCAATTACATGGCATACAATTATGTCATGTATATAATTTCCTTATATGTCATAACTATTTATGGAAATAAAATATGTTTAAGATTTGATTCTCCAAATCAAATCATGATTAAATTAGGAAATAAATTTCCAAATCTAATCACATATTTTATTTATGGAAATGGTTGATTAAGGAAAGTCAATTTAGGAAACCAATTTTCTAAATCATCAAAACTTCTTATAGAAATAAAATATTTTAAGATTTGATTTCCCAAATCAAATCATGATTAAATTAGGAAACAAATTTCCAAAATCTAATCAAATATTTTATTTATGAAAAATATCAATTTCCATAAATACTTCTAACTTTCCAAAAGTGGAAGATTTCCATAAATACTTCTAGACTTTCCAAAATTGAAAAATTTCCATAAATACTTCTAACTTTCCAAAAGTAGAAAATTTCCAGAAATATCATTATGACTATCGCAAAACCATTTTACGATTATGTCGAAACACAACCTGGGCTCTGATACCACTATTGGATTTCCGACACCGCGACGAGTGTGTGTTCGAACATGTTTCACAAACATGTGCACAGCGGAAGAAATAAAAATAATAAATCTACATTTATTACAACACACACATCACACGCATTCATAGTACAACATGTGTAGACATAACTGTAAATTTAAATTTTGCAATAAAAGGAAATTTAACTACGTATACCTTTCATATCACGTGTAGCGGGAACGACATCAACCGGAACGATCCTCACTAGAATCGTCTCTATCTATATCCACGCCGAGTATCTTCGGGATGACTTCACAAAGTCACGAGCTTCGTCTTTGTACAGGTTACTAGCCTCGTGTTGAAGATGACGTGATTGAGAGAGGATCACGATCCGAATCCAAATTCGGATCCAAAGACGAGTCCTCAAAACTCGCTTCTCCGGAGAGGTATTCGTCAACTGTTTGACGAATCCTTCGTCCTCCACCTATGAGGATTACCGAAGATCGAATCCCCGGTAAGTTAGGCTCTGAAAGAGCTCCAACCGTCGTCCAAACGATGCTCTGACGAGAGGGAAACAAGCTGTCCAGAAAACTGGACAGCTTTGGTGGAGGAATTAGGGCCGGCCAAAAAGGTAGGATGAAGCTCACCTTGATGCCAAACCCAAAGGAAATCACCGGAGCTCCTCCGGCAACAGCTTGACGCCGGCAAGAGTGAAGGTCAGCACCTTCTGGACGCCAGACAAGGAGCTTCAAGGTGGGCGGCGACAAGGTGGAGGGTTGGCGCCGAAATCTCCAAGGGGAGGTGGGCAGCAACTATTAGGTTAGGGTTTTGGATTAGGGCTTAAAAAACCCTTAAGCCCTCTTTTATAGAGAACTAATTTTCTTAATGGTTATTGGATCATAACCATAAGGCCCGTTAACCCGCTCCATTAATATAAGTTAAAATAAACCAAACCATGATGGTTTATTTTAAGTTAAAACGAACCGAACCAACTTTGGTTCATTCGTTTAAAATAAACCAAACCCTTTGGTTTATTCTCCTCCATTGGATTAGAACCAAACCATTTTGGTTCATCCATTATGTCTTCATAAGACACGGCCCATTCACGCTTCCATTGCGACTGAAATAATTTCATGCTCGCTTCATGTTTGGTCCAACCAAACCTAGTCTCTCTCGGTCTGAGAATCTCATTCTCAAGCTCGTTTTAAATCCTTCGGATTACGCTCGTTGTGCGTGTGACCAAATAGGTTCTCGGTTTATGTTGGCCGTCTATAATTAACCATTAATTATAGAACGATCATGAGTGACACCTAGTAGTACATCATGATCCCCAATTAACTGAAAAGATCAATGGTTGATCTAGAACTATTTCTGAAACCCTTCAGTAGCTCGAATGAATCGTGCCCCATTCCCTTCACTCATCTTATACCCACTTAGTTCAGGACATGGTCTATAGTGTCAGTCCCCACTAGGCTGACTACGTCACACCTAGCCCAAGTATCATTTTCTCGTCCTACGGATTCTAGTTACTTCACATGTATGGAAGAGTACCTTACTCTAAACATGTAATGCTTTGGCCAAAGACTTTAGTAACAATCCGACGAGAGGCCATGGGTATACATCTCCTCGCAAGGAGTTGTGAATCCTTTATAGGCTATTCAAACACCTTCGATCACTTCGACTTATACCCAATCATCCCGGGTTCATATCTCCACAGAGATGCTTGCTTAAGATGTCAAAGCATAAGTCTTTATAATCAAGATGACTTGAATACCGCAAGTCAAAGGAACATCGCACTTAAGCTACAGTAAGAACTTCATTGACATATCTATATATGCAGAGAACCATATGAAGTCTTACGGCTGGTCACTCCAATGAACTAGTTACCATAACTAGCATCCATGATTAACTCCGGACATCACAATGTCTCTAACCAGTGAGAATCAGTTGCTTGGATACACCAAGGAGTATACCTCGTGCTAGTCTCGACAGAATTGATGGTGTCCAAATCCATCAATTCATCGACTAGGGATAATTCTGATACATCACAATTACACATGTAGAGATACTCACTAGTTGTGATCCAATCACAAATTCTCTCATGCTATGAATCATATCGTGGACATTCAGTAAATGAGTTTAAGATCCAATCAAATACATGAAGACATGTATACTCAAATAGTGAATCTTCATTTATCATATAAATGATTCATACATAAGGCGATTGCCTTAGGACATCTCTCATATATATTACTAACACACACTTCTATCGAAGCCTTGAGGAAGGAGGAAGGTCAATTAACTTGAGGAGTTATCATGGTTAGAATCCGGATAGAGATCCACAAAGGTTGAAATCTGTTAGCCTAGCGGCTCCCATCGGTCTATCTCATGGTCATAGTAAGAGAGGTAAATCACAGAGAGTCCTATGGGCCTTGACATGGTGGCCAATACATGTGAGGCTCATCTGAATCCAAAAAAGAACATTAGATCTCCTCCGGAATCGACCCTTGCCTTATCCGCAAGCTCCACCATGCCTTAGCCACTATGTCATCCCCGTGGAGATAGAATCTGGATAGAGATGAACTTATAGAAGAGAGTGATTGTGCATGGTGATTATGTCACACGTGTCATCTAGTCAAGTGGGGACATATGGAATCAACAAGATGGTGAGACAAAGGGAGTGAAGCACTGAAGATTTGTGGCAAATCCGATGATGTCGCTCGATGGCATGGTCGATTGGGACACTACAAAAAAATACATTAAAATAGCGATAAAATTTGACAACGAAAATAATTTATTGCGAATTTACAATAATTTTTGCAATGAATTACAAATTTCGTTGCAAATTAGGAACGAAATTTCCAATAAAAAAATTTTTTCGTTGCAAACTTATTTACATTTGTAAAAAATTAAATTCCATCGCAAATATCGTCGTAGTTTTTCAACGAATTTGATTTTTCGTCACAAATTTACAACGAAAAATCAATTTCATTGCAAATTTTGCAACAAAATATGAATTCGTCGTAGAATTTGCAACGAATTATGAATTCGTTGTAAAATTTTACAACAAATTCATAATTTGTTGCAAATTTTTTGACAAATTTGACGACGAAAGATTTTCATTGGACATTTTCAATTATTTGGCAAAAAAAACAACGGTGGGAATTAAGAAATTTGGGACGAATTTAATATTCATCGCTAATTTGGAAACGAATTTAATTTTCATTGCCAATTTTGTGACAAAAAATAAATTCCATTGCAGAATTTCTGATGAATAGAGTATTCATCATCAATTAAAAATACTAACTAAAAAAATTTTCATTTTGCAATGGATTCATAATTTGTTGTAAAATCTACAACGAATCTATATTTTGTTGCAAAATTTTGCAAGGAATTCATAATTTGTTGCAAATTTTCTGACAAATTTGGCGACGAAAGATTTTCATCGGACATTTTCAATTATTTGGAAAAAAATAATGCAAATAATTAAGAAATTTACAATGAATTTATTATTCGTCACTAATTTGGCATCGAATTTAATTTGCGCCACCAATTTTGCGATCAAAAATAAATTTCGTTGAAGAATTTTGCGACGAAATATAAATTCGTCGCAAAATTTACAATGATTTAATAATTCGTTGAAAAATTTATGATAAATTTAACGATGAAAATTTTTTTGTTGGTATTTTAATTGACGACGAATACTCTATTTGGAGACAAAGAGATAAGGAAGTAAAAAAATTAAATGAACAGATGAATGAATTTCGGAGACAACAGATATTAATTATGCAGTATCTTCAATTAACGTTTAGTGCAAATCAACTTCCTCCTCCTTGATTTGGTCCTCCTGCTGATCTTTGTAATGACAATGATGATGTATTTTTTGATGATGATGGTGACAATGATAGTTACATTTGAATTTATTATATGTAAATATTACTTGACTTATCATATTTGATATCCATGTCTTGTAAGTTACGTTTATATTTGTTATGTAAATATTGATTTGATATTTAATTATTTTCATTTATTAGATGATTATGAAATTTGATATGTAAATTAGTTTATATTGTTGTATGGGTTTGTTGTAAAATAGAAAAAAATAAGTAAAATTTGTCATGATATATTTTGTTTTAATTTTCCTAGATTAGCAACAACAAAAAAATTCTTTGTAAATTTGCAATGAAAAATTATTTTTCGTCATAGATTTTGCAACGAAAAAAAATCGTTGCAAAAATAGAAGCAACAGTTGACTGACGTTTGTGAACAGTCGACTAGTATACTAGCAGTCGACTGATCAATCAACTAAAATACATTCTGTGACCTACTTCTCCACCACCAGTCCACTGATGCGACTATCAGTCGACTGATATATATGAATTTTTGACAAAAAAAAATTTCTTCGCAGAAATTGCATTGAAAAAATATTTTACTGTAGATTATCCATTAGCAGTAGACTGATCAACATGATCAATCGACTAATCAAAATGATTAATTGACTTCTATTACTGTAGCAACTTACAGAACTTTTGGTAGTCGACTGACCAGTCGAACTGGTTACACGTCAGTCGATTGATGGTATTCTTTAATCGACTGATGTTGAATATTTTGCAAAAAAAAAAAAAATTTCATCGTAGATTTGGCGATGAAAAAATATTCGTTGCCAAATTTATTTTTATTCATGAAAATATGTTTATTAGACTTTTGTGACGAACTGTATTTTCGTCGCAGATTTTGCGTCAAATATAACTATTCGTCACTAAATTTGGCGACGATATTTATTTTCGTCGCCAAAATTTGGCAACGAATAGTTATTTTCATCGCCAAAATTGGCGATGAATATTTATTTTCGTCGCCAAATTTTTGCGACAAACTATTTTTTTGTCTCAGATTTGACGACAAACTATTTTTTTCATCGCATATTTGACAACGAATTTTGCAACGAAAATTTTATTCGTTACAATTTTTACGAAGAATTTTTCTTTTCATTGTAAAATTTAGCAGCGAATTATTTACAACGAAAAAAAATTCGTTGCAAACAAATTTTACAATGAATTTTGATTTAAAATTCGTCGCCAAATGAATTATTCTTTTTTTTATAGTGGGAGAGGTGTAGATGAAGATGGTGATTAGGCGACATGGGTGTGGGGAAGAAGATGAGCAAAGCAATGGTTGGACAGAGGAAGAAAGCAAGATTTTTATTTATGGTTATAACTATCTGATTCTTTACCTCTCCATGAAATAGAATTACAAATCAAAAGGTATTTTGACAATATTAAGGCTTAGGAACATTTTAAAAAGTAAAAAAAAATTAATGGCGTCCCACTCCGTGGGTATGGTTTGCCAACCGATGATGGGGGTACTTAGTAATAACATGATATAATGGAATTCTGGAACTAGATATAACAAAAATCATAGTAATAAAAGAAAACTTTTTCAATAAAAAAAATAACATGAATATATATAAAGGAAATATATATAGTTTTATTATTTGCATGCATTGACATGACGTCTAAAATGTATGACTCTCAAAGTAAAATAGTTTTAATAAGACAAAAGCAAACGGTAAAGAGAGAAAAGTAAAACATATTGATATTATAGTGGGTATAGCAAGTTATGATCTTTTAAGCAACGCGAAGATAATAGATACGACATTTCTTTTATCTGCTAATTTAGAAGTTAAAAAAATAATAAAAGTGAGTACAAATTTCTTAACGGATGTATAGAAAATTAGTGCATAATACTAAAATGAATGATGGTCAAAGAATATATAGTTTCAGGTAATCATACTATCAAATATTAATTAGGGCACCAACGTAATCAACCACTAACTCGATCAACAAGGTACGACAAATAAACATGTGATATATACAATCAGTCAACATCCTGCACATAACAACATCATGATGTTGGAGGATCGATGGTCGGCTAGAGGGAGGTGAATAGTTCTTCTTCGTAGATGATGGAAATCGATCGTTCGTCGCTTATAGCTTGTCTACAATTCTCGTTAGCACAGCGGAATATACAATAATGAAAATACAATAAGAATACAAGCATATGACATACGATATACGTGGTTTGGAATCTTAGGGTTCCTACTCCATGAGGTGAGCTCAACGAGCTCGTGTTATGCGCATGGCACTAACAAAACTTCTTCTCGACGACAAGTCGGAGGTGGAGAAACCTCGTACAAGCAATTACAACAAGTAATACAAAATGTACAAGCAAATACAAAGACTACAAATGAAATACGTAAAGAACACTTTACTACAAATGGCTTTGAACTCTTGCTTGTTGCTTACTTTGGTTTGCTCTTGAAGGACTGGAATGCAGCAGCAATTCCTCTCCAAAATCTCCCCAAAATCTCTTGCAAAATCCTCCATCTCTAGCTCCATTTATAACCTGCATCAAGCTGATTTCACGCCAATCAGTCGACCGATCGTGACCATCAATCTACTGGTCCTGTAGCCATTGTCTCAGAATGACTCGATCCACACTGGATAAGTTCCAACGGATCCATCATCAGTCGACTGATCATGCCCATCAGTCGACTGATGATCCCATCAATCGAGTGCTCGCCACGATCAATCGACTGGAAGACCTTCTGTGCCTGAATTCACCTTGATTAGTCGACTGCCCTCCCTCGACAATCGACTGATGGTGTCGGCGATGATCACATCCCTTGGCGATGATCGCTCGCTAGAACTGTTAGTCGAACAATCAAACACCGATCGAGTCCAATCGACTAGAGAGCGATCGGGTACCTATATCGCGATCGATGTCGGGTAAAACCTCAAATACCAAGTTGTTTGAGCATCTGACACTCAGTCTTAGCCACTTGGCCAAGTCCACCTCATCCTCTCATGGAGTTCCCCATCGAAGCTCTCTTCCCTCAGCCTACGTCCCTCGGATGCACCAAGCACACGACTTCGCAATGTCATCCTTCACGTCTCTTGTACTCGAAGTCTACTTCCCTTGGGCCTCACTCCATTCGCTCCCTGTCCGACGATCCCTCGAATGCACCAAGCGCACGACTTCGCAATATCATCCTTCACCGACTCAAGGACCCCGAGCCTAGTGAACTTGCCAAGTCCTCAAGACTTCCCACACCAAACCTCATGCTTGGATTTTCTATGCCAAGCCCCATACTTGGACTTTCACTGCCAAGGTTACACACTTGGACTTACGTGGTCAACCCATGTTGGACTTTCCCAACACCAAGCCCCATGCTTGGACTTTTCATAATCAAGGCTACACACTTGGATTTACGTGGCCAACCCATGTTGGACTTCCCATGACAATCCCATGTCATACGTTTTGTCTAACATCAAAATACAATTCGAGTCAAACTTGAGTCCAGGATCGATTGCACCAACAATCTTCCCCTTTTTGATGTTTGACAAAACCTCAAACTCAAGTCTACCAATTATCCCCAATTGACAATTCTCACGTCCCAATGAGAATTCCAACTAACCCAATTGGTAACTTCTCCCCTTTTTTGATATACATCAAAAAGGTCCTTCCTAAGGGTATGAATGTCTCATATCCCAATGAGATCTTACAATCTCTCTCTTAGAGGAAAACACATGCCTTCAATCTTTCTAGTGATAAGTCTCATATCACTTAAGAGAGGCAATCCCTTAATTTTCCTCCCATGAGGAAAAAAAATACACATTCATCTTCCCATGATAGATACATCCCCCTAAAGGCTTGCTCCTCTTAGACCATTGCACCAACAATGTCCTTGGAGAGTCCCTAAGCCAATAGGAACACATAAACAATCAAAATTATGGAACAATTTCAACATTGAACTTTCATACACCTTAAGATTGATACTCACCCTAAACGTTTCTCCTAATCTATATCTAATGGATTTCCACCATTTCTAATGCTCTCCAAGGCATGTCCTAGGGTTAGGAGTGGTTAGGGAACCAAAACATAGCTAAACATGGGCCTAACAACCATTGTTTACCCAAAATTAGCCTGACAGTTAACTCCTTCAGCTACCAGTTGACTAACTCTCACATCAGTCAACTGCCATTAAGCTGCAGTCGATTGATAACTAAAAAATCCGAATTTCAGTTATCAGAAATGGATTTCAAAAATTCATAAGTAATTATATATACAGTAAAAAATCATGAAAATTCATATGCATAATACTTATAACAATCAATACGGGTGAAAAATATTTGAAAATTATTTTACCTACAAAATAGTGAGATTGATACAAAGTTCAAAAGTTAAGAAAAGCTTCAATATTTGAGCACTCTTTGTATCAACATCATCAATGGTGACTTCTATTAAAAGATAGATTGCACCAAGATTTTTCAAAATGATTTTGAAATATTTTTAAAACCTTTAATTCCATTTTTCTAAACATCTTACTTGTATTTGTTGGTGTAGTAGGCACCTAAGTCGAACCTGAGTTTTGATTATAGCAAATGATACAAAGTTAAGTTTATATTATTATCTCACGAGCTAAATCGAGTGTGCAGAAAAGTGACAACGCTGGAGCTGAAGGCTAGCGACACCCGGAGGAAGCCGCGGTGGTCGGGCGACACTCGATTGTACGCCCATCGATTGTATACCACTTAGTCCCATCTCCAGGTAGGATGAGTAGGGCATCACGCTAACTGATGACCCTAGATCGTACAATGCTTTATTAAAGTTGTTGGCGCAGTAGGCACCTAAGTCAAACCTGAGTTTTGATTATAGCAAACGATACAAAGTTAAGCTTATATTGTTATCTCATTAACTAAATCGAGTGTGCAGAAAAGTGCCAACGCTAGAGCTGAAGGCTAGCAACACCTGGAGGAAGCCGCGGTGGTCGGGCGACACTCAAGTGATTTCAAAGGAAGCCGAAGGAATCGAGTGGAAGGGCGGAAGAAAAAGCGACACAGTAAGTATCAAGGTAAGCTCGTGTGTGCGAGCGTAAGTGAGGTCGTATCCTCCTTACGGGGATAGTCTTAAGCATAGATCTGACCCAAGACATCCCATCGATGGTCTAGGTCGAGATCGGATGGTCGGCGGTCGTTGAAATAATGTTTTTGTTAAGCTAACTTTGCCTTGCAGCTAGCATCAGTCGATTACCAGCTTGGAGGACTCGATTGTCGTTCATCAGTCGACTATCTGCGGTCAACATTCGACTAATGCTTCCATCAGTCGACTGATGGTCAAGGATCAGTTTCGAGGAGTCAAGCCTTATCACCTCATTCCAAGGAGTCTTGTGCCCATTTGTGATTGGTTGAAGACCCATTCGATGAGGGGCTCAAAGGCTATAAAAGGAGGGCTTGTCCTAGGGTTTTTCATCAATTCAAAAGCTTCCAAATGCTTCCGGTACGCTACGAGTCTCCGACATTCCTACGACGAAGCGCTATAGACACGATGACTAGGGCTCCATCTTTTCATCTATGAGTCGTCGGTATAATCTTAGTTTAATTCCATTTTGTACGTTGAGTTCTTTTTATTGTGGTTTTATCGTAACGAGAAGAGGGGGAGTGCCCCTCTATCTCGAGCCTTTTTCATGGTTTTTGTATCCGATTAACTCTTACCTCCAACGAGGAGGAGTTCATTAGTGATTTGCCCTCCGTGCATGGTCAAGGATCACTAGGGCCTTAGAGTAGTAGCCGAAGGCTACAAACCAAGTAAAAAATACTATTGTATTTTTGTTTAATTCTATCTTCCGTTGTGTCTACTCGAACGAATTCGAACGAAAAAGTTTTATCGCAATTTACCCCCCCCCCACTAGCGATCCGCTCGATCCAACAATTGGTATCAAAGCCATGGGTGCTAAGATTTGGTGAAACCACTAATCTAGCTTTTTTTACAGATTTTTTTTCATTTTTATTCTGTTTATTTCAAATTTATTTTATTCGTTTAGTTTTTCTCCTGCACTACTAATCCAAGACGCAGTCTTGGTATATTTCAATTTTTTGTGTTGTTGTTAGGTTTTTCGTCTTCATTCTTTTGTTTCTTTTGTATCAATGGCCCATCTCGAGGGTTTTAGCACCGTTCGACCTCTATTTTACAACGGAGATGACTTCTGTTATTGGAAGGGTTGGATGGAATGATTTCTTAAAACCCAAATCGAGATGTGGATCATAATCCAAATGGGATTCACACTTCCGACTAACGAAGTGGGTGAATCTTTGGATTATGACCAATGGACCAATGCGACAAAAGACAAGTCGAAGCCGACGCCAAGGCAACTCAAATCCTCCAATGCGGCTTGTCCAAGGAGGAGCTTAATCGCGTCGGCCCCTTCATCAGCGCAAAGGATCTTTGGACAAAACTAGTGGAGCTACACGAAGGGACCGATAAAGCCAAGGTATGTAAGCGCGATCTTTTGTTTAATAAATTATATAATCTAAAAATGCAGGAACACGAGACGACGACACAACTTCACGCTCGCGTTCAAGACATAGTCAATAACCTACACGCGATCGGGCAAAAGGTCGAAAATTGTGATCTTATCAGGTATGTTCTTAACTCATTTCCTAGGACTACCTTGTGGGCATCCATGGTCGATGCCTACAAGGTATCCAAGGATCTTTCAAAACTTATGATAAATGAGTTGTTTTCTGATTTCGAACTTCATGAGCAGTCTAACTTGGAACCCAAGAAGGGTATAGCACTTTTTGCAGGTTCGAGGAAGAAAACCGCAAGCAAGCCACCCCCGAAGGAAGAAGTGAAGGGTTGAGCTTTTCGTTGATCCGTGAGGGGAAACTTCGCTTTCCTCTTCACCTTGGTTGTTTGTTCATGGTGATCCCATCGATGTCGTCGGATTAAAAAAAAATTAATCCTAGACAAAAGGGATTGCCCAAACAATCAAGTCATCGTCGTGCTATTCATTTAGAGAGATCACTTGAACAAACTCATTGTTCAAGCGACCAACCTCTATTCTACGAGTAACCACGGAATAGACGATGTCCAGATCGCCGGCTTTTGTGTTTATGTTCGGGATCCAAGTATTATTTTTTCACAAACAGAATATATCATGCTCATAATGTTGGATCGAAAGTGTCGCTAGAGGGGGGGGGGGGTGAATAGCGATACGGTGTCGTTAAAAACTTTTGCAATAAGTAAAAAGCAAGTAGAGAATGCACAGCGGAAATATAAAGTAGACAAGATATTTTTACGTGGTTCACAATCTTTCGATTGCTAATCCACGGCCCTAGTGATCCTTGATCACGTACGGAGGGCAATTCACTAAAACCACTCCTCCTCGTTGGAGGTAGGAGCAACGATTACAAAAAGAAATCAAGGCAAAGGGACACTCCCCCTTTCCTTGTTACGATTAAAGCACAAAGACAATTTAAAGAAGTAGAACTTAAATAAATATACCGACAACTCTTATAAGTAGAAGATGTAGCTTTCGTTGTCGGCGGCACTTCGTCGTAGCAAATGTGAGTAGTAGTAGCGGCGTTACGACGGCGTGTTGAGAGCTCTTGATTTCTTGTCTTTGCTTGGAGTGAACATGTCTATTTATGGATATTGATCTATGAATTTAGACATAGGTAGTGTCCAAGGTGAGGTTCTTATCCCAACTCAAGGATGAGGTGTTTCATCCAACCACCTTGTGCCACCTCCAACCTTCTTGTGCGCCAACTCAAGGATGAGGTGTTTCATCCAACCACCTTGTGCCACCTCCAACCTCCTTGGGCGCCAACTTGAGGATGAGGTATTTCATCCAACCACCTTGTGCCACCTCCAACCTCCTTGGGCGCCAACTTGAGGATGAGGTGTTTCATCCAACCACCTTGTGCCACCTCCAACCTTCTTGTGCGCCAACTCAAGGATGAGGTGTTTCATCCAACCACCTTGTGCCACCTCCAACCTCCTTGGGCGCCAACTTGTTGGAGCCATTCAACTTGTGCCACATCATGGGAGCCAACCATCTTGTGCCAACTCACCTTATTTTGGGCGTCCACCACAAGGAAGCTTGGTGATGGTTTGGATGTCCACCTTGATGCCACATCACCCTTTGTACCAAAACACGAGTCAAGTCCAAATTCACCCCCTTGAAATTCGAGCTCTTCTCGAGGCTGGAACTTGACTAGCAGTTGGATTTGTAGTCAAAGGGTTTTGGGCTATGATACAAGTTAGCTTAAAATATAAAGTACGATGGTTCTAACCATCTGATCTCGACCTAGACCTTCCATTGGAGGTATTGGGTCGGATCTACGCTTAACGACCTTGCTTCGCTATCACACGAGCTTACCTTGTAGCCTCGCTTCCGGTCTTCACCCGAGTACCTCGGCTTCCTCCGAAGTCCCTCTGGCGTTGCCCGACCACCTCGGTTCCCACCGGGTGTCGCAGACCTTCCGCTCAACTTTAGCATTTCTGCACACTTAATTGAGCTCGTAAGATAACAAATATACCCTTAACTATTGAGCCTTTTGCCATAATCAAAATACCGGTTCGACTTTGGTGCCCACTGCACCAACAATCTCCCCCTTTTTGATTCATGGCAAACCGACACAAAAGTTAAGGAAAAATTAAGCATAATAGTAAGCTAGCATAATGATTAAGCATGAATGAGCTAGCATAAAGATTAAATATGAATGAGCTAGCATAATGATTAAGCATGAATGAGCTAGCATAATGATTAAGCATGAATGAGCTAGCATAAAGATTAAATATGAATGAGCTAGCATAATGATTAAGCATGAATGAGCTAGCATAAAGATTAAATATGAGTGAGAAAAATTATTGTTTCAAGTTCTCCCCTTTGAGGTAACCTCCCCCTTGACCGAAGGTGAGTTCTTGAAAAATAATTTTTACTCCCCCTTAATAGTTGCTTAAGTAAACGGAATTACTTAATATAAAAGGTAATAATTTTGTTTACTTTCTTCCTTACTTTTGTGACTTTCTCCCCCTTTTGCCTTAACTCAAAAAGTTTGTAAATATATTTTAGGGTTTGTAAGTCCAAGCAAGTTCCCAATATAAATATATATATATATATATATATATATATATATATATATATATATATATATTTTTAAAATAATAATAAGCTTGAAAATATGTTAATCTAAAATGTACAACTCGGTTGGACTTGATTGATATAGAATGATCAATAAGTCTTGAAGGAGTTGATTAATTTTAAATAATTATACTCCATGGTTCATGTCGATGCCTTTGAATCTACATCTGGAACCAGGGGTAAGGTCCTAACATCTCACGCCCGTCTCACGCATATACACAAACACATTAGTCCTATGTGTTGTGAGATGTGTTGGCTCCTTAAATCTATAGGTATATGATTTCTAAGGTAAGACTTAGGCTAATTTCATAAAAAGAAGCAAAAGTAGAGTACATATATAGAAAAATTTAAATCCTACTCTATTACGCACATACCTAACTTTCGTCTTAATAAACTAAACTCGGCTTCGGGTAGTGGTTTGGTGAAGATGTCCGCTAGGTTTGATTTGGACTCAACATACTCTAGTTGTATAGTTCCATTAGTTACATGTTCCCTAATGAAGTGGTGTTTAACTTCTATATGTTTTGTCCTAGAATGACATATTGGATTTTTAGTTAAGTTAATTGAACTAATGTTATCTATGTAGGTTTTAATGTTGTTAAAGATTAAGCTAAAGTCTTGGAGAGTGTGCTTCATCCACAGGAGCTGAGAGACACACTCACCCATCGCAACGTATTCGGCTTCGGTGGTAGATAAGGCAACGCAATGCTGCTTCCTACTGCACCAACTTACTAGACTCGAGCCGAGGATTTGACAACAACCACTCGTGCTCTTTCTATCGAGTTTACTACCGGCATAGTCGGAGTCGGAGTAGCAGATTAGATTAAACTCGGTAGATCTAGTGTACCAAATACCTACGTTTAGCGTGCCCTTTAGATATCTAAGGATACGCTTGACTAGGGTTAGGTGAGACTCCTTGGCACAGGTTTGTAACCTTGCGCACATACTTACCGCGAATAAAATGTCGGGTCGGCTCGCGGTTAAGTATAGGAGACTTCCTATTGCGCTCCTATAGTATTTTAGGTCAACGGGTTTTCCTTCTACATCTTCGTTTATATTAACATTAGTTGCCATAGGTGTATTGATTATTTTAGCATCTTGCATTCCAAATCGATTTATTAAGTCCTTAGTATATTTTTGTTGATGTAAATATATTCCATCTTTAGTTTGTTTAATTTGTAAACCTAAGAAGAAACTTAACTCTCCCACTAAATTCATTTCAAATTCACTTTCCATAAGTGAGATGAATTCGCTTTAGCGAGGATCGAGTTGGTAGTTCCAAAAATTATATCATCTACATAGATTTGGGCTATAAAGATTTCTTTTCCTACGGTTTTAACGAATAAGGTTGGGTCGACTAAACCTTGGTTGAATCCTTTGGACTTAAGATAGATCGAAAGCCTTTCGTACCAAGCTCTTGGGGCTTGTTTGAGTCCATATAGGGCTTTCTTAAGTCTAAGGACATGGTCGAGTTTATCTAGATTTTGAATCCGGAGGTTGGTAGCGTAAACTTCTTCCTTAATGTATCCATTCAAAAATGCTGACTTGACATCCATTTGAAATAATTTAAAACCTCGATGTGCAAAGATATGCTAACAACATTCGGATGGACTCTAGTCTGCTACGGGCGTAGGTCTCATCGTAATCTAAACCTTCGACTTGACTAAACCCTTTTGCGACTAACCTAGCTTTATTTCTAACTACTTCACCTTTATCATCAAGTTTATTTGAAATACCCACCTTGTTCCAATAATTGATTTTTCTTTAGGTGGTGGTACTAATTCCCGGACTTCATTTCTAGTGAATTGAGCTAGCTCTTCTTGCATAGCAATAATCCGGGATCAAGAAGTGCTTGTTCAATAGTTTTGGGTTCGATTTTGGAAATTAACGAGATTTGACTAAGGTTTCGATATGAAGCTCTAGTTCGAACCCCTAAATTTGGATCACCTATAACTTGATTGATAGGATGATTTGTTTGAGTCTTAGCGTGACTCGGGTTAGGGTCATCTATCACTTGGTCGATAGGATGACTTGGGTTAGGACGAGATTCAAGTTCAAGATCAGAGTCGGGTTCGCTATAAGTTGATTTGCTAGTTGGTTTTGTTAAGGATTGAACGGGTTCGTGTCCTTCGTCGAAAACTATATTAATGGTTTCTTCGACTCTAGGAGTGTCGTGATTGTATACCCTATAAGCTCTACTGGTGGTTGAGTATCCTAGAAAGGTTCCAGTAGAGGTTTTGGATTTGAATTTCCCTAGGTAATCCTTAGTGTTTAAGATATGTACCTTGCATCCAAATACCCTAAAGTACTTGATGTTCGGTATTTTATCGTGATAAATCTCGTACGAGGTCTTTTGGTGCCTCTTTACCATAAGGATCCTATTTTGGACATAGCAAGCCGTACTAACGGCCTCTGCCCAAAATCTATCGGGTAGGTTATACTCGTTTAACATTGTCCTAGCGGCTTCTTGTAGGGTTCTATTTTTCCGTTCGACTAACCCATTTTGTTGTGGGGTTCTAGGACATGAAAACTCATGGTGGTATCCGTTTAGGTTACAGAAATCTGTAAACTTGTGGTTTTCGAATTCACCACCATGATCGCTTCTAAGTCTTTTAATCTTAAGGTTCTTTTGATTTTCGATTAACCTACAAAGATTGATTAGTTGGTCTAGGGTATCATTTTTATGTTTGATAAACCTAACCCAAGTAAATCTAGAATAGTCGTCAATTATGACTAAGCAAAATTGACTACCATTGAGTGACTTAGCTCCATGTGAATCAAATAGATCCATGTGTAGGAGCTCAAGAACACTTTTGGTTCGTTCTTGATTAGTTAATTGATGTTGTGTCCTAGATTGTTTACCTTGTTGACAAGCATTACATATTTTATTATCCAAGTTGTTTAGTTTAGGCAAACCTATAACCAAGCCACTCTGACTCATCTTGTGGGCCGAGTCTTGGAGTGCAGTGTCAAGTCTTGATTGCCATAACCAAGATTCCTCTTGCTGTGTCATAAGACACTTGGTTGAGGAGTTGGGTAAATTTATTGTGTAGATGTTGCTACTCCTAGTTCCTTTAAGTATTATTTTAGATGTTGCATTTATTTTGATTACGCATTCATTTTCTAGAAATATGACCTTATAATTGTTATCACACAATTGGCTTACACTAAGTAAATTATATTGAAAGTTTTCTACTAATAAGACATTTTGAATTGTAAAGTTAGAGTTGAGCTCAATATCACCTGATCCGATGATTTTGAGCTTGCCGTTATTTTCGAAGGCTACCGATCCTTGTCGTTTGAATCGTAACTTCGAAAATTTGAGTTGATCCCCGGTCATGTGTCGGGAGCAACCACTGTCCAACATCCATTGATCCCTTAATGATTCTTTTGAACCGGATACGGATCCGTGGTTTGTCTTGAATGGAAGCTCATCATCGGATTCGGACTCGGACTCTTCGATTTCGAGTCGTGCTCGGTCGGCTTGGCCATTAGAGCTTGGATATCGCCTTCTTCCTCCGACAACTCCTCCCAAGTAGCGCGTTTAGCGCTTTCTTGGTCTTTGATGCGTTATTCTTTAGCTTTGGGCACTCGGACTTGATGTGACCGAACCTGTTGCACTCATAGCATCTAAAATTAGAAGTATTTGAATTAGGTTTAGGCTTACCTTGAGTTGTTGGTCGTTTTAGTCTCGTGATAATCTTCCGAACAAGATTGACTATTTCGGATTATATTTAGGAGTCTACTTCCGATTCGGACACGTCTTATTCCTTTGGGGGTGGCTTGCTTGCGGGCTTCGTCTTCTTGGAACCTGCGCAACTAACGCAATACTCTTCTCGGCTGGACCACGTTAGTTTGCTCATGTAATTCAAGTTCCGAAAACAATTATCTAACCTAATTTTAGAAAGGTCCTTGGAGACCTTGTAGGCATCGACCATGGATGCCCACAAGGTGGTCCTAGGAAACGAGTTAAGAGAATACCTGATAAGGTCGCGATTCTCGACCTTTTGTCCGATGGCATGGAGTTGGTTGACGATGTTTTGGATACGAGCATGTAGTTGAGTTGCGGTCTCGTTTTCCTGCATTTTCAAGTTATACAATTTATTTAAAAGTAAATCTCTTTTACATACCTTCGTGTCGTCGGTGCCTTCGTAGTTCCACTAGCTTGGTCCATAAGTCCTTTGCACTAATGAAGGCCGACGCTTGAGCTCTTCCTTGGACAACCCACATTGCAAGATTTGAGTTGCCTTGGCATCGGCTTCTACTTGTTTTTCATGGAATTTGACCATTGATCGTAACCCAAAGATTCACCATCTTCATTAATAGGAAGTGTGAAACCGGTTTGGATTACGATCCACATCTCGATTTGGGTTTTAAGAAAGCATTCCATCCGACCCTTCCAATAACGAAAGTCATTACCGTTGTAAAACGGGGGTCGGGCGGTGCTAAACCCTTCGAGATGGGCCATTTAAAAACAAGAAGAAGAACGACGAAAAGAATCTTGCAAAACACACACGGAAAGAATATTCCAAGACTTTCGTCTTGGATTAGTAGTGCGGGAAGTAAAAAAAGATATATAAAATGTAACTTGCAAAAAGAAATAAACAATCAAATGCGAATGTCGTTGAAGTTCCGGAGGACAACCTTACTCGGGATCTAACCCGAAGGACAACCTTATCCGGATCCTAAAGCCTCTAATGCAATTCTATATGTAGGAGAAGATAAGCAAGTGAAATAATTATACGAAAACAGAAATAAATAAATAAAAAATCTGTAAAAAAAAAGAAAAACAAAGCTAGATTGGTGGTTTCACCGAATCTTAGCGCCCCCGGCTCTGATACCTATTGTTAGTACTTATAATATCCACATATCTCCACAATGGTATGATATTGTCCACTTTGGGCATAAGCCCTCATGGTTTTGTTTTTGGGCTCTACCCAAAAGGCCTCATACCAATGGAGATATCTTTTTTCTTATAAGCACATGATCTTTTCCATGTCTTACCAATGTGGGACTTTGATTGTATTCCCCATACTCCCAACAATCCCCCCCTCAAACGAAGGACCACATTGGGCCCCCCTCAAGCCTATCCCTCCTCGAAGGATTTTCTCTGCTTGATGTCCGATCTTCAACCCACCAGGACTTCCTGCCAGTTGTTCGGTCCCCCCGACCCAACTAGACTTCCTTCCTGATGTCTGGTTCTCTTGATCCGGACGTGGGAGCTCAACTTCCTTCGTTCGAGGTTCATGGCTTGACATGGACCATGGCTCTGATACCAATTGTTGGATCGAAAGTGTCGCTAGAGGGGGGGTGAATAGCGATACGGTGTCGTTAAAAACTTTTGCAATAAGTAAAAAGCAAGTAGAGAATGCACAGCGGAAATATAAAGTAGACAAGATATTTTTACGTGGTTCACAATCTTTCGATTGCTAATCCACGGCCCTAGTGATCCTTGATCACGTACGGAGGGCAATTCACTAAAACCACTCCTCCTCGTTGGAGGTAGGAGCAACGATTACAAAAAGAAATCAAGGCAAAGGGACACTCCCCCTTTCCTTGTTACGATTAAAGCACAAAGACAATTTAAAGAAGTAGAACTTAAATAAATATACCGACAACTCTTATAAGTAGAAGATGTAGCTTTCGTTGTCGTGACGCCCGTCGTAGCAAATGTGAGTAGTAGTAGCGGCGTTACGACGGCGTGTTGAGAGCTCTTGATTTCTTGTCTTTGCTTGGAGTGAACATGTCTATTTATGGATATTGATCTATGAATTTAGACATAGGTAGTGTCCAAGGTGAGGTTCTTATCCCAACTCAAGGATGAGGTGTTTCATCCAACCACCTTGTGCCACCTCCAACCTTCTTGTGCGCCAACTCAAGGATGAGGTGTTTCATCCAACCACCTTGTGCCACCTCCAACCTCCTTGGGCGCCAACTTGAGGATGAGGTGTTTCATCCAACCACCTTGTGCCACCTCCAACCTCCTTGGGCGCCAACTTGAGGATGAGGTGTTTCATCCAACCACCTTGTGCCACCTCCAACCTTCTTGTGCGCCAACTCAAGGATGAGGTGTTTCATCCAACCACCTTGTGCCACCTCCAACCTCCTTGGGCGCCAACTTGTTGGAGCCATTCAACTTGTGCCACATCATGGGAGCCAACCATCTTGTGCCAACTCACCTTATTTTGTGCGTCCACCACAAGGAAGCTTGGTGATGGTTTGGATGTCCACCTTGATGCCACATCACCCTTTGTACCAAAACACGAGTCAAGTCCAAATTCACCCCCTTGAAATTCGAGCTCTTCTCGAGGCTGGAACTTGACTAGCAGTTGACTGTAGTCAAAGGGTTTTGGACTGCAGTACAAGTTAGCTTAAAATATAAAGTACGATGGTTCTAACCATCTGATCTCGACCTAGACCTTCCATTGGAGGTATTGGGTCGGATCTACGCTTAACGACCTTGCTTCGCTTTCACACGAGCTTACCTTGTAGCCTCGCTTCCGGTCTTCACCCGAGTACCTCGGCTTCCTCCGAAGTCCCTCTGGCGTTGCCCGACCACCTCGGTTCCCACCGGGTGTCGCAGACCTTCCGCTCAACTTTAGCATTTCTGCACACTTAATTGAGCTCGTAAGATAACAAATATACCCTTAACTATTGAGCCTTTTGCCATAATCAAAATACCGGTTCGACTTTGGTGCCCACTGCACCAACACATAATTGAAAAAACAAATACAAGCAAGTAACAAAAGAGAATAGAGAATAGATATACCTCTCGATCTTCTAATGTATGACCTTCCTCCTTTCGGACGTCGTGTCGGCGACGATCTACCAAAAGTTGAAGCTCCTAGATCACCAATCTTCCTTCCTTGCTTGTTCTGAGCAAGAGGAAGAATAGAAGAAAGGTTCTTCTCCTTCCTATAGCCAACCAACAAGCAACAAGGGGAATCCTTGCCGCTGGCCAACTAGGAGGAGGAGATGATGATGGAAACCGACCAAGACACCAAGGGAAAGCCCTAAGTCTTATTTCCACCACTCAAGGAGAAGGAGAAGAAGGTCATTGGTCACTGTCCAATGGCTGGAAAGGGCTGGAGGGGCACCGACAGCTTGAGGAAGGAGAAGAAGGCAAGGAAATCTTTCTTTATTAGGTGTCGCCCAAGCCCAAACCCTAGCTCCTATTCTTGCCGCCAACTCCAAAACCCTAGCTTCTCTTGATTCTCTACTCCACGCCAACCCCTTGTCCTCCTTTTATAGAGTTAGGGATAAGCCTCCTTTTAATCTCCACCATTGGTTCTAGAGATTTAATCTCAACCGTCAGATCTATAGATTTAATCTCAACCGTCGGATCTTAGAGATTTAATCTTTACCTTTGGATCTAGAGTTTTGTTTTATCCATTGGATCTAAGCTTCATGAGGTGTTAATAGACTACATTAGGGACCATGAGGAGTTGGATCTTGGCCACCCATGGATCAAACCTACATAAAGTCCGATCCATTAATGATAATCCAATCAACTAAAGGATTATCATTGATCTACCTCACCAACCCCCATAAGTTAATATGGGCTCCATATATTATTTGTACATTTTCTCCCCGTGTTTAAGATCTCGAATGTCCGTCGATTAATTAATTTACTGACCATTAATTAATCAACATCTAACTCCAAGAGTAGTACCGCTCAACCTTTTCATCATGCCGGACCAAGTCCACCTGCAGGGTTTACATGATGAACCTTATGAGCTCCTCAAGGGGACATCATCATCCTAATATATAGGACACGGTTTCCTCCTATAATCAACGGCACACCATATAAATAATATCATCTCCCAACTTACCGAGCCTATCGATTTAATCTATAAATCTCGCCCATTGGTAAATTAAAGAGATGAATACTAAGTATATGTGCTCGTTATTATATCGGGATTAAGAGCATGTACAAAATAATATCTGAGGTCCGATTCGATTATGTAGTCAGCAATAAATCGAATCACCTCTAAGTTGGTCCTGCTCAATATACACAAAGTGCACTAGTGTGATTCTATGGTCAAGACAAACCAATACCAAATCACACTACAACCATTCTGATGGTTTGTCCAAAGTCATCTCGGTTGTGAGCCTTTACTTATACTTTACAAGGAGTCGATAACATGATCTCCCGTGTGACACCACACACCATGTTTTCTACAATGTAATGTATTAGACAATATTGCATAACCATAAAAATGCAAACAACGATCATGTGATTCTTATTTCAAAATAAAGATGTTTATACAAAAGATAGACTTTTCAGTATACATCCCTACAATCTCCCACTTATACTAAAAGACTATGTTGTCCTCAAACTGCCATACATCTGATCCCCATTCCCTCCACATGCCTATCAAAAGCTCTCACCGGAATGGCCTTAGTGAAAGGATCTGTCAAGTTATCCTCCGATGCAATCTTGGCCACAACAACTTCTCTTCTCTTTACGATTTCTCGTATCAGGTGGTACTTGTGTTCTATGTGTTTACTAGCCTTATGGGCTCATGGTTCCTTCGAGTTTGCAACTGCACCACTATTATCACAATAAATTGTGATAGTTCTAGGCAAATCAGGAATCACATCCAAGTCCATTAGGAAGTTCCTGAGCCACACAACTTCTTTGGCCGCCTCAGAGGCTGCCACATACTCAGCTTCCATGGTGGAGTCTGCCATGCATTTCTGCTTGACACTCCTCCATACAATGGCTCCACCTCCCAAAGTAAACACAAAACCTGAGGTAGACTTACTGTTATCCCTATCAGATTGGAAGTCGAAATCCGTGTAAACCACATGGAGTAATTGGTCTGCCCGATAAACCAGCATATAATCCCTAGTCCTTCTCAGGTACTTCAATATATGCTTTACCGCAGTCCAATGTCCCTGTCCTGAATTACTCTGAAATCTGCTGACCATGCCCATGGCAAAGCAGATATCTGGTCTCGTGCATAGCATCGCATACATGAGGCTTCCTACTGCCGAAACATAAGGAACCGCCTTCATCTCCTCTATCTCCTCAGATGATCTGGGACACATCTCCTTAGATAAAGGAACTCCATGCCTGAAAGGTAGAAAACCCTTCTTGGAGTTCTGCATGCTAAAACGATCCATAATCGTGTCTATGTATGAAGCTTGGGATAAGCACAACATCTTTTTCCTACAATCTCTTATAACCTTGATCCCAAGAATGTGTCCCACCTCTCCCAAGTCCTTCATATCAAACTGTTTGGACAACCATACCCTTACGTACAATAACACCTTGATATTGTTGCCAATCAATAAAATGTCATCTATGTATAGTACAAGAAATACCACTACGTTTCCGTCACATCTCTTGTATACACAAGACTCATCTGTACTTTGAATAAATCCATAAGACTGGATTACCTCATCAAAACGGATGTTCCAAGACCTCGAAGCTTGCTTCAATCCATAAATGGACCGATTAAGCTTACATACAAGATGCTCTTTTCCCTTCGCAATGAATCCCTCTGGTTGCTTCATATAGATGTTTTCCTCAAGACTTCCATTAAGGAAAGCTGTCTTGACATCCATCTGCCACACCACATAATCCATATGAGCAGCTATGCATAAGAGAATCCGGATAGACTTAAGCATGGCTACCGGCGAAAAGGTCTCCTCATAATCGGTACCCTCTTTCTGAGTATACCCCTTCGCAACAAGCCTTGCTTTAAAGGTCTCAACCTTCCCATCTATTCCTCTCTTTCTCTTGTAGATCCACTTGCATCCAATGGTTTTTACACCATCGGGTGGTTCTACTAGCTCCCAGACCTGATTTGAATCCATAGATTCAATCTCGGTATTCATTGCATTTTGCCAAGATGCTGCATCTTTATCTTGGATTGCCTCATCATATGTCCAGGGATCAGGTTCATGTTCGCCAGGGACCAAATCAGAAGATTCTCTCAATAACATGAATCTATCAGGCTGTCTCACAACCCTCCCACTATGACGAGGCATCACCTGTGTATCCTCTGTGACACGCGGTGCAGTGACATGTGGTATATCTTCTTGTATCGGTGGTACTGAAGAAGTGACTTCCCCTTTTAATTCCTCCAAAATAATTTTACTCTTGGGCTTGTGGCTCATCACATAGTCTTCCTCTAAAAATCTAGCGTTCGTGCTAACGATCACCCTCTGATCTCTATGACTATAAAAATAAACCACCCTTCGTTCCTCTAGGATACCCAACGAACATACGTACTTCTGTACAAGGTTTCAACTTACCAGCATTTGCCTTCAGCACATGTGTTGGACTCCCCCATATCCGAATATGTCTTAGACTAGGCTTTCGCCCAATCCACAATTTTGTGGGAGTATAAGGTATTGATTTAGATGGAACCAAGTTCAGAATGTACACCGTCGTATCTAGAGCATATCCCCAGAACGAATCTGGCAACTTAGAATAGCTCATCATCGATCTAACCATCTCCATAAGAGTCCTATTCCTTCGCTCTGCTACACCGTTCTGCTGGGGTGTGCCAGGTGCAGTCAATTGGGATTGAATCCCAGCCTCTGATAAGTAGTTCCTAAACTCTCCCAAGAGGTACTCACCACCACGATCAGATCGTAGTGTCTTGATACTTTTACCTTGACATTTCTCCACATCAGCCTTGAATTCTTTGAACTTGTCAAAGCATTCAGACTTGCGGCCCATCAGGTAAATGTATCCATATCTTGAGTAATTGTCTATAAAAGAGACGAAATACTCAAAACCACCTCTAACCTGGATAGACATAGGACCACACAAATCAGAATGAACCAATTCTAACACATCTTTGGCTCTATACCCCTTGGCCTTAAAAGGCCTCTTGGTCATCTTATCCTCCAAGCAAGATTCGCAGGTTGGGAGATCCTCCACCACTAATGAACCCAAAGGTCCATATGCTATCAACCTTTGAATTCTACTTAGGTTAATGTGACCAAGCCTAAGATGCCAAAGATATGTTTGGTTCATCTTCGAAGGTTCTTTTCTCTTATTGGAATTAGAAGATGAGTTATTAACTTCAATTTGCATCGTGAGAGGTTTTGGTTCAAGTGTGTATAAATTTCCTATCAATGCACCCGAACAGATAATGTCCCTATTCCTTTTTATAACAACTCTGTCATTAAAAGAAATAGAATATCCATCCATAAATAATTTTGAAACTGAAACTAAATTCTTTCTAAATAAAGGTACATAAAGGAAATTTTCCATAACTGAAGTTTTATTTTTCTCAAAAGATAAATAAAACGTCTCCCACTGCAATAGCCATCCCCATTGTCTAATCGTCGGATTTCCTGAAACCCCTGCAAAGTATTGCAGACATGATTAGTGGCTCCCGTATCTACACACCAGGTGTCGGTAGATAACACCGCTAATCATGTTTCGATGACTAGACCAAAGGATATTCCTTTGTTCTGCTTCGGATTGGGACAGTCCTTCTTCCAATGTCTAGTCTGCTTGCAAGTGAAGTACTTACCTTTCTGCTTCTTCACACCTCCCTGAGATCCTCCCACCACTTTGCTCTAGCTTATTTCTTCTTCTTCTTGCCTTTCGGCTTAGAAGTAGAAACCTTCTGAGCAACCATGACCTTAGCCTGAGCAAGTCTTTCTGTCGACTGGAGAATGATATCGACTTGGGTTTCCCCATCGATCTCAGCTCCAAGGACTTCCAGCTCATTCGCGGGCTTAGGAGGATACTCTTCGAAAAGTACATATTTGTACTCCTAAGCAGTTAAGACAATATCTAGATTCTTTTCCAATCAACATAATTTGGGTACAGTAAACTTATTTTCCTTTAGTATCACAACAAGTGGACTGAAAGTCATTTATGAAAATCCTAAGTATCACATAGATCATTACTTTAGATTTCAAAAAATTATTGATTCCTCAAACAATAAAATTTTAAAATCAACCAACACCTCAAAACACCGAGAATATCGTATGCCACGATAGTGTGGATGTATATGAATTCTACATTTGTAAGAGGAGGTTTTACCCATTAATTTTACTATCTTGTCAACCTAACTTTTTGACAAGTAAAATTAATAGTTGGTTTCTCTTTGGCCCTACAAATAAAAGCAGTGACTCTGATGGGGAGGATACTTATATTTGTATCTAAGTGTTCACCATTACTCGGTACCAAGGCAATTATCTCAGGTTATGTGCCTTCCGATGGGGAAGTACACACGCTCCTTAATAATTTCCTATAACCATATTCGTCCTTGTGATCCGCAAACAAACTCATCCGATGGGGAGGAAAGCACTCAAAGCCGACGCACAAGTTTGCTTGCATCACATGTCAAATCATAATGGAGGTCGTGGGAATTTATAAAAATATCCCTCTCCCACTTAGTAATTTGAAAATGAGGAATTTTCTAGCCTACGACATGCATATCAAACAAAAAGCAATAAATATGAAAAATAAATTATTTTCCAACTATTATGCCTTTTGTCTTCAATATGTCTCCCGTCGCATCGCCTTCTCATCCACTCCTCCTACACCATGTACGAGTCATCCGGAGATCCGAGCCGAGACTAAAATCTATTTTAATTTACATCCATCGATCCTATACTCCATGAGGGAGTGTACATGAAATCTAGATCAAAAGTAAACTAAAATAAAGAGTGGATAAACAATGTCGTATCTAATTTACAAAAAATCAAATATTAGCCCCGTCAACCCCGAGGATTCAACAAAATAAACATTTACACACATACAATCACATACACACATATGGCCATAATAGTCGGATCTTATGCCTACAATCAAAGAGTTAAACTACGCATATCCTACTATTATCCGGCACATATAATATATGAAAAGTTCATAAAAATTAATCGAATCTTAAACACACAAAACCGAAAACCTTGGCTCTGATACCAATTGAAGGGTTGAGCTTTTTGTTGATCTGTGAGGGGAAACTTCGCTTCCCACTTCACCTTGGTTGTTTGTTCATGGCGATCCCATCGATGTCCCCGGATTAAAAAAAAATTTAATCCTAGACAAATGGGATTGCCCAAACAATCAAGTCATCACCGTGCTATTCGTTTAGAGAGGTCACTTGAACAAACTCGTTGTTCAAGCGACCAACCTCTATTCTACGAGTAGTCGCGGAATAGACGATGTCCGGATCGCCGGCTTTTGTGTTTATGTTTGGGATCCAAGTATTATTTAGCCACAAACAGAATATATCATGCTCATAATTGAAAAAACAAATACAAGCAAGTAACAAAAGAGAATAGAGAATAGATATACCTCTCGATCTTCTAATGTATGACCTTCCTTCTTTCGGACGTCGTGTGGGCGATGATCTACCAAAAGTTGAAGCTCCTAGATCGCCAATTTTCATTCCTTGCTCATTCCGAGCAAGAGGAAGAATAGAAACAAGGTTCTTCTCCTTCCTATAGCCAACCAACAAGCAACAAGGGGAATCCTTGCCGCCGGCCAACTAGGAGGAGGAGATGATGATGGAAACCGACCAAGACACCAAGGGAAAGCCCTAAGTCTTATTTCCACCACTCAAGGAGAAGGAGAAGAAGGTCTTTGGCCACCGGCCAATGGATGGAAAGGGCTGGAGGGGCACCGGCAGCTTGAAGAAGGAGAAGAAGGCAAGGAAATCTTTCCTTATTAGGTGCCGCCCAAGCCCAAACCCTAGCTCCTATTCTTGCCGCCAACTCCAAAACCCTAGCTTCTCTTGATTCTCTAGTCCACGCCAACCCCTTGTCCTCATTCTATAGAGTTAGGGATAATCCTCCTTTTAATATCCACCATTGGTTGTAGAGATTTAATCTCAACCATCGGATCTAGATATTTAATCTCAACCGTCAAATCTTAGAGATTTAATCTCTACCTTTGGATCTAGAGTTTTGTTTATATCCATTGGATCTAAGCTTCATGAGGTGTTAATAGGCTACATTAGGGACCATGAGGAGGAGTTGGATCTTCGCCACCCATGGATCAAGCCAACATAAAGTCCGATCCATTAATGATAATCCAATCCACTAAAGGATTATCATTGATCTACCTCACCAACCCCCATAAGTTAATATGGGCTCCATATATTATTTGTACATTTTCTCCCCGTGTTTAAGATCTCGAATGTCCGTCGATTAATTAATTTACTAACTATTAATTAATCCACATCTAACTCCATGAGTAGTACCGCTCAACCTTTTCATCATGCCGGACCAAGTCCACCTGCAGGGTTTACATGATGAACCTTATGAGCTCCTCAAGGGGACATCATCATCCTAATATATAGGACACGGTTTCCTCCTATAATCAACGACACACCATATAAATAATATCATCTCCCAACTTACCGAGCCTATCGATTTAATCTATAAATCTCGCCCATTGGTAAATCAAAGAGATGAATACTAAGTATATGTGCCCGTTATTATATCAGGATTAAGAGCATGTACAAAATAATATCTGATGTCCAATTCGATTATGTAGTCAGCAATAAATCGAATCACCTCTAAGTCGGTCCTGCTCAGTACACATAAAGTGCACTAGTGTGATTCTATGGTCAAGACAAACCAATACCAAATCACACTACAACCATTCCGATGGTTTGTCCAAAGTCATCTCGGTTGTGAGCCTTTACTTATACTTTACAAGGAGTCGATAACATGATCTCCCGTGTAACACCACACACCATGTTATCTACAATGTAATGTATTAGACAATATTGCATAACTATAAAAATGCAAACAATGATCATGTGATTCTTATTTCAAAATAAAGATGTTTATACAAAAGATAGACTTTTCAGTATACATCCCTACAAGAAGAAGATGAGTCTAATTCGGAGGTCGACCCGGGAGGTCGAACTAGTCAACCTAGTTTGGAGAATAGTCAAGGGTCGAAAGCGAACCATCACTCGACCCAACGAAGGTAAGCCTAAAAGTTCTAATATTAGGTGTTACGAGTGCAACAGGTTTGGACACATCAAGTCCGAATGCCCAAAGCTCAAGAGCAAAGCACCAAAACACAAAAAGGCACTCAACGCTACATGGCAAGAAGCGTCCGAGGAAGAGGATGATGATCGCGTCCTTATGGCTAAACCAGTTGAATCGGAGATGGAGTCGGAACCGGAACACTAGTTTGAAACCGAAGAAGAATCGGACTGTGAAGCACTATTCAAGACAAGCCACGGATATGCATCTGGTTCAATAGATACTCTCAAGGTATGTCGATCCCTTATTAGTACGCTTTATAGTGCAATTGAGTTCTTAACTAGGATGTTAGCTAAGTCCGAATCCAAGGTCAAGACCCTGGTTGAAGAAGTTAAACTCCTCAAACACGAGGTCTCCCTAACCTCTTCGACTAGTCAAGTTCGAGAGGAGGACTTAACTCTAGTTGAAAAGCTCGAAGTTGAGAACTCACTCTTGAAGAGTCAAGTCGAAGATCTTAGGAACATGTTGGAAAGGTTCACTTTGGGATCCAAAGGACTTGACCTCCTACTTGGATCGCAAAGGGTCGTGTACAACAAGGCCGAACTAGGGTTTAGCTCAAATATGACCAACAAGTCGTATATGTCGATTGTAAGTCGACATAAAAAACGTGTCCAAGCATGGGTCCCTAAGACCACTTTGATTTCAAATTTAGGGTCGAACCAGTACTGGGTTCCTAAGGATCAAATTCACTATGTGAAGAGACTGAATCGATTCAACGGTCCAGGGGGAGCCAGTACAAAATTTGTTTGTGTCTTAACTTAGAAATTGCATGCTTAGGTTATCTATTTATTTTTCTTTTTAGAATGGTTAGATAGGACTATAACTCGTCAATACTTGATAACATAGTACCAGGACGCGGCGAGATGATAGTACGCTAGGAAAGCAAAGTCTTATGTATTCGGGCTAGATAGGGCGTATCTAGTTCGGTGCACTTGACCGAGTGGAACTAGCTGAAGCTACCTCGCCATATCCTATGCTAGTTAGACCAGGAAGTGGTCTTAGATGAGTCAAGTCTCTATTTTTATGAAAATGGCTTTGTATAAGGAAGTGGTCATTGTTCTGATCAAAGAAGGCCTCTGTGCCTCGCCATGACCTGGAAGTCATGATCTTTAAAAGGTGACTTGATGAGCCTAAGGTCAAATCCGAATCTAATGCAAGGTTGACGAGTATTCAAATCATTAAATTTAAATCAAGTAAAATTGAAAGTCATCTCACAAGAACATATAGAGTTAACATGTTTGATCATGTAGACATGGGTGAGATGATTTAGGTTAATAATCTTTAATCAATCTTTAATAAATCCAATATTCGATCCAACTACCTTGTGTGTAGGATTAATGGATGTTGGACAGTGGTTGCTCCCGACACATGACCAGGGATCAACTCAAGTTTTCGAAGCTTCGATTCAAACGACAAGGATCGGTAGCATTCAAAAATAACAGCAAGCTCAAAATCATCGGATCAGGTGATATTGAGTTCAACTCTAACTTTATTATTCAAAATGTCTTATTGGTAGAAAATTTTCAATATAATTTACTTAGTGTAAGTCAATTGTGTGATAATAACTATAAGGTCATATTTCTAGAAAATGAATGCGTAATTAATACAAATGAAACTTCTAAAACAATCCTTAAGGGAACCATAAATAACAATATTTATACTATTAATTTAACTAACTCCTCAACCAAGTGTCTTATGACACGGCAAGAGGAATCATGGTTGTGGCACCGACGACTCGGTCACTCACACCCAAGATTCATCCACAAGATGAGTCAGAGTGACTTAGTCAGAGGTTTGCCTAACCTCAATAACTTGAATAATAAAATATGTAATGCTTGTCAACAAGGTAAACAATCTAGAACACAACATCAACTAACTAATCAAGAACGAACCAAAAGTGTTCTTGAGCTCCTACACATGGATCTATTTGATTCACACGGAGCTAAGTCACTTAATGGGAGTAAATTCTGCTTAGTCATAATTGATGACTATTCTAGATTTACTTGGGTTAGGTTCATTAAACACAAAAGTGATACCCTAGATCAACTAATCAACCTATTTAAACTAATAGAAAATCAACAAAACCTTAAAATCAAAAGACATAGGACTGATCATGATGGTGAATTCGAGAACCACAGGTTTACAGAATTCTATAACCTAAATGGATACCACCATTAGTTCTCTTTCCCTAGAACCCCACAACAGAATGGTCTAGTAGAATGTAAAAATAGAACCCTACAAGAAGCCGCTAGGACAATGTTAAACGAGTATAACCTATCCGATAGGTTTTGGGCGGAAGCCGTGAGTACGACATGCTATGTCCAAAATAGGATCCTTATGGTAAAGAGGCACCTTAAGACCTCATACGAGATTTATCACGATAAAATACCTAACATCAAATACTTTGGGCTATTTGGGTGTAAGGTACATATCCTAAACACTAAGGATTACCTAGGGAAATTTACATCCAAAACCTCGACCGGAATCTTCCTAGGATACTCGACTACAAGTAGAGCTTATAGAGTATATAACCATGACACCCTTAGAGTCGAGGAGACTATCAATGTAGTATTTGATGAAGGACATGAACCTACAAAACCCCCGGCAACCCCAATTAGTGAGCCGATTCATACTAGACTCAACTCCGATTCAGATATCAAGTCTAGTATTAATCCTGACCTAAGTCAACCAAGTCATTCTATTGACCAAGTGGTAGATGACCCAAACCCAAACCAAACTAGGACTCAAACGAATCATCCTATCGACCAAGTGATAGGTGATCCAAGCCTAGGAGTTCGAACTAGAGCCTCATACAGAAACCTTAGTCAAATCTCCTTGATTTCCAAAATTGAACCCAAAACTATTGACCAAACTCTTCTTGATCCCGATTGGATTATTGCAATGCAAGAAGAGCTGGCTCAATTCACTAGGAACGAAGTATGGGAATTAGTACCACCACCTAAAGATAAAACAATCATTGGAACAAGGTGAGTGTTTAGGAATAAACTTGATGATAAAGGTGAAGTAGTTAGAAATAAAGCTAGAATAGTCGCTAAAGGGTTTAGTCAAGTCAAAGGTTTAGATTACGACGAGACCTATGCTCCAGTAGCTAGGTTAGAGTCCATTCAAATGTTATTAGCATATGCTGCATGTCGAGGATTTAAGTTATTTCAAATGGATGTAAAGTCAGCATTCTTGAATGGATACATTAAAGAAGAGGTTTATGTTAGTCAACCCCCCGATTTCGAAAGTCTAGATAAATCTGACCACGTTCTTAGGTTAAAGAAAGCTCTCTATAGACTTAAAAAAGCTCCTTGAGCTTGGTACGAGAGGCTTTCGATTTATCTTAAGTCCAAAGGATTTAACCAAGGTGTAGTTGATCCAACCCTTTTCGTAAAAACCGTAGGTAAAGACATATTCATAGCCCAAATCTACGTAGATGATATTATTTTCGGAACCACCAACTCGATCCTACTGAATGAATTCATTTCACTTATGGAAAGTGAATTTGAAATGAATTTAGTAGGTGAGTTAAGATTCTTCTTAGGTCTACAAATTAAACAAACTAAAGATGGAATATACCTACATCAACGCAAATATACTTGGGAATTAATTAAACGCTTTGGAATGCAAGATGCTAAAATTATTAATACCCCAATGGCAACTAATGTGAATATAGAAGAAGATGTAATCGGAAATTCAATTGATTTAAAATACTATAGGAGCATAATAGGGAGTCTCCTTTACTTAACTGCAAGCTGACCTGATATCCTATTTGCAGTAAGTATGTGCGCAATGTTCCAAACCTGTGCCAAGAAGTCTCGCCTAACTCTAGTCAAGCGTATCCTTAGATATCTAAAAGGTCCACTTAATGTCGGTATTTGGTACCCTAGATCTACCGAGTTTGAACTAACTGGCTACTCCGACTCAGACTATGCCGGTAGTAAGCTCGATAGAAAGAGTACGAGTGGTTGTTGTCAACTTCTCGACTCGAGTCTAGTGAGTTGGTGCAGTAGGAAGTAACACTGTGTTGTCTTATCTACCACCGAAGACGAATACATCACGATGGCTGAGTGTGTTACTCAGCTTCTTTGGATGAAGCACACTCTCCGAGACTTTAAATTAGACTTTACGAACACTAAACTCCACGTAGATAACATTAGCTCAATTAACCTAACCAAGAATCCAATATGTCATTCTAGGACCAAACATATAGAGGTCAAACATCATTTCATTCGAGAACATGTGGCCAACAGAGTCATACAACTCGAATACGTCGAATCGAAGTCCAACTTGGCAGACCTATTTACTAAACCCCTACCCGAAGCCGAATTCAGTCTATTAAGATGAAAATTGGGCATGTGCATAGTAGAATAGGAACTTGCAAATTATATTTTCTTACTACCATTTCTTACTTTTTATTTTTATGGAACTAGAATAGGACATACCTTAGATATCATGCACCTATAGATTTAAGGAGCCAATACATCTCACAACACATAGGACTAATGTGTTTGTGTACTTAGCCATGTAGATGGGCGTGAGATGTTAGGACCTTACTCCTGGTTCCAGATGTAGAGCTAGTGCATCGCCATGAACCACGGAGTATAATCATACATATTAACCAACTCTGACCAGGACTGGTTGATCTTTCATATCAATCAAGTCAAATATGAGTCGAACATTTTATAGATGAGCTTATTTTCAGTGTATTATTTTTAAAATAATATGGAACATGCTTGGACTTTAAATTTATTACATATATTCATTTTTCACACACCCCCACTCTTTTCGATTTATGGCAAAAGGGGGACAAAAAGGCCAAAGTTAAGGGATCAAATTTTTAACTTACTTAATAATTATTCACATGGCCAAAAGTTAAGTAAATGTTTACTTTTACTTAACTTGTTTGAGTTAACAAAAAAAGGAAATAAAGGCCAAGTTAAGAGAATTCTTAACTTAAACTTATTTAATAAAGGCCAAGTTAAGAGAATTCTTAACTTAAACTTATTTTTAATACTTAATATTTATTCACATGGCCAAAAGTTAAGTAAATGTTTACTTTTACTTAACTTGTTTGAGTTAAAAAAAAAAGGAAATAAAGGCCAAGTTAAGAGAATTCTTAACTTAAACTTATTTAATAAAAGCCAAGTTAAGAGAATTCTTAACTTAAACTTATTTTTAATACTATGGCCAAACGTTAAAAAAAGGGGAGAAAGGGGCAAGTTAAGAAGTCCTCTTAACTTAAATGTTTTACTAAGGCCAACTTTAAGTAATGTTAATTACTTAAACTCTTCCCAAATAGCAACCATCAAGGGGGAGGATTAAGGTCTTCTTTCAAGACTCATCCTCAGTCAAGGGGGAGGTTTCCTCAAGGGGGAGTACTTGAAGAAAATTCTTACTACTCCTACTTAATCTTTATTATTCGTTGTTTTTATGCACATTATTATTCTTCATGCATGCTATTTTCTTAACTTTGTATGTGGGTTTGCCATAGATCAAAAAGGGGGAGATTGTTGGTGCAGTAGGTACCTAAGTCGAACCTGAGTTTTAATTATAGCAAACGATACAAAGTTAATCTTATATTGTTATCTCATGAGCTAAATCGAGTGTGCAGAAAAGTGTCAACGCTGGAGCTGAAGGCTAACGACACCCGGATGAAGCCGCGGTGGTCGAGCGACACTCGAGTGATTTTGGAGGAAGCCGAAGGAATCGAGTGGAAGGCCGGAAGCAAAAGCGACAGAGTAAGTATCGAGGTAAGCTCGTGTGTGCGAGCATAAGTGAGGTCGTATCCTCCTTACGGGGATAGTCTTAAGTGTAGATCCAACCCAAGACATCCCATCGATGGTCTAGGTTGAGATCGGACAGTTGGCGGCCGTCGAAATAATATTTTTGTTAAGCTAACTTTGCCTTGCAGCTAGCATCAGTCGATTGCCAGCTTGGAGGACTCAATTGGCGTCCATCAGTTGACTGTCTGCGGTCAGCATTTGACTGATGCTACCATCAGTCGACTGATGGTCAAGGATCAGCTTTGAGGAGTCAAGCCTTATCCCCTCATTCCAAGGAGTTTTGTGCCCATTTGTGATTGGTTGAAGACCCATTCGATGAGGGGCTCAAAGGCTATAAAAGGAGGGCTTGTCCTAGGGTTTTTCATCAATTCAAAAGCTTCCAAGTGCTTCTGATACACTACGAGTCTCTGACATTCCTACGATGAAGCGTTGCAGACACGACGACTAGGGCTCCATCTTTTCATCTACAAGTCATCGGTATAAGCTTAGTTTAATTCCATTCTGTACGTTGAGTTCTTTTTATTGTGGTTTTATCGTAACGAGAAGAGGGGGAGTGTCCCTCTATCTCGAGCCTTTTTCGTGGTTTTTGTATCCGATTAACTCCTACCTCCAACGAGGAGGAGTTCATTAGTGATTTGCCCTCCGTGCGTGGTCAAGGATCACTAGGGCCTTGGAGTAGTAGCCGAAGGCTACGAACCAAGTAAAAAATACTATTGTGTTTTTGTTTAATTCTATCTTCCGTTGTGTCTACTCGAACGAATTCGAACGAAAAAGTTTTATTGCTATTCACCCCCCCCCCCCTCTAGCGATCCGCTCGATCCAACAAAAGCTCTCACCATAAATCATGTAGGGTATAAAAAATTCACTAGGGTCCTCCAGATTGGGTGAGATTGTATCTTCAATTTCAACCTGATTTGGCAACGTCAAAATTATGGCCACACATCTCTTAGTGAATATGTTTTTCTATCCTACTCCCTCACTATATAATCTTTCTTCCTTAACCCGATTTTTCTCGGTTGATGGTGGAGAGCTATTCATGGTTTGTGACACGGTCTAGGCTATTTAAGCCACTTGCATTTCCAGCATTTTAGTGCGGCTTGTAAGTTCATCGACTTCATATCTTTGATGTTGGTGCTGGAATTCTGCATTGGCCTTTGTTTGGGTAGCAATAAAGTCTTCAATCATTAGTTCCAACCTAGATTTGGGTGGTTGCTGCTGCCCGCTGCCCTATTGTTGCCCATATCCTCGCAATTGTTGAAAATTTCCCACATTATTCCTATAGGAAAAATTCGGATGGCTCCTCCATCCAGGGTTGTAGGTGCTTTAATTGGGTTGTTGGCCCTTTGGTTGTGGTCGCCAACCGTGTAAACATTCTCAATTTTCTCTTCATAGCTGCCTTGTTGATAGTTGCATTTTTATTGTGTCATTTTTACTTATAGATGGGATATTTTAGGCTCTTTGATACGGTAATTAGCGTTATTCAGTATGTTTTTACATATTGGATCTATTTGTAATTAATTGTTTAATCTCTATAATTTCAGTATTATTTTTTCACGGGTTGAATGTGATTTTATAGGGAACATGGAAAGAGCCTAATTGGGGCAATCTGAACCATTGATTCAGATCTTGATCCATCATTTGTTGCACAGCCATTGGATTTGATTTGGATTAGCTGAGCTGTTGGATTTGATTTGGATTAGCTGAGCCGTTGGTTGCAAAGAGCAGAAAATTTAGCCATTGGATCTTGACCCAGAATTAGCCATGTGATCTAAACATTAATCAAAGACATCAAACCCTAGCTTCATCACGGCCAGGATCTGAGGACAAATGGATCGGACGACCCCGCAATCATCACTTAAGAACCCATAGTGTAGCAGAGAGCGAAGCAGAGAGAAAACAAAACAGCGTGGCGTCTTCTTCTTCCCTTCACTTGCACGGTGATAGATCTCCACTATCGCACTTCCGGCGACGTTTCCGGCGACTCTAGTGCTCTTCCCCATTTCCATTCCATTCGGCAGCCTTTCCTTTCCTTGGTCCGGCGGAGCTGGCGGCTGAAGTTGGGCAGCAGCAGTTTCCATTGACTGAGCAGAGATTTGGGTTTGACCATCTTCACTGGCGTTTCTATTAATTCTGACAATCGGAGCTAAGCTACCCCAGCTGGACATGGTCGCAGAAGGCTGGGGGTGACATTCTATTGTCGTGGTAGCGGTAGCATTGATTTCTAGTTTTCGGCGGCCTTTACTCTTCCGATCTAGGCAGCACTTCCTGTTTCCAACGACTGGTGAAGGCTAGTAGACGATCACAGCTTCGATCCCATCCACAGTAGCAGTCATAATTCGTGTCATTCCATCTCCGCAGAGCCATTTCTCGACTGCCGTGGTAGCGACAGTACCGCATCCATCATCGGAGCTATGAACTACCACATCGATCCACCTCTCCTCGGGTTCTGACGAGAGATCTGTACCCTGAGGCAGTAGGAACTATTCGGTATCGTTGTAGGTCACTAGAGAGGGTGGTACCTTTCCAGTGTTTGTGGATGACTGTTGATTTACTATTGATTCACTATTGTGATTCTTATTGTTTTACTGCATTGTTTACTTTGGGTATTTTAGTATTTTTACATTATTGGCTCATTACTGTGCACTATATTTTATCAGTATTGTTTTAGTATTGATTTCATAGTATTCAGTTGTGTTTCAAGGATGTTTTAGTCATATGTTGTTCGTGGGGTAAATCGTGCACGTGCATGGTAATTTAGTTTGATAGTTTAGTGAGTCTTGTTATTCGTTTACAGTATTTACCTAGTGGTTAGATTTATTTCCTTTAGTGTAATTGTTCTTTCCATGTTTTTAGTTAATCTTCGGCCAGTGTACCGTATAATGACAGTGCGATGCTTGGTTGAATTATTTTCTGTCTGTTAGTTTAGTTTTTCAGTGACTGTTTGATCACTGTACCGTATAGTGATAGTGCGGTGCTTGGTTGAATTGTTCACCTTTGTTTCTTTACCACTGTGTCATATAGTGACAGTGCGGTGCTTGGTTGAATTATTTTCTGTATGTTAATTTAGTTTTTCAGTAACTGTTTGATCACTGTGTCGTATAGTGACAGTACAGTGCTTGGTTGAATTGTTCACCTTTGTTTCTTGACCACTGTGTCGTATAGTGACAGTGCGATGCTTGATTGAATTATTTTTTGTCTGTTAGTTTAGTTTTTCAGTGACTATTTGATCACTGTGTCGTATAGTGACAGTGCGGTGCTTGGTTGAATTGTTCACATTTGTTTTTGATCATTGTACCGTATAGTGATAGTGCGGTGTGTGATCACTTACTTTTGCACATTAGGATAGTTACTTGTTACTTGTTATTTGATAGTTAGATTTACTTCTTGCAGATTTAATTTCCATGTTTGTTTGTTTACCAGAATTGTTTGACCATTGTATCGTATAGTGACAGTGCGGTGCAAGGTTGAATCGTTCTTGCATTAGGTTAGCTTTGAATAATTGTTTTAATAAGTTGTAAGAACCTCTAGTGTTTACTTCTTTTAAAAACAAACGTCCAACCATTAGATTCATTGAGAGACGATCCGAGTCAGTCCTATACTGCATTAGTATAGTTAAGGGGTTCAGTAAATAATTTGGTAAATGGTATCACGTGCGACACATAATTTACCGTCTATCAAAATTTTGGTGCCGTTGCCGGGGACTTTAATGGCGTTTGTTTATCTTTAAACTGTAGTTAGTTTCTTTATTTTCTTTTCTTTTGTTATTAGTGTCTTTCTTATCATTTTTATTTGATACTCATTGTGTAATTTGTTGTGGTGATGACTAGGTCTTCAGGCGATAATCTACTAATCTTATGCAACAACTTTTTGTACAGCATAAGGAGCAATCTGTGCAGATTTTGCTGCTGCTCATGCTCGAGAAAAGAAAGTTTCTGAAGAAAGTTGGTCCCTCAAGCGGAGAATTCGAAAATCTATTCCTAAGGATTGCAATTACTTGCCTTCTGAAAGTTGTTTATATTGTGTACAATCAGCAGTCTTCATATTTCACCCTACTTCTCTTCCATTGTACATGCTATTTTCTAGGATGATCATCCATAGTCCAATGAAATTTGTTATCTGCTGCCTAAATTTTACAAGCAAGGTTAAGAGAATGATATCATCATTGCTTATGGAAGTACGTCCTTTGTTCATGAGTCTCTTTGGGCAGATATTCTTGGGCATTTGGAGAAAGGGTACATCTGGTTGTGATTTCCTAAATATAGCTGGTGGATGGTCACAAAGGATTAAGGTGTTAACTTGAACTACAACCTTTGCCTTTCTGAGGATGATTTTATGTAACATCCCAAATTTTAATTCCTATATTTTTATTAGAGGAAAATAGAAATAAGAATAGAAGTAATAAAAATAGGAATAGAATAATAATAATAATAATAAAAGAAATAATTGGTTCGTTAGCCGAGGCTCGAACCATGAACCGTTGATTTAAAGGAAATAAAAAAAAAGATAAAAGAAAAGAAAACCGGACAAGAAGGGGTGAGTCACCAAAAATCCAATAAAAAAATTTATATGATTAGGGAGAAGTCACGAATTTAATTGAAGAAAGAATTAATTCTGTTAAAGAGAGAAATTTAAGGAAAATTTATAAGGGAATAAAAATTTTATATGATTAGGGAGAAATCACGAATTTAATTGAAGAAGGAATTAATTCTGTTAAAGAGAGAGATTTAAGGAAATTTATAAGGGAATAAAAATTTTATATGATTAGGGAGAAGTCACGAATTTAATTGAAGAAGGAATTAATTCTGTTAAAGAGAGAAATTTTAGGAAATTTATAAGGGAATAGGTTAAGCCTTGATGGTTATAAATTTAACCTCCTTAATACCTAGAGACACCTCTCACACTCTCTTGGTCCCTCCACCGCCGAACCACACATCAAGGAGAATTTTCTCCTAGGGTTGTCTTCTCCGCCGAATCCAAGGAAATGTGGGATTCAAGAGACCTTAGAGGGCAGCTGCTAGGGCGGGATAGAAGGTTGCATCTCATTAGATTTTACAAATATAAGTTAAAGCAATCGAAGGTAAGTATTGCTCACCTGCAGTATAAGTAGTTATCGTATATTATTGATATGTTTTTATGTGCATGTTATTTTCAGTTATGCATGGTGTTTTCGACGTGATTTTACCGCTATATTATGGATAATTCAAAGATCATGTTTAGATCCATGATAAGAATGTGATTCATGATCATGCATGTTGTAGATGAGTTGTAGCTTACAATCATATGCATGATATGGAGTAAGATGTAAAAATATTTCCTTTATAAAGAAAATTTAAAGATGCTCCCCGTTCGACTTGGGGATTAAGAGCACAACGATCTTGATGTTCCCCATTTCAGTTTTGGGGGTCAAGAGCATAATGTGGTGCTCCTCATTCGTGATTTAGGGGATTAAGAGCATTTCCTTCAGTATGTATAAGAATATAAGTATAAAGGAAGTATTTTACTTTTTGATAGGGCATGTACCGGGCATCAGTTTCGCCCACGGGCCGAGGCCCTCAGTTTCAGTTACCCTAGTAGGTTCGGTGGTTGGCCACCCCGGCCTATTAGGAATGCGTGCATTGGTACTATGCCGGGCCCATATCCAGGATGATTATTATTTTGAAGTATCAGTACAAGTAGAAGTAAAAGTTTTCAAAGTTAATAATTCTAGTTCGAATATTAATCGCTTATAAGTTTTAAAATACTTAAGAGCATGGTTTATACAAGAGACATGTATTCAGAATTATGATTTCCAGTTGTAATTGCATGTGTATCAATGTATCAAGGGTAAGAGAATTAGTTGCATGATTTCATACAGTACATGTTTTTGTGAGCATAGAAAGTACTTACTAAGCGTTATTGCTTATAGTTTGCATTTTCTTATACTGCAGATAAAGGTAAAGAAAAGCTTGATGAAGTGGCATGGCGGATGAAGTGCTGGGTGTGTGTGGCGACGGAACAGTGGAAGTAAAAGATCCTGAGTGCAGATGTCTAAACCAGATTTTAAGTTTTTAATTGTTTTTTTTTTCTGATATTGTTGGAGTTCAATTGGATTGCTTATGGTTGAGACCAAAGAATGCTAGAGTCATGTTGGGTTAGTTTTAATACTCGTACGTTATGTGAAGATCTTGAATTGCTTATTGTTTAAGTGATGTAAAGGTCCTCATGATTATTTTAGTTGTTAGCATATTGCATTAGTATATTGCATGAATTGAAGATAGAGACAGTAAAGTAGTGACATCTCCCCTGGTAGAGAGTGGAAAAACTAGGGGGGTGTTACAAGATGGTATCAGAGCGGGTTCCGCCCTTCCGTCACACACACATCGAGCATCAGTCTTGCCGCCTCCAAGTAAGCAAGTATTTATCTGCTTTATTTATTTTATGAGTAGTAAGGAATGCTACTTTTAAGTTAAACATGCTCACCTAGAATGTTTTCTTTGAGTTAAACATGCTTGCATATATATATATATATATATATAAAGATGATGGACAGTAAGTAATAGAACACATCTTGATATGTATGTGAAGATGATAAAAAGTAGTGATAATAGCCTTATAGTGGTTTCACTTGATCATCTTATGATGAGTTCACAGAGTTCCTACAAGGGAATTTATCAGTAGACAAAGCGGTAAAGAGATTCAATAGGTTGACTATCTTGAAGACAGACGGAAAGAGTTAGGTTGATGCTAAAGATGTTGAGACCGGAGATAGCTCTGAATGTAGCTGGTAGAATTAATAGACCACAGACCACTAAAGAGCTAATCAGCAGTGCACTAATCACGGAGCATTACATGAATAGTATCAAGAACCAAAAGCTAGCCTCGGTAGAAAGCAAAAGCCAGGGAAGTTCAGGAGGTCAGAAATCTCAGAGCGGTAATTTGAATTGGAAGCGAAACAACAATGGCAAGAGGAAGCAATGGAATAATGCAAAGGGAGGTTCAGTCAGTAAGCAGCCTACGTATCCTACATGTTCTAAGTGTGGGAGGAAGCATCCAGGAGTTTGTCGCCAGGGCGTGAACGGGTGTTATATATGTGGTGTCGAGGGACACTTCGCCAAACAGTGCCCCACAAAGACCAGGGAGCACTAGAGGGTCCTTACATCAGCCAAGGAAGATTAGAGGCTCCATCAGTTACACCTAATGGTCGGATCTTCTCCCTCACCAAGGAAGAGGTAGTAAATGGTGGTTACTGTCGGATACCTATCCTTAGTCAGATACTACTACCATCTTGTTTTATCAAGGGCAACCCATTCTTTCATGTCTATGACATTTGTTAAGAAGATAGATATAACTCCGGATATCTTAGATATTCAATTTTTAACGACCCTACCTTTGGGTGAAACAATGACATCTACACACTGGTTGCATGTCGTACGGGCCGTAATTTGCAGCAGAGCTTTATAGTGATCTGATCTTGCTGGACATGCATGACTATGATGTCATCTTTGGAATGGACTTTCTTAGCAAGTACGGTGCTTCCATTGAGTGTCGTAAGCGAAGGGTAGTATTCCAACCCGAGACCGAGGCCAAATTTGAGTTTATTGGAGAACTAAGGAAAAAGACTAAGAAGTTCTTGTCTGCTATGGAAGCTCGGAAGATGCTAGCTAGTGGATGCACGGGGTATTTAACACATATAGTTGATACTAAGCAAGCAAGAAGCCAAAAGCTAGAAGAAGTCCCAATCGTATGTGACTACCCTAAGTATTTCGACGAACTACGGGACTAGCACCTAGAAGGGAAGTTGAGTTTGAGATTGAACTTATTCTGTACCAACCCAATCTCAAAAGCACCCTATCGTATGGCTCCATTGAATTGAAGAGCTTCAGAACAATTACGGGAGTTATTAGACAAGGGATTCATCCGCCTAGTCATTCCCATGGGGAGCTCGGTGTTGTTCGTGAAAAAGAAAGATGGATCTATGAGGATGTGCATAGACTACTGAGCCTTAAATCAAGTGACGATCAAGAACAGATATCCTCTGCCAAGGATAGAGGATTTATTTGATCAATTGAGGGGAGCCACAGTTTTCTCCAAGATTGACTTGCGGTTAGGTTATCATCAAGTAAGAGTTAAAGAGGATGATATACCGAAAATAGCCTTCCGAACGAGGTATGGACACTATGAGTTCGTGGTCATGCCCTTCGGAGTGACAAATGCACCCGCTATGTTTATGGACTTGATGAATCGGATATTTAAGGAGTATCTTGACAATTTTGTGGTTGTTTTCATTGACGACATCCTTATCTACTCGAGAACCCAGGAAGAACATGTCGAACACTTGAAGACAGTCTTGCAGACCCTTCAGCAAAGACAGTTATATGCAAAGTTATCCAAGTGTGAGTTTTGGCTTGATCGAATATCGTTTCTGGGTCATGTTATTTCAAAAGATGGAGTTATGGTAGACAAAGATAGAAGCATGGTAATTGGGGTCAACCAAAGAATGCGTGAAGTTAGAAGTTTCTCGGATTAGCGGTACTATCAAAAGTTTGTGGAAAACTTCTCAAGGATAGCTTCAGATTGTGGTTCGTACTAGAAAGAATAAGAAGTTGAATGGACCAAGATTGTGAAAAGAGCTTCCTTGAATTAAAGAGGAGACTCACAAGTGCTCCAAAGGTGCTTACCCTTCCAAAGTAATGAGGGATTTGACCTATATAGTGATGCATCCAAGATGGGACTCGGAGCAGTACTTATGCAGAAGGGTAAAGTCATTGCTTATGCATCTAGACAACTCAAGGACTATGAAAAGAATTACCCCACTCATGACCTTGAGTTGGCAGCAGTGGTCTTTGCTCTGAAAGTTCGGAGACATTACTTATATGGAGTCCAATGCAAGATTTAAACACCAGTAGTCCAAGTACTTCTTCACTCAGAAGGATTTGAATATGCGACAGCGTAGATGGCTTGAGCTAGTAAAGGACTATGACTGTGAAATCCACTACCATCCTGGAAAGGCAAATAAAGTAGCAAATGCGCTGAGTAGAAAATCATGCGCCACCTTGATGTCCCTAGCAACACTATCCCAACCACTGGAGAAAGAGATAATGAATTTTGGAGTTGAGATCATTTCTGGACAGCTCTCCGCCTTGACCATAGTACCTACACTATTTGAGGATATATTAGCGAGACAGGACAAAGATCCTAGCATCCAAAGGATCAAGCAAGAGATCCAAGAAGGGAAGGATGAAGGATTCCGTGTCTCTGATAGTGGGGTATGTATCCGCAACGACCCAGACTTAAGAAAGAAGATCCTAGAAGAAGCTCATGGGACCCCATATTCGATGCATCCTGGATCCACCAAGATGTATCAAGATATGAAAGGGAAATTCTGGTGGCTTGGTATGAAAAGGGACGTGGCTAAGTATGTTAGCACTTGCCTGACATGTCAGAGAGTGAAAGCCGAACACCAGAGACCAGGAGGAGTTCTACAACCTATCCAGATTCCAGAATGGAAGTGGGAGGAACTAGCCATGGATTTCATAGTAGGATTGCCCAAAACAACCAATGGCTACGATTCTATTTGGGTAGTTGTCGATAGATTGACAAAGTCTGCTCACTTCATGCCTATCAGAATATCATACTCCATGGAGCAGTTAGCCCAGTTATACGTCAAGGAAGTGATTAGACTGCATGGAGTACCTAAAACCATTATCCGCTTCACTTCACACGGGTGTGTTGAAAGCCCTCGGCACTAAGTTACGATTGACCTGCATTTCATCCTCAGACAGATGGGCAAACAGAAAGAGTGAATCAGATTTTGGAGGACATGCTCAGAGCTTGTGCCTTGGATTTTAAAGGAAGCTGATGTAAATATTTGTGTTTGGCAGAGTTTGCCTATAATAATAGTTATCATACCACAATTGGAATGGCACCTTATGAAGCCTTGTATGGAAGGAGATGCAGATCGCCTATCTGTTGGTATGAGGGTGGCGAGAAGAAAGAAATGGGACTCAAGACTGATTTTATAGATGACGCCACCAAAGCTATAAAGAACATACGTCAAAGGATAGAGACTGCCCAAAGTCGGCAGAAGAGTTACGCCGATGTCAATGTGAGACCCTAGAGTTCCAAGTCGGAGATTCAGTTTTCATTAAGGTAGCTCCTATGAAAGGGGTAATGAGATTTGAGAAGAAAGGCAAGTTAAGTCCCAGATATGTAGGCCCCTACCTGATCACCAAGAGAGTTGGTAAGGTAGCTTATGAGCTAGAGCTACCACAGGAAATGTCAGCTATCCACAATGTATTTCATGTTTCAATGCTTAAGAAGCACGTCCCAGACACCAACCAAGTGATTGAGCCACAGACGGTACAGATTCAGACAGATCTAAGTTATGAAAGTCGACCTATTCAGATAATAGATCGAGCAGTCAGGAAACTAAGAAACAAAGAAATACCGTTAGTAAAAGTCTTATGGCAAAGTCAAAGGGTTGAAGAAGCAACCTGGGAACGTGAGGATGACATGAAGCAAAAGTACCCTGAGCTTTTCTAAGTTTCGAGGACGAAACTTTTTTAAGGTATAAGGGATTGTAACATCCCAAATTTTAATGCCTATATTTTTATTAGAGGAAAATAGAAATAAGAATAGAAGTAATAAAAATAGGAATAGAATAATAATAATAATAATAAAAGAAATAATTGGTTCGTTAGCCAAGGCTCGAACTATGAACCGTTGATTTAAAGGAAATAAAAAAAAAAGATAAAAGAAAAGAAAACCGGACAAGAAGGGGTGAGTCACCAAAAATCCAATAAAAAAATTTATATGATTAGGGAGAAGTCACGAATTTAATTGAAGAAAGAATTAATTCTGTTAAAGAGAGAAATTTAAGGAAAATTTATAAGGGAATAAAAATTTTATATGATTAGGGAGAAATCACGAATTTAATTGAAGAAGAAATTAATTCTGTTAAAGAGAGAGATTTAAGGAAATTTATAAGGAAATAAAAATTTTATATGATTAGGAGAAGTCAAATTTAATTGAAGAAAGAATTAATTAAAGAGAGAAATTTTAGGAAATTTATAAGGGAATAGGTTAAGCCTTGATGGTTATAAATTTAACCTCCTTAATACCCTAGAGGACACCTCTCTACACTCTCTTGGTCCCTCCACCGCCGAACCACACATCAAGGAGAATTTTCTCCTAGGGTTGTCTTCTCCGCCGAATCCAAGGAAATGTGGGATTCAAGAGACCTTAGAGGGCAGCTGCTAGGGCGGGATAGAAGGTTGCATCTCATTAGATTTTACAAATATAAGTTAAAGCAATCGAAGGTAAGTATTGCTCACCTGCAGTATAAGTAGTTATCGTATATTATTGATATGTTTTTATGTGCATGTTATTTTGATTATGCATGGTGTTTTCGATTCTACGTGATTTTACCGTTATATTATGGATAATTCAAAGATCATGTTTAGATCCATGATAAGAATGTGATTCATGATCATGCATGTTGTAGATGAGTTGTAGCTTACAATCATATGCATGATATGGAGTAAGATGTAAAAATATTTCCTTTATAAAGAAAATTTAAAGATGCTCCCCGTTCGACTTGGGGATTAAGAGCACAACGATCTTCAATATGCTCCCCATTTCAGTTTTGGGGGTCAAGAGCATAATGTGGTGCTCCTCATTCGTGATTTAGGGGATTAAGAGCATTTCCTTCAGTATGTATAAGAATATAAGTATAAAGGAAGTATTTTACTTTTTGCATGTCAGGGCATCGATTGAGGGCCTCGATTTGATTACCCTAGTAGGTTGGGTGGTTGGCCACCCGGCCTATTAGGAATGCGCCATTGGTACTATCGGCCCATATCCAGGATGATTATTATTTTGAAGTATCAGTACAAGTAGAAGTAAAAGTTTTCAAAGTTAATAATTCTAGTTCAGATACACTGTTTATAAGTTTTAAAATACTTAAGAGCATGGTTTATACAAGAAACATGTATTCAGAATTATGATTTCCAGTTGTGCTTGCATGTGTATCAATGTATCAAGGGTAAGAGAACTAGTTGCATGATTTTATACAGTACATGTTTTTGTGAGCATAGAAAGTACTTACTAAGCGTTATTGCTTATAGTTTGCATTTTCTTATACTGCAGATAAAGGTAAAGAAAAGCTTCAGTAAGGTGGCATGGCGGATGAAGTGCTGGGTGTGTGTGGCGACGGAACAGTGGAAGTAAAAGATCCTGAGTGCAGATGTCTAAACCAGATTTTAAGTTTTTAATTGTTTTTTTTTCTGATATTGTTGGAGTTCAATTGGATTGCTTATGGTTGAGACCAAAGAATGCTAGAGTCATGTTGGGTTAGTTTTAATACTCGTACGTTATGTGAAGATCTTGAATTGCTTATTGTTTAAGTGATGTAAAGGTCCTTATGATTATTTTAGTTGTTAGCATATTGCATTAGTATATTGCATGAATTGAAGATAGAGACAGTAAAGTAGTGACATCTCCCCTGGTAGAGAGTGGAAAAACTAAGGGGGTATTACATTTTATGCTTCTACTTCCAGCTGCTTTGTCATATGTCACCTCACATATAAAGGATCAGTTCTCTGGGCAATTCTGGATGGGGAACGACTAGAATCAAACTCGTTTGTTGCACCTGCTATTGCATGACTTAAGAAGCTTCTCTTTGCACCTTATGAAGCTGTTCAGACATCCAGTAGTTTGGCTATATCATCTTGGTTGCCTCAAGTCCCTTTTCCAAGGCAGGAAATTATACCTTCTGATGATCCTGCAGAATGTCACGTAACCACACAGGTTCTTCTGTAAACACAACAAGTGGAAATTTACAAGTGGCATGGCAATAGTTGCCCAGATTTTGACTTGTGTAAAGTATGCTATGAAGTTTTTGATGCTGATCAGCTCCCTCCACCACATTCAAGAGATCATTCAATGTCAGCTATTCCAATTGACATTGATTCTATTGATGGTGATGGTAATGAAATGCATTTAACCATGGATGAGTTGAGTGAGGCAAGTTTAGCTCCATTGTCTACAGAGATAAGCACGCAAAAACCATCATTTTCAATTCAGGACTAGTTCTTGGTTTTGGATACTCTGTTGTCGCTCTCTATCACTTTGGTCTCTGTGATGCCGTGCTTAACGTTAAAGATTTAATGCTTTCATGGATTTCATATGATCTCTGTGGACATACTTTATCAGTTTTCAATGAGTCAGATATACCCCTATGTATGGGATCATGTATTGCCCTTCCATTTGTTGTAGTTTTTTTCCCAAAGACACGAATTAGCAAACATTGACTTTGATCTTCTATATTGTCGTTATTGTTTGTTGATTTCTCAACTTTTGAATCTTAAAAATCTGGAGTTGTTTATCAAAAGTTTCTGATGGCATCTTGTATTGGTGCCGGTTCATTTCTTTCCTGCATACTGGACATAGGGGTGCACACAGTGAAAATTGATGATGTAAATCATCTAATGGAAATTTTGAGAAGCACCTATAATCTTTCATATCCTTCTGCCTGCTTTGGTAGGATGCTTGGAGATTGTCAATGCCCTTGGTGCAGGTGTTGGTGATGTTTTTCACATGTATCCTCTGGCAAACATATCACAACTGAATCATGATCAGGAATCAAAGTTTATCAGTGGTCTTCTTCTTCCAATTCCTGCTTGTGAAATACTGTCAACATCAATGGTGCAAGAAATTTTTCTGATTGGCAAGGACTCAAGTGATTTGCAAATTAAAAAAAATGCTGCTTGGTCACTTTCACTTCTTAGACTCAGGTTGCGGTCAAGTGAGCTTCCTAATCTAAGTTGTTCACAAAATATTTCTACAAGTTCAAACTCACAAAATTTTTGAGGAAAGTTTAGTTTGGAGAATCTGCATGTAGCTAAGGGATATCAACAAAATTAAGGAAGAAGGTGAAGTTGTTGAAGCAAATACAATTGCACGTGTTTTAAGATGCTTTTTAAAGCTCCTAGACTGCCTGCTTTGTATTTGGGAGTTATCATTAGACGATGCATCCAGTATGATTTGAAATTGATTTCAGAAATGCGCATGCCACATGCTATTCAATCACTTCGGATAGAATGCTTAAATCTATCTTTAGCTCATGCAAGCCATGTTGGCCCTTTCCTGCATCTTGTGGACGAGCTCTCTGACTCTTCTAGATTCGGGAGACTTAGAACTAAATTTGCAAACTTTTCTATTACAACATGTCTCAGATATATGTAAAATATTCTCAAGTCATAGGCTTGAGAAGCTGTTCAGTGATTTGGCTGAGTATTTTAGTTCATCTTCTTCATCATACTTGACTGAACCAGAAAAGAAAAAAAACACTAAGGGGGCGTTAGGCAGCATTTTCATTTTCTGTTTTCTGGAAAACAGAAAACAATTTTTTTCTGTTTTTCAGTTTTCCAAAAAATTCTTTCTCAGAAAACGGAGATGGAAAACGCCAACCAAACACGTTTTTTCGTTTTCTCAGAAAATGAAAATAAAAAATAAAAAAATTTCTCTCTACCAAACGCCCCCTAAGAGTTTCATTTTGGAATGGTCTACATCAATGTCTTGTTGAGGGCCCTAAAGAATTCATAATCATATCAAATGCTGAAACGTGCATGGTCTATTTGTTTCACTTGTTGCTTACATTGATCTATGATGGCCAATCCTCTCTAGCCATGACATCTTATTGTGAATTGGATGAAGATCAACACAAAATGCTATTCATAGAGAATATACCAAGTTACTTCTTGAACGGTCTACGATTGGGAATGCAGTTGGAAACCATTTTCCATTTACAGGAAATGACCAACAGGGAATACTTGGAGGATCAAGATGCTGAAGAACCAGATGATTTTATTAATTCACTTGCAATTCAGATTATGCGAAGGGGGGAGGAATTGGCACCTTTTGTTTCAGAGTTGAAAAGAAATTATATTTTTGGTGGAATCTCTAGTATTGCAGCAAATGTTCCAATAAAGGCCCTGGCTGAGATAAGATCAATTAATCTTTTGAGTGTCCAACAGATATGCAGGAATTCAATTACACTGGAACAGGCTCTGGCAGCTATATCATCCATTAATAGTGAGGCAGTTCAGCAGAGATTAGATCGTGTGCGTACATATTATGAGCTCTTAAATTTTCCTTTTGAGGCCTTGCTAGCATTCATTCAAGAACATGAATATTTCTTTACTCGAAAAGAGTATACGAGCCTTTTGAAGGTTAACGTACTAGCTTTAGAATTCCTCCTGAAGAAGCCGATGCGAATATCGAGACTCATTAGATGAATGCTTCTACTTCAAGAATTCGACGTAGAGATACGTGATAGGAGTGGGAGGGAGAACCTGGTAGCAGACCATTGGAGCAGGATAGCGAGGGAGATTGAGCCCATCCCCATAGCAGATTCTTTTCCTGATGAGCAGTGTTTTACCTGTAGGGTAAGACACTATGGTATGCAGATCTTGCTATTTATTTAGTTGCCTGTGTTATACCTTTACATTTTACTCATGCACAAGTCCAGAAATTGAAAAGTGATGCTAAGTACTATGTATGGGATGATGCTTACCTTTGGAAATTTTGTAGTGATCAGATCATTAGATGATGTGGACTTGATTATGAGTTTCATTCCATACTTACTTATTTTTTGTCATTCTCTGGCTTGTGGGGGGCATTTTGGACCACAAAGAACTGCTAGGAAAGTTTTAGAGTCTGGTTTGTATTGACCCACCTTATTTCATGATGCCCCTAAAATTTATAAGTCTTGTGAGCGATGTCAATGAACAGGGAACATAGGACGTATAAATGAAATGCCTCAACAATCTATACTATTCTGTGAGATTTTTGATGTTTGGGGTATTGATTTTATGGGTCAATTTCTTGTATCTTTTGAATTTTCTTATATTCTTTTGGCAGTTGATTATGTCTCTAAATGGGTGGAGGTCATCCCCCACCAGGACTGATTATTCTCTAATTGTTGTGAATTTTGTTAGGTCTCACATATTTTGTAGATTTGGGGTACCCAGGGCGATCATCAGCGATCAAGGGTCTCATTTTTGCAACAGACACAGGCCATGTTAAATAGAGAGATCAAGCCTATACTAGAGAATACGGTGGGGCCAGACATGATGATGTTTCTTCTTTGACATGAAAGGGGAGTGTGTTCTTGTATTTACTGTATTTATTTCCTTCCTTTCATATTCGGAATAATTTGTGTGGTTGATTGCTTGTTTGCCTGTTTACCTAGGTTTGTTTGTTGTTGTTGAGTCGAATAATTTTTCCTATGCATACCTTATTATCATTTCAGAGGTGGTAAAAATTAGTTAAGTTTGATCATCAAATTGTGGATTTTTGTGTATGATAGGAGACTTCACTTGCATGCAGTCACTTATTATGATGGTGAACTTTTTATTGATAGACTAAGCTTGATGTTTTATTTACCTAGTGAGGTTATAAGTCATTCTTATCATCCACTCACTTTTGTGTGATAACACATGTGATTCTTGTTACTCTAGAATTTGCTTTGAGTCTTTTTAAAACTGCAGTAACATTTACTTGCATGAATATGATGAAGGATTTCATTCTTGGATTCTTTTCCTGACTTGGTTTGATTGTCTAATCCACTTGATACTTCCATCTTCCATGTCTTACTTGTCTTATCTCTTCATTTACTATCCATTGTCTTTGTATCTTTGTGGATTATCTTTTGTATATCTATTTTTTTTCATGTTGGAGAAATAGTTTGATGGGTTGTATTGTCCGAGACGGATAAAATTTTTAAGTGTGGGGGAGGAGCTATATTATTTTTATTGGAAACATGCTATGGAAGGCATAGTTTTCAGAGGTCATTGGTCCTGAGATATATTTTCCTGTGATTAGTACTTGATTTTCTGCACACACAAAAAAGAAAAAAAATGGCGCCATTGATGTTTCTTTTGTTAAAAAAAAAAGAAAAAAAAAAGAAAAAAATATGCAATTGTAATGCAGGCAAATGGAATTGCAATGTGTTGGATAGAGTCATTTGATTCTGAATCCAAATCTAAAGTTTCCAATTGTCCTAGCCTCTTTCCATATTGCTGGTTACTGAGCATTTCACAGAGAAACTCATCAGGTTTATTTCTCCAATTCTTCTATTGTTTCCTGTTCATTGTACCTTTATTTGTACTTCTCTTTGTATACTTTATTTGCAGTCTACTTTTGATCTTGTTTCGATTCTTGATAAATCCTTTTGATTCATGTATGAGATGTATTGATAGTAGTAGAGAAGTAGATGATAAGCAAGCATATGGTAGTGTAGGATTACATGTTGTTTTGAGGGCGCTCCACTTCTACGGTTATTATGTGAGCATTAGGGCAATTATCCATTTTGGGAGGTTTTGTATTAGGCTTGGTTTATTTGATTTGATTGTAAATCATCATACATGTTGACTGTTGTAGGAGTCAGATCTTTTGACTACCTGGAGATCCGGAACGATTTGGTGATCCTAAGTAACTTATTTTTCCTGTCTCTAAATTATTGATCTGGGTATTATTTGGGGAATTAGTTAGGAGGTCAGTATTTCTTTATTTTTATTATTTCTCGAGACGCACAAAAATAAGTGTGGGAGAATTTGATAGTCGCATTTTTATTGTCATTTTTACTTATAGATCGGATATTTTAGGCTCTTTGATACGGTAATTAGCGTTATTCAGTATATTTTTACATATTGGATTTATTTGTAATTAATTATTTAATCCCTATAATTTCAGTATTATTTTTTCATGGGTTGAATGTGATTTTATAGGGAACATGGAAAGAGCCTAATTGGAGCAATCGGAGTCGTTGATCCAAATCTTGACCCATCATTTGTTGCGCAACCGTTGGATTTGATTTGGATTAGTTGAGTCGTTGGATTTGATTTGGATTAACTGAGCCGTTGGATGCAAAGAGAAGAAAATTCAGCTGTTGGATCTTGACCAGGAATTAGCCACGTGATCCAAACATTAATCAAATACATCAAACCCTTGCTTCATCAATGGCCAGGATCTGAGGACAAATGGATCAGATGGCCCCGCAATCATCACTTAAGAACCCACAGCATAGCAGAGAGCGAAGCAGAGAGAAAATAGAACAACGCGACATCTTCTTCTTCCCTTCACTCGCGCGGCGATAGATCTCCACTATCGCACTTCCGACGACGTTTCTGGTGACTCCAGTGCTCTTCCCCATTTCCATTCCATCCGACAGCCTTTCCTTTCCTTGGTCCGGCGGAGCTGGCGGCTGAAGTTGGGCAGCAGCAGTTTCCATCGACTGAGCAAAGATTTGGGTCCGGCCATCTTCACCGACATTTTTGTTAATCCTGGCAATCGGAGCTGAGCTACCCCAACTGGACATGGTCGCAGAAGGCTGGGGGTGACCTTCTACTGCCGTGGTAGCAGCATCATTGATTTCCAATTTCTGATGGCCTTTACTCTTCCGATCTAGGCGACACTTCCTGTTTCCAGTGACTGGTGAAGGCTAGTAGACGATCACAGCTTCGATCCCATCCACAGTAGCAGCCATGATTCGCGTCATTCCATCTCCGTAGATCCATTTCTCGGCTTCCGTGGTAGCGACAGTACCGCATCCATCATCGGAGCTATGAACTACCACATCGATCCACCTCTCATCGGGTTCTGACGAGAGATCCATACCTTGAGGTAGTAGGAGCTATTCGGTATCGTCGTAGGTCACCGGAGAGGGTGGTACCTTTCTGGTGTTTGTGGATGACTGTTGATTTACTTTATTGATTTACTGTTGATTCACTATTGTGATTCTTATTGTTTTACTGCATTGTTTACTTTGGATATTTTAGTATTTTTACATTATTGGCTCATTGCTGTGCACTATATTTTATCAGTATTGTTTTAGTATTGATTTCATAGTGTTCAGTTGTGTTTCAAGGATGTTTTAGTCATATGTTGTTCATGGGATAAATCGTGCACGTGGTAATTTAGTTTGATAGTTTAGTGAGTTTGTTATTTGTTTACAGTGTTTACCTAGTGGTTAGATTTATTTCCTTTAGTGTAATTGTTCTTTCCATGTTTTTAGTTAATCTTCGGCCAGTGTACCGTATAATGACAGTGCGGTGCTTGGTTGAATTATTTCCTATCTGTTAGTTTAGTTTTTCAATGACCGTTTGATCACTGTACCATATAGTGACAGTGTGGTGCTTGGTTGAATTGTTCACCTTTGTTTCTTGACCACTATGTCGTATAGTGATAGTGCGGTGCTTGGTTGAATTATTTTCTGTCTATTAGTTTAGTTTTTCAGTCACTGTTTGATCACTGTGTCATATAGTGATAGTGTAGTGCTTGGTTGAATTGTTCACCTTTGTTTCTTGACCACTGTGCCGTATAGTGACAATGTGGTGCTTGGTTGAATTATTTTCTATATGTTAGTTTAGTTTTTCAGTGACTGTTTGATCATTGTACCATATAGTGACAGTGCGTTGCTTGGTTGAATTGTTCACATTTGTTTTTGATCATTGTACCGTATAGTGATAGTGTGGTGCGTGATCACTTACTTTTGCACATTAGGATAGTTACTTGTTACTTGTTATTTGATAGTTAGATTTACTTCCTGCAAATTTAATTTCCATGTTTGTTTATTTACCAGAATTGTTTAACCATTGCATCATATAGTGACAGTGCGGTGCAAGGTTGAATCGTTCTTGCATTAGGTTAGCTTTGAATAATTGTTTTAATAAGTTGTAAGAACCCCTAGTGTTTACTTCTGTTTAGAAACAAACGTCCAGCCATTAGGTTCATTGAGAGACGATCCGAGTCAGTCCTATACTGCATTAGTGTAGTTAGGGGGTTCGGTAAATAATTTGGTAAACGGTATCACACGTGACACATAATTTACCGTCTATCACCTTCCCTCCATAGTAGTTCTCATGATATGTTGCTACTCCCTCTCCGAAAATAGTGGTCTCACATGCAAATGCAGGGGTTAGAGATTCAAACTGTCTGCTTAATGCGTCCATTCTTGTCGCCAAGTGGTTGATGGAGTTGACAGCATATCGACCGACTGCAGGCGCTGGGTGACTACGCTCAGAAGCCCATTTATGGTGGTTCTGAGCCACCTCTTCGATAAGCTCCTCTTCTTCATCGATAGTCTTATTCATTAAGGCACCTCTTGCAGCAGAATCGAGGGAAACCTTAGTGGCGTGCGTGATCTCATTATAGAATATGTAGATCACTAGCCACCTCTCTAGACCATGATGGGGGCATTCGTGGAGCAGCCCTTTGTAGCAATCTCAGGCTTCAAACAAAGACTCCCCTTCTTTCTGGCGGAAGCTAGTGATCAAGTGGCGCATGTGAGAAGTCTTACTTGATGGAAAAAATTTATTTAAAAACTGCTGCTCACATTGCTCCCACATGGTGATGCTTCCTGAAGAAAGGGAGTGGATTCATGTCTTCGCCTTATCCCGCAGTGAGAACAGGAATAGGCTCAGATGAATCGCATCAACTGGTACTCCATTGAGTTTCATCGTCGAGCATATCTCCAAAAAGATCTCTAGGGGCCGGTTCGGATCTTCAATTGCAGCACCCCTGAATTGGCTATGTTGGATCATGTGTATAAGCACAGGTTTCAGTTCAAAGTTGTTGGCTGAGATTGATGGTCCAGTTATGCTTGGCAGTTATGCTTGGCCTATATCGTCTAGCTCTTGGAGCTGCATAGTCTCGTAAAGGTCGGCTACCTAGGTTTACCGCAGATGCGTCTAGATTCTCCATGCCTTTTTGTTCAACTCTCCTACGATTGTAGGTTCTTTCGATTTCTGGGTCTATCGGAAATAGATTTTTCGATCCTAAATGTCTACGCATACGAAAAACCGAGCTGCTTAATTAGGAGTATACCTACTACTTAAAGAAATATAGGAAATAAAGTGTCTGACTTACGGAATTAAATGAAGAAGAACTAAACTAAAAGATAATTACTAAAACTGGTTTAAACCTAATCTAAATAGTAAAAACCTAAAACTGAGATAAAATAAATTAAAACAAATCTACCCTAAGTCTGATCCAACTATCCACTTCTTGATTCGATATCGAATCAATCAGTCCCCGGTAATGACGCCAAAAACTTGATGCATGCGAACGCAATCTCAAATCTGACGACAGGAACCATCGAGGACTCAAATTGCGCACTCATGCTCAACACCTACAATTGCATGGATGTCGTCAAGTAATAAATAGATTATCGATCCCACAGAGACTAAGATTAGAGTATTGATTGTACAATGGGTGTTGTTGTTCAGAGTCAAATTCTAAGGGTTGTGGTTGCAAGGTTGACGGTGGTCCTAACTCAAATACTGTGTCACAAGGAGGAAGTGAAGGTTGGTTCGAGGATCAAAAAGGGATTCTAGGACTTCAGTTTCACTTGTGCAACATGGAACATGCTATCAATTAAATGTTGACTGGTTCTCTAATTAATGTCTTATGGAAGGGACATCATACCCTTTCATGATGAGCTTTCTCTTCTACCGGGAACTACCTATAGTTAACCAGAATGACCCTTTCATTAATATAGGATAGATGGTACGAGGATACCAAATCAATCCCTATAAAGAGTTGGAACATGTCTCGTTCCCTACTCCTTCATACGCTTCTACCTACGGTTACCGGAGATGAGGACAACCACTAGGTTCCTACTTAGTTCTCCTACATCTTTGATACAAGGATTGTCACCCCTTGTATCGACTATGCATAATAGATAGAAAATCAAAACATAAATCTTCATCAAATCAAACCAACATAAACTACGAATAAAAATCCATTAATAGAATTAACATTCGACTAGTATGTTCTACGTTATACAAGCTACTCCCTAATCCTAGAATCGAAGATTTTACTCCATAGACGGAGAAGAAGGGACACAAGGTATAATAGAATTAATCATTACAATGTAAAAGATGAATGGGAATTGAATTACAGTGCTCTTGGTCCTTCTCTTCGATGTTGGAGCATAGGTTACGATCCTCTCACCGTCTCCGTCCTCCCCGTTGTGAGTTTCCGATGCTTTTTAGGCCATCGGTATGTCGTCCCAGCCGTCATGCCTCCCCCCTAGGGTTTGGGCATGACTTTCCTTTTATAGACTTGAAGTCGGCACTGCCCGAAGCCACGAAAGAACCCTAGTCGCATCAAAATAATCCAATGCCACACAGTCGTGTGGATTCACATGGCCAGGTCGTGTGTGGCGTTGGGTGGCCAAATCCGTAGTTTGGACACAGTCGTGTAGATTCACATGACTACATCGTGTCCCCTTCTGTTCCACTTGCCAAATGTCTTCCTTTTGCTCCAAAAACATATTGTTTTCCCTGTAAAATACTATCCTGCACACAAAAGTACAATGAACAGATCTCCGAATCAAAAAATAGGGAATGCATGCAAAACAAAGTGAAATATGCATGAAACAAGTATGAAATATAACGATATGTGAGTAAAAACTACTCCTAAAACTCTATATATTTTGCTCACATCAGTATTAATCCAATAATAAATCTATAATTAACCAGTAATTAATAATTATCAATTAATCAATAAGAAACTAACAGTTAATTTAATTAAACCTTAACAGTTAATTAAACTACCATTAATCAAATCCTAAATTAATTCATCAATTAATTAACCTTAACCCATTAATTAATTAAAGGGTTATTATCATGAGTTTTTGGCGTTGGCGTGACAATGAGCTACAATCGTCAATAGATCTAGTTGGGTAGAGGTCGATGGTCATCGCGAAGTTGTGGTGGCCAAGCACTCACAAGGAGCAGCGTAATTCAGTCGCAGTGGACGAGCAGCGATTGAACATTAAGCGTACACAGTGAGGGCAGTGTCGGCTCAACGTCACCATATTCCTTTGTGCAAAAGGCTCACGCGGGTATCTGTAAGTGGTTGATGACTCATGGCACATGTGTGAGACATGTGAACAAGACCACCAGGTACGATAGTGAATGCACAATCACGTGAGGAATGAGCGATGACAACGGTGTTATTTTTTTAGTTGACACTAGATATCCAAGTCTTTAACTTGATTAATCGTGAAGACAATTGACCTGACCATGCTAGGGTAAATCGGAAAGTGCTCGTAGTAGCCAACCCAGCATTGTAAAATTTGTCACTCCATTTGAAGAAAAATCTCAACAAATACGTTGCAATTGAAGATTGAATCGAAAATGTCTGAGATACTCCATGGACATCCTGCCACTGCACCATAGCCCAAGAGCACAACGATGTTTAAAGAGTTCACAAGTTCATCTTGGAGAAGATGATAAACAATGAATATTTTATCAAGTGGATGTCCAATTGAGAAGAGAGTTGTTCGAGCACTTTGGGTTCTTGGGACAGCAAAGCGCGAAACACTTTCTTTTCTCATAGAAATTCTGAGTAAGAAAGATATGTTGTAGATTTCTCTATATCGACCGAGCACTTTAGGTGCTCGACACAGAGAAAAAGATCGCGAAAAAGGGGTGCTCAGGATGCCCACACACATAGACATGCTCGAGCGCACATAGTGCTCGGTATGCCCGCAACAGAGAAATAGTGCTCGGGTCACACGCGAGGTGCCTAGGTCACATGCGAGGTGCTTGGGGCACGCGAGGTGCTCGAGGCACACGGGAGGTGCTCAGGACGCCAACGTGCATGAAGAACTCGGGCACTCCATGGTTCTCGGCTGCACGCAGAGGGGCTCGCGATGCCTGAGATGCGGCTCTTGATTGCACGTAGAAGTTCTTGAGCATGCAGAGGTACTCGGGATGCTCGGGACATGCACACGACTTGCATTGCTCGGGTTGTTGCGTGTGTGAGGTGCTCGGGCACTCGGAAGGTGCTTGGGGTGCACGCGCTAAAGTGTTTGGTCGTACATAGTGAACGGGTGATGCGGAGCTCCGATCGGGTGGACAAAAAGGTTCTCGGTCAATGTTGTTCGCGGGCACAGTGGTGCTCGTACTCACTGAGGAACTTGGGATGGGGCGAGATGCAGAGCTCGGACATAGAGGTGCTTGAGCCCAATGAGAAACCTAGAGTTGCACCTGAGGTGCTCAGGCACGTAGTGCTCGAGCGCCCAATGGTACTCAGACGCTAGAGATGCCCGGGAGAGCCGAGTTTCTCTTGTGCGTTGCTTGAGAAAGCCGCAATTCTAACTCAGGAGTACTCGGTGGTGCTAGGCAATGCTCAGCAAGTACTTGACAACACTTAAAGTAGCTGACAATGTGGTCACAACACTTGGGAGTGCTCGAGAGAACTTAGTAGAGCTAGCACGTGCTCAATAATGCTTGGCTCGACATTTTTGGGAAGAGCCAAGTAGATGCAGGTACTCGGGAAGAGTTGAGGGGCTCGAAAGCTCGAGATGACGAGCACGTGCAGAGATTCTTGAGTATTCGACATGAGGCGAGGAGCTCAGGCGCTCAACATGAGCAAGGTTCTTGGTGCTCAAGGCCGTTGAGGATCTTGAGAGCTTGACACGAGTAGAGGTACTCAGGTCACACTGAGTTGCTCAACACGAGTGATAATGCTCTATAAATATCCGAATTCATTCGGAATTGGCCCAGAGAGTAGTCTACTCGGACTAGGCCTAAGATGAGTGTCTTGGAGAAGATGAAGAGGTATAACTCTAAGATGTGTGACAAAAAGCTACCGGTGTTTGGCGGCGTATAAACCCTCAAAGTAACGCATAGGCTTACCAAGGGTATTATAGTACATGTGACTATTTGTGCACTGCATCTTAATTTGAATGGTGAAATACAATTCTAGGTTATAGTGTATGGTGCCTATTAATTCATACACTTAAAATTTATATTCGAGTCATTTTTTGAGTTTTGGTGATAAGTAGAGTACATAAAGTTGAGATATTGAGCATCAATTGTCACTTACGTCTCTCTATTTTATATGACAGATACATGGTTGTGAAAAAAAGTATTATACTGGCACTACAAAAAAACTTCTTTTTGCCGACGAACTTTAGCAACGAATTATTTTCGTTGCAAATCTGCAACAAAATTAGCGACGAATTTTATGTTTCGTCGCAAATTTGTAACGAAATTTCCGACGGAAAAAAATTTGTTGAGAAAATTAAAAAATTTCCAACATTCAAATTTCGTTGCAAAAATCGTCGCATATTGGCGACGAAAAATAATTTTCGTCGCCAATTAGCGACGAAAAAATAAATTCGTCGCATATTTCTGCAACGAATTCAAAATTCGTTGCAAAATCTGCGACGAATTTTTTTCGTCGCTAATTGGCGACGAAAATTATTTTCGTCGCAAAAATTTGCGACGAATTTATTTTTTCATCGCTAATTTAGCGACGAAAACATAATTTGTTGCAGATTTTTATTTTATTAAAAAAAAAATAAAAAACAAGTTCTCGTGAAAGAGTTTCTTTTTAAATATTTTGCAACGAATCTGTGGATTCGTTGCAAATTTTGCAACGAATCCGAGGATTCGTTGCAAACTCTTATTTTTAGAAAAAAAAAATTAAAAATTCGTCGAAGCCGGTTAAGTGACTTAGAGAGTTCTAAATGAGATGAAACAAGTTCTATGTGTTCGTCTAGTTTCCCTGATTATATATATTTTTTTAAAAATAAATTTTACCGATAATATTGCGATACGTGATTTTTTGAACGTGAATTAGATTTCTCAGACAAACCGATATTCGAAAATTCCCGGATTAAAACATTTTTGACGATGTTAATATAATGAGGAGAACTAGACGAACATATTTTCACTGATTTTATTTCATTCGGAGATCTATAAGTTAGTTAACGAGTTTTAAGTATTTTATTTATTTTAAAATAAAAAATTATTTGCAACGAATCTGTGGATTTTTTGCTAATTTTCCAACGAATCCACAGATTCGTTGCAAACTCTTAATTTTATAAAAAAAAATTTAAAAAATTCATTTAACGATTTTAAAGTTTTTTAATTTTTTTAAAAAATTATTTGCAACAAATTCTGGATTCGTTGCAAATTTGCAACGAATCAAGGATTCGTTGCAAATAATTTTGCAACGAATCCATGGATTCGTTGCAAATTTGCAACGAATCCAGGATTCGTTGCAATTTTTTAAATTTATAAAAAAAATATTAAAAAAATCAGTTAACGTTTTCAAAATTTTTATTTTTATTTTTTAAAAAAAATTGCAACGAATCTATGATTCGTTGCAAATTTACAACGAATCACAGATTCGTTGCAAACTTTTCAAATTTTTTAATTTTTTTTTTAAAAATTTGCAACGAATCCATGGATTCGTTGCAAAATTATTTGCAACGAATCTGTGGATTCGTTACTAATTTTGCAACGAATCCACAGATTCGTTGCAAACTCTTAATTTTATAAAAAAAAATTTAAAAAAATTCATTTAACGATTTTAAAGTTTTTTAATTTTTTTTAAAAAATTATTTGCAACGAATCCTGAATTCGTTGCAAATTTGCAACGAATTCTGGATTCGTTGCACTTCGTTGCAAATTTGCAACGAATCCAGGATTCGTTGCAATTTTTTAAATTTATAAAAAAAAATATTAAAAAAATCAGTTAACGTTTTCAAAATTTTTAATTTTTTTTTTAAAAAAATTTGCAACGAATCACAGATTCGTTGCAAACTTTTCAAATTTTTTATTTTTAAAATTTGCAACGAATCTTTGGATTCGTTGCAAATTTACAACGAATCCAAAGATTCGTTGCAATTTTTTTTTAACTTCTCCAGCCCGATGCCCTAATTCCCGATGCCCTAATTTTTCTTCTTCCTTCGCCGCGCCCATGACCTCACCATGCTCGGCCGATCCGCGGGTCGCCGTCGTCCGACCACGAACCGGCCGTCCGTACGCGAGCCCGGCGACACCAGCGACCGCCCGCCGCAAGCCTCTTGTCGCCCTTGTCCCCCAGCGGCCATGAGCGAGCGTCCGGCCAAGGTCGCCGAGCCGCCGCACAGACCGAGCCGCCACGCCGAGCCGCGAGCACCCGCGAGGCCGCCGTCGCCCCCTCGTCTGCCCGCGTGCCCCCCAGCGGCCGCGAGCGAGCCGTCCGTCCGGAGTAAATTTGCGTTCAAATTTTATATTGGGAGGATCATCTTCCTTTTTTCCTGTACTCTTATTAGTTATCTTAGCATCCATGTTCTCGGTATTGATCTGCTATGTTATCTTTTTCCATCTTTGAATTGACTCCGCATGATATCTCAATCTTTGCTAGAACTATGCTTCCTGGTACCTGGATTTATCTGTACCATGGTAAAGGTTGGCTTATGAACATTCTTAAAGGTAAGTTACACGATAAACACATGCTACAATTTCATCAATGTCAATGTCTTTGTGTTAGAAAACTGAAAAGTTAGCCTGACCAATGTTAATAGCATCTACATTCAGATACTAATCTTTAGCTGGTGTTGGAAAAATCAGAATTGCTTATCCTATTTCTCATAGTATGTACTTGTGTAGACCTGCTTTGTAGGAAAAAAAATTTACAATTTTTTGATGAATATTGTCCTGTACGAGTATGAACTGCAAAAAACTTAATTAACATTTAGGTGCCCAAGAAAATCTTGAAGAAACATTACTAATAGATTTAGTGGCTCTTAATAAGTTTTAACTGGGATAAATCCTCAAGTATTTTAGCTAAAATTAATTTCATTTATATTCTACACATGTATAGTTAATTGTGAGTAAATGTTTCTTCGCTGTGCTAATTCCTGTGCATTTGTTTAGTGATATTCTGCAAAAATTCTTTGATGATGGTCAATATTTTTGGTGGTCTTGCTTTGTCTCTGATCTCTTTTTTTTTTTTTGAGTAATTTAGTACTTGTGTCTCATCCCTGCTATTGTTTCTCTTTACTACATCAGGATAAGGGCCAACCACTTCCTAAGTTTGGGGAGTGGGATGTGAATAATCCTGCATCTGCTGAAGGTTTCACCGTCATATTTAACAAAGCTCGAGACGAAAAGAAGACAGGTGGTAATTCAGGTACAGCAACAACACCATCAAGAAATGAAAGTTTACAACAGGATGATACCTATCATCAGCCTTCCAAAACTGTATGATCTTTCCCCTATTTCTCTTATGATCCCGTTAAACTTCAACCGAACTAGATTAAGGTAGCCTGCCCTCCCTGCATTGCTTCAGTAATGCCTATCTTAATTCCCTGCAGCGCAAATGGTTTTGCTGTGGTTGATTGCTGTTGAGTGATTCTGCTGTGGTTCACTGAGGCTGAAAGCTACATGGTGATCTTAGTTGGGGGTTGCAGGGTAAGGAGGGTTTGTTTTAACGTACAGATTTGACTTGAATTATTATTTCCCTTGGTCCGTGTGTGTTGTATTATATATACTAAGAAAGAAAAAACATAGTTTGATGAAGTGTTTTCTTGTTTTCAGTTTCCCCCTATAATTTATTGTTTAGATAATTTTGTGATATTTTCTCTCCTCGTGTCCTAATTTTATGAGTTCCGCGCCGTCCATCCGGAGTTCCGGTAGCCGTCGGCAGCCACCGCCGTGGCCACTGCCCTCGCCAACAGCCACCCGCGACCACGCCGCCAGCGGCCACGAGGCCGCTTGTCCGTGAGTTCCGCGCCAGTCCTCCGAGAGTTTCACGAGCCGCCGGCAGCCACCGGCCACTGCCCTCGCCAGCCCACGATCAAGAGGTTTATAAAAAATTTCTCTAATTTTAAATTCGTTCTTTTATGTTATATGTTTTGTCTATTGGAAAGTGTTAAAATATATTTGCATTGCCATTTAAATGATACTTTATGGATAATAGTTTCAATTGAAATTATGTTTGTTAGGATTTAATTATGGATAAAAGTCAATCCTTTTGCCGGTTGAAAATGCACATCTGAGTAAGTCTTTGCATATTTATTTTTGTGTTAGTATATAGTTTTTTTTTAATGTATGATACTTTTTGTTTGTTTCTTTTCTAATGCAGGTAGAAGAATGACGGTCGTTGCTTAGCAGATGATATTTTTTTTTCTTTCACATGTGTTGAGATCTTTTGCGTGGACATTGTTATTTGGATATCAGAACTATGTTGATGTTTGGAATATTGTACGATATAACTTTGTTATTTGGAATGTTGTATTGTTCTTAACTTATTGTGTTAGTTTGTATTTATTTGGATATGAAATATTTTTGGATATTATTGAATGTTATTTTGTTGTATTAAATGTGTGTGTGTTTTGTTTATATTGAATGTATTTATTTGGATATCAGAACTTATTGTGTTTTGTTTTGTGTGTGTGAAATTTGTATATACGATAGAATATCGAAACGGATGGAACTTGTTAAAAAAAAATTTATTTAGCGATAAAAATACAAATTCGTTGCTAAATTCTGGGAATTCTGTGACGAATTCTGCGACGAATTTTGTTTTCGTCGTAAATTAGCGACGAATTTAGCAACGAAACTAACCTGCGACAAATTCTGCAACGAATTTTGCGACGAAATTTCCAACGAAAATTTAATTCATCGCAAAATTTTGCGATGAAAAAAAATTCGTCGCAAAATATGTTTTTTTGCGACGAATTTTGCGACGATTTTTGCGACGAATTTGTATCAGTCGCAAATTTAGCAACGAAATCGTTATTTCGTCGCGAATTTTTGCGACGATTTTTTTTTGTCGCGAAAATTAGCAACAAAAACACTTAATTCGTCGCAAACTTTTGCGACGAAATAAAAATTCGTCGCAAATTTGTGACGAAAATTGCGACGAAATTTTGAATTCGTCGTAACTTCTGCAACGAAATTAGCGACGAAAATTTAAATTCGTCGCTAATTTTCGTCGCTAAAATTCGTCGCAAGAATTCGTCGCTATTTTTGTCGCTAATATTTGCGACGCCTAATCCGCAACGAAAATATTTTTGTCGCTAAATTCGTCGCTAATTTATTTTGCAACGATTTTTTTTTTAAATTCGTCGCTAAATTCGTCGCTAATGACTATATTTTTTGTAGTGTGGATCTCGTGACGGGATACAAGCTTAACGGTGACAACAACGACATTTGGCACTGGAAGGTTCAATTTATCTTCGAGGAACAAGAACTTAGGGAGGTTCTTAAGCATGAGATGGTGGACCCTGAGGAGGGTACCACAGCTTAAGTGAGACGGGATCAGGAGATATATCGCGCTTGGAAAAAGAAGGATGAACAAGCTAGGGTAATTCTTCTTAGCAATGTGCACGATGTGTTAATCCTGATCTATGAGTAATATCCTACAACGATGTCAATCTAGCATGCTCTTAAAAAGCATTATGGCACCCCATCATCCCCTAAGTTGAGGATGTTGACTTATAAGTTCATCACTTATAAGAAGAGACCTGACCATACTATGAAACAACATTTAATGCATATATCGAGTATGATTGCTTCTCTGAAAAATATGGGGGAGTTTATGCTGAATGAGCTTCGGGTACTAGGGGTGATCCAATCATTGCCTAATTCTTGAGATATAGTTAAGACCTATCTCACACGCACTGAAAGTATCTATACTTTCATGGATGTGAGTAGGCACTGTGAGCTCGAGGAGGAGCGTCAGGAGGTGAACAAGTTTACTTCGGGTCATGCTAACTTTGCAGAGTCGAGTAAGGGCTCTCAAGGAACAAAGCACAAGTGGCGCAAGCATGAGAAGAAGACTAAAGGTTGTGTCAAGAAGAAGTCATTCATCAAGACAAATGAAAAGGAATGGAAAAGTAATAAGAAGAATCTAGTAAAGAGCAAAGTTCGATGCTACGTATGTGGTAAGCTTGGGCATTTCACATGCAAGTGTAGAGAGCGAAAGGTATATCATTTTTCTTTACATAGTTTGAGTTATGTGTCATCTAGTGTGATGTTCGGTAACTCCTCTCCTTTGTGGATTGTAGACTCAGGAGCAACATACCATGTAGCTCATGATAGGAGTGCATACGTAGAATTTCATCGTTTAAGTCCATATGCGAGAAGGTTATATGTGAGAAATAGGACATATGTGGAGGTAAGAGGAATTGACACTTGCAAGCTATTGCTACAAAGTAATCAAGGCTTGTATCTTCATGATGTGTTGTATGCTCCAGAGATTCGACGAAATCTCATTTCTGTCTGTTGTCTAGACCAATTAGGAAACTATGTTTCTATTGAAAACTCTAAAGTTTCCATCTCGTATGACAATACTTTAGTATGTTTCGGTATAGTACATGATGGACTTTATGCATTGAATTTGATTTCATTTTATGAATTTTACCTACTTCTTTTGTTGTTTTTGCATCTGATAGTGCAGTGGACGATGTGAATGTTGGTGCAATCGACCCAGGTCATGATTGACCAGGACTCGAGTTTGACTCGAGTGATGTTTTGATGTTTCGACAAAAACATATGACAATGTAATTGTCATGGGAAAGTTCAACTCTTGAGTACTTGGCATGGGAAGTCCAAGTGGGACACTTGGCATTTGGCAAAGTCCAAGCATGGGTCTTGGCAATGGAAAGTCCAAGCATGGGTTGACAAGGGAAAGTCCAAGCTTGAGTCTTGGCATTTGAGAAGTCCAAGGGTTTGATATTGGCTGCGTAAAGTCCAAGCGGGAGTCTTGGCAGCATAAGTCCAATGGTTGGCGGCGTAAAGTCCAAGCGGAGTCTTGGCGGTGTAAGTCCAATGTGCCTTGGCGGTGTAGACACCGTTAGCATGACATAGCCGAGGGAAGCACCTGGAGGCTAGCGCGATGGATGAACAAGTCATGGATGACTTGGAGGGATCCGAGAGGCGTGAGGCTGATGGAGGTGGCTAGAAGGCTTAGGTCTAGGCTAAGGGTGGTCTAGCAAGTATGGGGGCACCATACTTGGGTTAAAACCTCATTTTTGAGGTTGGCAGTCGACTGACATTATGGCCGATTCGACTGCCGTGAGTCCACTTGAGTTCGACTGCCAGTTTAGAGCTAGAAATGCTCGCGATCGGTGATCGATAAGCGATCGTGGTGTCGGCGACGATCGCTAAGGGTCGACGATCATTGCCGATCTAATGTCGAGCACAGACGCTCCATAGCCGATCGGGTAGTCGACTACGAGTGTTGGCGATCGCTGCCAAGAGATCCGTTGGAGTTTTTCGGCATGGATCGAGCCGTTGTCTCACGACAACGTGGCATCGCTTATGGTGACTTATGACGATCGATGGCGGAAATCAGTGTCGCGCAAGGATAAAAGGAGCTCGACGGGAGGGTTTTTGGCATCAGTTCTAAAGCGATTTCTTGGATGTTTTTGAGGCGATTTACTGCTGCAAATCAGGGTCTTCAACCACGGTTCAAGCGATCAACAAGCAATCAATCAAAAGGCATTTGTAAAGCTTTTTCTTTACTTATACTGCATTGTATCTCATTGTATTTTCTTGTATCTACTTAGTTTATTGTTGTAAACTGTTGTACGAGGTTTCTCCACCTCCGACTTGTGTCGAGAAGGAGTATTTGTGATTAGTGAGTGCGTGTGCATCACTAGGGCTCTTTAGAGCTCGATCCGTGGAGTAGGAACCGTTCGGTTCCGAACCACGTTATATCTTCGTGTTATTGTGTTTGTGATTGTGTTTCGTTATTGTTATCATATATATATTCCATACTACTTAAACTTGTAGAACTCGAACACGAACGAATTCCATCTCTGAGCGATCGCGCTATTCACCCCTCTAGCGGCGTCAAATATCCAACATTTGGTATCAGAGCCCGGGGCTCTTCTACGGACTAACCACCGGGAGCTAAGACAAAGAGGCTAGAGGGTGAAGATGGAAGAACCATTGGGATGGGACATCAACACCCCAATTCCCTATTCCTTCTATGGACGAGAAGGTTTCAATTCTTGGAAGGAGAGAATTGAAGATTTTTTAATGATGAGAGACCTTGAGGAGTGGTCTGCATTGATGGAAGGATTTGAATATCCTAAGGGACCAAAGGGAGGGTTTCTCAAGAAGAAGAAGTGGAGTGAGGAGCAACTCCAACAATTCGATAAAAACAAGAAGGTAATCAAATTCATTTTTGATTTAATTCCTAATGACCTTTTGTGTAGTCTAGGTGACTATGTGGATGCCAAGGAGCTATGGAGCGATTTGGCCAAGCTCCATGAAAGTCTATCATCGGTCCAAGAAGAAGGACCATCACCCTCTCAAGCTCAAGCAAGCACATCCCCATCTAAAGAGCTTGAGGAGTCGGAAGTTGATAGGGAGTCGACTTCCGGATCGGAGAAAGAAGAGGTGGAAGAGGTGGAAGAAGCATCCACCTCAAGGATTGAGGGGGAGGAGAGAACTTCCACACCGGAGCCGAAACAAATTCAAGAAGAAGTCTCAACCTCCGGGAGGAACGAAGAATCCACTCCAATCACCACATCCACCATAGGTAACTCAAACATATCAATTTGTAATAAAAATCAAATCATATGTTTTGAGTGTAGAGAAGCCGGGCACTACAAGAGCAAGTTCCCAAAGAAGATCAGAAAAGCTCCTCCGGCACCAAAACCTCAAGAAAGATCAAAAGATGCCGGTGCCACCACTAGAAGAAGCAAAGAGTACGTCATTTGCTTCAAGTGTCAACAACCGGGGCATTTTAGGAATTCATGCCCTAGGGGGAGCAAGAAAGTCAAAGAGGGAGCTATACATGTAGGGGGAGCCTCCAAGGCAAACCTTAAGGTATATTTCAATAATGCACCTTCTAGATTTAATAGTCAAAAGCATGCTAGGAATTTTAATTCCCTTGCAATTCATATAGAGCATGCTAGAAGTAAGGAATTTTGCTTAGGTGCTAAAAATGTTTACCTTAGGAGTAAGGAGAAATTTGGGACTAATGTCCCTAAAAATATTTTACCTAAGGAATCAATTAGGAAAATAGGAGAACATCTAGATCTAAATCCTAAATGGACTAGGCATATGCCTAGAAAGTCCCATGGTTTAAATCAAAATTCTAAAATTGGGCAATTAGAATTAGAGAATCAAGTCTTGAGGTCAAGGCTTGAAAAACTTGAGAAGACCCTTAAAATTATACAAAATCAATTTAAAGGGTCAAATGATCAAAAGTCTAGGTCCAAATCTCAAAGTCAACACTTAGGACCTAAGAGTCAAAAGTTAACCAAGGGCAAGCAAGGTTTGGGTCACAAACCTAAGCCTAAGGTGGCTTATCATAGTGTTCCATTTGATTATGGAACACAAACTAGGTCTAGGAAGACCAAGGTCAATAGGGAAGTCATCCCTAAGGTTGACCAAAGGTTGTGCCTAGTGGCTAGGGTTTCTAGGAAACCTAGGATGGCCACTAAGAAGGTTGCAAGGGGAGTTACCCCTAGAGTCAACCTAGGTAAGACCCAAATGACCAAGGCTAACAAGCCTAGGAGGGTCATTAGGAAGGTATCTAGGGAGGTTATCCCTAAGGAATACCTAATTAACCCTAGAAGCTCAAATCGGTTTTGGATTCCTAAGAGCGTGATTGATTCACACTAGATGGGTTTAGGGTGTGCCAACCTTGATTGGATGGGTAGTTAACTCAACCATGGTAAAGGTGGCACTTTAGGATATTTTCAAGGTTATGGTTACCTTGGAAATAAATTTGAATCAATATCCTAAAAGAGTTTAGGATGTGCCAATACATTTTTTTTTAAATTGAGAAAAATCAATTAAATTGGCACAATTTAGGTTTAGAGGTTAGTGTGTCATTTTGGGTTTTTGGCACACTAGAGAGATTAATGATAATATGGTAAAATATAATTAATTATATCAAATGGCAATTAATATTAAAATTTAGGTATACTTATACCTATACTTTTTACTTGCCATGATTTGTTTGCCATATGCCATGACATGACATCATGTTTATGTTCTATCATTTATATGTCATGAGTATGCTTAGGGATTAAGGATAAATGTCATGTGTTTTTAGATTTCATATTATGCCATGACATCATGATCATTGGCCATGCTTAAGTATTGCTTTCTTTATGCCATGATCATTTCATGCATTTAATTGATTAAAATTGAACTAAGGACAATGGCATGACTTGGAGTCCCATTTATAAGGGAATCAAGTAGGGTTGCCTAGAAAAATGCATGAAACCCTAGTATTAGGAAGAACAAAACCCACATCTCACATCCAATTGACATGTATGTGTATTTATACACCCTAGATACATGTGAGATGCTAGGATATGAGTTGAGTTCAAGGTGCATAGTTTTTGCATCTAGATGAACTAAAACTCATCTTGTTTCATTTATGGATCATTGGGAAGCTTGTGTACAAGTCATATACATAGAGCCCAAGGAATATGATCCAAAATAAGGTTTTGAAAACATTTTAAAATCAATTTAGAAAATCTTGGTGAAGTCTATCTTTTGATAGCAATCACCATTGATGAAGTTGATACAAAATAGGGCCAAAACATTGAAAATTTCAATGGTTTTGAGTTTTGTATCAAACTCACTATTTTATAGGTAAAATAATTTTCAAATATTTTTCACCCATTGTAATGACTATAAGTAATATACGTATCAAATTTTATAATTTTTCAAATTACGTAGAATTACTTATGCTTTTCCAAATCTCGATTCTAATAGCTGAAATTCAAAAATTTCAGCTATCAGTCGACTGCCCTTGGTGGCAGTCGACTGATATGGGTGGCAGTCGACTGATTACTGTCAGGAGTCGACTGCCAGGTCTGATTTCAGGTTAACAAGGTTTGTTTAGCCCGTGTTCAGCTATGGAAAAGGTTCCTAATCACTCCTAACCCTAGGATATGCTTTAGGAAGCATTATAAAGGGTGAAAATCCATTGGATATGGATTAGGAGTTGTGTTAGGTCAAAGTATCAAATTTAGGGTGAGTGAAAGTTCTATGTTGAACTTAGAACCTTAATTTTGATAGTTTAGATTTCCTATTGGCTTAGGGGCTTCCCAAGGACATTGTTGTGTTGGAGATTTGAGGCCGCTAGAGGGGGGGGGTGAATAGCATAGATGACCGTACGTAGATGGAATTTCTTTCGCGTTCGATCGTCTACAATCTTGTTAGCACAGCAGAATAGTAATAACAAATAAATATAACAAGACACACAATCACAACACGATCATATAACGTGGTTCGGAACCACACGGTTCCTACTCCACGGATTGAGCTCTAACGAGCTCTAGCGATGCCAATGCAATCACTAATCAATAAACTCCTTCTCGACAACAAGTCGGAGGTGGAGAAACCTCGTACACAAGATTACAACAATAATCTAAAGAAATACAAGCAAATACAAAGGAAATGTAAAGAACACTTTACAAAACTAGGGTTTGAGCACTTTGCTTGTTGGTTGCTTGGATGAGGTTGAAGGGCCCTGAGATGCACCTACAAATCGCCTTCAAATCGCCTCAAGAAAGCTCCCCAAGAACTGATGCCGCAATCTCCATGAACAGCTTCCTTTTATCTCGCGTCGGGCTGGATTTACTTTGTCGATCATTGCCATAAATCATCATCAGCCAACGCTAACATCAGATGTGAGACAACGGCTCAATCCACGTTGGACAAGTTCCAACGGACTCTCACCACCGATCGCGCCAACATTGGCGATCGATCGCTCGCCCGTAGTCATTGCCCTCGACTACGGAGCGATCTGCGCTATGACTCGACCCGGTGATCGCCATCCCTTGGCGCCGATCGTGCCGTCGACCTGATCGATCGCTCCCATGAAGCGGATCACGAACTCGAGTCGACTCCAGAATGAGGTTTTAACCCAAGTATGGTGCCCCCATACTTGCTAGACCACCCTTAGCCTAGACCTAAGCCTTCTAGCCACCTCCATCAGCCTCACGCCTCTCAGATCCCTCCAAGTCATCCATGACTTGTTCATCCATCGCGCTAGCTTCCAGGTGCTTCCATCGGCTATGTCATGCTAACGGTGTCTACACCGCCAAGGCACATTGGACTTACGCTGCCAAGACTTCGCTTGGACTTTACGCCGCCAACCATTGGACTTATGCTGCCAAGACTCCCGCTTGGACTTTACGCTGCCAATATCAAACCCTTGGACTTCTCAAATGCCAAGACTCAAGCTTGGACTTCCCATTTGCCAAGACCCATGCTTGGGCTTCTCATTTGCCAAGACCCATGCTTGGACTTCTCATGCCAAGTGCTCAAGACTTGGACTTTCCCAATTGCCAAGTGTCCCACTTGGACTTTCCATGCCAAGTACCCATGACTTGGACTTTACCTTGCCAAGACCCATGCTTGGACTTTCCCATAATCACATGGTCAACCCTGGTCAACCCTGGTCAACCATCAAGTCAATTATAACCTGGATCGATTGTATAAACAATCTCCCCAACATATTAACCGACATCAATGTCCAACATCAATGTCAATCCTATGTCAAACATACTTTGTCAAACATACTTTGTCAAATCCCTTTGTCAAACATCAAAACATCACTCGAGTCAAACTCGAGTCTGGTCAATCGTGACCTGGGCCGATTGCACCAACATGTTGGTGCAATGGTCAAGGGGGAGCAAGCCTTTAGGAGGAGGTATCCATCTTGGGATGATGGATGTGTTTTTCTCCTTGAAGAGGAGAAGCTATTGGGAGAGTATCATCAATTGGGAGAATTGATGGGTTTTTTATACCCAATTTGGAAATTGGGAGAGAGTATAGGATTGCCACTCTTGAGAGATATGTGACTTATCACTAGGAAGATGGTAGGCATCCTAGGTATTTATTTTTGGATCAAGGGGGAGATTGTAAGATCTCATTAGGACATGAGACATTGACCTCCTTGGAGAGAAAACTTTTTGATGTTAGTCAAAAAGGGGGAGAATGTTTGGGGGAGAACATTTGGAGATTATTTACCAATTTGGGATAATTGGTAAGGGATTTGAGTTAGTGTTCTAACTCAATGATTTGTTTGGTTTTTGTCAAACATCAAAAAGGGGGAGATTGTTGGTGCAATCGGCCCAGGTCACGATTGACCAGGACTCGAGTTTGACTCGAGTGATGTTTTGATGTTTCGACAAAAACATATGACAATGTAATTGTTGTAGGGGATCGAACGGCCGACTAGAGGGGGGTGAATAGCCCTCTTACGATGGATGTCGGAATTCTCTCGTTTGTTTGCTCGTCTCCACAATCGTTAGCGCAAGCGGAAGCATAAGCAATAAAGACAAAGTAATAAACGAAAATACAAACGCTAACAAAGAAGATGTAACGTGGTTCACGGCTACGCCGCTAATCCACGATCCCCATTCGTCCGAGGTGAATCACTCCTTCAAAGCCAATCACTATTGGTGTCTCCTTTGCACCAAGCTAGGTGGAGGTAACCTTTACAAATCAAGCACACTCCTTCTTTTACAATAGATGTGAAAGAAAGCTAAGAGAAGGAGTTTGAATCTTGTGGAGCACTTGGATGGTAGTTTAGAACTTGAGCATTTTCTCCCAAAGCTCCACACCCTCTCTTTTTATAGAGAGGGTTGATTTCTTCCCGTTGGCCGCCACCAGTCGACTGCTACCCTTGGCAGTCGATTGCCGCCACTCCAACGGCCTCCGAACACGTCGGATCCCGATCGTTGTAGTCCAACGGAACACTTGGCAGTCGACTGATGGACCTCACGATCATTCACGCCTCCGTAGTCATTGCCTGAGTCGGCTCTGGCGGTTCTGTGCCCGCGACATCCTCTGGCAGTCGACTGACGTTCCATGGCAGTCGACTGCTGGGTATAAACCCATCAGTCGGATACCAGTCGAACCCACTCGACTCAGAGCAGTCGACTGCTATTACATGGCAGTCGACTGGTGCCGTGTGAAACTCAAACTTAACATAAGTTTGAGCTTCCGACGGTCAAGTAAACCTTAACCCTTGCGGTCAAGTCTCCGACACTCAGCCATTCGGCCAAGTTCACCTAATGAGTTACTAAAATTTCACTCATTCTCTCATCTCACTCGAAGTCCCACGCCGAAGCTCTCTTCGTTCGCGACCACGTCCCTCGGAAGCATCAGGCGCACGACTCTGCAATGCTCCTTCGCGTCTCTTGCCTTCGAAGTCTGCTTCCTTGGCTTCACTTCAAGTCATCTCGTCCGGCGGTCCCTCGGATGCTCCAAGCGCATGGCTTCCACAATGTCATCCTTCACCGACGCAAGGACCGAGGTTGTGAGGGTGAACCCACCAAGGCTCCATGTGCGAATTACTAAGTCCTGCAAGACTCCAACGCACATATCAAATAACAATACCAACCTAACTTAAACCCTTTGCCATACACATCAAAACCTTATCATGGCAAGAGATTGCCCTAACAATCTCCCCCTTTTTGATGTGTGGCAATCCGTTTAAGTTAGGTAAAAATATTTGATATAAATTTCTAAGGTAAGAAAGCATGTAAACATAAACATGATATAACAACATGCAACTACTCCTTAATCCATGAAACTCTCTCTACAAATTCTCCCCCTATCATACAAATTCTCCCCCTATCATAATTTACTTAAACACAATTATTTCTCCCCCTTTGACACCATCAAAAAGATTAATACTAAGTTATAAACCCATGGCATCAAGTCTAATAGAAGGAAAATACCAAAATCATGTTTTAAATCTGAAATCAGAAAATATTAGACTGTTTTTCAGGTGAGCAGTCGAGTGCTATCAGTATGGCAGTCGACTGGCACAATGGTTTCCGAAATTCTGATTTTTTGGGCGAATTTCAGAAATGCATTAAAAATTCTAGAAAATTCAAAAAATCATGAAATTTGGGGAACATATTTCTTGTAAGATTCTTTATCAGTAAAAATTAGTTTTTCATGAAAAGGCATTATATTTCTAGAGATTTGACAAAAATACAAAAGTTTTTAAAAACCACTAGGTTGTTGATCATTCTAGTATCAAGTTTAACACCTAGTTTTGCATCCAATTGTTTCAAGACATGAATACATAGATTTTAAAGTAAGAAATTGTTTTGAAAACATATGAAATATCCAACCATGATCTTTGGGCAATATGTCTATGAATTAAACATAAGCCTTCCCCATGATTGGTCTATTATTGCTATTTTGATACTTTAAATGACCATCTAAATGCCATAGGCATTAGTGGACATTTGTATCATCCTAACATCTCACCCATGCTAAGTTTTCAATCAAAGTAGCCTATGGTGAGTGTGAGATGCATCCTAAGGGGTATTTGTATATACTTAACCATCATATTCATACAATTCTGTCAAGGTTAAGTATCAACCTAACAATCCTCATGATCATAAAGGCATATATCAATTAATTCTATATTATGATCATGAAATACATGTATTCATTGAATTTGTTCTCATGCATTAGGTATTATATCATGATAATAAACAAAGTATCACCTAAAAGATGATTTAAACCTATTTCTCATGATTATGTGCCAAATATCAATATCATAAATAATGATTGCAAATATACATAGCAATTACATTAATCATCATGATTTAAGCATTATTATCTATTTATGGGCACGTTATCATCACCCAACACTATTCTAAAAATGTTGTCCCGCCATCCTAAGTCAACCAAAATATGATATAGGTTAATTGCATACGGTTGACTATCCTAAGGTTTTCCTAACCCTTAAGGATGGATTTTGGATCCCAAAATAGATTTTTTCCAATGGGGTTCACTAAATACTCTTTGGGAATCCATTTCCTAGCTATTACTTTCTTCTTATCTTGTCCCGTAGCAATTAGGCATTTATAGGCCTTTTCATTTTTCTTTTCTTTATAACTTAGGCCCTTCTTGTTGAAACTTGCCCTTTGGCTCCCAATTATCATGTTCAAGGTGTTGGAGCCAATTGTAAACTTTTCTAGGGCTTTGGTTAAATAATCTACTTTTTCCCTTAAAGCCCTATTTTCATCCATACATGCATCACTAACATTAAATGGCATATATTCATGTGATCATGCATCATCATGGCAAGAAGAAATATTATCATCATTTAAGCATGCTTTTTCTAGTTTATTTTCTAAGTCCTTAATTTGATCTAGCATGCTTTTGTTCTTCCTCTTAGCTCTAAATAAATCCCTAGTTAAGCTAGAAACCATGGAAACTATTTTCTTAGGAGTTAGATTCGTTACCATAGTTTCCATGTCCTCTTCTTCTTCTTTGGATGAGGAGGATGATGATGTGGAGGAGACTCCCCCTTCATTTGAGCTCTCTCCACTTGAGCTCGATCCTTTATTTTTGGTGGAGGAGCAATCCAAGTCATCAAAAGCCATTAAGGCCAAATTGGTGCCAAAGGCATTCTCCTCTTCCGATGATGATGAAGAGGAAGAGGAAGGGTCATCCCACGTCTTTGCTTTGAATGCCTTGGCCTTCCCCTTTTCCTTTGCCTTCTTCTCCTCTTCCTTTTTCTTCTTGCTCCCCTTTTTCTTCTTCTTTTCTTCTTTCTTTCTCTTCTCCTCCTTGCTTTTGTTCAAGAGGGGACAATTGTCCCTTATGTGTCCCTCTCCTTGGCAATTGTAACAAATGATTTTCCCCCTTGGTCTTCTATTCCTATCATTTGATTTGTTAAATCTAAAACCTTTTAATGCACGCCTTACCCTCCTTACCATATAGGCTTCTTCCGTGCTATCCATGGAGGAGGTGGAGGATGCTTCATCATCGGAGGAGGAGGGGATCTCTATCTTCTTTTTCCCTTTTTTTGCCATCAATGCTACTCCCCTTTAAGGTTGAGGTCTTGTCTCTTCTTGTATTCCTTCAAGTCTTGTTTCATGAAGCTCCATGGTTGAGAAGAACTTCTCCAAGGTGCTCACTTCTAAATTTTTCGAGATATAGAAGGAGTCCACCATGGAGCTCCACTTTGAGGATCGCGGAAAGGCATCTATAGCCTTCATAACCATATCCCGGTTTGTTAGCTTCTCACCTACACTTGATAAACCGATTATGATTTCCTTGAAACGAGAATGTAAGGAAATTACCTTTTCTCCCTTTTCTAGTTTAATGTTGTTGAGTTGGGAGCGGAGTAGGTCTCTCCTTGCTAGCTTCGCCTCGGATGTGCCTTCATGAAGCTCAATTAGCTTCTCCCACATCTCCTTGGCACTTAGGCATTCTCCAATTCGGTTGATCTCTTGTTGGGGAAGCACATTGTATAGGTGGTTCTTGGCCTTTGAATTTGCAAGGTGCTCTTCCCTTTGCTTTTTAGTCCACCTAGATTTCTCTATTGGCTTTCCTTCTTCATCCCTAGGCAAAACGAAACCGGATTCCATTGTAATCATAATATCAAAATCCATTTCGAAAAATACCTCCATTCTCTTTTTCCACCAAGAGAATTCGCCGTCGAACTTCGGTGGGTGGATGTTGGAGCCGGCCATTTTGAATGTTGCTTGTTATGGCGGTTAGTCCTCGACAAGCTTTCCTTTGCTCTGATACCACTTGTAGGGGATCGAACGGCCGGCTAGAGGGGGGTGAATATCCTTCTTACGATGGATGTCGGAATTCTCTCATTCGTTTGCTCGTCTACACAATCGTTAGCGCAAGCGGAAGCATAAGCAATAAAGACAAAGCAATAAACAAAAATACAAACGCTAACAAAGAAGATGTAACGTGGTTCACGGCTACGCCGCTAATCCACGATCCCCATTCGTCCGAGGTGAATCACTCCTTCAAAGCCAATCACTATTGGTGTCTCCTTTGCACCAAGCTAGGTGGAGGTAACCTTTACAAATCAAGAACACTCCTTCTTTTACAATAGATGTGAAAGAAAGCTAAGAGAAGGAGTTTGAATCTTGTGGAGCACTTGGATGGTCGTTTAGAACTTGAGCATTTTTCTCCCAAAGCTCCACACCCTCTCTTTTTATAGAGAGGGCTGATTTCTTCCCGTTGGCCGCCACCAGTCGACTGCTACCCTTGGCAGTCGACTGCCGCCACTCCAACGGCCTTCGAACACGTCGGATCCCGACCATTGTAGTCCAACGGAACACTGATACGATCGATGGACCTCACCGATCATTCGGCCGCTCCAGAGTCGACGCCCAATGCACGCGAGCGGTTCCTGCGTCTGCGGACATCCTCCGGGCAATGACCGACGTTCCATGGCATCGATCACCGGGTATAAACCCATCATCGGATACGGTCACGAACCCACTCGACCAGCGCCGATCGCTATTACATGGCAGTCGACTGGTGTCGTGTGAAACTCAAACTTAACATAAGTTTGAGCTTTCGGCGGTCGGGTAAACATTAACCCTTGCGGTCAAGTCTCCGACACTCAGCCATTCGGCCAAGTTCACCTAATGAGTTACTTACATTTCACTCATTCTCTCATCTCACTCGAAGTCTCTCGCCGAAGCTCTCTTCGTTCGCGGCCACGTCCCTCGGCAGCATCAGGCGCACGACTCTGCAATGCTCCTTCGCGTCTCTTGCCTCCGAAGTCTGCTTCCTTGGCTTCACTTCAAGTCATCTCGTCCGGCGGTCCCTCGGATGCTCCAAGCGCACGGCTTCCGCAAAGTCATCCTTCACCGACTCAAGGACCGAGGTTGTGAGGGTGAACCCACCAAGGCTCCATGTGTGAATTACTAAGTCCTGCAAGACTCCAACGCACATATCAAATAACAATACCAACCTAACTTAAACCCTTTGCCACACACATCAAAACCTTATCATGGCAAGAGATTGTCCTAACAATCTCCCCCTTTTTGATGTGTGGCAATCCGTTTAAGTTAGGTAAAAACATTTGATATAAATTTCTAAGGTAAGAAAGCATGTAAACATAAACATGATATAACAACATGCAACTCCCCCTTAATCCATGAAACTCTCTCTACAAATTCTCCCCCTATCATACAAATTCTCCCCCTATCATAATTTACTTAAACACAATTATTTCTCCCCCTTTGACACCATCAAAACGATTAATACTAAGTTTTAAACCCATGGCATTAAGTCTAATAGAAGGAAAATACCAAAAACATGTTCAAAATCTAAAATCAGAAAATATTAGACTATTTTTTAGGTGAGCAGTCGACTGCTATCAGTATGGCAGTCGACTGGCACAATGGTTTCTGAAATTCTAATTTTTTGGGTGAATTTCAGAAATGCATTAAAAATTCTAGAAAATTCAAAAAATCATGAAATTTGGGGAACATATTTCTTTTAAGATTCTTTATCAGTGAAAATTAGTTTTTCATGAAAAGGCATTATATTTCCAGAGATTTGACAAAAATCCAAAAGTTTTTAAAAACCACTAGGTTGTTGATCATTCTAGTATCAAGTTTAACACCTAGTTTTGCATCCAATTGTTTCAAGACATGAATATATAGATTTTAAAGTAAGAAATTGTTTTGAAAACATATGAAATATCCAACCATGATCTTTGGACAATATGTCTATGAATTAAACATAAGCCTTCCCCATGATTGGTTTATTATTGCTATTTTGATACTTTAAATGACCATCTAAATGCCATAGGCATTAGTGGACATTTGTATCATTCTAACATCTCACACATGCTAAGTTTTCAATCAAAGTAGCCTATGGTGAGTGTGAGATGCATCCTAAGGGGTATTTTGTATATACTTAACCATCATATTCATACAATTCTATCAAGGTTAAGTATCAACCTAACAATCCTCATGATCATAAAGGCATATATCAATTAATTCTATATTATGATCATGATCATAAAGACATATATCAAGGTTAAGTATCAACCTAACAATCCTCATGAATTTGTTCTCATGCATTAGGTATTATATCATGATAATAAAAAAAAGTATCACCTAAAACATGATTTAAACCTATTTCTCATGATTATGTGCCAAATATCAATATCATAAATCATGATTGCAAATATACATAGCAATTACATTAATCATCATGATTTAAGCATTATTATCTATTTATGGGCACGTTATCATCACCCAACACTATTCTAAAAATGTTGTCCCGCCATCCTAAGTCAACCAAAATATGATATAGGTTAATTGCATACGGTTGACTATCCTAAGGTTTTCCTAACCCTTAAGGATGGATTTTGGAACCCAAAATAGATTTTTGCCTATGGGGTTCACTAAATACTCTTTGGGGATCCATTTCCTAGCTATTACTTTCTTCTTATCTTGTCCCCTAGCAATTAGGCATTTATAGGCCTTTTCATTTTTCTTTTCTTTATAACCTAGGCCCTTCTTGTTGAAACTTGTCCTTTGGCTCCCAATTATCATGTTCAAGGTGTTGGAGCCAATTGTAAACTTTTCTAGGGCTTTGGTTAAATAATCTACCTTTTCCCTTAAAGCCCTATTTTCATCCATACATGCATCACTAACATTAAATGGCATATATTCAGGTTAGCATGCATCATCATGGCAAGAAGAAATATTATCATCATTTAAGCATGCTTTTTCTAGTTTATTTTCTAAGTCCTTAATTTGATCTAGCATGCTTTTGTTCTTCCTCTTAGCTCTAAATAAATCCCTAGTTAAGCTAGAAACCATGGAAACTATTTTCTTAGGAGTTAGATTTGTTACCATAGTTTCCATGTCCTCTTCTTCTTCTTCGGATGAGGAGGATGATGATGTGGAGGAGACTCCCTCTTCATTTGAGCTCTCTCCACTTGAGCTCGATCCTTCATTTTCGGTGGAGGAGCAATCCAAGTCATCATAAGCCATTAAGGCCAAATTGGTGCCAAAGACATTCTCCTCTTCCGATGATGATGAAGAGGAAGGGTCATCCCACGTCTTTGCTCTGAATGCCTTGGCCTTCCCCTTTTCCTTTGCCTTCTTCTCCTCTTCCTTTTTCTTCTTGCTCCCCTTTTTCTTCTTCTTTTCTTCTTTATTTCTCTTCTCTTCCTTGCTTTTGTTCAAGAGGGGACAATTGTCCCTTATGTGTCCCTCTCCTTGGCAATTGTAACAAATGATCTTCCCCCTTGGTCTTCTATTCCTCTCATTTGATTTGTTAAATCTAAAACCTTTTAATGCATGCCTTACCCTCCTTACCATATAGGCTTCTTCCGTGTTATCCATGGAGGAGGAGGAGGATGCTTCATCATCGGAGGAGGAGTGGATCTCTATCTTCTTTTTCCCTTTATTTGCCATCAATGCTACTCCCCTTGAAGGTTGAGGTCTTGTCTCTTCTTGTATTCCTTCAAGTCTTGTTTCATATGTCTTAAATTTTATTTAAAGAAAGAACAGAACACAAACTTACTTCGAAACTGGAAACTCACACACTTCAAACTTGAAACTAGAAACTCAAACTTGAGGAATGATGTACTCGGTTTTTTGCTCAGCCTCCTACCACTCTAGTCCTTTTATAATGAGGAAGGTTGTATTGGAATTGAAGCGGGTAACCATTTTGTCCCCATCGTCCTTCATTTCCACTACCCTTTCTATCATAAAAGACTTTACAGTCACAAAGACTAAAGAAAAACCCTTTACAGCTCACAACATAAATATTTGATAAGACATCACAACCTTTACAGTTGTTTGAGAAGACAGCTCCCCGGGACTCAGTCTTCTCAGTTTTGGGCTCACCACTGCTTTTAGGGAGGCATCTGCCTTATGTCTCTGTATATATCATTCAATGAGTTTGAGACACGTCAAATGTCACATCTTATCCTCCCCATGTCCTTAGACTTCTCCCAGAAGTAATGTTGTTTGGTTCCTTCCCAGTGTCGCCTGCAATAAAAGCCTGATTCTTTTACCTGCTGAATCAGCTCCAGCACTTTGAAGGCGAAATTCCAATACAACCTTCCTCATTATAAAAGGACTAGAGTGGTAGGAGGTTTGACACACTCGAGCAACACCGAGTACATCATAGTTTCAAGTTTGAAGTGTGTGAGTTTCCAGTTTCGAAGTAGGTTTGTGTTCTGTTCTTTCTTTAAATAAAATTCAAGACATAGTCCCGATTTTATTTTCAAAAGAAAACGATCCTTTCCTAATTTCCAATTAATGGAGGCATTTTTCGGTAGAACTTACTTGATAATTCTTCATTAATGAATTGCTTGGCTCCTTCCCAGTGTCGCCTGCAATAAAAGTCTGATTCTTTTACCTGCTGAATCAGCTCCAGCTCTTTGAAGGCGAAAGAAAGTTGATTGATTGATTCTTCTTCAATTTCCGCCATTCTTTTTCTTTTGTCATGATCCTCTGGAGGGAATGTATTCTTTGTGGTTGATGCGACTAAGGCTTCATATTGATTCAAGAGCTTGTAATCAAATGAAGTCGTTGTGTCAGGATGCATGATCCTTGTGTTGGGTTTCCGGCACCGCGGCGTGTGTGTGTTCAATCACGTTTCGTAAACATGAACACAGCGGAAGCAATAAAAATAATAAATCTACATTTATTACAACACACACAACACACGCATGCATATTACAACAAGTGTAGACATAACCGTAAATTTAAATTTGCAATAAAAGGAAATTTATCTACGTTATACCTTTCGTATGACGTGTAATGGGAACGACATCAATCGGAACGATCCTCGCTAGAATCGTCTCTATCCGTATCCACGCCGAGTTCCTCGGGATGACTTCGCTAAGCCACGAGCTTCGTCTTTGTACGGGTAACCAGCCTCGTGTTGAAGACGACATGATCGAGAGATGATCACGATCCGAATCCAAATTTGGATCCTAATACGAGTTCTCAAAACTCGCTTCCCCGGAGAGGTATTCGTTAACCAATTGACGAATCCTTCGTCCTCCACCTCAGAGGATTACCGGAGATCGAATCCCCGGTAAGTTAGCCGCTGTCGGAGCTCTAACTGTCGTCCAAACGACGCTCCGACGAGAGGAGAACAAGCTGTCTAGAAAACTGGACAGCTTTGGTGGAGGAGATAGGCGCCGGCCAACCAAGGGAAGATAAAGCTCACCTTGATGCCAAACCTAAAGGAGATCACCGGAGGGTCGCCGGAGGATCACCGGCTGAAGCTTGGACACCGGCAAGGAGCTGGACGGTGGCACAAGGGGCTGGGCGGCAAGGAGTTGGCGCCGAATTCTTTAAGGAGAGGAGGTGGGCGGCAACTAGGTTTAGGGCTTTTTGATTAGGGCTTAATTATCACTTAAGCCCTCTTTTATAGAGAACTAATTCTCTTAATGGTTATTGGATCATAACCATTAGGCCCGTTAACCCGCTCCATTAAGATAAGTTAAAATAAACCAAACCATGATGGTTTATTTTAAGTTAAAACGAACTGAACCAACTTTTGGTTCATTTGTTTAAAATAAACCAAACCCTTTGGTTTATTCTCCTCCATTGGATTAGAACCAAACCATTTTGGTTCATCCATTATGTCTTCATAAGACACGGCCCATCCACGCTTCCATTGCATCAAACGATTTCATGCTCGCTCATGTTTGGTCCAACCAAACCTAGTTTCTCTCACCGAGAATCCCATTCTCAAGCTCGCTTTAAATCCTTTGGATTACGCTCGTTGTGCGTGTGACCAAATAGGTTCTCGGTTTATGTTGGCCGTCTATAATTAACCATTAATTATAGAACGATCATGAGTGGCACCTAGTAGTACATCATGATCCCCAATTAACCAAAAAGATCAACGGTTGATCCAGAACTATTTCTGAAACCCTTCAGCAGCTCGAATGATTCGTGCCCCATTCCCTTCACTCATCTTATACCCACTTGGTTCAGGACATGGTCTATAGTGTCAGTCCCCCACTAGGTCGACTCACGTCACACCTAGCCCAAGTATCATTTCCTCGTCCTACGGATTCTAGTTACTGCACATGTATCGAAGAGTACTTTACTCTAAACATGTAATGCTTTGGCCAAAGACTTTAGTAACAATCTGACGAGAGGCCATGGGTATACATCTCTTTGCAAGGAGTGGTGAATCCTTTATAGGCTATTCAAACACCTTCGATCACTTCGACTTATACCCAATCATCCCGGGTCCACATCTCCTTAGAGATGTTTGCTTATAATGTCAAAGCATAAGTCTCCATGATCAAGATGACTTGAATACAGCAAGTCAAAGGAACATCGCACTTAAGCTACAGTAAGAACTTCATTGACATATCTATATATGCAGAGAACCATATGAAGTCTTACGGCTGGTCACTCCAATGAACTAGTTACCATAACTAGCATCCACGATTAACTCCGGACATCATAATGTCTCCAGCCAGTGAGAATTAGCTGCTTGGATACACCAAGGAGTATACCTCGTGCTAGTCTCAACAGAATTGATGGTGTCCAAATCCATCAATTCATCGACTATGGATAATTTCGATACATCACAATTACACATGTAGAGATACTCACTAGTTGTGATCCAATCATAAATTCTCTCATGCTGTGAATCGTATCGTGGACATTCAGTAAATGAGTTTAAGATCCAATCAAATACATAAAACATGTATACTCAAATAGTGAATCTTCATTTATCATATAAATGGTTCATACATAAGGCGATTGCCTTAGGACATCTCTCATATATTACTAACAGACTCCCACTTGGCCTAATGCCAATCGCTACGGTATCCAATATCATAAGCTCTAACATGACCCTTAAACTTATTTTGAGGTAATGCCTTAGTCAAAGGATCCGCTAAGTTCCTTTCAGTGGGAATTTTCTCGATTTTTATTTTGTTCCTACTGATGATCTCTCTGATAAGATGATAGCGGCGAAGCACATGTTTGGATCATTGATGAGACCACATCAAGTTCATAGATGAACTACTTGATCCAAACCGCTTCCTTTGCTGCTTCCAAAGCTGCAACTTATTCTGCCTTAGTGGCAGAATCCGCTATAGTGTCAAGCTTGGAATCTTTCCAACTTATTGCGCCTCTATTCTAGGTGAATACATACCCAGACTGAGACATGGAATCATCCTTGTCTGTCTGGAGCTGGAATCCGTATACCCACGTATCACCATGTACCCTTCTCCATATATTAGGAACGCATCCTTAGTTCTTCTTAAGTACTTAAGGATCATCTTAACAGCCACCCAATGATCCATTCCTGGATCAGACTGGTATCTGCTCATGACACTCAGAGCATATGATACATTGGGCCTCGTACATAACATAGCATACATGATAGATCCTATTGCGGATGCATAGGGAATCTTACTCATGCAAATCCTCTCTTCTTCTGTGCGCGGACACATAGACTTCGAAAGGTGTACCCCATGCCTGATGGGTAGGAAACCTTTCTTGGATTCCGACATGCTAAACCTCTTTAGCACTCGGTCTATATATGTAGACTGCGAAAGACCAAGCAATCGTTTCGATCTATCTCTATAGATCTTAATCCCAAGGATGTAGGTTGCTTCTCCCAGGTCTTTCATGGAGAATGTCTTAGATAACCAAACCTTAACTGACTGTAAGATTGAAACATCGTTTCCTATAAGTAATATGTCATCGACATACAATACTAGGAACACGACTGCACTCCCACTAACCTTCTTGTACACACAAGGTTCGTCTGGATTTTGTGAGAAATCAAACTTTTTGATCATCAAAACGGATATTCCAGCTCCTGGATGCTTGCTTCAATCCATAAATGGACCGTCGCAATTTGCATACCTTGGTTTTATCAACCGATGTGAAACCCTCAGGCTGTATCATATACACGTCCTCGAGCAGGTTTCCATTAAGGAAAGTTGTTTACACATCCATCTATCATATCTCATAATCATAATGAGCCGCTATGGCCAGGAGCATCCAAATGGATTTAAGCATAGCTACAGGCGAATAGGTTTCGTCATAATCAACACCTTGCTTTTGACGATATCCTTTCGCCACCAATCTAGCCTTATAGGTAATCACATTACCATCCATGTCGGTTTTCTTCTTGAAAACCCACTTGCACCCTATAGGCTTTATGCCTTCAGGTGGGTCAACCAAGTTCCAAACTTGGTTTTCATACATGGAATCCATTTCCAACTTCATGGCACCAAGCCACTTATCCCTTTCTGAACTTGTCAACACTTCTTCATAACTAGTAGGCTCCTCATCATCAATGAGTAACACGTCGTTCGATTCACTTACGAGAAATCCATATCTCTCAGGAATATTGCGTGTTCTACCAGATCTACGAAGATGTGGTGTTACAATAGGTCCAGCCGATTGCTCATCACTATGAGTTGTCAGTTGTTGTGCTTCACCAGGTATCTCATCAATGTCTATTTGAGTCTCTCGAGCCTCCTCAAGCTCGACGACACTCCCACTGTTTTCTTGCAAGAGAAACTCTTTCTCTAGAAACACAGCATGCCATGAAACAAATACCTTTTGTTCCACAGGATGATAGAATTGGTAACCCCTTGTTTCCTTAGGGTATCCAATAAATAGACATTTATCAGACTTAGCATCCAATTTGTCTGATGCAGTCCGCTTCACATAAGCAGGACAACCCCATATCTTCAAGTAAGATACATGAGGTTTCTTACTATTCCATATCTCATATGGAGTAGTAGAGACTACCTTGGTTGGCATTCTGTTTAACAAGTAAACAGCTGTCTGAAGTGCATAGCCCCAAAAGGACTTGGGAAGATTCGCATGATTCATCATTGACCTGACCATGTCCAACAAGGTCCGGTTACGCCTCTCAGATACACCATTATGCTGTGGTGTATATGGCGGAGTCCATTGAGACAATATGCCATTGTCTCTTAGATAATCAAGAAACTCTTGACTTAAGTATTCACCACCTCGATCCGATCGAAGTATTTTAATACTCTTGTCATGTTGTTTCTCTACTTCATTTCTGAATTCTTTGAACCTTTCAAAGGCTTGGACTTGTGTTTCATCAAGAACACATACCCAAACCGTGAGTGATCATCGGTGAAGGTAATGAAGTAGCTATAGCCTCCTAAAGCTTGAGTTGACATAGGTCCACATACATCAGTATGTATTAGACCTAGTAACTCTCCCACTCGTTCACCTTTTCCAGTAAAAGGTAACTTAGTCATCTTGCCTTTTAAGCATGATACACATGTATCGTATGAATCCAATTCAAACGATTCCAGAATTCCACATCTGTGTAATTCGGACATGCGTTTCTTGCTTACATGGCCAAGACGACAATGCCACATATAGGAGTCTAATTGATTACCCTTTCGAGCACGCTTGTTGCTCGCTTCGATATTGCAAATGTCACTAGATACGTCCAACGTATAAACACCATTGCTTAAAGTTCCAGTCCCATAAAGAACTCCATTCAAAGTTATGTAACAACAATTGTTACTAAAAGTCAAATGGTACCCATTTCTATTTAAACAAGAAATAGAAATGATGTTCTTTATCAACGAAGAAACATAAAAGCAATTGTCCAGTTCTAAGACAAGTCCTGCAGGGAGTTTCAACAAATACGTTCCGATGGCGAGTGCAGCAACCTTTGCTCCATTCCCAACACGTAAATTTGACTCTCCCTTGACGAGTCTTCTTCTATTCCTTAGCCCATGTATGTCATTACATATATGTGAGCCACACCCAGTATCCAATACCCAAGTGTCTAAGGAAATAGAATGACAATTAATAACGAAGATATATGAAAAAGATGGAGCATCTTATGCCTTATTCTTCTTCACAGACTCAAGATAAATCTTGCAATTTCTTCGCCAATGGCCCTACTTTCCATAATGATGGCAAGTGCCCTTTTGAGTTGGTTTTGCCTTTTTAGCCTTTTTCTTCTTCCCCTTCTATTGTTCCTTTGACTCCCTCTTAGAACCTTTCTTCAAGGAATCAACTAACAACACCGTCCCCTGCTCATGCTTCTCATAAGGCTCCATAGTCTTCAGCATGTTGAGCAGTACCACAGATGAACCTTCTTGCATCTCAGAGGTGAAGAGGAGCTTGGAGACTTCGAACCTTTCGAATCTCACTTGCTTATCAAACAACTCATAAAGATGAAGGACTACGATATGAGCATCCATATGCTCATGCTGCTTTCGTAGCTTGGGTTCCATCGCGGCTAGCATGATGAACTTGTCAGTTCAGAATCAGTCACATGTTTCTGATAGACCAACAATTGGTCCGGAGTTGCATCGTCACTAGGATGGGCGGGAAGAGACGCTTTGAGGACATACGCAAGCTTTTCAACCTTGAGAACAATTCTCAAGTTTCTAAGCCAGTCCAAGAAGTTCGGCCCAGTCAATTTATTCGAATCTAAAATGGAACGCAAATTCAAAGACATGATCAATCTTAGAAATACAAAACGAGCATATATGAGAAGGATGATTTTAAAATGCATCATTATACATTCATAAATCCCATTCATTTTTCGAATTTCAAAAACCCCAAAATCACTTCGGGAGATCGTAGGTCCATCTCTGAATGGGCTGATATCCATCATAGATATGAACAACCTTGGAGAGAGTCCAACAAGCCATTCATAACTACGACGGTAGGTATCAACTATACCGATTGCATATCACGTATATGCAACTACCACAATGTGCTATCAACTAATTGAATGTTCACACATACATCGGGTTGTTAACACATTAACAAGTATGCATCATATGCATAGCACCCAACTTCACCTCCCTTTACATCGACCTTGGAGAGAGTCCAACAAGCCGATGCTCCAGGTTAAAGCCAACCCATTAATCGAGAAATAGTTTTAATATGGTTAGAGCGCATTCAACCAATTAGCCCAGCTTGGAGAGAGTCCAACAACCAAAGCTAACGATTGACCTCTGACTCTTACCATATTAGTATTAAACTATTCCATGGTTTGAACATGTTCGGGTTCGAGCCGGGCTTGGAGAGAGTCCAACAACCCAAACAAGAAACGGAACTCTGGTTCTAACCATATTAATGGAAGGTGTAGACTTTAATATTGAGTTAGGGTTTTTATGTCTCATCCTCTTTGCATGCAAATAACTATTATCTACATGGCATGGCATACATCTACATGTCACGACACGCATGGCATAATGATATGCATCTAATGCAATTACATGGCATACAATTATGTCATGTACATAATTTCCTTATTTGTCATAACTATTTATGGAAATAAAATATGTTTAAGATTTGATTCTCTAAATCAAATCATGATTAAATTAGGAAACAAATTTCCAAATCTAATCACATATTTTACTTATGGAAATAGTTGATTAAGGAAAGTCAATTTAGGAAACCAATTTCCTAAATCATCAAAACTACTTATGAAAATAAAATATTTTAAGATTTGATTTCCCAAATCAAATCATGATTAAATTAGGAAACAAATTTCCAGAATCTAATCAAATATTTTATTTATGGAAAATATCAATTTCCATAAATACTTCCAACTTTCCAAAAGTGAAAGATTTCCATAAATACTTCTAGACTTTCCAAAATTTAAAAAATTCCATAAATACTTCTAAATTTCCAAAATTAGAAAATTTCCAGAAATAACATTATGACTATTGCAAAATCATTTTACGATTATGTCAAAACACAACCTGGGCTCTGATACCACTGTTGGGTTTCCGGCACCGCGGCGTGTGTGTGTTCGATCACGTTTCGTAAACATGAACACAGCGGAAGCAATAAAAATAATAAATCTACATTTATTACAACACACACAACACACGCATGCATATTACAACAAGTGTAGACATAACCGTAAATTTAAATTTTCAATAAAAGGAAATTTATCTACGTTATACCTTTCGTATGACGTGTAGCGGGAACGACATCAACCGGAACAATCCTCGCTATAATCATCTCTATCCGTATCCACGCCGAGTTCCTCGGGATGACTTCGCTAAGCCACGAGCTTCATCTTCGTACGGGTTACCAGCCTCGTGTTGAAGACGACGTGATCGAGAGATGATCACGATCCGAATCCAAATTCGGATCCTAATACGAGTTCTCAAAACTCGCTTCTCCGGAGAGGTATTCATCAACCAATTGACGAATCCTTCGTCCTCCACCTCAGAGGATTACCGGAGATCGAATCCCCGGTAAGTTAGCCGCTGTCGGAGCTCTAACCGTCGTCCAAACGATGCTCCGACGAGAGGAGAACAAGCTGTCCAGAAAACTGGACAGCTTTGGTGGAGGAGATAGGCGCCGGCCAACCAAGGGAAGATAAAGCTCACCTTGATGCCAAACCTAAAGGAGATCACCGGAGGGTCGCCGGAGGATCACCGGCTGAAGCTTGGACGCCGGCAAGGAGCTGGACGATGGCACAAGGGGCTGTGCGGCAAGGAGTTGGCGCCGAATTCTCCAAGGAGAGGAGGTGGGCGGCAACTAGGTTTAGGGTTTTTTGATTAGGGCTTAATTATCCCTTAAGCCCTCTTTTATAGAGAACTAATTCTCTTAATGGTTATTGGATCATAACCATTAGGCCCGTTAACCCGCTCCATTAAGATAAGTTAAAATAAACCAAACCATGATGGTTTATTTTAAGTTAAAACAAACCGAACCAACTTTTGGTTCATTCGTTTAAAATAAACCAAACCCTTTGGTTTATTCTCCTCCATTGGATTAGAACCAAACCATTTTGGTTCATCCATTATGTCTTCATAAGACAAGGCCCATCCACGCTTCCATTGCGACTGAAACGATTTCATGCTCGCTTCATGTTTGGTCCAACCAAACCTAGTTTCTCTCGGTCTGAGAATCCAATTCTCAAGCTCATTTTAAATCCTTTGGATTATGTTCGTTGTGCGTGTGACCAAATAGGTTCTCGGTTTATGTTGGCCGTCTATAATTAACCATTAATTATAGAATGATCATGAGTGGCACCTAGTAGTACATCATGATCCCCAATTAACCGAAAAGATCAACGGTTGATCCAGAACTATTTCTGAAACCCTTCAGCAGCTCGAATGCTTCGTGCCCCATTCCCTTCACTCATCTTATACCCACTTGGTTCAGGACATGGTCTATAGTGTCAGTCCCCACTAGGCTGACTACGTCACACCTAGACCAAGTATCATTTCCTCGTCCTACGGATTCTAGTTACTGCACATGTATCGAAGAGTACTTTACTCTAAACATGTAATGCTTTGGCCAAAGACTTTAGTAACAATCCGACGAGAGGTCATGGGTATACATTTCCTCGCAAGGAGTGGTGAATCCTTTATAGGCTATTCAAACACCTTCGATCACTTCGACTTATACCCAATCATCCCGGGTCCACATCTCCTTAGAGATGTTTGCTTAAGATGTCAAAGCATAAGTCTCCATGATCAAGATGACTTGAATACTGCAAGTCAAAGGAACATCACACTTAAGCTACAGTAAGAACTTCATTGACATATCTATATATGCAGAGAACCATATGAAGTCTTACGGCTGGTCACTCCAATGAACTAGTTACCATAACTTGCATCCACGATTAACTCCGGACATCACAATGTCTCCAGCCAGTGAGAATCAGTTGCTTGGATACACCAAGGAGTATACCTCGTGCTAGTCTCAACAGAATTGATGGTGTCCAAATCCATCAATTCATCGACTAGGGATAATTTCGATACATCACAATTACACATGTAGAGATACTCACTAGTTGTGATCCAATCACAAATTCTCTCATGCTGTCAATCGTATCGTGGACATTCAGTAAATGAGTTTAAGATCCAATCAAATACATAAAACATGTATACTCAAATAGTGAATCTTCATTTATCATATAAATGGTTCATACATAAGGCGATTGCCTTAGGACATCTCTCATATATTACTAACACCTTGTCCATTCTCTATGGCTGATTTTACTATTGGGAATTTTCCATGTGCATAAGCACATACCTTTTCAGTATTCCGTGGGTCAAATTTTTGTCTCTTCCACTTGCATACTCCTCCCCAGCCAGACATTGAACCATCTGTTTCTAGGATGATATATGCATTTTCTGTGGGAATTTCTAGGTCAGGCAGCTGCTGGACTTGGGCTTTGATCTGTTTCACAATTTTCCAATCTGAGTCCTTCATTCTTTTATCCCCGTGAGGAGATGTTTTCTCATATAATGGTCCTAGCTTAGTGCTTAAGTTGGGGATGTATGTCCTTGCGTAATTAAGAATTCCTAACCAAGATCGAAGACCATTCTTGGTTTTTAACTGCTCTTCCTTGAATTCAGCAATTTTCTTGATTATATGAGGTTGCAGCTTCAGTTTTCCTTCACCAATCTCTGCCCTAAGAAATTCAATCTTTTTGACAGCCAATTTATATTTGGTTGGAGATAAGATTAACCCATTCTCTTCACAAATTTTTAGCATTATTTCCAAATGCTTAATATGACTATGTTCTGATTCAGAAAATATCAAGATATCATCTATATATACAGCAATGAAATTTTCCGTACCTTGAAAGCAGGAATCCATTTTCCTCTGAAATGCAGCAGGTGCATTTTTCAAGACAAATGGAATTATTAGTCATTCGTAAAGTCCAGAAGGGCTAATAAAAGTCGTCCATTCCACAGACTCAGGATCCATAGCTATCTGATGAAATCCTGATTTGAGATCAAATTTTGAGTAAATTTTTGAATTTCCCACCTTCTTCAAGATAGTGTTGATGCCTGGAAGGTTGTATTGATCTTTGTAGGTATTGCCATTCAGGGTTTTATAATTGAAAACCATTCTTTCCTTCCCTCTTACTTCCTTCTTTGTAATGGGATCAATACTAGTACCTGACTATACAATCATGGCCATAGTTCTGTGCCTACTTTTTCTTGGCCTGATAACCTTCAACTGGAGTAATGCTTTAATATGCTTTTCAAATGCCTGCTTCATGAGGGGAGTTATATGAGATAAAGGCTTATTCTGAATTGTGATATCAGGATTGATAATACCCACGAGGGAGACGAAAGGATCAATCGGGTATGACCTTTCAATATGCTATAATTATGAAATCCAACCAGGAGGTAGAGCATTAATAGAAACTGGATTAGCGTTCACTATTCCGGAAGGACACTACGGAAGAATAGCTCCTAAATCTGGGATTTCATGGAAGAAAGGCATTCAAATTGGAGCTGGAGTAATTGATAATGACTACCAAGGCCAGGTATATATTTTGGTTTTCAATATGACTTCAGAGATTCTAAAATTATCATAGGGAGAAGTAGTATCCATTTCTCCCTCTGATATGCTGCAAATGGCGTCACTTTCAGTTTCATCTTGGTCTACTGATACAACATCAAATTCTTCTGGTAGATCAATTTCGTTGAGCATTGCTATTCTCTCCTTGTTTCCTATTTTGTTTCGACATTCCCTTGCAAAATGTCCTTCTTCTCCACATATGTAGCATTTGCACTTTCTTACCTTGGTTTTGTCATGCTGGTACTTCTTTTTTATCACACGAACGTGTGATTTGTGAGGTTTTCCTTTGTAACTCTAGGCCTTTCTCAGACCATACCTCTTCTGTCCCTGGTAGTAACTGGGCAGAGGTATTTGTGAACAAAACTGCAAGTCTTTTAGGCTCCTTTGAAGTGAAGCCTGTTTGCACATCTCCTTGAGTTCTTGATAAGCATGATGAATTCGGGGAAGAACTCCTATAGTGTTTCCTGGGTAGCATTCCTGAAACTTCTGCTCAAGATAATTTCCAATTAATGGAGGCATTTTTCGGTAGAACTTATATAGTACTTTGGATCTCTTATCAACCCAAATTTTTGAGTCAATTACATTAGTAGTAATTGATTCCCACCTGGAAATGACATCGTTATACAAACCAATATCATCAGGTCAGACCAGAAGTGCACCTGTTTGTTGTTGGGCAGGAGGGAGTTGCCATAATTCATTGTTATACCCTTCCTTAAATCGCCCCACCTTTGAATGAGAAAGATCCATAGTATTGTAAGGATTCATCCTTCCGGCTGGTCTTGATGCAGGGCCATATTATGGAGGACCCATGACTGAATCATCTGGTGGATTAAATGCAGATGTTGCTCCTGATGATGCTAGAATATTCCTTATTAAAGGATAATCCATTTCTGCATCATCTAGCTGAGTGAAAACCACTTCTTCAGTATCAGATAATATCTCATCACCTTCATCTTCATCGTTCAATGTTGTTTTTGAAGAATAGAATGTTTCCTCTTCATCTTCTTGATCAGAATCTCCCCAAGATGGGGTAATAAGACTCATATCCCAATCATGCTTTGGTATTGTGTATTTGACATAATAGTCAAATTTTCCCCAAAGTATCCCAGATTTCTTCTGTATTTTCTTCTGTATTTTGAGAACTTCTCTCTCCACCACCTTTCGCAAATGGATTAATCCATTCTTCATCTTGCAGTGTGAATAAAGTTTGTTCTTCAGAATAAAAAAAAACTGCTTCTCTGAGCCTTTGATGACTTTCTTCAGTGACCAATGGAAGGTCCACCTGACTTTCTTCAATGCATAAAAGATCCTCCTCAGAGTAATGCTGATATACTCTGTGTTGAGTGGGTTGAAAGCCTGTAGAATATAATATTTCAGCTGGCACCATATTTGCTCTTCTTGTTCTAGAAATTTCCAGTTGCTCTTCCGGATCTACTTGGCTTTCAATAGATCTTCTATATCTCCTTTGGTTGGGGAATATCCTTCTTTGAAGATTATAAAGCATCCTTTGACCCTACCTGTAGTCTCGTATTTGATTTTCTGAGCTTGGTACTTGGACGGTTGATGATGTACCAATAGCAGGTGGTCGGGTGCTAGTGGAATGTCTTGCGCTTGAAGACATTAATATCAAGATATCATCTATATATACAGCAATGAAATTTTTCGTACCTTGAAAGCATGAATCAATTTTCCTCTGAAATGCAGCAGGTGCATTTTTCAAGCCAAATGGCATTACTAGCCATTCGTAAAGTCCAGAAGGGATAATAAAAGCCGTCCATTCCACAGACTCAGGATCCATAGCTATCTGATGAAATCCTGATTTGAGATCAAATTTTGAGTAAATTTTTGAATTTCCCACCTTCTTCAAGATAGTGTTGATGCCTAGAAGGTTGTATTCATCTTTGTAGGTATTGATTGATTTTCTAATTCGCTCATCCACCTATTAAGCTTTTCACCTCTTGCAGGACTTGTTCTATTTTTCTGACACTTGTCCTTAACTCTTTTTCTAGGACTTCTTCCTCCGCTAGGATTGGTTGTATTATTGCTTTAATTTCTCCAAGCTTCGGGCTTCGATTGTTGACAATTTCTTTTTCTAAAGAAGCTACTGTATCTTTTAAGAGAGATATTTCGCCCTTTAGCTTAAGATTCTCTTCTTCCAATACAAAGAAATGTTTTAGAGTGACTTTAGAAAGGAGTGAGATCCTATCAAACACCACCTCAAGGTTGTTGGCTAAGAGTAGGTTTGTTGGTTCTGGATTCTTAGCAAGATCAAGGTATTCCAGGTTTTTGGTTTGGGATTTCTCATACCATTGCCTTATGTTTTGTTCAAATCTATCACTCATCCAATTTCTGGCTTACTTACGGCTTAGGATTTTGTAAAATTTTCTTGCTCACCCGACGAGACACGGCTCTCCCTGGAGTCTTACGTTCACTGCGGTCTTTTGCAATCAATTAACAAAATCTTTCGCCTTATCATAAACCATTAATGAAGATAAAGGTTGTATTGAAACAAAAAGGATAGTTAGAGACCCGTACCTTCAACCTGGAAAGGCTTATTCTGAATTGTGATATCAGGATTGATAATATCTATTTTGCACAGAATTCTATTTTTTGACCAATATTTCAGTGGGTCTTCGCCTATATATCCCTGATTCTTCAATTTTTCGATTAACTCCTCATGCTTTCTGAAAATTTTTGGATTTGATGGCTCCATAGCATAATAGACTTTCTCCTGAATATTCAGATATTCTTCATCATCCATGCTCAATTCTAGTATATATTCCGTTAACTCTTTGATCAGTGCTTTATCATTGTGCTGGACAGGTGTTGGTTCTGTTACTACTTCCTTCTTTAAGTAATAATCTGCACAAGGTGCACAAGCTGTTAGATCACAATTACTGCAATTAATTCTGGACCTGATTTTGGTATCCCTTCCACAAAATTTGCACCTAACATAAATGGTCTGGACTTCCTTGTTATGTAGCCATGCGTGATCACAATGTATTCTTTGTGGTTGATGCGACTAAGGCTTCATATTGATTCAAGAGTTTGTAATCAAATGAAGTCGTTGTGTCAGGATGCATGATCCTTGTCCATTAGTCCTCAGTTATGATCATGTGGATGGCTTCCTCCTTCTCTTCAATTAACCTGGATAGTGAATCTGCAAAAATGTTCAGTTTTCCATCTATATGTTCAAAATTAATTTTTACACCTGTTCCTGTAATGTAATCGGTGAAAGCCAACCATCTAACCCTGGAAGGTTTGTTCCTCAACGTTTTATTGTGAAAACTAATGATTGCTTGGCAGTCTATCCTCAGAGTGATTTCCTCCTTATCCAAATAATGAATTTTTAGCGAACTTAGTGTCTCCATGGCTGCATAAATTTTTCAAGCCAAATGGCATTACTAGCCATTCGTAAAGTCCAGAAGGGCTAATAAAAGCCGTCCATTCCACAGACTCAGGATCCATAGCTATCTGATGAAATCCTGATTTGAGATCAAATTTTGAGTAAATTTTTGAATTTCCCACCTTCTTCAAGATAGTGTTGATGCCTGGAAGGCTGTATTGATCTTTGTAGGTATTGTCATTCAGAGTTTTATAGTTGAAAACCATTCTTTCCTTCCCGCTTACTTCCTTCTTTGTAATGGGATCAATACTAGTACCTGACTGTATAATCATGGCCATAGTTCTGTGCCTACTTTTGCTTGGCCTGATAACCTTCAACTGGAGTAATGCTTTAATATGCTTTTCAAATGCCTGCTTCATGAGGGGAGTTATATGAGATAAAGGCTTATCCTGAATTGTGATATCAGGATTGATAATATCTATTTTGCACAGAATTCTATTTTTTGACCAATATTTCAGTGGGTCTTCGCCTATATATCCCTGATTCTTCAATTTTTCGATTAACTCCTCATGCTTTCTGAAAATTTTTGGATTTGATGGCTCCATAGCATAATAGACTTTCTCCTGAATATTCAGATATTCTTCCTCATCCATGCTCAATTCTTGTATTGCGTGGACTTCTACATCATTTGTGATCAGTTTCTATTAATGCTCTACCTCCTGGTTGGATTTCATAATTCTGGCATATTGAAAGGTCATACCCGATTGATCCTTTCGTCTTCCTCGTGGGTATCTTTGCTTCAGGATTTGTTTTTAGTACTTCAAGTACTAGCTCTTCTGTGGTGATAACAGCCAAAATTTCTTGTTCTGCTTCCCCTATACCATATTGGAAGAAGAGAATCTTAAGCTAAAGGGCGAAATATCTCTCTTAAAAGATACAGTAGCTTCTTTAGAAAAAGAAATTGTCAACAATCGAAGCCCGAAGCTTGGAGAAATTAAAGCAATAATACAACCAATCCTAGCGGAGGAAGAAGTCCTAGCAAAAGAGTTAAGGACAAGTGTCAGAAAAATAGAACAAGTCCTGCAAGAGGTGAAAAGCTTAATAGGTGGATGAGCGAATTAGAAAATCAATCTGTTGAAAGCTCATACCTAAAAATCTTAAAAACAACAGAATTTATAGAGCCACCAGCAATAGGTTTTGCAGTACCATCACAGTACAAAACCTCCTTCGAATACCAAAGGGTCCTTGTTAAACAAAAGCTCCATGGTTGAGAAGAACTCCTCCAAGGTGCTCAGTTCTAAATTTTTTGAGATATAGAAGGAGTCCACCATGGAGCTCCACTTTGAGGATCGCGGAAAGGCATCTATAGCCTTCATAACCATATCCCGGTTTGATAACTTCTCACCTACACTTGATAAACCGGTTATAATTTCTTTGAAACGAGAATGTAAGGAAATTACCTTTTCTCCCTTTTCTAGTTTAATGTTGTTGAGTTGGGAGCGGAGTAGGTCTCTCCTTGCTAGCTTCGCCTCGGATGTGCCTTCATGAAGCTCAATTAGCTTCTCCCACATCTCCTTGGCACTTAGGCATTCTCCAATTCGGTTGATCTCTTGTTGGGGAAGCACATTGTATAGGTGGTGCTTGGCCTTTGAATTTGCAAGGTGCTCTTCCCTTTGCTTTTTAGTCCACCTAGATTTCTCTATTGGCTTTCCTTCTTCATCCCTAGGCAAAACGAAACCGGATTCCATTGTAATCATAATATCAAAATCTGTTTCGAAAAATACCTCCATTCTCTTTTTCCACCAAGAGAATTCGCCGTCGAACTTCGGTGGGTGGATGTTGGAGCCGACCATTTTGAATGTTGCTTGTTGTGGTAGTTAGTCCTCGACAAGCTTTCCTTTGCTCTGATACCACTTGTAGGGGATCGAACGGCCGGCTAGAGGGGGGTGAATAGCCTTCTTACGATGGATGTCAGAATTCTCTCGTTCGTTTGCTCGTCTACACAATCGTTAGCGCAAGCGGAAGCATAAGCAATAAAGACAAAGCAATAAACAAAAATACAAACGCTAACAAAGAAGATGTAACGTGGTTCACGGCTACGCCGCTAATCCACGATCCCCATTCGTCCGAGGTGAATCACTCCTTCAAAGCCAATCACTATTGGTGTCTCCTTTGCACAAAGCTAGGTGGAGGTAACCTTTACAAATCAAGCACACTCCTTCTTTTACAATAGATGTGAAAGAAAGCTAAGAGAAGGAGTTTGAATCTTGTGGAGCACTTGGATGGTCGTTTAGAACTTGAGCATTTTTCTCCCAAAGCTCCACACCCTCTCTTTTTATAGAGAGGGCTGATTTCTTCTCGTTGGCCGCCACCAGTCGACTGCTGCCCTTGGCAGTCGACTGCCGCCACTCCAACGACCTCCGAACACGTCGGATCCCGACCGTTGTAGTCCAATGGAACACTTGGCAGTCGACTGATGGACCTCACCACGATCTCGCCTCCATAGTCGGCGCCTCGGCCACGAGCGGTCAGGTTCGCGACATCCTCCGGCAAATCGACTAACGTTCCATAGCGATCCGCGGCTGGTATAAACCCATCGATCGGATACGCTTGAACCCACTCGACTCGGAAGCGATCGATTGATATTACATGGCGATCGGTGCAGGTGAAACTCAAACTTAACATAAGTTTGAGCTTCCGGCGGTCGGGTAAACCTTAACCCTTGTGGTCAAGTCTCCGACACTCAGCCATTCGGCCAAGTTCACCTAATGAGCTACTTAAATTTCACTCATTCTCTCATCTCACTCGAAGTCCCTCGCCGAAGCTCTCTTCGTTCGCGGCCACGTCCCTCGGCGAGATCGTGCATGGCTCGCAGGCTCCTTCGCATCTCTTGCCTCCGAAGTCTGCTTCCTTGGCTTCACTTCAAGTCATCTCGTCCGGCGGTCCCTCGGATGCTCCAAGCGCACGGCTTTAGCAAAGTCATCCTTCACCGACTCAAGGACCGAGGTTGTGAGGGTGAACCCACCAAGGCTCCATGTGCGAATTACTAAGTCCTGCAAGACTCCAACACACATATCAAATAACAATACCAACCTAACTTAAACCCTTTGCCACACACATCAAAACCTTATCATGGCAAGAGATTGCCCTAACAATCTCCCCCTTTTTGATGTGTGGCAATCCGTTTAAGTTAGGTAAAAACATTTGATATAAATTTCTAAGATAAGAAAGCATGTAAACATAAACATGATATAACAACATGCAACTCCCCTTTAATCCATGAAACTCTCTCTACAAATTCTCCCCCTATCATACAAATTCTCCCCCTATCATAATTTACTTAAACACAATTATTTCTCCCCCTTTGACACCATCAAAAAGATTAATACTAAGTTATAAACCCATGACATCAAGTCTAATAGAAGGAAAATACCAAAACCATGTTCAAAATCTGAAATCAGAAAATATTAGACTGTTTTTCAGGTGAGCAGTCGAGTGCTATCAGTATGGCAGTCGACTGGCACAATGGTTTTCGAAATTCTGATTTTCTGGGCGAATTTCAGAAATGCATTAAAAATTCTAGAAAATTCAAAAAATCATGAAATTTGGGGAACATATTTCTTGTAAGATTCTTTATCAGTGAAAATTAGTTTTTCATGAAAAGGCATTATATTTCTAGAGATTTGACAAAAATCCAAAAGTTTTTAAAAACCACTAGGTTGTTGATCATTCTAGTATCAAGTTTAACACCTAGTTTTGCATCCAATTGTTTCAAGACATGAATACATAGATTTTAAAGTAAGAAATTGTTTTGAAAACATATGAAATATCCAACCATGATCTTTGGGCAATATGTCTATGAATTAAACATAAGCCTTCCCCATGATTGGTCTATTATTGCTATTTTGATACTTTAAATGACCATCTAAATGCCATAGGCATTAGTGGACATTTGTATCATCCTAACATCTCACCCATGCTAAGTTTTCAATCAAAGTAGCCTATGGTGAGTGTGAGATGCATCCTAGGGGGTATTTGTATATACTTAACCATCATATTCATACAATTCTATCAAGGTTAAGTATCAACCTAACAATCCTCATGATCATAAAGGCATATATCAATTAATTCAATATTATGATCATGAAATACATGTATTCATTGAATTTGTTCTCATGCATTAGGTAATATATCATGATAATAAACAACGTATCACCTAATACATGATTTAAACCTATTTCTCATGATTATGTGCCAAATATCAATATCATAAATCATGATTGCAAATATACATAGCAATTACATTAATCACATGATTTAAGCATTATTATATATTTATGGGCACGTTATCATCACCCAACACTATTCTAAAAATGTTGTCCCGCCATCCTAAGTCAACCAAAATATGATATAGGTTAATTGCATACGGTTGACTATCCTAAGGTTTTCCTAACCCTTAAGGATGGATTTTGGAACCCAAAATAGATTTTTGCCTATGGGGTTCACTAAATACTCTTTGGGGATCCATTTCCTAGCTATTACTTTCTTCTTATCTTGTCCCCTAGCAATTAGGCATTTATAAGCCTTTTCATTTTTCTTTTCTTTATAACCTAGGCCCTTCTTGTTGAAACTTGTCCTTTGGCTCCCAATTATCATGTTCAAGGTATTGGAGCCAATTGTAAACTTTTCTAGAGCTTTGGTTAAATAATCTACCTTTTCCTTTAAAGCCCTATTTTCATCCATACATGCATCACTAACATTAAATGGCATATATTCAAGTGAGCATGCATCATCATGGCAAGAAGGAATATTATCATCATTTAAGCATGCTTTTTCTAGTTTATTTTCTAAGTCCTTAATTTGATCTAGCATGCTTTTGTTCTTCCTCTTAGCTCTAAATAAATCCCTAGTTAAGCTAGAAACCATGGAAACTATTTTTTTAGGAGTTAGATTCGTTACCATAGTTTTCATGTCCTCTTCTTCTGTTAGTGAAAGCCCTAGAGCCAATCATGTGATGATTGTTGTATGGACTTTATTGTATCATATTCCTATTTATAAAGGCATGGTTATTATATTTACTTGTATTGGTGCCAAATAACTAAATATAATAATGTCCTTGAGTAGTAGGTTCTTATCTATATCAATCGATTGGTTGAATCGATAATGAGATGATATAGAGAACACTACTCTTAATCATTCCTAGTCGAGTATTAACATTCAGGGACAATGTTAATGTGTAGAGACTAGCATGTAGGTCAACAAGATGACTTGATCTCACAAGTCATGGATATGAGATATCAAGTTGACACATGGGTATGCATTGGAGAATGTATACTGAATGACCCGCCATGAGAAAGTATCATGGATCGTTATATGAGTGGCATATACTTTCTCATGTGGCTATTAGTATGACTATTAGTCCTTAGACCTGAAGTCACCATGGTTCCCTACATAACGAGTTGCATACTTTGGCTTCGTCAAACGTCACCCGTAAATGGGTGGACTATAAAGGCGATTACTGGGTATGTAACGAATTATGCGGAGGGATGTGAGTGATGTAGATGGGATCTATCCCTCCTATATGACGGGGGTGACATCGATATTCTTGATAGAGTGAGACCACGAAGTGCATGGCCATGCCCAAATGAGTCAATATGAGATATTGAGCTCATTTGATTAGAGTGAGTCTACTTGGAGTTCAAGATTTAGATTGTATCGAGGATGACACGGTCTATGCCTCGATTGGTCAATCTAGATGTCAAGGATAGAGGGACATTGTCACATATTGTGAGAGTCACAATTAGTAGTCACAAAGGTGATGTTGGAGCTCAACATTCTTGTAACTTGGGTAGCAATGATGTGTTGCTAGATACCGCTCATTGCTTATGTTCCTAAATCGGTTTAGGGACATTGCCAACGTTACAAGAACCTATAGGGTCACACACATAAGAGCAATTAGATGGAGATTAGGTTCATATGATGAACCATGAGGATTAGGTTCATGGGATGAACCAAATTGGATTAAGAGTAATCCAAATTAGACTAATTGAGTTAGACTCAAGTTGATTCAAGTGTTGAATGAGTCTAATTGAGATTTGATTCATCAAATCAATTTAAATTAATGAATAGAGATTCATTATATTAAATTGACTTGAGTCAAGTGGTTAGATTTGATCAACCATGGGAGATTAGAGGTCAAGTTTGACTTGACTTGAGAGGGAAGATGAAAGGTCAAGTTTGACTTGACCAAATGCCATGTCATGATGATGACTAGGCATGATCGGCCAATGATGGTGCTCCACATCATCATTGACTTGGTCAATTGGTGCCACATCATGAGGGAGACCAAGGGTCATGGGAGTTACATGCATGCATGTAACCCCCCCTCCATGAAGTGGCCGGCCACTTAGGGGTTATGGGTGGTGAATTCATTTGGGGAGTTATTCCAATTACTTCATCTTCAACCTTGGTGCTCTTCCTCTCAAGCTCTACCTCTCCAAACCTAATCTTGCCAAAATTCCTAAGGGAGTGCTAGCACACTCTAAGGCATTTCTCTCCACCTATTGCTTGTGTGGATACCATAGAGGAGTGTGCACTTGACACTCTCGAGTTCCGGCGAACTTTTGGACGAGTGGGATAAGCGAAGGGCGTCGCTACAAGGGTAACGTTCTAACCTCTTAGATCTAAGGTAGATCTAGGATTTCTGTAAGCACATACATGTAATTATAATTTTTATACTTCGCACGGATCCGTGGCCGGGGCTTCCGAGGTTTCCGCAACGTAAAAAAAGCGGTTTTTGCGGCTCGGAAAAACCCAACATCTTCTTCTTCGGATGAGGAGGATGATGATGTGGAGGAGACTCCCCCTTCATTTGAGCTCTCTCCACTTGAGCTCAATCCTTCATTTTCAGTGGAGGAGCAATCCAAGTCATCAAAAGCCATTAAGGCCAAATTGGTGCCAAAGGCATTCTCCTCTTCCGATGATGATGAAGAGGAAGAGGAAGGGTCATCCCACGTCTTTGCTTTGAATGCCTTGGCCTTCCCCTTTTCCTTTGCCTTCTTCTCCTCTTCCTTTTTCTTCTTGCTCCCCTTTTTCTTCTTCTTTTCTTCTTTCTTTCTCTTCTCCTCCTTGCTTTTGTTCAAGAGGGGACAATTGTCCCTTATGTGTCCCTCTCCTTGGCAATTGTAACAAATGATCTTCCCCCTTGGTCTTCTATTCCTATCATTTGATTTGTTAAATCTAAAACCTTTTAATGCACGCCTTACCCTCCTTACCATATAGGCTTCTTCCGTGCTATCCATGGAGGAGGAGGAGGATGCTTCGTCATCGGAGGAGGAGGGGATCTCTATCTTCTTTTTCCCTTTATTTGCCATCAATGCTACTCCCCTTGAAGGTTGAGGTCTTGTCTCTTCTTGTATTCCTTCAAGTCTTGTTTCATGAAGCTCCATGGTTGAGAAGAACTCCTCCAAGGTGCTCACTTCTAAATTTTTCGAGATATAGAAGGAGTCCACCATGGAGCTCCACTTTGAGGATCGCGGAAAGGCATCTATAGCCTTCATAACCATATCCCGGTTTGATAGCTTCTCACCTACACTTGATAAACCGGTTATAATTTCCTTGAAACGAGAAAGTAAGGAAATTACCTTTTTTCCCTTTTCTAGTTTAATGTTGTTGAGTTGGGAGAGGAGTAGGTCTCTCCTTGCTAGCTTCGCCTCGGATGTACCTTCATGAAGCTCAATTAGCTTCTCCCACATCTCTTTGGCACTTAGGCATTCTCACATTCGGTTGATCTCTTGTTAGGGAAGCACATTGTATAGGTGGTGCTTGGCCTTTGAAATTGCAAGGTGCTCTTCCCTTTGCTTTTTAGTCCACCTAGATTTCTCTATTGGCTTTCGTTCTTCATCCCTAGGCAAAACGAAACCGGATTCCATTGTAATCATAATATCAAAATCCGTTTCGAAAAATACCTCCATTCTCTTTTTCCACCAAGAGAATTCGCCGTCGAACTTCGGTGGGTGGATGTTGGAGCCAGCCATTTTGAATGTTGCTTGTTGTGGCGGTTAGTCCTCGACAAGCTTTCCTTTGCTCTGATACCACTTGTAGGGGATCAAACGGCCGGCTAGAGGGGGGTGAATAGCCCTCTTACGATGGATGTCAGAATTCTCTCGTTCGTTTGCTCATCTACACAATCATTAGCGCAAGCGGAAGCATAAGCAATAAAGACAAAGCAATAAACGAAAATACAAACGCTAACAAAGAAGATGTAACGTGGTTCACGGCTACACGGCTAATCCACGATCCCCATTTGTCCGAGGTGAATCACTCCTTCAAAGCCAATCACTATTGGTGTCTCCTTTCCACCAAGCTAGGTGGAGGTAACCTTTACAAGTCAAGCACACTCCTTCTTTTACAATAGATGTGAAAGAAAGCTAAGAGAAGGAGTTTGAATCTTGTGGAGCACTTGGATGGTCGTTTAGAACTTGAGCATTTTTCTCCCAAAGCTCCACACCCTCTCTTTTTATAGAGAGGGCTGATTTTTTCCCATTGGCCGCCACCAGTCGACTGCTGCCCTTGGCAGTCGACTGCCGCCACTCCAACGGCCTCTGAACACGTCGGATCCCGACCGTTGTAGTCCAACGGAATACTTGGCAGTCGACTGATGGACCTCACCAGTCGATTGCTGCCTCCGTAGTCGACTGCCCAGTCATCTACGAGCGGTTCTGTGCCCGCGACATCCTCTAGCAGTCGACTGACGTTCCATGGCAGTCGACTGTTGGGTATAAACCCATCAGTCGAATACCAGTCGAACCCACTCGACTCAGAGGAGTCAACTGCTATTACATGGCAGTCGACTGGTGCCGTGTGAAACTCAAAATAACATAAGTTTTGGCTTTCGGCGGTCGAGTAAACCTTAACCCTTGTGGTCAAGTCTCCGACACTCAGCCATTCGGCCAAGTTCACCTAATGAGTTACTTAAATTTCACTCATTCTCTCATCTCACTCGAAGTCCCTCGCCGAAGCTCTCTTCGTTCGCGGCCACGTCCCTCGGCAGCATCAGGCGCACGGCTCTGCAATGCTCCTTCGCGTCTCTTGCCTTCGAAGTCTGCTTCCTTGGCTTCACTTCAAGTCATCTCGTCCGGCGGTCCCTCGGATGCTCCAAGCGCATGGCTTCCGCAAAGTCATCCTTCACCGACTCAAGGACCGAGGTTGTGAGGGTGAACCCACCAAGGCTCCATGTGCGAATTACTAAGTCCTGCAAGACTCCAACACACATATCAAATAACAATACCAACCTAACTTAAACCCTTTGCCACACACATCAAAACCTTATCATGGCAAGAGATTGCCCTAACAATCTCTCCCTTTTTGATGTGTGGCAATCCGTTTAAGTTAGGTAAAAACATTTGATATAAATTTCTAAGGTAAGAAAGCATGTAAACATAAACATGATATAACAACATGCAACTCCTCCTTAATCCATCAAACTCTCTCTACAAATTCTCACCCTATCATACAAATTCTCTCCCTATCATAATTTACTTAAACACAATTATTTCTCCCCCTTTGACACCATCAAAAAGATTAATACTAAGTTATAAACCCATGGCATCAAGTCTAATAGAAGAAAAATACCAAAAACATGTTTAAAATCTGAAATCAAAAAATATTAGACTGTTTTTCAGGTGAGTGATCATCTGCTATCGATGGCGATCATTGGCACAATGGTTTCCGAAATTCTGATTTTCTAGGCGAATTTTAGAAATGCATTAAAAATTCTAGAAAATTCAAAAAATCATGAAATTTGGGGAAGATGTTTCTTGTAAGATTCTTTATCAGAGAAAATTAGTTTTTCATGAAAAGGCATTATATTTCCAGAGATTTGACAAAAATCCAAAAGTTTTTAAAAACCACTAGGTTGTTGATCATTCTAGTATCAAGTTTAACACCTAGTTTTGCATCCAATTGTTTCAAGACATGAATACATAGATTTTAAAGTAAGAAATTGTTTTGAAAACATAAGAAATATCCAACCATGATCTTTGGGCAATATGTCTATGAATTAAACATAAGCCTTCCCCATGATTGGTCTATTATTGCTATTTTGATACTTTAATTGACCATCTAAATGTCATAGGCATTAGTGGACATTTGTATCATCCTAACATCTCACCCATGCTAAGTTTCAATCAAAGTAGCCTATGGTGAGTGTGAGATGCATCCTAAGGGGTATTTGTATATACTTAACCATCATATTCATACAATTCTATCAAGGTTAAGTATCAACCTAACAATCCTCATGATCATAAAGGCATATATCAATTAATTCTATATTATGATCATGAAATACATGTATTCATTGAATTTGTTCTCATGCATTAGGTATTATATCCAAATATACATAGCAATTACATTAATCATCATGATTTAAGCATTATTATCTATTTATGGGCACGTTATCATCACCCAACACTATTCTAAAAATGTTGTCCCGCCATCCTAAGTCAACCAAAATATGATATAGGTTAATTGCATACGGTTGACTATCCTAAGGTTTTCCTAACCCTTAAGGATGGATTTTGGAACCCAAAATAGATTTTTGCCAATGGGGTTCACTAAATACTCTTTGGGGATCCATTTCCTAGCTATTACTTTCTTCTTATCTTGTCCCCTAGCAATTAGGCATTTATAGGCCTTTTCATTTTTCTTTTCTTTATAACCTAGGCCCTTCTTGTTGAAACTTGCCCTTTGGCTCCCAATTATCATGTTCAAGGTGTTGGAGCCAATTGTAAACTTTTCTAGGGCTTTGGTTAAATAATCTACCTTTTCCCTTAAAGCCCTATTTTCATCCATACATGCATCACTAACGTTAAATGGCATATATTCATGTGAGCATGCATCATCATGGCAAGAAGAAATATTATCATCATTTAAGCATGTTTTTTCTAGTTTATTTTCTAAGTCCTTAATTTGATCTAGCATGCTTTTGTTCTTCCTCTTAGCTCTAAATAAATCCCTAGTTAAGCTAGAAACCATGGAAACTATTTTCTTAGGAGTTAGATTCGTTACCATAGTTTGCATGTCCTCTTCTTCTTCTTTGGATGAGGATGATGATGATGTGGAGGAGACTCCCCCTTCATTTGAGCTCTCTCTCCACTTGAGCTCGATCCTTCATTTTTGGTGGAGGAGCAATCCAAGTCATCAAAAGCCATTAAGGCCAAATTGGTGCCAAAGGCATTCTCCTCTTCCGATGATGATGAAGAGGAAGAGGAAGGGTCATCCCACGTCTTTGCTTTGAATGCCTTGGCCTTCCCCTTTTCCTTTGCCTACTTCTCCTCTTCCTTTTTCTTCTTGCTCCCCTTTTTCTTCTTCTTTTCTTCTTTCTTTCTCTTCTCCTCCTTGCTTTTGTTCAAGAGGGGACAATTGTCCCTTATGTGTCCCTCTCCTTGGCAATTGTAACAAATGATCTTCCCCCTTGGTCTTCTATTCCTATCATTTGATTTGTTAAATCTAAAACCTTTTAATGCACGCCTTACCCTTCTTACCATATAGTCTTCTTCCGTGCTATCCATGGAGGAGGAGGAGGATGCTTCGTCATCGGAGGAGGTGGGGATCTCTATCTTCTTTTTCCCTTTATTTGCCATCAATGCTACTCCCCTTGAAGGTTGAGGTCTTGTCTCTTCTTGTATTCCTTCAAGTCTTGTTTCATGAAGCTCCATGGTTGAGAAGAACTCCTCTAAGGTGCTCACTTATAAATTTTTCGAGATATAGAAGGAGTCCACCATGGAGCTCCACTTTGAGGATCGCGGAAAGGCATCTATAGCCTTCATAACCATATCCCGGTTTGATAGCTTTTCACCTACACTTGATAAACCGATTATAATTTCCTTGAAACGAGAATGTAAGGAAATTACCTTTTCTCCCTTTTCTAGTTTAATGTTGTTGAGTTGGGAGCGGAGTAGGTCTCTCCTTGCTAGCTTCGCCTCGGATGTACCTTCATGAAGCTCAATTAGCTTCTCCCACATCTCCTTGGCACTTAGGCATTCTCCAATTCGATTGATCTCTTGTTGGGGAAGCACATTGTATAGGTGGTGCTTGGCCTTTGAATTTGCAAGGTGCTCTTCCCTTTGCTTTTTAGTCCACCTAGATTTCTCTATTGGCTTTCCTTCTTCATCCCTAGGCAAAACGAAACCGGATTCCATTGTAATCATAATATCAAAATCCGTTTCAAAAAATACCTCCATTCTCTTTTTCCACCAAGAGAATTTGCCGTCGAACTTCGGTGGGTGGATGTTGGAGCCGGCCATTTTGAATGTTGCTTGTTGAGGCGGTTAGTCCTCGACAAGCTTTCCTTTGCTCTGATACCACTTGTAGGGGATCGAACGGCCGGCTAGAAGGGGGTGAATAGCCCTCTTATGATGGATGTCGGAATTCTCTCGTTCGTTTGCTCGTCTACACAATCGTTAGCGCAAGCGGAAGCATAAGCAATAAAGACAAAGCAATAAACGAAAATACAAACGCTAACAAAGAAGATGTAACATGGTTCATGGCTACGCCGCTAATCCACGATCCTCATTCGTCCGAGGTGAATCACTCCTTCAAAGCCAATCACTATTGGTGTCTCCTTTGCACCAAGCTAGGTGGAGGTAACCTTTACAAATCAAGCACACTCCTTCTTTTACAATAGATGTGAAAGAAAGCTAAGAGAAGGAGTTTGAATCTTGTGGAGCACTTGGATGGTCGTTTAGAACTTGAGCATTTTTCTCCCAAAGCTCCACACCCTATCTTTTTATAGAGAGGGCTGATTTCTTTCCGTTGGCCGCCACCCGATCATTGCCCTTGGCGATTCACTCAGCGGCCTCGAACACGTCGGATCCCGACCGTTATAGTCAGCGGAACACTTGGCGGTCGGTGATGGACCTCACCCGGTGTTCTGCCTCCGTAATCGGCCACGGCGGTTACATGCCCGTGACATCCTCTGGCGATCGGTGGCGTTCCATGGCGGTCGGCTGATCTATAAACCCATCAGTCGGATACCAGTCGAACCCACTCAACTCAGAGCAGTCGACTGGTGTCGTGTGAAACTCAAACTTAACATAAGTTTGAGCTTCCGGCGGTCGGGTAAACATTAACCCTTGCGGTCAAGTCTCCGACACTCAGCCATTCGGCCAAGTTCACCTAATGAGCTACTTACATTTCACTCATTCTATCATCTCACTCGAAGTCTCTCGCAGAAGCTCTCTTCGTTCGCGGCCACGTCCCTCGGCAGCATCAGGCGCACGGCTCTGCAATGCTCCTTCGCGTCTCTTGCCTCCGAAGTCTGCTTCCTTGGCTTCACTTCAAGTCATCTCGTCCGGCGGTCCCTCGGATGCTCCAAGCGCACGGCTTCCGCAAAGTCATCCTTCACCGACTCAAGGACCGAGGTTGTGAGGGTGAACCCACCAAGGCTCCATGTGCAAAATACTAAGTCCTGCAAGACTCCAACACACATATCAAATAACAATACCAGCCTAACTTAAACCCTTTGCCACACACATCAAAACCTTATCATGGCGAGAGATTGCCCTAACAATCTCCCCCTTTTTGATGTGTGGCAATCCGTTTAAGTTAGGTAAAAACATTTGATATAAATTTCTAAGGTAAGAAAGCATGTAAACATAAACATGATATAACAACATGCAACTCCCCCTTAATCCATGAAACTCTCTCTACAAATTCTCCCCCTATCATACAAATTCTCCCCCTATCTTAATTTACTTGAACACAATTATTTCTCCCCCTTTGACACCATCAAAAAGATTAATACTAAGTTATAAACCCATGGCATCAAGTCTAATAGAAGGAAAATACCAAAAACATGTTCAAAATCTGAAATCAGAAAATATTAGACTGTTTTTTAGGTGAGCAGTCGACTGCTATCAGTATGGCAGTCGACTGGCACAATGGTTTCCGAAATTCTGATTTTCTGGGTGAATTTATGAAATGCATTAAAAATTCTAGAAATTTCAAAAAATCATGAAATTTGGGGAACATATTTCTTGTAAGATTCTTTATTAGTGAAAATTAGTTTTTCATGAAAAGGCATTATATTTCCAGAGATTTGATAAAAATTTAAAAGTTTTTAAAAACCACTAGGTTGTTGATCATTCTAGTATCAAGTTTAACACCTAGTTTTGCATCCAATTGTTTCAAGACATGAATACATAGATTTTAAAGTAAGAAATTGTTTTGAAAACATATGAAATATCCAACCATGATCTTTGGACAATATGTCTATGAATTAAACATAAGCCTTCCCCATGATTGGTCTATTATTGCTATTTTGATACTTTAATTGACCATCTAAATGCCATAGGCATTAGTGGACATTTGTATCATCCTAACATCTCACCCATGCTAAGTTTTCAATCAAAGTAGCCTATGGTGAGTGTGAGATGCATCCTAAGGGGTATTTTGTATATACTTAACCATTATATTCATACAATTCTATCAAGGTTAAGTATCAACCTAACAATCCTCATGATCATAAAGGCATATATCAATTAATTCTATATTATGATCATGAAATACATGTATTCATTGAATTTGTTCTCATGCATTAGGTATTATATCATGATAATAAACAAAGTATCGCCTAAAACATGATTTAAACCTATTTCTCATGATTATGTGCCAAATATCAATATCATAAATCATGATTGCAAATATACATAGCAATTACATTAATCATCATGATTTAAGCATTATTATCTATTTATGGGCACGTTATCATCACCCAACACTATTCTAAAAATGTTGTCCCGCCATCTTAAGTCAACCAAAATATGATATAGGTTAATTGCATACGGTTGACTATCCTAAGGTTTTCCTAACCCTTAAGGATGGATTTTGGAACCCAAAATAGATTTTTGCCTATGGGGTTCACTAAATACTCTTTGGGGATCCATTTCCTAGCTATTACTTTCTTCTTGTCTTGTCCCCTAGCAATTACGCATTTATAGGCCTTTTCATTTTTCTTTTCTTTATAACCTAGGCCCTTCTTGTTGAAACTTGCCCTTTGGCTCCCAATTATCATGTTCAAGGTGTTGGAGCCAATTGTAAACTTTTCTAGGGCTTTGGTTAAATAATCTACCTTTTCCCTTAATGCCCTATTTTCATCCATACATGCATCACTAACATTAAATGGCATATATTCAGGTTAGCATGCATCATCATGGCAAGAAGAAATATTATCATCATTTAAGCATGTTTTTTCTAGTTTATTTTTTAAGTCCTTAATTTGATCTAGCATGCTTTTGTTCTTCCTCTTAGCTCTAAATAAATCCCTAGTTAAGCTAGAAACCATGGAAACTATTTTCTTAGGAGTTAGATTTGTTACCATAGTTTCCATGTCCTCTTCTTCTTCTTCGGATGAGGAGGATGATGATGTGGAGGAGACTCCCCCTTCATTTGAGCTCTTTCCACTTGAGCTCGATCCTTCATTTTCGGTGGAGGAGCAATCCAAGTCATCAAAAGACATTAAGGCCAAATTGGTACCAAAGGCATTCTCCTCTTCCGATGATGATGAAGAGGAAGAGGAAGGGTCATCCCACGTCTTTGCTTTGAATGTCTTGGCCTTCCCCTTTTCCTTTGCCTTCTTCTCCTCTTCCTTTTTCTTCTTGCTCCCCTTTTTCTTCTTCTTTTCTTCTTTCTTTCTCTTCTCCTCCTTGCTTTTGTTCAAGAGGGGACAATTGTCCCTTATGTGTCCCTCTCCTTGGCAATTGTAACAAATGATCTTCCCCCTTGGTCTTCTATTCCTATCATTTGATTTGTTAAATCTAAAACCTTTTAATGCACGTCTTACCCTCCTTACCATATAGGCTTCTTCCGTGCTATCCATGGAGGAGGAGGAGGATGCTTCGTCATCGGAGGAGGAGTGGATCTCTATCTTCTTTTTCCCTTTATTTGCCATCAATGCTACTCCCCTTGAAGGTTGAGGTCTTGTCTCTTCTTGTATTCCTTCAAGTCTTGTTTCATATGTCCTAAATTTTATTTAAAGAAAGAACATAACACAAACTTACTTCGAAACTGGAAACTCACACACTTCAAACTTGAAACTAGAAACTCAAACTTGAGGAATGATGTACTCTGTGTTGCTCGAGTATGTCAAACCTCCTACCACTCTAGTCCTTTTATAATGAGGAAGGTTGTATTGGAATTGAAGCGGGTAACCATTTTGTCCCCATCGTCCTTCATTTCCACTACCCTTTCTATCATAAAAGACTTTACAGTCACACAGACTTAAGAAAATCCCTTTACAGCTCACAGCATAATTATTTGATAAGACAGCACAACCTTTACAGTTGTTTGAGAAGACTACTCCCCGGGGCTCAGTCTTCTCAGTTTTGGGCTCACCACTGCTTTTAGGGAGGCATCTGCCTTATGTCTATGTATATATCATTCAATGAGTTTGAGACACGCCAAATGTCACGTCTTATCCTCCCCATGTCCTAAGACTTCTCCCAAAAGTAATGTTGCTTGGTTCCTTCCCAGTGTCGCCTGCAATAAAAGTCTGATTCTTTTACCTGCTGAATCAGCTCCAGCTCTTTGAAGGTGAAATTCCAATACAACCTTCCTCATTATAAAAGGACTAGAGTGGTAGGAGGTTTGACACACTCGAGCAACACCGAGTACATCATTCCTCAAGTTTGAGTTTCTAGTTTCAAGTTTGAAGTGTGTGAGTTTCCAGTTTCGAAGTAAGTTTGTGTTCTGTTCTTTCTTTAAATAAAATTCAGGACATAGTCCCGGTTTTATTTTCAAAAGAAAACGATCCTTTCCTAATTTCCAATTAATGGAGGCATTTTTCGGTAGAACTTACTTGATAATTCTTCATTAATGAATTGCTTGGCTCCTTCCCAGTGTCGCCTGCAATAAAAGTCTGATTCTTTTACTTGCTGAATCAGCTCCAGCTCTTTGAAGGCGAAAGAAAGTTGATTGATTGATTCTTCTTCAATTTCCGCCATTCTTTTTCTTTTGTCATGATCCTCTGGAGGGAATGTATTCTTTGTGGTTGATGTGACTAAGGCTTCATATTGATTCAAGAGCTTGTAATCAAATGAAGTCGTTGTGTCAGGATGCATGATCCTTGTGTTGGGTTTCCGGCACCGCGGCGTGTGTGTGTTCAATCACGTTTCGTAAACATGAACATAGCGGAAGCAATAAAAATAATAAATCTACATTTATTACAACACACACAACACACGCATGCATATTACAACAAGTGTAGACATAACCGTAAATTTAAATTTGCAATAAAAGGAAATTTATCTACGTTATACCTTTCGTATGACGTGTAGCGGGAACGGCATCAACCGGAACGATCCTCGCTAGAATCGTCTCTATTCGTATCCACGCCGAGTTCCTCGGGATGACTTCGCTAAGCCACGAGCTTCGTCTTCGTACGGGTTACCAGCCTCGTGTTGAAGACGACGTGATCGAGAGATGATCACGATCCGAATCCAAATTCGGATCCTAATACGAGTTCTCAAAACTCGCTTCTCCGGAGAGGTATTCGTCAACCAATTGATGAATCCTTCGTCCTCCACCTCAGAGGATTACCGGAGATCGAATCCCCGATAAGTTAGCCGCTATCGGAGCTCTAACCGTCGTCCAAACGACGCTCCGACGAGAGGAGAACAAGCTGTCCAGAAAACTGGACAGCTTTGGTGGAGGAGATAGGCGCCGGCCAACCAAGGGAAGATAAAGCTCACCTTGATGCCAAACCTAAAGGAGATCACCGGAGGGTCGCCGGAGGATCACTGGCTGAAGCTTGGACGCCGGCAAGGAGCTGGACGGCGGCACAAGGGGCTGGGCGGCAAGGAGTTGGCGCCGAATTCTTTAAGGAGAGGAGGTGGGCAGCAACTAGGTTTAGGGCTTTTTGATTAGGGCTTAATTATCCCTTAAGCCCTCTTTTATAGGGAACTAATTCTCTTAATGGTTATTGGATCATAACCATTAGGCCCGTTAACCCACTCCATTAAGATAAGTTAAAATAAACCAAACCATGATGGTTTATTTTAAGTTAAAACGAACCGAACCAACTTTTGGTTCATTCGTTTAAAATAAACCAAACCCTTTGGTTTATTCTCCTCCATTGGATTAGAACCAAACCATTTTGGTTCATCCATTATGTCTTCATAAGACATGGCCCATCCACGCTTCCATTGCGACTGAAATGATTTCATGCTTGCTTCATGTTTGGTCCAACCAAACCTAGTTTCTCTCGGTCTGAGAATCCCATTCTCAAGCTCATTTTAAATCCTTTGGATTACGCTCGTTGTGCGTGTGACCAAATAGGTTCTCGGTTTATGTTGGCCGTCTATAATTAACCATTAATTATAGAACGATCATGAGTAGCACCTAGTAGTACATCATGATCCCCAATTAACCGAAAAGATCAACGGTTGATCCAGAACTATTTCTGAAACCCTTCAGCAGCTCGAATGATTCGTGCCCCATTCCCTTCACTCATCTTATACCCACTTGGTTCAGGACATGGTCTATAGTGTCAGTCCCCACTAGGCTGACTACGTCACACCTAGCCCAAGTATCATTTCTTCGTCCTACGGATTCTAGTTACTGCACATGTATCGAAGAGTACTTTACTCTAAACATGTAATGCTTTGGCCAAAGACTTTAGTAACAATCCGACGAGAGGCCATGGGTATACATCTCCTCGCATGGAGTGGTGAATCCTTTATAGGCTATTCAAACACCTTCGATCACTTTGACTTATACCCAATCATCCCGGGTCCACATCTCCTTAGAGATGTTTACTTAATATGTCAAAGCATAAGTCTCCATGATTAAGATGACTTGAATACAGCAAGTCAAAGGAACATCGCACTTAAGCTACAGTAAGAACTTCATTGACATATCTATATATGCAGAGAACCATATGAAGTCTTACGGCTGGTCACTCCAATGAACTAGTTACCATAACTAGCATCCACAATTAACTCCGGACATCACAATGTCTCCAGCCAGTGAGAATCAGCAGCTTGGATACACCAAGGAGTATACCTCGTGCTAGTCTCAACAGAATTGATGGTGTCCAAATCCATCAATTCATCGACTAGGGATAATTTCGATACATCACAATTACACATGTAGAGATACTCACTAGTTGTGATCCAATCACAAATTCTCTCATGCTGTGAATCGTATCGTGGACATTCAGTAAATGAGTTTAAGATCCAATCAAATATATAAAACATGTATACTCAAATAGTGAATCTTCATTTATCATATAAATGGTTCATATATAAGGCGATTGCCTTAGGACATCTCTCATATATTACTAACAGACTCCCACTTGGCCTAATGCCAATCGCTACGGTATCCAATACCATAAGCTCTAACATTACCCTCAAACTTATTTTGAGGTAATGCCTTAGTCAAAGGATCCGCTAAGTTCCTTTCAGTAGGAATTTTCTCGATTTTTATTTCGTTCCTACTGATGATCTCTCTGATAAGATGATAGCGGCGAAGCACATGTTTGGATCATTGATGAGACCACATCAAGTTCATAGATGAACTACTTGATCCAAACCGCTTCCTTTGCTTCAGCGTATTACCTTAGCGTAGAATCCGCTATAGTGTCAAGCTTGGAACCTTTCCAACTTATATTGCGCCTCCATTCTAGGTGAATACATACCCGGTGAGATATGGAATCATCCTTATGCATGCGCGAGTCGCATCCGTATACCCACGTATCACCATGTACCCTTCTCCATATATTAGGAACGCATCCTTAGTTCTTCTTAAGTACTTAAAGATCATCTTAACAGCCACCCAATGATCCATTCCTGGATCAGACTTGTATCTGCTCATGACACTCAGAGCATACGATACATTGGGCCTCGTACATAACATAGCATACATGATAGATCCTATTGCGGATGCATAGGGAATCTTACTCATGCAAATCCTCTCGTCTTCTGTGCGCGGACACATAGACTTCGAAAGGTGTACCCCATGCCTGATGGGTAGGAAACCTTTCTTGGATTAAACATGCTAAACCTCTTTGCTTTTCGGTCTATATATGTAGACTGCGAAAGACCAAGCAACCGTTTCGATCTATCTCTATAGATCTTAATCCCGAGGATGTAGGTTGCTTCTCCCAGGTCTTTCATGGAGAACGTCTTGGATAACCAAACCTTATCTGACTGTAAGATTGAAACATCGTTTCCTATAAGTAATATGTCATCGACATACAATACTAGGAATACGACTGCACTCCCACTAACCTTCTTGTACACACAAGGTTCGTCTGGATTTTGTGAGAAATCAAACTTTTTGATTGTCTCATCAAAGCGGATATTCCAGCTCCTGGATGCTTGCTTCAATCCATATATGGACCGTCGCAATTTGCATACCTTGGTTTTATCAACCGATGTGAAACCCTCAGGCTGTATCATATACACGTCCTCGAGCAGGTTTCCATTAAGGAAAGTTGTTTTCACATCCATCTGCCATATCTCATAATCATAATGAGCCGCTATGGCCAGGAGCATCCGAATGGATTTAAGCATAGCTACAGGTGAATAGGTTTCGTCATAATCAACACCTTGCTTTTGACGATATCCTTTCGCCACCAATCTAGCCTTATAGGTAATCACATTACCATCCATGTCGGTTTTCTTCTTGAAAACCCACTTCCACCCTATAGGCTTTATGCCTTCAGGTGAGTCAACCAAGTTCCAAACTTGGTTTTCATACATGGAATCCATTTCCGACTTCATGGCACCAAGCCACTTATCCCTTTCTGAACTTGTCAGCACTTCTTCATAACTAGCAGGCTCCTCATCATCAATGAGTAACACGTCGTTCGATTCACTTACGAGAAATCCATATCTCTCAGGAATATTGCGTGTTCTACCAGATCTACGAAGATGTGGTGTTACAATGAGTCGGTAGATTGCTCATCACTATGAGTTGTGGTGTTGTGCTTCACCGGTATCTCATCAATGTCTATTTGAGTCTCTCGAGCCTCCTCAGCTCGGCGACCTCCCCTTTATTTTCTTATGAAACTCACTCTTTCTCTAGAAATACAGCATGCCTTGAAACAAATACCTTTTGTTCCACAGGATGATAGAATTGGTAACCCCTTGTTTCCTTAGGGTATCCAATAAATAGACATTTATCAGACTTAGCATCCAGTTTGTCTGATACAGTCCGCTTCACATAAGCAGGACAACCCCATATCTTCAAGTAAGATACATGAGGTTTCTTACCATTCCATATCTCATATGGAGTAGTAGAGACTACCTTGGTTGGCATTCTGTTTAACAAGTATACAGTTGTTTGAAGTGCATAGCCCCAAAAGGACTTGGGAAGATTCGCATGATTCATCATTGACCTGACCATGTCCAACAAGGTCCGGTTACGCCTCTCAGATACACCATTATGCTGTGGTGTATATGGCGGAGTCCATTGAGACAATATGCCATTGTCTCTTAGATAATCAAGAAACTCTTGACTTAAGTATTCACCACCTCGATCCGATCGAAGTATTTTAATACTCTTGTCATGTTGTTTCTCTACTTCATTTCTGAATTCTTTGAACCTTTCAAAGGCTTCAGACTTATGTTTCATCAAGAACACATACCCAAACCATGAGTGATCATCGGTGAAGGTAATGAAGTAGCTATAGCCTCCTAAAGCTTGAGTTGACATAGGTCCACATACATCAGTATGTATTAGACCTAGTAACTCTCCCACTCGTTCACCTTTTCCAGTAAAAGGTAACTTAGTCATCTTGCCTTTTAAGCATGATACGCATGTATCGTATGAATCCAATTCAAACTATTCCAGAATTCCACATCTGTGTAATTCGGACATGCGTTTCTTGCTTACATGGCCAAGACGACAATGCCACATATAGGAGTCTAATTGATTACCCTTTCGAGCACGCTTGTTGCTCGCTTCGATATTGCAAATGTCACTAGATACATCCAACGTATAAACACCATTGCTTAAAGTTCCAATCCCATAAAGAACTCCATGCAAAGTTATGTAACAACAATTGTTACTAAAAGTCAAATGGTGTCCATTTCTATTTAAACAAGAAATAGAAATGATGTTCTTTATCAACGAAGAAACATAAAAGCAATTGTCCAGTTCTAAGACAAGTCCTGCAGGGAGTTTCAACAAATACGTTTCGATGGCGAGTGCAGCAACCTTTGCTCCATTCCCAACACGTAAATTTGGCTCTCCCTTGACGAGTCTTCTTCTATTCCTTAGCCCATGTATGTCATTACATATATGTGAGCCACACCCAGTATCCAATACCCAAGTGTCTGAGGAAATAGAATGACAATTAATAACGAAGATATATGAAAAAGATGGAGCATCTTATGTCTTATTCTTCTTCACAGACTCAAGATAAATCTTGCAATTTCTTCGCCAATGGCCCTACTTTCCATAATGATGGCAAGTGCCCTTTTGAGCTGGTTTTGGCTTTTTAGCCTTTTTCTTCTTCCCCTTCTGTTGTTCCTTTGACTCCCTCTTAGAACCTTTCTTCGAGGAATCAACTAACAACATCGTCCCCTGCTCATGCTTCTCAGAAGGCTCCATAGTCTTCAACATGTTGAGCAGTACCACAGATGAACCTTCTTGCATCTCAGAGGTGAAGAGGAGCTTGGAGACTTCGAACCTTTCGAATCTCACTTGCTTATCAAACAACTCATAAAGATGAAGGACTACGATATGAGCATCCATATGCTCATGCTGCTTTCGTAGCTTGGGTTCCATCGCGGCTAGCATGATGCAACTTGTCAGTTCAGAATCAGTCACATGTTTCTGATAGACCAACAATTGGTCCGGAGTTGCATCGTCACTAGGATGGGCGGGAAGAGGCGCTTCGAGGACATACGCAAGCTTTTCAACCTTGAGAACAATTCTTAAGTTTCTAAGCCAGTCCAAGAAGTTCGGTCCAGTCAATTTATTCGAATCTAAAATGTAACGTAAATTCAAAGACATGATCAATCTTAGAAATACAAAATGAGCATATATGAGAAGGATGATTTTAAAATGCATCATTATACATTCATAAATCCCATTCATTTTTCGAATTTCAAAAACCCCAAAATCACTTCGGAAGATCGTAGGTCCATCTCCGAATGGGCTGATATCCATCATAGATATGAACAACCTTGGAGAGAGTCCAACAAGCCATTCATAATTACGACGGTAGGTATCAACTATACCGATTGCATATCACGTATATGCAACTACCACAATGTGCTATCAACTAATTGAATGTTCACACATACATCGGGTTGTTAACACATTAACAAGTATGCATCATATGCATAGCACCCAACTTCACCTCCCTTTACATCGACCTTGGAGAGAGTCCAACAAGCCGATGCTCCAGGTTAAAGCCAACCCATTAATTGAGAAATAGTTTTAATATGGTTAGAGTGCATTCAACCAATTAGCCCAGCTTGGAGAGAGTCCAACAACCAAAGCTAACGATTGACCTCTGACTCTTACAATATTAGTATTAAACTATTCCATGGTTTGAACATGTTCGGGTTCGAGCCGGGCTTGGAGAGAGTCCAACAACCCAAACAAGAAACGGAACTCTGGTTCTAACCATATTAATGGAAGGTGTAGGCTTTAATATTGAGTTAGAGTTTTTATGTCTCATCCTCTTTGCATGCAAATAACTATTATTGACATGGCATGACATACATCTACATGTCACGACACGCATGGCATAATGATATGCATCTAATGTAATTACATGGCATACAATTATGTCATGTACATAATTTCCTTATTTGTCATAATTATTTATGGAAATAAAATATGTTTAAGATTTGATTCTCCAAATCAAATCATGATTAAATTAGGAAACAAATTTCCAAATCTAATCACATATTTTACTTATGGAAATAGTTGATTAAGGAAAGTCAATTTAGGAAACCAATTTCCTAAATCATCAAAACTACTTATGGAAATAAAATATTTTAAGATTTGATTTCCCAAATCAAATCATGATTAAATTAGGAAACAAATTTCCAGAATCTAATCAAATATTTTATTTATGGAAAATATCAATTTCTATAAATACTTCCAACTTTCCAAAAGTGGAAGATTTCCATAAATACTTCTAGACTTTCCAAAATTTAAAAAATTCCATAAATACTTCTAAATTTCCAAAATTAGAAAATTTCCAGAAATAACATTATGACTATCGCAAAACCATTTTACGATTATGTCGAAACACAACCTGGGCTCTGATACCACTGTTGGGTTTTAGCACCTTGGCGTGTGTGTGTTCGATCATGTTTACGTAAACATGAGCACAGCGGAAGCAATTAAAAATAATAAATCTATATTTATTACAACACACACAACACACGCATGCATATTACAACAAGTGTAGACATAACCGTAAATTAAAATTTGCAATAAAAGGAACTTTATCTACGTTATACCTTTCGTATGACGTGTAGCGGGAACGGCATCAACCGGAACGATCCTCGCTAGAATCGTCTCTATCCGTATCCACGCCGAGTTCCTCGGGATGACTTCGCTAAGTCACGAGCCGTCTTCGTGATGGGTTACTAGCCTCGTGTTGAAGGCGGCGTGATCGAGAGATGATCACGATCCGAATCAAATTCGGATCCTAAAGAGTTCTCAAAACTTCGCTTCTCACGGAGAGGTATTCGTCAACCAATTGATGAATCGCCGTCCTCCACCTCAGAGGATTACCGGAGATCGAATCCCGTAAGTTAGCCAGCTGTCGGGCTCTAATCGTCAAGCGGCTCCGGCGAGGAGAACAAGCTGTCAGAAAACTGGACAGCTTTGAGTGGAGAGATAGGCGCCCGGCCAACCAAGGAAGATAAAGCTCACCTTGATGCCAAACCTAAAGGAGATCACGGAGGTCGCGGAGGATCACGGCTGAAGCTTGGGCGCGGCAAGGAGGCTGGGCGGTGGCACAAGGGAAGGGCGGCGGCAGGAGTTGGCGCGAATTCTCCGGCGGCAACTAGGTTTAGGGCTTTTTGAATTAGGGCTTAATTATCCCTTAAGCCCTCTTTTATAGAGAACTAATTCTCTTAATGGTTATTGGATCATAACCATTAGGCCCGTTAACCCGCTCCATTAAGATAAGTTAAAATAAACCAAACCATGATGGTTTATTTTAAGTTAAAACGAACAGAACCAACTTTTGGTTCATTCGTTTAAAATAAACCAAACCCTTTGGTTTATTCTCCTCCATTGGATTAGAACCAAACCATTTTGGTTCATCCATTATGTCTTCATAAGACATGGCCCATCCACGCTTCCATTGCAGTGAAGCGATTTCATGCTAAGCTTTATGTTTAGTCGACCAAACCTAGTTTCTCTCGATGCGAGAATCCCATTCTCAAGCTCGTTTTAAATCCTTTGGATTACGCTCGTTGTCGTGTGACCAAATAGGTTCTCGGTTTATGTTGGTCTCTATAATTAACCATTAATTATAGAGCGATCATGAGTGGCACCTAGTAGTACATCATGATCCCCGATTAGCAGAAAGATCAGCGGTTGATCGAACTATTTACGAAACCCTTGATGGCTCGAATGATTATCGTGCCCCATTCCCTTCACTCATCTTATACCCACTTGGTTCGGGACATGGTCTATAGTGTCGATCCCCACTGGCTATGACTCGTCACCTAGAGTATCATTTCCTCGTCCTCTGATTCTAGTTCTCCACATGTATCGAAGAGTACTTACTCTAAACATGTAATGCTTTGGCGAAGACTTTAGTAACAATCGAGAGGCCATGGGTATACATCTCCTCGCAAGGAGTGGTGAATCCTTTATAGGCTATTCAAACACCTTGATCAGCCGACTTATACCCAATCATCCCGGGTCCACATCTCCTTAGAGATGTTTGCTTAAGATGTCAAAGCATAAGTCTCCATGATCAAGATGACTTGAATACCGCAAGTCAAAGGAACATCGCACTTAAGCTATAGTAAGAACTTCATTGACATATCTATATATGCAGAGAACCATATGAAGTCTTACGGCTGGTCACTCCAATGAACTAGTTACCATAACTTGCATCCACGATTAACTCCGGACATCACAATGTCTCCAGCTAGTGAGAATCAGCTGCTTGGATACACCAAGGAGTATACCTCGTGCTATTCTCAACAGAATTGATGGTGTCCAAATCCATCAATTCATCGACTAGGGATAATTTCGATACATCACAATTAAACATGTAGAGATACTCACTAGTTGTGATCCAATCACAAATTCTCTCATGCTGTGAATCATATCGTGGACATTCAGTAAATGAGTTTAAGATCCAATCAAATACATAAAACATGTATACTCAAATAGTGAATCTTCATTTATCATATAAATGGTTCATACATAAGGCGATTGCCTTAGGACATCTCTCATATATTACTAACACCTTGTCCATTCTCTATGGCTGATTTTACTGTTGGGAATTTTCCATGTGCATAAGCACATACCTTTTCAGTATTCCGTGGGTCAAATTTTTGTCTCTTCCACTTGCATACTCCTCCCCAGCCAGACATTGAACCATCTATTTCTAGGATGATATATGCATTTTCTGGGGGAATTTCTAGGTCAGGTAGCTGCTGGACTTGGGCTTTGATTTGTTTCACAATTTTCCAATCTGAGTCCTTCATTCTTTTATCCCCGTGAGGAGATGTTTTCTCATATAATGGTCCTAGCTTAGTGCTTAAGTTGGGGATGTATGTCCTTGCGTAATTAAGAATTCCTAACCAAGATCGAAGACCATTCTTGGTTTTTAACTGCTCTTCCTTGAATTCAGCAATTTTCTTGATTATATGAGGTTGCAGCTTCAGTTTTCCTTCACCAATCTCTGCCCCAAGAAATTCAATCTTTTTGACAGCCAATTTATATTTGGTTGGAGATAAGATTAACCCATTCTCTTCACAAATTTTTAGCATTATTTCCAAATGCTTCATATGACTTTGTTCTGATTCAGAAAATATCAAGATATCATCTATATATACAGCAATGAAATTTTTCGTACCTTGAAAGCAGGAATCCATTTTCCTCTGAAATGCAGCAGGTGCATTTTTCAAGCCAAATGGCATTACTAGCCATTCGTAAAGTCCAGAAGGGCTAATAAAAGCCGTCCATTCCACAGACTCAGGATCCATAGCTATCTGATGAAATCCTGATTTGAGATCAAATTTTGAGTAAATTTTTGAATTTCCCACCTTCTTCAAGATAGTGTTGATGCCTGGAAGGCTGTATTGATCTTTGTAGGTATTGTCATTCAGGGTTTTATAGTTGAAAACCATTCTTTCCTTCCCTCTTACTTCCTTCTTTGTAATGGGGTCAATACTAGTACCTGACTGTACAATCATGGCCATAGTTCTGTGCCTACTTTTTCTTGGCCTGATAACCTTCAACTGGAGTAATGCTTTAATATGCTTTTCAAATGCCTGCTTCATGAGGGGAGTTATATGAGATAAAGGCTTATCCTGAATTGTGATATCAGGATTGATAATACCCACGAGGAAGACGAAAGGATCAATCGGGTATGACCTTTCAATATGCTATAATTATGAAATCCAACCAGGAGGTAGAGCATTAATAGAAACTGGATTAGCGTTCGCTATTCCGGAAGGACACTACGGAAGAATAGCTCCTATCTGGGATTTCATGGAAGAAAGGCATTCAAATTGGAGCTGGAGTAATTGATAATGACTACCGAGGCCAGGTATATATTTTGGTTTTCAATATGACTTCAAAGATTCTAAAATTATCACAGGGAAAAGTAGTATCCATTTCTCCCTCTGATATGCTGCAAATGGCGTCACTTTCAGTTTCATCTTGGTCTACTGATACAACATCAAATTCTTCTGGTAGATCAATTTCGTTGAGCATTGCTATTCTCTCCTTGTTTCCTGTTTTGTTTCGACATTCCCTTGCAAAATGTCCTTCTTCTCCACATATGTAGCATTTGCACTTTCTTACCTTGGTTCTATCATTCTGGTACTTCTTTTTTATCACACGAACGTGTGATTTGTGAGGTTTTCCTTTGTAACTCTAGGCCTTTCTCAGACCATACCTCTTCTGTCCCTGGTAGTAACTGGGCAGAGGTATTTGTGAACAAAACTGCAAGTCTTTTAGGCTCCTTTGAAGTGAAGCCTGTTTGCACATCTCCTTGAGTTCTTGATAAGCGTGATGAATTCGGGGAAGAACTCCTATAGTGTTTCCTGGGTAGCATTCCTGAAACTTCTGCTCAAGATAATTTCCAATTAATGGAGTCATTTTTCGGTAGAACTTATATAGTACTTTGGATCTCTTATCAGCCCAAATTTTTGTGTCAATTACATTAGTAGTAATTGATTCCCACCTGGAAATGACATCGTTATACAAACCAATATCATCAGGTAAGACCAGAAGTGCACCTGTTTGTTGTTGGGCAGGAGGGAGTTGCCATAATTCATTGTTATACCCTTCCTTGAATCGTCCCACCTTTGAATGAGAAAGATCCATAGTATTGTAAGGATTCATCCTTCCGGCTGGTCTTGATGCAGGGCCATATTGTGGAGGACCCATGACTGAATCATCTGGTGGATTAAATGCAGATGTTGCTCCTGATGATGCTAGAATATTCCTTATTAAAGGATAATCCATTTCTACATCATCTAGCTGAGTGAAAACCACTTCTTCAGTATCAGATAATATCTCATCAGCTTCATCTTCATCGTTCAATGTTGTTTTTGAAGAATAGAATGTTTCCTCTTCATCTTCTTGATCAGAATCTCCCCAAGATGGGGTAATAAGACTCATATCCCAATCATGCTTTGGTATTGTGTATTTGACATAATAGTCAAATTTTCCACTGGGCTGCCCCAAAGTATCCCAGATTTCTTCTGTATTTTCTTCTGTATTTTGAGAACTTCTCTCTCCACCACCTTTCGCAAATGGATTAATCCATTCTTCATCTTGCAGTGTGAATAAAGTTTGTTCTTCAGAATAAAAAAACCTGCTTCTCTGAGCCTTTGATGACTTTCTTCAGTGACCAATGGAAGGTCCACCTGACTTTCTTCAATGCATAAAAGATCCTCCTCAGAGTAATGCTGATATACTCTGTGTTGAGTGGGTTGAAAGCCTATAGAATATAATATTTCAGCTGGCACCATATTTGCTCTTCTTGTTCTAGAAATTTCCAGTTGCTCTTCCGGATCTACTTGGCTTTCAATAGATCTTCTATATCTCCTTTGGTTGGGGAATATCCTTCTTTGAAGATTATAAAGCATCCTTTGACCCTGCCTGTAGTCTCGTATTTGATTTTCTGAGCTTGGTACTTGGACGGTTGATGATGTACCAATAGCAGGTGGTCGGGTGCTAGTGGAATGTCTTGCGCTTGAAGACATTAATATCAAGATATCATCTATATATACAGCAATGAAATTTTATGTACCTTGAAAGCAGGAATCCATTTTCCTCTGAAATGCATCAGGTGCATTTTTCAAGCCAAATGGCATTACTAGCCATTCGTAAAGTCCAGAAGGGCTAATAAAAGTCGTCCATTCCACAGACTCAGGATCCATAGCTATCTGATGAAATCCTGATTTGAGATCAAATTTTGAGTAAATTTTTGAATTTCCCACCTTCTTCAAGATAGTGTTGATGCCTGGAAGGCTGTATTGATCTTTGTAGGTATTGATTGATTTTCTAATTCGCTCATCCACCTATTAAGCTTTTCACCTCTTGCAGGACTTGTTCTATTTTTCTGACACTTGTCCTTAACTCTTTTTCTAGGACTTCTTCCTCCGCTAGGATTGGTTGTATTATTGCTTTAATTTCTCCAAGCTTCGGGCTTCGATTGTTGACAATTTCTTTTTCTAAAGAAGCTACTGTATCTTTTAAGAGAGATATTTCGCCCTTTAGCTTAAGATTCTCTTCTTCCAATACAAAGAAATGTTTTAGAGTGACTTTAGAAAGGAGTGAGTGTCACGCCCGCCCTTCCGAGACCCTAAATGTCCGGAGAGGCGGCGCGTGACGCGACCGTACATACATTTCATACAGCGGAAGACTTTATATATATATACTTCTTATTTCTTACAGCGGAAGACTTAAGACCTAAATACTTTTTTTTTTCTTTTAAACATAGATATGCATTAACACTTCTTCTTAACATAGAGTATGTTTCATAGCATAGCATGCATAGATACTTCTTCTTACTTCTTCTTTACTTCTTCTTATCAACATAAAGCATTCTTCTTTACTTCTTCTTATCAACATAAAGCATTCTTCTTTACTTCTTCTTATCAACATAAAGCATGCATCATATATATATATAGATACTTAGGGCTTAGTAGGTTCATAACATCATCGTCATAGGGAGACATAAGTAAAGACATCCATAGACATCATCATCATAGGTAATACATGTATAAGTAGACTTAACGGATCTTCTCCACCATGCCACTACCACACACATTGACCCCTCCTGCTGCTCCCTTTAGTTTATCCATCCCTTACCCTTATCTGCGATCTGAGGAAAGATAAACTATAAGCACATAGGCTTAGTAAGATCCTGTCCTACTCACAAAAACCATACATCATCATTAATCATGACTTGTAGCATTTATAACATATAATCAATATATCATGTAACATACATGGCATCATCAACTTAACTTGTAGCTTAAGTAACATGAGATAATGTAGCATGGATCATCCCTAACTTAGCAGCATAACATGAAATGTATATATATACTTAATCAGCATAATATGCATCATATGTAACTTAGTAACCTAACATCATAGCGTACCATCGAACATAACATGTAACTTATACATCATGACATATCATCTAACATAACAGGTAACTTAAACATTATGGCATATCATCTAGCATAACAGGTAACTTAAACATTATGGCATATCATCTAACATAACAGGTAACTTAAACATTATGGCATATCATCTATCATAACAGGTAACTTAAACATTATGGCATATCATCTAACATAACAGGTAACTTAAACATTATGGCATATCATCTAGCATAACAGGTAACTTAAACATTATGGCATATCATCTAACATAACAGGTAACTTAAACATTATGGCATATCATCTAGCATAACAGGTAACTTAAACATTAACAGGTAAACATATGCAAGATGCTTTTGAAAACATATATGTTAGGTACGTAAATATAAATCTCAACATATTTGGGCCCGGCATTGTACCACTTCTTCATTATCATAGCGCGCATCCCTAAATAGGCCCGAGGTAGCAAGTCTCGAACCTAATAGGTTCCTAGGCCCGAGTCTTATTCCATCGACCTAGGGGCAATCGTCATAGCGTAGAAGCCCATCCTAGGCCCGAGTCTTACTCCATCGACCTAAGGCATCTTGGAGCCCATCCCGTACTAGGCCCGAATCTTATTCCATCGACCTAGGGGCAATCATACATAGAAGCCCATCCTAGGCCCGAGTCTTATTCCATCGACCTAGGGCATCTTAGGAGCCCATCCCTTCTTGGACCTTGTTAAGGTCTTGGTACAAGCCATGCAGAAGGTAAAATACTTATATGCTTATTTTACAACATAGCTTATTTCTTTAACATAGCATAGCATACTTCATTTCATACACATCATGCTTCATTTCATTAACATAGCATAGCATACTTCATTTCATAACACATCATGCTTCATTTCATTAACATAGCATAGCATACTTCATTTCATAACAACATAGCTTATTTCATTAACATAGCATAGCATACTTCATTTCATACACATCCTGCTTCATTTCATTAACATAGCATAGCATACTTCATTTCATACACATCATGCTTCATTTCATTAGCATAGCGTAGCATACTTCATTTCATAACAACATAGCTTATTTCATTAACATAGCATAGCATACAATTCATGGTATGAACTTCATTGTAACCTAAGAGACCAAAGGTGGCCGAATGGCCCTTATAGGCTTTTTAGGGTTTAGACTTTTAACCTAATTCAAGTAACATACATATGCATACAAATTCCATAAAATTCATGGTATGAACTTCATTGTAACCTAAAAGACCAAAGGTGGCCGAATGGCCCTTATAGGCTTTTTAGGGTTTAGACTTTTAACCTAATTCAAGTAACATACATATGCATACAAATTCCATAAAATTCATGGTATGTGTTGGATCGAAAGTGTCGCTAGAGGGGGGGGGTGAATAGCGATACGGTGTCGTTAAAAACTTTTGCAATAAGTAAAAAGCAAGTAGAGAATGCACAGCGGAAATATAAAGTAGACAAGATATTTTTACGTGGTTCACAATCTTTCGATTGCTAATCCACGGCCCTAGTGATCCTTGATCACGTACGGAGGGCAATTCACTAAAACCACTCCTCCTCGTTGGAGGTAGGAGCAACGATTACAAAAAGAAATCAAGGCAAAGGGACACTCCCCCTTTCCTTGTTACGATTAAAGCACAAAGACAATTTAAAGAAGTAGAACTTAAATAAATATACCGACAACTCTTATAAGTAGAAGATGTAGCTTTCGTTGTCGGCGGCACTTCGTCGTAGCAAATGTGAGTAGTAGTAGCGGCGTTACGACGGCGTGTTGAGAGCTCTTGATTTCTTCTTTTTGCTTGGAGTGAACATGTCTATTTATGGATATTGATCTATGAATTTAGACATAGGTAGTGTCCAAGGTGAGGTTCTTATCCCAACTCAAGGATGAGGTGTTTCATCCAACCACCTTGTGCCACCTCCAACCTTCTTGTGCGCCAACTCAAGGATGAGGTGTTTCATCCAACCACCTTGTGCCACCTCCAACCTCCTTGGGCGCCAACTTGAGGATGAGGTGTTTCATCCAACCACCTTGTGCCACCTCCAACCTCCTTGGGCGCCAACTTGTTGGAGCCATTCAACTTGTGCCACATCATGGGAGCCAACCATCTTGTGCCAACTCACCTTATTTTGGGCGTCCACCACAAGGAAGCTTGGTGATGGTTTGGATGTCCACCTTGATGCCACATCACCCTTTGTACCAAAACACGAGTCAAGTCCAAATTCACCCCTTGAAATTGAGCTCTTCTCGAGGTCGAACTTGACTAGCTTGATGTAGTCAAAGGGTTTTGAAGATAAGTTAGCTTAAAATATAAAGTACGATGGTTCTAACCATCTGATCTCGACCTAGACCTTCCATTGGAGGTATTGGGTCGGATCTACGCTTAACGACCTTGCTTCGCTTTCACACGAGCTTACCTTGTAGCCTCGCTTCCGGTCTTCACCCGAGTACCTCGGCTTCCTCCGAAGTCCCTCTGGCGTTGCCCGACCACCTCGGTTCCCACCGGGTGTCGCAGACCTTCCGCTCAACTTTAGCATTTCTGCACACTTAATTGAGCTCGTAAGATAACAAATATACCCTTAACTTTTGAGCCTTTTGCCATAATCAAAATACCGGTTCGACTTTGGTGCCCACTGCACCAACAATCTCCCCCTTTTTGATTCATGGCAAACCGACACAAAAGTTAAGGAAAAATTAAGCATAACAGTAAGCTAGCATAATGATTAAGCATGAATGAGCTAGCATAAAGATTAAATATGAATGAGCTAGCATAATGATTAAGCATGAATGAGCTAGCATAAAGATTAAATATGAGTGAGAAAAATTATTGTTTCAAGTTCTCCCCTTTGAGGTAACCTCCCCCTTGACCGAAGGTGAGTTCTTGAAAAATAATTTTTACTCCCCCTTAATAGTTGCTTAAGTAAACGGAATTACTTAATATAAAAGGTAATAATTTTGTTTACTTTCTTCCTTACTTTTGTGACTTTCTCCCCCTTTTGCCTTAACTCAAAAAGTTTGTAAATATATTTTAGGGTTTGTAAGTCCAAGCAAGTTCCCAATATAAATATATATATATATATATTTTTTTTTTTTTTAAATAATAATAAGCTTGAAAATATGTTCATCTAAAATGTACAACTCCGGTTGGACTTGATTGATATAGAATGATCAATAAGTCTTGAAGGAGTTGATTAATTTTAAATAATTATACTCCATGGTTCATGTCGATGCTTGAATCTACATCCGAACCCAGAGTAAGGTCCTAACATCTCACGCCCAGTCTCGTACACAAACACATTAGTCCTATGTGTTGTGAGATGTGTTGGCTCCTTAAATCTATAGGTATATGATTTCTAAGGTAAGACTTAGGCTAATTTCATAAAAAGAAGCAAAAGTAGAGTACATATATAGAAAAATTTAAATCCTACTCTATTACGCACATACCTAACGTTCGTCTTAATAAACTAAACTCGGCGTCGGGTAGTGGTTTGGTGAAGATGTCCGCTAGGTTTGATTTGGACTCAACATACTCTAGTTGTATAGTTCCATTAGTTACATGTTCCCTAATGAAGTGGTGTTTAACTTCTATATGTTTTGTCCTAGAATGACATATTGGATTTTTAGTTAAGTTAATTGAACTAATGTTATCTATGTAGGTTTTAATGTTGTTAAAGATTAAGCTAAAGTCTTGGAGAGTGTGCTTCATCCCACGGAGCCGAGAGACACACTCACCCATCGCAACGTATTCGGCTTCCGGTGGTAGATAAGGCAGCCAATCTTTGCTTCCTCTTGCACCAACTTACTAGACTCGGTAGAGGATTTGACAACAACCACTCGTGCTCTTTCTATCGAGTTTACTACCGCATAGTGAGTCGAGTAGCCGATTAGATTAAACTCGGTAGATCTAGGGTACCAAATACCTCGTTTAGCGTGCCCTTTAGATATCTAAGGATACGCTGACTAGGGTTAGGTGAGACTCCTTGGCACAGTTTGTAACCTTGCGCACATACTTACGCGAATAAAATGTCGTCGGCTCAGCGGTTAAGTATAGGAGACTTCTATTCGCTCCTATAGTATTTTAGGTCAACGGGTTTTCCTTCTACATCTTCGTTTATATTAACATTAGTTGTCATAGGTGTATTGATTATTTTAGCATCTTGCATTCCAAATCGATTTATTAAGTCCTTAGTATATTTTTGTTGATGTAAATATATTCCATCTTTAGTTTGTTTAATTTGTAAACCTAAGAAGAAACTTAACTCTCCCACTAAATTCATTTCAAATTCACTTTCCATAAGTGAGATGAATTCGCTTAGCGAGGATCGAGTTGGTAGTTCCAAAAATTATATCATCTACATAGATTTGGGCTATAAAGATTTCTTTTCCTACGGTTTTAACGAATAAGGTTGGGTCGACTAAACCTTGGTTGAATCCTTTGGACTTAAGATAGATCGAAAGCCTTTCGTACCAAGCTCTTGGGGCTTGTTTGAGTCCATATAGGGCTTTCTTAAGTCTAAGGACATGGTCAGTTTATCTAGATTTTTGAATCGGAGGTTGGTAGCGTAAACTTCTTCCTTAATGTATCCATTCAAAAATGCTGACTTGACATCCATTTGAAACAATTTAAAACCTCGATGTGCGGCATATGCTAACAACATTCGGATGGACTCTAGTGCAGCTCACAGGCGTAGGTCTCATCGTAATCTAAACCTTCGACTTGACTAAACCCTTTTGCGACTAACCTAGCTTTATTTCTAACTACTTCACCTTTATCATCAAGTTTATTTGAAATACCCACCTTGTTCCAATAATTGATTTTTCTTTAGGTGGTGGTACTAATTCCCGGACTTCATTTCTAGTGAATTGAGCTAGCTCTTCTTGCATAGCAATAATCCAGTCGGGATCAAGAAGTGCTTGTTCAATAGTTTTGGGTTCGATTTTGGAAATTAACGAGATTTGACTAAGGTTTCGATATGAAGCTCTAGTTCGAACCCCTAAAATTGGATCACCTATAACTTGATTGATAGGATGATTTGTTTGAGTCTTAGTGTGACTCGGGTTAGGGTCATCTATCACTTGGTCGATAGGATGACTTGGGTGAGTTCTAGTTTGACTTGGGTTAGAGTCATCTATCACTTGGTCGATAGGATGACTTGGGTTAGGACGAGATTCAAGTTCAAGATCAGAGTCGGGTTCGCTATAAGTTGATTTGCTAGTTGGTTTTGTTAAGGATTGAACGGGTTCGTGTCCTTCGTCGAAAACTATATTAATGGTTTCTTCGACTCTAGGAGTGTCGTGATTGTATACCCTATAAGCTCTACTGGTGGTTGAGTATCCTAGAAAGGTTCCAGTAGAGTTTTTGGATTTGAATTTCCTAGGTAATCCTTAGTGTTTAAGATATGTACCTTGCATCCAAATACCCTAAAGTACTTGATGTTCGGTATTTTATCGTGATAAATCTCGTACGAGGTCTTTTGGTGCCTCTTTACCATAAGAATCCTATTTTGGACATAGCAAGCCGTACTAACGGCCTCTGCCCAAAATCTATCGGGTAGGTTATACTCGTTTAACATTGTCCTAGCGGCTTCTTGTAGGGTTCTATTTTTCCGTTCGACTAACCCATTTTGTTGTGGGGTTCTAGGACATGAAAACTCATGGTGGTATCCGTTTAGGTTACAGAAATCTGTAAACCTGTGGTTTTCGAATTCACCACCATGATCGCTTCTAAGTCTTTTAATCTTAAGGTTCTTTTGATTTTCGATTAACCTACAAAGATTGATTAGTTGGTCTAGAGTATCATTTTTATGTTTGATAAACCTAACCCAAGTAAATCTAGAATAGTAAATCAATTATGACTAAGCAAAATTGACTACCATTGAGTGACTTAGCTCCATGTGAATCAAATAGATCCATGTGTAGGAGCTCAAGAACACTTTTGGTTCGTTCTTGATTAGTTAATTGATGTTGTGTCCTAGATTGTTTACCTTGTTGACAAGCATTACATATTTTATTATCCAAGTTGTTTAGTTTAGGCAAACCTATAACCAAGCCACTCTGACTCATCTTGTGGACGAGTCTTGGGTGCGAGTGTCTGAGTCTTGATTGCCATAACCAAGATTCCTCTTCAGTGTCATAAGACACTTGGTTGAGGAGTTAGGTAAATTTATTGTGTAGATGTTGCTACTCCTAGTTCCTTTAAGTATTATTTTAGATGTTGCATTTATTTTGATTACGCATTCATTTTCTAGAAATATGACCTTATAATTGTTATCACACAATTGGCTTACACTAAGTAAATTATATTGAAAGTTTTCTACTAATAAGACATTTTGAATTGTAAAGTTAGAGTTGAGCTCAATATCACCCGATCCGATGATTTTGAGCTTGCCGTTATTTCAAGGCTACGATCCTTGTCGTTTGAATCGTAACCGAAAATTTGAGTTGATCCCGGTCATGTGTGGGAGCAACCAGCATCCAACATCCATTGATCCTACACATAAGGTAGTTGGATCGGATATTGGAATTACTAAAGGGTTGTTTGTAAGTTTTAAACCTAAATCATCTCACCAATATCTACATGATCAAAACATGTTATTCCTATGTGTTATTGTGAGATGACTTTCAATTTACTTGATTAATTTTAATGAATTTAAATTAACCAACATTAGGTTAGATTCGGATTTAGTCTAAGCTCATCAAGTAATCTTTTCAAGAGATTAGCTTCGTGTCGTGGCGAGGCACGAGGCCTTCTTTGATCGGAACAACGACCACTTCCTTAGACAAAGCTAATTTCAAGAAATTGATAACTCGACTTACTTGAGACTACGTCTTGGTCTAACTAGTTATTTTTGAAAAGAGGCTCCCGAGGCTCAATCTTTCGTAAATAGGATTTTAGTTGGTTTATTTTTGAAAAGAGGCTCCCGAGGCTCAATCTTTTGAGATTTTAGTTGGTTATGAGTCCTATCTAACCATTCTAAAAATAAAGGAAAAACTAAGCATGCAATTTCTAAGACTTAACAAAAATACATTTTGTATTGGCTCCCTGGACCATTGAATCGAGTGGGTCTATTCACATAGTGAATTTGGTCCTTGGGAACCCAATACATGTTAGATCCTAAAGTTGAAATCAAAGTGGTCTTAGGGACCCATGCTTGGACATTTTTCTTATGTTGGTTTACTATAGACATATATGACTTATTGGTTGTATTTGAGTTAAACCCGAGTCCGGCCTTGTTGTACACGGCCCTTTGTGATCCAAGTAAGAGGTCAAGTCTCTTGGATCCCAAAGTGAACCTTTCCAACGTGTTCCTAAGGTCTTGACTTGTGTTTTCAAGCGAGTTCTCAACTTCAAGCTTTTCAGCAGTTGAGTCCTCCTCTTGAATACGAGTAGTCGAAGAGGTTAGGGAGACCTCATGTTTGAGAAGGTTAACCTCCTCAATTAGGGTCTCGACCTTGGACTCGGACTTAGCTAGTTTCTTATTTAAAAATTTAATTGCACCATACAAAGTATTAAGTAACGACCGACTTACCCTTAATGATTCTTTTGAACCGGATACGGATCCGTGGCTTGTCTTGAATGGAAGCTCATCATCGGATTCGGACTCGGACTCTTCTTCGGTTTCGGAGTCGTGCTCGGTCGGCTTGGCCATTAGAGCTTGGATATCGTCTTCTTCCTCAGACAACTCCTCCCAAGTAGCGTTTAGCGCTTTCTTGGTCTTTGATGCGTTATTCTTTAGCTTTGGGCACTCGGACTTGATGTGACCTAACCTGTTGCACTCATATAATCTAAAATTAGAAGTATTTGAATTAGGTTTAGGCTTACCTTGAGTTGTTGGTCGTTTCGTCTCTTGATCATCTTCCAGAACTAGATTGACTAGTTCGGATTCTATTCGAGTCTACTTCCGATTCGGACTCGTCTTCTTCCTTCGGGGTGGCTTGCTTGCGGGCTTCTTCTTCTTGGAACCTGCGCAACTAACGCAATACTCTTCGGCGTTAGCTCATGTAATTCAAGTTCCGAAAACAATTCGTCTAACCTAATTTTAGAAAGGTCCTTGGAGACCTTGTAGGCATCGACCATGGATGCCCACAAGGTGGTCCTAGGAAACGAGTTAAGAGAATACCTGATAAGGTCGCGATTCTCGACCTTTTGTCCGATGGCATGGAGTTGGTTGGCGATGTTTTGGATCGAGCATGTAGTTGAGTTGCGGTCTCGTTTTCCTGCATTTTCAAGTTATACAATTTATTTAAAAGTAAATCTCTTTTACATACCTTCGTGTCGCCGGTGCCTTCGTGTAGTTCCACTAGCTTGGTCCATAAGTCCTTTGCACTAATGAAGGGCCGACGCGGTTGAGCTCTTCCTTGGACAACCCACATTGCAAGATTTGAGTTGCCTTGGCATCGGCTTCTACTTGTTTTTCATGGAATTTGACCATTGATCGTAAAGATTCACCATCTTCATTAATAGGAAGTGTGAAACCGGTTTGGATTACGATCCACATCTCGATTTGGGTTTTAAGAAAGCATTCCATCCGACCCTTCCAATAACGAAAGTCATTACAGATTTGTAAAGCGGGGTCATGATGCTAAACCCTTCGAGATGGGCCATTTAAAAACAAGAAGAAGAACGAAAAGAATCTTGCAAAACACACACGGAAAGAATATTCCAAGACTTTCGTCTTGGATTAGTAGTCTTGAGAAGTAAAAAGATATATAAAATGTAACTTGCAAAAAGAAATAAACAATCAAATGCGAATGTCGTTGAAGTTCCGGAGGACAACCTTACTCGGGATCTAACCCGAAGGACAACCTTATCCGGATCCTAAAGCCTCTAATGCAATTCTATATGTAGGAGAAGATAAGCAAGTGAAATAATTATACGAAAACAGAAATAAATAAATAAAAAATCAGTGAAAAAAAGAAAAACAAACCTAGATTGGTGGTTTCACAGAATCTTAGCGCCCCCGGCTCAGATAACAATTGTTGGATCGAAAGTGTCGCTAGAGGGGGGGGTGAATAGCGATACGGTGTCGTTAAAAACTTTTGCAATAAGTACAAAGCAAGTAGAGAATGCACAGCGGAAATATAAAGTAGACAAGATATTTTTACGTGGTTCACAATCTTTCGATTGCTAATCCACGGCCCTAGTGATCCTTGATCACGTACGGAGGGCAATTCACTAAAACCACTCCTCCTCGTTGGAGGTAGAAGCAACGATTACAAAAAGAAATCAAGGCAAAGGGACACTCCCCCTTTCCTTGTTACGATTAAAGCACAAAGACAATTTAAAGAAGTAGAACTTAAATAAATATACCGACAACTCTTATAAGTAGAAGATGTAGCTTTCGTTGTCGGCGGCACTTCGTCGTAGCAAATGTGAGTAGTAGTAGCGGCGTTACGACGGCGTGTTGAGAGCTCTTGATTTCTTATATTTGCTTGGAGTGAACATGTCTATTTATGGATATTGATCTATGAATTTAGACATAGGTAGTGTCCAAGGTGAGGTTCTTATCCCAACTCAAGGATGAGGTGTTTCATCCAACCACCTTGTGCCACCTCCAACCTACTTGTGCGCCAACTCAAGGATGAGGTGTTTCATCCAACCACCTTGTGCCACCTCCAACCTCCTTGGGCGCCAACTTGAGGATGAGGTGTTTCATCCAACCACCTTGTGCCACCTCCAACCTCCTTGGGCGCCAACTTGTTGGAGCCATTCAACTTGTGCCACATCATGGGAGCCAACCATCTTGTGCCAACTCACCTTATTTTGGGTGTCCACCACAAGGAAGCTTGGTGATGGTTTGGATGTCCACCTTGATGCCACATCACCCTTTGTACCAAAACACGAGTCAAGTCCAAATTCACCCCCTTGAAATTCGAGCTCTTCTCGAGGCTGGAACTTGACTAGCAGTTGACTGTAGTCAAAGGGTTTTGGACTGCAGTACAAGTTAGCTTAAAATATAAAGTACGATGGTTCTAACCATCTGATCTCGACCTAGACCTTCCATTGGAGGTATTGGGTCGGATCTACGCTTAACGACCTTGCTTCGCTTTCACACGAGCTTACCTTGTAGCCTCGCTTCCGGTCTTCACCCGAGTACCTCGGCTTCCTCCGAAGTCCCTCTGGCGTTGCCCGACCACCTCGGTTCCCACCGGGTGTCGCAGACCTTCCGCTCAACTTTAGCATTTCTGCACACTTAATTGAGCTCGTAAGATAACAAATATACCCTTAACTATTGAGCCTTTTGCCATAATCAAAATACCGGTTCGACTTTGGTGCCCACTGCACCAACAGTATGAACTTCATTGTAACCTAAAAGACCAAAGGTGGCCGAATGGCCCTTATAGGCTTTTTAGGGTTTAGACTTTTAACCTAATTCAAGTAACATACATATGCATACAAATTCCATAAAATTCATGGTATGAACTTCATTGTAACCTAAAAGACCAAAGGTGGCCGAATGGCCCATGTGGGGATTTTAGGGTTAGCTTTTAACCTAATTCATTAAACATGACAACAACATCATAACCCTACAAAACATGGATTGAAACCTCATTGGGTCTTAAATATCTAGGGGTGGCCGAATGGGTCTTTAGTGGCTATTGGGGTTAGCTTTTGTCCTAATCCACTTTAACTCCTAACATCATCATCTAGTCATAAACAACATAGCATAGAGCTTCATTGAACCCTAAATCATGGCTTGGCCGAATAGGCTTTAGTGTTTATTAGGGTTAGCTTTTGTCCTAATCCCCTTTAACCCCTAACATCATCATCTAGTTATAAACAACATAGCATAGAGCTTCATTGAACCCTAAATCATGGCTTGGCCGAATAGGCCTTAGTGGTTATTAGGGTTAGCTTTTGTCCTAATCCCCTTTAACTCCTAACATCATCATCTAGTCATAAACAACATAGCATAGAGCTTCATTGAACCCTAAATCATGGCTTGGCCGAATAGGCTTTAGTGGTTATTAGGGTTAGCTTTTGTCCTAATCCCCTTTAACCCCTAACATCATCATCTAGTTATAAACAACATAGCATAGAGCTTCATTGAACCCTAAATCATGGCTTGGCCGAATAGGCCTTAGTGGTTATTAGGGTTAGCTTTTGTCCTAATCCCCTTTAACCCCTAACATCATCATCTACTTCCTAATAACATCTTCTCCTCACAAACATGATATAAAATTTCAACAAAACACCCAAACCTCATTTTTTTTTTCTTTTTTTTGGCCGAATATATCATGTAGGTTTCTTTTACAAAAATAGCAATCGGAGCTACTCGTATGCAGGTGAGGGATACTTACTTCCTTCGCGTTGCTTTTTGGTGGAAGGAAAACCTAAGGAAGAACCAACCCTAGCCTTCTCTTGCTTGGATGAGATTCGGCCAAAGGTGGAGAAGAAGCTAGAATTCGGTGAGGAGAAGAAGAAGAAGGGTGGAAGTGACCAAATCCAATCTTCCCTCTTCTTTATAAAGGGGGGGGAGGAAGAGAAGTTCCTCTTTTCTTTTCCATGCCTCTTCATTTACTCTTAGTCCCACTTATCTATAGTTTCCCCCTCTTCCTTAATCATATAATCCTATTGGGCTTCTGGTTAGTGGGTGCATCTATAAGGCTTGGCTATCTCTAGAGGTTTGGGGTTCAATTCCTAGGCCTTGCACCCCTTTTTGGCTTATTTTTTTTTATTTTTAAAAAGGCCCACATAAAGCCCATGATCATCAAGCCAAAAATTTCTGTAAAATTGCTAGGAATTTTATGGGCGTTACAGTGAGATCCTATCAAACACCACCTCAAGGTTGTTAGCTAAGAGTAGGTTTGTTGGTTCTGGATTCTTAGCAAGATCAAGGTATTCCAGGTTTTTGGTTTGGGATTTCTCATACCATTGCTGTAGGGGATCGGTACGGCCGGCTAGAGGGGGGTGAATAGCCCTCTTCCAATGGATGTTGGAATTCTCGCATTCGTTTGCTCGTCTACACAATCGTTAGCGCAAGCGGAAGCATAAACAATAAAGACAAAGCACTAAATGAAAATACAAACGCTAACAATAAGATGTAACGTGGTTCACGACTACGCCGCTAATCCACGATCCCGATTCGTCCGAGGTGAATCACTCCTCCAAAGCCAATCACTATTGGTCTCTCCTTTGCACCAAGCTAGGTGGAGGTAACCTTTACAATCAAGATCACTCTTCTTACAATAAGAATGGAGTAAAAACAAGTAAGAAGAGTTTAGAGCTTGTGGGGCACTAGGAAGATCACTTAGAGCATAAGCATTAGCCTCTCAAAGGCTCACACCCTCTCTTTTTATAGAGAGGGCTGATTTCTTTCCGTTAGCCGCCACCAGTCGACTGTCGCCCTTGGCAGTCGACTGCCGTCACTACAACGGCCTCCAAACACGTCGGATCCCGACCGTTGTAGTCCAACGTAACTCTTGGCAGTCGACTGATGGACCTCATCGATCGATCGGCTCTGTAGTCGACGGCGCCGATCGGCTATGAACGGTTTTGGCAAAACCCTATTGACGATCGATCGGCCGCTTTGCTGATCATTGTACGCTGATCGCCCGCGATGGCGATCGCCACACTCGGGCCGTATACTAGTCGAACTCCATTCGACTCAGAGCAATCGACTGCCATGACATGGCAGTCGACTGGTGTCGGGAAAACCCATCCAACACTTGGCCAAATGGCCAAGTTTCACCTAAGAGCTACCCCTCCCCGGGTTACAATCGCTCACTCTCATCTCTCGGAGTCCCTCGCCTTCGAAGTTCTCTTCGTTCTCGGCTACGTCCCTCGGCAGCATCAGGCGCACGGCTCTACAATGCTCCTTCGCGTCTCTTGCCTCGAAGTCTACTTCCTCCGGCTTCACTCCAAGCTTCTCGTCCGGCGGTCCCTCTGATCCTCCAAGCGCACGGCTTCCGCAAAGCTATCCTTCACCGACTCAAGGCACGAGTCATGAGATGTGAAACTCGCCACGGCTCCATGTGCAAATTACTAAGTCCTGCACGACTTCAACGCACATATCAAATCAACATAACACACTAACTTAAACCCTTTGCCACACCATCAAAACCATATTACGGCAAGAGATTTCCCTAACAATCTCCCCCTTTTTGATGTGTGACAATCCGTTTAAGTTAGGTAAAACCATTTGATATAAATTTCAAAGGAAAGAAAGCATGTAAACATAAACATGATATAGCAACATGCATCTCCCCCTTAATCCATGAAACTCCCCCTTAATTTCTCCCCCTATCATAATTAACTTAAACATAATTATTTGTCCCCCTTTGACACCATCAAAAATATTAATACTAAGTTATAAACTCATGGCATCAAGTATAAAGAGAAACATACATTAAAATCAGTCAAAACCTGATAAAATCAGTTCTTGTGTTATTCATGATCCATCGATCATTGCTATCGGTATAGCGATCGTAGCACAAAGGAATCCGAATTTCTGATTTTCTGGATGAATTTCAGAAATACATTATTAATTCCAGAAAATTCGAAAAATCATGAAATTTGGAGAACATATTTATTTTAAGTATATCTATCAATGAAAAATAGTTTTTCAAGAAAAATCATTATATTTTCCGAGATTTGCCAAAAATTCAAAAGCTTAAAAACTACTAGGTTTTTTATCATAAGAGTATCCATTTTAACACCTAGTCTTGCATCCAATTGTTTCAAAACATGAATACATGTATTTTATAGTAAGAAATTGTTTTGAAAACATATGAAATATCCAACCATGATCTTTGGGCAATATGTCTATGAATTAAACATAAGTCTTCCCCATGATTGGTCTATTATTGCTATTTTGATACTTTAAATGACCATCTAAATGTCATAGGCATTAGTGGACATTTGTATCATCCTAACATCTCACTCATGCTAAGTTTTCAATCAAGGTTGCCTATGGTGAGTGTGAGATGCATCCTAGGGAGTATTTGTGTATACTTAACCAATATATTCATGTAATTCTATCAAGGTTAAGTATCAAACTAATAATCCTCATGATCATAAAGGCATATATGGATGAATTCTACACTATGATCATGAAACTCATGTGTTCATCAAATAATAGTCATGCCTTAGGTATTATAAGATGATAATAAACAAAGTATCACCTAAAGCATGATTCAACCCTATTTCTCATGATTACGTGCCAAATATTAAAATCATAAATCATGATTTCAAACATACATAGCAATTACGTTAATTATCATGATTTAAGCATTATTATCTATTTATGGGCACGTTATCATCACCCAACACTATTCTAAAAATGTTGTCCCGCCATCCTAAGTCAACCAAAATATGATATAGGTCAATTGCATATGGTTGACTACCCTAGGGTTATCCTAACCCTTAAGGATGGATTTTGGAACCCAAAATAAGTTCTTTCCTATTGAGTTTACTAAGTATTCCTTGGGGATCCATTTCCTAGCTATTACTTTCTTCTTATCTTGTCCCCTAGCTATTAGGCATTTGTAGGCCTTTTCATTTTTCTTTTCCTTGTAGCCTAGGCCCTTTTTGTTGAAACTAGCTCTTTGGCTCCCTAAGATCATGTTCAATGTGTTGGAGCCAATTGTGAATTTTTCTAGGGCTTTTGTTAAATAATCTACCTTTTCCCTTAAAGCCCTATTTTCCTCAATGCATGCATCATTAACATTAAATGGCATATATTCATGTGAGCATGCATCATTTAGGCTAGAAGAAACATTATCATTTAGGCATGCATTTTCTAGCTTATTTTATAATGCCTTAATTGTATTTAGCATGCTTTTGTTCTTCTTCTTAGCTCTAAATAAATCCCTAGTTAAGCTAGAAACTATGGAAACTATTTTCTTAGGAGAAGCTTTTGTTACCATAGTTTCCATGTCCTCTTCTTCTTCGGATGATGAGGATGTAGAAGCTCCCCCTTCATTTGAGCTCTCCCCACTTGAGCTTGATCCTTCATTTTCGGATGAAGAGCAATCCAAGTCATCAAAGGCCATCAAGGCCAAATTGGTGACAAAGGCATTCTCCTCATCCGATGATGATGAGGAGGATGAGGATGGATCATCCCAAGTCCTTGCCTTGAGAGCTTTAGCCTTTCCCTTTTCCTTTGTCTTCTTCTCCTCTTCCTTCTTTTTCTTGCTCCCCTTTTTCTTCTTCTTTTCTTCTTTCTTTTTCTTCTCTTCCTTGCTCTTGTTTAAGAGAGGACAATTGTCCCTTATGTGCCCTTCTCCTTGGCAATTGTAGCATATGACCTTCCCCCTTGGTCTTCTATTCCTATCATGAGATTTATAAAATCTAAAATTCTTAAATGCACGCCTTACCTTCCTTACCATGTAGGCTTCTTCCGTGCTATCCATGGAGGAGGTGGAGGCTTCATCATCGGAGGAGGAGGGGATCTCTATCTTCTTCTTCTCCTTATTTGCCAACAATGCTACTCCCCTTGAAGGTTGAATTCTAGGCTATTCTTGTATTCCTTCAATCCTAGTTTCGTGGAGCTCCATTGTTGAGAAAAATTCCTCCAAGGTACTTACTTCCAAGTTCTTGGAGAAGTAAAACGAATCCACCATGGAGCTCCATCTTGAGGACCGGAGAAAGGCATCTATGGCCTTCATTACCATATCCCGGTTGGAGAGCTTTTCTCCTGCACTTGTTAGCCCAATTAATATTTCTTTAAATCTAGAATGTAGGGAAGTTACCTTTTCTCCCTTTTCTAATTTGATGTTTGAGAGTTGGGAGCGGAGGAGGTCTCTCCTAGCTAGCTTGGCCTCGGATGTGCCTTCATGGAGTTCTACAAGCTTTTCCCACATCTCTTTGGCACTAGCACACTCTCCGATCCGGTTGATCTCTTGTTGAGGGAGCACATTGAGAAGATGATGTTTTGCCTTTGAGTTTGCAAGGTGCTCCTCTCTTTGCTTCTTTGTCCAACGTGATTTTTCAATTGGGTCACCCCTTTCATCCCTAGGCAACTCGAAACCATTTTCTATTATAAGCATAATATCAAAATCGGTCTCGAAGAATACCTCCATTCTCTTTTTCCACCAAGAGAATTCGCCGTCGAACTTCGGAGGATGGATGTTGGAGCCGGCCATTTCGAAAATTTGCTTGTTGTGGCGGTTAGTCCTTGACAAGCTTTCCTCGGCTCTGATACCACTTGTAGGGGATCGGTACGGCCAGCTAGAGGGGGGTGAATAGCCCTCTTCCAATGGATGTTGGAATTCTCGCGTTCGTTTGCTCGTCTACACAATCGTTAGCGCAAGTGGAAGCATAAACAATAAAGACAAAGCACTAAATGAAAATACAAACGCTAACAATAAGATGTAACGTGGTTCCAGCTCTGCGCTAATCCACGATCCCGATTAAATCAGAGGTGAATCACTCCTCCAAAGCCAATCACTATTGGTCTCTCCTTTGCACCAAGCTAGGTGGAGGTAACCTTTACAATCAAGATCACTCTTCTTACAATAAGAATGGAGTAAAAACAAGTAAGAAGAGTTTAGAGCTTGTGGGGCACTAGGAAGATCACTTAGAGCATAAGCATTAGCCTCTCAAAGGCTCACACCCTCTCTTTTTATAGAGAGGGCTGATTTCTTCCGTTGGCGCCACGGTCATTGCCGCCCTTGGCGATCATTGCCTCCTACAGCGGCCTCGAACACGTCGGATCCGCCGTTGTAGTCAGCGGAACTCTTAGCGATCGGTGATGGACCTCATCGATCGGTCATTCCGCTCGTAATCGGCCCGATCGGTGCTCGGCTCGAGCGGTCTGTGGCGAAACCCTATTGACGATCATTGCGCCTTGGCCCGATCGGTGATCTCTTAGCGATCGGCCGCGTATGGCGATCATTCGCTGCCATCCGATCGATCGTATACGGTCGAACTCATTCGACTCGGAAGCGATCATTGCCATGACATGGCGGTCGGTGGTGTCGAAAACCCATCTGACACTTGGCCAAATGGCCAAGTTTCACCTAAGAGCTACCCCTCCCCGGGTTACAATCGCTCACTCTCATCTCTCGGAGTCCCTCGCCTTCGAAGTTCTCTTCGTTCTCGGCTACGTCCCTCGGCAGCATCAGGCGCACGGCTCTGCAATGCTCCTTCGCGTCTCTTGCCTCGAAGTCTACTTCCTCCGGCTTCACTCCAAGCTTCTCGTCCGGCGGTCCCTCGGATGCTCAAGCGCCGCGGCTTCAGCAAGCTATCCTTCACCGACTCAAGGCACGAGTCATGAGATGTGAAACTCGCCACGGCTCCATGTGCGAATTACTAAGTCCTGCACGACTTCAATGCACATATCAAATCAACATAACACACTAACTTAAACCCTTTGCCACACCATCAAAACCATATTACGGCAAGAGATTGCCCTAACAATTGCCTTATGTTTTGTTCAAATCTATCACTCATCCAATTTCTGGCTTACTTACGGCTTAGGATTTTGTAAAATTTTCTTGCTCACCCGACGGGACACGGCTCTCCCTGGAGTCTTACGTTCACTGTGGTCTTTTGCAATCAATTAACAAAATCTTTCGCCTTATCATAAACCATTAATGAAGATAAAGGTTGTATTGAAACAAAAAGGATAGTTAGAGACCCGTACCTTCAACGTGGAAAGGCTTATCCTGAATTGTGATATCAGGATTTATAATATCTATTTTGCACAGAATTCTATTTTTTGACCAATATTTCAGTGGGTCTTCGCCTATATATCCCTGATTCTTCAATTTTTCGATTAACTCCTCATGCTTTCTGAAAATTTTTGGATTTGATGGCTCCATAGCATAATAGACTTTCTCCTGAATATTCAGATATTCTTCCTCATCCATGCTCAATTCTTGTATATATTCCGTTAACTCTTTGATCAGTGCTTTATCATTGTGTTGGACAGGTGTTGGTTCTGTTACTACTTCCTACTTTAAGTAATAATCTGCATAAGGTGCACAAGCTGTTAGATTACAATTACTGCAATTAATTCTGGACCTGATTTTGGTATCCCTTCCACAGAATTTGCACCTAGCATAAATGGTCTGGACTTCCTTGTTATGTAGCCATGCCTGATCACAATGTATTCTTTGTGGTTGATGCGACTAAGGCTTCATATTAATTCAAGAGTTTGTAATCAAATGAAGTCGTTGTGTCAGGATGCATGATCCTTGTCCATTCGTCCTCAGTTCTGATCATGTTGATAGCTTCCTCCTTCTCTTCAATTAACCTGGATAGTGAATCTGCAAAAATGTTCAGTTTTCCATCTATATGTACAAAATTAATTTTTACACCTGTTCCTGTAATGTAATCGGTGAAAGCCAACCATCTAACCCTGGAAGGTTTGTTCCTCAACGTTTTATTGTGAAAACTAATGATTGCTTGGCAGTTTGTCCTCAGAGTGATTTCCTCCTTATCCAAATAATGAATTTTTAGCGAACTTAGTGTCTCCATGGCTGCATAAATTTTTCAAGCCAAATGGCATTACTAACCATTCGTAAAGTCCAAAAGGGCTAATAAAAGCCGTTCATTCCACAGACTCAGGATCCATAGCTATCTGATGAAATCCTGATTTGAGATCAAATTTAGAGTAAATTTTTGAATTTCCCACCTTCTTCAAGATAGTGTTAATGCCTGGAAGGCTGTATTGATCTTTGTAGGTATTGTCATTCAAGGTTTTATAGTTGAAAATCATTCTTTCCTTCCCTCTTACTTCCTTCTTTGTAATGGGATCAATACTAGTACCTGACTGTACAATCATGGCCATAGTTCTGTGCCTACTTTTGCTTGGCCTGATAACCTTCAACTGGAGTAATGCTTTAATATGCTTTTCAAATGCTTGCTTCATGAGGGGAGTTATATGAGATAAAGGCTTATCCTGAATTGTGATATCAGGATTGATAATATCTATTTTGCATAGAATTCTATTTTTTGACCAATATTTCAGTGGGGCTTCGCCTATATATCCCTGATTCTTCAATTTTTCGATTAACTCCTCATGCTTTCTGAAATTTTTTGGATTTGATGGCTCCATAGCATAATAGACTTTCTCCTGAATATTCAGATATTCTTCCTCATCCATGCTCAATTCTTGTATTGCGTGGACTTCTACATCATTTGTGGTCAGTTTCTATTAATGCTCTACCTCCTGGTTGGATTTCATAATTCTGGCATATTGAAAGGTCATACCCGATTGATCCTTTCGTCTTCCTCGTGGGTATCTTTGCTTCAGGATTTGTTTTTAGTACTTCAAGTACTAGCTCTTCTGTGGTGATAACAGCCAAAATTTCTTGTTCTGCTTCCCCTATACCATATTGGAAGAAGAGAATCTTAAGCTAAAGGGCGAAATATCTCTCTTAAAAGATACAGTAGCTTCTTTAGAAAAAGAAATTGTCAACAATCGAAGCCTGAAGCTTGGAGAAATTAAAGCAATAATACAACCAATCCTAGCGGAGGAAGAAGTCCTAGCAAAAGAGTTAAGGACAAGTGTCAGAAAAATAGAACAAGTCCTGCAAGAGGTGAAAAGCTTAATAGGTGGATGAGCGAATTAGAAAATCAATCTGTTGAAAGCTCATACCTAAAAATCTTAAAAACAACAGAAGTTATAGAGCCACCAGCAATAGGTTTTGCAGTACCATCACAGTAAAAAACCTCCTTCGAATACCAAAGGGTCCTTGTTAAACAAAAGCTCCATGGTTGAGAAGAACTCCTCCAAGGTGCTCACTTCTAAATTTTTCGAGATATAGAAGGAGTCCACCATGGAGCTCCACTTTGAGGATCGCGGAAAGGCATCTATAGCCTTCATAACCATATCCCGGTTTGATAGCTTCTCACCTACACTTGATAAACCGGTTATAATTTCCTTGAAACGAGAATGTAAGGAAATTACCTTTTCTCCCTTTTCTAGTTTAATGTTGTTGAGTTGGGAGCGGAGTAGGTCTCTCCTTGCTAGCTTTGCCTCGGATGTGCCTTCATGAAGCTCAATTAGCTTCTCCCACATCTCCTTGGCACTTAGGCATTCTCCAATTCGGTTGATCTCTTGTTGGGGAAGCACATTGTATAGGTGGTGCTTGGCCTTTGAATTTGCAAGGTGCTCTTCCCTTTGCTTTTTAGTCCACCTAGATTTCTCTATTGGCTTTCCTTCTTCATCCCTAGGAAAAACAAAACCAGATTCCATTGTAATCATAATATCAAAATCCGTTTCGAAAAATACCTCCATTCTCTTTTTCCACCAAGAGAATTCGCCGTCGAACTTCGGTGGGTGGATGTTGGAGTCGACCATTTTGAATGTTGCTTGTTGTGGCGGTTAGTCCTCGACAAGCTTTCCTTTGCTCTGATACCACTTGTAGGGGATCGAACGGCCGGAAAGAGGGGGGTGAATAGCCCTCTTACGATGGATGTCGGAATTCTCTCGTTCGTTTGCTCGTCTACACAATCGTTAGCGCAAGCAGAAGCATAAGCAATAAAGACAAAGCAATAAACGAAAATACAAACGCTAACAAAGAAGATGTAACGTGGTTCACGGCTACGCCGCTAATCCACGATCCCCATTCGTCCGAGATGAATCACTCCTTCAAAGCCAATCACTATTGGTGTCTCCTTTGCACAAAGCTAGGTGGAGGTAACCTTTACAAATCAAGCACACTCCTTCTTTTACAATATATGTGAAAGAAATCTAAGAGAAGGAGTTTGAATCTTGTGGAGCACTTGGATGGTCGTTTAGAACCTGAGCATTTTTCTCCCAAAGCTCCACACCCTCTCTTTTTATAGAGAGGGCTAATTTCTTCCCGTTGGCCGCCACCAGATCACGCCTTGGCATGTCGCCACTCCAACCTCGAACACGTCGGATCCCGACCGCCGTTGTAGTCAGCGGAACACTTGGCGATCGATGGACCTCACCCCGATCACGCCTTCCGTAGTCGACGCCTACGGCCACGAGCGGTTCTGCCGCGACATCCTCCGGCACGATCGACGTTCCATGGCGATCACCGGGTATAAACCCATCAGTCGGATACCAGTCGAACCCACTCGACTCAGAGCAGTCGACTACTATTACATGGCAGTCGACTGGTGCCGTGTGAAACTCAAACTTAACATAAGTTTGAGCTTCCGGCGGTCGGGTAAACCTTAACCCTTGCGGTCAAGTCTCTAACACTCAGCCATTCGGCCAAGTTCACCTAATGGGCTACTTACATTTCACTCATTCTCTCATCTCACTCAAAGTCCCTCGCCGAAGCTCTCTTCGTTAACGGCCACGTCCCTCGGCAGCATCAGGTGCATGGCTCTGCAATGCTCCTTCGCGTCTCTTGCCTCCGAAGTCTGCTTCCTTGGCTTCACTTCAAGTCATCTCATCCGGTGGTCCCTCGGATGCTCCAAGCGCACGGCTTTCGCAAAGTCATCCTTCACCGACTCAAGGACCGAGGTTGTGAGGGTGAACCCACCAAGGCTCCATGTGCGAATTACTAAGTCCTGCAAGACTCCAACGCACATATCAAATAACAATACCAACCTAACTTAAACCCTTTTCCACACACATCAAAACCTTATCATGGCAAGAGATTGCCCTAACAATCTCCCCCATTTTGATGTGTGGCAATCCGTTTAAGTTAGGTAAAAACATTTGATATAAATTTCTAAGGTAAGAAAGCATGTAAACATAAACATGATATAACAACATGCAACTCTCCCTTAATCCATGAAACTCTCTCTACAAATTCTCCCCCTATCATACAAATTCTCTTAAACACAATTATTTCTCCCCCTTTGACACCATCAAAAAGATTAATACTAAGTTATAAACCCATGACATCAAGTCTAATAGAAGGAAAATACCAAAAACATGTTCAAAATCTGAAATCAGAAAATATTTGAGCGATCATTCTTTATCGATATGGCAATGATCGGTAGCGCAATAGTTTCAAATTCGATTTTCTGGGCGAATTTCAGAAATGCATTAAAAATTCTAGAAAATTCAAAAAATCATGAAATTTGGGGAACATATTTCTTGTAAGATTATTTATCAGTGAAAATTAGTTTTCCATGAAAAGGCATTATATTTCCAGAGATTTGACAAAAATCCAAAAGTTTTTAAAAACCACTAGGTTGTTGATCATTCTAGTATCAAGTTTAACACCTAGTTTTGCATCCAATTGTTTCAAGACATGAATACATAGATTTTAAAGTAAGAAATTGTTTTGAAAACATATGAAATATCCAACCATGATCTTTGGACAATATGTCTATGAATTAAACATAAGCCTTCCCCATGATTGGTTTATTATTGCTATTTTGATACTTTAAATGACCATCTAAATGCGATAGACATTAGTGGACATTTGTATCATCCTAACATCTCACCCATGCTAAGTTTTCAATCAAAGTAGCCTATGGTGAGTGTGAGATGCATCCTAGGGGGTATTTGTATATACTTAACAATCATATACATACAATTCTATCAAGGTTAAGTATCAACCTAACAATCCTCATGATCATAAAGTCATATATCAATTAATTCAATATTATGAACATGAAATACATGTATTCATTGAATTTGTTCTCATGCATTAGGTAATATATCATGATAATAAACAACGTATCACCTAAAACATGATTTAAACCTATTTCTCATGATTATGTGCCAAATATCAATATCATAAATCATGATTGCAAATATACATAGCAATTACATTAATCATCATGATTTAAGCATTATTATCTATTTATGGGCACGTTATCATCACCCAATACTATTCTAAAAATGTTGTCCCACCATCCTAAGTCAACCAAAATATGATATAGGTTAATTGCATACGATTGACTATCCTAAGGTTTTCCTAACCCTTAAGGATGGATTTTGGAACCCAAAATAGATTTTTGCCTATGGGGTTCACTAAATACTCTTTGGGGATCCATTTCCTAGCTATTACTTTCTTCTTATCTTGTCCCCTAGCAATTAGGCATTTATAAGCCTTTTCATTTTTCTTTTCTTTATAACCTAGGCCCTTCTTGTTGAAACTTGTCCTTTGGCTCCCAATTATCATGTTCAAGGTATTGGAGCCAATTTTAAACTTTTCTAGGGCTTTGGTTAAATAATCTACCTTTTCCCTTAAAGCCCTATTTTCATCCATACATGCATCACTAACATTAAATGGCATATATTCATGTGAGCATGCATCATCATGGCAAGAAGAAATATTATCATCATTTAAGCATGATTTTTCTAGTTTATTTTCTAAGTGCTTAATTTGATCTAGCGTGCTTTTGTTCTTCCTCTTAGCTCTAAATAAATCCCTAGTTAAGCTAGAAACCATGGAAACTATTTTCTTAGGAGTTAGATTCGTTACCATAGTTTCCATGTCCTCTTCTTCATCTTCGGATGAGGAGGATGATGATGTGGAGGAGACTCCCCCTTCATTTGAGCTCTCTCCACTTGAGCTCGATCCTTCATTTTCGGTGGAGGAGCAATCCAAGTCATCAAAAGCGATTAAGGCCAAATTGGTGCCAAAGGCATTCTCCTCTTCCGATGATGATGAAGAGGAAGAGGAAGGGTCATCCCACGTCTTTGCTTTGAATGCCTTGGCCTTCCCCTTTTCCTTTGCCTTCTTCTCCTCTTCCTTTTTCTTCTTGCTCCCCTTTTTCTTCTTCTTTTCTTCTTTCTTTCTCTTCTCCTCCTTGCTTTTGTTCAAGAGGGGACAATTGTTTCTTATGTGTCCCTCTCCTTGGCAATTGTAACAAATGATCTTCCCCCTTGGTCTTCTATTCCTATCATTTGATTTGTTAAATCTAAAACCTTTTAATGCACGCCTTACCCTCCTTACCATATAGGCTTCTTCCGTGCTATCCATGGAGGAGGAGGAGGATGCTTCGTCATCGGAGGAGGAGGGGATCTCTATCTTCTTTTTCCCTTTATTTGCCATCAATGCTACTCCCCTTGAAGGTTGAGGTCTTGTCTCTTCTTGTATTCCTTCAAGTCTTGTTTCATGAAGCTCCATGGTTGAGAAGAACTCCTCCAAGGTGCTCACTTCTAAATTTTTCGAGATATAGAAGGTGTCCACCATGGAGCTCCACTTTGAGGATCGCGGAAAGGCATCTATAGCCTTCATAACCATATCCCGGTTTGATAGCTTCTCACCTACACTTGATAAACCGATTATAATTTCCTTGAAACGAGAATGTAAGGAAATTACCTTTTCTCCCTTTTCTAGTTTAATGTTGTTGAGTTGGGAGCGGAGTAGGTCTCTCCTTGCTAGCTTCGCCTCGGATGTACCTTCAAGAAGCTCAATTAGCTTCTCCCACATCTCCTTGGCACTTAGGCATTCTCCAATTCGGTTGATCTCTTGTTGGGGAAGCACATTGTATAGGTGGTGCTTGGCCTTTGAATTTGCAAGGTGCTCTTCCCTTTGCTTTTTAGTCCACCTAGATTTCTCTATTGGCTTTCCTTCTTCATCCCTAGGCAAAACGAAACTGGATTCCATTGTAATCATAATATCAAAATCCGTTTCAAAAAATACCTCCATTCTCTTTTTCCACCAAGAGAATTCGCCGTCGAACTTCGGTGGGTGGATGTTGGAGCCGGCCATTTTAAATGTTGCTTGTTATGGCGGTTAGTCCTCAACAAGCTTTCCTTTGCTCTGATACCACTTGTAGGGGATCGAACGTCCGGCTAGAGGGGGATGAATAGCCCTCTTACGATGGATGTCGGAATTCTCTCGTTCGTTTGCTCGTCTACACAATCATTAGCGCAAGCGGAAGCATAAGCAATAAAGACAAAGCAATAAACGAAAATACAAACGCTAACAAAGAAGATGTAACGTGGTTCCCAGCTACGCCGCTAATCCACGATCCCCATTCGTCTGAGGTGAATCACTCCTTCAAAGCCAATCACTATTGGTGTCTCCTTTGCACCAAGCTAGGTGGAGGTAACCTTTACAAATCAAGCACACTCCTTCTTTTACAATAGATGTGAAAGAAATCTAAGAGAAGGAGTTTGAATCTTGTGGAGCACTTGGATGGTCGTTTAGAACTTGAGCATTTTTCTCCCAAAGCTCCACACCCTCTCTTTTTATAGAGAGGGCTGATTTCTTCTGTCGCCACAATGATCACGCCGCCTTGGCAGATCGTCACACTCCAACGGCCTCCGAACACGTCGGATCCCGACCGCTGTAGTCCAACGGAACACTTGGCGCCGATCGATGGACTCACCACGATCCCGCCGTAGTCGACGCCTCTTGGCCACGAGCGCTCGTTCGCGACATCCTCCGGCAATGATCATCATTCCATGGCGATCGATCGGGCATAAACCCATCACGGATACCATGAACCCACTGATTAGAGCAATGACCGCCATTACATGGCGATCGGTGTGCGGTGAAACTCAAACTTAACATAAGTTAGAGCTTCCGGTCGGTAAACCTTAACCCTTGCGGTCAAGTTCCGACACTCACCATTCGCCAAGTTCACCTAATGAGCTACTTACATTTCACTCATTCTCTCATCTCACTCAAGTCCTCGCCGAAGCCTCTTCGTCGTTCGCGGCCCGTCCCTCAGCGACATCGGGCGCGACTGCTGCAATGCTCCTTCGCGTCTCTTGCCTCCGAAGTCTGCTTCCTTGGCTTCACTTCAAGTCATCTCGTCAGTGATCCCGCCCGGATGCTCTAAGTGCACGGCTTCCGCAAAGTCATCCTTCACCGACTCAAGGACCGAGGTTGTGAGGGTGAACCCACCAAGGCTCCATGTGCGAATTACTAAGTCTTGCAAGACTCCAACGCACATATCAAATAACAATACCAACCTAACTTAAACCCTTTGCCACACACATCAAAACCTTATCATGGCAAGAGATTGCCCTAACAATCTCCCCCTTTTTGATGTGTGGCAATCCATTTAAGTTAGGTAAAAACATTTGATATAAATTTCTAAGGTAAGAAAGCATGTAAACATAAACATGATATAACAACATGCAACTCCCCCTTAATCCATGAAACTCTCTCTACAAATTCTCCCCCTATCATACAAATTCTCCCCCTATCATAATTTACCTAAACACAATTATTTCTCCCCCTTTGACACCATCAAAAAGATTAATACTAAGTTATAAACCCATGGCATCAAGTCTAATAGAAGGAAAATACCAAAAACATGTTCAAAATCTGAAATCAGAAATTATTAGACTGTTTTTCAGGTGAACAGTCGACTGCTATCAGTATGGCAGTCGACTGGCACAATGATTTCCGAAATTCTGATTTTCTGGCCGAATTTCAGAAATGTATTAAAAATTCTAGAAAATTCAAAAAATCATGAAATTTGGGGAACATATTTCTTGTAAGATTCTTTATCAGTGAAAATTAGTTTTTCATGAAAAGGCATTATATTTCCAGAGATTTGACAAAAATCCAAAAGTTTTTAAAAACCACTAGGTTGTTGATCATTCTAATATCAAGTTTATCACCTAGTTTTGCATCCAATTGTTTCAAGACATGAATACATAGATTTTAAAGTAAGAAATTGTTTTGAAAATATATGAAATATCCAACCATGATCTTTGGGCAATATGTCTATGAATTAAACATAAGCCTTCTCCATGATTGGTCTATTATTGTTATTTTGATACTTTAAATGACCATCTAAATGCGATAGGCATTAGTGGACATTTGTATCATCCTAACATCTCACCCATGCTAAGTTTTCAATCAAAGTAGCCTATGGTGAGTGTGAGATGCATCCTAGGGCGTATTTGTATATACTTAACTATCATATTCATACAATTCTATCAAGGTTAAGTATCAACCTAACAATCCTCATGATCATAAAGGCATATATCAATTAATTCTATATTATGATCATGAAATACATGTATTCATTGAATTTGTTCTCATGCATTAGGTATTATATCATGATAATAAACAAAGTATCACCTAAAACATGATTTAAACCTATTTCTCATGATTATGTGCCAAATATCAATATCATAAATCATGATTGCAAATATACATAGCAATTACATTAATCATCATGATTTAAGCATTATTATCTATTTATGGGCACGTTATCATCACCCAACACTATTCTAAAAATGTTGTCCCGCCATCCTAAGTCAACCAAAATATGATATAGGTTAATTGCATACGGTTGACTATCCTAAGATTTTCCTAACCCTTAAGGATGGATTTTGGAACCCAAAATAGATTTTTGCCTATGGGGTTCACTAAATACTCTTTGGGGATCCATTTCCTAGCTATTACTTTCTTCTTATCTTGTCCCCTAGTAATTAGGCATTTATAGGCCTTTTCATTTTTCTTTTCTTTATAACCTAGGCCCTTCTTTTTGAAACTTGCCTTTTGGCTCCCAATTATCATGTTCAAGGTGTTGGAGCCAATTGTAAACTTTTCTAGGGCTTTGGTTAAATAATCTACCTTTTCCCTTAAAGCCCTATTTTCATCCATACATGCATCACTAACATTAAATGGCATATATTCATGTGAGCATGCATCATCATGGCAAGACGAAATATTATCATCATTTAAGCATGCTTTTTCTAGTTTATTTTCTAAGTCCTTAATTTGATCTAGCATGCTTTTGTTCTTCCTCTTAGCTCTAAATAAATCCCTAGTTAAGCTAGAAACCATGGAAACTATTTTCTTAGGAGTTAGATTCGTTACCATAGTTTCCATGTCCTCTTCTTCTTCTTCGGATGAGGAGGATGATGATGTGGAGGAGACTCCCCCTTCATTTGAGCTCTCTCCACTTGAGCTCGATCCTTCATTTTCGATGGAGGAGCAATCCAAGCCATCAAAAGCCATTAAGGCCAAATTGGTGCCAAAGGCATTCTCCTCTTCCGATGATGATGAAGAGGAAGAGGAAGGGTCATCCCATGTCTTTGCTTTGAATGCCTTGGCCTTCCCCTTTTCCTTTGCCTTCTTCTCCTCTTCCTTTTTCTTCTTTCTCCCCTTTTTCTTCTTTTTTTCTTCTTTCTTTCTCTTCTCCTCCTTGCTTTTGTTCAAGAGGGGACAATTGTCCCTTATGTGTCCCTCTCCTTGGCAATTGTAACAAATGATCTTCCCCCTTGGTCTTCTATTCCTATCATTTGATTTGTTAAATCTAAAACCTTTTAATGCACGTCTTACCCTCCTTACCATATAGGCTTCTTCCGTGCTATCCATGGAGGAGGAGGAGGATGCTTCGTCATCGGAGGAGGAGGGGATCTCTATCTTCTTTTTCCCTTTATTTGCCATCAATGCTACTCCCCTTGAAGGTTGAGGTCTTGTCTCTTCTTGTATTCCTTCAAGTCTTGTTTCATGAAGCTCCATGGTTGAGAAGAACTCCTCCAAGGTGCTCACTTCTAAATTTTTCGAGATATAGAAGGAGTCCACCATGGAGCTCCACTTTGAGGATCGCGGAAAGGCATCTATAGCCTTCATAACCATATCCCGGTTTGATAGCTTCTCACCTACACTTGATAAACCGGTTATAATTTCCTTGAAACGAGAATGTAAGGAAATTACCTTTTCTCCCTTTTCTAGTTTAATGTTGTTGAGTTGGGAGCGGAGTAGGTCTCTCCTTGCTAGCTTCGCCTCGAATGTGCCTTCATGAAGCTCAATTAGCTTCTCCCACATCTCCTTGGCACTTAGGCATTCTCCAATTTGGTTGATCTCTTTTTGGGGAAGCACATTGTATAGATGGTGCTTGGCCTTTAAATTTGCAAGGTGCTCTTCCCTTTGCTTTTTAGTCCACCTAGATTTCTCTATTGGCTTTCCTTCTTCATCCCTAGGAAAAACGAAACCGGATTCCATTGTAATCATAATATCAAAATCCGTTTCGAAAAATACCTCCATTCTCTTTTTCAACCAAGAGAATTCGCCGTCGAACTTCGGTGGGTGGATGTTGGAGCCAACCATTTTGAATGTTGCTTGTTGTGGCGGTTAGTCCTCGACAAGCTTTCCTTTGCTCTGATACCACTTGTAGGGGATCGAACGGCCGGCTAGAGGGGGGTGAATAGCCCTCTTACGATGGATGTCGGAATTATCTCGTTCGTTTGCTCGTCTACACAATCGTTAGCGCAAGCGGAAGCATAAGCAATAAAGACAAAGCAATAAACGAAAATACAAACGCTAACAAAGAAGATGTAACGTGGTTCACGGATACACCGCTAATCCACGATCCCCATTCGTCTGAGGTGAATCACTCCTTCAAAGCCAATCACTATTGGTGTCTCCTTTGCACAAAGCTAGGTGGAGGTAACCTTTACAAATCAAGCACACTCCTTCTTTTACAATAGATGTGAAAGAAAGCTAAGAGAAGGAGTTTGAATCTTGTGGAGCACTTGGATGGTCGTTTAGAACTTGAGAATTTTTCTCCCAAAGCTCCACACCCTCTCTTTTTATAGAGAGGGCTGATTTCTTCCCGTTGGCCGCCACCAGTCGACTACTGCCCTTGGCAGTTGACTGCCGCCACTCCAACGGCCTCCGAACACGTCGGATCCCGACCGTTGTAGTCCAACGGAACACTTGACGATCGGTGATGGACCTCACCACGGATCGGTTGTTGCCTCCCGTAATCGCGCCGATCGGCTAAGCGGTCGTGCCGCGACATCCTCTGGCGATTGGCCCGGCGTTCCATGGCGATCATGCTGGGTATAAACCCATCGATCGGATACGGTCGAACCCACTCGACTGAAGCGATCATTGCTATTACATGGCAATGATCGGCGGTGTCGTGTGAAACTCAAACTTAACATAAGTTTGAGCTTCCGGCGGTCGGGTAAACCTTAACCCTTGCGGTTAAGTCTCCGACACTCAGCCATTCGGCCAAGTTCACCTAATGAGCTACTTACATTTCACTCATTCTCTCATCTCACTCGAAGTCCCTCGCCGAAGCTCTCTTCGTTCGCGGCCACGTCCCTCGGCAGCATCAGGCGCACGGCTCTGCAATGCTCCTTCGCATCTCTTGCCTCCGTAGTCTGCTTCCTTGGCATCACTTCAAGTCATCTCGTCCGACGGTCCCTCGGATGCTTCAAGCGCACGGCTTCCACAAAGTCATCCTTCACCGACTCAAGGACCGAGGTTGTGAGGGTGAACCCACCAAGGCTCCATGTGCGAATTACTAAGTCCTGCAAGACTCCAATGCACATATCAAATAACAATACCAACCTAACTTAAACCATTTGCCTCACACATCAAAACCTTATCATGGCAAGAGATTGCCCTAACAATCTCCCCCTTTTTTATGTGTGGCAATCCGTTTAAGTTAGGTAAAAACATTTGATATAAATTTCTAAGGTAAGAAAGCATGTAAACATAAACATGATATAACAACATGAAACTCCCCCTTAATCCATGAAACTCTCTCTACAAATTCTCCCCCTATCATACAAATTCTCCCCCTATCATAATTTACTTAAACACAATTATTTCTCCCCCTTTGACACCATCAAAAAGATTAATACTAAGTTATAAACCCATGACATCAAGTCTAATAGAAAGAAAATACCAAAAACATGTTCAAAATCTGAAATCAAAAAATATTAGATTGTTTTTTTGAGCGGTGATTCGCTATCGGTATGGCGGATCAGTGACACAATGGTTTCCGAAATTCTGATTTTCTGGGCAAATTTCAGAAATGTATTAAAAATTCTAGAAAATTCAAAAAATCATGAAATTTGGGGAACATATTTCTTGTAAGATTCTTTATCAGTGAAAATTAGTTTTTCATGAAAAGGCATTATATTTCCAGAGATTTGACAAAAATCCAAAAGTTTTTAAAAACCACTAGGTTGTTGATCATTCTAGTATCAAGTTTAACACCTAGTTTTGCATCCAATTGTTTCAAGACATGAATACATAGATTTTAAAGTAAGAAATTATTTTGAAAACATATGAAATATCCAACCATGATCTTTGGGCAATATGTCTATGAATTAAACATAAGTCTTCCCCATGATTGGTCTATTATTGCTATTTTGATACTTTAAATGACCATCTAAATGCGATAGGCATTAGTGGACATTTGTATCATCCTAACATCTCACCCATGCTAAGTTTTCAATCAAAGTAGCCTATGGTGAGTGTGAGATGCATCCTAGGGGGTATTTGTATATACTTAACCATCATATTCATACAAATGATTATGATGGTTAAGTAACGACCAGAGTAAAGACTTCAGACGGATTAACTGAAGTATTTCCAATAAAGATAGGATTACATCAAAGATTAACTTTAAGTCCTTATCTTTTTACCCTAATCATGGATGAATTCACTGGACATATTCAAGACACAGTACCATGATGTATGTTGTTTGCAGATGATATTATTTTGGTAGATAAGACAATGAAGAAGTAAATGCTAAACTAGAATCTTATCGGGAAATACTAGAAGTGAAAGGTTTTAGGAGTAAAGACAGAATATATGGAATTTAAGTTTAGCAATATTAGATGAAATGAGACAAATGTTAAAATAGAAGATCACAAGTTTTCTGGAAATGAGAGCTTTAAATATTTAGAATCATTTTTGCAAGGTGATAGACGGATAGAGAGAGATGGAGGAAAGCGTTGGGTGTTTTATGTGATCATAAAGTACCTCTAAAATTGAAAAGGAAATTCTACAAAATGACGATTAGACCTGCTATGTTATATGACGCTGAATGTTAGGCTACGACTCGAGCACATGAGAAATGTTAGTGCAATCGGCCCAGGTCACGATTGACCAGACTCGAGTTGGACTCGAGTAGTATTTTGATGTTTGACAATGTTTTGAGGAGATTGTTGGTGCAAACAATCTGGGTCATGATTGACCGGACTCGAGTAGTATTTTGATGTTTAACTATATGGTTGACATGAGGTTGATCATATGATAGAGAAGTTCAAGTCTTATGTACTTGGCATGGAAAGTCCAAATGGGACACTTGACAATGGAAAAGTCCAAGTCATGGGTACTTGGCATGGAAAGTCCAAGCATGGGTCTTGGCAAGGGAAAGTCCAAGCTTGAGTCTTGGCAAATGGAAAGTCCAACATGGATTGGCAAGGGAAGTCCAAGGGATGATATTGGTGGCGTAAAATCCAAGCGGGAGTCTTGACAGCATAAGTCCAATGGTTGGTGGCATAAAATCCAAGCAGTAGTCTTGGCAGTGTAAGCCCAATGTGCCTTGGCGGTATAAACCAGCTTAGCATGATAATAGCCGATGGAAGCACCTGAAAGGTAGCATATGGATGAGCAAGTCATGGATAACTTGGAGGGATCTAATAGGCGTGAGGTTGATGAAGGTGGCTAAAAGGCTTAGGTCTAGACTAAGGGTGGTCTAGCAAGTATGAAGGCATCATACTTGGGGTTAAATCTCATGTTTGAGGTTAACAGTTGACTGGGGCTTTGGACCAGTCAATTGGTCAAGTATTTTGACACTTAGCAACCAAGTCGACTTGCAGCAGTTGACTGGAATTATGATCAATCGAACTGCTCAGAGTCGACTGGTGTTCGACTGCAAGAAATAGTCTGGCAGTCAACTGCCAGCATTAGGCAATTGACTGATGGCTTGAGCAGTCGACTACCATAGATGGCAGTCGACTGATGGGCAGAGTTATGAGAGTAGAATGCTCGATAGCTGATTGGCCAGTCGGCTATGGCCCTGACAGTCGACTGTTAGGTTATGGCAGTCGACTGCTAGTGTATCCGTTGGAACTTATCCAACATAGATTAAGTCATTATTTCATAAAAGCTACAGAAGAAGTCGACTGATGGTTGCAATTAGTCGACTGCAAGATAGAATTCAGCTCGAGGTGAAGCTTTAAAAGGAGCTCATGAAGGAGGATTTGGCCAAGGTTCCTTGAGGTGATTCGGAGGGGATTTGCTGCTGCAATCCAGACCTTCAAGACTCTTCTCAAGAAATCAAATATCAAGCAATCAAAAGCTCTTTGTAAAGTTTTCTTTACTTGTATTTTAGTGTATTTGCTTATATTTGTGTTGTATTACTTTTGTAATCATTGTAAGAGATTTTTCCACCTCTGACTTGTTGTTGAGAAGGAGTATTTGTGATTATTAGTGGTGTTTGGCATCGCTAAAGCTCGTTCAAGCTCAACCTATGGAGTAGGAACCTTGAGGTTCCGAACCACGTTATATCTTAGTGTATTGGTCTTGTGATTGTCATGTTTTATTCTTGTATTATTATTTCTGCTGCGCTAAGACGATTTGTAGAAGCGAATGAATGATTTCCATCTTCATCAACCAACACGCTATTCACCCCCCTCTAGCGACGATCAATTCCCCAACAAGTGGTATCAGAGCGAAGTCACTCTTCATTTGGACTAACTGCCAAGAGAGCACCATAGAGGGTGAAGAATAAGATGGAATTTGAAGAAAAGTTGGGATGGGACATCAACACCCCAATCCCATATGCCTTCTATGGACAAGAAGGGCTCGAACAATGGAATGCACGGATGGAGAACTTCTTCATGATGGACTTCGAAGATTGGCTCATCCTAATGAAGGGATTCGAAGTCCCAAGGGGTCCAAAAGGTGGATACCTCAAGAAGAAGAGATGAACTGAAAAGCAAGTCCAAGCCTTCGAAAGAAATGATAAGGTAATTCAATTGATATTAAATTCATTACCTAACGATATCGTGTCTAGGTTAGGTGAATTTCTAGATGCCAAGGAGCTATAAGAAAAATTGGTCAAGCTTCATGAAGAGTCATCTATGGCTCAAGTAGAAAGAGAGCCCGAAGAAGAAGCATCATGATCCTCACAAGAAAGTGAGGAGTCGGAGATTGAAAGGTGTTAGACATCTGAGGAGGAAGAAGTAAAGGAAGCCTCCACCACTAGGATTGAAGAGGAGGAGATTAGATCATCTACACTGGAGCAACCTCAAGAGGAACCATCAACCTTCGGTCGAGAAGATGAATAAGCTCAAGAAACTTCCACCACCGACTAGGTAACTCAAGCATTCTATTTAAAAATAAAATTCATATCATATACTTTGAGTGTAGGGAAGCCAAGCATTACAAAAGGAAGTTCCCTAAAAAGGTTAAGAAGGTTCCACCGGTGCCAAAGGTCAAGGAACCCGGTGCCTCAACCATTAAGAGCAAGAAGCACGTGATGTGCTTCAAATGCCAATAAAAGGGGCACTATAGAAGCTAATGCCCTAGGAGAAAAGAAGGAGCTACACATGTAGGGGGAGCTTCTAAGACAAATCCTAAGGTATATTTTAATGCACCTTCTAGTTCTAGGTTTAAAAAATATGTTTTTAGCACTCTTGCTATTACTCATAAAAAGGATGCTAGTAAAAATAGGCTTTATTGCTTATGAGCTAAACACGTCAACATTAAAACTAAGGAGAAATTTGGGACTAATGTCCCTAAAATAATTTTACCTAAGGAAAGTATTAGGAAAATAAAAGACCACCTAGGTTTTAACTCCAAGAATTCTAGACATATGCCTAGGAAGGGCAAAAATACTCAAAGAAATAATGGGCCCACAAAATTAGAGAAATTAGAATTAAAGAACCAAGCATTGAGGTCAAGGCTTGAAAAATTTGAAAAGACCCTTGTAAGGATGCAAAATTCAATTAAAGGGTCAAATTGTCAAAGCCTAGAGTCTAGGAGGCAAGACTTATCTATGGGCAAGAAAGGCTTGAGCCACAAGTCTAGGTCCAAGGTAGATAAGCCTACCTATCACAATATTTCATTCGATTATGGAACTAGTACTAGGTCTAGAAAAATCAAGGTTACAAGGGAAGTCATCACTAGAGTTGACCATGGTAGATGCCTAATGGCTAAGGTTTCGAAGAAACCTAGGGAGGCCACTAAGAAGGTTACAAGGAGAGTCACCCCTAGAGTTAACCTAGGCAAGACTCAAATGACCAAGGCTACCAAGCCTAAGAGGGTCATTGAGAGGGAATATAGGGAAGTTATCCCTAAAGAATACCTAGTAAATCCAAGGAGCTCAAATAGGTTTTGGGTTCCTAGGAGCGTGATCAATTCACGCTAAATGGGTTAGGATGTGCTAACTTTAAATGGATGAGTAGTTAACCTAACCATGGTAAAGATGACACTTTAGGATATTTTCAAGGTTATGGGTACCTTGGAAATATGTTTGAATGTAAATCCTAAAAGATTTTAGGATGTGCCAATATTTTTTTGAGAATTATGAAAAATCAATTTAGCACAAACTAAGTTTAGAGGTCATGGCGTGCCATTTTAGTTTTTTGGCATACTTGGAGGATAAGTGACATTAAGACAAAATTGGATTTAATTCTAGAAATGACAATTTGGGCTTAACACTTACGTATTTAATACCTTAGTATTTTACATTTGTCATGCTTTGTTTGCCTTGCCATATCATGATATCATGTTTATTTTAATCATTTAATATGTCATGATAATGCTTAGATTTAAGGTCTAATGTCGTGTGTGTTTAGATTAAATCATATGACATGACATCATAATTATTAGCATTGCTTTATTTATGCTATCATTTATGTCATGATCATATTTCATGTATTAATAAAATTGAGTTAAGGACTATGACATGATTTGAAGTCTCATGTATAAGGGAATCAAATAATGTTGTCACGCCCGCCCTTTTTTCCAAGGGTCCGGAGGGGCGGCGCGTGACGCGACCGTACATACATACACTTCTTACTACTTACAGCGGAAGACTTTAGACACATTTTTTTTCTTCTTTTAAAACATAAACATGCATTGACATATATAGATACTTCTTCCTTACTTCTTCTTATTAACATAGAGCATGCATCATAACATATATAGATACTTAGTGCTTAGTTAAAGTTCATAAACATCATCATCATAAGGAGACATAAATAAGGACATCCATAAACGTCATCATCATAGGGAAACATATATATAAGGACATAACGGATCTTCTCCACCATGACACTACCACACACATTTGGCCCCTCCTGCTGCTCCCTTTAGTTTATCCATCCCTTACCATTATCTGCAGTACAAGGGAAAGATAAACTATAATCACATAGGCTTAATAAGATCCTGTCCTACTCACAAAAACCATACATCGACATTAATCATGGCATGTAACATTCATAACATATAAGCAACATAACATGTAACACACATGGCGTAAGCAACTTAACATGTAGCATAAGTAACATAAGTAAACATAACATGTAACACATATATCATAGTAGCATATCATGTAAATATATGACTTAATCAAACATAACATACAACATATGTATGACATATCAAACATAACATACATCATATGTAACATAGCAGCATAAACATGACATATCAAACATAACATATATCATATGTAACATAGCAGCATAAACATGACATATCAAACATAACATGCAACATATATATGACATATCAACATAACATGTGAACATAGCAATCAAATCGTGTAACCTATGCAGGATGCTTTTGAAAACACATATTATAGGTACGTAAACATAATCTCAACATATTTGGGCCCGGCATTGTACCACTTCTTCATTATCATAGCGTGCATCCCTAAATAGACCCGAGGTAGAAAGTCTCGAACCTACTAGGTTAGTAGGCCCGATCTTAGTCCGTCGACCTAGGGCAATCGTCAAAGCGTAGAAGCCCATCCTAGGCCCGAGTCTTACTCCATCGACCTAGGGCATCTTGGAGCTCATCCCGTACTAGGCCCGATCTTAGTCCGTCGACCTAGGGGCAATCATACATAGAGGCCCATCCTAGGCCCGAGTCTTACTCCATCGACCTAGGGCATCTTAGGAGCCCATCCCTTTGGACCTTGTTAAGGTCTTGGTACAAGCCATGCAGAAGGTAAAATACTTATATGCTTTTATTATAACATAGCTTATTTCATTTTGCAAACATAGCATACTTCATTTCATAACATATCATATTTCACTTCATGAACATATCATCTTTCATTTCATAAACACATCATACTTCATTTCATAACATGTCATATTTCACTTCATGAACATATCATCTTTCATTTCATAAACACATCATACTTCATTTCATAACATGTCATATTTCACTTCATGAACATATCATATTTCATTTCATAAACACATCATAATTCATTTCATAATCATATCATATTCATTTCATGAACATATCATTTTTCATTTCATAATCATATCGTATTTCATTTCATAACATATCTTAAATATCACATACACATAGGGCATGGCATAAGGCATAAACATCAAGAGTAAGTAAACACTAACCTAAAGCATGTTATCTTCATCTAGCATCATTTAATATCACAAGTCAACATGAATTCACCCAAACATAAAACACATGTTAACCTAACCTAGAGCATGTTAAAGGACAATGGTTGGCCGAATGGTTCATGTGAGTTTTTAGGGCTAGTCTTTTAACCTAATCCAATTAACATACTAACAACATCATATGCATACAAAACATGAATTAAAACTTCATTGAATCCTCAAAATAAAGGGGTGGCCGAATGGTTCAAGGGGCTTTTAGGGTTAGACTTTTAACCTAATTCAATTAACATACTAACAACATCATATGCATACAAAACATGGATTAAAACTTCATTGAATCATCAAAATAAAGGGGGTGGCCGAATGGTTCAAGGGGCTTTTAGGGTTAGACATTTAACCTAATTCAATTAACATACTAACAACATCATATGCATACAAAACATGAATTAAAACTTCATTGGAACATCAATACAAGGGGCGTGGCCGAATGGTTCATGAAGGCTTTTAGGGCTAGTCTTTTAACCTAATTCATTCTACAACCCAACATCATTATATGCATGTAAAACAAGATATAGGACTTCAATAAAACACCAACAACCCATGATGGCCGAATGGTTTATGTAGGTTTCTAGGGTTAACTTTTAACCTAATTCATTCTACATCCTAACATCATCATATGCATATAAAACAAGGTATAGAACTTCAATAAAACACTCAAAAACATATGTTGGCCGAATAGTCCATAGGGGTTTCTAGGGTTAACTTTTAACCTAATTCATTTTACATCCTAACATCATCTTCTTCTTACAAAACATGATATAGAACTTCCTTGGAACATCAAAACTAAGCTTGGCCGAATATATCATAGGGATTTCTATACAAAACAATCAACCGAAAGCTACTCGTATGCAGGTGAGGGATACTTACATCCTTCGCGTTTCTTTTTGGTTGGAAAAATAACCTAAAGGAAGCAACCTAGCCTTGCTTCTTGCTTGGATGGGGTTCGGCCAAGGATGGAGAGGGGGAAGCTCTAGGATTCGGTGAGGAAGAGGAAGAAGAGGAGAAAATAAATTTTGTAACTCATGCCCCCTCATTCCCCCTATTTATTCACTTGAAGAGTCCCTTGATCTCCCTTACACTTAACCATAATTTCCCCTATTCCTCTAATGATAAAATCTTATTGGGCTTCTGGTTAGTGGATGCATCTATAGGGCTTGGCTATCTCTAGAGGTTTGGGGTTCAATTCCTAGGCCTTGCATCCCTTTTGGCTTATTTTCTTTTATTTTTGAAAAAGCTCACATAAAGCCCATTATCATCAAGCCAACAATTCTTGTAAAATTGCTAGAAATTTTACGGGCGTTACAAATGTTGCCTTAGAAAATGCATGAGGCCTTAGATTAGGATAACCAAAACTCACATCTTACATTGTGTGTGTTTTCAAACACCCTAGACACATGTGAGATGCTAGAAAATGAGTTAAGTTCAAGGTGCATAGATTTTGCATCTAGATGAACTCAAGCTCATCTTATATCATGGTGGATCATGGGGAAAGTTAACGTGCAAGTCATGTGCATTGAGCCTATTCATCATGATCCAATATAGGTTTTCAAAAATATTTTAAAATCATTTTAGAAAATCTTGGTGCAGTCTATCTTTTGATAGAAGTCACCATTGAGAGAGTTGATACAAAGAAGAGCCAAAATATTAAATTTTTCAATGGTTTTGAACTTTGTGTAAAACTCATTATTTTATGGGTAATCTATTTTTCAAATATTTTTTATCCATAATGATTGTTATAAGTATTATACGTATGAAGTTTCACTATTTTTCAAATTACATATAATTACTTATGTAATTCGAAAATCCGATTCTGATTACTGAAATTTTGCATTTGCAGAAATCAATCGATCACGCTTATGCCAATCGATCGACGCCAGCGATCAGTAAGAGTCGATTGGTGATTTTATAAGTCGATTAATGTTTAGCCCATATTTCAGCTATGTTAGGTTACCCTAACTACTCCTAACCTAGGATATGCTTTGGAAAGCATTGGAAAGGGTGAAAATCTATTGGATATGGATTAAGAGAGTTGTTTAAGGTGTGTATCAATTTTAAGGTGTGTGAGAGTTCATGTATGAACTTTTGCCCTTAATATTGATGGTTTAGTGTTCGTATAAGCTTAGGGACTCTCCAAGGAAATTATTAGTGCAATGGTCAAGGAGGAGCAAGCCTTTAGGGGGAGGTATTTATCATGGGATGATGGATGTTTTTCTTCCTCGTGAGGGGGAGAATTGGGAGAGTTTATAGGAAGCCTCTCTTAAGTGATATGGGATTTATCACTAGGAAGAGTGAAGACGTCCTAGATATTTTTTGTCTAAGGGGGAGATTGTAAGATCTCATTGGATATGAGATATTGACCTCCTTGGGGAGAACCTTTTTGATGTATGTAAAAAAAGGGGGAGAATTGATGGGAAAATCAATGGGAGAATTTGAGATTACCAATTTGGGAGAATTGATAAGGAGATTTGAGTTAGGTAGCCTAACTCAATGGTTTTGTAGTTTTTGTCAAACATTAAAAAGGGGATGATTGTTGGTGCAATCGACCCAGGTAATGATTGACCAGACTCGAGTTGGACTCGAGCAGTATTTTGATATTTGATAATATTTTGGGGAGATTGTTGGTGCAGTCGACCCGGATCATGATTGACCGAACTCGAGTTTGACTCGAGTGGTATTTTGATGTTTGATTATATTGTTGACATGGGATTGATCATATGATAGAAAAGTCCAAGTCTTGTGTATTTGGTATGGAAAGTCCAAGTGGGACACTTGACAATGAGAAAGTCCAAGTCATGGGTACTTGGCATGGAAAATCCAAGCATGAGTCTTGGCAAGGGAAAGTCCAAGCTTGAGTCTTGACAAGTGGAAAGTCTAATATGAGTTGGCAAGGGAAGTCCAAGAGGTGATATTGGCGGCGTAAAGTCCAAGCAGGAGTCTTGGCAGCATAAGTTCAATGGTTGGTGGCATAAAGTTCAAGCGGTAGTCTTGGCAGCATAAGCCCAATATGCCTTGGCGGTATAGACCAGCTTAGCATGACAATAGTCGATGGAAACACCTGAAGGCTAGCGTATAAATGAACAAATCATGGATGACTTGGAGGGATCTGATAGCCGTGAGGCTGACAGAGGTGGCTATAAGGCTTAGGTTTAGGCTAAGGGTGGTCTAGTAAGTATGAGGGAATCATACTTGAGGTTAAACCTCATATTTAAGCTTAACAGTCGATTGGGACTTTGGACCAGTCGACTGGTCAAGTATTTTGACACTTGGCAGTCAAGTCGACTTGTAGCAGTCGATTGAAATTATGGCTAGTCGAACTGCTCAGAGTCGACTGGTGTTCGACTACAAGAAATAACCTGATCAAGCGCCAACATTAGGCGGTCGATGGCTTTAGTGTCGGCCATGAATGGCGTTGGTGGTCGGGGGTTACGAGAAGAATGTTCATGGTGACCCGATCGTTCACGACCCGGTTGGAACTTATCCAACGTGGATTAAGTCGTTATCTCACAACGGCTACAGGAGCAGTCGATTGATGGGCGCAATCAGTCAACTACTAGATGGAATCCAGCCCGAGGTGAAGCTTTAAAAGGAGCTCATGGAGGAGGATTTGGCCAAGGTTCTTTGAGGCGATTTGGAGGGGATTTGCTGCTGCAATCCAGACCTTCAAGACTCTTCTCAAGCAATCAAAGATCAAATAATCAAAAGCTCTTTGTAAAGTTTTCTTTACTTTCATTTTAGTGTATTTTCTTGTGTTTGTGTTGTATTACTTTTGTAATCATTGTAAGAGGTTTGTTCGCCTCCGACTTATTGTCAAGAAGGAGTATTTGTAATTATTAATAGTGTTTGGCTTCGCTAGGGCTCGTTTGAGCCCAACCCATAGAGTAGGAACCTTAAGGTTCCAAACCACGTTATATCTTAGTGTATTGGTCTTGTGATTGTCGTGTTTTATTCTTGTATTATTATTTCCGCTGTGCTAACATGATTTGTAGAAACGAACAAACGATTTCTATCTTCATCAACCAACACGCTATTCACCCCCCTCTAGCGACGATCAATTCCCCAACAAGAAAAAGATGAGAGTTGTAGAAATGAGGACGTTAAGATTGATGTGCGAACATATGAGAATGAAGAGAATAAGAAATGAGAGCATTAGAGAGAAAGTCAGAGTTGCATCTATTAAAGGAAAACTCCGAGAGACACGTTTAAGGTGATATTGACATGTACTTAGACAACCAATAAATATTTCGCTTAGGCGATGTGAAACAATGACAAATATACATATCGAGCGAAGAAGAGGAAGGTAAAAAAATATATGATGATATAATAGGGGATAGAGTCAAATGGCGTAGAATGATCCATATAGCCGACCCCACATAGTCGAATAAGGCTTGGTTGTTGGTTGTTGTTGAACTTATATTTTATATAATACACTTGTTATATATATATATATATATATATATATATATATATATATATATATATATATATATATATATATATATATATATATATATATATATATGTTTTTTGATATAATAGAAGGCCAATTCTCTAACATGAGTCACCGCCTCTAAGAGTAGAGAAAAGATGATTTCTAGCTGTAAGAATTTTTAAGAGTAACCTTGCTAGAACTTAAGTCACCTTAATATATATTCAGGATGAGGTCATGTGTGACATGACCGACATGGAAGTAGTCACATCCATGTTGTCTGTAAGCAGTCAGATTTTAGATCTCAGATATTACCTATAATTTATGATATTTTCTTTGAGGGACTCTCTATGAGATATCTGGATAGAATCTTATGTGTAGACTGAGTCTCATATCTGCACAGTGTTAGAGAAATCTAACATATGACCTTATGAGAAATGGGAGATCAACACTATATTACATGTGTTTATACCATGTGTGATAAAACAACTAAGGATAGTAGGAGTCATATTACTTGAGACAGTAAATAAATATATCCGAGCCCCACTGTGTGATATCCGAGATCCTCTGAGTGAGATCTCTTGTACCCTTATTACTTTTGACTGTTTCTTGAGGTCCTGATTTAGTGTTTGCTACTTTAGTCTGTTTACCGATGACCCGGAAGATAAATTGAGATCTGAGGAACAAATCTAGAAAAGCAGCTGAGTTGAGACTGAGAGATTTGTGTTTGGAAAAAAAAGACCAATTGACAAAACATCATTATTAAATATTCACCGACTAGTTTTTTATGTTTATCCATATAGGGATTAAACATATTAGTGAATATAATATTGAACAAAATCTAAGAATTATTTTCGATGAGGAAAGAAGCTTGATGGATGTAATTAGTCATGGATCTGGGGTGTAGTGAGATTTTGTATCTTATAATACAATAATGACTACTCAATCATCCTAACAGATACATTGACCAGTTTTTATTTACAAGTATACTCATAAGTCGCATGACGTCTAACCCTATATGAAAAATCTAGTAGGGATGATGTAATGAATCACATGAGATGTGATCTAATTACGAAAGATATATGTCCTCGTGTGCAAGTGAGAGATGATGGTTATGCTCACGTTGGGGTATATTATCATGGGTAATGGGTAACCGCGCATTATCCCAAGTTGATAACCTCCCATTTATTTGCAATGGCAATATCTCCGCTCTCTTTTGAGTGCGGTCGCAATTCCATTGAAGAAGGTTGCAGTACAGTGCAGTGCAGAGATGCGAAAGAGGTGTCGTGAGATTTTCTTGAAGGAGAGTTTTTTCTTGTGCAAGGGTTGTGCGTGTAGGTATGGCTTGCAAGGTGCAAAGAACTCTCAGAGAACTCTCATCGCTTATTGAGTAGAACAAAAGATAGTTATCACCGAGTTATAGGGTTGTGACGTTGTGGAATTATAGTGAAAGTTTGAATTATTGCTAGTGACTTTCATCTCGACTGTGAACGTTCCGCGAGGTCCAGAGTTCGCAACTATTCCTGAGCAGTGAGTGTCGAAGGCTTGTGCATCACCAACTGAGGTATAAATCTATTTTAATTTCTGCAAAGTAGAAGTAAATTGTATTTTACTTTATCATCATCCAACAAAAATAAAATTGATAAATATCATCAACTATTAAAACAAAAAATAACGAGAAGGTAACAACCATACATATTCACATGGCATAATTAAATACATAAATTCTGATTTGAATACGAATTCAATGAGTTGGATCATATAAAACTAGTCCCCACGGGGACGGTGCGATGGTAAGGTAGAGGGTTGCTTGCAGAATGGACAGGATTCGATTCCAGATGAAGAGTCTAAAATCCCCTCTGACTTTAGATGGACACCTTTCTGCCTTGCCACCGTGTCAAGGGACTTTGTCCCCCCTCCCCCCGTGATTTACCTTCCTCTCGCCAGTGCCCTGAGACGGATGACAGAGGACTGTTAATTGGACAGATTCTCAACTTTTGCAGGATCATATAAAACTAATGACCTGTAAATAAGTGAATCGTATTTAAGTTTTTTAAGTCGATAGGCTATGGTCCATTAATAAATATATGAAAAATATACAATTCACAAGCTTGAAAATAGCAACTTTGATTTCAATTAATTGAAAATATACTAAACTTTAAATGAAATTTAGTCAGGAACAAACATTTTATAAAGCAAGGAATCCAATCAATTAACTCTGATCCTTATTGGCACCGGCTTTTTCAGTTTTCAAGTACATTTTGGTGGAGTAACAAAATGAGTGCTTAATCCTGCTGTATTGGTTTTCTGGTTGGCAAAATTGATGAGCAGGCTCATTCTTCTCCTCTGGAGCAAATGGTCTGGCTCAAATGGCATTTGGTTAAGGTAGGGAAAATGTAGGAAAAGCTTCAATTCTTCCTATATCCAATGACATCCTCCAAAATGATTCCTTTGAAGTATAGCTCTGTGAGTATTGCAACACAAGTGTGTTCTTTATTTTCGTTGCATCAGTGCAATTCAAACAATACAGCTCTCACAAGGTCTTTGACGTTCAGTCTTCAAAGACTTGGCAAGCCTCAGGCAAGTACATTGACTAAAACACACCTAAATGTCTCTAATTCAATCTTCTAATGACTAAAACAAGCAGAGTTAACTTACCACTCAAAGTTCTCTCTACTGATGTCATTAACGAATCAAGTGGTCAAATTCAAACAATGTTGCAAATCTAAAGACCGTCAGGGGAAAATTTATGACAAAGAAAGAAACCGTATTCTTGCGCTTCTAAGAAATGCTGCCACTATTGAACTGTCATGCAGACTGTCTAGTTTAAGATATTTAAAAAAAAAACACTCACAGACAGAATATTGCAACAAAATTCATTAAAAAAAATTCTGAATTTTCAAATAATTTTCGCCTTCTACCTTTTCAGAATTGACCCTCTAACTCGCGGGTTGGCAACTGCGACGGTCATTTTTATTCGCCTCCTCGAGAAACCGAACCGTTATTCCAGAAAGAATGAATATGGGCAAGGGAAGCAAGAACAAGAAAGTGACGCCACGCGCACGTGCGACGTCGTTGTGACGCACCTGCGATGCTCAGGCGGTCATCAAGGTGCGGTGATTCCACCACGTCGGGAC